>OY725350.1:14800000-16177500 GCA_963243735.1 Neocrepidodera transversa | reverse complement strand
GGGACGTCCGAAATTATATCATGAGACCTACAAATCCGGACTTGTTTATATCTCACACTTCACCAGAAGAAGTGAGGGATATAATCAAGTACGTGTCCGCAAAAAAGGCTCCAGGTTGCGATCAAATAACAAACCGGGCGTTGAAAAATCTGCCGGAAAAAGCAATTGTATTTTTAACAACGATTATAAACGCGATACTGCGGTTCAGATATTTTCCAAAGCGTTGGAAAAAGGCGGACGTGATCATGATCCCAGAACCTAACAAAAATCGCACTTTTCCACAAAATTACAGACCGATCAGCCTACTACCGACTATGAGTAAAATCGCGGAGAGAGTCATTTTAAAACGTTTAAAAGAGGAAACAGAATTATTAAATATCATACCGGCTGAACAATTCGGTTTTCGGGCGGAAACTCGACGGAAACGCAGGTCCTTAGACTGGTTGAGTTTGCAACCCAAGTGTTCAATCACAGATAGTCGACGGGTGCTATTTCTGGGTGTCAGTAAAATGATGGAGATTGGGTATACGAAACCGTTAGTCCAACTAATTCACTCCTTCATCAGACAAAGATATTTCAGAGTCAAGGTAGGACACGTCCTATCTGACTACGGAATATTAGAAGCAGGCGTGCCTCAAGGCGCAGTACTATCTCCCCAACTTTATAATATTTTCACGGCGGACATACCCCAATCTCCACATACTATGCTCAGCCTGTATGCAGACAAAATGCAAGCAATATTCCTCAAGAAACGGAGACACGTCCCAGACAGGGAATTAAATCTTTTCGGCCAAAATATTGACTGGCAGCGGTCAGTCAAGCATTTAGCTGTTACCTTGGACGTAGGTCTGACGTTCACCGACCACGTAAAGACGATTATCGGTAAAACCAAGCAAGGGCGAGCACGCCTATCCCCCCTACGGGCAGGAGAAGCAAGTTAAATATCAAAACCAAATTAAGATTAATAAACTCAATCATAATGCCGTTAATTACCTATGCCTCACTCGCATGGAGGCAGACGTGCAGAACGAACAGGAAGAAACTCCAAAGTCAACAGAATTTCTGTTTACGAGAAGCTACAAACCTACCTTGGTATGTGGCCAATCGATTGATATTTGAGAGTCTAGGATCCGTAAGGATCTTAGACACTTTAAATACCCGAGCAGAACGGATATTCAAAGACCTGCGGACCCACCCCAATCTAGAGCTCAGGGAGCTCCTCGAATACGAAGACGACAACCACGGAAAACATGCGAGGCCGAGAAGGCAATTAATGCGACCATAAAGCTTGGTTTTACCAATCAGCGACGATGAAAAAATAAAAACAGAGTTCCTGGAAATAAACAAAAAGCCCCTAGGCAACAGTCTATAGGCACCAAAAAGGAGAAATCCACAAAAAAAAACTTCACAGCGAGAGACAACGACATTAAAATGACACGACCATACGTACTGACAAAGCATACACAAGCGACAGGACAATTAGATGACAAAAGGAGATAGAGGCTTAGGTCGTCTCCTAAACAAGCTGAAGAAACGCTAGGATCCACCACTGCCCATTGGGGTGGAATACGGCGGTAAGTAAGAGTAGTGAAGACGTTGAGGACCAGGGGACCTTCGGGTCATGAAATGACAACCCACGATATGCACACAATAGCGGGCATGTCGGGGGGGGGGGGGGGAGAAGCTGGGGGAGGACGGAAAAGGGACTTGGGGATCAAGTGCCGATTAGGTACAATATCCCCCTGGCTCGGGCTCAACACGTATGTGTGTGTGCGTGTGTGTGTGTGTGTTAGACCATCCATCTATTCTTTAGCTAATTATAAAAAATACACAACCTATTTTGAAAGTAAGTCCTACACAAACCAAGGGAAACAAGGACTATCCAAGGCTTCATAACCAGAATGTAAAATAAATTATATCAAAGGCGCCTTCTATATAAGATAGGGCAAGAATAAATCTAGTTAGAAGGGATGGTCTTCTTCATAAGAAGTTACCGCTATTCCATTTCTAGAGAAGTTAAAATATAACACAAACAATTACTGCGACGAAGTTACTAAACAACAAACGCAAGGCATATAGTGGTCCGACGTAAGACTGATCGCCAGGTTCGCAGTTGACGGTTAGACTAACGATACTTAGTCCATGAAACTGAATCCACACGACAATCCTGTTTTTTTTTGTATTAATTTTTATTGCAAAATTAATCAGAATCTAAAAACGTTTACATCTTTAAAAATATTAACTATCGCGCGAAACAATTCAATCATAAACACCCAATAAAGCACTTTAAGGCTAGAAGTGGGTATGTCCAGCTCAACAATAAGCAAGGCAATGGGATTATAAGAGACGAAAAAAATTCCTAGATTTAGGTGAAATTAGGTAAATTTTCTAACAATTTGAACTGGAAAATGATTTTCTATGCAAAACCATTTATTGTGTATAGCGGGTATCAATAGGGCCGGTTAGATCCTGCTCAAATTAAATAGGGTTCTTGTCTGAATTAATAAAGTGAAAATCAAAGATCGATCGGAGTTTCCGTTCGATAGTTATAGTGTTTATATCCAGACAGACATACAAATAGACGTACGGACAAGGATTAATTTGCATTTTCAGACTGGAAGTTCGGAAATGTATAGAAAAGTGGAAGTAAGAAATTTTTTTTCGTCATCAAGAAATTATCTCTGAGGCTTTTGGGCTTCAGTAATTTTTTTTTATTTAATAATTTCTGGGTTAATTTGAACATAATCCAAATTTTTTTAAAAAACTTAATTTAGAAAAAAAATGGCAATAATACTGTTTCGTTATGTAAAAAAAATTGTCCTTTTGTTAAAAAGAGAAAAACTGAAAAATAAATATCTCACAAATTGCCTCTCTTTAAAACAAATCGCCATAATTTGTTTCGGACTTCATTTTCCACTTGAGCAGCTCGGCATGTAGACACCAGCTGCATATTAATTTAACTACTGTTTATTAAATATATGTATTTGAATAAATCATGGTTACAGAAAAAAAAATAAAGATAGTAAAGATGAGATAAAACTATAATCGGTATGTAAATATGTGGTAAATTAGAACACTTTCAAGAGGTGTCAAAGAAAGTATCAAGATAATGTATAAGAGTGAATATTTTTATTGACCACTATTATTTTATTAAAATAGGAAAATATAGGAAAAACTAGGAATGTATAGGGAAAATGAGGAAATAATAGGAAAAATGGAGAAAAATTGGGAAAACAGGGAAAATTAGAATAATAGGAAAAATAGGGATCAGTGAGAAAAATAGCGAAAGTAGAAAAAAATGGACAAACATAGGGAAAAACTAGGAAATTGTCGTGTCGCTGACTGATTGACAATCAACGCACAGCCTAAAGCAGAGGTGATAGAGACGTGAAATTTTCAGTGTAGTTTCCTTTGGTAGTGTAGGGGAGCACTAAGAAAGGAATTTTGAAAATTCGCATTTTAAGGAGTTCAAAATTGGGATTAAACAAATATTGACGCGCTCGTGTAAGTTCGTCAACCAAAAAATCGGCTGTGTCATCCCAGAACTTTCACAGCTCGGGTGTGAAGAATGAGATTATTTTAATTATAAAATACAAAATTTCTGAATGGAAAAGTAAAATGTTTTAAAAATGAATTAAATTGCTGGAAAAAAATGGGTAAACATTGCAAAAAATACACAAAAATGAATTAAAATGAAAAACAAAAAAAATTGCTTAAAATGGCACCTTGTTATTATAAATACCAACAAGATAATGAATTATTTCGAAAAATGGCAAAAAAGTTGTTAAAAATGATAAAGACTTGGTAAATTTCAGCATAAATTAAAACTATAATAAAAAAAGGAAAAAAAGCAAAAAAACTGGACAAAAAAAAGGAAAAGGGGGAAAAATAACAAGAAGTCCAAAGAAAAATGTCAAATAAGACAAAGTAAACAGAAAAAATGCAAAATACGTCAAAAAAGTAATAAAAAATAAAAAAGAGCAAAAAAGTTGCAAAAGAGATAGAAAAGCAACAAAAGAGGTAAAAAAACAACAAGAAAAAGGCAAAATAGAAGCAAATAAAGGCAAAAAAGATCAAAAAAAGCTCAAAAACCAAAAACAAAATACGCCGAAAAAGTTAAAAAAAAAAATAAAAAAAGGCATAATAGAGGAAAAATAAAGGCAAAATTGCCAAAAAAAAAAAAAGGGAAAAGGGAAAAAACTCAACGAAAAGACCAAAAATGGCCAAATAAAACAAAATAAAGGGAAAAAGGTAAACACGCCAAAAAAGAAAATACGCCAAAAAAGAAAAAAAACATACAAAAAAGTTAAAAAAAGTAGAATAGAGGAAAAATAAAGGCAAAAAAAGTTTAAAAAAGTCCAAAAAATATACTAAATAAAGGGAAATAACCTAAATACGCCAAAAAAAGTAAAAGAAAGATGCAAAATAGTATGAAAATAAAGGAAAAAATTCAAAAAGGGATAAAAAAGAAACAAAAAGGCAAAAAGTTAATCAAAAAAAAAGTTTTAAGAAAGGCAAAAAGGTCAAAGAACAAAAAAAAGGGTAAAAACAAAATTAAAAATGTCTGAAAAAGTCAAAATAGGGGTAAAAGGGCAAAAAACGTCAAAATTGTAAAAAAAAGCAATAATATGAAAATAAAAGCCAAATGGTAAAAAACATTTAAAAATAGGCAAAAATGAGGTAAAAAAGAAACAAAACGTTTAGAAAAAGCAACAAAAAATGCAAAAAGGACAAAAAAGTAAAAAAAAAAATATAAAACCGGGCGAAAAGGCGTAAAAAGGCCAAAAAAAGGAAAAGGTAAAAAAAAACCAAAAAACAAAATAAAGCCAAACTAAAGAGAGGTAAAAAAAGCAAAAATTGTAAAAAAGGCAAAAAAAGTTTGAAAAAGCAAAAAAAAAGGTGTAAAAAAGCAACAAAAAAGGTTAAAAAAGTTAATCAAAAAAAAATTTAAAAAAAGGGGCAAAACAGAGGTAAAAAAAAGGAAAAAAGGGTCAAAACAAAAACAAAACAATCGGTTGTGTCACCCACGAAGACTTTTTCAGATATTTAATGTTAAAGTTTAAAATTTTGACACTTTTTTATTTTTTGACAGGTGACAGTTGGAGAAATAATTTTGACTATTCTGAATACAGTTTCTCAAGGGTTTTCAAAAGACTTATTATAAGTCAAATCCGTAACATATTGCATCTGTCATTTTTTGATAGTGACACTTTGACAGATGTCGTACAAAAACTTATGGGTAGTCCAAACCCATATACCAAATTTCAGCTAAATCGGATTAAACGTGTGGCCTCTATCGTGGAAGAATACACACACACACAGACAGACAGACAGACAGACTTCCATCTGGAAATGGCCTTAATCATCTCAGGTGACCTCAAAATGGATATTTCCATCTTTATCTCGGAGGTGGATCGGGAAAGTAAAACATACAGGGTGATTCTTTTAGAGGGGAGTGGCTCTCCCCCATAAGGGAGTGCAAATATTTTTTATTTATTTATTATTTTATAAATGAGAGAAAGTATAAATTATTTTAAAATGATTAATTATTTTCACAAAAATTAAATTTGGATGCCTAATTTTATTTTTCCTGTAAAATATAGATAAATATCTATCGGTATGAATTAATTATTTGATATAACACTTGATATAGTAACTCCTCTTGGAGGTGTAAAAATGGGCATAAAAGTTTGAAAACCCGGAGGGAAGTAAACGGGTATTCCGATATCAACGCGGACGAAGTCCGGGAAAAAGCTAGTAATATAGATAATATATTCAATATTTTTCGATTTCTTACTTTTTCTACAAAAAAAAAATAATTCATTACCCCTTACCACACATGTTCCACTTGATCCATCTAAGTGACCAGCACATAAATGTCCAGATTTAATATGTACAGCATGTCCATACTTCTTTCTGCATATAGCGTTATCATGGACTGGAACACGAGATTCCAATAACCTAAAAATACAAGCCAAAACTTAAAATTTTTTAATGGTTTTTTCCGAAATATTTGGAGAAAACCGAAATCGTTTTATTTAATTATAGATATAAATAACTTTATAAAACAACGTTTCGAAATTTGAAGGACCATCATCAAGAATTTTTTTTAATACAGACTTTGAACTGTTTGGTTAGTCCTAAACCTAATTTTTGCTAGACCAAAAAATAGTTGCGAAAAAATAAATTAGTATAAAGTAAAAACATGGTAAAAAAGTATGAAACATAGAGAAATTAGTAAAAAAGTAGGAGGATAAAGAAGGGGAAGAAAGTTTCCCGTGCATCTAATTTTTTATCACTTCCCTTCCCTTGAAAATTATTAAAATTTAGGTTAGAGGTAAGAGAATCATCAACCTTCTTTGTTCTGTAACGAAATTACTTAAGTACCTTCATAATTAAAAAATTTAAATTACATCGCGCACGGCACTGGATTAGAATTAACCTAAAATTATTTGAGAGGCAATCTTTTTTCGAATAGAAGGTCAATTTTACCAGTTGAACCTTCGCCCGACAGACGAAGACACTCGCGTCCGTGCTTCTTAGACCCCGACTTGCACGATTTAATTCGTTATCACCAGTTGCAGTGGCAGTCCACGTTTCAGTTCGAGTTGAGAACCAGGGATCCAGCTGAAGTACCTGTTCAGCTACCTTTAGAGATAGGTCAAGCTGAAGGTAGCGAAGCCGACCCGTACACCACAGAGGCTTGACCAGTAGAGTAGGACCGTGTTCTTCTGGTCGCCCAGGTATTGGCGGATACCATAACGGCCCCTGGAGTTTAATTAACATTAATACATTTTGCTTACCTTACTGATAATGCACCATCTTCTGAGGCTCTACCCCAGCCAGTGGCGTAACAAAGGTCGGTTTGATTGGATAGAAGTCTTGAGGTAGGTAAGCAGACGGCTCTAACTCGACTATCTTTGGTGAATTTTACAGGACGAGACAATTTCATTAGAGCTACAAAAAATATGTTATTTAAACAAATTAAAAATAAACTATGACACTGTGGCGTTTAGTTATATTAATTTTACCTTTTTTTCATACTTTAGGTATACGTCCCTATATCAAACGTGCTTTAAAGATGTGTTTCCCAGAGATAACAATTTTTAGCGATTTAAATCGAACGTGAATCGCCATTTTTATGCACGCACCGCTCTTGAAGCGGCTTAAATGATTTCCTATTCTGCGTGTGTATAAAAATGTAAATATTCTTTATGGTTTTGGATGGGAAATGATATCTATTTTGAATAATGAAAGTTACGTAAATTTTGTTCTGGTTATTGTAATTTAGATTATGCCCAGAAACACCCAATGGTGGAAATTTATCCATTGATAGTTTTTTGAATCATTTATTGAAAAAACCTTGAAAAACCCTTGAAAAATCCTTGAAACATACTTGAATAATCCTTGAAACGTCTTTGCAAAAATCATTGAAAAATTCTTGACAAATTCTTAATAAATTGTCCTTGAAAAATCCTTAAAAAAGTCATGAAAAATCATTGAAAAAACCTTGAAAAATCCTTGAAAAATACTTGAAAAATCCTTGAAACACCCTTGCAAAAATTATTGAAAATTTTTTCACAAATTCTTAATAATATCCTTAATCCTTGAAAAAACCGTAAAAATTCCTTGAAAACTACTTGAAAAATCCTTGAAACACAATTGCAAAAATCGTTGAAAAATTCTTGAAAAATTCTTGAAAAATTCTTAATACATCCTCCTTGAAAAACCTTAAAAAAAGTCATTAAAAAATTCTTGACAAATTCTTAATAAATCGTCCCTAAGAATCCTTGAAACACTCTTGCAAAAATCATTGAAAATTTTTTAATAAACTCTTAATAAATCCTCCTTAAAAAATCCTTAAAATATCCTTAAAAAAACCTTGAAAAATCATTGAAAAATAATTGAAAAATCCTTGAAAAACATTGAAAAATCCTTGAAAAATACTTGAAAACTCTTTGAAACGTCTTTGCAAAAATCATTGAAAAATTCTTGACAAATTCTTAATAAATCGTCCTTGAAAAATCCTTAAAAAAAGTCATAAAAAATCCTTGAAAAAATCCTTTAAAAATCCTTGAAAAATACTTGAAAAATCCTTGAAAGACCCTTGCAAAAATCATTGAAAAATTTTTGGCAAATTCTTAATAAATCCTCCTTGAAAATTCCTTAAAATATCCTTAAAAAAGTCATAAAAAATCCTTGAAATAACCTTGAAAAATCCTTGAAAAATACTTGAAAACTCCTTGAAACACCCTTGCAAAAATCGTTAAAAAATTTTTGAAAAATTCTTAATAAATCCTCCTTGAAAAACCTTGAAAAACCTCTTGAAAAATACTTGAAAAATCCCTGAAACATCTTTGCAACGATCATTGAAAAAGTCTTGACAAATTCTTAACAAATCCTTCTTGAAAAATCCTTAAAAAAGTCATAAAAAATCCTTGAAAAAACCTTGAAAAATCCTTGAAAAATACTTGACAAATCCTTGAAGCATCCTTACAAAAATCATTGAAATTTTTTTGACGAATTCTTAATAATTAATTAATTCTACTTGAAAAATCCTTAAAATATCCTTAAAAAAGTCATAAAAAATCCTTGAAAAAACGTTGAAAAATACTTGAACAATACTTGAAAAATCCTTGAAACACAATTGCAAAAATCATTGAAAAATTCTTGAAAAATTCTTAATAAATCCTATTTGAAAAATCTTTGAAACGTTTTTGCAAAAATCATTGGAAAATTCTTGACAAATTCTTAAAAAATCGTCCTTGAAAAATCCTTAAAAAAAGTCATAAAAATATCCTTGAAAAAATCCTTGAAAAATCCTTGAAATACCCTTGCAAAAATCATTGAAACATTTTTGACAAATTCTTAATAAATCCTCCTTGAAAATTCCTTAAAATATCCTTAAAAAAGTCATAAAAAATCCTTGAAATAACCTTGAAAAATCCTTGAAAAATACTTGAAAACTCCTTGAAACACCCTTGCAAAAATCGTTAAAAAATTTTTGAAAAATTCTTAATAAATCCTCCTTGAAAAACCTTGAAAAACCTCTTGAAAAATACTTGAAAAATCCCTGAAACATCTTTGCAACGATCATTGAAAAAGTCTTGACAAGTTCTTAACAAATCCTTCTTGAAAAATCCTTAAAAAAGTCATAAAAAATCCTTGAAAAAACCTTGAAAAATCCTTGAAAAATCCTTGAAGCATCCTTACAAAAATCATTGAAATTTTTTTGACGAATTCTTAATAATTAATTAATTCTACTTGAAAAATCCTTAAAATATCCTTAAAAAAGTCATAAAAAATCCTTGAAATAACCTTGAAAAATCCTTGAAAAATACTTGAAAACTCCTTGAAACACCCTTGCAAAAATCGTTAAAAAATTTTTGAAAAATTCTTAATAAATCCTCCTTGAAAAACCTTGAAAAACCTCTTGAAAAATACTTGAAAAATCCCTGAAACATCTTTGCAACGATCATTGAAAAAGTCTTGACAAATTCTTAACAAATCCTTCTTGAAAAATCCTTAAAAAAGTCATAAAAAATCCTTGAAAAAACCTTGAAAAATCCTTGAAAAATACTTGACAAATCCTTGAAGCATCCTTACAAAAATCATTGAAATTTTTTTGACGAATTCTTAATAATTAATTAATTCTACTTGAAAAATCCTTAAAATATCCTTAAAAAAGTCATAAAAAATCCTTGAAAAAACGTTGAAAAATACTTGAACAATACTTGAAAAATCCTTGAAACACAATTGCAAAAATCATTGAAAAATTCTTGAAAAATTCTTAATAAATCCTATTTGAAAAATCTTTGAAACGTTTTTGCAAAAATCATTGGAAAATTCTTGACAAATTCTTAAAAAATCGTCCTTGAAAAATCCTTAAAAAAAGTCATAAAAATATCCTTGAAAAAATCCTTGAAAAATCCTTGAAATACCCTTGCAAAAATCATTGAAACATTTTTGACAAATTCTTAATAAATCCTCCTTGAAAATTCCTTAAAATATCCTTAAAAAAGTCATAAAAAATCCTTGAAATAACCTTGAAAAATCCTTGAAAAATACTTGAAAACTCCTTGAAACACCCTTGCAAAAATCGTTAAAAAATTTTTGAAAAATTCTTAATAAATCCTCCTTGAAAAACCTTGAAAAACCTCTTGAAAAATACTTGAAAAATCCCTGAAACATCTTTGCAACGATCATTGAAAAAGTCTTGACAAGTTCTTAACAAATCCTTCTTGAAAAATCCTTAAAAAAGTCATAAAAAATCCTTGAAAAAACCTTGAAAAATCCTTGAAAAATCCTTGAAGCATCCTTACAAAAATCATTGAAATTTTTTTGACGAATTCTTAATAATTAATTAATTCTACTTGAAAAATCCTTAAAATATCCTTAAAAAAGTCATAAAAAATCCTTGAAAAAACGTTGAAAAATACTTGAACAATACTTGAAAAATCCTTGAAACACAATTGCAAAAATCATTGAAAAATTCTTGAAAAATTCTTAATAAATCCTATTTGAAAAATCTTTGAAACGTTTTTGCAAAAATCATTGGAAAATTCTTGACAAATTCTTAAAAAATCGTCCTTGAAAAATCCTTAAAAAAAGTCATAAAAATATCCTTGAAAAAATCCTTGAAAAATCCTTGAAATACCCTTGCAAAAATCATTGAAACATTTTTGACAAATTCTTAATAAATCCTCCTTGAAAAATCCTTTAAATATTCTTAAAAAAGACATAAAAAAATCCTTGAAATAACCTTTAAAAATACATGAAAAATCCTTGAAACACCCTTGCAAAAATAATTGAAAAATTCTTAATAAATCCTCCTTGAAAAATCCTTACAATATCCTTAAAAAAGTCATAAAAATCCTTGAAAAAACCTTGAAAAAACCTTGAAAAATCCTGAAAAATACTTGAAAAATTCTTGAAAAATTCTTGAAAAATTCTTGAAAAATTCTTGAAAAATTCTTGAAAAATTCTTGAAAAATTATTGAAACGTCCTTGAAAAATTCTTGAAAAATCCATAAAAATGTCATGAAAAATCCCTGAATAAACCCGTAAGTTCGTCAAAATTCAACTAAATATGTTGACTTTAAAAATTGGTTTGTATTACTCCAACATTGGTGGCCCAATTATTATTAAGAATTTAAATCCCAGTGTTTCTCTTTATACAATTAATCTTTTATATACGCATTAGAAATAAATAATTTAATTATTAGTATGATACACTTTATTATAATTTATTTAAATGAATTAATTAATAATTAATATGCATATCTCATCAATTATATTACCTTGTAATTTATCGATATGGACGAAATTTTTCATTGGAAAGTGAGCGTAAGTACTATTTTTTTTTTCAACTTTCATGGGAAACATCATCACGATTTTCTTCTGTTACAACTAATTAAAACGCGAATGAAATAATTTCTGTTCATTACCATTTTCTTTTTCCACTTAGAGATAATTATCGATGCACGAATAACGCAAGCAGCTGACTTATGCGCCATTAGATGCAAATCATCTTTTCATTGATTTTTTTAAAATTTTTTTCTTTTTTCTATAGAAGAATTCAATGCGAAAGTGACCTGTGTTATCAAGTTTCACCAGTGAGAGCCGAGCTTGATTGAAATATAATAGTTATATATTAAAAAAAAAAACGAAATGAAATCTGACTTTCGTTTACTTAGTTAATTTTTTAGTCAAATTGTAATTGTTTAAAAATTTTTTTTATATCAGAAGAAGATACACGCAACCAACTCGATTCTCGATCAATTTGAAAAAAAAAATAGTCCCGTTTTTGTTTATTCTTCAGGACTCTAATAACACCAAGAATAGACTGGCGCCCATTTACTTTTGACAAATCTTTTCTAATTATATTTAAAACCAAATACTACATTAGGACCTAAAACCACCACTAACAGTTTCAATAATAATTCAATAATTTTTTTATTGCATATTAATATTAATACTAGGGATAATAAAAAAACGTACCTATGTCATGTTGGAAGTTGTGAAATCTTTCATGTAGTATGACCTCTTCCACTGGAATTCTTTGTTCTGAGTACTCCTCGATTTCTCTATCCCATTCTCCCACCACCGCTGTCCATAGTGCTGCTAATGGCAAATTGAACAGATCGCTAGAATTAATCAAAATAAAAGAAAAAAAATAATCATTGTAGCAACAAAATTAATCAATCCTATCGGGAACATACAAACACCGGACGGGACATACACGGAATCTGGAAGGGGAAACTCTGGAGGTACACATCTATCAGATTCAAATGAAACTAGAGAAAATCAAGCAATCCCTAACACAGAAAACTAAAGACATAGGGCCTTAAAAAGTAATTGGCAAGTGGCAAACAAAGTCGTAACTCACATCAAAGTCAGCTGGGGAATAGACTCGTTTGAACCGTACAAATCACCTGAACCAGACGGCATATTCCCAGCTTTCCTTAGAGCAATTCTGGCTACAAGCTATATTCCATTAAGCTGGAAAAAAGCCAGAGTTGTCTTCATTCCGAAACCTTGGAAAGACTACTCTCATGCAAAAGCATCCTTTATGATAAAGCTATTGGAAAAATTGGTTGCAATACATGTCAGGGAAAACTTAACTAACAGAAAGGCCACTACACAAAAACCAAAATGGAAAATCCTGTGAAACAGGACTCCATCAACTTGTTTCAAGGATAGAGGCTGTACACAGAAACAAAGAAATCGCTCTAGCAGCATTTCTGGATATAGAGAGTGAATGTGATCATACCTTCTTCAGATCGATAACAGCAGCTGTAGGTGGATCTAAAAGATGCTAAACCATAGGGCAGCTGAAGCATCATTGCTGGGTGAGACCATTGAGGTGTCAATTTCCAAGGGATGCCCACAGGGAGGGGTTTTATCCCTGCCACTGTGGGATTTGATAATTGACGAGCTCCTGGTGCAGCTCAACAATGGTGGTTTCTATACCCACGGGTATGCAGATGACGTACTCATACTTGTAGTGAGGAATTTTACAAATATGGTCTCAGACCTGATGCAACAGACGCTGAACATCGTGGAGAGGTGGTGTCTCAAGGAAGACTTTAAAGTTATTTCTAGCAAAACAGCACTAATCTCCTGCACGTAAAAGAAGAAGCTGAACAACCTTAGATTACCAAAGCTCTTCAATATGTAGCTATAAATGAACCAGGGGGTGAAGTATTTAGGCATAACCCTAGATGCAAAACTAACCTGGAATAAGCACTTGCAAACAATTATTAACAACGGAAAAATGTGGTAAGACTCATGATAACCTACGTCTCTCTGGTGTGATGGCCTAAAGTAAATCAAAAAAGGACTATACTGGAGCTTCCTAAACTACAACGACTAGCCTGCATTTGTATTACAGGTGCCATGAGGAGCATTCCAACCGATGCTATGAAAAACATACTAAACCACCCGCCACTTGATATTTATATCAAAGCGGAGGCAAGAATGGGAGCATTCAGATTGGAGTGCAACGGAAACTGGTGTCCAACGGAAAAAGGACATACCAGTGTAACAAAAGTCATCACAAGCTCGTTCTTAGAAATGAGAATACCAAATAATAACTTCACGAAGCCATTCAACATTCAGTTAGCTTGGAAAGGTGAAGACATATCAAATTGTCGAGAGGGAGTACTGATATGGTATACTGATGGATCCAAAACCGACAGTGGAAAAGCTGCTGGAATATAAAGCGACAAACCCAGACTCAAAAACTATGCGTCACTGGGGAACTACGCATCAGTATTCCAAGCAGAGGTACATGCCATAGATCTATGTCTAAGGGAGAACATTGAAAGGGGTTATAGACAGAAAACAATCCTCATTCACTCCGATAGTAAAAAACAAGGTAACACTTAAATGAGTTTACGGACACAAGGGGATGACAGGCAACGAGGATGCTGACGCTCTGGCACGAAAAGCCTCAGGGACCAAATTTACAGGTCCCGAGCCCGTGTTTGGAATTCCGAAATCCTCAGTACGACTCTGGCTGACTAGATGGGTTGCTAAAGTACATCAGATAGGCTGATGCTGATGCTCGTGCCGGGACAGAAAATCAGTAAACTGATGGTCAAAAAGCCATCAAAAACACTGACCAACGATATTCTACAGCTAGGCAGAAATCAAATAAGCCTTGTCACGGGACTAATAACTGAACATTGCCACCTTAGGGAACCTACACAAAATGGGAATCTACCAAGACGAAGCCATCTGTAGACTATATAATGAGGAGGAGGAAACAGCCTCTCACATTATACTAGCACTTATACGCCGGAGTTACAACCTCCTGGGCAGAAAATACACAGGAGGCCTTCCCCAGAGAAAATATTGTGAAGAGACTGCTAAGCCTGATAAAGGTAACAAAACTTTTCACTTAATAATAACGATAGAAATTACATAGCACAATAAGTTTTAAGGCTGCAGTGGTGAGGCCTAAATCCTAAGCCAATAACATCGATTAAATCAATCAATCAATCAACAAAATTAATACTGCAGGTACTTTAAAACGTTTAGGTTAGAACATTGTAACATGTTACTTTTTCAAAATTTATATTGGTACGCCATTGACTTTTTTTAAATAAATTCGGTACTTGAATTATTCCTAGTAATTAGACCGCTAATATCACACCTAAGGTAAAACTAAAAGAGAGAGAGTGATAGAGTGTTTAATTCTTGAGTAAAGGAGTAAGAAACAACACTAATTGCCATTTGTACGTGAACTATGATTTTTGCGCAGGCCTTAAGATGGGGATATTTGGTTAAGCTTTGGTTTCCTCGGAAGCGGTGCCATTTTCTCACGTCCGTCAAAATACGGTAGGTGACGTCACAAAAAACGGTGTCACGTATATTAGGGGGAATGTTTTTCAAGATAGCGGTACTGCACGCAGTTTACGTTAGAGCAGTGCCGTTTCGTTTCAAAGTGGTCGGCAAGACGGCACGAATCAGTTTATCAACGTTTTTTTACGGTGGTGTTATGTGTAGCGTTGAAGATTTTCATTGGAAGTTGAATTTTAAATAAATGACAAACTAAAACCTCATAAGCACCTTCCTTCCTTCTCTTGTCTCTTCTTCTGATAATTCCTCTGCGTCTAAAATAATAAGTGCGGCTTCTAGATCATCCATAGTGACACTTCCTTTTCAGACTTTACACTACTCTCTGTCGCTACAACGGCCGTACTTAACCCACCGTTTTTGTGACGTCACCCATCGTACTTTGACGGACGTAAGAAGACGGCACCGCTTCCGAGAAAACCATAGCTTTAAGCCGGTGAACTGGGCATGTTTTCGCTTTATGTTAGAATTTTTAATTTTGTCTCCCTTTGTGAGTTGTGTGGGATATAACACTTTCGTTAAGGGTTATAGTTCAGTTTTGAATTTGGCTTTAATTACAGTTATCGTCTCGTTATTATTATCGTAGACGACATTATTGATCTCGCCGTATACTAAGGATTGGGGATATGAATCTTCTCGGCGTGGTTTGAATATTTCGATCCATCCATAGTGTGTCAATTTTTTTTGCTGTCAAATTAGGTTTGGAAGAATTTAACACCTACACTGCTCAACCGATCAACCAACCATGCAACCAAATATCTGGGTGGATTCATGTTGGAGCTTTCTGATCAAAATCGAGAGTTCCTGTATGCAAGTAAATTGGAAATTTACTTGGATATTAGGCCAGAAAATAATTATTTACTTACTAATCCCTTATTTTTCCATAATTGCGTTAACTATTTCGACTTTTTTTGTTCGATAAGTGACAAATTTTTATTGACTCTATTTCTACGAACAACTTTTAACAACTGTAATTATTTTTTTTATGTATAATTAATTTAGTAACTGTTTTATAAAACACATCCTAAAAAGCGTTCTATAATCGTCACCAGTTCAATTGCGAATTTGTTTACTACTAAACAGTAATCATAAATGTGAACTATAGTACTATAGTATTTAATTTTTTTTTGTGTTCTAAGTAATATTTTATATAATACATTCATTAAAAATGCCAAAATAGTTACACCAGGCTGATATATCACTTATCACGGTAGAATTATTAGAGATTTACAGGCTAAAAACAGAATCTGGCGCAAATATAAACGAGAAAGTGATTTACAGGCATTTGAGGATTTTAAACAACTTCGGGCAAAAAAAAAGCAAGACGTTGATTTCGCATATAAAAAATTTATATGTAAAACTGAGGAAGAAATACATAGCAACCCAAATAGATTTATAAATAATAAACGAGGTAGTTCCAAAATATCACAAGTATTGATCTTTGAAGGTCAAATACTGGAGGGCCCTTCCGATATTCTAACGGTTTTGCAAATCTTTTTAAACAATCCTATACTGCCTCTTCCTCTTTTCTACCTAATTACGGAACAGATAATAATCACTTTTTAAATATTACAAGCTTCAGTGAAAAGGAAGTTTATGATGCACTAAGATCACTTAAGCCAAAGAAGACTACCGGACCACATGATATTCCAGCTTTCGTTCTAAAAGATTGTGCTTCTGTACTTGCTCGTCCTCTATCGGTATTAATTAACATTTGTTTAAAATTGGCTCCAATACCAAGGTCTGTCCCATTTTTAGGAAAGGAGATAGGCGAGATATATCAAATTATCGGCCTATCTCTATTATATGCAACTTTGCAAAGGTTTTTGAAATCCTTATGGAGCGAGTTATAAGTCGACATGTAAGTTGAAATATGAGTATAAATCAACACGGTTTTATGAAAAGTCTTTCAACAGTCACTAACCTTTTGACCATTACATAATATATTGCTGAATCTATTGACAACAGAGCCCAAACTGATGTGATTTACACAGACTTCTCTATGGCCTTCGACAGACTTGACCATGGCATTTTGCTTAATAAACTTGTTGTATTTGGATTATCTTCATCTTTAATTGCACTCTTTCAGTCCTATCTATGGGATCGAAAGCAATATGTACAGCTCAATGGTTTTAGGTCTGCCGAATATACCGGTTCTTCCGGTGTTCCACAAGGGTCGAACCTGGGGCCACTGCTTTTTATTATCTTTATAAATGATATTGCTGAAGTTATAGATGTATACTTCCTTTTGTATGCCAATGATCTAAAACTATACTGCCTCGTGGAGAATATAGGTGATTGCGAAAACCTCTCGGAAAATTTAAGGCGTATAGTTGAATGGTTGAACTTGCCATTAAATCCAGATAAATGGAAAGCAATATCTTACAGTTTAAAAACGAATATACTTTTCTTTGATTATACAATATAAAACGTTGCCCTTGAGCGACCGGAAATATTTACGGATCTTGGCGTCACCTTTGACACTGCACTATCATTTAATAAACATATCGATAATATTGTATCCTCTTCGTATCGCATGTATGGAGTAATTGCAAGTAGTTGTAGTGATTTCAAAGAAAACTCGACCTTAAAAACCTTATTCTACGCTTTTATAAGATCAAAGTTAGAATATGCCTCAGTTGTGTGGAGTCCGTTTTATAATCATTATATAGATCGAATAGAAGTCATTCAAAGACGATTTCTAAAATTGCTAAGCCTAAAAACTGAAGGCATTTATCCACCAATAGGCACACCTCACTCTGAGTTATTACAAAGGCATAATTTTTTCAGTCTCGAAAGAAGGCGTGATTATTATAGTGTAGTACTGACTTATAAAATTATTAACAGTATTATAGACTGCTCAACCTTATTGGGAAAATTTAATATTTGCATTCCCAGAATTTCTTCTAGACACCCTGTACATCTGTACATCCAACAAACGGAGTAATAAAAGGGCGTGATCAGCACATGTTCAACCTTTTTTAGTTTGGTTTCAGGGAAGTTTGGCTTGACCGGGGTATTTTTAACACTTATTTGTTACTGTTCGTTGAAATCTGTGGCGTGCATTAAGGAATTATTAAGAGATTGTATTTTGTATTTTATTTTGTGTTTTATTTTGTATTTTACTTTTTCTCGTTGTTTTGGAAATCTGGTACATATCTACAAATAATTATTATTTATTGATATCATTTTTAAGAGATTTGATGACGGTTTATTTAATCGTTATTAACGTTTAAGTATAATCCAAGACAAGATATGATTTTCTAAATATATTATAAGAAACACTAATTAAATGGTCTTTCAAAATAGTATATAAAAAATTAAGGTAATAGCGTAATATCCCTCAAATCATTCTTAATAAAGTACTGAAAAGAGGAAGGCAAAATGTGGAAAACGGACAGACTAATGGAAAATATAGTTGAACCTCTCATTATCAATTTAAACGATGATTCTGATAGCAAATAAATGTATATCAATGTATTAAAATTCACTCCATACAAACGTATAAAATTATATATTTTGTATCAATTAGGTAGTTTATTTCTATTTATCTTTAAATAAGCAGAAAATCCCAAACTCAAAATAGTTGATTCGTATTTTTTTACTTCTTAATTGGTTTATTTTATCAATACATATTTAAAAAGATTAAATTTAATTTAAATTTTATATTTCAATTTTTTAATTGATTTTTGTGTAACGCCACTGGTTTCGGACAATATTTCTTTATTGGGGTTATAACTTTTAGAGTAACTGGACGTCGGGTCTATTCTTTAAAAACACACGGTGTTCACGTGATTACTCTGTTTGTTGGGTGTACAAACTATAGTACATTTTATGTAAATTCATCGAGCACAAATATTCTGGACAATTCTCCACTCTATACCAAGTGTAAAATGACAAATTCTGTTGGCAATGATTTGGATATATTTTACTGTAAGCTGTCGGACATAAAATCCCACTTTTTATCTTAATTATTTAGTTGCCACTTAGGAAAATTTGTTTATTATGTATCGTTGTATTATTATTATTATGTGCTTTTAATATTCATGTTTAAAATCGACGATGTATTCACTATATACTGTCAATTTCCTACTCTGTAAGTGGGTTTGACCTGTAGAGTATTGTGATAAAAAAAATAAAATAAAATAAATAAAATAAAATATTTATATTTTTACTTTCCCGGACCCATCAAAGGGAAAGTAAGGTGAACGAGCAAAAAAAAATTGAGATTTCGATGGAATTATCCATTTTGAAGTCCCCCAAGACGATTGAAACCATTTCCAGCTTATGGTCTGTCTGTGTGTCTGTGCGTCTGTGTGTCTGTGTGTCTGTGTGTCTGTGTGTCTGTGTGTCTGTGTGTCTGTGTGTCTGTGTGTCTGTGTGTCTGTGTGTCTGTGTGTCTGTGTGTCTGTGTGTCTGTGTGTCTGTGTGTCTGTGTGTCTGTGTGTCTGTGTGTCTGTGTGTCTGTGTGTCTGTGTGTAATCTTCCACGATAACTGCCGAACCGTTCGACCAATCAAGCTGAAATTTGGTATGGAGGGTCGGTATATGCCTAGAATGCGACCATTAGATTTTGGTTTAAATTGGTACAGTAGAAGGTCCTCAAGACCGACATTGATTAAATACACATGTAACAATTTTTCACTTTTTTTAAATTTTAAGGACAAAAAATACACTTTAGTGCAAAATGTTATAGTACAAAGTTCTAGAGCATAAAATTCCCTATAACTTTTGTTTTAAACTTTTTCCAGAATTTCCAATATTTGCGCCACTAGAGGGCGCGTAAAAAATGTGCATGTAGGTTTATCTAGTTTTTCTTGATTTTTAGGACAAACAATGCACTTTAGTGCGAAATGTTGTAGTACAATGTTTTAGAGAATAAAATTCCCAACAACTTTTGTCTTAAGCTTTTTCCGGAATTTCCAATAGTTGCGCCACTAGAGGGCGCGTAAAAAATGTGCATGTAGGTTTTCTCTAGTTTTTCTTGATTTTGAGGACAAATAATACACTTTAATGCAAAATGGTATAGTACAAAGTTTTAGAACATAAAATTCCCTACAACTCTTTTCTGATACTTTTTCTAGAATTTCCAATAGCTGCGCCACTAGAGGGCGCGTAAAAAATGTGCATGTAGGTTTTCTCTAGTTTTTCTTGATTTTGAGGACAAACAATGCATTTTAGTGCAAAATTTTCTTATGCAAAGTTGTAAAGCATCAAATCTTCTTTAACTTTTATGTTTAGCTTTTTATCGAAATCCTCATAGTTTCACCGCTAGATGGCGAGAAAAACACACATTTAGCATTTTCCATTTATTTTAAATTATGCTCTTTAGTCCAAAATGTTTCAGGGCAAAAGTTGTAAAGCATAAAATTCCGTACAACTATTGTATGAAAATTTTTCCCGAATTCCCAATAGTGTTCACACATGATTTTAGGAAATGCTAATTGTAGCAGTGTGATATACAACGTGCGCATGCGCAGCTTATGTCATTATCAACATTGAAATATCAATTCGGCTCGCTATTTTTAATGTGTTCAATAAATTAATGTAATGTTTAGTATTTTGTAATTAACGTAATAATAATAAATAACATATTCTCTACGGTCGAGCCGGGAAAGTTCTGGGGTGACACAGCCGATTTTTTTATTTCTGGGGATTGTTTACTAACACATTACAAAATAAAATTTTGATATTAAATATTTGTGAAAAGCTGCCAACGCTACATGTAACTTAACCTAGGTCGAGTGCAAATATAATTTTCACTATATTGCATTGACCGAAGTTAATACGTAACAACATATATCCCGAAAGTTCTAAACCCGAAATGATTATTGACCACAAACAAATCAAATACGGATGAAGTTGATGTTGTCAACTAACTTGATACCAATTATTACTATGCTATTTCAATTAAAAGAAGGTAGATATTTTAATTTTGAAAAAATCAATCAATTCTTCTTGAAAATACACTTTTTTTCCGATTTAACCAACTTTGTATATATTGCGGTTTACAAAATAACAATATTGTTCAATTAAATTTGCGCCACCTTGTATTATATTTTTTCTTTTTTAAAGCTGTGTTGTAACAGTTACATAATCACTTCTTTCTAATTATTGAATTAAAAAAAAAACAATCAGTGTAATAAATCAGATCTACTTAAGTATCTACTACATTAAATTTTTTTTTACCGGAAGGTAAAAGTTGACATTGAAATATAAAATCTGTGTTCTACTATCTAAAAAAACGTAAATTAACTAAGTAAAAAACAAACAGTAGAATTTTGCACAAAACATCTTAAATCCGCTACTGTAATATTCATTTAAAGACAATCTAGGCCAATGGTGAACAAAGCATTGCATTTCCTTATGTTGTTGTAACAGAGATCAAGGCCAAGTATTTTATATAATAGTAGAAATGGTTATCAAAAAAAATAATAGAAATTCAATATTTTAATGGTCAAAAAATTAACAATTCAATCAATCTAGGAAGTGTGTTCCTGTGCTACCAACCCCTATCAGTTCCATGATATATCCGATCTAATTTGCGCATGACTCAAATGCCCTTTTATGCATTTGGCCAAAGTCTTATACGATTTTTTTTCCACTTGAGTTTCAATGGGATTCGAACCCACGACCCGGACAGTCTAATGCCTTAACTAACCTGGCCACATGACCGGAATTTCTACATATTAATAAATCCATAAAATGTCTTGTCTTTACTAACAGCATTTATTGTGCTTCTTCCTACCCTTATCGTTTTTTAACTCCCCTATTTTTACTACCGTTTTTATTATTTCCTCCTAGTGTCACCTGTCAAGTCATTTCCGTCCACCATGTACTTAGTAAATGCGACTTATGTACATTGTGATTCTTTTAGAGGGCTAAATAGAAGTAGGTGGAATTAAAATCTGAAAATTTGGGACATGAGGTTTTCAGGGATGCCCAATTGATCTAAAATATTTAGAACAACCAGCTACTTCTGGTTATACCGGAAGTTGGTATCAAGTTCCTTATTTTAAATGGATCTCCTCGTATTTTTTTACATTTAAACTAAATAATTTTGAAAATCGCATTTTAAGTGATTGCTCCGGCCAAACAAAATAAAACGGCTTACATGTCCCTATCTTAATATCTTAACTTTTTGAATTCTACTTGGAGATATAAGAAAAAAATGTAAACAGGGTGATTCAAATTTGAGTACTTTTCACCACCCTGTATACATTTAATTATTATGTCGTCAAGAATAATTCAAAAAGTTGAAGTAAGCCGTTTTATCCGATTTTATGTCGTTTGGCAGTAGCAATCACTTAAATATGTAAAAATGCGATTTTCAATTGTCTATTAACTTTAAAATTATTTATTTTATAATATAGTTGTAATAGGTATTTGAAACCATCTTCTTGGAACGAATCTAAAAATTTAAAAAATACAGGGTGTTCCATTTAAAATAAGGAAGTTGATACCATGTTCCAAATTTTCAGATTTTAATTCCACCTGATTCTGAAATTAGCCCATTAAAAGAATCACCCTGTATCACTAGCTGAATACCCGTGCTTTGATACGGGGTTTCTGGGCGACCGATGTTTGTTAGTTTTTTTCATCTATTTTTCCCTATTTTTCCTTTTTTTTTTTTTCCTATTTTTGTTCATTTCCTATCTTTATTATTTATATTTTTTCCCTATTTGCCACTATTTGTCAGTATTTTTTCCTAAGCTTTCTCTGTTTTTTGTTAGTTTTCTCTATTTTTCATTATTTTTCCTTATTTTTACCTGTAATTTTGATTTTTACATTTTTTCCAATTTCCTATTTCTATCTATTTTTTCCTGTTTTTCATAATTTTTTCCTGCTAATCATGCTTTTTTCTTATTTTTAACTATTTCTCCTTATTTTCCATATTTTTCCCAATTTTTTACTATCTCTCCTTATATTCCATATTTTTTCCAATTTTTCGCTTCTTCCAAATTTTGCCGTGTTTTCCACTACTTTTCCCTATTCCTCTATATTTCTCATTCTTTTTTCTTCTTTTTCCCTAATTTCTATTTTTTCCTATTTTGCCCTACTTTTTCCTAGTGTTTCCTGTTTTTCCAATTTTTTAATATTTTTTCCTATTTTTCCCAATTTTATCCTATTTCTTACATATTTTTCATAATTTGTCCGTATTTGTCTCTATTATCATTTTCTTAGTTTCCCTATTTGTCCTAATTTGTCTTTATATTTTACCTTTTTCTTAGATTTTTCCCCATTTTTCTCTAATTTTACTATTTATCCCTATTTTAGACTATTTTCCCCATTTTTCTTCTATGTTTTCCTATTTTTTCTTATTTTTTTCCATTTCTTCCTATTTTTTCCTATCATTATTATTTATATTTTTTCCCTATTTGCCAATATTTGTCAATATTTTTTCCTAGGTTTTGTGTATTTTTTGTTAGTTTTCTCAATTTTTTAATATTTTTCCTTATTTTTAACTTTAATTTCGATTTTTACATTTTTTCCAATTTCCTATTTCTTTCTGTTATTTCCTGTTATTCATATTTTTTTCCTGTTTATCATACTTTTTCCTTGTTTTTAGGAAATTTCCATTTATTAACAAATTTTTACTATTTCTCCTTATTTTCCATATTTTTCCCATTTTTTACTTTCTCTTTTTATTTTTCATATTTTTCCCAACTTTTCGCTTCTTCCAAATTTTTCCCTGTTTTCACTACTTTTCCCTATTCCTCTAATATTTATCATTCTTTTTTCTTATTTACCCTAATTTCTCTTTTTTCCTATTTGTCCTACTTTTTCCTAGTGTTTTAAAATTTTTTAATATCTTTCAATATTTTACCAATTTTTCCATATTTTCCCTATTTTTCTTTCATAATTTGTCCGTATTTGTCTCTATTATTATTTTCCTAGTTTCCCTTTTTTCCCTAATTGTCCTTATTTGTCTTTATTTTTCACTATTTCTTATAGTACCTATTTTTGCATATTTTGCCTTATTTTTTTCTTGTTTATTCCCCTTTTCTTCATTTTTCCCAATTTTCTCCATTTTTACATAGTTTTCATTATTTTCTCATATTTAACGAATAATGGAAAAGTAGGTCAAACCACAATAATTTAATGGATATAACAAATATTAATACGGGGTGACAACATGTTTCGGCCAATCTTTGACCATCCTCAGGCAATTTGGTTATATCACAACAAATAATTATGAAGCTGAATGATGTATAAATGGTATGAAGCTGACTGGATAAATATAATACGTAACATCATGAGGAACCACTAAAACATTTTTTTTATAAAACAAATACTTAATTACGTTAAATTAAATTAAATTAAATTAAACCAAATTGAAGAAAATCACAACTAGTGTTACGTCTCCATTATGTTTTCCTCATGTTTTACTATTTTCTGTATTTTCGCAATTTTTCAATATTATTTACTATTTTTCCCCATTTTTTCTATTTTTTCTATTTTTTTCTATTTGTCTCTGTTTTTCATGACTTTCTATTTTTTATTTTTCTTTATTATTTATTGCCCATTGTCCGATTGTAGTCCCTATTTTTATGTATTTTACCCTAATTTCCATATTTTTTTCCTATTATCCGCTATTTCTTCCCATTTTCCCATATTTTCCTATACTTTCTCTCTACTTTTTCTTTATTTTTTTTTTCGTTTTATCACCATGTTTCCCCATTTTCCCATATTTTTCTATATTTTTCCATATGTGTCACTGTTTTTCCTATTTTCTATAATATCCTAATTGATCCATGTTTTTCTCCATTTTTCCCCGTTCTGCACCAGTTTCGCTTTTTTTCACCATTTTCTTCCATTTTTCAATATTCTCCCATATGCTTCCCTATTTTGCTCTATTTTTCTGTAATTTCCTTATTCCTACCGATTTTACTCTATTTTCTTCTATTTCTCTCTATTTATTCCTCTTTTTCATTATTTTTTCCTATTTTCCTAACTTTTCTTTATTCTTCCATATTTTCCTTTATAATCCCTATTTCTGCGAATTTTGCCCTATTTCCTTATTTTTTCCTATAATTCCCAATTTTTTCCTATTTTTCCCAATTTTAGGTAGATTTCCATATATGGAACCTACCTATTGTAATCGATTCAATGACGGGACCCAGAACCGGGAATAGAGGCGCTACGCCGTTTGTGACCTTCTGCATAAGAATCAGAAAAAAAAATATCGTTATATATATGTGTAGACATGTGGGCATTCTACCTCTAAGGGGGTGAGAATTGCAGGGGGTTGAAATCTTAAAAAATTCAGATCTCCGCCACTTTTGAAAATATTAAAAAAGACCATTGGACTTTTTTTATTCTCTGATTATTATGAAATTAATTTATCTGAAACTTTTTTTCATCTGACCCACGGGGATGGACCTGGAGGGGTTGAAATCACAAAAATATTATATCTCCGCTATTTTCAAAAATATTGAAACAGTTCATAAAACTTTTTTTATATCCTAATTATTATAAAACTAATTTGTCTGAAACTTTTTTTATCCGACCCACGGGGATGGAACTGAAGGGGGTTGAAATTTGCAAAAAAATTAATATCTCCGCTATTTTCAAAAATATTGAAACAGTTCATAAAACTTTTTTTGTTCTAATTATTATAAAATTAATTTGTCTGAAACTTTTTTTAATCGGACCTAAGAGGATTGAACTGGAGGGGGTTGAAATTTCAAAAAATTCATATCTCCGCTATTTTTAAAAATATTGAAACAGGTCATTAGACTTTTTTCATGTCCCAATTATTATAAAATTTATTTGTTTGAAACTTTTTTCGATCTGACCATATCGTGGAGTGGGGAAGGATGCTCAAATTTAGACAATAGAAATCTACCTCCCCTGTCGACCCTACCGACATTTTTTATTTCTTCCATTTTATCTATATTTCGTTATTTTTTCGTATTTTTTCTATATTTCCTATTTTTTCCTACTTCTATTTTTTCCTGTTTTTTATTATTTTTTTCTATTTTTCTTATTTTTCCCTATTTGTCCCTTATAGTCCCTTTATTGCATATTTTGACACTATTTTGTCTTATTATTCTCTATTTTTCCCCGTATTCCCCTATTTACCTATTTTTTTCCTAAAAACTAACCCATATACCTTCGTATATATCTCAAGTCCCTGGGTTAGGTTAGGCTAAAAAGCAATTAACAGTAATAAAATTTTTTTTAACCACATACCTGTCGTACTAACTACTCGCTCTACGTACATATGCTGCAAACTAAATAAAAATGAAAGTAAAAGAGAGTTCAATAACACCCACTGAACATGATGGTTACATAAAATCCTACAATAAATCATTTTCAGATTGTTTTGAGGTTTGAACAAAACACAGATATGAAAGTGTCTTTTAAAAGAAATTTATTATACAAATAATTGATTGCGGTCTATTAAAATTGGTGAAAATATACTCATACATACATACCATTTGCTTTTATCGAACGTTATTATAAGTTTAGAAAAACTTTTTAGAGATCTAGATGAAAGTGTTAATTGTTAATATGCATAAATTATTGTTTATGATGTTTATTGTAAAATAATATCGCAATTTAGACAAGTTGGATATAATTTATGTAATATTGGGATTGAAAATGTAAATATTTTACTTACTTGCTAATACAATGTGCTGCGGTTAGTAACCATTCTGAAGAAATCATAACCCCTCCACACCAATGACCTAAGAATCCAAATTGAGGATGGAGAAGTTGTAGTGAAACCTAAAAAAACAATTCAAATGATAAAATGCTTAATTTCACGTTTTATGTTAAATTAACTAATTGCATTTTTCAGATAAGACACAATTATGTTTTTCATTTGGCTCACAGATGATCGCCGCCAAATCAATATCCACCGACAAGAAAAATGGATCGAGGCAACATCCAACCTCGACCACAGGGATCGTTCTAAGTTTTAGAACAAGCTTGATGTCTTTACTGGTCAAAAGACCAAGTCCCACTCCCACCTTCAGGTGAATGGACAAATTCTCCACATTTGAAGCAGAAGGCAACTGCATTTAAAGGCAACCTCCAAAACACTCACTTAATCCCAACTTCAATCCTAGATTCCGAAATGACACTAATATCCTCCTACAAAACATCCTGTTCACTTCAAATCCCCCTAACTAAGACCCTATCCTTGATCCTTTTACCCTTTTGGACATAGCTACGACTTGTCAGTAGGGGTAAAAATTTACTCCAGGCCCTGACCATATCAAAAGTGAAAAACCTTCCTGCTACCATCCTCCTATCCTCTTCATCTTTATGAACTGCTTTCTTCAGCACTTCTACTTTACCATTTTCTAGAAAACCTTCCAAACCATCCTTATCCCCAAACCTCACAAAGATCCCACCTCCCCAACTCGTACAGACCCATCCCACTTAATCCGAAACAGTCGTAAATTGGTGGAATATCGTATAATAGTCCCAAGAATTCGTGAACTCTCCAAGTAACGGTTTTCCTGTAAGGGTAGAAATTATTTTAGTGATGAATTATAGCATACTAAGTACGATAACTATCACCTGGCAAGCGCCAGCCCTGCACGTTATCAGATCTTATATATTTGAAAGGGTTAAAGACGAAAATACACATTTACAGTTTTAATAAATTTAGAAATGATAGAAAATTGAAAGTGGAGGGAAAGTTTTGCATAAACGACGCTGTATTATAAATGGCAACTCAACGCTACTGCGCAGCATACATGGCAAAAGACCACTAAAACCAATCTTCGTTGTTAACAGCTAGAATTGGGCAAAATAAATAGCTTTTCATTAAGGACATGACGTAAAGTTAAATTTCGTGTAAGAATGCATTTTTCTTATTAGTATAAATGTTTATTTTATCTCGAATATTGAATATCTAAAACACACACACGAGTTCCTAAATATGCAATCATCGCTGTTATACGTTTGAAGTCGAAAGCAGACTCTTAAGTCTCGTCTGAATAGATAAATATCAGTTTCTTAGTATATTGATGGTATTTAATAAACAAGCAACAACAAGGGTGTAGGAAATGCGAAGACTACAAACCCCCCTGTCCCGTTTTTTCCGCATAGACATATTCTGCATATATGTTGAAATTTCTTCGAGTAGGGAAAATATTATGCAATTATTTTTGATATTTTTTATCCCCACCTATACTCGTCTCCTCTTCGAGTAGGGAAAATATTATGCTATTATTTTTGCTATTTTTTATCCCCACCTATACTCGTCTCCTTTAGACTCACAAAAAACAGTTTGTGCGATCGGGAGAACTAAATTCCTTACGTGATTTAATACTTTCTCCCTCTCTCTCTCTTTCCCTATTTCTCATTATGTTTTTCATTATTTTTATTTTCATTTTTTTTCTATTATTTATTATTTTTTCCCTTTTTCATTATTTTTTTTTCCAATTTTTGGTTATTTTCTTAGAAATTTTTGATTAATTGTTTCTCCATTTTTTCAATATTTTTTTCACTATTTTTCATTATTTGTTTCCCTATTTTTGATTATTTTTTCCCTATTTTCCAATATTTTTCCGTATTTTGGTTATTTTCTTCCCTATTTTTGTTATTTTCTTTCCAATTTTTGATTAATTGCTTCTCTATTTTTTCAATATTTTTTTCACTATTTTTTATTATTTTATTCCCTATTTTTTATTATTTGTTTCCCTATTTTCCAATATTTTTATCCCTATTTTTTATTATTCTGTTATCTACTTTTATATTTGTTTCCCTATTTTCCAATATTTTTTCCGAATTTTCCAATATTTTTTTCCCTATTTTCAAATATTTTTTTCCCTAATTTTCATTATTTTTTCCTATTCTTCATTATTTTTTCTCTATTTTTCCATTATTTTTTTCATTATTCCTTTTCCTATTTTTCATTATTTTTTTCCTATTTTCCAATGTTTTTTTTTCCTTTTTTTCATTATTAATTTCCCTAGTTTACATTATTAGTTTCCTTATTTTTCATTATTTTTTATTATTTTTTCTCTATTTTTCCATATTTTTTTAACTTATTTTTCCCCTATTTTTTTATTATTTTTTTCACTATTTTTCGTTATTTTTTTCCATATTTTTCATTATTTGTTTCCTTATTTTTCATCATTTTTTTCCCATTTTCTAATAATTTTTTCCCTAATTTTCATTATTTTTTTCCGATTTTTCATTATTTTCTTCTCTATTTTTTTCATTATTTTTTCCATATTTTTTTTGTTTTTTTCAAATTTTTTCATTATTTTTTTTCACTATTTTTCATTATTTTTTTTCCATATTTTTCTGAAGTTGTTTCAATTTTTTTTATTTTTTTACCTATTTTCCATTATTGTTCTATTTTTCATTATTCTTTCCTGATTCATTATTTTTTTAACAATTTTTAATTTTTTCTCCATTTTTTTATTATTCTTTTTTTTTCCAATTTTTTAATATCTTTGTCCCCATTTTCATTTTTTTCCTATTTTCCAATTTTTTTCTCTATTTTTCATATTTTTTTTCATTTAATAGGATCTTTCTTTTTCGGTATTCCCCGTCGTTTTCGAAATTTTCGGAATTTAATTTCGAAAGATTTCTTTTTTTATTTTATTTTTTTCCCAACTTTCTTAACAAAGAACAAGAATAGCTGTTTTAATTTTCGATACGATATTACGGATTTGTGTATCGATACCCTGTATCGATACACCTAAAAGTATCCATACAAAATATCGAGTATCCACAATCAAAGTATCGATACTCTACAGTATCGATATGTATCGAACATCTCCAGCCACCATACCTGATGTCTGATAGAAAACGGATTGGAAGTGGATCAAACCTGATCACATGCGGATCGAGATTCGCTTTGATCAGGTCTTGATCTGCTTTAATCAGCATGAATGACCTTGACGCAAATAGAAATTTAACCTGTTATTTTTCATAAGGAGTATGCTAGAACACCAGTAGCTATTCTACTATTATTTATCGTCTTGAAGCTATTTTAAACTAGATGGAATCTGCAATAATTTTTGAACAAACAGTGTAGCCAACTAAATTTGTGAAACCAGATAAAACCGCTGTACATTGTCATTTTAATATTGAAAAAATATACTCAATAATTGATCGAGAAATCTCCAATGTTGCCAAAGACAAATCAACAAAATACCTTCAACTTTGACAAAAAATATCCGATTTTATCCGAGTGGAAGTCCAAAATACCAGCATTTTATCTACTTACAATTTGATGTATTTGTCGGAGGTTTTCTCACCTGCGCCTCCGGCGGTTAGTCTTTTATTTTAGCGTCAATTATTAAAAAAATGTTCTGTATGAAGACAAAAATTAGAAATTTTGTGATTCTTCAGTGTATTAGTGTTTACAACAGAATATCAACACAAACTAGAGCTTAACTCTTAAATGGAGAATAAATAATATTCTTCTTTTTCCTTTTTTGAAGCTTTAGCTGCCAGGTCTAATTTACATTTTACTATTTGACTTTGACATCTGACGTGATTTATGTGGAAGTGTTGCCAAGTGTGTTCAATGCAAACCAATTACTAGTTTTATCTATTTTTTAAGATTGGCAACACTGGAAATCTCGTTCCAGTATATGTGCTTTAATATCTACCACGTTGTTTTTATGTGTTTAAAAAGGTAAATTGTTAAATTAATTTAATTAAAATATAATTACTAATTTCCTTTAAAGAATTCTAAACCTTAGATTAATAAAAATATTTGATAAATTTTATTCGGTGAAAATCTATTTAATCAAAACTCCAATTTTAATAAAAAAAATTGAAATTTTTGTAATCTTCCCCATAACTGAAATGTATAATAACAGAATAATCCGTGTTCTTAAGAAGCGTCAGAAAATACCGTGATAATAAATTTGTACCTAAATCTCACATAATTGAACATTATTTTTAAAGAGTTCGTAAGATAATATCGTTATCGAAATTTACCGCGATTCTTTTATAAAAGGCGTAAAAATTCAAATTTTTAAAATAGATAAACAGGTGGTTGCATTTTACAGTAAAACATCCTGTATAAGGAAGCAGAGATATTTCAATTGCAATTTAATATGTATCCCACATAAATAGTTAAAGAGTTAAATAAAATTGAATTTTTTAATAATGAAGCAAAATAAAATAAGTCTTAATTTGCAAAATTATAAAATAAATATTAAGATTTTTTTATAATTACCATTAATTTTGTGTCAGTAAACTTTTATTCCAAAATATAAATTTTTAACTTAATAGCCTTGTATCTTTTTCTATAATAATTATCATTATTCTTAAAAAAAATAATTTATAAATTACCCATACCTATCTTAAATCATTTAACAAACTTTCACTAAATACTTATTTTTTTTTAGTATTAATATCGCAAAACGAATATTTTACGGTATTTTGCGTTTCTTTAGAAATCAATTTAGCATGGAATTTCCATTGAATTCAAATTTGATCCGATTTTTTCGAATTAAACCGTCGAAACGAGACAAAAAAAGAAGCTGGGAATAAATTCCTGTTAAACACCCGTAACTAATGAATGAAAACAAAGCAATTTATCACATGAAAAAAATTTTTGAATTATCTATTTATAGTAACGCTTTCTCTGCCTAAGCGAGAAACAATTGTAATTATTCACAATTTACAACTACTATTATAGTTTATTTAAAAAAAAAGAGTAATGTAAGATAATTTTCTCCACGACCATTACTGAATGTATGAATTCTGAAATCATTTTTAATAATAGAATGTAAACATTCACACTCTAGGGTCTGAATATTTATTCTATAATACTTGCCTCTTATGCATTTTGCATGTATTTTCATTCTTTATCAAGGTAAAGAATGGATTTTCTGTAATCGAAATAAACAATATGGATTGCCCTGGATTTCAAAAGTGTTTCAGAATGAAAAAATTCGACACTCGTAGTTCCTCACACTCGCTTTCGCTCGCGTTCGGAATTTTCCTCTCTTGTCGAATTTTTCATTCTAACCTTGTTACAGAATCTACTATTATATGCAATATTATACACTATAAGTAGGCATTTTTTATTACTTGCTTGTGTTATTAAACATATGATTTTCTGCAATAAAAGTTTGTGCAGTTAGGGATGAAATTCCTTAAGTGATCTATCTCTATCGCTCTCTGTCTCCTCCTTTTTTCAGATTTTTTTCAATTTTTTTCCATTTTTTCGGTTTCTTCCAACTTCTTCATTATAAATCTACAGATTATGGAAAATAACCATAGTAATCAAATTAACTATTCACATTTCGTAAAAAATAGGGGGAGATAAGGGATCTCATTTAAACCGCTGCTCTACGTCCTTGGTCAAAATAAGTCAACTATGATTTCTAAAAAACAATTAAACTTACTTTTTTTAATAATAAACCATCCATATTATTCGCACCAATGTTAAAAAAACATCTAAATCAATAAAAATTAAATTTAATGTTATATTTTTGAAGAGATTTCAATTTATTATACCACGGCTTGAATTTACAACAGAAAAAAGACTGATTTTAACTTATTTAATGAAACTATTCAATTCTTGAAAAATTTTTGTATAAAATGAATTTAAACTTATTTTTTATAATAAAACACGAACATTAGCCCCTTACTATTAATAAATCTAAGTCATTTGACACAATATTAAAACAAACCAAACTCTCAATACTAAAAAATCTTTGTCATTCGTCTCAATATTAAAAAATATTATGTCATCCGCAACATTTTTAGAAAAACCCCAAGTAATTCGCCTCAATATTCAGAAATCTTAATCATTCACCTCAATATTAAAAAACTTTAGTCATTCGCTAGAATAGTAAAAAAATTCAAATATTTCGCCTCATTATTAAAAAAATCTAAGTCATTCGCCCCAAAAATCCAAAGTCATTCCCCAATATTGAAATAACCGAAGTCATTCGCCTCAATAATAATAAATCAAAGTCATTTGCCTAATTATTAAAAAAATCCAAGATTCGCCTCATAAAAGTCAAATAATTCGCCTCATTATTAAAAAAATCTCAGTCATTCTGGCCAATATTAAAAATACCTGAGTCATTCGCTCCAATATGGAAAAAACCAAAGTCATTCGCCAATTAGTGAAAAAAAAATAAGTCATTCGCCTCAATATTAATAAATCAAAATCATTTGCCTAATTATTAAAATAATCCAAGATGTTCGCCTCAAAAAAAAGTCAAGTAATTCGCCTCAATATTAAAAACATCTAAGTCATTCGCTCCAATATTGAAAAAACCAAAGTCATTCGCCAGATACTGAAAAAAAATAAGTCATTCGCCTCAAAATTAGTAAATCAAAGTTATTTGCCTAATTATTAAAAAAAGTCGAGACATCCGCCTAAAAAACAGTCAAGTAATTCGCCTAATTATTAAAAAAAACTAAGTCATTCTCCCCAATATTGAAAATACCCGAGTCATTCGCTCCAATATTGAAAAAAACTAAGTCATTCGCCAAATACTAAAAAAAAATAAGTCATTCGCCTCAATATTAATAAATCAAAGTTACTTGCCTAATTATTAAAAAAAAATCGAGACATTCGCCTCAAAAAACAGTCAAGTAATTCGCCTCATTATTAAAAAAAACCTAAGTCATTCGCCCTAATATTGAAAATACCCGAGTCATTCGCCCCAATATTGAAAAAACCCAAGTCATTCGCCCAATATTGAAAAAACCCAAGTCATTCGCCTCAATCTTAATAAATCAAAGTAATTTGCCTAATTATTAAAAAAATCCAAGATATTCGCCTCAAATAAAGTCAAGTAATTCGCCTCATTATTAAAAAAACCTAAGTCATTCGCCCCAATATTGAAAATACACATGTCATTCGCCCCAATATTGAAAAAACCAAAGTCATTCGCCAAATGCTGAAAAAGCCAAAGTCATTCGCCTCAATATTAATAAATCAAAGTCATTTGCCTAATTATTAAAAAAATCCAAGACGTTCGCCGAAAAAAATGTCAAGTAATTCGCCTCATTATTAAAAGAAACCTAAGTCATTCGCCCCAATATTGAAAATACCCAAGTCATTCGCCAGAATATTGAAAAAACCCAAGTCATTCGCCCAATATTGAAAAAACCCAAGTCATTCGCCTCAATCTTAATAAATCAAAGTAATTTGCCTAATTATTAAAAAAATCCAAGATATTCGCCTCAAATAAGGTCAAGTAATTCGCCTCATTATTAAAAAAAACCTAAGTCATTCGCCCCAATATTGAAAATACACATGTCATTCGCCCCAATATTGAAAAAACCAAAGTCATTCGCCAAATGCTGAAAAAGCCAAAGTCATTCGCCTCAATATTAATAAATCAAAGTCATTTGCCTAATTATTAAAAAAATCCAAGACGTTCGCCGAAAAAAAAGTCAAGTAATTCGCCTCATTATTAAAAGAAACCTAAGTCATTCGCCCCAATATTGAAAATACCCAAGTCATTCGCCCCAATATTGAAAAAACCCAAGTCATTCGCCCAATATTGAAAAAACCCAAGTCATTCGCCTCAATATTAATAAATCAAAGTAATTTGCCTAATTATTAAAAAAATCCAAGATATTCGCCTCAAATAAAGTCAAGTAATTCGCCTCATTATTAAAAAAACCTAAGTCATTCGCCCCAATATTGAAAATACACATGTCATTCTCCCCAATATTGAAAAAACATAAGTCATTCGCCCAATATTGAAAAAACCCAAGTCATTCGCCTCAATCTTAATAAATCAAAGTAATTTGCCTAATTATTAAAAAAATCCAAGATATTCGCCTCAAATAAGGTCAAGTAATTCGCCTCATTATTAAAAAAAACCCAAGTCATTCGCCCCAATATTGAAAATACACATGTCATTCGCCCCAATATTGAAAAAACCCAAGTCATTCGCCCAATATTGAAAAAACCCAAGTCATTCGCCTCAATCTTAATAAATCAAAGTAATTTGCCTAATTATTCAAAAAATCCAAGATATTCGCCTCAAATAAGGTCAAGTAATTCACCTCATTATTAAAAGAAACCTAAGTCATTCGCCCCAATATTGAAAATACCCAAGTCATTCGCCCCAATATTGAAAAAACCCAAGTCATTCGCCCAATATTGAAAAAACCCAAGTCATTCGCCTCAATATTAATAAATCAAAGTAATTTGCCTAATTATTAAAAAAATCCAAGATATTCGCCTCAAATAAAGTCAAGTAATTCGCCTCATTATTAAAAAAACCTAAGTCATTCGCCCCAATATTGAAAATACACATGTCATTCTCCCCAATATTGAAAAAACCCAAGTCATTCGCCCAATATTGAAAAAACCCAAGTCATTCGCCTCAATCTTAATAAATCAAAGTAATTTGCCTAATTATTAAAAAAATCCAAGATATTCGCCTCAAATAAAGTCAAGTAATTCGCCTCATTATTAAAAGAAACCTAAGTCATTCGCCCCAATATTGAAAATACCCAAGTCATTCGCCCCAATATTGAAAAAACCCAAGTCATTCGCCCAATATTGAAAAAACCCAAGTCATTCGCCCCAATCTTAATAAATCAAAGTAATTTGCCTAATTATTAAAAAAATCCAAGATATTCGCCTCAAATAAGGTCAAGTAATTCGCCTCATTTTTATGTAATCAACAATTTTAACGCCACGCAGCAATTTTGACATCAATACGACACTTTTGACATTAACTTGGTAATTTTGACAACATGACAATTTTAACGACAACACGACAATTTTCTATATTTCATTCACAATTTTTATGTAAACAACAATTTTAACGTCACGCGGTAATAAAAAAAAACTTTGGAAATGATATTAAAAGACAATTTAAGTAAAAATATAAAGGGCATGATTTAAAATTTTTTATTAATCTAGTAAGAAAATTTTTAATTTTGATAAAAAGAAACAGATGGAAGGTGAAGATACTAAACAAAAATTTCATTTTTTTTTGATATAAAAAGAATTTTTTGAAATTTTTTTTAAGAGAAGGGATTTGTACGATATTTGTATGATATTATAAAAAGTATGGAACGTAAAATTATACTACCAATTAGAAAAAATTATTTATTATTACTAAGAGCAAAAATGTATTAAAAAAATTACAACAGGAATCAATTTATTCTAATGAAATAAGCGAAATATGAACAAATATACAAAAGGAAGAAAATATACTAGTAGGAATTAAATCAAATAAAAATTTTAACAAACTTTTAGAAACAAAGAAGTTGGAAATTAGATAGTCAGAAATTTATCCGTTATTATGAAGAGGACATACCTATAAGCTTAATTAATAATTATTTTGTATTTGTAATTTCTTTTATTATTTTTCTATAGTAACCCACCCCAAATTGAGATCACAAATTGAACGAATTATGAATTTTAGTATTCATAACTATTGAAAGAAAACTATGCTGCGAACGTGTTAAAATAATTCCAGAATTTCGAAGGACCAAACTTCTTGGGTTGAAGTTAAACCAATATGAATGTTTAAATAAAAATAGTATTTAAAATTGGAATGTAATTTTTTATAAAAACTATTTACATTTTTTATTATGAAAAATCATAAAACATTTGGGGTGCGGTTAATTATCCACCATTTTACTTATTTGAAGAAACTTTTTTGCTTTAGTAAATGCATGACTTGACTTGATTCACTGACTGGATGCGAGAGAGAGAATTTGTGCTTTGAATTTTGAAGTAGAAAATTGTTGGTGTTTTTTTATTGGTGGGATACATGTGACGTAGTATGTAAATAGACTTGAATTAAGCATCTTAGCGAGAAGAAATATATCTACATTTTTTGTCTCTTATAATAATGGGATAATATAAGAGAAAGATAAGCTTGCATAGCAACAGTCGCTTATGTATTTTATTTTTGTTAACTATATTTTGCAATTAGACAGAAAAAAGTCTGAGAGAAAGACGGAATAATATTGTGTTGATTTTAAACCTATTTATTATTAATTTTAAAAGAACTATGAATTAGTTTGTATTTTCTGGATAATATTTCAGTGAAATTTATCCACAAATCATTACATTATATACAGTAATAAGTAATGAAATATATGTATAAATCTACTACCATAACTTCTCGAAACTTTGCTTTAAATATTTAAATATTCATATTTTCAATAAGAATCTACTATTGATGTATGTTTATTAGATGAAATCTATTTGTATCTAGATATTCTTACTTGCCATGGCCAGGCGCCTCTTTTGCTCGGTTTCCCTTGTATAATTCTTCCTAAAACACCAGTACGAGGTTGTCTTGATCTTCTGACACTTCTTCCACAATCTGCAAAAATCAAAAATACTCTTTATTATTTTAAAAATACTGATAGGCGCCAATTTAATCATTAATTTTATTCATCTGGATATTTGATGCTGTTAATTTAACTGTTTTTGTCTACAATTACTGGAATAAAAAAAAAACGAATATTTGCATCTATTGAAAGGATTTAAAAGAAATCCTTCCAATTTCTTTTCGATTTTTCTCACTTAACGCAATTAAACGTGACTAATTAGTTTCCTATTTATCTGATATTTTAATTCAATAAACCGTTCAACGAAATCGATCTCCAGCACTGAACAGTAGCGTAGATATATTCTTTAGCTAAAAATTCCAAAAAAAAAAATTATTTTGTTTAATAATGATATTATTGTTTTTAAAATCACTTAACTACATGCGATATTTTACAGAGACGCAATAATAAAATCATTTTTGGTATAAACATAAATCTTACTACCAATGGAAGCTATCTTTCGAAAATAATCTAATGTTTAAGAAATAAATTTATTATTTGTTTCAAAAGATAATTTACATTTTGGTCCTTCGAACCGGATACAAGCATCTAATCATGGATTGATATATGAAGAGGGGAGAAATAAGGGCCCATGCATTGGTGGCGACCCCTGAAAGTTTATGGAGAGAAGAATTGCTAATTTGGTAAAAGGATATGTATGCATAATGATATGGAGATAATTGAATAAAAAAAAAACCATTTGATGTATACAAAATGATGGTAAAAGGCAAGTAATCTTGGTCTCAGTGTACTTAACGGACTTCCTGATTAAGTTTGTTATATCATATTTTTATGGGATACCCCAAACCGTGTATTTTACTTTAATATTGAAGCCTGGAAATGGTTCTACCCAGTAATCGCTGACTGGAACCACGATTAAAAATCGCGGACCTTCCATGAGGTCAAACAAACGTGTTGTACTTTTTCGATAAACAAATGATTTAGGCATGTCTAGTAAGTCAGACATTAATCTGATACTTAATCAGCGATCTCTGTTCAATAATTTGCAGACACCTTTAACACAGTTCTCGACAGGCGTCCTGAGCGAACTTGGTCAGCGACATCCTCTCAGCCCTCCAGGAACAGCTTCGGTTCAACCTGGGATCAAGAGAGGCAATCTTCCCCCAAAATTTAGCTCTCTGCGTCGTCACGTGGTCTTTTGGCGCCTTAGTTCAGGTTTCGGATTACTCTGGTCGCCACTTTCCATTTATAGCGTGAATGCCACTTGCACAGGCAGCTTCAGTAGAGAATAAATACTCCATTGGTCGTTATGGTATCAAGAAAATCACTGGCGGTCAGAAGGGCAGTCTTTACTTGCTATACTAAATTAAGTACTTAGTTATTCCGCTGATATATTCCAAAACTTGGGCTAGATATAATTATTCAACGAATAATAAAACTCCTAGTCATACCACAATTATTTATGTGAAGTTAAAATTAAGCGGACACATGTTTCGGCCAAACAATGGCCATCATCAGGCCTATAATACAAATATACAAAGGTAAAATTACAAGAAAACAATGATTAAATGATTACTTAAAGAAAGCAGTTAGTCAAGTACGACAAATTACAAGAAAATTGAATGGTATAAAAAATCACATTATGAACAAGGGATAAAACGTAAGAAAACTCTAACCAAATTACAAATTAAATATTTAAAAAAATTTTAAAGACGCAAAGCCAAAACTCCATAATGGAGGAAATAGTATTGTTTTTATCCTACGATGCACTTTTTAAACAAATTATAAAATTTATAAACCACATGCGGCAAGTGAAAAAGTGACAAATATAGTTGATAATTGACAGTTGACAACAAGTACCCGACACACCTGATTAGGGACCCCAGGAACGAAGTGAAGGACCACTAAATGAACGTATGAAAAAGAAGAAGAAGAAAAAGAAGAAGAAGAAATTAAAATAGAAGTAGAAACATAACCTAGGTAATTTGACGTAGATATTAGTAAACATTAGAAAAGCAGATTTAAAAATAAATAATTTTCGGTTAGAAAAAGCTGTTCATTAAGACAAGTCACAGTAACTGATTTCTGTAAGTAATCATTTAATCATTGTTTTCTTGCAATTTTATCTTTTATTATAGGCCTGATGATGGCCATTGTTTGGCCGAAACATGTTGACGCTTAATTTTAATTTTACATATATAATTGTGGTATGACTTGGAGTTTTATTATTGGTTGAATAATCTTACCACATTTGAGTATGTTTTTTAAATATAAATAGTAAATAAAAAAATAAAATAATGACATCAATTACCAAGAGTGTGTAACGGTCATGTATGAGTTGGATGGACGGTTCCGGGTCCGGTTATAGTTAAACTTTACTTCAACTTGACCTGTCTTTAAAGGTCGCTAAAACTGGGACTGTCACAACAACTCGGACTGGGACTGCCACTGCAACTACCGATAATGGATTGAATCGTCCTACCCGATAAGAATTTCGGCATCTATCTAAGAAGCACAGATATACGCTAGTGTCTACATCTATCGAGCGGAGCTTCAACTGGTACTACTGACCTTATATTCTAAGTTAATTCTAAATTCAGTTTCGTGGGAGATTTAATTTAAGTATTTTAATTATTACGGAAATTAAAGTAACTTCGTTACAGAAGCATTATTATACACGAAATTTAAACTGACTGGCTCAGCTAAAATATAATTATTTTCAATCATAGCATGCAGAGAAACAATTTTTTTAACCAACTTTATAACTTCGATATAAGCAGTAAATTTTTGAGATTATCTTGATGTATTTCTATCCATTAGTCTGTGGACACTATAACATCTATTCTACTTTGGTCAATATCCCAATTACTTTGGAAATGAAATTTATTATTTTGTTTTGCATAAATATTTCATATCTACGCTACTGTTATCGGAGAATAAATTATATTCCCAGAGATTCACTTCTCGCAGATTCACTCTCACTTTTGCAACGGACCGTGAAAATCGTATGGTTAACCGACCTTCTTAGATGTTATTTCATACACGTAAAGTAACTGGTCACTTAAACATTTGGTCGAAATGAAAACGAAATCTAATCAAATGGAATAATACATATAATATATTATTGATCAAGATTTTTTGTTGCCAAGTAATAGTTTTTTTTTTGTTAATTTACCTCGAATGAGATTATTAGTTATTTGTTTAAATCGGTGCAGTGGAAGATCTTCAAGTACAACATTGATTCTTTTTTTTTGCGGATGCCCCCTCCGCCCTAAAACTCATTCTGAAATTTTGTGTTTTGTAATTAAAATAATTCTATTCTCAACAGTAGAGCCTGGAAAGTTCTGGTGTGACACAGCTGATATTTTTATTAATAGGTAAACTTTTGAAGAAGCAACAAATTGTTATATTATAAAAATATGAAATTTTCTAAAAAGAGTAACAATTTTCATAAAAATAATAAAGAATGAAGTTTATGATATTATGATATTAATATATAAATTGTAGTTTATAAAATTCCACAAAATTAAAAAAAAAAACTTTATCTGACCTATAGAAGCCGAGATCGATTTTTAAAATATGGCTTATTTTTCGACATTTATTTTCGTTAATATCTCGAAAATGGCCATTCGAATCGCAAAATTTTAAAAGTTTATTTGAGCACTGTTACAAATGTTTCCCAAATAATGGGAAATTAACAACAAATTTTTAATTAAATTACACGCACCTGTAATTTCTTAGTTAGAAAATATCGAAAGATTGATGTAAAAAGTACATATCTGTAATAATACGTGCCAGTTAAACAATAATAATATTAATATTAATAAATTAAACATGAACACTATATTGGCAAACAAATTTTAGTTGACATTTAAAAATCTAAAAATGGAAAAAAAAATCGTGCCCCAACTTCTGGATATCTGTATATCTGGATATAAACTATAATTATCGATCGAAAGCTTCGATCAAGTTTCAGTTTTCACTTTATTTCGTTAATTTTCTCTCTATTGAATTTGAGGAGGATCGAACCTTCCCGCTATACAATGAAGCACTAAAAATTCCAAAAGTTCGGAATTTTTCGGACTAAGACGGATCCGAATGCGGTTTTTTGCATTCACTTGCAAAACTTTTTTGAAAAAAATGTCCGTACTTACAGCCAAAAATGCATTTTTTGAGATGGCTTTTGGAAGATTAAAGAACTTTGTAAATAAGAGTCAGAACTGGCCCAAATCGGGTTCTACAAGGTTTTTGAGGTCGCTGATCACGATTATGATGTTCAAATTGACCCACAGCCGACCTGGAATGCAGGAACACCGATGAACATCATCTCCGTGGGATTCTCCCGAAATTCACTCAGGGAAGGAGAGAAACTCGATGCCCGGGGATTTTTTGGGTCGCTGAATTTAAATGTGGCATCGTCGAACACCCCCGAACACTTGGTGTACCAAAATCTGGACGTGAACGTCATCACCGAGAATTTTCCTGACAAGATCGCCAAAACCAACCCGAAAATCATTCTAGGGGCGTTATTTTGGGCGCTTAATCCAAATTTCACGTCGAAAATCATTGTAGGGGCGTTTTTTGGGCGTCTAATCCAAAATTCACGTTGAAAATGATCGCCCGAATACCCAGTATACCGGAACTTGGGCCTGAACGTCGTCTCCGAGGGTTTTTCAGACACAATAGCAAAGGACTAACCAAAAATCGTCTCATAATTTTACACAGTCATTGATGTGTAACTCTCGCCAGGAGCCCTCGAAAAGGTTGATCCAGTCCTGTAAAATTCTAAATATCAGGTTTGAATAGAGCGAGGAGAATTACCAAAAACATCTAAAACATCAGGTTTGGTTGAGATTCATGAGAATGACATCGATATCAAGATAAAGGTTCCGGTGCACCAGGTGTTGGGAGGATCGTTTTCGATGGGAAATTCTGATTCAGCGCCTCAAAAAACCCCTCATAACGATTCGTCTTCTTAGATTGTGTAAGGAAAACCCTCGGAGACGACGTTCAGGCCAAGGTTACATTACACCAGGTGTTGGAAGGGTCGTTTTCGACGTAAAATTTCAATTCAGCGCATCAAAAAACGCCCCCACAATGATTTTCGGGTGGTTTTTGGCGATCTTGTCAGGAAAATTTTTGGGGATGACGTCGACGTCTAGGTTCTGGCACACCAGTTATCCGGGGAGTATTCACCGATGCCAGATTTGAGTTCAGCGACTCAGAAAAACCCCTGGCGCCTAGTTTGTCTCCTTCCCAGCGTGAATTTCGGTAGATGATGTTCATAGGTGTTTCTTAGCTCCAGGTCGGCTGTGGGCCAGTTTGAACATCATAATTGTGATCAGCTACCTCGAAAACTTCCGGGAACCCGATTTGGGCTAGTTCGGACTCTTATTTACCAAGTTCTTTAATCTTCCAAAAACCGTTTCAAAAAATGCATTTTCTTGAATGAATTTTTGGCTGCAGCAATGCAATTTCCAGTTTGTATACGATAAAAAGTAGGGACATTTTAAAAAAAAAATTGGAAGCGAATGCAAAAAACCGCATTCCGATCCGTCTTGTCCGAAACATTCCGAACTTTTTTGCTTCATTGCCTCAACTAAAAGTTTTTTGCATAGGAAAATTCATTTCCAGTTCAAACTTTTTCCTAGTTGTATTGAACATAAAAATGAACGTTTATTTATTTTTGGCAATTAAACAATGTTTCGTAGAAGGCTAGTAGAAGAATAGAATCAGAATGAGGAATGGAAACAAACAGAGGAAACTGTAGAGAAAGAAGCAAAAAAAATAATTCCACAAAAAACAAAAACAATGACAAAAGATAAATGGTTTGATGTAGAATGTAAAAAAGAAATAAAAAAGGGTAAACAAGTCAAACAAAAAAGTTACAGGCAGGTACAAAAGAAGACAAAACAGGATAAAAAAAGACGGGATATGGAAGACAGAATAAAACGAATCGAAGAAAGATTTTTGAATAAAGAAGACAAAAAAATGAAGAAAAAGTAAAACAGAGAACCATACGTATAAAAGACAAGTATTGAACAAATATGATTAAGAATCGATATAAATTTGGAATAATTTACTACGACAGACAGCTTAATTTTCGAAGGACCAACCTTAATACAGAGTATAAGGATTTAGTATATTACCACAAATAAATCAAATCATTTAAGTAAACTATAAGGGCTATTTACTCATCCATTTATTAGCAAACCAAAAATATTAATTTATTACAAGTTATTCTTATTATTATATAGAGCAACTGCTCTCACTTATACAAAACATATTTACAATACATTTTTAGAATTTCAGAAAATTTATAGTTATAATTATTAGGCTGTGGTCAACCGCTTTTTATAAAGCCGGGATATGTTAAATCAACTGAACTCTGATAGATATGATGAGACAATTAATTGTTCTGTAGTGCCTAGAGGGAGATGGGTCAAATCGATCAGTTATATCGCTCTTATCAGCATCATATTGCCTAGAGGTAGACGGGACGAATCGACCAGTCCGTTAATTAGGTACATAGGCGCTTGTCCCTCTTATTAACATCATAGTGCCTAGAGGGAGATGGGGCTAATCGACCAGTACGTTGATCAGGTACATCGCTTGTCTCTCTTATGAGCATCATAGTGACTAGAGGTATATGGGAATGGTGTGAATCACTTTGCATAAACAATAATCTTGCGCACGGTTCGAACCCAATGACGCACGAAACAAACAATCAAATCTGTCCTTAGACCGATGGTAAAACACACATCTCTGGCCAAATGCACAAACCAAAAATGAATCTTATCAAAACCAAAGGAAACATAAGCTTGTTCCGTGAGCTCTGGATAACATTCCTGTGAAATTTATCCAAGTATGGAAATATAATAACAGATGAAAACAAAGATGGGTAGAATATTTTAAAGAAATATTAAATACAGAAAATGAGGAATAATAAATGAAAGAAATTACAACTCTAAAGGTGCAAAACAACGAAGAAATAAATCCCCTGGAGAAGACTAAATATACCAACATATGTTATTTTTATTGACTTTTAAATGCTTGTGACACTGTTAAGAGAAACCACCTGTATTATAAGACTGGTCCATATTTTTGTTTTAATTTTATAAGACATAAAACTGATAAAAATATGCAGTTTTTAGTTTCGCAAAATGATTTTTAAATGTTTTTCTCTTTCTTTATCTATCACTTATGTTCGTTGAAATTAAATAAACAGGATTTTTAAAAAATCATATAAATCTTCATGGTTACTCAAAAATCCTTAAGAATCCATAAATTCTTATTAAAAACCATTCTGACTCCTCTAAAATTTCTAATAAACTTAAAATATAAATTTGCATTTCGTTCGTAAGTTGAATGCTTACAAATCTGCACTAATAATATCTCAATATTTCTTACAAATTTGCAATTTTCTTGAAAACTACTCTTTAAAATTATTAAAATATTTCTCGATAATCAAAAAAAAAATTAACTTCAATAATTTCAAAAAAAATTATTAAAATCTTCACGACTCCTTAAAAACCCCACGAATCATTGAATGCCATTAAAAAACATTTAAAATGTTCATTAAAATTAACATAACGAACGCTAAAAATTCTTTTTCATCCAAATATGGTTAAAGTCCTTTAAAATTCGTAAAAATCCTTAAAAAGGTATAAAAATTCGTAACCTTTCACATGAATTCCTTAAAAGCGTCATAAATCCTTACAAACCCTTTAAAATATGCTATTATTAAAAAATCCTTTTAAATCCTCTTAAATTCTTAAACTTTTAAAATCCTCACTTCAACTTTGTCCGTTAGTTGAATCCTTATAAATCTGCACTAATCCTTACAAAAATATCTCAATAATCCTTACAAATTTGCATTTTTCTTGAAAACTACTCCAAATCCATAAAACTATTTAAAAATCATTAAAACATTTCTCAATAATCACAAAAAAATTAACTGTTAATAATTTAAAAAAATATATTAAAATCCTCATGATTCCATTAAAAAGTTTTTAAGATGTTCATTAAAATTAATATAACGAACGCTAAAAAATTTTTATCTTTAAAATATGTAAAGTCCTTTAAAATTCGTAAAAATCTTTAAAAAGGTATAAAAATCTGTAGAAATAAAAAGGTATTAAAATATTTTTAAAAAAATTTAAAATTCTTTCTCATGAATTCTTTAAAAGCGTCATAAATCCTTACAAACCCTTTAAAATATTCGAAAATCCTTAAATCCAATATATAATTCTTATAAATCCTTCTTAAAAACCCTTCTAAATCCTCTTAAATTCTTAATAAACTTTTAAAATCCTCACTTTAACTACGTTTCTTAGTTGAATCCTTACAAATCTGCACTAATCCTTACAAATATTTCTAAATAATCCTTACAAATTTGTAATACTCATGAAAACTACTCCGTAATCACCAAAAAAATTTAACTGTCTATAATTAAAAAAAAAATTAAAATCCTCTTGAATCCTTAAACTCCTAATGAATCATTGAATCCCATTTAAAGCCTTAAAATATATTAAAATATTTATTATCAAAATTAGGTTAAAATCCTTTAAAGTTCCTAGAAAAGTATATAAATCCTTCTCAATATTCCTTAAAAATTTAAAAATCCTTTCACATGAATCCTTTAAAAGCGTCATGAATCCTTACAAATCTGCACTAATCCTTACAAAGTAATACTTATGAAAACTACTCGGTAATCCCCAAAAGAAATTAACTGTCTTAATTAAAAAAATTAAAGTCCTCATGAATCCTTAAAATCCTAATGAATCATTGAATCCCATTTAAAGCCTTAAAATATATTAAAATATTTATGATCAAAATTAGGTTAAAATCCTTTAAAATTCCTAGAAAAGTATATAAATCCTTTTCAATATTCCTTAAAAATTTTAAAATCCTTTCACATGAAACCTTAAAAAGCGTCTTGAATCCTTAGAAATCTGCACTAATCCTTACAAATATTTCCAAATAATCCTTACAAAGTAATACTCATGAAAACTACTCGGTAATCCCCAAAATAAATTAACTGTCATAATTAAAAAAAAAATTAAAATCCTCATGAATCCTTAAAATCCTAATGAATCATTGAATCATATTTAAAGCCTTAAAATATATTAAAATATTTATGATCAAAAATCCTTTCACATGAATCCTTTAAAAGCGTCATGAATCCTTACAAAACCCTTTAAAATAAGCAGGGATTTTTATAAATCTCCACATATACTCAAAAATCCTAAAGACCAGAATCTTCTTGAAATCTCAAAATTCTCACTTCATTAGTTGAATCCTTTCAAATCTGCACTAATCCTTATAAATAACTTCAAATCCTTAAAAATCATTAAAATCATTCTCAGTAATCCCGTCTATCTAAGGGGTCTATGGCGTTTCGCCACGGCCGTTTCGCCACCAGCCGATTCACCACAGGCCGATTTGCGGCCGGGAAAATTATAATTTTTTTTACTTGCATGGTAAATGCAAAATAATTTAGTTTTAAATGAATCTAAATATATTTGTTTTAATTATTGGTAATAACCATTTACTTATTTTGTAAAATAACGTTTTAATTTTTTGCTATATTTCTTATTGACAAAATAGTTTTGTTCTCAAAAATGTTTTTGAAAAGTTTAATGTGACAAAAATTTTATTTTTTATCTCTTTAGTTAATAACTAATAAATAAAACAACTTGGAAACTAACAATATTTAAGAAATAAAAAAAAAGATTCTTGAAGAAGAAGAAATTTTCAATAAAAAATTCCTAACTCCCGGAACTCTTTTCTCTATCTCATTTTCCCGCCGGCGAAACGGCCGGTGGCGAAACGGCCGGTGGCAAAACGGCCGTGGCGAATCGGCTGCGGCGGAACGTCCCATCCCCTATCTAGGTGTATATTTATCAAAGAAGATGGCGAAATGGAGTAGACAAACAGGAAATTTTAATAAAATAATAAATTCTAAGAAATAATCGAGAAAGATACATTTATTTGTATCTTGTTTCGTTAGGTTGCTGAAAACAGAGTTCCGAAATTCATAACCGTTGTTGAGTTATCGCTGTGACAGACACACAGACGGACAGACGGACATTGAAAAATCAATAAATACCTTCGCCTTGTTTTGTTACTTAATATCTCATCATGTATATTAATATCTAATAATAATAATAATGAGTAATAAAATACAAAATCAAATACCACAAATTTAATAAAAAATAAAAGTTGTTAAGCGGACATAAATGGGGAAACGGCAACTAGTTTCGGCAGAAGTACCATCATCAGACCAAATAAAGGGAAATATTAAGAACGAGTGTTTAGTTTTTGGTTGGCGCCAAAAATTAAAGTTACCTCTTAAACTAAGTTATTTTTAATTTTGGCGCCAACCAAAAACTAAGCACTCGTTCTTAATATTTCCCTTTATTTGATCTGATGATGGCAGTTCTGCCGAAACTACTTGCCCTTTCCCCATTTATTTTATTAAATTTGTGGTATTTGATTTTGGATTTTATTACTCATTATTCAACCATATTCGAGATTTATGGATAACTTGTTGGAATTAATAATAATAATAATAATAATAAAAAACCTTACTCAAATTAAAGAAAACTTCCTTTTTTTATAAACCCACTAATAACCAAAATAAACTTAAACCACACAAATTAGGTAATCACTCTTAGCGAATCACAACACTCCGAAAAATTTATTTATTTGAGTTACCACCAAATATTACCTTGTTTAATTATCGATAAGGAGCCATAAACCTGTAGAACTGTTAGCAGTAAAAGCAGGAGCACCGCAGTTCTGTTGCCCATAGCACTGACATGTCTTAAAGCTGTTTGTATTTCAAATTGTCCCCCGTCAATGGAATCTAAGCGGGCGACTATCATCATCTCCGCTTAGGAGAGAGTGATTGCGTTTTAAACAATGAAAGTGGTCAATATTGTGCAGTGAAGGAGTACCAAGTATATACAGAGTGTTGAGAAAATAAATTCGATAATAGAATAAAATATATCAACAATCTTATTTTTTATTGTGGAAACTAAGTCCAACTAACTTCGCACTGCGGACGACAATTTTTTTTTAAAGAGAAATTATGCGAGTATGTGTAATAAAAATTTCAGCTCGATAGTTGGTCGTAGGAAAGTTTGACCTCACTTCAAATTCGCCCGAAATTTTGTTTTAGAATTTTCGGACATTGACACAAAAAACGGAATAACTTCTCACTACTGAAGACTAATTTTTTTTTGAGTTGTCGTTAGATTCAAAAATAATGTGAGTCTATGTGGTAAAAATTTCAGCTCGATAGCTAGTCCTAGGAAAGTTTGGCCTCACTTCAAATTTTCCCGAAATAATGTTTTCGAATTTTCGAACAATGACCGACAAAAAACGGGATAACTTCGTACTACGAAATACTAAATTTTTTTATAGATGTGATTAGATTCAAAAATCATGTGAGTATATGTGCTAAAAATTTCAGCTCGATAGTAAGTCGTAGAAAAGTTTAGCATCACGTAAATTCACCAGAAATTATGTTTTCGAATTTTGCGAGTATATGTGTTAAAAATTTCAGTTCTATAGTTGGTCGTAGGAAAATTTGTCCTAGCTTCAAAGAAAAACGTCGAAAAATGGCGATTTTTAACATTTTTTCAATACATATTATAATGAAATCATTTTGAATGAGTTATAGAAGTTAATTTATTATTGTTATAAATAAGTTTTGTATGATTGGGTATATAAGTAAAAATTCTGATATAATCAACAATTTTTTTTGATATCGAAACAAAGTCTTATTAAATTTAATAGATACAAAATTTTTATTATATTTGGAAAAGTAATAATTTAAGATTTAAATATGAGTATAAAAGGTGTTTGATAAGATTGAAAAATCAAGTAATGATTTTGGTTGGGGGGTTGTAGAAAATAATAGAAAGTCGAGATTAATTAGAGACGAAAATAATAAGAAGAAAAAGATTTTAAATTTTGTATGTTTAATACAAAAAAACCTGCAATATGTAAAATTTATCTATTTATAAGCAATAAAAACAAAAAAAAAGATATAATCTTTAAAAAATAAAAAGAATTTTTTATTTTTTATTTAAAATAAAAAGAAAAGTCACAATTAAAAAAATGGTAGAAAAAAATGGGTATTGGAAAAATCTGAATGGTATATTACAAGGAATTATAATCAGAAAGAAGAGCAGCATTAAGTATGAATATAAAAAAAATTTTTAAGCAGTTAAAAGAAGATCTATGATTAGTCGTAGGAAAATTTGGCCTTCGTTTTTCGAAAAAAGGCGATTTTTAATATTTTTTCGAAATCGGAATACATATTTCACTGAAAATCGCCTCATACCAAACGTTTTTTAGGTCAAATTACCCCCCACTACCGAATTTCATATTTTTCCTTTTTTTTTTTTTAGCAAATTCAACTTTTTTCGATTTCACGACAAAGTAATTTTTGGATATTGACCGACAAAAAATGCGGTAACTTCTCACTGTGGAAGACTAAATATTTTTTATAGGTATTGTTCGATTAAAAATTCATACACGTATGTGTGGCAAAAATTTCGACCCGATATCTAGTCGCAGCATGGTTTGGCCTAACTTCAAAGTCGTGCAAAATTAGGTTTTAGAATTTTCAGATATTAACCGAAAAAAAAATGCGGTAACGTCTCACCGTGGAAGACTAAATTTTTTTTATAGTTGTCTTTCGATTAAAAATTCATGCAAGTATGTGTGGTAAAAATTTCAGCTCGGTATCTAGTTGTAGGAAAGTTTGGCCTAACTTCAAAGTCGTGCAAAATTAGGTTTTAGAATTTTTAGACATAAACCGAGAAAAAATGCGGTAACTTCTTAATTCGGAAGACTAAATTTTTTTATAGGTGTCGTTCGATTAGAAATTCATGCAATTATGTGTAGTAAAAATTTCAACCCGATATCTAGTCGTAGGAAAGTTTGGCCTAACTTCAAATCGTGCAAAATTAGGTATTAGAATTTTTAGACATAACCGACAAAAAATGCGGTAACGTCTCACTGTGGAAGACTACATTTTTTTATAGGTGTTTTTCGATTAAAAATCCATGTAAGTATGTGTAGTAAAAATTTCAGCTCGGTATCTAGTCATAGGAAAGTTTGGCCTAACTTCAAAGTCGTGCAAAATTAGGTTTTAGAATTTTTAGATATAACCGACAAAAAATGCGGTAACGTCTCACTGTGAAAGACTAAATTTTTTTTATAGTTGTCGTTCGATTAAAAATTCAAGCAAGTATGTGTGGTAACAATTTCAACCCGATATCTAGTCGTAGCAAGGTTTGGCCTAACTTCAAAGTCGTGCAAAATTAGGTTTTAGAATTTTTAGACATAACCGACAAAAAATGCGGTAACGTTTCACTGTGAAAGACTAAATTTTTTTTATAGTTGTCGTTCGATTAAAAATTCATGCAAGTATGTGTGTTAAAAATTTCAACCCGATATCTAGTCGTTGCAAAGTTTGGCCTAACTTCAAAGTCGTGCAAAATTAGGTTTTAGAACTTTTAGACATAACCGACAAAAAATGCGGTAACGTTTCACTGTGAAAGACTAAATTTTTTTTATAGTTGTCGTTCGATTAAAAATTCAAGCAAGTATGTGTGGTAACAATTTCAACCCGATATCTAGTCGTAGCAAGGTTTGGCCTAACTTCAAAGTCGTGCAAAATTAGGTTTTAGAATTTTTAGACATAACCGACAAAAAATGCTGTAACGTTTCACTGTGAAAGACTAAATTTTTTTTATAGTTGTCGTTCGATTAAAAATTCATGCAAGTATGTGTGTTAAAAATTTCAACCCGATATCTAGTCGTTGCAAAGTTTGGCCTAACTTCAAAATCGTGCAAAATTAGGTTTTAGAATTTTTAGATATAACCGACAAAAAATGCGGTAACGTCTCACTGTGAAAGACTAAATTTTTTTTATAGTTGTCGTTCGATTAAAAATTCATGCAAGTATGTGTGGTAAAAATTTCAACCCGATATCTAGTCGTAGCAAAGTTTGGCCTAACTTCAAAGTCGTGCAAAATTAGGTTTTAGAACTTTTAGACATTAACCGGCAAAAAATGCGGTAACTTTTCACTGCGGAAGACTAAATTTTTTTATAGCGTCGTTCGATTAAAAATTCTTACTAGTAAGTGTGGTAAAAATTTCAACTCGATATCTACTTAAAAGAACATCGACAAAAATAAACAATATACTTTGCTAAATAAATTATTTATATGGCAATTAAATAATTCACAATCAATGGTTGTACGATGTAGTCCATTAATATTCTCAGCACGCTATTTAAGCGAAAATAATTCAAATTCACTTAAATATTTATACTAAATAATTTGCAAATTTTGGAACTTTCTCTTTTTCGTTGAAATAAAAAACAAATACATCGATTCCGCTATTTACGTTCATTATTTTAAAATATTACCTAAAAGCTATGTGCTAATGTTTTTAAAGCAAAATTTATTATAAATAATTTTACACCTCGTATGTAAAGCCGCTGCCTGTAGGCGCGGCAGGTTATTAGTCTTACATGAAGTTAGTCTTGAAATCTAACCTAAAAAAAATATTTATTTTATTAAAAGAAGTCTTGATTATCTAAATCTAGTCTGTGTATTTAAAAAAAATATTTTCTCTTAAACAAGTACTAGGTACTGTATATTTTGCGAATATTTTAATTTTTGGGTTAGAAAAAAATTTGATTCCTCACTGCAATACGATATTATACTTAATTGATTCTCTTAGTAGGAAAATAAAATAAAATAAAATAAAAACAAATATTAATATAGATACTTAACTTTTCATTTTACTCAAATTGGATTATAATTAAATATTCAACTATAGCTGTTAAAATTAGTAATTCCAAAAACGTAATTATTTCATAAAATGGAGTTAAATAATATAGAAAATCATTGATAAATACACACCTAGAAAGTAATTTTACCATACCAACTTTTGATTACATACATAGTTACCTGACAGCATATTTCAATTTCAATCTCTGCTCACGTAAAATAATCCAATTGTTGTAATTATACTCCTCATAAGGTTGTACTTTGTGCGGGAGCATCAAAGGAGAGAAACTTAGGGAAATTGCCCTGTTAATCCTGTAACTTAATAAAGGATCTCACCGCCTTCTACAAAATTATCCTTGTTGAACTTCGGAAAGAATTTGAATCTTTACCGATAACTTTGGCATTTTGGAAGGGAAGTCGTTTGAGTGTTTTCGCTCCGATTCCAACGAGAATTTATATTTTTTATTGCTTAGAATCCGAGTCATAACAAAACAAAGATAAAGAAATAAGTTTTTTTTATAAAAAATAAATTACTGAATATAAAAAACAATACATGAAAAAAAAAAAGATTAACTAAGCCTTTTTACCTTTGCGTATAAGATCAGGAAGAAAAAAAAAATTAGTCCATTAATTTTCAAAATTTGCTTTGTTAATATTTTCTTTTTAGCTTTTAACATTTTTCTCTCAACTAACTTCAGAGTTCATTGATAGCTAATAGGTGACGTAATTCGCCACCTCTTAATCTTTCACGTACTGTTCCAGGTTTCGGATTGTCTCGGGCGCCACCTTCTGTTTATAGTGTGAAGGTCACTGCACGAGCAGCGTCAGTGGAGAAAGAAAATACTCCAGGGGTCGTTATAGTATCGGGATAAATATATATACCACGGTTAGTTTTTTCGGGAATAAAGTAAAAAGGGAAATTAGGCAAAATACACAAAGGCACAAATATGGAAATATAAGAAAAATAGGAAAAAATAATAAAAAGAGGAATAAATAGAAAGAAATCGGAAAAATATAAAAAATTGGCAAAAATAGCGAAATATAGAGGAAAGTGGGGAGAAATAGTGAAAAATATGGGAAAATAGAGCAAAATAGTGAGAAAAAGAGAAATTATAAAAAAATAGAGCAAAATAGAGAAATATATGGGAAAATAGGGGAAAATGGTGAAAAATCGAGAAAAAGAAAAAACTGGGGAAAAAGAGGGAAAATAGTGGAAAATTGGAACAAATAAGAAAAAATATACTATATGGGACAAATAGGGAAAATAAAGAAAAATAGGAAAAAATAATAAAAAACAGGAATAAAGAGAGAAAATAGGAAAAATAGAAAAAATAGGAAAAAATAGCGAAAAATAGAGGAAATGGGGAAAAATTATAAAAAACGGAAAAAATAGTTCAGAATAGGGAAATTATAGAAAAATATGGAAATATGGGATAATGGTGAAAAATAGGGAAAAATAAGGATAAATCAGGAAAAAATGGAAAATACGAAAAAATGGTGCGAATATAGAGACAAATAGGGACAAATTATGGAAGATATTGAAAAAATAGGGGAGAATATTAAAAAACTGAAAAAAAAACAGGAGAAAGTACGGCAATATAAAAAAGGGAAATTAGGGAAAAATAAGAAATATGGAAAAGTAGTGAAAAATAGGGAAAAATTTGTAAAAAAATGGAAAAATTGGGAGAAATATGAAAAATATGAAAAATATGGAAAATACGGAAAAATGGAAAATATTTAAAATATGGAAAATGTGGAAAATACGGAAAATATGGAAAATATGGAAAATATGGAAAATATGGTAAATATGGAAAATATGGAAAATATGGAAAATATGGAAAATATGGAAAATATGGAAAATATGGAAAATATGGAAAATATGGAAAATATGGAAAATATGGAAAATACGGAAAATATGGAAAATATGGAAAATATGGAAAACATGGAAAATATGGAAAATAAGGAGACATATCTAAAAATATTGAAATTTATGAAAAACAAGAAAAAACTATAATAAACAGGAAAAATAATGAACAGGAGAAAATTCTAGACACGCTCAAACGGTAGTGGTGCACCATTTCGGGACTTCGGCCCATCGAGCGAACTCTTTTGTTTCTGTTAAGCATTGGAGCAAAATACATAATCTGACGTAATTTTTTTTTATTTGCAGTGTAGAAAAGTTTATCCCTTGAGAACTTGATTTTTATGGATCATTGTGTTACGAGTACCGGAATGGCTTGTGCGATACTGGAAAAACTTTTTAAATACATGTAGGGGAATATTATACATGATGTGAAGTGGAAAAAGTTCTAAAAATTTGATTTGGAAAAAAGTTTTTCCGTGCAAGCCACTTTAATTTGTATGATAGTTATCGAAAGGGCCGGTCCGATCCTGCTCAAATTCAATAGCGTTCGTCCTTGGGAAAAGTGAAAACCGGAACTCAATCGTAGCTGTCGTTCAAAAGTTAACTTTAATTTGTATGGTAGGCACCGGTTCCTTGGATAAAAATAATTGAAAAACGGAACTCGAGCGGAGGTTACGTTCAAAAGTTACAGTGTTTTCATCCAGACAGACAGACAGACAGACATCCAGACGTCCGGACAGGATTTTTTTGCCTTTTCGGAAACGGGAAACTCGGAAACATCGAGGAAAGTGATTAAAAGTGGGGGTAAGAATTTTTTTTCGCCATCACGAAACTAATACTGAGACTTATGGGCCTCAGTAATAGAAAGGAATAGGAAAAAATGTAAAAATAGAAATTATAAGTAAAAATAAGTAAATAAGTAAAAATATTGAATAGGGATAAGTAGTGGCCAAAAGGAAAAATAAAAAAATATAAAAAAGTAATGATAAATAGGAAGAAATGGATAAAAATAAAAAAAATAGGAAAAAATATGAAATTAGGAAAAAATAGGAAAAAACCAAAGAAAGCTCGGTTTTCCAGGTACTACTTAAAAGAAACTCCGTAGCAAAGTACGGGTATTTAGCTAGTAAAAATATAAATAAAAAGGGGGTAACCCCACCCAACTTTCCGAACACTTCTAGTACACTAACTGTTTAATCAATTATTTTAGTTTTTCTCTTTCAAAATACATTAATAAAGTTAATTTAACAGAATTAAAAAAAATAAAATTTTTTGTCAAAAATTCATTGGAAACCCTTGGAATTTTTACATGTTTGGCTACAAGTATTACTTTACATTAGCTGCTTTCGATTTTCTTAATTCCTTACCTCACTTTGTTCTTTCTCAGTTGCAAGTATGTTCGATTTGAAAATAACTGAGGAACTTCCTTCCCCCTTTACCGATACTGAGATGTTTCAAAATAATATCAATACCAGCGATTTTTGCCTTACTTGACAATGACATTTAGAGGTTTGGTTAGTTTTTCAAAATAATTAAAAATAACTTTGATTGGTTAGGGTGGGTAAATTGCCTATGGACATAGCCCAATAAAGGAAAAAGAAGAAGAAGAACTTTGATTGGTTAGTTATCATCTTCGTCTTCCAGTAACTTCTGAACAAAATAAATATATATGTTCATATACTACATATTTATTTTAATGAATTATTACTTACTTAAAATTTAAATAAACACATTTTAAATGAAAACTTTCTTCTTTTTCTTCTTTTCCTTCTTTTCCCTTTAATGGAAAATGATCGAGTTGGCAATTTAACCACTAATTAATCTAAAGAATGCTTTTAACTGTTCTTTTTATAAATACTCAGTTAAGAGTTGAGGAGAGTGAACTAACCTTATGTCACTTATTTTTACCTCAGTTAAAACTCAAAATGAAAGCAGCTAAAGATGAAATATTTCACACATCTAGTACTTTTTACTCCATTTTGTAGACTACTGATTACTCTTTTTTTTCCATTGTTTTCTATATTTTTCATAAATCCAAATTAATACAAATTTGAAATTAAAATAAATACTTTTTTTAATTTGAAGAAACTAAAATACATCGTAAATCTATGGCCATATTCTCAATTCTAAAAGCCGGGCTTAGTTAAGCTAAGCTGAAATATTAAGCCTGGCTGAAGATTTACTACAATTCACCGTAGACCAACTTTTCTAATCTTAAAATAAACTTGGAAACACCACAAAAATGGCTAAAGAACTTAACCAAAAACAAACGAAAAGAAGAATTTCTAAATTTTAACCTTACTTTTTGATTGTTGTATGTTGAGGGTTGATTATGGAGCATATAGAAGGAGGGCAATCTCTAATGAGCAACACTTTTAAAATGTGGGCAACATTTTATACGCAACTAATGGTACATAAAATAACCGACGCGGCGCTGACGATCGTATGTTGAAAAACTGTTTGTAGATTGATTAGATCCATAATCTCAAATAACGTTTTTTATTTAATGAGCCACCCAATTTTTATAAAATACATATCTTTTAAAAGTTTACGTAATGAATTAAAATTATTATTTCAAAAAAATCAAAGTAAATGTCAAAACTGTCATCAACAGTCGATCAACAGCGCCACCAACTGGCTTCCAAAATTGGTTCCCTTTTTCTAACGTTGCGATGTGCCTCCTTCTATACCCTCCATAGGGTTGATGGGAACGGGAACGCTCATTTCAGTTTTGTGAACAAAAATGTTATTATTTATTAAAAGATGACTGAAAATCAAAAAACTCTTAAAACTCTTGTTCCAAACTTCACTATAACTGAGAAAGCCCATTTGAATAATTGCTCATAAATATCCTAATATAATAGAAGATAAAAAAACCGGCCGCAGTTTCTTGGAAAAAAAAAGAAACTATGGCAATGTATAGAAAAAGAATTTAATGTTTGTTCCCCAAACATATATAGAAAAGCAACATGTTTAAAAAATGCTATGAAAACAAGAAAAAGGAGTTAACAAAAATTAGGTTATGTATTTCTAAGCTGGGCTTTAGAAACGTAAGCCGCCGGAATTGGCGGCTTAATTTTAAGCGAGCTTAAGGATTTTGATATTATCGGCGAATACGAAAATCTAAAGTTAATCCCACTTAAATATTAAACTGAGCTTTAGTACACACGGCGAATATGGCCAGATTTATATGGTCTATTTAAAAACCAGGAGGAGCGATTTGAATTTAAGTTGGCAATTCTGTAGGCTTCTCATTGGTCAGTTTGCAGTCAGTTTCACACAGCAAATTTTAGCATTATCATCAGCTGATAATTGACATTGACAGTTTTGACATTTTATAATTTATTATTATTTTTAGTTCTATTATTGCTTTTGTCCTCTTGTTATTTCATCAGTTTTAGTTAGTTTTCCACTCTATTTCGTTAAAAAAAATAGTTCTTTTCAGAACTCGGTAAGCAATTTCTGCGATTATGGATCCTACTGGTAGCAGTCACTTGCGTTGTCCACCAAAACAACGAAAACAGCTAAGTTTAGGCGATTTAAGTTAGTCAGAAAAACAGTGCATACTAAATATGTACAAACAAGTATTAGATGATAAACCAAAAACCAAAATTGTTGATGTTAAATCCAAAATTTTTAAGGTCGCCGGTGCATTAGCGCTTAACATTTTTCTTACAGGGGTTGCAAAGTCAACAACTTACCGAGTAATAAAAGAATACCGCAGTAGTGGAACAATTTCTAGTCCAAAAAATATTGGGGGAATACCAGGACTTCTAAAAACATTTGATGAGGGGTCTAAAAATGCTGTTCAGAGAATAGTACATGATTTTTTTTTTAAAAATAAGTTACCTACATTGAACAAAATTTTGAAAGCTTTGAAGAAACCTTTAGATTTGCCATAAATATCTCGGTCATCTTTATATAGTTTCTTGAAACACATTAACTTCAAGTAAGTTTGTAACTTTGAAGAGTTAATGTACCTGTTGTTTATTTATTATATATATTTTTTAGATATTTGAAAAGAAATCGTCAAAGTATATTAATAGAATGTGATGATATATGTAGATGGAGGTTGACATATTTAAGATTCATAAAAATATACAAATGAAAACAGGCCAATCATTTACTTAGATAAAACTTGGACTAATGAAGGACATAGCAAGGGAAAAACATGGGTCTACCAAAGTGTAAGCAGTAGACGTCATGCATTTACTGAAGGTTTATCCACGGGCCTGAAAAACCCTACTGGAAAGGGAAGACGTCTTATTATTTTACATGCTTGTTCCGAAGCAGGCTTTGTAGAAAATGTATTATTGGTTTTTGAAAGCAAAAAGACAGGAGATTACCATGAAGAGATGAATTCCGAAGTATTTGAGAATTGGTTTTCTACTTTTTTGACAGTTACTTAATGATGCTATGATTGTGATGGATAATGCATCATATCATAGCCGAAAAGTTGAAATAATCCCTACCTCGTCATCAAGAAAAGCTGAAATGCGAAGTGGTTACAAACTAAAAATATTGCCTTCGATATAAATATGAAGCGGTGTGAACTTTTGCACCTAATTCGGCAACATGAAGGTAAACATAATTTGTATGTTGTCGATGAAATGGCAAAAGAAGCCAATAAAGTTGTGTTACGGTTTCCACCATTCCACTGTGAATTAAATGTCTACACTTGATGGATTAATGGATGACATGATAGAGCCATTAATAATATCTGTGAACACTGGAAGCTTGGATGAATCTGAATCTTCTGATGTGGATTAATATAAATATAAATATTTTGTTGTATTTGCATATGTTGTAATTTTAATTTTGTTTCTTATATACATAAAGGAAGTTTTATTAAAATTGTAATTAAAGTTAATTCGTGTTTATTTATCCAGTTAAAAATAAGATTAATTACCATATTTTACATAATAACTTCTTTCATTTAAATTAAAAAACAAATCCATTTATTCCTATACTAATTTGAACTATTTATTAAGAAATAAGATAAATCACTTCTTTTGCAAAATATAACCCTTGTAATGTATCTAAAAGATTTTTAATTTTTTTTCCAATTAAAATAAAATATTTCCAAAATTTAATAAGTTAATATCCTTTAAAAGCCATGATCACAGTAATTGTTATTTATTTCCTAGATTGTGAACACGACTATTTCTGATTTCGGAACACGCCCTTTATAAAATAAAATCTGGTAACTTTTAGTGGTGTAAGTAAGGTTTATTGAATTACTCCTCCTGGTTATTAAATAACATATAGTATCTTTCGAATAGTAGAAATCCTGTCTTGAGACAAATGTAGTGGTCGGTGTAGATATTCATCACGCTAATTGGTCAGCCGAACGTAACTGAGAGCAGAATCAATTTTCGCATTTTTTACATATATATATAATACTCCTATATCGCCAACGTCCTATCTTAGCCTGTAGAAACAAAGATAGAGAAGCAAAATCGGAATCGGCTGCCAACGAACATGCGCATATACATGAATTGCATTGGCGTCGTATCTCATAGTGAAAAAGGAACATAGAAATCAAGGAAAGTTAAGCAAACGTAGTCGATTTTTATTTTTGAAAATAATTCTACAAATGATAAATGCATATATCATAACATTGTTTATTTATAAGTTTTTATTACAATGTATATTCTACTGAATATATAAAAATAACATTAAAAAAAATTCAGTACAGCGGTGACGGCTATGACTATCTGATGCTGCGAGAGAGAGAAACGATCGTCTATACTCTACTATCATATATGATCTTTTAGTGACAGTAATAGAACACATTTTATTTTAAACGCTGTAGTAAGTAGTAATAATCCTAATTTATTGTGTGCGTGTATGTTTTTTTAATACTTTATTTTTCTTAATATTTTACTACTAATAACTTTTTTTGTGCCCGAATCGTTGTAGTGATCGTAAAAGACAGAAAATCGAGACGGTACCGCGTTTAATATGTTTATAAAAATTTTCGTTTTAACAAATTTGTGGACTTTATAAATATAATTAGTAGACTAATGTAAGCTGAATTGGGTATCCTGAAGAAAAACGTAATTTCCTGCTATCAAAGGTCAAAGGTAGGTCGGCATGTTTTTCAAATTTTTATTAAGTACAAGACCGGTTTTATCATAAATCAGAATCTAGTCGGAACTAATCGTATTTCTACGAAGTTATTCGGGATTTATCTTGGTACTGAATAGTCTGTAATTTTTTATTGGAATAAAGCTGTAATATACATCATGTTTCTAGTAGGTCATGCGCATATGCTGTATACAAATCTGAGTAAAAAAACCAATTTAAATTGGATTAAATAGTGTGCGTGAAGTGCTGAAATTTTTACAATACATTGAAATATTTTTGGCATTTATACGTTTCGACAAATTTATGGAGGAGTCAAGACCATTTAAAAATAGTAATAGTGTTTATAAGGGTTTTTACAATGAAAAAAATAATTAACCAATTCTAAAATAATTGATTAAATTATTAAGGCAAAAATCAAACTAATAATCGATTTTTTCACAACTTTTAATACAAATCGAGGTATAAGTGCAGTTTATAGTGAATCCGTGCTTTACAAAAATTTTTAGTTTGTATGGAAGTATATGTCTCTTGGAAGGTTAAAAATAAAAATAAACTTGCCGGAAAATTATTTTAATGAAATTAATCACTTTTAAAATTTTCATTTGTATGCTATGCAAGAACAATGATAACAACGAATATATAAATATTTTTATCAATTTTTGACAGTTTCTGTCAGTTTTTAGCAATTTTGATATTTTTTTTTAGTAATTTTTGGACAGTTTTTAGCATTTATGAAAGTTTCCAATTTTTTTTATTAATATAAATATTTTTATCAACTTTTGACAGTTTCTGACACTTTTTAGCAATTCTGATTTTTTTAAATTAATTTTGAACAATTTCTTAACTGTTTTTACCAATTTTGGACAGTTTTGAGCATTTATGAAAGTTTCCAATTTTTTTATTAATATAAACATTTTTCTTAAATGTTTTTATCAATTTTTGACAGTTTTTAGCAATTTTGATTTTTTTTATTAATTTTGAACAATTTATTAACTGATTTTGGCAATTTTGGACAGTTTTGAGCAGTAATGACAATTTGCAATTTTTTTTATTAATATAAACATTTTTCTTAAACATTTTGTCAATTTTTGACAGTTTCTGACAGTTTTTAGCAATTTTAATTTTTTTTTATTGATTTTGAAAAATTTCTTAACTGTGTTCAGAAATTTTGGATAGTTTTGAGCATTTATTAAAGTTTCTAATTTTTTTATTACAATAAACATTTTTCTGAAATATTTTCATCAGACGGTTTCTGTCCGATTTTAGCAATTTTGATTATTTTTTTCTATTAATTTTGAACAATTTCTTAACCGTATTTAGCAATTTTTGACAGTTTTTAGTATTTATGAAAGTTTCCAATTTTTTTTATTAAAATTTGCATTTTTCTTAAATGTTTTTATCAATTTTTTACAGTTTCTGACAGGTTTCAGCAATTTTAATATTTTTTATTAATTTTGAACAATTTCTTAACTGTTTTCAGCAATTTTGGACAGTTTTGAGCTTCTATTAAAGTTTCCAATTTTTTTTATTACAATAAACATTTTTCTGAAATATTTTCATCAGTTTTTGACTGTTTCTAATAGGTTTTAGCAATTGTAATTTTTTTATAAATTTTGAACAATTTCTTAACTGTGTTTAGCAATTTTGGACAGTTATTAGCATTTAAGAAAGTTTCCAATTTTTCTTATAATTATAAACATTTTTCTTAAATGTTTTTATTAATTTATGACAGTTTATGTCAGTTTTTAGCATTTTTGATTTTTTTTATTAATTTTGAACAATTTATTGACTGAATTTAGCAATTTTGGACAGTTTTGAGCATTTATGAATGTTTCCATTTTTTTTTTATTAATATAAACATTTTTCGTAAATATTTTGTAAATTTTTGATAGATTCTGTCAGTTTTTAGCAATTTCGATTTTTTTTTATTAATTTTGAACAATTTCTTAACTGTTTATAGCAATTTTGGACGGTTTTGAGCATTTATGACAGTTTGCAATTTTTTTTATTATTATAAACATTTTTCTTAAATATTTTGTCAATTTTTGACATTTTCTGACAGTTTTTAGCAATTTTAATTTTTTTTTTTATTGATTTTGAAAAATTTCTTAACTGTGTTCAGCAATTTTGGATAGTTTTGAGCATTTATTAAAGTTTCCAATTTTTTTATTAATATAAACATTTTTCTTAAATGTTTTTATCAATTTTTGACAGTTTCTGTCAGTTTTTAGCAATTTTTATTTTTTTTGATTAATTTTGAACAATTTCTTACCTGTTTTCAGCCATTTTGGACAGTTTTGAGCATTGATTAAAGTTTCCAATTTTTTCATTACAATAAACATTTTTCTGAAATATTTTCATCAGTTTTTGATAATTTCTGACATTTTTTAGTAGTTGTGATTTTTTTAATTAATTTTAAACAATTTCTTAACTGTGTTCAGCAATTTTGGACAGTTTGTAGCATTTATGAAAGTTTCCAATTTTTTTTTATAAATATAAACATTTTTCTTAAATGTTTTTATCAATTTTTGACAGTTTCTGTCAGTTTTTAGCAATTTTGATTTTTGTCATTAATTTTGAACAATTTTTTAACTCCGTTTAGCAATTTTGGACAGTTTTGAGCATTTATTAAATTTCCCATTTTTTTATGACAATAAACATTTTTCTTAAACATTTTCATCAATTTTGACAATTTCTGTCATTTTTTAGCAATTTTGATTTTTTTAATTAATTTTGAACAATTTCTTAACTGTTTTTAGCAATTTTGGACAGTTTATAGCATTTATGATAGTTTCCAATTTTTTTTATTAAAATTTTCATTTTTCTTAAATATTTTTATCAATTTTTGACAGTTTCTGTCAGTTTTTAGCAATTTTGATTATTTTCTTTTATTAATTTTAAACAATTTCTTAACCGTGTTTAGCAATTTTGGACAGTTTTTAACATTTACAAAAGTCTCCAATTTTTTTTATTAAAATTTGCATATTTCTTAAATAATTTCATCAATTTTTGACAGTTTCTGTCACTTTTTAGCAAATTTGATTTTTTTTATTAATTTTGAACAATTTCTTAACTGTGTTCAGAAATTTTGGACAGTTTTGAGCATGTATTAAAGTTTCCAATATTTTTATTAATATAAACACTTTTCTAAAATATTTTTATCAATTTTTAACAGTTTCCGTCAGTTTTTAGCAATTTTGATTTTTTATTAATTTTGAACAATTTCTTAACTGTTTTTAGTAATTTTGGACAGTTTTTAGCATTTATGAGTTTTAAATTTTTTTGATTAATATAAACATTTTTCTTAAATCTTTTTATCAAATTATTGACAGTTTCTGTCAGTTTTTAGGAATTTTGTTTTTTTTTTTTATTAATTTTGAACAATTTCTTAACCGTGTTTAGCAATTTTGGAGTTTTTATAGCATTTCTGAAAGTTTCCAATTTTTTTTATTAATATAAATATTTTTCTTAAATATTTTTATCAATTTGTGACAGTTTCTGACAGTTTTTGGCAATTTTGATTTTTTTTTATTAATTTTGAACAATTTCCTCTGTGTTCAGCAATTTTGGACAATTTTGAGCATTTATGAAAGTTGTCAATTTTTTTTATTAATATAAATATTTTTCTTACATATTTTTATCAATGTTTGACAGTTTCTAACAATTTTGATTTTTTTTTTAACTTTGAACAATTTCTTACTGTTTTTAGCAATTTTGCACAATTTTTAGCATTTATGAAAGTTTTCAATTTTTTTTTTACAATAAACATTTTTATTAAAAGTTTTCATCAATTTTTGACAGTTGCTGTCAGTTTTTAGAAATTTTGATTTTTTTTAATAATTTTGAACAATTTCTTAACTGTTTTTAGCAGTTTTGGACAGTTTTGAGCATTTATTAAATTTCCAATTTTTTTTATTACAATAAACAATTTTATCAATTTTTGACAGTTTCTGTCAGGTTTTAGCAGTTGTGATTTTTTTAATTAATTTTGAACAATTTCTTAACTGTGTTTAGCAATTTTGGACAGTTTGTATCATTTATGAAAGTTTCTATTTTTTTTTATAAATATAAACATTTTTCTTAATTGTTTTTATCAATTTTTGACAGTTTATGTCAGTTTTTATCAATTTTGATTTCTTTTTTATTAATTTTGAACAATTTCTTAACTGTTTTTAGCAATTTTGGACAGTTTATAGCAGTTATGATAGTTTTTTTTATTAAAATTTGCATTTTTCTTAAATGTTTTTATCAATTTTTGACAGCTTCTGTCAGGTTTTAATAATTGTAATTTTTTTTATTAATTTTGAACAATTTCTTAACTTAGCAATTTTGGAAAGTTTTTAGCATTTATGAATGTTTCCAATTTTTTTATTAATATAAACATTTTTCTTAAATATTTTGTCAATTTTTGATAGTTTCCGTCAGTTTTTAGCAATTTTGATTTTTTTTATTAATTTTGACCAATTTCTTAACTTAACTTAGCAATTTTGGACAGTTTTTAGCATTTATAAAAGTTTCCAATTTTTTTTATTAATATAAACATTGTTCTTATATATTTTGTCAATTTTTTATTGTTTCTGACAGTTTTAAGCAATTTTGATTATTTTTTGTTATTAATTTTGAACAATTTCTTAACCGTATTTAGCAATTTTGGACAGTTTTGAGCATTTATGAAAGTTTGCATTTTGTTTATTAATATAAACATTTGTCTTATATTTTTTGTCAATTTTTGATAGTTTCTGTCAGTTTTTAGCAATTTTGATTTTTTTTATTAATTTTGAACAATTTCTTAACTGCTTTCAGCAATTTTGGACAGTTTTTAGCATTTATGAAAGTTTCCAATTTTTTTATTAAAATTTGCATTTTTCTTAAATATTTTTATGAATCTTTGACAGTTTCTGACCGTTTTCAGCAATTTTGATTTTTTTAATTAATTTTGAACAATTTCTTAACTGTGTTCAGCAATTTTTGACAGTTTTTAGTATTTATGAAAGTTGACAATTTTTTTTTATTAATATAAATATTTTTCTTACATATTTTTATCAGTTTTTGACAGTTTCTGTCAGTTTTCAGTATTTTGATTTTTTTTTATTAATTTGAAAAAAACATGAAAATTATTCCTATTTTTTTACTATTTTTTCAAAATGACAGTTTCTGTCAGTTTTTAGCATTTTTGAAAGTTTCCAATTTTTTTATTAATATAAACATTTTTCTTAAAAATTTTCATCAATTTTTGACAGTTTCTGTCAGTTTTTAGCAATTTTCTTATTATTTTTATATTTTTTGTAGAAGAAACATAAAATTTTTAATTAGTGGTTTTATTGTGCAAATATGGAAAAATATTTGGGGGGGGGGGGGGGTAAATTCCATAAGACCGCTGGGATTTTTTTTCATTTTTTAGTTTGCAAGGTTTATTTACTTACGAAAAACATTTTTTTTTGTTTTTATGACGACTCACTATAAACTGCATTTTTTCCCAAATCGAAATGATTTAATCATCTGAAATAATTTGTTTGATTTTCAGATAAGTCTCGCTCCATTTCTTTGTCCATAAATTAAACGAAGCATCACAAATTTGCATTATTGGAATATTTTTACAGATCATAACTCGCTTTAATAACCTAATGAATTATTACAGTAAAAACAAACATTCGTTTAATTTAATTTTTTTATTGGTGTTACTGATTTAGTTACGGAACTTTCACATTGTTTTAAATTGGAATTATCTAATTAAATAAAGAATTCGCAACTATTCTCAACATCTAGAGCCCTGCAAAAATTACAAATAAAATATAATTTTAGAGCTGATTTTTTTTTAATTAATCTATTTTTATATTAGATTATTGCTCTTATAGTTAAATACCGTTTTGTTACCTTTAACTCTTATAATTTAAATTAATTTTTATTTATTATTATTAATTTTAATATTGTGAACTCCCTCATTAACAACCCCTTATAAACCACCGCATTCAGGATTTAAATCCTATTTTAATTGTAAGATCCAAGTATTTCATTGAAATTATATGACATCACAGGAAATGGAAATTTCTATCCCATTAATTTATATTCATTACTACATGAAGCTGATTAAATATATTTATTTGAATATTTTTATATTCATTTTATTCCCATTCCAAAATTCAAGCAGGTGTTATTATTTTTTTTATTATTTACAAATCAATTTTTCTATTAATTTTTTTAAATGATTCGCAGGAATATTTTTAGGATCTTTTAAGGATTTTTTACTGTTTTTATTAACGATTTTTCAATGAATTTTTCAAGAGCTTTTTGGGGATTTTTAACGGTTTTTTTCAGGATTTTTCAATGAATTTTCTAGAGCTTTTTAGGGATTTTTAAGGATTTCACAAAAAATTTTTAAGGGTGAATGAATTCTTCAGGAATTATTCAAGGATTTTTGAAATGATTTTTTAAGGATTTTTAAGCATTTTTTAAAAATCTTTTAGGGATTATTTAAGGATTTTTTAAGGATTTTTAAGGATTTTTTAAGGATTTTTAAGGATTTTTTAACGATTTTTAAGGATTTTTTAAGGAATTATTAAGGATTTGTTAATAATTTTACAAGGACTTTTCATTCAGTTATTTTTCAATGAAGCTTTGTGAATTTTTTAAGGGTCTACAAACATTTTTTAACAAATTTTAACTTTTTAAGGAATTTTAAAAGATTTATTTAAGTATTTTACAAGGATTTTTTAATGATATCCAAAGAATTTTCAAGATTTTTAATACAAATTCTACAAGAAATTGTTTAAAACATTTTTTAGGGGTTTTATGGACTTTTTAAAGGATTATACAAGAATTGTGTTCCAAGATTATTCTAGGATTTTCCAAGAATTTTTAAAAAGAATTTTTAAGAATTTTTTATTGAATTTTAAAGATTTTGTGAAAAATTTTAAAGATTTTTAAAGATTTTTTTAAAGATGAGGTTTTTCAATTATTTTTCTAAGGATTTTTAAAGGACTTTTCAAGGATTTTTCATGGTTAAGTATTATCTCAATAATTCTTTTACTATTTGTTTCAACATTATTAATAAGAATTTTTTAAGAAATTTTCAGATTTTTTTACGAATTGGTTTTTTATTTTGCTAATATTAATTAAGGATATTTTATGGATTTGTTGTTTTTAAGGATTTTGCAAGGAAGGATCTTTAAGCAAGCATCAAAAATTTTCAATGATTTTCTAAGAGATTTTGAAAAATTTTCCAATGATTTTTTAATAATGATTAAAAGATTGTTTATTGATTTAATAAGGTTTTTCTTTAATAATTTCCAGTAATTGTCCATGGATTTTTAAAAGTATTTTTTAAGGATTTTTTAAGATTTTTTTAAGGATTTTTTTAAGGATTTTTTAAGGATTTTTTAAGAATTTTTTAAGGATTTTTTAGGGATTTTTTAAGGATTTTTTAAGGATTTTTTAAAGATTTTTTAAAGATTTTTAAGGATTTTTTAAGGATTTTTTAAGGATTTTTTAAGGATTTTTTAAGGATTTTTTAAGGATTTTTAAGGATTTTTTAAGGTTTTTTTAAGGATTTTTTAAGGATTTTTTAAGGATTTTTTAAGGATTTTTTAAGGATTTTTTTAAGGATTTTTTAAGGATTTTTTAAGGATTTTTTAATGATTTTTTAAGGATTTTTTAAGGATTTTTTAAGGATTTTTTAAGGATTTTTTAAGGATTTTTTAAGGATTTTTAAGGATTTTTTAAGGTTTTTTTAAGGATTTTTTAAGGATTTTTTAAGGATTTTTTAAGGATTTTTTAAGGATTTTTTTAAGGATTTTTTAAGGATTTTTTAAGGATTTTTTAATGATTTTTTAAGGATTTTTTAAGGATTTTTTAAGGATTTTTTAAGGATTTTTAAGGATTTTTTAAGGATTTTTTAAGGATTTTTTAATAGTTTTAAAATTATTTTTCATTCAGTTATTTTTCAATAAAGCTTTGTGAGTTTTTTAAGGGTTTACAAAGATTTTTTAACAAATTTCAACTTTTTAATGAATTCTAAAATTTTTTTAAAGTATTTTTCAAGGATTTTGTAATAATATTCAATGACTTTTCAAGGATATTTGAAGGTCTAGTATTATTCCCATTTTTTACCATTTTTTCAAGATTTTTAATAAAAATTCTACAAGATTTTTAAAACATTCATTAAGGGCTTTTACGGACTTTTTACAATTTTGTACCAGGATTGTTCTAGGATTTTTCAAGGATTTTTAAAAAGGATTTTTAAGAACTTTTTTATTGCGTTTTAAAGATTTTTTGAAAAATTTTAAAGAAGATTTTTTTAAGGATGAGTTTTTTTAACTATTGTTCCAAGGATTTTTAAAGGACTTTACAAGGATTTTTCAGGGTTAAGTATTATTCTTTTACCATTTGTTTCAAGATTTTTAATACAAATTTTTTAATAAATGAAATTTTCAAAGATTTTTTTACGAATTGTTCATAATTGGTCATTGATGGTTTAAGGATTGTTACAAAGGTTTTTTTAAGGGTTTTTTTTTATTTTTCTAGTATTATTTAAAGATATTTTATGGATTTTTTGAGCAATTTTCAGTTTTTGAACAATTTTTCAATGATTTTTTAATAATGATTAAAAGATTGTTTAATGATTTATTAAGGGTTTTTTTTTTAAATAATTTCCAGGAATTGTCCAAGGATTTTTAAAAGTATTTTTTAAGGATTTGTTAAGGATTTTTTAAGGATCTTTTAAGGATCTTTTAAGGATCTTTTAAGGATTTTTTAATAATTTTACAAGGATTTTTCATTCAGTTATTTTTCAATGAAGCTTTGTGAATTTTTTTAAGGGTTTACAAAATTTTTTTAACAAATTTTAACTTTTTAAGAAATTTTAACAGGTTTTTAAAGAATTTTTCTTGGATTTTTTAATAATATTCAAAGAATTTTCAAGGAGTTTTCAAGGTTTAGTATTATTGCCATTTTACTTTTCAAAGATTTTTAAAACATTTATTAGGGGCTTTATGGACTTTTTAATGGATTTTACAATAATTTTGTTCTAAGATTATTCTAGGTTTTTCCAAGAATTTTTAAAAAGAATTTTTAAAAAGAATTTTTAAGAATTTTTTGAATTTTAAAGATTTTGTGAAAAATTTTAAAGAATTTTTTAAAGATTTTTTCAAGGATGAGTTTTTTTAAGTATTTTTCCAAGGATTTTTAAAGGACTTTACATGGATTTTTCAAGGTTAACTCTTATTCCAATAATTCTTTTACTGTTTATTCAAGATTTTTGATAAGAATTTTCATTCAGTAATTTTTCAATGAAGCTTTGTGAATTGTTTAACGGTTTACAAAGATTTTTTTACAAATTTTAACTTTTTAAGGAATTTAAAAAAAAAATTTTAAGGATTTTTTAATAATATTCAAAGAATATTCAAGGATTTTTCAAGGTTCAGCATTATTAGTACGTTTTACTATTTTTTCAAGATTTTTAATAAAAATTTTATATGAAGATTTTTAAAAGATTTATTAGGGGCTTTTACGGACTTTTTACAATTTTGTTCCAAAATTATTCTAGGATTTTTCAAGGATTTTTAAAAAGAACAATTGCTTATTGATATTTAAAAGATTTTATGAAAAATTTTAAAGAATTTTTTCAAGATTTTTTTCAAGGAGAAGTTTTTTTTAAGTATTTTTCCAAGCATTTTTTAAGGACTTTACAAGGATTTTTCAAGGTTAAGTTTATCCCAATAATTCTTTTACTATTTGTTCAAGATTTTTGATAAGAATTTTTTAAGAAATTTTCAGGGATTTTTTACGAATTGTTCATAAAGATTTGATTTAAGGTTTTTAAATTTTATGGATTTTTCGAGCAATTTTCAGTTTGTAAGGATTTTTTAAGGATCTTTAGGAAGCATCAAAAATTTTTAAACATTTTCTAATAGATTTTCAACAATTTTTCCATGATTTTTTAATAATGATTTAAAGATTGTTTAATGATTTATTAAGGGTTTTTGTAAACGATTTTTCAGGGATTTTTCAAGGATGTTTCAATGAAGTTTCAAGAGCTTTTTAGGGACTTTTAAGGATTCCACAAAGAAATTTTCAACAATGAATGAACTTTCCAGGAATTGTTAAAAGACTTTTAAGAGAATTTTTTAAGTATTTTTTAAGAATTTTTTAATAATTTTTTAATAATTTTTTAATAATTTTTTAATAATTTTACAAGGACTTTTCATTCAGTTATTTTTTAATGAAGCTTTGTAAATTTTTTAAGGGTTTACAAAGATTTTTTAACAAATTTTAACATTTAAGGAATTCTCAAAGATTTTTTAAAGTATTTTTCAAAGATTTTTTAATAATATTCAAAGAATTTTCAAGGATTTTTCAAGCTCTAGCATTATTCCCATTTTTTACTATTGTTTAAAAATTTTTAATAAAAATTCTACAAGAAATTTTCAAAGATTTTTAAAACATTCATTAGGGGCTTTACGGACTTTTTACAATTTTGTTCTAGGATTGTTCTAGGATTTTTCAAGGATTTTTAATAAGGATTTTTTAGAATTTTTTTATTGCGTTTTAAAGATTTTTTGAAAAATTTGAAAGAAGATTGTTTCAAGGATGAGTTTTTTTAGGTATTTTTCCAAGGATTTTTAAAGGACTTTACAAACAAGGATTTTTCAAGATTAAGTATTATTCACATAATTCTTTTACCATTTGTTTCAAGATTTTTAATAAACATTTTCTAAGAAATTTTGAAGGATTTTTTTACGAATTGTTCATAATTGGTCATTGATGGTTTAGGATTGTTTCAAAGGGTTTTTTTATTTTGTTAATATTATTTAAAGATATTTTATGGTTTTTTTGAGCAATTTTCAGTTTTTAAGGATTTTTCAAGGAAGGATCTTTAAGCAAGCATTTTTCAATAATGATTTAAACATTGTTTAATGATTTATTACGGGGTTTTTTTAAAATAATTTCCAAGAATTGTCCAAGGATTTTTAAAAGTATTTTTTAAGGATTTTTTAACGATTTTTTAATAATTTTACAAGGATTTTTCATTCAGTTATTTGTTAATAAAGCTTTGTGGATTTTTTAAGGGTTTACAAACATTTGTCAACCAATTTTTTAAAAGATTTAATAAGATTTTTTTTAAATAATTTTTCAAAGATATGTTAAGGATTTTTAGAATATTTAAAGATAGTTCAAAGATTTTTCAATGTTTTATTAAGGGTTTTTTTAAATGATTTTCCTTTACTATTTCAAGGATTTTCTACCGATTTTTCAAGATTTTTCCAGGTTTTTTCAATGAATTTTCAAGGGCCTTTTACGGATTATTAAGGATTTTACTAGAATTTTCCAAGAATTAATTATTTTCCAGGAATTTTCCAGGAATTTTCCAAGTATTTTTAAAAGAACTTTTAAGAATTTTTTAATAATTTTGAAAGGATTTTTCATTCATTCATTTTTTAATCAAGCTTTGTGGATTTTTTAAGCGTTTACAAACATTTTTCAACAAATTTTAAGGTATGTTTTTAAGGATTTTTAAATAAAATTCAAGAAATTTTTAACGAATTTACAACGATTTTTTACGGTTAAGTATTATTCCTATTTTTTTTACTATTTTTTAAAAATTTTTAATAACAATTCTACATGAAATTTTCAAGGATTTGTTATTGATTTTTATTGTCTTTTAATGGATTTTACAAGAATGTTGTTCCAAGGTTGATCCAGCATTTTCCAAAGATTTTTAAAAGGAATTTTTAAGAATTTTTTAAAAATTTTTAAACAAGTTTTTATTGATACTTTAATGATTTTTGGAAAAATATTCAAGAATTTTTTAAAGATTTTTTCAAGGATGAATTTTTTCAGGGATTTTACTAGGATTTTTATTGATTTTCAAGGAATTTTCAAAGACTTTACAAGCATTTTTCAAGGTTAATTATTATTCCAATGATTCTTTTACTATTTGTTCAAGGTTTTTAATAAGATTTTTTAGAAAATTTCAGGGATTTTTTACGAATTTTTCAGGAATTATTCATGATTTTTTCAGTTTTTTTAAGGGTTTACAAAGATTTTTCAAAAAATTAAAAAAATATTTTAAGTATATTTTTAAGGATTCTTTAATAATATTCAAGGAATTTTCAAGGACTTTTCAAGGTTTAGTATTATTCCTATTTTTTTACTATTTTTTCAAAATTTTTAATAAAAATTCTACATGAAATTCTCAAAGATTTGTTTTGGGATTTTATTGCCTTTTTATTGGATTTTACAAGAATGTTGTTCCAAGATTGATCCAGGATTTTCCAAGTTGATCCAGGATTTTCCAAGGAATTTTTATAAATTTTAAAACAATTTTTATTGATATTTCAATGATTTTTGGAAAAATATTCAAAGGATTTCAATTGATTTTCAAGGAATTTTTAAAGACTTTTCAAGGTTAAGTATTATTCTAATGATTCTTTTGCTATCTGTTCAAAATTTTTTATAAAATTTTTTTAAGAAATTTTCTGGAATTTTTTACGATTTCTTTAGGACTTATTCATGATTTTTTCAGATTTTTTAGGGGTTTACAAAGATTTTTCAAGAAATAAAAAAAAATCTTTTAAAAGTATAGTTTTAAGAATTTTTTAATAATATTCAAGTATTTTTCAAGGTTTAGCATTATTCCTATTTTTTTACTATTTTTTCAAAATTTTAAATAAAAATTCTACATGAAATTTTCAAAGATTTGTTAAGGGTTTTTTATTCGATTTTACAAGAATGTTGTTCCAAGTTTGATCCAGGATTTTCCAACGATTTTTAAAAGGAATTTAAGAATTTTGAAACAATTTTTTATTGATATTTTAATAATTTTTGGAAAAATTTTCAAGAATTTTTTAAGATTTTTTCAAGGATGAGCTTTTTTAAGTATTTTCCAAAATGTTTTTATTGATTATCAATAAATTTATAAAGGCTTTACAAATATTCTGGGATTTTTTACGAATTTTTCAGAAAGTTTTTTGAAAAAATTAAAAAAATCTTTTAAGTATATTTTTAAGGATTCTTTAATAATATTCAAGGAATGTTCAAGGACTTTTCAAGGTTTAGTATTATTCCTATTTTTTTACTATTTTTTCAAGATTGTTAATAACAATTCTACAAGAAATTTTTAGATTTTTAAAAGTTTTATTAGGGGTTTGTTATAGACTTGTTAAGTTTTTACAGGATTTTACAAAAGTTGTTCAAGAATTTTGTTCTAAGATTGATCCAGGGTTTTCCATAGATTTTTAAAAGAAATTTTTAAGAATTTTTAAAGAATTTTTTATTGATATTTTAAGGATTTTTTAATTATTTCTCAAGAGTGATTATTGATTTTTAAGGACTTTACAGGGATTTTTCAAGATTAAGTATTATTCTAATGATTCTTTTACTTTTTGTTCAATAAGAATTTTTTAAGAAATTTTCAGGGATATTTTATTTCAATGATACTTTTTTCAAAGATTCTTTAAGTATTTTTTTTAAAGATAGGGTATTTTATACACTTTATGGATTTTTCGACCAATTTCCAGTTTAAACATTTTTCAAGGATCTTTAAACAATCTTAAAAAAATTTCAAAAGATTTTAAACAATTTTTCAATTATTTTTTAATAATGATTCAAAGATTGTTCAATGATTTATTAAGAGCTTTTTAAAATGATTTTTCATTAATATTTCAAGGATTTTTTAATGCTTTATAAAGGATTTCTCAAGGATTTTTCAAAGATTTTTCAAAAATTTTTCAAGGATTCAATGAATTTTCAACAGCTATAAATGATTGCTCTAGACTTTTCCAAGGAATTTTAAAAGGAAATTTTAGCGATTTTTTAAGAATTTTTTTGAAGGATTTTTTAAAGGTTTTACAAAAAAAAATTTTTGGTTATTTTTCAACAAAATCTAACATTTTACGTATATTTAAAAAAAAAAAATTAAGGTTTTTTCAAGTATTTTTCAAGGATTTTTTATATTTTAAGGACTTTGCAAGATTTAATGCTATTCCAAGTCTTTTTTGACTATTTTTCAATATTTTTAATAATAAAAACTTTTCAAGGACTTTTATGGATCTTTTAATAATTATTTAAGGATTTTCAATGATTTTTCAAAGATTCACTAAAGGTTTTTTTTTAATTTTTAAATAGCTTAACTAAAATTTATTATGTCTATTCATATCATGACAACAAAATAAATAAAAACAATTCAAACAATTATTTATTTTTTAATTTCGCGTAATGACTTTATAACATTATATCTGAAATTATCGTGCTTTCTATCTTCTATTTACTTTTATTTTTACTATAAATATCGAAGGCAGAGGTATATTTATGGTCCATTATAGGAAGAAAATCACTTATAATTAGAACTGATGATTACAAAATTTCGTGACAGTTGCTATTTAAAAAAACAAATACTATCTATTTGGAGAGCTACAATTTATACTTTCTTTAGAAGTTCTTTAAGAAATTAATCCTACTTTTTTTATGAATCAGCAAGGAAATTAATGTAATCGTGTTTTTTATTTTTCAATTTGCTACATTTTTACAGGGTGTTTTATATTTGAAACAATACCACTATCTCATATCAAAAATGTTATCCTGAGAGTTAAAGAAATCATGTTTAGTTATAATTTTTAAAATCAATTATATTGCTTAATTATTAATTAGAAATTAAATTATATTATTACTTTAGGCTGTTATGGTATAAATAATTTGTTTCATTGTGTAGAAAATGAAAAAAAATATATAGAAATAAATAAACAATGAAAATTTAAATAAAAACAATTTTTTTTTAGTTATCAAAGAATAAGATAAATTATAATTAAAAAAATGGTTCATTAATAAATAATTAAAGGCGATAGAAAAAATTTGTTAAGTGACAAATACGTTTTTAAGCAATAAAAAAAATTTTTAAGCAACGATTTTTTTAAAAAAAATCATAATTTTGCATCAAAGATTATATTTCAAAAAAAGAAATTTTAAATTATCTTATAAACAACGCATTTGTTTATAACAATTTTTGTAAACAATAAGAAATAAAAAAAATTTTTAAATCATTTTCATGTGATTTGTGATCATAAAAAAACGAATCAATATTAATATAAAAAAAATTTTTTTTCGAATGATTAATCAAGCTTTTTAATTTTTAACGTAAGTAAATTGTTAATAACAAAGTGAAAAATTTTTTAATTTTTCCACCGGGAATCTCTTCGGAGACCTTTCAAAAAAGGAAAAAACAATCAGATTTGTTATTTAACAATTATCGCACTTACAATATTCATGTTCAAGTAGGAAACATTTGTTAATTAACTAATACATAATTAATAGAAAAATCGTGTTAAAATTTTTTTAAGTGAGGATTATTGTTCCCAGGAGATGCCTGAATTTTTTCAATTTTTTATTTTTATATTTAATAAGTTTAAATAATATTTATTCATTAAAGGCCCAAAGTGGGCAGCGCTTACGCAAGCCGAGTCCCCGTTTTCGGTCATATTTTCAACACTCTGGGAAAATTATAAATATTAATCCTATACTTTTTTTTGGGTAAATTTTTTACTCTTTTTGAATCTTTTTTCAAATTTGAAAAATGTCAAATAGTTTTTGAGATATTTGCAAAAAACCAAATCCCATTTTTATTTTTCAGTTAATTGCTTATAACTTCTTTTGTAATTTTTGCAAGCGGCTCTTGATTTTTTTCAAAACTCATCCGAATAGAATGACACTTCATACATATTTTTCGAAGGCGGAGAAAAAATTAGACCCAAAAAGCACTTGTTGACTAGACTATCATAAGAATTTTACAATAAGTATGCGACGTGTTAAAACTTATAACTTCAATTGATATTTTTATTCACAATCATATATGTAATAACTCAATTCTAAACTTTTTAAAAGTTGAAAGTTGGTTTTTTCCAACTTTACTTCCATCCCAGGAGTCTGTATTATTATCTCAGCACACACTGAGTTTGAAGGACAGAAAAAAATTATGCGTTAGTCAAAAATTAACGGCGTCAGAAGTGAAATTTTTTACGATCTGCAGAAATTGTCAATATGTATACAATTTATTTATGTTTTGTCTTATTTTTTCGTATTTGTTCGCATTTTTTCGTTTTTTTTTTCGTATTTTTTCGTATTCTTTCGTATTTTTTCGTATGTTTTCGTATTATTTCGTATTGTTTCATATGTTTTCGTATTTTTTCGAATTTTTTTGTATTTTTTCGTATTTTTTCGTATTTTTTCGTATTTTTTTGTATTTGTTCGTATTTTTTCGTATTTCTTCGTATTTTATCGTATTGTCTCATTTTTTTTCGTATTTCTCGTATTTTTTCGTGCCTTATTTTCTTGAGATTTCCCTATTTTTTGATAGATATAATTAGTCTAATGTTTGACATAAATACTGAATATATTTAATTTAATTTATTTGTAAAATAGTATGTTATACAGGGTGTTTCAGAGTGAAATGTACATAAGTTAACTAAAGGTGTGGGACACTTGGATGATTCAAAATCACTGGTTAAATAATGGGGTATGATACCTCATTACATAGATACAGGGTGTTTTATGAATTTAGCCTGAATTTTTATGTGGTCATAACTCAACAACCTAAAAATATAAAATTTGGTAAGTGGACTTAGATATAGCCAAAATATTACCATAGAAAGCATAATTAATATCCAGGTCCGGCGCTTAACAAAATTTGACCCTTTCTTTGGGCCTCAAAAATAACACCCTGTATAACAATATTTTGTAAATCTGATACCATATTCGAAAATAGCGAAAAAAACTGATTTAGATTAAGTTCTTTTCAAGTCTGCGCATCTCGTTTTTGTTAAAAATTCGGCAATATTAAATATCTGAAATTTTTTTTTCTTATTTTTATGACATTTTCTTATTTTCTTTTGATTTCTTTCAGATTTTTTGCTAATTTTTAATGATTTTTTCTGATTTTTCAATTATTTTATGATTTTTTTCAATTTATTTTCTGAATTTTTCAAAAATTTTTATAATGAGTTTTTTTCTGGTTTTTTTGATTTTTTATTTTTATTTTATTGTTTTTCTTTTTACTTGTTCTTATATATATATAATTTTTTGTTTTTTTTTCTGATTCTCCTGTCGGATTTTTTCTGTTCTTTTTGATTCTTTACAGATTTATGTCATTATGTATAACCTGTAAAATTAAGGATTTTGGAATCCTAATAATCCTGGAAAAGATATATTTTCTGATTTTTTTATTTTTGATTTTTTCTGTTTCTTCCCTTTTTTTTGATTTCTTCTGATTTTTTGCATTATTTTTTCTGATTTCCGGATTTTTCCGATTTTTTGTTTTTTTTGTTTTTTTTTCGATTTTTTTAAAATTTCTCTTCATTTTTTCCTTATAAAATTTTGTTTTTTTTTTCAATTTTTTTATTTATTTTCTAATTTTTTCTTATTCCTCTGATTTTTTGTAATTATTTGCGATTTTTTTTGCGATTTATTTCAAATCTTTTAAATTTTTTCTTTTCCTGTTATTTTTTGATGGTTACAATAATTTCCGGTTTTTTGGTTGTTTTTTCTTTTTGCGTTTTTTTGCGATTTTTGCTATTTTTTGTGATATATTTCGTTTTTTTTTCGTTTTTTGCGAATTCTTTTTCTTTTGTTTTTGCGATTCTTAGAGTTTTTTTTATTATTTTTTCCGTATTTCACAATTTTATTTTTCATTTTTCCTATGTTTCTTTCAATTTGTTCCAATGTTTCCTGTTTTCTTTTCTTATTTTTCATTTTTTTTTGTTTTGTTCCGATTTTTTGTTAATTTCTAATTTTTTTCATTTTTTTCTAATTGGTCTGTTTATATTTCTCTATTTCTCGTTTTTTTTAGATTTTTTTCGATTGTTTCTAATCTTTCCTCATTTTTTCTCATTCTGTTTTTTTTTCTAGTGTTTTTTGATTTCTTTCTTATTCCTCTGATTTTGTCGGTTTATTTCTAATTTTCCGAATTTTGTAGTTTTTTTTAAATTTTTTTTTAGATGGTTACAATTGTTTTCTGCGTTTTTTTACTATTTTTTGCGTTTATTTTTCGGATTTTTTATCATTTTCTCCGATTTTTTGCGCATTTACATTTGCAAATTTTTTATTTTTTTCCGATTTTTTGAAAACTTTTTGCCATTTTTCAAGGTTTTTTTCCAATTTTTTGAAAACTTTTTGCCATTTTTCAAGGTTTTTTTTGCAATTTTTTTTTATTTTGTTCCGATATATTTGTAATTTTATACTCTTTTTTTACTGTTTTTGTTTCAGATTGTTTTGTAACTATTTGCGATTTATTTCAAATTTTTTCATGTGTTTTCATTCTTTTTTTTTGCGATTTTTTGCAGTTTTTTTGCGATATTTTTCGATTTCTTGCGTTTTTTTAGCGACTTCTCTTTTTGTTTTTTTTTTTGAGATTTTAGCTGTTTTTTTACGTTTTTATTTTGATTTTAGCGGCTTTTGACATTTTTGGCTTTTTTTGAGTTTTTATTTTCGGTTTTTTACAATTTTTTTTTGGTTTTTCTCGTATTTTAAAATTGCATTTTTCATTTTTCTACAATATTTTTTATTCTTTCAACTTTTACTAATGTTTTCTTTTTTCGATGTCTTCTGATTTTTTTTTGATTTTTTCTGATTTTTTACTTTTCCGACTTATCATTCAAGAAGGGAAAGTATTGTGATCGAGCTAAAAAAATTTTGAGATAAGATGGAAATAACCATTTTAAATTTTGAGGTCCCCTGAGACGTTTAAGACCGTTTCCAGGTGGAAGTCTGTCTCTGTGTCTGTCTGTGTGTCTGTCTGTATGTATTCTTCCATAATAGAAGCCACACGCTTAATCCGATTAAGCTGAAATTTGGTATATGGATTTCGGTTATGCATTGAAGAAACCCATTAATTTTTGTACGACATCTGTCAAACGGAAATGTCACTGTCAAAAACTGACAGAAGCGATATATCATGGAATTTGACTTGTAATATATCATTTGAAAGCCCTTGAAAAACTCTATTCAGAACAGTCAAAATTATTTCTCCAAATTTCACCTATCAAAAATAAAAAAAATAATATTAAATATTTTAAAAAGTAATCGTCTCGGGAAAGTTTTGGGGCGACACAACCGATTTTTTTTATTTATTTTTATATTTTCTATAATTCCTTTTTTGTAAACTGAGTAGGTTAAAATTTATCTTTAGGTAATGTTCGCCTTTTCATGATAAATGCTAAATATATTATTATTATTATTATTTTTATCAATATTACTTAAATGGTGGTAAATTTTTAGAATTTTTCCGATTAATTTTATAATCAATTTATATTCCCAAATTATCTTATCAAATCAATGTTTTATAAAAAAAATATCACAAATACAATCATGACTAATTTCAACAAAATACTTCATATATTCTCGTTATTGTTCATCTAACAAAAAAAATTGTTTATAGATTTTTAAACGATTCGCTAACAATTATTAGTTTTTTATGTTTCACCTTTTCGGTACCAGTTTTCTTAATACTTTATTAAAATACGTAAAGAAAAATTTCAGCCTCAGTGTGTTTGTACCAATCTTACAATTCAGATTAATTTAAAAAAAAATGAGTGCAAATATAAGTGATAATTTAAAAAATCTAAATAAAGTCGATTCGATGTTGTATAAAATAACCGGAGGTAACTACACTAGATTGACGCTAATGGTAGTGGGACAATCAGGTTTAGGAAAAACTACTTTGATTAATTCAATGTTTTTCACACCACAAATATTAAAAAAGACAATAGATATAGAAGCTAAAGAAGTGCTTTTAAAGGAATTTGGAATGAACATACTGCTTACTGTAATAGATACTCCAGGAATAGATAATGCTATTGATAATACAAATTGCTGGGTACCAATAACGGAATATATTGAAGAAAAATATGAAAATTATTGGAATTTCGATACAAAAATTAATAGAAAATCTTTGCAAGATCAACGCGTTCATTGCTGTATATACTTTATTGATCCTTCAGGGCATGGACTTAAACAATTAGATATTGAAGTAATGAAAAAACTAGATGGTAAGGTTAATTTAATTCCAATAATAGCTAAAGCGGATACTTTAACCGGACAAGAACGTAATCTGTTAAAAGAAAGGATTATTAATGATCTTAATACTAATAAAATTAAGAATTATAAAATTCCAAATCCTTGGGGTTATCAAAATATTATTTATGCTGTAATTGGATCAAATTCCCTTCTAGAAGTTGATGGTAAGATAATTAGAGCTAGAAAATATCCCTGGGGTATTGTTGATATAGAAAACCCGCAATATTCTGATTTTACTGCATTGAGGAATATATTGATACAAAAATACTTAGATGATTTAATAAGTGTAACTAACAGTGTTTATTATGAAAATTATAGGTATCGGAAATTGGCGAAATTAATGAGTTCAAGTAAATTACAAAAAGAAAAAGAATGGGAATATACGATAACGAAAAAAGTGAAAAATGTGGAAAATAAAATGGTTGAATTTGCACCTATAAATAGTTCATTTTAATATTATAATTTTTTAGAATTAAATATTAAAACTTTATAATAGTGTTTTTTTGTGAAATAAAATTCATTTGTTAGGCCACAAAGATGCTTTATTTTGGACTAAATAATTTTTAGCAACAATAACAGGTTGATCTGTTTGAGGAAAATGACACTGAAGACGAAGACGAAGAATGACAAAACTTATTGTGATTGTCTACGGGACCAAAGGTTCGAAGAAAAATGAAATTTCATCGGGAAAATCTCGGCGATGACTCATCTGCGAACGGGCAGCCAATCGCCTAAATCTTGTTCGCTTTGCTGATACTGAAACAAAAAAAAATATATAAAAATATAAAATTTAATTTTGTTTAATAATAATAATTAATAAAGCACAAAGTCAGGTATCACAAAATTTAATTGTAAAAAATATATAGTACTAGTTTCGGTCACTGACCATCATCAGGCCTAAAGATACATTGTTGCTTTTCGAGTACCATCATGTTTAATTTTTATTTAATCCACCCTTCATGGGTACTTCACTTATGTGATTAAATTTTTTTTGTTCCCTTCTTAGTACCTAATATTGGTAAGTTTGATTTTGTAAATAATTTTTATAACTTATATAACTATAACTAATTACGAATGTTTGTATCTTTAGGCCTGATCATGGTCAGTGAGTTTATTAGTATATTATGTACCAAGAGACTAAAATGCCATTTTTAATTCAGAGAGTCAATATTGTTCGAGGGATTAAAAATGGCACTTTAGTCTCTTGGTACATATGCTATTTTTTACACCGCAGGATCTAAATTTATACGATATTTATTTGAAAAGAAACAATCAATATTAACATTTATTATATATCGTCATAAAAAGTTACTATAAAAAACAAAAACACATAGAGATTATTAAATATTTTAATCCCAAGGTAGTAAAAGTGGGAATTTAGTCCATACATAGAGATTATTAATTATTTTAGTCCCAAGGTAGTAAAAGTGGGAATTTAGTCCATACATAGAGATTATTAAATATTTTAGTCCCAAGGTAGTAAAAGTGGGAATTTAATCCATACATAGAGATTATTAAATATTTTAGTCCAAAGTGGTAATTTAGTCCATACATAGAAATTATTAAATATTTTAGTCCAAAGGTAGTAAAAGTGGGAATTTAGTCCATACAAAGAGATTATTAAATATTTTAGTCCCAAGGTAGTAAAAGTGGAAATTTGGTCCATACATAGAGATTATTAAATATTTTAGTCCCAAGGTAGTAAAAGTGGAAATTTGGTCCATACATAGAGATTATTAAATATTTTAGTCCCAAGGTAGTAAAAGTGGGAATTTAGTCCATACATAGAGATTATTAAATATTTTAGTCCCAAGGTAGTAAAAGTGGAAATGTAGTCCATACATAGAGATTATTAAATATTTTAGTCCCAAGGTAGTAAAAGTGGAAATTTGGTCCATACATAGAGATTATTAAATATTTTAGTCCCAAGGTAGTAAAAGTGGGAATTTAGTCCATACATAGAGATTATTAAATATTTTAGTCCCAAGGTAGTAAAAGTGGAAATGTAGTCCATACATAGATATTATTAAATATTTTAGTCCCAAGGTAGTAAAAGTCGGAATTTAGTCCATTCAGAGATTATTAAATATTTCAGTCCCAAGGTAGTAAAAGTTTGACTTTGGTCCATACATAGAGATTATTAAATATTTTAGTCCCAAGGTATTAAAAGTGGGAATTTAGTCCATACATAGAGATTATTAAATATTTTAGTCCAAAGGTAGTAAAAGTGGGAATTTAGTCCATACATAGAGATTATTAAATATTTTAGTGCAAACGTAGTAAAAGTGGGAATTTAGTCCATACATAGAGATTATTAAATATTTTAGTCGCAAGGTAGTAAAAGTGGGAATTTAGTCCATACATAGAGATTATTAAATATTTTAGTCCCAAGGTAGTAAAAGCGGAAATGTAGTCCATACATAGAGATTATTAAATATTTTAGTCCCAAGGTAGTAAAAGTGGGAATTTAGTCCATACATAGAGATTATTAAATATTTTACTCCCAAGGTAGTAAAAGTGGGAATTTAGTCCATACATAGAGATTATTAAATATTTTAGTCCAAACGTAGTAAAAGTGGGAATTTAGTCCATACATAGAGATTATTAAATATTTTAGTCGCAAGGTAGTAAAAGTGGGAATGTAGTCCATACATAGAGATTATTAAATATTTTAGTCCCAAGGTAGTAAAAGTGGGAATTTAGTCCGTACATAGAGATTATTAAATATTTTAGTCCCAAGGTAGTAAAAGCGGAAATGTAGTCCATACATAGAGATTATTAAATATTTTAGTCCCAAGGTAGTAAAAGTGGGAATTTAGTCCATACATAGAGATTATTAAATATTTTAGTCCCAAGGTAGTAAAAGTGGGACTTTAGTCCATACATAGATATTATTAAATTGTTTTCTAAAATTTTGAATGCATCTGTAAGATCTTACGAAGGTCTATTTTTTCTAAAAATTATAAATTTGTATCTCAAATTCAAGATGATTTCTGAAAAAATTCAAGAACCGCTTGCAAAAATTGCAAAAATTGCAAAAATTGCAAAAATTGCAAAAATTGCAAAAATTATAAAGAATTAACTGAAAAATAAAAATGGGGTTTGGTTTTTTGCAAATATCTCAAAAACTATTTAACATTTTTCAAATTTGAAAAAAGATTCAAAAAGAGGAGAAAATTTAGAAAAAAAAATCTCTAGGATTAATATTTATAATTGTCCCAGAGTGTTGAAAATATGACAGCAAACGGGGACTTCAGCTTGCGTAAGCGCTGCCCACTTTGGGCCTTTAATGAATAAATATTATTTAAACTTATTAAATATGAAAATTAAAAATTGAAAAAATTCAGATATCTACTGGATAGATTGATGAACAATAATCGACGATCAAAAATTTTTTTACACGATTTTTCTATTAATTATGTATTAGTTAATTAACAAATGTTTCCCACTTAAACATGAATATTGTAAGTGCGATAATTGTTAAATAACAAATCTGGATTTTTTTTCCTTTTTTGGACCTATTTTTGTAAGGTCTCAGAAGAGATTTCCGTTAAAAAAATTAAAAAGTTTTTTTTTTACTTTGTTATTCACAACTTAGTAAGGTTAAAAATTAAAAAGCTTGATTAATCATTAAAAAAATGTTTTTTCTTTTCATATTAATATTGATCCGTTTTTTTATGATCAGAAGTCACATGCAAATGATTTTTAAAAATTTTTATTTTATATTGTTAATAAAAGTAAAAAATAGGTTTTTTTTTTTAATTTTTGCAACGGGAATCTCTTCTGAGACCTTTCAAAAATAGGTCCAAAAAAGGAAAAAATCTCAGATTTGTTATTTAACAATAATCGCACTTACATTGGTCATGTTCAAGTAATGCACAATTAATAGAAAAATAATGATAATAAAAACATAAAAATTATAAAAAAATTATTAAGTGCGAATAATAAGATTGAACTGCATATGACGGCAAAAAGAAGAAAAACAAAATACATCGAGTTGGATAAAATAATTGCAAAAAAATTGTCCAACCTAAATAACGACCCATCTAAAATTAACTTCTGCTTAGAAAAATTAACTTATATTTTAAAATTATAAATTTATTACATATCGGTTTTAATTTTTTTGTTTTTGTCTTTACTTTTATTTAGCCCTTTGTAATTTTTTATGTACATAACTAATTGACTATATTCTTTTAAATATATTATATTCAAATTTTAAACTTAAGATATACAGATTTTTTTTGTTTTTATCTTTTTAATTTTTTTTAATAATTTTATTGTTTTTCATATTTTTACATATGATATTTTTTTTATCAGTCATTTTTATTTTATACACACCTATGTTTTTTTTAAATATTTATATATTGAAATATTTTTAATTGTTTTTTTTCTGTAACATATAACATTCTATTTACTTAAAATGAATGCTTTTTATTCAAAAAATCTTGTATTATTATTCGATAATCGATATATTATAACCACTTTAGAAAAATTATTTTTGTTTTATATTAGATAAAAAAAATTAATACTCTTTTTAGTACATTAATAAATTAAAAAGTCAATAATCTTCTATGTAAAATTTGAAGAAATTTGGCTTAAAAATGTTCCCAAAATTAGCAAAGTTTAATTTTTTAAAAATTCCACAATTTTTGTAATAAAATTTTGAAAAAAATCATAATTATAAAATTAATTATTACAAATTTAAAGATATTTTTTTTAAATTTTTAATATAAAAATTTAACTAAAAAATAATAATTTAATAAAGATACAAAATAAAATAAAAACTAGCGACGAAACTATGCGCAACTTGAAAAAATAGTTAAGACAAAATTTATAGAAAATTTTATGCTCTACAATTTTGATACCATGTAATTTTTCATAAAAATCCATAATTTTGTCTCAAAATCTAAAAAAGTCACAAAAATGTCTATATAAATTTTTTTCACGCCCTCTAGCGGCGAAACTATGAGGAATTCAGAAAACCGGTAATGATAAAATGTGAAGAAAATTTTATGTTCTACAACTTTAATGTCTTGTAACCTTTTACAAAAATTCATTATTTTGGTTATTAAAGAAAAATATAAAAAAAATTACTTTTTTGATAAATCTGGCAACAATTTCAAAAGTTTTTGAAAATTTTAATCATCCGAAATTAAACTATAACGTATAAAAAATATATGTATAAAACTTTATTGCCATCTTGTTTAGTAATGACGTCATCACTTATAGCAACTGTCACTTCCGGTTGTCCGATTAACACCAAAATCTATACAGGTCGTCTCCTTGCTACCCTAAATATGTATATAAAATTTCATCTAAATCGGTTCAGGTGTTTAGACGCTATCGTGTTCACACACAGAGACACACAGACACACAGACAAACAGACACACACACAGACAGACATCATGCTAAAAATGGTATATATGGATTCAGGTGACCTCAAAACGTAAAGATCCGTTAAAATCTGGGTATGGTCAAAATATCATGACCGCAATACTTTCCTTCTATACAACTCTGTTGTTCGGAAAATAACAAAGGGTTAAATATTACTTTTTTTATTTGGACAAAAAAATCTTTAAAAAATATAAGTCTCAATGAAGAGAATGAGCCCTTATAAAAGTTAAAGTGTTCATAGAAAAAGAGTTAGAGCAATAAACATTTACGGTGTTGGGACAAACAATATCAAATATCTCAGCAACAAATTAACCAATTAAGTCTTGCAATGGTGTGTTTGATTCAGAATGAAAAAACCTTGCTTTTAAAGCAATAATAATAAGAAAAAAACTTTTTTTGTAATAATTATTACCATTGCAAAAAACGACATTTTTGACGGTTCTTCGCTATTTTCTAATAAACTAATTGACCAAATTAAAGATATTGTTAATACCGAAAAAAGTATTAAATACTTATTTCGCTAAAATCAGTATTGTTGCTTGTAGAAGCGAAAAACATATTTTCACTAACTTTGGACCTTCCTAATTTGTTTATGCAAGTTTTTTTCGTGTGTAAAAGTATATAGGCATGCTAGTTTAATTTCTGCCTACAACTTAGTATACTTTTGACCCTGTAGCAAATTTACGTCGTAAAAGACCATTTTTTCTCTCTACAGACTGGACTATAAAAATTTGCCTTTTGACATATTGCTTTATGCTGATGACGTACATAATAACAACTTTAAATAAATGTAATCAGCATTAAAATGGTCTTATAGGAATTATAGTATTTTCTTCCGGTATAATCCGGTGCATATAAACAATCACTATTTTCTTCTACTATCATAAAAATAGTTTCTTAAAAAAATTTTTTTAAGCATCCATTAAAAATGAACTTGTTTGCAACTTCGACAAAACTTTTCTTTTCACGTGCCTGTTCTTTGACATTAAAATTCTTACGGCAAACTGAAAGTGAATAATATACTTAAAAAAAAGTCCTTTTTCTTTGTTTCGTGAAGAACTACCGATTTCATGACAAGAATTAACAAACACTGAGTAACAGCAAGTCCAATTTATTTAATTTAAAAAGAGCATAATAATAAATGTTTCAACGCGTGGGAAGTATTTAATAAAAGCCAAAAAGCGTGTTAGCCCATAAATAAAATATAACTTTATTAATCGGTTAGAATAATTAAAATTAAAAATCAGCGATTAATAATATAATAGTTAAAAATTTAATAATTCAATTGACATTAAACAGCGGTAAAAAAATAATAAATATCAGAATTAAGTAAAATCAATAGCAAAGTTTGGAAATGAAAATAAGTGACCTGGTTCAACTAATATTTTTAAAATCCTTCAAAATTTTAAATAAAATTATAGCCAAAGAAATAAAATTAATGGTTAAAGAAAAACTCATTAAAACATTCTGAAAATTCTTCATTTACTTTCCCGACCCACTTCCGAGAAGGGAAAGTATTGTGAACGAGCTAAAAAAAAATTTTCGAGATAAAGATGGAAATATCCATTTTGAGGTCACCTAAGATGATCAAGACCATTTCCACATAGAAGTCTGTCTGTCTGTCTGTCTGTGTGTGTATTCTTCCACGATAGAGGCCACACGTTTAATCCGATTGAGCTAAAATTTGGTGTATGGGTTTGGGTTTTTGTACGACATCTGTCAAACGGAAGTGTCACTATCAAAAAATGACAGATGTAATATCTCACGGAATATGACATGCAATATGTCATTTGAAAAACTGTATTCAGAACAGTCAAAATTATTTCTCCAACTGTCAAATGTCAAAAACAAAAAAATTTCAAAATTTGAAATTTTAATATTAAAGATCTGAAAAAGTATAAATCCGATTGAGCTGAAATTTGGTATGTGGGTTTGGGTTATCCGTTGGAAGAACCCATTAGTTTTTGTATGACATCTGTCAAACGAAAGTGTCACTATCAAAAAATGTCAGATGCAATATATTACGGAACTTGACTTGCAATATGTCATTTGACAGCCCTTGAAAAAATTATTTCTCCAACTGTCACCTGTCAAAAATAAAAAAATGTCAAAATTTGAAAGTTTAACGGATTCGTCGGATAAATTTTGGGGCGACATAACCGATTTTTTCCCCTCTTTTGAGTAGAAAATTTCCATTTTTTTTCTTCATTTTGTCGCTTTTTTGGTACTTTTGTCTCCTCGTTTCAATCGAAAACTTCCCCTCTTTTCTTTCTTAATTAGGGCACTTTTTTGTCTCATTTTTTTCCAAAATTGCCCTTCATTTCTCTATTCAATTTTTCTCTCTCCTAATTTTGTCACTTTTTATGTAATTTTTCCTCACTTTGTTTAATTTTTTGGTAATTTTTTCCAACTGTTGAAAATATCCCCTTCTTAATTTTGTAACGTTTTTGGCTCAAATTTTTAAAAAAATCCCTTTTTCCCTAAATTTTTTGTATCACATTTTCCGTTTGTAATTTTGTCCCTATTTTTTCTAAAGTTTGTCAATTTTTAAGTACTTTTTCCCGGCCTCTCACTAGAAAATTTCTCTTGTTTTCTTTCATATTTATGTCTTAATTGTATCTCAATTTTTTTTTCTCCATTTCCCCTAATTTCCCTATTCAATTTGTGACATTGTTGTCTCAAATGTCCAAAATTTCTCCTCTTTCCTCTCTTAATTTTGTCACTTTTTATGTACTTTTTTTCCCACTTTTCTTTCTTAATTTGTCATTTTTTAGTACTTTTCTTCCTCTTTTCACTCTAAAATTTCCCCTTCTTAACATTGTTACTTTTGGGGGCATTTTGTATTCACAATTTTCCTATTTTTTCTTAATTTTGTCATTTTTTTATATTACATTATTTATCTCCAAAATTTTTTCTTATAATCTTGTCATTTTTTAGTACTTTATCACTCCACAATTTTTTCAAAATTTTGTCAATTTTTTAAGTACTTCTTTTCCTCTTTCCACTCAAAATTTTCTTCTTTTTTTCTTTCCTAATTTTGTCATATTTTTGGTATTTTTATCCCCTCGTTTCTTAATTATATTACTTTTCTCACTTAAATTTCCCCCATTTTTTTTTCAGTTTCTAAGTACTTTTCCCCTCTTTTCGCTAGAATAATTTTCCCGTTTTTTTCTTATTTATGTCTCAAATTTTTTTTGTCCAAAATGTCCCCTCATTTTTGTCACTTTTTTAGTACTTTTTTCTCCTCTTTTCACTAGAAAATTTGTCTTTTTTTTTATTTTTGTCGTTTTTTTGGTACTATTTTCCTCTCGTCTCAATGAAAACTTCCCCTCTTTCGTAAGTCACTTTTTTCACTTAAATTTGCCCCCCTTTTTTGCCTAATTTTGTAACTTTTTTTAGTACTTTCTTCTCCTCTTTTCACTAGAAAATTTCTCTTAAAACTATATATATATATATATTTTTCTTTATTTTTTGTACCATTTTTTCCTCTTTTTTCTTTTTATTTTTTGTTGTATTTTTTTAATTATCCCCGTTTTCCTAATTTTGCCCATATTTCCCAATTTTCCTATTTTTCTCTGCTTTTTCTTCTTTTTCACATTTTTTTTTTACTATTTTTTCTATTTTGTACCATTTTTTCTATATTTTCCTATTTTTCGTTTTTTTTTCTGATTTTTTTCTCTAATCTTTCATCATTTTTTTTCATTCTTTTTTTTTCTATTTCTTTCTGATTTTTTTCTTATTCCTCTGATTTTTTCAGTTTATTTCAAATCTTCCGAATTTTGTAGTTTTTTTATTATTTTTTTAAATGGTTATAATTGTTTTCATCGTTTTGATTTTTTACGATTTTTTACCGTTTTCTGCGTTTATTTTTCGGATTTTTTTTCAATTTTTTTTTCGATTTTTTGTGCATTTGCAATTTTTTTTGTGCTTTTCCGATTTTTTCGCGATTTTTTTTCGATATTTTTGTAATTTTTTATGCTTTTTTTTACTGGTTTTGTTTTAGATTTGTTTCAAATCTTTTCATTTGCTTTCATTCTCATTTTTTGCGATTTTTTAGAATTTTTTGCGATATTTGTCGAATTATTACGTTTTTTTATTTAGTGACTTTTCTTTTCGTTTTTTTGCGATTTTAGCGGTTTTTATGTTGTTTTTTTGCGTTTTTTGGCGTTTTATTTTCGGTTTCTTTACATTTTTTTCTCGTATTTTAAAATTTTATTTTTCTACAATATTTTTTAATTCTTTCAATTTTTACCAATGTTTTCTTTTTTTTTTTTTCAATTTTTCCGATTTTTTTCCAGTATTTTCCTTCTCATTATTCATTTTTTTTTGTTTTGTTCCGATTTTTTGATATTTTCTAACTTTCTTTATTTTTTTCTCATTGTTCTGTTTATATTTCCCTAAATCTTTTTTCTGATTTTTTCGATTGTTTCAAATCTACCCTCATTCTGTTTTTTTTTTCTATTTCTTTTTGTTGTTTTCTGATTTTCTTTTATTCCTCAGATTTTTTCAGTTTATTTCAAGTCTTCCGAATTTTGTAGTTTTTTTTTTTAAATTGTTTCAGCATTTTGATTGTTTTTTGTAATTTTTTACCATTTTTGCGTTTATTTTTCGGATTTTTTGCCCATTTTTTTGCGATTTTTTGAAAACTTTTCTCTTTTCTGGGGTTTTTTTTCGATGCCTAGGGATTTTGTTTCGATTTTTCTTGAAATTTTTTACGCTTTTTTTAATGTTATCGTTTGAGATTCTTTTGTAATTATTTGCGATTTATTTCAGATTATTTCATTTGTTTTCATTCTAATTTTTTGAAATTTTTTGCAATTGTTTGTAATATTTTTCGATTTCATGCAGTTTTTTAGCGACTTTTCGTTTTTTTTTGTGATTTTAGCGGTTCTTTTTTGCTTTTTTTGGCGTTTTATTTTCGATTTTTTACAATTTTTTTGATTTTTTCGTATTTTAAAATTGCATTTTTCATTTTCTACAATATTTTTTTGATTCTTTCAACTTTTACCTTTTTTTCGATTTTTTCCGATTTTGTGTAGATTTTTTCTAATTTTCTAAATTTTTTTCTAATTGATCTGTTTATATTTCCCTATTTCTCATTTTTTTTTCAGATTTTTTTCGATTATTTCTAATCTTTCCTCATTTTTTTCTCATTCGGTTTTTTTTCTATTTCTTTTTAATGTTTTCTGATTTTTTCTCATTCCTCTGATTTTTTCGGTTTATTTTCTGCGATATCTTGCATTTTTTTGAGATTCTTTTTCGCTTTTATAATTTTTTTGCGATTTTTTCCGAAATTTTTCGATTTTTTGTGTTTTTTTTTGTTTTTGAGATTTTTAGCGTTTTTTTACTTTCTTCTCTATTTTTTCCAGTTTTTTTTATATTCTTTACTATTTGTTCATGCTTTTTCCCATTTTACCCATTTTTGCTATTTTTGCCTATATTTTTCTATTTTTCCCTATTTTTTCTCCTAATTTTTCCAATTTTTTCCTGTTTTTTCCTATTTTTACATTTTTGCTTTGAAAATTCTTTTTTTTCTTATTACTGCTCATCTTAATTTATTTTAAATTTTATCAGTCAATATAGTTAATAATAATTAGTTTAATATCGATTTATTATATTTTTCTGACAGTCCCTGTATAATCTATTAGAATGCAATATTTTCTTATACAATTATTATACTCATTTTCTCAATTATTCATGAAAAAAATTACATCAACCTACATAATTTTATGAAATATTTGTTGTCGATGTTTACAAGCCTCGGTAGCTTTTCACAATATTTATTATAATTATAATTTTTTTTTGTTTGTTTTGATATTAAAATTATGGTTTGTTTAATGGCATTCAAAGTACTTCATTAAAAAAGAGAAGACCTGATTATTTCTCTTCAGGTATGCTTTCTCTACAATTACCGTATCGCCTGCTAGATACTTTATAACTTAGTATAATGATTTTTGTTGCATTGTAAACACAAATATCTACATATTTATTTATACTAGTTATCACCCAGTAATTCATTAAGTTCTAAAGTTTATGTATATATCAATTTTTTCATATTTTTCTTTATTTTTTTCTTATTTTTTCCTGTTTTTTCTATTTTTTATTGTTTTTTTAATTATCCCCGTTTTCCTATGTTTGCCCATATTTCCCCATATTTCCCCATTTTTCTATTTTTCTCTACTTTTTCGTATGTTTTGCTCATTTGCATTTGCAATTTTTTTGTTTTTTTTTTCCGATGTTTCGAAACCTTTTTTCCAGTTTTTTCTTACTATTTTTTATTGATTTTTTTTTAAATTTTCCCCGTGTTCCTATTTTTGAAATATTTCCCCGTTTTCCTATTTTTCTCTAATTTTTCGTATTTTTTTTTCTATTTTTCCTATATTTCTCTATTTTTCGTTTCTTCTGATTTTTTTAATTGTTTGTAACTTTTCCTTAGTTTTTTCTCATACCGTTTTTTACCTCTCGCCCTTCAGATAAGAGAGGTATAGGAATCATGCTAAAAATTGGGTAGTGAGTTTTCAATGAATAAACACGTTTTAGGGTCCCTAGAATACGATTTTAATATTTTCGCGATGATGTCTGTGTGTGTGTGTTAGTGTGTGTGTGTTAGTGTGTGTGTGTGTGTGTGTGTGTGTGTGTTAGTGTGTGTGTGTGTGTTAGTGTGTGTGTGTGTGTGTGTGTGTGTGTGTGTGTGTGTGTGTGTGTGTGTGTGTGTGTGTGTGTGTGTGTGTGTGTGTGTGTGTGTGTGTGTGTGTGTGTTAGTGTGTGTGTGTGTTTGGATGGATGTTGTAGTAACGATAACTCAAAAACTACTGAATTAAAAAACTTGAAATTTTGCATACACGATTCTTATACCCTAGATTAGATCTGATTAGATTTTGGTGTCAATCGGACAACCGGAAGAGGCAGTTGCTATGGGTGATGACGCCATTATTATACAAAACGGCAATAAAGTTTTACACATATATTTTGTATACCCTATAGTTTATTTTCATCGCATTAAAATTTTCGAAACTTTTGCCATTGTTGCCAGATTTACAAAAAAGTAAATTTTTTTCATACTTTTTTGTGCACCGTGTAAATTTTTGATTCAAACATGGCGAGAGGTCATGTGGTGGCCACATCAGATTTTTTTCTATTGTTTTCTGATTTTTTCTAATTTCTCTGGTTTTTTTTGTAATTTTTTTTTAAAATTTTTTAAGATGGTTTCATTTTTTGCGCAATTGCATTTGTAATTTTTTTTTCCGTTTTCTTGTGCGATTTTTTGAAAACTTTTTTTCCCGTTTTTCTTCCCATTTTTTATTGTATTTTTTCAATTTTCCAATTTTTGCAAATATTTTCCTATTTTTCTCTACTTTTTCGTATTTTTTTACAATTTTTTCTATATTTCCCTATTTTTCGGTTTTTATCACTCTGGTTTTTTTGGTTTATTTCAAATCTTCCGAATTTTGTAGTTTTTTTTTTAGATTTTTTAAGACGGTTTTCATTTTCTCCGATTTTTGCGTATTTGCAATTGAAATTGTTTTGTTTTTTTTCCCGATTTTTTGAAAACTTTTCGCTTTTCTAGGGTTTTTTTTTGATTTCTTAGTATTTTGTTTCGATTTTTTTGCAATTTTTTACGCTTTTTTTAACTGTTTTTGTTTGAAATTTTTTTGTAATAATTTGCGATATCTTTCAAATCTTTTCATTCTTAGTTTTTGCGATTTTTTTGCAATTTTTTGCAATTTTTTGTGATATTTTTCGATTTCTTGCAGTTTTTAGCGACTTTTCTTTTCGTTTCTTGCGATTTTAACGGGTTTTTTTGCTTTTTTCGGCGTTTTATTTTCGGTTTTTATTTTAAAAGCTTGTTTTTAATTTTTCTACAACAATTTTTGATTCTTTCAACTTTTACCAATGTTTTCTTTTTTTTTTCGATATTTTCCAATTTTTTTTTTCTAGTTTTTTTCTTATTTTTCATTTTTTTTTCTGTTTTTTTTTGCGATTTTTTGTTATTTTCTTCATTTTTTCTCATTGTTCTATTTATATTTCCCTATTTCTTGTTTTCTTTTCGATTGTTAATTTTTCATCATTAGGTTGAAAAAAAATGTCGAACCTGCCTATTATCAATTCTATTAAAATTCTACTAAACACCCTCATTTGTCTTAAAAATCTACTAATTTTAGTAGGAAATTTACTAAAAACGGTAACCCTGTAAAATTTGTTTGTATCGTGAATACAGCGCAGCAGCGGACAAGAGGCGAACCGTTCATGGCTACTGACGTCACCGATCTAGTCTCGACAGGTACCGTTTTCCAGCCTCTCGCCGATCGTTGATTTTAAAATGCTTACAGCGGACGTAAATATTAATATTTTGCGCTCAAATTTGTTTTGATCGTTTTTAAATAACAAAACCTCCCGATTTAAGTTAAAAAAAAAAAAGAAAAATGTCGAACCTGCTAATTATTTACTCCCAAGGTCCGATTCCTTTATTATTTGCTTGTCCATTTTGTAGACTTGGTTTAAAATCTTCTTTAAAAAAATTATATAGTTCTAAACATTTATATTATTAACAAACTTTAAAAACCATTAAAATATTAAGTATTTAATAGTTGATAAATCTCTTGTATCCCTTGCGATTAAAATTAACATATTAGGTAACATCCTTAGGAAAACTAATTTTCTCATATAACCCACAAGGAATTCTCCCAGAGGAATTCTGTTGTCTACATCGAGTGATGATTACAGAACCGTCCATAAATATTTCGTCAAAAACGAATCAGCATTCATCGAAAAATTTGTTTATTGAAAAAAATTATAGATAATTTAAATTATGAACTTTCATTTTCATTTTTCTTGGTTACTATTGCATTTGAACCGATTAATCTTTCATTTCTTCCATCACTTTCTTCAAATATCATAATAATTAGGTTCTCTTGGTAATTTTTTACGTTATTCTGTGGCACAATAGAAATTTGCACCAAGCTTATCTACTGTGTAAAAAAATTTATCAACATGAATTTTTACATGACCATTTTCTTCCACTGTATATAAAATGAAATATTATAGCAAAGTTCCCTTACGTGATGGTTTGAATTTTTGAAGAACCAAAATGTGGAAATAAATAATATATTTCCTTTCATGACAAGAAATGTATAAAAAGCGAAAACAATAGATTTATCGTAACTTTGATACCGATGAAAAAATCAAAATCGAAAGTCGTACTTTATCTAATTGTAAACTTAACATGCCGCATTAGGAGAAATTACAAACGCCAGAAAAATACGCATATCATTAGTCGGAAGCAAATAAAAGAATCACAAACGCGATTCAGTGGCGTACCAATCAAATTTTCTGACTAATTAAAAATATTTTAATCATTTATTCTATAGAAATTAAAATACTATCGTTTATTTATTATAAATTGCACATTTATGTGAAATGAGGAGTAATCAATATTTAATATATAGGCACTGCACAAAAAATAAGGTTTACTACTCGTATAAAATTCGGTAAAAATGCACAATCTATGCTGTTGAACCAATTAAAACGGCGAATAGTAAGGTTAAACTCATTGTGTTGGCCCAGGGGCGTATCGAGGCAAAGAAATTATAAATAATCTAATTATATAAATGAAAACCCAAAATCATGTACCACAATAACATTTATTAAAAAAAATATTCTTAAAGGCAACTAGTTTCGATTAAATAACCATCTTCAGGCCAAGAAATTAACAGGAATTAAATGTTAAATAAAAATTAGCATATTATAAAAAAATCGGTTGTGTCGCCCCAAAAATTTCCTGACGGGTATCCACGAATACTTTTTCAGATATTTAATGTTAAAGTTTTAACTTTTGACATTTTTCTATTTTTGACAGGTGGCAGTTCCAGAAATAATTTTGACTGTTCTGAATAGAGTTTTTCAAGTGCTTTCAAACGACATATTGCATGTCCAATTCCGTGACATATTGCATCCGTCATTTTTTTATAGTGATACTTTCGTTTGACAGATCTTTTACAAAAACTAATCGGTTCTTCCGACAGATAATCCAAACCAATATACCAAATTTCAGCTCAATCGGATTAATACTTCTTCAGATATTTAATGCTGAATTTTCAAATTTTGACATTTTTTTATTTTTGACAGGTGACAGTTGGAGAAATAATTTTGACTGTTCTGAATAGAGTTTTTCTAGGGCTTTCAAATAACATATCGCATGTCCAATTCCGTGACATATTGCATCTGTCATTTTTTGATAGTGGTACTTTCGTTTGACAGATATCGTACAAAAACTAATGGGTTCTTCCAACGGGTAACCCAAACCCCTATACCAAATTTCAGCTCAGTCGGATTAAACATTTGGCCTCTATCGTGGAAGAATACACACACACACAGACCGACAGACAGACTTCCATCTGGAAATGGTCTTAATCGTCTCAGGGGGGCCGAAAATGAATATTTCCGTTTTTATCTCGAAATTTTTTTTTTAGCTCGTTCACAATACTTTCCCTTCTAGGAGGTGGGTCGGGAAAGTAAAAAATGTGCTGCTACTAAGTAAAGGAGAAAGGTAGAATAATAATGACGAAAGAAAGGAGGGTACATGAAAAAGTAAAAATTTAACCCATGTGGGTAAAAACACTAATTAAAGTAAAATGTAATTAGAATAAAAATTGAGTAGTAGAAGATTACGTTTTACTTTAATTAAAGTTTTTACCCACCTGGGTTAAATTTTTACTTTTTCATGTACCCCCCTTTCTTTCCTCATTATTATCCTACCTTCCTCCTTTACTTAGTAGCAGCACACTTTTTTTATAATATGCTAATTTTTATTTAACATTTAATTTCTGTTAATTTCTTGGCCTGAAGATGGTTATTTAACCGAAACTAGTTGCCTTTAAGAAATTTTTTTTTAATAAATGATTTTGGGGTTTCATTTATGATTAACATCTGACCACATTTGAGATATGGATAACTTATTTGATTTATAAATAATCTTTTTTATGTTTAAAAATCACCAAGCAAGTGGTTTGCGAATATCAGTGGAGTAGCGTTCGGGTCGTTGTTTTTGATATAGTTAAGTTTAGAGATTTTAATAAATAAATAAAAATATTGCGTATTGGAGACCATGGATTAGTGAAAATAATGAAATTAAACAGTGTAGTGAGAATAAAGATGAGTATGTATAACCAATTATAATTTAATCAATTTAATCAAGTTCAGACGAGTCTGACTGTCCTGATTATTTATATACATTGGAATTAAAACGTTTTTTATTTTGTTTTTGTTTTATTTTTAATAATAATAAATTATTAAAATGTGGTATCTCCGCCTATGGCAGATCAAACAAAATTGTCGGGAAGGGTCCCGAACAAGTTTTCATATTTTTCAATTGATAATGGATAAACTTTATTGGTGATTTTTGGTCATTTTTAATAGGTTTGGTTTCGAAAAATATCTGCCCGAGAATGTCATTCACATGCGCAGTAGGTCACGCAGTAGACAAATCTGATTAGGGCGAGAGTCTCGTTCATATTTCTTCAGAATTTGTTTCTGAATTTTCGAGAAAAATAAACTAGCAAGAAGCAGTATAAACATTATTTTTTTATAATAAAAGAAAGGTCTGCGTAGGTTACGATAAATTTATAAGATCTAAAATTTGGTAACCATCTATGAAATATTTTATTTGATAAAAAATGACACTCTCAATGTGGAAAAGTTAAGGTTTCTCTTTTATCTTTCTTCAAGCAACTGAGTCCAGTTCTCTCCCCTACAGGTTTGGGATTTTTAGTTTTTTACCATACGTTTCGGTTCTAGTTTTAGTACCTTTTCAGAGTCTATGACTATGTGTTTAGCATTTGCCCAAGTTCCTATGGTTATAATATCCTGATTAATCAAATTTCTTAATATTTACTTAACAACGGTCATGGTTTCTAAGTTAGCTTCGAAAAATCTAGGTGTAGGTCCTCCCTTGATTTTTGTTCTAATATCCGGAGCAGCGCACTTCTTAACAGGTCTCTCTCTCTTTTGTTAGATTACTGTTAAATAGTCTACTGGTACATACATTTCTTTGGTTTTAGGCATAGGAATGCAATGCCGCTGGTTTGATCTCATTTGGTCCAAAATTTGTTATGGTACCTGATTACCACGGGCACTCTTGCGTCTTTATGTCTTTTGGAAAAACACTGCTGTCAGCATAGAGAAATTAGATTCTATCGCTTCCCCTGATGCTGAAAATAGGGCTTCCCGTATACCCCTGTTTAGATATCCTGCTGGTACTTGTGTTTTCTCGGAATTTTTTCGGCTTTAGCCTAAAAACTCTCAATTTATTATTTTTTGTTTCGAAGTTTATTCACTTCTCACGAATATCAAGGAATAGTTCGTTATTCCAAACCCAATGGAACCGTTTGGTTTTGCATATATCCTTATCCCTCTGCACGATATATTACAACTAAGATTATTATTATAGTACAAATAAACCATTTTATTACTGAGGTATTAATTTCGAGATGGCAGAAAAAATGTCTTACACTTTTTATTACTTTTCTTGACGTTTCTGAACTCCTGAGTCCGAAAATACAAAAAAATCCTGTCCAGAAGTCTGTTTGTCTGTCAAGATTTAAACACTTACTATCAGTAGATAGAACGTCCTTTAACTTTAAGATTCAATAAGTAAAGGCGATGACGTTTAGAATAAAACTTTAGAAGTTGATTTCTTGTATAATTGTCAGAATCTAAACGTCATTGTGGTTAGTTTTTTCCAGAGAAGAATTCTATTGAATTGGAGCAGCATCGGACCGACCCTTCCGGTAGCCGCCATACGAATTAAGTGTTTTCCAATGCAAATTTTTTCCATGTCACAGCATATATAATATTTCCCTACATTTATGTGAGAAGTTTGGCCAGGATCACACTACTCATTCCGGTATCCGATAGGCTGAAGTTCCGAAATGGTTTAAGCTCCTCTATAGAATTTATTTTTACATTTTAATATATTGCGATTAAAATAAATTTTGACACTGTTTAATTTTATTATGTTCAGAGATAAATTAAATTTTCTTTTCAATTTTAGGTAAACAATATTTATATAAATAAGTAGAATAAATTATGTAGAATTTTGTTTTATATTTGCAAACAATAATAGCTTTATAAATTGCTTTTATTTTTTCCCCTTAGGGATATCTGAGAATATAATATTTCACAAATAATCATAAATATTACGAAACCTAAAGGTCAAAATATGGTGTTACGTGTTACATAAATGCTTGCTTTATACGAATTTATTCTCTGTGTGGTTAAATAAAATGGAATAAATTAAAAACACTGGATATTAATCCTGTTCGTTTTAAATTCACGAAAATTAAGCAATAGGTCTGCTCTGGTTTCGAAAAATATCTATACCAGAAAGTCAGGTGCATGTACAGTTTAAGATTCCTGGTCAGATTTAGGGCTTCACATGATACGAGATAAGGCGAGAATTTTAAAAATAAATCTCTTGTTTCAGTCTTGGTCTCGTCTCGTAACCGTTTATCTCATCTCGTCTCGTCTTGTCAAATCTCGTTATTGCTAGAACTTATTTCTAAGACAGTACAAAACGAGGTATTATTAATTCTATTGTAATTTATAAATGCGTGATTATTTATTTATTTTGTTTTTTATTTGGACGTTACTAAATCATTATATATATACAATACAAATTATAATTATAAACATATTGTTATATAATAAAATACAATTTTTTTTTATTCATACACGTTACAATATTTTCGCAAACATACATTTTACATTTCGTTAAGGCTCTGCATGCCGCATTGAGAAATATAAACGAATATTCCACGCGGTCCGTGCGAGGCAGTACTAAACGGACATGAATAAATACGAAATTTTGGTTTGTATACCTTCCGCTCGTGCACGATTACTCGGTTATCTTTTAAAAAATACAATTTTGTTTTTTTTTAGATTAAAGATAAAGGTTAACTTTAGGATTGTATGCATGTAAAATGTTATTATAATTTTTCAGAACCCGTAAAAGTTACCAGGATATTGTAGTATTTTTACAGTTTTTAAATTGTCGTAGTTTTTTCGTTTTTGTTTTGTTTTTAAATTTGACTTGCATACAATCCTAGCTTTATGTTTTGTAACGCCAAGAATATTTAGAAATAAGGTAGAAAATTAAATATGTTGCTATAATCCAGCACGAGCTGGACCCCTAAATCAGTCCAACAAATCAGCGGACGGTAGAGCTTTAATGATAAATGTTTACACCCATTAGAATTCAGATAATGAAACCACCATTAAGGAGTTACAGAACACACTTTTGACAGTCAAAATGGAAAGAATTCAAAGATGTCGACAAGTTTCATCATCAGGAATTTCATACCTGTATGGGATTATACATCTTTTTTATTGCTGCTTGCATATCTTGTATAAACTACACCTTTTCCAATTGTAGTTCAAATTGTGCTAATTGTATTTCTAAATAATCATTTCAATTTCAAATAGCATCATTTGAATTTTCAAATTGTTACTTGAATTTCATAATGTATCAATTATATTTAAAAAAGTTCATTTCAAAAAGTATCAATTGTATTTCAAATTGGTCATTTTAATTTCAGAAATTATCAAACGTATTTTGAATTAATCAAATTAATTTCGAAAATTAACATTTCAATTTTCAAATTAGTAATTTATATATCAAAATATATCAAATGTATTTCATAAAGTTTCATTTGATTTTCACTCATAATCTCCCTAGCAGCAGAATTATAGATAATTTTTTTTCTCGGTTTCACTTATGTTTTTGTTGAGTCCAAGACGAGGAACATTTTCTATTAACAAAAACATAAGTGAAATAAAGAAAAAAATGATCGGGAATTAATTTTGCTGCGTGGGAGATTCGGTAAAAATATTTCATAAATGGGAGATGCTATTTCCGATGAGTTTAGTTCAATATGACGCATGGTATTTTTACAATTGAAGTTGATTTTACTTGTTAGTAGAGCTCGATTATTTTGAGATGAGTACATTTAGTTTTGGCCACGCCCCAGTTGGCGCAGCACGCCATAAACTTTGTGGACCTTATTTTATGGCGCTAAGTTCAAATCTGCTGTGGTAGGGGTATCTGATATTTTAGCAGTGGCGTGTGTACATTAATAAAATATTTTAAATTGAAAATACTTTAAAATAAAAAGTAGCAATTAAAATTTTAACTATTTGTTAGTTAAATTGCTGTTAAACTTTAAAGTAATGAAATAACAACAAGTTTAAATAAATAATTTATATTTTATTAAAATGTTTATAATTTTTACTGTTTTCATCACTATCTTCGAAGTCCGAAAGGTCGGAATCACACTCATCGGATGACCCCGTATTGACGCAAAATATGAGGGAATCTGTATATTCATCTATCAGATGTTCTTTTTGAATATATGTATCCTCATATTTTGCGGAATGGTCCACCACGTTTGCCCATTCTTCTGACATTATGCTTTCAAATTTTTTTCTTGCTAACTTTTCAACATCATCCAACTTAAATGTTGTATTATGTTGACCTACCCAATTTTTTATCGTGGCCCATATTTTTTCGATGGGATTTAGTTCAGGGTGATACGGAGGCAACCGTAATACTTTGTGACCATTTTCTTCAAGAAGATCATCTAAAAGAAAATTCGGCGGGGTCTGTGATCTTTAATTAATGTGTACAGTTCTGGTTTGGTCATTTTAGCATCATACGGAATGTGGTTTTTAATGAACCATCTTTAGCTTCGTTTTTCATAAAGTTTAACAGGCGTGAAATTATTTCCTTGGCTTGGCTTTGAAAAACTTGGCCCTTTCTGCCTAATAATTTTTTTGTTCCATTTCGAACAACAAGCAAAAAATTTAGGTTTCATTAGCATTTTTGAAAATATCATAAAAATAGGATACAAATTAAAGGCTTAGAAGGGATTTAAAATATTTCAGAATGTACGGTTTCGTCTTGGATTATTATTTAGTTGTATTTAAATGTACTTACCAAAATACACACAAAATGAATTAAATTAAAGTTTATATAGATAGACACACAAATCGAAGCATAAAAACACAAGAAAACTCAAAATAGCTAAATAAATGCAACAAGGATAAATAAGTAACACTACGCTACTGAATACAAATTTCATGAGCGACAGGCGACTCGGACCACAGTTAAAGCTCTCTGACCACGCCTACAAACTCAAATTGGTTTCTGCACATTATGACGAAATGTACTCATCTCAAAATAATCGAGCTCTAACTAAGTTTTATTACTAAAATTTCAGGTACATTAAAAACATTAATTCGTTTTCAACCATAACATGTGATATTACATGTCTACATAGTTTCAACTTAAGAAAAAAACATATTTGCCATGAGTTTGGTTAATGTTGACGCACTATATTTGCAAGGTAAACAAATAGGAGCCTTCTAATTGGTTGAAAATTAATTTATGACATTTTCAAATAAATTACACACAAAGGTTTATAAATATCCTACTGTATTGGATGATATTTTACTATTTAACAAAGAATACATATATACTAAGAAGCGAAGGCCGGCGAAATATCTTTGATGTTCTCTTTATACATAAAGAGGAAAATGCGCTAAAAAGCGACAAATTCTCCAGATTTTAGTTTTTTGATATCGTCATTATTTACCCAGTTGTCTTGCTAACTTGATAGACTAATATCAATCTTCTTGAAACAGTCCCCACGCCCTACTCTGTTGCTCGCCCCAGAAACAAAAAGTTACTTGCAACTAACATATCTGTAAATAAACACCTCAAAGAAAAGACACCAATTGAGTTTTTGAGATAATCATTCATGTCCATCATCGCATCATCTCAATTTAGGAGAATCTTATACACTGATGCTTCTAAATGTGAAAATGGTTACTTTGGAATTTTCGGTTTACTCTAAATTGTTACCAGTTTTTTTTTCTAGTACCCATACTGGAGAGATGTATTTAAAGGATTTGACCATAACCCAAGAATGTAAGATAGTGGCAATATGCTCAATCATGAATATCTACACCAAACATAGTTTTTTGACCACTAATCATTTTTCTGCTTTTGCTCCGTAATTTATTCTCATTTACAAGAGAGCTATTTAAGCGAGATACTAGAGAGCTATTGAAGTGGGTATTTTTGGGAAATATAGGACACCGATGGGAAGAATTGTCTGGAAAGAATTATCCGGTAAGGATTGTCCGGTAAGGATTTTCCGGTAAGGATTTTCATGAATTAATTTGTATGTGGTTGTGCATGTGATTTATCAATTTTCTTAGTTCACTGAAGTTTTTGGTTATAAAGAATCCACAGCTGAATTAAAAAGAAACGAGAAGTCTAAAACACTGATTCTGTTGTACAATATTACAGGAAAAAATTTGGCGTTTAAAATGTACATACCCCTGATATACGTTGACTGTCTGCAATAGAATCTACATTCGAATAGATTATGGGGCAAAAGCCCTGAGGTAATAAGGCACATATAAAACAACGCCATACAACCAATGATTTTATACGGCTCAGAAATATGGGGTAACAAAGCAAACGATTCTAGAGTTGCTAGACAATTAAATTCAATCGAGAGACCATTTCTGAGAAGTATAACAAAGGCATATCGAACAGCACCGACGGCAGCACTTAATGTCCTAGCGGGATGTTCTCCTCTACAAGTGGACGCGGAAGCAAACTATAGAACAGCGGAAACATACGCAAGGAAAACTTATGTGATATACAATAACCATAGATTACACCCCGCTATAGCACATACGATTGCAAATATTTCCCAAAATATGACCAGACTAGAAATTTACACTGTTGCGAGTAAGAAAGATAACACAAACGGCATAGGAATTACTACGCATATCGAAGAAGCAAGGACGGACCATACATATAATGTACACACACAAATACATATAAATAACTTAGAGCTGATAGCAGTAAAATTAGCAACAGACATTGTCCAAACCAATATCCAGCAACTCACTGGACAAACAATAAAAATTTACACAGACTTTCAAAACGCGATACACTGGAAATCAAAATATTATCCAAGAAATAAAACGGCGATAGAAATACAGAAAACAATATACGAACTTAGTAAAAACAACATAAATATAACCATAAACAAAACTAAGAGAAACGCAGTAGGTGCTAAAAGAGCTCACGAATTAGCAAACAGTATAACAGAAAACCAAGCATATGATAAAGTATATGATGATAGATACAGAATTAAAAGGAAAAGAAAAGAAAAGTCAATGGTCATCTGGCAAAGGATGTGGGAAAACGGGAATACGGGAAGAACGACCTATAACTTGATAAAAACATTGAAAAATTACCTGCCTCCACTAAACTGGAAAGCAGTCCAGTCCAGCTTATGGAAGGCAAAAAATTTTTGTGACTGATAAATAATATAACAGCTGAGTTCGGCTTCGTTACACTTTTCACTCGTTTTACCCCGCTCTTGATCTATCGGTTCGGGTACTGACAAAAATTCATTTAAATTCATTTTATACATATTTTTAGAAAACAAAGTAATATTTACAATAAAATAATATAAAATAAAACAAATGAACAAACAATCCGCATTTTCTTCATAAATAAAGCACCTTTAGGCAGAATTGACATTGACGTATAACCAATATAACTCGCGCATGCGCGTACAAATTTTGGTCCATGCAAATACCGTAACCTTTGCTTCTTCATCGATAGGTATTCTTTGCTATTTAATCACCCTGTTAAAACGCTTTTGGCTCCTATCAATTTGACATAATTTTATTACCTCTATGTAATTTGAACGTGAATTTGAGCCACAAAATGAATTTGAAAGACAATTGTGCTATCTGCCGATTTTTGATGTTGAGAGGTAACGTGCTAAGAGATCTTTTCCTGTAATCACTTTTTTCATGTAACTTACTAACGGAGGATGCAAGATGCCGTTTATGTAGATTCATCCTGGTGGGTAACGAAAGTTATAAAAGAAAGAATTATAAGAAACATTCAGATACAGATAGGGAGAAAATTGTCACATAAAAAATTAATTATTTCATATTGAAGGTGATGATTTTTAAATTATGAAGCCAGGGTTTTAAGTAGTTGAGTTTTTAGATGAACGAAGACATAATTGAGTACTTATTAGTACATCTAATCAAAATACATTATAAAGCTTACTTTGTTGTAAAAAAATTAATTATTTCATTTTGAAGGTGATGATTTTTAATTATGAAGCCAGGGTTTTAGGAAGTTGAGTTTTTGGCTGAACGAAGACATAATTGAGTACTTCATTGTATATCTCATCAAAATTCGCCACAAAGCCTACTTAGGTCGTAGTAACATGCTTAAAAAAGGAGGTAAGAAATTAATAATTCTAACTGAACATCAGATAGATATAATAATTGAATGGGTCGAAGAAGATTGTTCGCAAACATTAAAAAGGATAAAAGAAAGAGCGTTAAAAGAGTTCCTTGAGACAATCCGCCTTTCCATTTTAGATAACTACCTAGAAGGCAGACTATTTTAATTAAAGCAAGTACATAGACAGCCTAGCCTGTAACAATAAACAGCAATGAGAATAAAACATTGAGGGCGAATTATATTCATACTATGAATAATTACATCCACCTGGTAAACAAATAGTATGGATCGATGAGACAAACTTCAATCTATTTTGTAATCGTTCTACATAGAGGTCGCTCTAGAGTTGGTAATAGAGCTACCAGCCGCAAGGGGGGCAATTATTCATTTAATTGGAGGCATATCGGACGCAGGTGTCATTGCAATGGGGCTCTTTTAACGCAGCTGCTACTAATGAATGGATTTTAGTACTTTTGCAACAGTGGGAAAACGGAGGAAATCAGATTAGAAACAGTATTAACTGATACTGCAGTAAATCTTTTGAAATTAGCACCGTATTCTCCAATGTTAAACCCGTTCGATACCATTTGGTCCAAGAAGCTTTGGGAAAAATAACATGGGCATTCCAGAATTTGCTGCTCCTGGTGTCATAGAACAAAATCTGGTTTACTTGGAACGTATTCTAGACGAAGGGAAAAACACGATGGTATTAGGTTATTGCGTTCGTGCAGTACAACACTCTTCGACGTTTCATGGATTGGCTTTAGCGTTAGAAGATATGCCTGTTGGACAATAGCTTTTTGTTATAAATAAAGTTATTTATTACTGTGCGTTCAGATATATAAGTGTACTATGTAGAATATGCGAATGTAGATGAATTTTGAAATAAAATAATGAATTTTGAAATGCAAATGGATTTTTTCGAAAAATATATGATAAATTTGAAATTGAATTGATAATTTCGATATATATTTGATACTTTTTTAAATCAAATTGCCTAATTCGAAATACAAATGATAATTTTGGAAATTAACTTGATACTATTTGAATTACAATTGGAAAAAGTGTAGATATATCACAGATGAACAATAAAGACGAAAAATAAAAGCAGATACAAGAAGCATTCAGATCACAAGTAGTTTTGTGAATCTATTACAGGACTAAATAAAGAGCTTATTGATCGTTTCTATATTATTTTTTTAGCTGATTATAAGTGGTTATTATATAGATATAGAGAAGCTCCAAAAATATACCAAATTTTAAGAAAATCCCTTTAGCCGTTTTGGAGATCGCAAACAAAACGAACAAAACTATATTACAAATGTAATATCTTCAAGGCCAAGGCAGTAGATCCGTCACTGCATTAATGCAGCCTTCTGGATAAAAAAATAGAAACAATGCAAGAGGACAAAACTTTCTACGTCAACACTCTTGTTAAAAACAAAAGGCGAGAGCTACTACCGTTCGAGATTCTTGCACGATAATCCATCCGTATCGGTAATAAATAGTATTATTTATCGATCAGACTAATATCAAGATAAATTACCGGGTGACACATGGGGCAGCGCGAAAAAAAAATTATAGAAGTCGTTACCTCATGCCTAATTGTTATCCTTTAGAAAAAATATATAACCACAGAAACTCGGATTTTTATGGAGATCAAAATTTGTAATTTGTAAATTTCCAGGAGATTTTATGTCTATTAAATTGTTCTATACTGTACCCTATATCATAAATAATTGTTATATATTACAGTAAAGTAATTAAGCAATTACTACATATAAGTCATCTAAACTGTAATAACTTCTACAACAATAACAAAATACGCACCTGTACCACTCTTTATTTTACTAGTATAATATTTATTTAACATTTAATTACACCGTTTAGAAATAGCAATTTCCTCACGATAATTTTCCTTTACTCTATTTCTGTTTCTTTTATATAGAGTCAAAGTTATTGTTCTTGTATAGGTATCTAAAAGGGAAAGTGGCTCTTCGTCACGATTTACGCTGATAACTTGCGATATAGATTTTATTAACCAGAGATTCAATCAGTGTCGGTACGAGTTTCAATTAAACTAACCGATTTAGAAATTAGTATGAAAATTTTTTTAACCAAATTAAATCTCCCCAAATCAATAACCTAAACACTAAAACCCTTATCATACATGAATTGCCTCCCGGGTACAATTGAAAAGTTAAATAAGTTGCCGGCAAAAAAAGGAAAAAGTGGGAAAAAATTTGAAACAGCAAAAAATAGGAAAAAAAAACTTGTAATGAAGGTAACAGAAGGTTAATCGTTATGTAATGAACACTTGGTAATGAAGAAAAGAAACGCAGATTTTGTACTCTTTAAGGGCCGCTTGTTTATCTTAAACAAGTTTAAGTTATTTCTTTGGTTTAAACCAATAGTCACTTTCCAAACGTAATTATTAGCAATGATTAGTTTTAACTGTTTGTATCCTTGAAACCAGGTGATTGGTAGTTCTGTTTGATTGTTTTTCGTCTGTTATTACATTAAGTGAATATTTTGTATTTTCAAGTGTTTTCTCTTTCCACAATTTTCAAATCAAGTTTTTCTTTTTATTCTTTTTGAATTTTAAACATGGAGTACGTTAGATTTAGTTGCAACTCATAAAAGAGTGTTAGAGTGCAAAAAATCTGACCAGGTTACATTGAAAGACAAACAAAAGGTGTGGGGAACTATAGAAGAACAGTTTAATAGTGACAGTGGAGTTTACTTTAGGGATTGAAAAATGCTAAGAAGTAAATATGAGAACTTAAAGAAGTCTTCCAAACGAAAGTTTGCTGAAAGTTTGCTGAGGAGAAAAAATATGTTTCTGGAACGGGTGGTGGCAAAAACGAATTATTAAATTTTCTTCCTAATTACCAGGTAAGTAGACCTCATTTTCTTGTAGTTAGATTTCAATATAAAACTGGGATGGTATTTCAAATTTTCATTTCAAGTCACGCCATCATACGGCCAGTACCTCTGTTAAAATGCCTCTCGAGTTCGTGATGTCAGAAAAAGGAAAGCGGAAGTTGCTCCTTGATGGGCACTTCTTCTTTAAAGAAAAAGAAAGCGTTGATCAAATATTGTGGAAGTGCGAAAACTACCAGAAAACTAAGTGTAAAGTGAGGGTGAAAACAGTGAATGATGTTGTTACGGTTAGAGGGGAACACAATTATGTCGGAGACGCAGCTGGAGTGGAAGCGGCTAACGAGGCTATTAAAACAACTGCCAAAACAACCACCAATGCCTATAATTACCGATGCAACAATCCAATGCAGTCAAGCTGCAGCCCCCAAACTTCCAACTATAGACGTGATGAAGAGAACGATCCGCTATATCCGTCAGCAGAAAAGGGCTGGTCCAGCTCTACGCAATCATCGCCAAGAGATCGAATTTCCAGAGGAATACAAAAGAACCCTCAACGGAGAGGATTTTCTGCTGTATGATTCCGGCCCAGAATAAGATAGGATTTTGGTATTTTGTACCCGCAGAAATATGCAGTTGCTCGCAGGTAGTAATCATTGGTATGCAGATGGTACCTCTAAAAAGGTACCATGTTATTCCATCAATTATATACCATACATGGGTTAAAAGAAAACGCAGCGGTACCTTTGGTTTACGCTCTGTTGCCCGACAAATCAGAAGCGACATATACACGCCTTCTTCGAGCTATGAAGAATTTAGAGCCTTGGAAGATTTACCTAAAACAAACAACTCTGTGGAAGGTTGGCATCGAGGATTCCAAGAGCAGATCGGGGCGATGCATCCTAATATTTGGAAGTTTATTGATTGTGTCAAAAAAGAATAAAACCTGAATGAAGTCCGGATAGAGCAATATTTAAGCGGAGTCGAACCCCAACCGTCGAAGAGGAAATATAGGGATTGTGTTCTTTGACAATGTTCCCATTATATTAATAAGTTTTAAATTGTATTATATTTGGTGGTTTTTATTAAAGACATTTTGATAAATGTTTTAATGTTGTTGCGGTGTTAAGTAATTCTTTAATGTTAAAAATAAGATAAAATAAATAAAAGTGGTTATTTTTTGTTGCGGTGAATTGTTGTGGCGGTGAATTGTCGTGGCGGTGAATTGCTTTACGGTGAACTGTCGGCGGTGAATTGCTGTCGGTGAATTGTTGGCGGTGAATTTTCCTAGACCCATCGCACGGCACTCTTCTTACGAAGCTTCACTTTTAATGCGGTAAATCTGTACAATGCTCTACCAATAGAATATTCAGTCTTCAACTGTGTTTAAAAAACAATTAAAACTAAAACTTTTGGAAAGCCAGTAATTGTTTTATATTATAATCATATATAAATGTTTGTCTTAATCTTAAATGTATGTCAAAGGGTTAGATGTAAGAGTAGGCTAAATCTCGCCCTTAAAAGACACATTGTAGGCATTTATTATTATTATTATTATTATTATTATTATAAAAGAAAACCGAAAGTACTAGAACTAAAACTCCCAGAATTATTTAAGACAAAACTAAACTTTACAACAGAGGTAACAATTCTTAGTATATTTTTTCCTCTATCCTTCTTTGATGACTTATCTTACATAAATGTCTTTTTCCTATTTCAAACATTATTTCAATGGCAAATTTTTTTATTATAGTTATAATCCCAAATAGTGTATAATTAAGATTAACTTTTAATTTTGTGTTCAAGTGACCTCAGTATATCTTATAGACAATGTAGAATAATTTTTACATTAATGTTGATTTTTAGACCATTGTTTGGTTTGAAATCTCTCTCTGATCGCGACCACAGAAAATCAATTTAAATTCATCGTTCACACGAATCCGACTTGACTCGCATATAACTACAAAACGAATGACAATGTATGTAAAATTTAAATTTTATACATTTTGTGTCATCCTTTCATTCCTTTCTTGTATTTATTCAATCGGAGTAAAATACCAGTAGGCGGCGGTTAATAAATCACATTTGTATATATATTATTTGATGGAAATGTAGTGGAAATTCTGATTCGATTAAATATGTTAAGGTATTTTCTGAAGTTTGTTAGGAAATTGAAAAATTATTGAAAGGGTTAAATGGATCAATAGCTACTAATTTTATAGTACATTAAAAAAAATTCTTACCGGACTGTCGTACTCCTGCGGTGCATACTGAGAATTGGTATGAGAAGTCCTCTTTCCAAATCTAAAAATAAAAATTCTACTTAATTCCTAGTTTTATTAAATATTGATTATACATTTATAATCAACTATTTTAATAAAAACGATATTAAATTTCATCTTTAAAATGTAATCGAAATATCAGAAAATCCAATTTAAATAAGATATAAAAGCCAATAAAGTATGAGGTAACAAGGAAAATTTTGCGTTTTGTCAATCGATTTTGCCCTAAAGATCTTTGACAGTCATTGTTAAAGATAATTTACAAGTGAATGGATGTCTTTCGTTCTAGTTGCAAATTTATTGGGATTCCCTTAAAGAGTATTTTAAATTGATCAAAAGGAAATAGAAACAAAAGTTTCTTAACAATATGAAAAGCAAAACCAGTTATTTAGATTATATTAAATTTAAAGTTTTTATAATTTACTGAAATGATAATTTTTTTATTCAAGCTAATTAAAATATAGTAGAGGCCTCATATTTAGAAAATTATTTCTCAAACGCGTTCATATACAATTGCAAAAGTTATAAACAAATAATGAAAATTTTTCTTAGCGAAAACAATAAAATGGCGGCTCCAAGATGGCGGACCAGGTTAGTGATTTTGATCCGATTCCATTCAAAATTCTTAAACTTTGTCCAGCCACTAAACAGTACCGACCGCTTGATTAAAAATTAGAGAAGTGGGGAACGAAAGAACAAAGGGAAAATTAGAGAAGTGGGGAAGCTGAAGGTGCCGTTTTAGTTATTGGACAATCTATACGTGGTTGTTTTTGGGATCTTAGATTATGAATTTTTTGTCAGAATGCATGAATTCAAGATGGCTGAAGAGATAAGTGATTATGGTCCGATTCTATTCAAAATGCGTATGTAACTTCCCAGATGTGTGATTAAGCTAAAATTTTCCATACATATGTAAGTCAGATGACAATGCAATATTGTGGTGACATTTTTTTGGCATTACACAATACTAAAAGGTAAAAAAAAATTCCTGTCGGTAGGGTCGACAGGGGAGGTAGATTTCTATTGTCTAAATTTGAGACTTTCATCCTTCCCCACTCCACGATATGGTCCGATTAAAAAAAGTTTGAGACAAATTAATTTTATAATAATTAGAACATAAAAAGAGATTTATGACCTGTTTCAATATTTTTGAAAATGGCGGATATATAATTTTTTTGAAATTTCAACCCCCTTCAGTTCCATCCCCGTGAGTCGGATGAAAAAAAGTCTTAAACAAATTAGTTTTATAATAACTAGAACATAAAAAACTCTTATAACCTGTTTCAAAATTTTTGAAAATGGCGGAGATATAAATTTTTTGAAATTTCAACCCCCTTCAGTTCCATCCCCGTGAGTCGGATGAAAAAAAGTTTCAGACAAATTAGTTATATAATAACTAGAACAAAAAAGTTATAGGTCAGAAGGATGCGTAATTTGACCTAATATCATTGGTTGAAAATTAGTGATGTGATTTTATGTACCAGTCTTACGAGTCAAACTGCTAATATGGAATAAAATACTATGACAATATTTCTCGTCTTGTATGAGAGCGACCGAGAAGACAGAGATTATTGCGAAAGAATTTTGGATGTTTCTAGGAATTGGAATGACGTAGATATGCAAGCTGTGATTTGAAGAAAATTATTAACCGTTTAGAAAACATCGTAATAACAAGTTTGGATATGATATTAAATATTGATTATTAAAAGCACATATGACTTATTATTTGGAATTAAAAAAAAATTAATCAAGTGAGATAGAAAGAAAAGGTTGTCAATTTTGAATTTTGAATAATTTTTAATCTTTTTGAATATGTCAGATAAATGTAAAAGAAAAGGAGAAAAATATAAGGGATTTGTAAATCATTTTATTATAAAAAAGTATGTATACAAGAAAGAGACATAAAATGAAGAACTATAAGAAGATGAAGGAATTTAGATTAAATTAAATGTAGAGATAGAAAAACAGGGAAAATTGTAACACACATAGGGGTCTATTTTGTAACTTTTCGGTTCAATTTTAAAGGCCTTTAAAATTTTAACAGCCGCTAATATTATTTCGGTATTCGCTAACTGTCTTTCCGTTTAAAACTAAAAGGATTCCTTTAAAATAGTCCGTTAAACCAGTAGCTTTTAAAGGGAAGTTAAAAGCAATTATTAAAAAGTAAAGGTATTAAAAATGGAGTATTTTGGTATTACTGGTGAGGTTTTAATTGAAGAATTAATAGAAAATGAAGACAGGTAGTTATTAAGATAAAACTTTTAAGTTTTAAGTTTCGTGTTAAGTAAATATTTATTTTATTTTAGAGCCGAATTAAGAGTAAAAGAGCCGCCACCTTCTCTTAAAATGACTCCCTCAATACTTATTTTAAATGTCAAAGCTAATAATTTTTCCTCCAGGTCTGAGAATGGCTTTACTGGAGCTTTATCTTTCCAGAAAACCTATTAGGTAATCAGTTTATTTTTTCGTGGTTAATTTAACTCAACACTAACATTTTGAGGTTAAGTAGTCGAATATTGTCTTCCTTTTTTCTTTTTAACATGAATGTTATATATAAGTTCAAATGTTACCAATATCAATGTTGCCAAGTCTTGTAGACTCTTTTTAACGGCATACTTTAAAATTATATTATTTTTAACGGCCCTTTAAAAAACGGGCATATAGAATAACACTTTCAATATTATTATTTAAAGGCCCTTTAAACTCAACATTTTTAATGGCCTTTACATTTTAAAGGAATAAATACAGAACAGACCCCATATACAAATATAAACTAGGAAGTAATGCAGGGATAGTGGCATAAAGAAGGAAGAAACAGATTAATAGAAAACACATTATTGAAAGAGAAGAACCGAAGGGAGTAGAAAAAGAACATAAAAATTTAAATAAATTGTAATATTTTTTAATAATTTTTAAAATTTATTTAGGATAAGGACTGAGCTCCGTAAATTGGACATCTGACATCAATTTATATATAATAATTTTTCAGTGGAATTTATCCACTTATACAAATTTAACATGATATATTTACATTGTTTTTTTTTGTTTACATTTTTGTTCCATACTTTTAGTTTTTAAAAAGCGTTTACTTTGTCAACTCATATCCAACATAAGTGTATTAGTAGTTACTTGAAGTTGAAAATTTAATAAACTTACTTTCTCAAATATGTCGACTAAGTAGCTCAATTTCATCATAAATAAGTTAACTCGAAATATGTCTGCCTGCCTTTTATTATTTTCCTCTTCCACGAAAATAGCGATTTCATCTCCTAATTTATAAACACGTTCTAGAAATTTGCCATATAAAAAAAATTAATCATGAATGTTTTGCACCTATATTTTTAAAAAATGTATGAAACAGTCTTCAGGAAAAAAATAAACGAGACTGAAAACCAGGTGAGACAAAATTATTATTTATTTATAAACATAAATTGAATTCTGTATGAACTTATTTATTTTTACCTATCGATAAGAACACCGATCTAAACAGATGGTTTGATGAGAAGGTTACGCAACGTATTATGGCAAAGTTAGAAGAATTCCAATTGAAGGATTCAGGCTGGAGTCTAAAGAAAATTTTGAACTTGGGAGTAAATATTAATAAGTATACTCCTCAGTTAGGCTCTTCATATATCGAACTTCCACCATACATTGCTAAAAAACATGAATGTATTAATGTCAAAAATGATAATCAGGCCTGCATTGCGTGGGCAGTTACATCCGCTCTCCATCCTGCTGAAAAATATTCTCGTGACGGTGGTACTTTTTCCCATAGCCCATTTTATGTTTAGTTTTAATGATCTGGAATATATGCCGCACTCTGAATCTTGTTTTGTTTTGTAGCCATCAGTGTAAATATGACTCATACCTGCCACTTCAGACTCTTGTATATATTTTATAATAACTTTGTAAGGCCTGTGAAATGCATATGGCGGTAAGATAGAGTCCATGTACGCTTGTTTAATAATAAAAAAAAATTATCCAATTAATAAAATTTCACTTTTAAAAATTTATTTTTAAAACTATTTTCAATAATTTTTTTAACAATTTTTAATAATTAGGATCCTCGCAACTCTAGCTATCTAATCAATTATAATATAGAATAAAAAATATCAAACATGAAACTTGGAGAAAATTCTGACAAAATATGTTAGATTTTTCTGCCAAACTTTACAATATTTTCGTCAGAAATCTACGACAAGAGCAGATAAAATATCCAGTTGGCTACTTTTAGAAACCTGAGAAGAAAAGATTCTTCTAGAAAATCACTTTTATCGAATGTTCAATGGGTATCGAACCCACGACCCGGACAATAACCAAGTATAAAGGCCGAAGCCTTAACCAACCTGGCCACCCTGTCCGGTTAGCCCATATGCTTTACGTTACTTCTTATGAAAGGTTTGAAGTTAAATATATCAGAAATACAAACCTGAGACTCACGTAGATAAATCTTTATCAATATATTCACCAGTTAGGTAAGTTCACGAATCTTATTCAAAGTAATCTAGTAGAAAATATTATTTAGTCCACACGGCCGCCGAGAGCCGTAACGGTCCCTGAAGTACCCACAAAAATCACGGGAGTCCTATGGTACAGAAAAAAATTGTTGATAATGGTGTACAAAGGTTTACAGGGAAACTCTTGAAATAAAGTTTTTTTTAAATCCTTTTTCTGTTACAAACTAACAAAACAAAACTATTAAAAACTACAAAACACTTTTGTGACTGCTAAAAGCACGAACTACTATAACTAGGCTTTACGACTTTTTGCAGATGCGAAATTTTCAATAATTTTAGAAAAGTCGCAGTTTCTAGCTAATCTGGACTCAATAGCCAATATACCAAGACCACTCAACCGTTCCTGAGCCATAAACATTACAAAACTATTAACTTTTACTTCTCCATTCCTATCTTTTATTTCTTCTTCAGGTCCTCTCCTAGCTTGATCTATTTTACCTCTGCTACCTGACTTCTGCAATGTATTTCGTCTACTTCTTGAAAATCCTTCCTTTACTAATCAATCTGGTTCTTTACGATCATCGTTAACAATTCTCCATTTCTTTGGATTAGAAGAATCTATCTTCTTAGGGATTACCGAGATCGGAGAATTCCAAGGTGAAGACGAAGGTTAGATAATATCTTGGTTTATCAGTTTTGTGGCTTTGTTGTCAACTTCTTTTTTATGGATTTGTGGATATCTGTACATTTTAGTATTTATACAGTAGAAGACGTTGTAGGAATTTAGTGAGTGAAGGCATCAGTATATGTCAGATTGACACCTTCAAGATAAAATATTTCATTAAACCCATAACAAATTTTAACTAGGAAATCTTTTTCCTCAGAATTTAAATGTTGTCTCCGCAATAATTCGGAAATTGTTTGTAGTCTTTGAGAATTAGAATTGGCAGTTGATTTTGTAAAAATTATATTATATTATTAAGGCTTGATGTTATAGCAAACCATTATCTTTAACCGTAAAGATACTAAGACATAGTTGTACTCCATCAAGAATCTGTATATCTGGACAGATGCCCTCTTGTATGTTGGCATTTAGGACTTTGATCTTAATTATTGTTTCTGATCGGGTTTGTAAATATCTAACGCAATTAATATTATCACCTGTGCCATTATTAAATTTACTAATATGTATATGATTTGAAAGTCTTAAATCCTTTAAACAAAGGAATTCGAAAAGAATTGAGTTTGCATAAGATTATTCTCATAGTCGAGGTTTTTAATAAAATCATTACGTAATAATAATAATACTTCTCGTTATGATTTAATTGTTTGATTTTGAAGAAATTGGAATTTTAAAAAAATCCAGTGGGAAACTAATTTGTCATAAGAGAATTGTCATTGAGTTTTTGAGAATCGTTAGAAATAAACTGATTTGTTAGATTTTTATAGAATTTTTTTAACCGAAAGAGTAAATTTTTATTTGTAGAAAATAAGAAGTTACTCTGTTGTGTTGGGCTCGGGCCCCCATAAGCCCCGGGCCCCGATATTTTGTACACCCTCTCGTCGGGCCTGTTAGTCCATGATATCGGTGGAGGTTAGTTGCAGTTAACTGTCTTGTTAGAAAATTTACTGAAAATTAAAACTCTAGCAAGTGATGGTAAATTTTAAGCACTAAATTCCAATATCTTTTAAAATTATCTTAGGAAGTTCAGGGAAATTCAAAATCAAAGCTATTATATGTAATCGAAAGATAAATTTTTCTAGAGGATTAAAAAAACTAATCATTCAAACAAAATATCTTTTTAAAAAATAAATCTAATTACCAATAAAACAGTGATTGTTTTGCTACTATAACTAGTGTATTGTAATAACATTAAAAACAATGTTCAAACAATTTTCTCAAAACTAGTTGAGATTAAAATCCCACAAAGAGCTAACAATTTTTTTAAATCAAACAACTTATTCGATTAAAACCAGAAGTAAATCTTAAAAACTGTAACGGCTATACTTCATTTCCGATTTTCCAGGATTTTCCGGAAACGTCATTATTTACTTTCGGTCTTCGAATTTCATAAAAAGCATCAGGTGGAATAACGCGAACCGAAACATAATCGTTAAGAATGTTTACTTGTTTACAAGATTTAATACCCACATTAACAGAATCTAAGATGGGTAATATCTATAGGTTTTTTTTATAACTATAATCAAATGATTTTAACGCTAAGTTGTGTATTTTAAAGACAAATTGATATAGTTGTAATGAGGTCGGTAAAAGATTCCTCTTGAGGACTGATCACACAGCACTAATTTGGGATAGAGGTTCCGGTCGTCCCGTAAAAACAAAATGAAGATCAGCCAGAAATCTGCAAATGCTCATTGTGGCGGAATACGGCCATACCATAGCACAACGAGGATCGTGAGGCCCAGGAGACTTCGGTCAGAAAAACAAACCCTCGACATGTCCATAGCACTGATCTATAATTAAAATGGATAAGCAATCCCATATAGTGAAATTGTGCCAAACTGAAAATTTTATTTTGACAGCATGGGTCATCTACGCATGCGCATTATGAAGATATGAAGATCAAACCAAACATGGGCGTATCAAGAAGTTTTAGGAATGAATAAATGAAATGTTAAAAATAAAACAAGTATATAATAAAAATATCATAATACAAGTTAACACCAATGATAAAATGTAGAAAAACTATAATTTACTCTACTTATAATATTTGAATATATATTTAAATAAAATATTAAATTTTCAATATTTTTATTGGATGCTTCATTGATGTTGAAACAATATCATTTTATCAATTATTCAGCCTCCCTCTTCTTCAGTTTGTTCTTTGCTATAGCATAAAATATTAAGTTAATCTTTCCTAAGATAGAATAAAACAACTTATCTGTGAAATGTAATCTTTTTAAAACAGTTTATAGCAATGATTTTGCAATCCGCTACAAAGCGCTTCATTGTATTTTCCACTCAACCAATATTATCTTTTGCTATTACACGCTAATACAACACAGCAAAAACAAGCAAGAATAAAAGTAACAAATATTTCTATTCACTATAAAAGATTAATAAATAATAAGCTTCTTTTCTTCATCTACGCCTATTCATTTCAAATAGAACGCGACGCGATGACTTATGACAACGTCAAAAATGGCTTATATGCACATGCGCATTTGAGATATTAGACAGTACAATTTGGCACAATTTGTAGTAGTGACAGTAATGAGTAATGTTTATCCATTTTAATTATAGATCAGACATTTCGGGGGAAAACCTTGGGGGAGGTGGCAGGGGACTTGGGGATCAAGTGCTGATTAGGTACAATATCCCCTTGGCTCGGGCTCATGAAGTGGATGGATGGACGCAGCACTAAAGTGGTTCTTACAATTTAAAAATCCCGAAGGACAACTAGCAAGGTAGATTGGGATGTTCCAGGAATTCGACTTCGAAGCTGAACATTGTGTTAGGACTAGCCACAAGAATGCTGATGCCTTATCAGGGAGATCATGTCCTCATGACCGCAAATCTCAGCGAGCAGAGGAAAAAGAGGCCATTTTTTGTAGGACCACTGGCAATCTGGGGAGATCCAAGAGAACCGAGAATTAGATCCGGAGCTAAGAAAAATTATCCTATACAAGGAGATGTTTCGATGTTCACCCTCCATGAAGCCATACCAATGGAATTCTCTCATTTTAGACGAGGGAATTCTAAAAAGCGTGCTGGAAACTCCAGATTGAGAAGAGAACAGGAAACAAATTGTAATCCAGTGAAGTAGGAGATTGGAAGTTTTGCGGGAAATACATAATGGTACAACTGGAGGATATCTTGGAGTTACAAAAACCTCAAGGAAGTTGAGAGCAATTTTGTGGGTTAATTAAGCGGACGTCAAGGATTGGTTCCGGTGAAATTTACAGATTTTGCAGAAAATAATGGTCCTTAGAGGCGATCAAAACATTGTCAGCGAGCAGAGGAAAAAGAGGCCATTTTTTGTAGGACCACTGACAATCTGGGGAGATCCAAGAGAACCAAAAATTAGGTCCGTAACTGAGAAAGATTATCCTATAGAAGGAGATTTGTCGATCTTCATCCTCCATGAAGTCATACTGGGCTCCATGGAATTCTCTTATATTAGACGACGGAATTCTAAAGAGCGTGCTGGAAACACCAGAGGGAGAAGAGAACAGGTAATCTTCTGAAGTAGGAGATTGGAATTTTTGCAGGAAATACATAATGGTACAACTGGAGGACATCTTGGAGTTACAAAAACTTCAGGGAAGTTGAGAGAGCAGTTCTACTGGGTTAATTAATGATTGGTGCCGGAAATGTACAGATTGTGTAGAAAATAATGGTCCTTAGAGGCGATCAAAAGCTAACATGAACTATGATAACGTGGGTAGTCCATTTGAGAGAATTACAATCGATGTTATTGGACCATTCCCTGAATCTGACTATGGAAATAAGTGGTGGCGATGAACTACTTTAGTAAATGGGCCGAACCCAGGAGCTTTGACCTTTGCTGATGCTTTGTTAAGGAATGGATCAGCCGTTTTGGTATTTTGGTAGAGCAAGATTTAGACCAATGAAGAAGTTTCAAGATAAACCTATTCCAAGACATCTGGAAATATCTGAAGGTTATTAAAACGAGCATTATAGTGGAACGAATGAATAGACATTTATCAAAAGTAATATTTGACCATCAAAGAGATTGGGATGTAGTTCATCTATACACGAATCAACGGGTCAACCGATGCCAGCATTATTATGGGACGAGAGCTGCGACTACCACGTGATCTGAAGTTTGGGTGTCTCCAAGGAGAAAAGACCGCAGACGAAGATTATGTCAGTAACCAAAAAATAAACAATAACCATCAACGAGTCCGGTCAAATAACGAAAATGCTAGTTCCCGGTTGAAGGAACCATATGATGTCAAAACCGAAGAATTCCAATTAGGTGATCTTGTATAACTCGAAACGTCGCCGTGGATATTCACCCAAATTGTTCGTGGGAGGATCCTTGAAATATTTTGAAGAAGGTCAACGATGTGGTATATAGAATTAAGAAGCTTCCTCGATGAAAACCAAAAGTCGTAAATTTCAATAGACTAGCCCCGTATGCGAAGAAGACCAAGCTCAAATTTGCAGCTTTCAACTACCCAATGACGAGATGATTTTCGAGCAATTCATGGCACTGTAATCGAATGGGCAGAAAGAGCAGCACGGCGTAACCAGAGAAGAACTGTAACAAAGTTACTTGTTTCCGTAATAATTAAAATATATAAATTAAACCGCGCACGGCACTTGATTAAAATAAACTTAAAATTATGAGCGAAGCTCGGAATAAAAGGCCAGTCGTACCAGTTGAACCTCCGCCCGACTCTCGTCTGTGCTTATTAGACACCGAAGTTTATATCGAGTATGGCAACAATTCAAACCGCTGTCGGCAGCTGCAGTGGCAGCCCGAAGTCAGACTTGCTGTGACCGTCCCAATTGGAGCAGCAGTGCAGTTCATCGACCTTTAAAGACAGGTTAAGCTGAAGGGAGCGAAGCCAATTCCAATTGTATTGGATTCCAGAACCGTCACAACCTGGAAGACGTGCCTTTACCATCCAAAGTAAGAATCGTGTACATACCCTCCTCCGGATTTGATAATTTTGGCATCATTCAGAGACGATAAAAAGGTTTATTTTTATTTTGTAATTTTATTCTGTTCACATAAACTAACATCCCAGCAGCTAATACCCAGATAACTCAACCCAGTAGGGCAAGTAAAGACCGCCCTTCTGGCCGCCAGTGACTTTGGTCGATACCATAACGACCCCTGGAGTATTTTATTTCTCCACTGACGTTGAACGTACAGTGGCCTTCACACTTTAAACGGAAGGTGGCCCCCCAGGCAATCCTAAACCTGGACTAAGGCGCCCAATGTGACCTGTAACGACCGAATAGCTGTTACAGAACCATGAGCCCTATTTGAAGTGCCAATGGAGGTTTCATGGGCTCATTGCATGGCTCAAGACCTTCGAATTTCCAGAGGAATCGCCAAGATGTTTACCAAGAAATTTCAAAAGCTAAGGGAGTAGAATCCATTTTTGGGAAACTCGAACATGTACGACTATTGGACAAAAGAGACATCTTCTATTTGGTAACAGAAACGTTCTCACCTGAGAAGCCAACCTATCACGATATTTGGAAAGCTTTTATAGATTTGAGGAATTTGATGATGACCAAAAACCTAAAGAACTTGGTGGTCCCAAAATTAGCCTGTGAAGTGGATGGATTGAATTGGAGGGTTATGAGGAGTATGCTGGAAACTATCTTTAGATTCAGTGGAATCAACATACTTGTATGCTGTCTCAAGACTTGAAGACCATCGACTGTTATTTTCAATGAAGGTACCGGTACCGGAATGGGGATTCCTGCAGATACCTCCATACCATAGGAACGTTTCGAGAGGAAATGATCTTAAGGAGGGGGTAATGTAACGAGGTCGGTCTTATGGCTGATGGAATATACGTAGAATCTTGATGACTCACGACCACCGCGCGAGCAAAATGAGTAGTGGAATTTCGTATGTTGTGTTATATAAATTAGAAGTTGTATTACATAAATAAATTAGTTATAATTTGACTGATTGTTTAAATTCAAACGAACCCAAAGTACAAACATATTACATAGTAAGTACTAACTTGTTACTTAATGTTACTGATTACATAGTAAAATCGCTTGACATTGGACTTGATACCATAGTAGTACAGTTGGACTATTCAAAAGCATTTGATACTCTCGATCATGAGCTTTTATGTAATAAATTGATATTTTATGGTTTTGACCCCATTTCTTGTAAATTCTTTGGCGATTATCTAAACAACCGAGAACAAAAAGTATTAATCGACAATATATCATCTAATTTCTCTAAAGTTACTTATGGTGTACCGCAAGGCTTAGTTTTGAGTCCTCTACTCTATTTAATATATGTTTCAGATATTAAAAAATCAATTAAACATGTAAACATTCAATCATTTGCAGATGATATGCAACTTTATTTTTCTTATGACCCCGAGTTAGTTCGACTAGCGTCAGATTATATCAACAGAGATCTTTTATCTTTACAAACTTTCTCCAGTACTCACAATCTTAAGCTAAATCCAACCAAAGTGCAGTACCATGACTTTTAGCAAAAATAGTACCGTAGACACGTCAAACTCAATCCAAAATCAAACTTTAAATAGCAAAGTGAAAGGAATCTGGGCATCATATATGACTGTAGACTCCGTTTTGAAGAATATGTATCACTTTTAGTAAAGAAATCATATCTCGTACTTAGACAGCTATACGGGTGTTTCATAGGTAAAGGTACATACGCTCGTTGTAGATAAAGGACACTTAGACGAATCCAAAAAACCCAGGTCTAGCTCGCTTCATTACTAAGTTACAGGGTGTTTTGTCAATATTACACATTTCTTTCACCCTCCGTATATTTGGAACCATCTCGTATGTGTTTCTGATATTTTGCAAGATTGTTCTACTCTATTAGGACAATCAACAGACATAGTGACCAAATTTAAAATCCAGGTCCGGCTTCAAAAAAAGTTATCAAATTATTTTTCTCTAGAACAACACCCTATATATCGAAATTTTAAAAATTGGATTGCCTATTCGAAAAGAGCTGAAAAAGTTTAGTGGGAATAAATATTTCTTGAGACTGCACATTTCATTCTACTATAAAAAATTTAAAAGCAAACTTAAGATTTATTAATTTTCGTGGAATTCGTGCATAGTTGTGTTCTTCATTAGGAATTGTTTTTTAGTGATAATGCTCAGAGTTTTCAACAAAATTCTTTTATGGTATCAAAGAAAATTGCTTCTTAGGTCTTTGCTTAATAAAACGTTGACTAAATATTAAAAAAATTGGCGATTCTCAATAGAATAAGCAATCTTCAAAATAAAAAATGAAGTTCCAAAATAGACTTTGACTAACCTTTTATTGGTGAGTTAATTAGTGAAATCTAAAAGAATTTGAATAATTTTCGAAACGCATTACAAATTAAAATTAAAAGAAGAGTCCTAACATTCGCTGCCAGAAAATGTTTGGTAAAAAGTTAAAACAAACAATTTTTAAAATAATATTACACCGCATTTTTTTATAGTACATAAATCAATGTACCGAAATAAACGTAATTAGATTAAAATCTTCCTGTTAAATCTTATACTGTATTTTTCATGTTTTCAAATATTTCTTTTCGGCTCCTTAAAGATGCATTGCGCTATTAAAGTAAAAAGTATGTAGGCTTTGGAATTTCTAAAACTGACAGAAGAGTGACATTGTGCATGATTACTTTGGTCCTAATTGTTGCTTCTAATTTGTTTAATTATTGTGTTTTCATTGTTTTAAATTTAATTGCGTTTATCTTATAGTTTTTCGTTCATTTTTTATTAGTTAATCTGTTATTTATTAATTTGATTCAATTATGCCGCACAAATTCATAAACGAAGAATATGCAGACATAGTGTTTGTTTAAGGGTTTTCTAATGGAAATGGCCGAGAAGCAGTAAGAGAATATGCGAGACGATTCCGTAATCTAAGAACTCCCAGTGACCAAACATTTTCGAGGATATTTCATTATCTTAGAGAGAATGGCAAATTTCATACAGCAGTCTTAAATGACAACCCTGAAACGCGACATGCTGATAGAGAGGATAATATTTTAGAGATAGTAGAAAATAATCCTAAATTAAGCACAAGACGCATTGGACATGCTTTAAATGTGCCTCATACCAGCGTTTGAAGAAAATTAAAAAAATTTAATCTGCACCACTTCCAAGAAGTACAAAGGCTGGAACCACAAGATCACGTTTCCAGACTAAATTTTAGTAACTGGATAATTAGACACCGAAGAATTATTAGTAAATGCTTGTTCACGGATAAGGCCCAGTTTACTAGAGATGGCGTTTTTAATTTGAGAAATGCTCATATTTGGGCCGAATAAAATCCTTATGCAACTAGACAAACTCATTCGCAGCATACATTTTCTATGAATATTTGGTGTGGAGTTTTAAATAATAATTTAATTGGACCACATTTGTTACCTCATACATTAACGAGTGAAGACTACTTAGATTTCCTACAAAAACACGTTACCTGTATTGTTACAGAATGAGAATATTGGCGGAATGTATTTTCAGCATGATGGTGCTTCACCTCATTTTAGAATAATAGTTAGAGAGTTTCTAAATAATAATTTTCCTAACATGTGGATAGTCAGGGGTGGACCAAATGAGTGGCTTGCAAGGTCGCCAGACTTTAATCCCATAGATTACCACGTTTGGGGATATCTGAAGACAAAATTGTATTCATCTGAAATCAATACTAGGGATGAACTTTATGACCGTATTCAAAACGCTTGCGAGGAAATGAGAACTAATCCAGCCATGATCAGAAAATAAGTTCTAAATATTATTCGAAGAGCAGGAAAATGGTTCACATTTTGAACAGCTTCTTTGGGTTTTTTTTAATTGAGTAATAAATTTTATTAATTACATGACCCTATTAATTGTTTGGGTATTTTATTTTATTAAATTTCAATTTCAGTTAAAAATTACGCTTTACTGTTTTCGTTTTATGCTTAATTAAGATTTTACCACTTTCTGCCTAAAAAAAAGCTTCCCTTGGATTAAAAAACAATTTGAAAAGGACATATTTTAGTCAGAAACTTGATATTAATAAATTTCTTCAAACTTAATTATTTCTTGTTTTTTTTTTCTTGAAAATTTAGACTACTGTCTTACGGATTGCTTTTGTGAATCATAAATTTGTCCTATATTTGTCATCAGAAAATAAAGATTATTTTGCACTTGTATTATGTAAACAATGTTTTATTAAGCAAAAACCTAAAAAGAAATTTACTTTGATACCATAAAAGAATTATATTGAAAGCTGAGCGTTATCACTAAAAAACAATTCCTAATGAATAACACAAACTTTGTACGAATTCCACGAAAATTAATAAATCTTAAGTTTGCTTTTAAAATTTTAATAGTAGAATGAAATGTGCAGTCTCAAGAAATATGTATTCCCACTCAACTTTTTCCGCTCTTTTCGAATAAGCAATCCAATTTTTAAAATTTTGATATACAGGGTGTTGTTCTAGAGAAAAATTATTTTGATAACTTTTTTTGTAGCCGGACCTGGATTTCAAATTTGGTCACTATGTTTGTTGATTGTCCTAATAGAGTAGAACAATCTTGCTAAATATCAGAAAAATATACGTGATGGTTCCAAATATACGGAGGGTGAAATAAATAAGCAATATTGACAAAACCCCCTGTAACTTTGTAATGAAGCGAGCTAGACCCATCGTATACGGGTTTTTTGGATTCGTCTAAGTGTCCTTTATCCACAGTTAGCGTATGTACCTTTACCTATGAAACACCCGTATAAGTGTAGACATAATCTTAATTTTTTCTTGAGAAAGAAACTTTATGAAACACTAGTTTTATCTATTTTAAATTATGTTTTAATTTTATACTTTCCTCGCCTCTATCAATCTACCAAAGAAAGATTACAAAAAATTCAAAATTATTGTTGTAGATTTATTTACGGCCTTCGAAAATACGACAGGGTTTCATCAAAGATAAATGATCTGAGTTGCTGAGAGTGGAAAATCTGTTTAAATATTATATGAGTTCAACGGTTTTTCGAATTCTAGCTACATCCAGACCAGAACATCTCAAGGAAAAATTATAATGCAGTTGTAATATACAGTGTGTCTGAAAAAGTTGGCAACAAATGGGAAACTTTTTTATTATTAAGTTTAGGAAAAAACGTCATTCTTCATAAAAAGTTCTGCAAGGCCTAAAACCCAATATACGATAATCAGATATCGAAATTTTCCAATCGTATACGAGGTTTGTCAAAAAGTATGAATTTTGCTCAAGAGTAAAGTACCTTTATTTTCGACAATATCTAAAATTGTTATTAAGAAAAGTTGATTAGAATTGAAAACTACGTTTAAATGTCTAATTATAGATATCTATTATTTTTTACAATTTCTTTAAGATCGAAAATGACCAAAAACTAGGTATCTAAATTATTGACCTGTACAAAATCAAGCTGCTGTGGAAATTTTTTGAAACATATCTTATGTCAGTATGCTTCAAAACCTCAGTTTGTAATAATTGTACTTTTTTAAATACTAGTAAAAATGCCGTTGAAATTAAGTCTTGAAGAGAAAATTGAAATTGTTTTAATTGTTGGAGATAACTACAAAACTTATAGGGAAGCTGCCATAATCTTTAATAACAGACATCCTGATAAAAATGTACATTTTGCAACAGTAAGTAAAATAATAAAAAAGTTCAAGTGTTCCGGAAATGTTGAGAATAAATTCAAAAAGAAACATGAGGCATGGGTTGCTACTGAAGAAATTCAAAATCAAGTAATGCTCTCAGCAATAGAAAATCCTAAAGATTCCATAAGAAAAAGGGCAGATTTACTTGGTGTGCGCAAAGACGTAGTTGCAGGAATATTAAAAGCAAACAAATTTAAACCTTACAAACCCCAGTTCACTCATACCCTAAAAGCAGGAGATTTTAATAGAAGATTTGAATTTTGTGCTTGGTTCCAAGGGGAGTTAGAAGATAATAATTATATGGCACGGTGCATACTTTTTTCGGACGAAGCAATGTTCACTTCTAATGGGGTAGTCAGCTCACAAAATTGCCGTTGGTGGAGTGATGTTAATCCTAATTTCACTGTCCAAACTCGTGACCAATACTGTTTTAAAACAAATGTATGGTGTGGAATTTTTAAAGATAGAATAAATGGACCATTTTTTTTTCGAACTAATATGAATGCTGAACGTTATCTGGAATTTTTAAATAATGAGATTCTTGAATTTCTTCATAACCTACCAATAATGGAAAGGCAACGTACATGGTACCAACATGATGGAGCAACCTGCCATAGTACAAGAAATGTTCGAGAATGTCTTCTACAAATTTTTAACGGAAGAGTAATTGGAAGATTTGTGGACTTTGCTTGGCCTCCAAGATCTCCGGACCTGACCCCCCTAGACTTCTTTTTATGGGGATACTTGAAGCAAAAGGTATACCTTAAAAGACCGTTTGAAAATATTGATCATTTGGAAAGAATAATTAGGGAAACATGTGACGGTGTTACTCCAGATGTTATTAGAAATGCAATAAAAGAATTCTCTCGAAGAACAATTACCTGCTTAGAAAGGGACGGTGGATATGTTGAGGCGTACGTGCAGTGAGGGAAAAGTTAATCCGGATTCTTCTTTTTCATGCATGTAATGTTTGATGTTGTGTTTTGAAAATAAATGATTCTAATTATGTATGCATTTGTTTAGATTGTATTATTGATAACTCGTGCAAAACAAAGTCAATATTTATAGCAAAATTTGCAATGAGAAAATGAGTGGTGTAATCAGTAAGTGCACATGAACATAATTTTTAATTTCTATCGATATCTTGAAATTAAATTTGAAGCACTTTTCTCTTATTGATTATAATGTGGTGTAGAATACTAGTAAACAATAATCAGGAATAAAATTTGTATTTAGTGATGTACAGGGAAAATCAAAAATTTCGATTGAAGTCGAAGACTAAAGTGCTTTTAAATTTTATTTCAAGATATCGATAGAAATTAAAAAATATGTTCAAGTGCACTTAATGATTACACCACTCATTTTCCCATTGGAAATTTGCTTACTGACAACTTGATTTTGTACAGGTCAATAATTTAGATACCTAGTTTTTGGTCATTTTCGATCTTAAAGAAATTGTAAAAAATAATAAAACCTGGTTTTCATCGTAGATAGCTGTAATTAGACATTTAAACGTAGTTTTCAATTCTAATCAACTTTCTTAATAACAATTTTAGATATTGTCGAAAATAAAGGTACTTTACTCTTGAGCAAAATTCATACTTTTTGACAAACCTCGTATACGATTGGAAAATTTCGATATCTGATTATCGTATATTGGGTTTTAGGCCTTGCAGAACTTTTTATGAAGAATGACGTTTTTTCCTAAACTTAATAATAAAAAAGTTTCCCATTTGTTGCCAACTTTTTCAGACACACTGTATAATTCCATACCAACTAATTTGAAAACACGTACTCTACATTTTTTTACAAGAAATTACAAGTCAAATTTAATCAAAGCTCAAAAGGCACGTTTGCTTGATGGCCACTAAATTAAATTATCCGTTATACAGGATGTTTTTTTAAAAAGTTTCCACCCCTGATTTAGGCTTACCCAATAATTTTTGGCAAAAATGGCGAGACACGTCGATTTTTGATTTGAGGGGGATACAATTTTTGATAACAAACATCACTCTAACGTCAACACCCTTCACCCCTCGCCACTCAACTTTAAAATTTAAATCGGGAACATACCATGTGTGGCACATCAAGGAAAAGGTAATTCAATGCAGAATTCAAATCACTAAGTTTAATTTTTTACTACCCCCCTGAACAGAAATACAGGGTGTTTTTTCCTACCCTCACTTTACTCTCGCACAATAATTTTTTAGAAAAATAGTGAGACACGTCGACATTTGATTTAAAGGAAACGAAATTTTTGACAAAATTTGTCGCTCTGCCTTAACCCCCTTCACCCCGACCCCGTAACATGAAAATTTGAATGGGCGATACACCATGTGTGGCACATCAGAGGAAAGGTAATTCAATGCAGAATTCAAATCATACCGTTTGTCCACTGCTAGGATAAAAAAACATTACATAATTTGTATCAATAATGTTATTAGTTTATTGTTAAGTATTTAAAAGAAGGTAAAAATAAAAAAAAATTACAGCAATTGCTCAAAATTTTATCCATCGTGTGCTAAACAAAAGTCAAGTCTGTCTTGGAATTCTTGTCTAACATTTTGAAAAATTTCCCTATGAATTAATTTATTGAGGTTCTCGTAAAATTCTGAATGTGTGGATTTTCAAATTTTTTGCTAGTCGGCACTATTAAGGTACTTTTTAGGAACTTGTTCGTTTATTTTTCTGAATTATCAGCAATTCACTTTTTGTTTCTACAAAAAATAAGAGTACCTTTGGCAAAAACCAACCTATAAACTCACTTGTTTAAAATTATTTATCAAATAAACATTGAAAATGATCTACACTAGAGCACAGAGAATTTTCATTTACGGCTCCGCGATCAAATGTTCGAGAAGAGCTGCTACTCTTTTTAATGAAGAACATCCTGGTTTGCAAGTAAGTCATACTTACATTAGAAAACTTGTTATGAAGTTTGAGGAAAATGGATCTGTAGTAAATAAAAAAAGGACGGCAGTTAGGGTATTGGACGAAGTAACAGAAGTCGAAGTTCTAGGAAATTTTGTAATGGAACCAGCATCTTCTCTTCGCAAAGTAGCCTCTAATACTGGACTTTCAGTTTCATTAGTTCGACAAGTATTAAAGAATAATAAATATCGACCTTACAAGATGCAAATCTATCAACAACTTCATGAAGATGATCCGGATAGAAGAGTTCAATTTTGTGAGGAAATGTTCGCATTGATTGATAACACACCCCGTATAGTTCAAAATATTTGTTTTTCGGATGAGTGCACATTTTTTCTTGACGGGTTTGTGAATAAACATAATTGTCGTTACTGGAGTGACAACAACCCTCATGTTTTTGTTGAAGGGCATACTCAACATGTTCAAAAACTTAATGTTTGGGCTGGCATACTGGGCGATAAAATTATTGGGCCATTATTCGTAGATGGAAATTTAACTGGTCAAAAATATCTAGAAATGCTAGAAATGACCATTGACCAGCTAATTACTCAGGAGCTTGAAAATCTGGTAGATGGAGTAATAAATCTTGCTCTAGATGAAAATCTACTACATTTTCAACAAGATGGGGCTGGTCCTCATTATCATTTACCGGTCAGACAATGGCTAGATGACCATTTCCCACAACGTTGGATCGGTAGAAGAGGAGCAATAAAATGGCCTGCGAGATCTCCAGATTTGACTCCTTGCGATTTCTGGCTTTGGGGTCACCTAAAGTCAGTAAATTACAGAACTAAACCTACATCTATTGATGACCTTCGGGTACGAATTGTAAGAGAATGTCAATCCATTACTAGGGACATTTTTCAAAATGTCTAGATAAGAATTCCAAGACAGACTTGACTTTTGTGATGTTTTTTGTCCTAGCAGTGGACAAAGGGTATGATTTGAATTCTGCATTGAATTACATTTTCCCCGATGTGCCACACATGGTATGTTCCCTATTTAAATTTTAAAGTTGAGTGGCGAGGGGTGAAGGGGGTTGACGTTAGAATGATGTTTGTTATCAAAAATTTTGTCCCCCTCAAATCAAAAATCGACGTGTCTCGCCATTTTTGCCAAAAATTATTGGGTAAGCCTAAATCGGGGGTGGAAACTTTTTAAAAAAACACACTGTATAATTAATTTAAATTAAGAGAATTATTGTTGTTACGATATTGTTAACTTTATTTTATTATTATAAAAATTAGTTTTGCTATTTCAAATTTGTTATAGAGGTTAAGTTTGAATAGCCTATGGCTAGACTTCGCCTCTTGTTTGTAATAAGGTATTGTAATTTATACGAAACTAATAAAGGCAATTTATTATTATTATTTAATTAAATTTGTGCCACCCTGTATATATCTGGATGGGGAACACTTAATATAAACAATGTATATGAAACAATAAAAATAAGTAACAGAAAATAGAAAAAAGTCTCACCTAGGTCTTGCTCTATCAGAATACATTTTGTCTAGTTCCTGCAGCCTCAACATAGCCCGTTGTACCACTTTCGGTCGAATTTCCGTTTCTATAGGCCCACTTCGCAAACTACCTACCACCAGTACGTATTAGTTTTATTGAAATATATACAGGGTGGCCATGTCGTAACCAAAAAGTCTTCCTCTAAATCAAATATCAATCAATTCGTCCGCGTGTTTTGGTCTTCAAAAATGACGCATTCATTACATAAATCTAACTTATAATTTAAGATTATAATAAACTTTTTGGTACAATATGACCTCCTTTTTAAATAAAAAATCGTGCATACAACATCAAAAAACATTTAGACATGCTATAAAATAATGCGAAATAAAAAAAAATGGGAAAAAATGAATGCGTCAGATTTGAATTCCAGCAAAAATAAAATATATCTTATTTTACCATAATTAATACCGAAAAATTTCAACAGGATCTTATTTACTGAATGCATAATTCATAATGAAAAAATTATACCCTTTAGTCATTACCGTGTTTGTTGGCACACTTTTTACTTTCCCGACCCACCTTCGAGAAGGATAAGTATTGTGAAGTAGATAAAAATTTTTTCGAGATAAAGATGGAAATATTCATTTTAAGATGATTAACACCATTTCCAGATGGAAGTCTGTCTGTCTGTCTGTCTGTATTCTTTCACGATAGAGATCACACGTTTAATCCGATTGAGCTGAAATTTGGTATATGGGTTTCGGTTACCCGTCGGAAGAACCCATTAGTTGTTGTACGATATCTGTCAAACGGAAGTGTCACTATCAAAAAATGACAGATGCAATATGTCACGTAATTTGACTTGCAATATGTCATTTAAAAAACTCTATTTAGAACAGTTAAAATTATTTCTCCAATTGGCACCTGTCAAAAATTAAAACAAAGGAAATAAATTTTTCCTTCGTTTTTAATTTTTTCTCGTTTTTTTTTATAACTGTTATTTTTTCCATTAATTTTTTCCACCTATTTTTACAACAATTGTTTTATGCCCCATCTTTTTTTAAGAATAGCCATTATTACAACTTATTATTTGCCTCTTTTTTTGTAACTTTTAGTCCATTTTTTGTCCCATATTTTTCCCCAATTTTTCATTTAAAACTATAGATTTTTACACCACTTTCATTATGTTACCCTCTATTTTCTTAGCCTTTTCCCCCATTTTTGTCTTTTGTCCCTGTGAAAAAATAAGAGGAAAAAAATGAAGGGGGTAAAAAATTATAAACAGAGGAACAAATTTTTTGCTTTGTTCTTCATTTTTCAACCACTTTTTATCAACTTTTTTCTCATTTTTATTATTTTTTCACATTTTTTTCTTTCTCACTCTTGTTTTACCTCACCTTTTTTCTGTTCTACCCTAACCTAAATTATTCTACACTTTACCTTTGCTTTTTTCTTTTTTTAGCTTTTATTACTTTTTTGGCCCTTTTTTGCTTTTTATAATTTTTTTATAAATTGTTGGAATTTTTTACAATTTTTTCACCTTTGTTGCGTTTTTACATTTTTGTCTTTTTTCCCTTTTTTCCCTTTATTTGTCCCTATTTTTTTTTTTTTGGCACTTATTTGCCGGTTTTTTGCTTTTTTGAAACTGCTTTTTTTAATTTTGTTTTAAACTGTTGGAATTTTTGCCTTTATTTAATTTTTTTTTTACCTTTTTTTTGCTTTTTTTTACTGTTTTTCGCTTGACTTTTTCTTATTTGGTTTTTTTGGACTTTTTGTTGATTTATTTTTATCCTTTCTTCTTTTGTTATTTTGCTAGATTTAACCTTTTTTTCTTTTTGTTATCTTTTTGCAGTTTTGCCTTCTTTTGCCTTTTTTTACATCTTTTCCACTTTTTTCCACTTTTTTCCACTTTTTATAAACTACATTAAGAATCGTATCCTAGTTTTGATTTTTCCCTATTTTCACTCTTTCTTTATTATTGTTTAAATTTTTGCTGACATTTAGCAATTTTTTTTAAATAATTTATTACTTTGTTGCTATTTACACACATTTTCAATATGAAAAAATCTATTCAGAATAGTCAAAATTTAACTTTAACATTAAATACCTGAAAAAGTACTTCATGGATTTGAAAAAAATTCGATAAAATGGGTTTCAGTTAATCATTGGAAGAACCAGTTAGTTTTTGTCCGATATCTGTCAAACGAAAGTTTGACTGTCAAAAATGACAGAAGTATGACTTGTAATCTCAGAGTAAATATATATATATAGAGAGGGCATTCTATCCTTTTGTATTAAGCGAACATCTGGTTTACTTTTGTTGACATCGTCCTGTAGAAATTTCATAAGCGTACTTTCTAGCAGGATAATTTAAAATCATACATTAAATACTTTACGGTTTGTGACGTGGTTTGTGTTATTTATGTAGTGTTATAGGTCGTACTGAATATTTTTGTAAACATTTTGAACTATTTTAAGTGATTTTCTTGTGAGGTTGTTAACCATGAGAAAGCAATGTGAAAAATGTGGTGCTTTTTCCAAGCCATTAGATAATCTTACACTTCACAAATAAATTACAGAAAATACAACTATACCAAAATTATATTACTACTCACGACATATTTAATTCTAATGTGATAGATATATTAATACCATATAAAATACCCAATTTTAATTTTCTTATTTTTACTAAAATAAGTTAAAAGTTATAATTTTTCGTGTCGCCACTATCTAATACCGTTTGTTTACATTACGTCAATTTTTATTGTTGATTTCGTCCTCTGCACGAGATTTTTCTGCGCGTCTTACGTCCCTCGCCTACAAACTTTGCCGAGAGAGAGGACTAGATGTTGGCTTAAATTTTTTTAATGACATTAGATATGCAGGGCATATCTATTAGTTCCTTTATTTGAAAGCCCTTGAAAATCTCTATTCAGAACAATCGAAATTATTTTTCCGACTGTCACCTGTCAAAAATGTCAAATTTTGAAACTTTATCCTTAAATATCTAAAAAAATATTCATCTCTGGATACTCCTCAGGAAAGTTTTGGGGCGACACAACCAATTTTTTTAAATTATTGAATTATTTTTGTCCATTTTTCTCGTTTTGCAGAAATAATTGTTTGGTAATGAATTAAATTTTTTAAATCCAATCGCGATCGAGTGAAAACACTGCGACAGTGTTTTCAGATACAAATTATTTTGATTGGCGTGTGTTGGAAAAAAAAGAGAATTGTCATTGGTTGATTGATTATAGTGTTAAATAATCGCTCTAATTCAGTTCCAAGTTTCGCCTACCGACACATACCGGTATTTTTCTTTTACTAATTCTTTTTAGCCATAAAGATCAATCTTAAACTTGTAGTTAAATAAATTAACTTGTATAAAAAAAATTAATTTAGTTTGTTACTTTGTAAGAAATTTTATATTTTGAAATAATTTAGTTCATTTTATACTAATTTTTTATATATCTGTCTGGAATTGAGACAATTGGTATAGTAAATATATTTGACCCTTCTTATTTTGGAAATGGATTATGTCGTTCCTATATCAATGAAATTTCTATCATGTTCTTCACGAATCATGTCAATATCAATCATTTTCGATTGTCCACCTCTAGGTGTAGAAAATATACCAAAATTATTGCCTACTTAAATCAATAAAAAAAGGGAGAAATCAGATTTATATTTGGTTGATGATAATTTAGGAATTATAAAAAAAAATTAATAGATTAATATTGCTAATTGATTAGTGATTATTTTATTATACAAAATTATACAAAAATAGTAATGCCAAAACATTGAAAAAACAAAATATAATCGTAAAATACGGAAAAATAAAAAAAAATAACAAAAAAAAATCCGAAAAAACGAAAAAAATCAAAAACCCGCTAAAGAGTAACCAAAAAACCGGAAACAATTGTAACCACACAAAAAAGTCTCCAAAAAATCGCAAATAATCGCAAAGAAATAAAGAAAAAACAGAACAATGAGAAAAATTAGCACAATCGTAAAGTCAGTAAAAATCTGAAAAAATAAAAAAAAAACAGAAAACAGTTGAAAAAATTAAAAAAACCTGAAAATATTGAAAAAAAATTGAAAAATGAAATTGTAAAATACGCAAAAAACACAAAAATAAAAAAAAGATTGAAAAAAAATCGGAAAAATGCAAAAATAAACAAAAATCCTAAGAAAATCATAAAAAATTGCAAAAAATCGGCAACCAAAAACCGGAAACAATTATAACCATAAAAAAACACAAAAATAAAAAAATTGAAAAAAAAACCGAAAAAACGCAAAGAAAAACAAAAAAGAAGTCGCAGGAAATCGAAAAAAAAATTGCAAAAAAAATCGTAAAAAAATTATAAAAAATTGCAAAAAATCGGTAAAGAGAGCAACAAAAAACCGGAAACAATTGTAACTATAGAAAAAATATTTGAAAATGAAAAAAATCGAAATTGAAATAAATCGTAAAAAATCACAACAAATCTCAAAAAAAAATCGCAACAAAATCTCCAAAAAATCGCAAATAATCGCAAAAAAAAACAGAGGATAGGAAAAAATTAGAAAATCAAAGAAAGAAATAGAGAAAAAACAGAACAATGAGAAAAATTAGCACAATCGTAAAGTCAGTAAAAATCTGAAAAAAAACAACAGAAAACAGTTGAAAAAATTAAAAAAATCTGAAAATATTAAAAAAAAATTGAAAAATGAAATTGTAAAATACGGAAAAAACACAAAAATTAAAAAAATATTGAAAACAAAACAGGAAAAATGCAAAAAAAACGAAAAAGAAGTCGCAGGGTATCGAAAAAAAATCCTAAGAAAATCGTAAAAAATTGCAAAAAATCAGCAACCAAAAACCGGAAACAATTGTAACCATAAAAAAACACAAAAATAAAAAAAATTGAAAAAAAAACAAAAAAAACGCAAAAAAAAAACGAAAAAGAAGTCGCAGGAAATCGAAAAAAAATATCACAAAAAAAATCGTAAAAAAATTATAAAAAATTGCAAAAAATCGGTAAAGAGAGCAACCAAAAACCGGAAACAATTGTAACCATAGAAAAAATATTTTAAAATGAAAAAATTCGAAATTGAAATAAATCGTAAAAAATCACAACAAATCTCTAAAAAAAATCACAACAAAATTTCCAAAAAATCGCAAATAATCTCAAAAAAATCAGAGGAATATAAAAAAATTAGAAAACCAAAGAAAGAAATAGAGGAAAAAGAGAATATTGAGAAAAAATTAGCAGAATCGTAAAATCAGAAAAAATTTGAAAAAATAAAAAAACAGAAAACAGTGAAAAAATTGAAAAAACGTGAAATATTGAAGAAAAAAATGAAAAATGAAAACAAAAAAAAATTGAAGAAAAAACCGAAAAAACGCAAAAAAAAAACGAAAAAGGAGTCGCAGGAAATTGAAAACAAATCGCAAAGAAATCGTAAAAAAATGATAAAAATTTGGAAAAAATCCCGAAAAACAGCAAAAAATTCGCAAATGGTCGCATGAAATCAGAAGTATAAGAAAAAATTAGGAAACAAAAGAAAGAAATAAAAAAAAATAGAACAATGAGGAAAAATTAGAAAAAATCGAAAAAAATCAGAAAAAAAACAAAATAAAAATAAAAAATCAGAAAAATGAGAAAAAATCTGTCCTCACTCTCTCTATAAAATAATTATAAATGATATTAAAAATTTTTTAAATGTAAAAAATGGAAATTTAAATCTCAACAAAATTGCAAAAAAAACGCAACAAAATCACAAAAAATGGAAAAAAATCCCCAAAAAGTGGAAAAAATTCGCAAATAGTCGCATGAAATCAGAAGTATAAGAAAAAATTAGGAAACAACAGAAAGGAATAAAAAAATAGAACAATTAGAAAAAATGAAGAAAAAAAAAATCGAAAAAAATATTTTAAATGATTTAGAAAATTTTTTAAATGAAAAAAATGGAAATTTAAATAAATCGCAACAAAAGTGCAAAAAAAACGCAACAAAATCACAAAAAATTGCAACAAAATCCCAAAAAAATGGCAAAAAATTCTCAAATAGTCGCATGAAATCAGAAGTCTAAGAAAAAATTAGGAAACAAAATAGAACAATGAGAAAAAATGAGGAAAAATTAGAAATAATCGAACAAAATCAGAAAAAAAAAACAAAACAAAAATAAGAAATCAGAAAAATGAGAAAAATCTCTCTCTCTCTCTATAAAATATTTATAAATGATATAAAAAATAAGAAAAAAAATTATATTGTAGAAAGAGACAGAGAGTAAGAGAAAGAGAGGGAAGGTCATCTAGAGGGGGCATAATACTTTTTTACACAAATTTTATAATATGAGTAAATATTTGATTTCACTTATTTTAATAAAATAAATAGTTTTCCTAATATAGTGTAGTGTAAATATTTATTTATAATATTTACAAGACATTAAAAATAGTAAACGACAACAGTTATTGAAATTATCAATAATATATCAAAAATAAATGGAGATTAGAGCGCAATTTTGACCAGGTAAAATAACAATTGATTTCATACTGTTCTTTTGATTTTATAATGGATTACGAAAATTATCAAATACAAAAATCATCCTGGCTTTGACTATTATTTTTTCTATTAACTTGTAACGAAGTTACTTAATTTCCGATATTCTATTCATTACTTTTACTTAATATTTAATAATTAAAATATATTAATTATACCGCGCACCGCATTTATAATTATGGTGAAGACAACCTTACTTTAAATATAAGAACAACTTAAACCTTCAACCGACAGATGGAAACACTTGCGTACTTAATAAAGTTTACCGTATACCACGATTCAATTCATTCTCATAAGTTCAAGTTCGAGCCGAGCTCCAGATTCAGCTCCAGTACCAGTTATCGAAAAATATAATTAATATATCAATTTAAGCATATAATTATATTTTTATGCTCTCTACAATTCTGGTATTATTTTTGTATTTGTTTTGGTTTTTATTTTTATTTTTTATTTTTGAACATTTATGCCTTTTGTTTATATAAGTGCTAATAATTATATTGTAAAAAATATGTATCCATGTAATTAGACGAATAAATAAGAGAATGAGAAATCCCGAAATTTACACATTTTTCTTCTTCATCACCGGATTTAGTTATTTTTTATTTGGTGATTTTACTTGGTTTAACGTTTTTATCAAAGAAATCCCAGGTACTCAGCCCATTAGGGCAAGTAAAGCCCGCCATTCTGACCGCTAAGGCATTAGTCAATACCATAACCAGTATTTTATCTCCACTGACGCTGCCCGGTGCAAGTGAACTTCACACTATAAATGGAAGGTGGCACTCAAACTTTACGTCAAATTTAAAAACAAAACGATACAATTTAATATTGGTTAGAGTCAGCAAAAATTTAGTTTAGGGATAGTGCGGGGAAAATGGGACACGTAGTACAATGGAACAAGGCCAATAATTATTCAAATTTTAAACGAATTCGCGCGCTTTCGTTTTGGCCAATAATAGCGTCTCATATTCCACGTGAAATACCTATAGCCCAAAAAAATTGTTTTGAGCAGAAAAAAGTTGCATGATTTTTCAATTTGTAATTATTCTAAGTCATATATCAAATACATCGCCGATCTCCACGTTCAATTTGGACCAATTGTAACTGAGATAGATGCTGGTATCCTTTTGTTATTGATTCTGCGTATGATTTTTCTTTACTTATTTCACATCACATTTATACTAGATTACCGTTTTCTATGTTCAATTTGGACCAATAGTAACGGATATATTGATCGCTTGCAGCACCATCTATTTGTTAGAGCGAGTATCAAAATGTTTGAGGCATGTAGCGTGCTGCTCTTGACACTATTTTTACAGCTACTTTTAGCTTCATATTCAAAGTATGACATGTGGTGCCATTTTTATCTGCATCTCGCTATTGCAAACTGAGTATCTGACTTTACAGAATTTATAATAAATGTTTTATAAAATACCTAAATAGATTTAAAGTGTCATATTGGCTATAAAACACATTTTTATAAAATAATACTACTGTTTTTTTTATTTTATAAATATTTTTTTAAGAAGCTTTATTTAATTATACATTTTTTTAAATCTCTGATATGCAAATAGAAGATTAAGAAATATATGCGGGTACATATTTTCTTTAAAATGGAAAAGAAAAATCGTATCTCCAACGAGCTTATTAAGAAGTCAGTAAAGTGTAAAAAGTAAGCATATTTTTTTCCTTAAAAGTAAAAGCAAAAGTATAAATATACATTCTTTAGTAAAGAAACATTATGCACGTAATGAAATAATGGACTTCGTGTGATGTAGAAAATTGAGCAAAATTCTCAGCACTTTACCAATATTAGAAGAGACCAAAAAGAATATGTTAATCTCAACTAATCTCTACGTTAGTTATACAGAATAATTATAAATCATAAATTATAGTAGCGAAATATTTATATATTTATATTAAAATTATTTTTTTTTTTTTAAGTATTAGGTATTATTTTTGATTGTATGCTGTAATTAATTAACAAGTAGAAAATTTTGCTAGGCTGTGTATCAAATTAATAATTTCTAGTTTACATATTGTTAAGCCCCTGTAAACAAAAAAACTATCGGTGGTATTAGATATATTTTCAAAATTTTAGATAAAACATTTTGATTGTCAGATAACTTTAAGGATTTTTTAATTTTCCTCATTTCGGTCTCTCCCTTTTCTCAAGTATACAATTCTTAATTAAAAATTTAGAAAAAATTCTCACTTTTAGTATGGGTTTTTCTCTTTTTATTGATATTAAATTACTATGGTAATTTTACTGATAACTTGTTTTTTTCTAGATTTAAAACAATATTTGAATTATAATTTCTGGTTTACATATTGTTTGACCCCTGTAACAATAAAACTGTAAATATAGGTAGAAAGAGAAGAGAATATACTATATACATGAATATTTTCAAAATTTTTGATAAAATATTGTGATTATGAGAATAGGGAGAGACCACAACTATAAGGATTTTTTAATTTTCCTCATTTTGGTCTCTCCCTTTTCTCAAGTTCACAATTCATAATTAAAAATTTAGAAAAAATTCTGACTTTTACTGTTTTTTTTTTCTTTTTTTAATAATATAAAGTTACTATTGTAATTTTATTGATAAATTGCTTTTTTCTAGATTTAAAAACAAGATTTGAATTATAATTTCTCGTTTACATATTGTTTAACCTCTGTAACAATAAAACTGTAAATGTTATTAAACAAAAATAAATGTAGATAGAAAGGAAAAAGAATATACTATATATATGGATATTTTCAAAATTTTAGATCAAAAATTGTGATTGTGAGAAGAGGGAGAGACCATAATTATAAGAATTCTTTAATTTTCCTCATTTTGGTCTCTCCCTTTTCTCAAGTTCACAATTCTTAATTAAAAATTTGGAAAAAATTCTCACTTTTAGTATATTTTTTCTCTTTTTATTGATATTAAGTTACCATTGTAATTTTACTGATAACTTGTTATTTTCTAGATTTAAAAACACTATTTGAATTATAATTTCTGGTTTACATATGGTTTAACCCCCGTAACAAAAAAGAATGCCGCCGTTATTAAATAAAAATAAATGTAGAAAAGAATATATTATATACACGAATATTTTCAAAATTTTAGATAAAAAATTGTGATTGTGAGAAGAGGGAGAGACCATAATTATAAGAATTCTTTAATTTTCCTCATTTTGGTCTCTCCCTTTTCTCAAGTTCACAATTCCTAATTAAAAATTTGGAAAAAATTCTCACTTTTAATATATTTTTGTGTCTTTTTATTAATATTAAGTTACTATTGTAATTTTACTGATAACTTGTTTTTCTAGATTCAAAAACAATATTTCAAATATAATTTCTGGTTTACATATTGTTTAACACCTGTAAAAAAAACTGTCGATGGTAGTAGACAAAAATTAATGTAGATAGAAAGAGAAAATAATATACTATATACACGAATATTTTCAAAATTTTAAATAAGAAATTGTGATTATGAGAATAAGGAGAGACCACAACTTTAAGGATTTTTTAATTTTTTTCTTTTTGGTCTCTCCCTTTTCTAAAGTTCACAATTCTTAATGAAAAATTTAGAAAAAATTCTCACTTTTAGTATGTTTTTTTCTCTTTTGAACGATACTAAGTTACTATTCTAATTTTACTGGTAACTTGTTTTTTTTCTAGATTTAAAAACAATATTTGAATTATAATTTCTGGATTACATATTGTTTAACCCCCGTAACAAATAAAACGGCGCCGTTACTAAATAAAAATGAATATAGACAGAAAGAGAAAAGAATATATTATATACACGAATATTTTCAAAATTTTAGATAAAAAATTGTGATTGTGAGAAGAGGGAGAGGCCATAATTACAAGAATTCTTTAATTTTTCTCATTTTGGTCTCTCCCTTTTCTCAAGTTCACAATTCATAATTAAAAATTTGGAAAAAATTCCCACTTTTAGTATATTTTTGTCTCTTTTTATTGATATTAAGTTACTATTGTAATTTTACTGATAACTTGTTTTTTTCTAGATTCACAAACAATATTTGAATTATAATTTTTGGTTTACATATTTTTTAACCCCTGTAAACAAAAAAACTGTAGAATGTAGATAGAAAGAGAACAGAATATACTATATACACGAATATTTTGAAAATTTTAGATAAAAAATTGCGACTGTGAAAATAGGGAGAGGCCACAACTGTAAGATTTTTTTAGTTTTTCTCATTTTTGTCTCTCCCTTTTCTCAAGTTCACAATTCTTAATTCAAAATTTTGAAAAAATTTCCACTTATGGTACGTTTTTTTCTCTTATTAACAGTATTAGGATAATATTGTAGTTTTACAGACAAATTGCTTTTTCTCGCTTTAAAAACAAATTTATATATTGTTTAGCCCATGGAAACAAAAAAACTGTCGACGTTACTAAAAAGTGCTCACAATAGATAGAGAAAAAATATACTGTACATGTAAATATTTTCAAAATTTTATATAAAAAATTGTGATTGTGAAAAAAGGGAGCGGCCAGAAATATAAAAAATTTAAAATTTTGCTCATTTTGGTCGATCCCTTAACTTAATTTCAGACTTCTTGTTTAAAAATTTTAAAAAAATTAATTTTAATATATTTTTGCTCTGGTAAACTATTACAACGTGTTTAAATATTTCTTTGAATTTGTGTAAATTTATAATCAAAATGAAAAGTAGTTAAGGACTTCAAAAGAAGTAATAGATTGAAAAAAATATTCTAGAAAAAACTAAAAGTTCATACAAATATTTGTAAAAAGAAGAAATATAACAGTTTTTTGCGTTTTTTTTTTAATAAATTTAAACCTCATATAGAACAAACCTGGCATTGCTATAGCTTCTAAATAAATGAAAATAATTTATTAATTCATAACCTTTTAGTCACATCTCTAAAACCCACTAATATACATTTATTATTATAGAAGACAGAATAAATAAAGCAACAAAAGATTTTTACCTTTTTTTAAATAAAACAGATAATAAGTGGGTATCAAAATAATTAATTTTTGTTTTTTAATTATTATCTACTTTATTAAAAATATACCAGATGATACAAAAACAACGTACACAATATTGATCGAAACAAAATTATCTTCTATTAACATTATGAATTTTAAAATAATGTACATTATTTTTGTATCTAGTAAATTCGAATTAAAAACATTCTTACCTTGGTCTTGCAACTGATGAGTAGATTTGATCTAATTTGAGCAACTCTCTCATAACTTCTTCGCCGTTAGGATTGGGAGCTGCAGTTGTCCAATCACTTTGAAGAACGAGAATCGTCACCAAGAATATCAGCCACCGCAGATAGGGCCACGTCATTTTAATTTGAATGTGACTTAATTATCTTTCTGAAAATAATGGAAATTGTAAGTAAAGTTTGTCCGTAAGAAAAATTATTTTTATACTCCAATCAAGGAAATTCCAATATTAATAAAGGTTCAGGTTACGCAAATGATAATAGTTGTGCAAATAACGAAAGTGATGCAAATAATTAATGCCCCGCAAATAACTTAAGCTATGAAAACAATGAAGGCTCTGCAGATAAAGCAGGCTCCGCAAATAACGAATAATCTGTAGATAATTAAGGCTCTGGAAATAATAAATTGTATCAATTTATCAGAAGAAATATATTCATTTGTTAATAGCGCTGAAGAAGTAAAAAAAATAAATCCAATGATAAAAATGATACAAACGAAGATAACACTAAAGAATGATCGCAAAGAGGAGAAAAGAACAGAAAAAAATAGAAAACAACAAATAACGAAGGATCCGCAGATAATGAAGACTCTGGAAATAATAAAGGATCTGGTAACAAACCAAATGGTATCAATTTATCAGAAGAAAATAAATCCAATGATGAAAATGATACAAATGAAGACAACACTAAAAAATGACAGCAAAGAGGAAGAAAAGAACAGAAAAAAATAGAAAACAACAAATAACGAAGGATCTGTAGATAATGAAGACTCTGGAAATAATAAAGGATCTAGTAACAAACCAAATGGTATCAATTTATCAGAAGAAATATATTTATTTGTTAATAGCGCCGAGGAAGTAAAAAATCATAAATCCATTGATGAAAATGATACAAATGAAGATAACACTAAATAATGACAGCAAAGGGGAAGAAAAGAACAGAAAAAATATATTTATCTGTCAATAGCACCGAAGAAGTAAAAAGAAATAAATCCAATGATGAAAATGATATAAATGAAGACAACACCAATGAACGACAGCAAAGAGGAGAAAAGGAAGCAAAAGGAACAGAGAAAATTAGATAAACAACAAAATGAAGAGAAAAAGAGACAGAAATAACAAGAAAAATTAGAATACAGACAAAAAGAAGGGGCAAAGATACCGAAAGAAACAAAAAAAGAGTAAAAGTAGCGGAAAGAACAAGAAAAATTAGAAAAACAAAAACAAAAAAGCAGAAAAGAGGTAAAAATAAGTACGAAGCTAAAATTAGAAGAAAAAAAGATATCACCAAAAGAATAAGAAAAGGTATCATCAGAAGATGAATCCGAGGAAGCAGATAAAAAAACAATTAAATGAAGAAGAGAAAAGACAGAAAGAACAACAAAAATTAGAAAAATAGAAACAAAAAGAAGAGGAAAAGATACAGAAAGAACAAGAAAATTTTGAAAAATAGAAACAAAATATGAGTAAAAATAGTGGAAATAACAAGAAAAATTAGAGTTGGAAAAACAAAAACAAAAAAAGAGAAAAGACGTAAAAAGAAGAACGAAGCTAAAATTAGAAGAAACAAAAACAAAAAAGGAGAAAAGAGGTAATAAGAAGAACGAAGCTAAAATTAGAAGAAAAAAAGATATCACCAATAGAGGAAGAAAATGTATCATCAGAAGACGAATCCGAGGAAGCAGATAAAAAAACAACTAAATGAAGAGGGGACAGAAAGAATAAGAAAAAATTGAAAAATACAAACAAAAAGAAGGGGAAAAGATACAGAAAGAACAAGAAAATTTTGAAAAACAGAAATAAAATAAGAGTAAAAATAGTGGAAAGAACAAGAAAAATTAGAGTTGGAAAAACAAAAACAAAAAAGAGAAAAGACGTAAAAAGAAGAACGAAGCTAAAATTAGAAGAAAAAAAGATATCACCAATAGAGGAAGAAAATGTATCATCAGAAGACGAATCCGATGAAGCAGATAAAAAAATAACTAAATGAAGAGGAAAATAGACAGAAAGAACAAGAAAAATTGGAAGAATTGAAACAAAAAGGAGAGGAAAAGATACAGAAAGAACCAAAAAAAGTAGAAAAACAGAAACAAAAAAGGAGAAAATAGGTAAAAAGAAGAACGAAACTAAAATTAGAAGTAAAAAAGATATTACCAATAGAGGACGAAAATGTATCATCAGAAGACGAATCCGATGAAGCAGATAAAAAAAATAACTAAATGAGGAGGAAAAGAGTCAGAAAGAACAAGAAAAATTAGAAGAATAGAAACAAAAAGAAGAGGAATAGATACAGAAAAAAAAACAGAAAAACAGGAACAAAATAAGAGTAAAAGTAGCGGAAAGATCAAGAAAAATTAGAAAAATAAAAATAAAAAAGGAGAAAAGAGGTAAAAATAAGAAAGAAGCTAAAATTGGAAGAAAAAAAGATATCATCAGAAGACGAATCCGAGGAAGCAGATAAAAAAACAGCAAAATGATCCTAATATTCTGTTCTCAATAATTATAAATCACCCTATATACATAGCAAATGATATGTTATAAAAATAGTTATATTTAAATCATTCAATTTTCTGACTTTTAATTAAATTTTGAAAATGCAGTCACTACTAAAAGTAAAATTATAAAAGCTGCAGCTATAATTTTAGCTCTAAAATTAACCTTTATGAGACTTATTATTAAGTTAGACTTTAGGGACAGTTGTGACCCTTTTATGATATTAGCTAAAAATCGTATGTTGTCTAATTTAAGTTGAGAACTAAATTGAATGGAATAGAACGAAAACCCTATAAATTCAATATTACCGGGTTTTCGCTGCATGAAAACGATATATATATATATATTGATATGGTTTTTTAGTTATATGGGTAGTTCTAGTTCTGTTTTTGTATGTATTGTGGTTGACAGTGATGGAAAGGTGGAAGGTTATTGTCAAATGTAAGTTTGACAATGAAAATGAGGTTATGAAAAAGCTTAAGGTGTGTGTGTGAATGTATGTAAATGTGTTAAGATTGATTTAAGAATGTTTGTTAGAAGATTATTTTTATTGAATGTAATAAAGAGTTCTCAACAATTGTGGTACGAGTAAAAGAAAAAATCTTAGTGTGTTTAGTCGTTTAAATTTAGAGATAATAAAAAAAAAAAATATCTAGTTAGGGGAGGAAAAAAAAAACAAATGAAAAAAAATAATAAACAACGGGTTGGAAAATAATTTTTTAGATTGTCAGATAAAAATTTTAAAAGAGTTGTCACAATAATTTTATAAAAAAAAAAAATGTAATTATAAAAAATTTGTAAAACCAAATCATATCAAATAAAACTATTGTTAAAGTTAAAGTAAAGAATAAAGTAAAAAAAAAAAAAATTGTCAAAAGTTTAAGACAGAAATTTATTTACGAAAAGATCAATAAGACTGTGAATATGATGGAGATGGTTTAAAATAAGGTCAAAAGAAGCAATTTAAGAAGGATTTTGAAGGAAGATATAGTGGAGAAATAAATAGACGAAACTGATTCGAGGATTGCAAGAGTTGAAGTTGGATTTGTTGGAGGGGTATAAAGAAGAAAAAGTAAACAGGATATAGAATAGTAAAAAAGAAGAACCGAAGAAAAATTTTTTAGGCGCCCAAAATTATAGTTTTTTTGTATATTTTTTGTAAAGTTTATTATTTTTTTTTTAAAGGAACCTAACCTAAAAGAGAAAAAGAGTTTCAGAATAGCTAGTCCAATATAAATTGGCGCCCAACGTGGGGCAGATTTAGAAGAAATTCCACATCATTTTCATTCGGAAGTATTATCAAAATTGGTAAGATTTTTAATTTTATTTTGTAGCACAATTGTTGAAATTAACCTTTTGATTTGGAACCAATGATATTTGAGTGATTGAAATTTAACGTTGTTTAGGATATAAATTAGAATTATTAAATTTTACATCGGTTTGTTTTACAGTATTTTAATTTGACAGTATTTGACATTTCAAATTAAATTAAAGTTGACATTTGGGATAAAATAAATTTATACGGGGGGAGAATATTATTTTAGTAGAACAAAATTTAATAGTTATCAATAGAAGTGCTAAGTGTTAGTGTTTTTTTTTTTAAAAAAAAAAAATTAATGGAAACAAGAAGGAATACAAGAAGAAACCCTATAAGAGAAGAAGATATAGTTGTTGATGAGGAGTTTCAACATGAAGATATAGAAGGACAAGGAGACATGATAGATGTAGAGACCAATAATGTGACAGAAAATTCTGATGAAAATATGGAAGGGCAAGAAAAAGAACCAATTAAAACAAAAGAACAAGAGACGATTATGGAGATGATGATGAAAATGATGATGAATATGGGAGAAAAATTACAAAATAGTATACAGGAAGCAAGTAAGAAATCAGGAGAAGCAAGTAAGAAATCAGAAGAAAAATTACAAAATAGTATACAAGAAGCAAGTAAGAAATCAGAAGAAGCAAGTAAGAAATCAGAAGAAAAATTACAAAATAGTATACAGGAAGCAAGTAAGAAAACTGAAGAAAATATGAAGATGTTAAAAAATGAAATAAAGAAAACAAACGAAGAATTAAGAAAAAAATTCAGAGACGAAATGTTAAAGTATAGAGAAGAATATAAACGAGAAATTATGTTAGTTACTAAGGAAATAGAAAATGTCAAGGAAGAAGTAAAATCAAATTTAAATCAAGAAAAACAACATAGAGAACAAAATATGAAGAAAACGGACGAAAATATTAAGAAAATGGATAAAAACATTAAGAAATTGGATGAAAATATAAATAAGAATTTAGAAAAATCAAAGCAAGAGAGTCAAGAAATTAAACAAAATAATGAATGCATAAACAAAAAAATAGAAGAATTAAAGAATTATACGGATAATAAAATAGAAGAAGAAATAGAGAAAGTAAAATTAGGTCAACAAGATAATGCAATTTTAAAAAATAAATGGTTAAATCCTACTGCAGGAATAGCTAAGCAAGTGGAACAAAATATAAAGGAAGTAGAAGAAAGAATTATGGAAAATATTGAACAAAAGATAGGGGAAAATATAGAAAAGTGTAAAAATGAAATAAAGTTAGGTGAAGAAATAAATAAAATAAAAAAACAAGTGAATATGAAAAATAATTTGAATAGAAGAAAAGAAAGACATTGGAACATACAACAAAACATAAAACAGAAAAATGGAAAAGAAAACAGAAACTTAAAAAAAGATTAATAAAGATAAAATTAATAATAATAAGGAAAGTAAGAAGAATAAAGTAAGAGATAAAGAAATTGCAACAGAAATAAAAGGAAAGACACTTATATGTTATAAAATAAATAAAAAACGAATGGAAAAAAGATATAAAAGACGTAAGGTCAAATTTAAAAGTTAAAAATAGACAAATTAATGGCTTAAATGAAGAAAACCGGAGCAAGGACATGGAATATGGGAATAGTAATGCTGGAAATGAAAAATAAAATAAAATTTAAATTAGTTATAGGAAGTTTAGTTAAAAAAAAAAAAAAAAAGAGTTAAAGTTAAGTTAGTTAATGTGTCATTAATAATTAAAGTCTATTGTGGGAAGGAGTTGAATAAAACTAAAGAAATAATATTCGGAATAAAGGAAGTATAGAAGAATTTGATAATGGACATAGGTATGGGAATAAAATCATTAAATAGGATAATGTGGGAAAATGTAAGAAATTATTATGAAGATGGTGGTAAGAAGAATAGCAATAAAGAAAAGAAAATAGGATCTTGAAGATAAAATAATATAATTAATAAAAAAAAATTAGTACTAAGTGCGGTAAAATAATATGAATTAAAGAATAAATATTAATATGAAGAAAATATGAAGAATATGAAGAGTAATGAAGAAATATTATGAATTATAATTAAAGTATATGAATAAATATGGGTAATTGCTATAAGCAAAGAAATAATTAATAAATTCAAGATAATATTAGAGAAAAGAAGATAGTATTTTATATGGAAAGATAGAAGTAAATAAGTTGGAAATGTTATAAAAGAATAGAAAGAAGAATAAATGAAGAAAGAAAATTTTAATAAGAATTCAGAAAAACGACAGAGTGAAAATTAAATATAATGGTGCTAAAAAAACCTGAAAATGGAATGATACGAGGAGTGTTCAATATAGAGCAGATATATGAGTATAAACGTGAAGATGAGAAGATATAAATTAAAAGTGATAGATTATCAAATTGATATTAGTATGTTTAATGTTATTTGTTATTATTTAATTTTGTAATAGTTGTTAATAGTTTACATAATTCATTTTAAAGAATTTATGTAATTCGTTTAAAATTCATAATGGGGGATTTGATATGGTTTTTTAGTTATATGGGTAGTTCTAGTTCTGTTTTTGTATGTATTGTGGTTGACAGTGATGGAAAGGTGGAAGGTTATTGTCAAATGTAAGTTTGACAATGAAAATGAGGTTATGAAAAAGCTTAAGGTGTGTGTGTGAATGTATGTAAATGTGTTAAGATTGATTTAAGAATGTTTGTTAGAAGATTATTTTTATTGAATGTAATAAAGAGTTCTCAACAATTGTGGTACGAGTAAAAGAAAAAATCTTAGTGTGTTTAGTCGTTTAAATTTAGAGATAATAAAAAAAAAAAATATCTAGTTAGGGGAGGAAAAAAAAAACAAATGAAAAAAAATAATAAACAACGGGTTGGAAAATAATTTTTTAGATTGTCAGATAAAAATTTTAAAAGAGTTGTCACAATAATTTTATAAAAAAAAAAAATGTAATTATAAAAAATTTGTAAAACCAAATCATATCAAATAAAACTATTGTTAAAGTTAAAGTAAAGAATAAAGTAAAAAAAAAAAAAATTGTCAAAAGTTTAAGACAGAAATTTATTTACGAAAAGATCAATAAGACTGTGAATATGATGGAGATGGTTTAAAATAAGGTCAAAAGAAGCAATTTAAGAAGGATTTTGAAGGAAGATATAGTGGAGAAATAAATAGACGAAACTGATTCGAGGATTGCAAGAGTTGAAGTTGGATTTGTTGGAGGGGTATAAAGAAGAAAAAGTAAACAGGATATAGAATAGTAAAAAAGAAGAACCGAAGAAAAATTTTTTAGGCGCCCAAAATTATAGTTTTTTTTTATATTTTTTGTAAAGTTTATTATTTTTTTTTAAAGGAACCTAACCTAAAAGAGAAAAAGAGTTTCAGAATAGCTAGTCCAATATAATATATATATATAATATTGGAGTGAATATCGGGTTTGCGGTCTTGTGGAATGAAGTAAAACTCTTTTTTCTTATTTACTCAATATTTCGCAATTATTTTATTGCTTCATCAGGAGAAAACTAAAAGTTGATACAAACAAAGAATAAGTTAACACAGGTTTTTACAATAAAAAGGTATTTAAAACTTACAGATGTAGAGAACTCTTAAAAATAAAAACATAATGTTTCTTCACAGATAGTATTAAAATTAATTTGTGTAGGTAATTTCTACAATAACTAGTGCGGAGTGTTTGGCGATTTATTCAAACAAAAAAAAAACTAAAAGATAATTAAGCGATACGGTGTAGGTGTTAAAATAATAAATATACAGAGTGCGAATTAAAAAATATGTACATGGTGGCTTAAAAATGATATTAAATCAAACTTAAAATATAGCTATAAATATTGCTCAATTGGTTAACATCGGATTTATAATTTATTGAGTTTACAGATTTATTAATGTAGTACATTTCGAGAAACAGTCTACTCTTATAGTTATTCTCTTGGTCCAAAACCTTTACATTAGTATAGTCAAATATATGCCCCGTTTTTTTATGGTGTTCGACAGCAGCGCATGTATTTTTTCCTAAACGGCAATCGCTTTTGTGTTGAGTGATTCTTTGTTTTAGCCATTGGGCGGTTTGTCCAATGTAGCAGCCTGGGCATTCCAGACAGGGTATTTCGTAAATTACATTGGTTTTATATAAGGTCGGTGTCTTGTCTTTAATTTTAGAAAACAGATCAGAGTTCTTTAGAAAGTTGTACTTTGCAATTTCTATGTTAGGGAATTGTTTGAATAAAGATAATACCGGGTAGGTTAGATTATTCAGAAATGGTAGTTTTCTGTAAGTGATCAGTTGTTTGTCAATGTCTTCTACTTGGCCGTCGTAGAAGTTGGAATTATATATTAGTTTTTTCAAAATATGTTTTGGGTATCCATTGTTGGAAAATATACAGTAAAGTTTTTTTAGGTTTTTGTCTCTAAAAAAAAAAAACTTTACTGTATATTTTCCAACAATGGATACCCAAAACATATTTTGAAAAAACTAATATATAATTCCAACTTCTACGACGGCCAAGTAGAAGACATTGACAAACAACTGATCACTTACAGAAAACTACCATTTCTGAATAATCTAACCTACCCGGTATTATCTTTATTCAAACAATTCCCTAACATAGAAATTGCAAAGTACAACTTTCTAAAGAACTCTGATCTGTTTTCTAAAATTAAAGACAAGACACCGACCTTATATAAAACCAATGTAATTTACGAAATACCCTGTCTGGAATGCCCAGGCTGCTACATTGGACAAACCGCCCAATGGCTAAAACAAAGAATCACTCAACACAAAAGCGATTGCCGTTTAGGAAAAAATACATGCGCTGCTGTCGAACACCATAAAAAAACGGGGCATATATTTGACTATACTAATGTAAAGGTTTTGGACCAAGAGAATAACTATAAGAGTAGACTGTTTCTCGAAATGTACTACATTAATAAATCTGTAAACTCAATAAATTATAAATCCGATGTTAACCAATTGAGCAATATTTATAGCTATATTTTAAGTTTGATTTAATATCATTTTTAAGCCACCATGTACATATTTTTTAATTCGCACTCTGTATATTTATTATTTTAACACCTACACCGTATCGCTTAATTATCTTTTAGTTTTTTTTTTGTTTGAATAAATCGCCAAACACTCCGCACTAGTTATTGTAGAAATTACCTACACAAATTAATTTTAATACTATCTGTGAAGAAACATTATGTTTTTATTTTTAAGAGTTCTCTACATCTGTAAGTTTTAAATACCTTTTTATTGTAAAAACCTGTGTTAACTTATTCTTTGTTTGTATCAACTTTTAGTTTTCTCCTGATGAAGCAATAAAATAATTGCGAAATATTGAGTAAATAAGAAAAAAGAGTTTTACTTCATTCCACAAGACCGCAAACCCGATATTCACTCCAATATTATATACATTCGTACGGTCGATATATATACTGCTTTTTTGAATATATATATATATATATATATATATATATATATATATATATATATATATATATATATAAATAAATATATTTATTTAATTGGGGGGTTCCTTCCAAGGTGCCAATCTAGAAGAAGGCTAGTTCGACAAAATTCACATTCGTGAAAAAAGTATCACTTTACACACTTGTTGCGTAATTACTACTTTTGTGCCAGTTCAGTACACCGAGGAAAAAGTTTATTCAGCATTATTAAGAATTTAATTATCGTGTAGTATTAAAATGTATCAGGACTCAACAAATGTTTAGTTATAACAGTAAAAAGGGCTTTAATTGTAATCATTAGAAATCCAAAATTATTAGGAGTATTAAATATTTTACTTAACACAAATTAAACAAGTTGTATAGTGACTGGTGGCAAGTTTTATCAGTTTTGTGTTACAAAAGCGTGACTTAAAAATGGAATTTGAAGTACTTGGGGGCTCTGAAAATTCCTGGACCGCTTTATAGATAAGTTTTACAAACTAATTATACGATAATCTCTAATTATTTTTGTCTTGGATATAATATATGTATCTTAAATGTTAAAGTTCCAATAATCTGAACAAAACTCAAAATAAGGATGTATTCCATATAAATCTATGTGTCTAAAATAAAAATTCTGTTTATCCACAATAAAAATAATTAGAGAATATTATTATATGATTAATTTGTAAAACTTACCTCTAAAGCGACCATTAATTTACAAATGTGCACGACGTTGCCGATTACTTTGTCAGATACCTGTGATACTTATTCTAGTTAAAATAATTTCAGAAAAAAAATTAATTGCTCGAATTAAATTGCTAGCTTACGGTACATACATTTCAGAAAAAGAGCTTCAGAAAACAAAATATTTTTGGAGTAATTCTACAAATATGATTGAGGTTAGCGAGGGTTTATTAATTCAACTAGTTTACTTGGCCTATTTTTCTCGACTTGAATTCGGAATTTGGAACCGTTGGTTTTTAACAATGTTGAAGAATATCGTCACCACTAACCAAAACTACACTTTGTAAAACACTCTACGTACGTTTCGCTAACTACGTTAGCATCATCAACTGGGTTTATCATCGACTCCTGCTGATGCTAGCGTAGTTAGCGAAACGTACGTAGAGTGTTTTAAAAAGTGTAGTTTTGGTTAGTGTTGACGATATTCTTCAACACTATTTTTCTCGGTGTAACAAATGGAACTTTTTGGAAGCTAACTGCTGATGGGCACCATGAATGTGGTACCACTTTACAATATTATAAGAGATTTTCCTCGTTTTCATGGATACAATGGACGCTCCTAGCGTGCACAACCTACTTCATTATCCTAAGGGATTAGATATGAAATCAGTTTTAATTAATATTCTTCTTGGAATCAGTTGAATTTACGGTATGGTATATGAAATATGATTGGAATTTGACATATAATCGAAAAATTCAATGATATAGAGGATTTCCTATTAAAAAAACTACTGCGCTTTTTTTAAGACACTTTGTATAAATAAACCATGAGCCATTAAAGAGTTCGAATTAAACCCTACAACTTCTATATCTAACATTTTTACTTTCCGGACCCACCTCCTAAAAGGGAAAGTATTGTGAACGAGCTAAAAAAAAATTCGACATAAAAACGGAAATATCCATTTTCGGGTACCCTGAGACGATTAAGACCATTTCCAGATGGAAGTCTGTCTGTCGGTCTGTGTGTGTATGTGTGTGTGTGTGTGTGTGTGTGTGTGTGTGTGTGTATTCTTCCACGATAGAGGCCACACGTTTAATCCGATTGAGCTGAAATTTGGTACAGAGGTTTGGGTTACTCGTCAGAAGAACCCATTAGTTTTTGTACGACATCTGTCGAACGAAAGTAGCACTATCAAAAAATGACAGACGCAATATGTCAGGGAATTGGACGTGCAATATGTCATTTGAAAGCCCTTAAAAATCTCTATTCAGAACAGTCAAAATTATTTCTTTAGCTGTCACCTGTCAAAAATAAAAAAATGTCAAAATTTGAAACTTTATCATTAAATATCTGAAAAAGTATTAATCCGATTAGGCTAAAATTTGGTACAGGGGTTTAAGTTACCCGTCGGAAGAACTCATTATTTTTTGTATGACATGTGTCAAACGAAAGTGTCATTATCAAAAAACGACAGATGCAATATGTCACGGAATTCGACTTGCAATGTCATTTGAAAACCCTTGAAAAACTCTATACAGAACAGTCAAAATTATTTCTCAAACTCGTACCTGTCAAAAATAAAAAAATGTCAAAAGTTGAAACTTTAATATTAAATATCTGAAAAAGCATTCGTGGATACTTGTCGGGAAAGTTTTGGGGCGACACAACCGATTTTTTTGTAATATGTAAAATATCGAAGTTAAGGGGGGAGGGAGGGCAACGGACTTTTTGTCCTCACTGTATAATGTTTTATAAAATTCATTTTACCTTACAGAGTTAAAATTAATTATAATAAACTTTTCTTAAAAAAAAAACTTTTAAATCTTAATACGAATACCTATTTTGTAATATATTATTTTACCAAAACTTAAGTTTTCTTATATTTAATTTTACAATATGTGACGTTTTTTTTCTGTGCCACCCTGTATTTTCATTATTCTTCTGTTCAGTAGATCTTAATTTCAGACTCGCTTGATATCCCTTCTTAACTTTCTCGCGTCGTGTCTCAAGATCTCCCTCTTCTGGGTATTACTCTAAAATATCTTTACCATGTTCGACATTTTCCTATTTTAACTTAAATCGAGAGGTTTTGTTATTTAAAAACGATCATAAACAATTTGAGGGCAAAATATTAATATTTACGTCCGCTGTAAGTATTTTAAAATCAAGGATCGGCTGGAATACGTACCTGTGCGCGAGACTAGACCGTGTGACGTCAGTAGCCATGAACGCTTCGTCCCTTGCCCGCTGCTGCGCTGTATTCACGATACACACACATTTTACAGGGTTACTGTTTTTAATAAATTTTCTACTATATTAGTAGATTTTTAAGAAAAATGAGGGTGTTTGGCAGAATTTTAGTAGAATTGATAATATGCAGGTTCGACATTTTGTATGTACAAAATATTTTTACTGCGATGAGACACTCGTGATTTTGGTAGTTTATTATTGAAATGTTGGTAGAATACGGTTTATTGAAAAATATTTAATAAAAAAAGTAAAAAAAAAGATATGCTGTATGCGAGATTCGATACCCAGACCTATCGCACCACTAAAAAGCACTATTCCACGCTGCTACTAGAGCTCATACTTACATTTGTTCAAACTTATTATTTAAGCGAATCACGTGTCACATTTGGATGATACAAAATATTTTTTTTGCAATGAGACACTCGTCTTAAATATACCATAGATAGATAGCGATAAAATATAGTTTTAAATTCAAATCTGAAAAATCTACTGAATTTTACAGCGGATGCAAATATTAATATTTTGCGCAAAATTTTTTTTTGATCGGTTTATAATAAAAAAATATATCGATTTCAGTTTAAAAAAATGTCGAACCTGTCTATTATCAGTTCTACTAAAATTCTATCAAACACCCTCATTTTTCTTAAAAATCTACTAATTTAATAGTAAATTTACTAAAAACGGTAACCCTGTAAAATGTGTGTGAATACAGCGCAGCAGCGAGCCAGGGGCGAACCGTTCATGGCTACTACTGACGTCACCGGTCTAGTCTCGCGCACAGTTACCGTTTTCCAGCCTCTCGCCGATCGTTCATTTTAAAATGCTTACAGTGGACGTAAATATTAATATTTTGCGCTCAAATTTTTTTTGATCGTTTTTAAATAACAAAATCTCTCGATTTCAGTTAAAAACAAAAATGTTGAACCTGCCTATTGACTTCTATATCGTCTGTATCGCTTATTAGAATTTCTGTTTTTCCCTCGTTATATAGGGTAACTTTAATTATATTATATTAGATTTTCATTTATGTCCCTTGTTATTATTATTAATTATTGCGACGCTTTAACATGTATTTACTTTTTTTTTAATTTTTTTTTGCCGGTATATTTTTTGGTATATTTTTTTTGGAACAAGTTTTTTTGGACAGAACATTTTCTTTTTGGGACTACAAGGGTTTATTGACTGAACAAGTAGTATGGACAGAACATTTTTTTTTCTGGGACTAAACGTCTTTTTGGAGCGAGCAAGTTTTTTTTTGTCCTTTGAGACCTAACGTCTTCTACTTCTGGATCCAAGACATTTTAAAAGAAATTCGAGGACAAGCAATAAACCAAGCAAAGTCGCATTAAAAAAAAAAGTCTCTGATGGATTTAAACCCACAAAAAATTAAAAAGGACGGATTTTGAAATATATCATAGTTTTTGTGTCAATTGTTTTTAAATACATCAAAAAATCAATTATTATCAATATACTATAGTAGTTCTAAAGTTATATTTTCTAGAAATTTATTTCCATTAAACCTTTTCTTTGGATATAAAATAATCCTTTATTTTAAATGGATCAAAATCAATAACGTGTAACAATGTTAACAGGTAATAATTATTAAAGCTTGTACATATTTATCAGGGCAATTTTGTGTCAACAATGATAAATAGGATCTAAAAATACCGTATAGGTGAATTAACATTGATTAGATTCATCGTTTATGAAATAATTAAAGTAACAAATAGTTTATACATTAGAAGTAATGAGTAGTTATATTCTTACTTAAAAAATTTAATGTAAATAATGGCATAATTATTATTATTAACAACCATTTTAACTATTTACTTAATGAGATAATTTTTTTTTTATAAAAATAGTGATGGTCATTTTAAAGTTCTATCCAATAAGCTGGATAAAAAATTTTCAAAATAAATCTTACTTAGACTGGAGCTAACTGAAGAGTCTTTGATTTTGAATATACACTTTCCATACGCCAATGACGATTTATCATTGAACAGAAAATTGAATGCGGCAACAGTGTAAATACACTTATACTGCCCTCTGAAGCATAGAAGTCGTATCTACATTATTTCATATTTTCAGCTTATAACGTCTACAATTTCATAATTTATAAATCTATTATTCTGTTAAGACTCCAAAACCTATCTGCTACTTTCATAGCCTCTAGATGCCTGCAAAGTTTAGTCGTATCTGCAAAACTGCCGTATTTGTTAATTTGATTTGTCGTATCTAACAATATTAGAAGTGTATGACGTAACTACACAAAACAGCAAGCAGTTATGACGAAATCACTTAACAACTTATTACTTACGACAATTTACACTAATAGTGAGAAGCTTATTCAAATCTTAATTTCTTAGTGTGTTTGTGTTTCTGTCATGCTAGAAGTGTCAACAGTTGTGTCTTGTAAAATAAATTTTTTAAGAATACGTACCTTCTTGTATTCTTCAGAATGTTTTTGTGGTAAGTTGTATTGTTTGTTAGTAGTGAGGAATTTGCATGTTAGGTATAATAATATACCTAAACTAAATATAACAATTATTTTGTCGGTTAGCTGTGGTATCTACAGCAACTCAGTAGTAGATCTTTTGAAATTTTATTATAGCTAAATAAAATACAGAAGGATAAAATAAAAGATCAAAAAAAATAACAGACTCCCAAAGGATAACAACGATACAAACTTTATTCCAACAATAGATGATTCAGACAGTGAAAGTTCCTAAACTATTGCTTCTAAATTTAGCTGCAATCGTTCTGATGACAATAATTTTCAAAAGCAGGAAGAACCTAGACCAAAAATTCATATTTTAAGCAATGTTCTCTTGACAACCTCAGAGAATAACAATGAACTGCATAATAAAGAACGTAATAACAACAACGTCATTTTGTCGCAAGATAGCACTGTTTCTCCAAAAAATGTAGAATTGAAAGAAAATGATGGTGTAAGCTTTATTACTGAAATATTGAAAAATATTATAGACAATGCCGTCGATAAATCAGAACAAAACAATTTTAGTAAAAAAAGAGAAATTCGCAAAAGAAAAAAGTTTGATTTGAGCCCAACTCAAGAAAAAAAATTAAAATAAGCGACAAAATAGAAAAACATAATGTAAATCAGACTTGTAATAAAAACACGTGTATAAGACAGTATTCTAACAAAATTAACATGCAGAGACGAACAGAGATAAATAGAGAGTTTTGGAAGCTAAACGCAAAAGAGCAAAAAAACAGTAACTCCCAACAAATTACAAAAAGAAAAACCACTAGTTGTACTATCTCAAGAAGATCTACCACTTGCTTTTATTTTTTAAAAGACCCAGAAGGCAGTAAGCGAAATGCGTGCAAAGTATTTTTCTTGGAACTTCTTGGAAGCAAATAATTCCAATAACTGTTATTTGGAACGAAGTAGTATCTGGACGATCTACCCAAGTTATTATCAGCACATTCTATGTATTTTTATTATCGATTCGAGATGCCAGATATGTTATTTTGTGAATAACTGAATAAAATCTCTCCTCACCCTTACCTTAATGAGATGGTTGAAGTCAGTTTTTTAAGAGGGAAACAAATACTGATATACAGGGTGTTATTGAAATACACGTACATATTAAAACTGGGTATTGCGCAGATCCCCACTGAATGTAGAAAAATATTATTTTTTAAAAATACCCCTTATTAAGGGAGTTATTAATTTTTGAAAATTAATTCTAAAACAAACGTACTTCACTGATATGTTGAGGATGACCTATATAAATTAGGTTTATTTACCTATTTTAAACATCAACAGTAATTAATATGCAAGTTTTTGTCAGATGATAAGAAAACTAGTCTTGTAAGAAATAACCATGTTGCCAAGATTTTCGAATTAATTTCTATTTCCGAAGACTGGTTTTTACTACCCTCGTTATCAAAAAACTAGAATATTTGATAAATGATTGTTTTTAAACTATACATTTTTGAAACTACTTATAGATTATTAAAATTTTAGTTGATTTACGAATCTGGCTAACACGAGCGCGTCATTTCCAAGTTGGTAAAAAGTGTTGTTACGATTACTTTTAAATATTTTTTACGATGCCACTATTTACGAATATTGAACTAACCGATATAGTGCTGGTTTATGGGGCAGCTGGAGAAAATTCTCGGCAAGCACAAATCCTGTATCGCGAACGGTTTCCAAATCGGAGAATTCCGGACTGTCGTACGTTTATTTCAACTGTTCAGCATCTAAGAGACCATGGAAAATTTGAGAGTGTTAATGCAGATCGAGGGAGAACAAGAACACAAAGAACATTGGCGGCCGAAGAAGAAATATTGGAAGCTGTTGAAAACCGGCCTCAATTAAGTTGTAGAAGACTAGGTCTTGAAATTGGAGTGTCCTCATTTCATTTGTTGTGTGGCGGACACTTAAAGAATAAGGTTTACATCCTTATCACATCCAAAAAGTCCAGGCCTTATATCCAGGTGATGAAGAAAAGAGAGTGGAGTTTTGTGAATGGATGATTCAAAAATGTGTTGATATTCCTGATTTTCTAAAAATATTATTGTATACTGACGAGGCTTCATTCACTCGTGATGGCGTGTTCAATATGCACAATACGCATATTTGGAGTGATGAAAATCCTCACGCCATTAGGGAAACTGGGCATCAAAGAAAATTTTCAATAAATGTTTGGGCTGGCATAATAAATCAGTATTTAATCAGGCCTTATGTTCTCCCGAACAGATTAAATGGGCCAGGAAATCTCCACTTTTTAGAAGATATTTTGCCAGTACTCCTAGAAGAGATACCGTTACAATTAAGGCAACGGATGTGGTACCTACTAGATGGCGCTCCTCCTCACTTTGATTTAAACGTACGGCAGTTTTTGAACATTAGATTTCCTCAAAAGTGGATAGGCAGAAATGGACCTACTAAGTGGCCTCCGAGATCTCCGGACTTAAATCCATGCGATTTCTTTTTGTGGGGTCACATGAAACAACTGGTTTATAATGAACCTATTAAAAGTGTTGAACAATTAACCAATAAAGTTAATGCGGTAGCCGAGGAACTACGACAAAATCCAAGACTAATTTCTAATGTTCAAAGTTCTTTGGAAAGACGATTGCAAGTGTGTGTAAATAATAATGGACGGCATTTTGAACAATTACTGTAATAAACTTTATTTTGAATTAATTGGTTTTGCTACGGCAACAGTGCAATTTCTATGGGTAAGTTCAATTTCGATTTATTTTACTTCTTTAAATATGGAAACTAGTAGGTCGGAAAAGAGGACTTTTCCCCAATATTTAAATTTTAGAATTTGAAGTTAAAATTGGTGCCAATCGTTTTTGGTCATTACATACTATTCCCCATTTTAATATGTACGTGTATTTCAAGAACACCCTGTATAAGACAGAATTGGACACTGTAGAAGAAAGGGAACTAAATTTTCTAAATGCTAAAATGATGTGCTAAACCCCCCCCCCCCCCCCAAAACACATCCCAAGACGAATCACCGCAGAAAGAAGGGATCTTATACTATCAAAACTCTGTGGTAGAACGCCTATAAACAGAAAGAAATTTTGGGAGGTTATTCCTGTTTCACAGGAAATTCAAGAAATAGATGAGTAAAATTAACGTTTGAAGCTTCTATTTTGTTATAAAATTATTTCAATAAAGTTACTTAAGTTTTGTGTAGATACGCTTTTTTGTTACTCTGTAAATCTGAAATTATGTTACTGCTAAATGTCGTATTTATCAAAACTATAATTTCTACTTATTTGTTAAATAAATGCTTTGGCTTACTGGATTCTGGGTTGCAAGCTCTTAGTAAAAGTTAAATTCAAAAAATAGATAACTATTAAACGTGGAAAAATAATTTCATTTTTTAACTGCATTGTATTAATATTTAAATATTACATTTGAAAATAACTATAGAGGTGTAAACCTCTAAAGTAACTACATATATTTCCGATCCTCTTTGACCTATATGGTTCAACCGAGGTATGACCCATTATACTAAGTTTAAAGTAAATCGGTTCAGTGGAATGGCCATGAGAGCTTTCACAGACAGACACACACACTAACACACAGAAACACTAAAAGTATGATCTCAAAAACTTACTTTTCTATTGTTCTAAAGTATATTAATAAAAACGGTTTATTAATTATTATATATTAATTGTACTTTGTGCAAAAATATCGTAGTCGCGATTTAACTTCTCCTTTAAAGACAATTGAACAATTGCAAAAGTGGATGGATATCAATCTATTAGAACGGAATATCGTCAGGAACATATGTTTCTGTAATATGTATTTTACGTCACAACCAGATCTGTTCATTAAATTCAGCGTTTTTATAAAAGAGAAATGTATTTTATACAATTACCTAATATCAAGTTAAACAAAAAATAAAGGTAAAAACAAATATTGCGATTCATAAAAAAAGATAATAACTATTAACATTATATTAAAACATAGAACTATTTTTTTAAAAATAAGTATAAGTACGGGAAAAATTTAAGATGACGAAAATTTTACACTTAAAATAATTATCACATGTTGAAAACCGTTGTGACGGTATTAAATTAAATTAAATATAAAGTAATGTGGTACATGAAAAATTAAACAATTAAAGAGAAAAATAACGTAGACTAAGATTAAAAGCGAAAGTGGGATGGTTTAGGTAAACCTTCCGGGGAAAAGAAACGTTGAGGGGGTGACACAAATTAGTGAGCACCCTTTAAAAGAACGAGATCGCTTCATGAAGGGCATTATCCAAAATATAATTAAAGGAAAAACGTAAAACAATTTTAACAAAAAAGGATGTAACGATTTTTTTTAAAATTTTAATGTCGACAGTCCGGAAACCGAGAAATATTTTGTTTTAATTACCTTTAAACACTATATGAAAGTTATATTTGAAATGTTATTTTAATTTGTTGATATTTAGTAAAAAAGTAAAATATTAAACAAAAAAAAAATTTTGGACGCCAGTCTAAAGAAAATATTATTATGTACTAATAGGATGTGGGGAACCTGGAAACATACAAAAAGGATAACATTTTCAAAATTGGTTTATTACCCGATTACAATATCATTATTTTATAAATAGCGAGAAAGTAAAAAATCTTATATAGTTGTGAAGGCGACATACCAAATGGTTATTTTTCTTAAGCTGGACCCCCATAATTTAAAAAGAATATTAAACTCAGGTAGATAGCTAACGCCATCTACCAATGGGGCATGGTGTCACTTATTAATTGGGGAAAAGATTCAACTTGTGTAAAAAGTACCAGTACACACTGGAACCAACAGATGGCACATATCTCTAAAGGGTAAATGAAACCCCAAACAAGTTTTTTTTTTTTGAACTGTCTACTTGAGTATTACATCCTTTTTACTCAATATTGCACAGGTGTGTTTCGAGATAAGATTATGATTTCTTTGCATCTGGCCATATTGTCGCTGATTAGTCCTTAAGAGATGAAACAACTATCCAGAATATAGCCTGGATGCATAGAAATCAAATTATCATAAATTAGAAGTATTTAAATTTTTCTCATAATTAGGACTTTTGCATTAAATCACAAAATTCATAAACAGAACTAGAACGAGTTTGTAAATAGTATTTTACTTATAATGCTTATAAAACTCCATTCTAAACGAATTGGGACACAAACATCTGAAATCATCTGGTAATAGCATTCTAACCATTATTCGATTGACATTTGGTCACGGTTGATAGTCAATCCACTTGCACAAAATTGAAACACAAGATACTAATTTGTGTAATGATTGTTATCCCTTGTATTATTAAAGCATATATACTGGATACATTTCAGTCGAATATTATCTTGAAAACACAAACTAATTCATATTTCTTTGTCTAGTATTGTGTATTTTAATATTTTATCATCTAAAAATAGATTTAAAATCAACACAATATTATTCCGTCTTTCTCTCAGACTTTTTTCTGTCTAATTGCAAAATATAGTTAACAAAAATAAAATACATAAGCGACTGTTGCTATGCAAGCTTATCTATCTCTTACATTATCCCATCATTATAAGAGACAAAAAATATAGATCTATTTTGCTTAATTCAAGGCTATTTACATTTCTCCTACCAATAAAAAACCACCAACCCTCCTCTCCGTTAAAAATCAGAGCACTCTCTCTCTCTCTCTCGCATCCAGACAGTGAATCAAGTCAGTCATGCATTTTTTAGAGCAGGAATATTTCTTCATATAAATAAAATGGCGGGTAATTAACCGCACATAAAAAGTTTTTTGATTTTTCATAATAAAAAATGTAAACAGTTTTTATACTGATTGAAGTACAATTTAAATATTCATGTTTCGGTTTCATAATTTAACTTAATAGGCCACTTTATGATTTTGATGATCATGTTTCATACTTGGAATAAAAAATTACATTCCATTTTCAAATACAATTTTTTTTTTAATTTATATTGGATACTAATATTCATAATTCGTACATATACATTGGTTTTAATACAGATAACTACCAGATTTTTTTCATTTTTTAGATCAATAAGTTCAAGCTAATTGGAACAAATTATATATGGCTTTATCCAAGTAAATAATATATATTTATTCTAGCACAACTATAGGGAATTCAATGTGATAGAGAAAGAGGATGCAGAGGTTTCTATCATTTTTACATGTAAATCTCCATAAGAAAATTTATTTTTGGTTAATTAAACGTCACCCGTCATAGATCTTATTAGCTTAAAGATAACGTTGGTTCTTATCTTTAGTTACTTCAGCTTCGTTTGGTCTGGTTTTCAGGTACTTCAGTCACGTCTGGTCTATTTTTTAGCTCTGTCAGGTATGTCTTCTCTGATCTTCAGCTTTATCAGGTACGTTACCTTAAATGACCAGAAATTGTCAGAATGAACCTTAAATTTTCTTATGGGATTTATATGTATAAATGAGAGAAACCTCTGCATCCTCTCTATCTCTCTCTAATACATGGAATTCCCTATAGTATTCTAAATCAAACGTAGATTCTCTACTAATCCAATATCCATTTTGTATTTATTTTTAATTACTTTACAATATCCATTTTGAGGTCACCTGAGATGATTGAGACCATTTCCAGATGGAAGTCTGTCTGTCGGTCTGTGTGTATTCTTCCATAATAGAGGCCACACGTTTAATCCGAAGAACACATTAGTACGACATCTATCAAACGGAAGTGTCACTATCAAAAAATGACACATGTAATATGTCACGGAATTTGACTTGCAATATGTAATTTGAAAGCTTTTGAAAAACTCTATTCAGAACAGTCAAAACTGTCACCTGTCAAAAATAAAAAAATGTCAAAATTTGAACCTTTAACATTAAATATTTATGAAATTTTTTTTTCTTATTTTTATAATATTTTCTGATTTTTTCAGATTTTTTGCTAATTTTTAATGATTTTTCTGATTCAATTTTTTTTATGATTTTTTTCAATTTATTTTCTGAATTTTTTGATTTTTTATTTTTATTTTATTGTTTTTCTTTTTGCTTTTTCTTATATATTATTTTTTGTGATTCTCCTGTCGGATTTTTTCTGTTCCTTCTGATTCTTTACAAATTTACGTCATATGTATAAACTGTAAAATTAAGGATTTTTGAATCCTAATAATCCTTGAAAAGATATTTTTTCTGATATTTTCTAGTTTTCTGATTTTTTTATGATTTTTTTGTTCTTCTTCATTTTTACTTATATTGTTTTGATTTTTTTTCTATTTTTTTTATTTATTTTCGAATTTTTTCTTACTCCTCTGTTTTTGTGCAATTATTTGCGATTTTTTTGCAATTATTTTTGGAATTTTGTTGCGATTTTTTATCGTAAAAAAATCGTAAAAGCAGGTAAAAGTCAGAACATTTCGTAAATAATTTTAAAAATTGAGAAAGATAGAAAAAAAAAGGAAAAATTCATAAAAAACGTAAAAAATCTTTAAAAAAAGACGTAAAAAATCGAAAAAAAAATCGTAAAAAATGGTAAAAAATTGTAAAAAACTGGTAAAAAGTCGTAAAATTTCGTATATAATGGCTAAATAATCGTAAAACATCATAAAAAATCGTAAAAAATCATAAAAATCGTAAAAACCCGTAATAAACCGTAGAAACCCGAAAAGAAACTAGAAAAATCTGGAACAAATGGAAATAAGGGATAATATCGGGAAAGATTAAAAACGCGAATAAATTAGGAAAAATTGAAAAAATCAAAAAAAATAAAATGAAATCGAAAAAAATCATAAAAAATTGTAAAAAAATCGTAAAAAATGTGCAAAAAGTAAAATTTCTTAAATAATTTAAAAAATTGAGACACAGAAAAAATGGAAGAAATACTAAAAAAACGTAAAAAATCGTAAAAAAACGTAACAAAGGTGTAATAACAGGCAAAAATTCGTAAAATTTTTATGAATTTTTTGATTATTATTTTATTGTTTTTCTTTTTGCTCCGGTTTTTTTTTATATATTATTTTTTGTGATTTTTTTCTGATTTTCCCTAAAATTAAGGATTTTTTGAATCCTAATAATCCTGGTAAAGATATTTTTTATGAGTTTTTCTGGTTTTCTGATTTTTTTTTGATTTTTCTCTTATTTTTTCTGATTTTTTTCTGATTGTCCGTTTTTTTGTTTTTTTCTGTTTTTTTTCGATTTTTTAAAAGTTTTCATCATTTCTTTCTTATATTATTTTGTTTCTTTTTCTATTTTTTCTTTGTTTTCTAATTTTTTCTTATTCCTCTAATTGTTTAAGACTTTTTGCGATTAATTTCAAATCTTTTGAATTTTCTCTTTTCCTGTTATTATTTTTTATGGTTACACTTGTTTCCGGTTTTTTTGGTTTCTTTTTTGTTTTGCGGTTTTTTGCAATTTTTGCTATTTTTTGTGATATACTTCGATTTCTTTTGTTTTTTTCAAATTCTTTTTCGTTTTGTTTTTTTTGTGATTTTTAGAGTTTTTTTTTCGGTTTTTTTACAAATTTTTTTTTAATTTTTTTCACAACTTTATATTTCATTTTTTTTTTAATATTTTCCGATTTATCTTTCAATTTGTTCCATTGTTTTCTGTTTTTTTCTTATTTTTTCTGATTTTTTCTGATTTTTCTGATTTTTATTTTTCCAACTCATCATTCGAGAAGGGAAAATATTGTGAACGAGCTAAAACATTTTCGAGATAAAGATAGAAATATTGATCTTAAATTTTGAGGTCCCCTGAGACGATTAAGACCATTTCCAGGTGGAACTCTGTCTGTCTATCTGCCTGTGTGTCTGTCTGTGTGTCTGTCAATTACTTAGTTTTTATATAACTGAGTAGAATAGCTATGACGGTTCAGGTATGGAAAATAACATGCGGAATCACTAAGGTCCATTCTGTTGATTTTTGGTACCTACTTCCGATGAAACTTGATCGGAAGCGGATCAAACCTGATCAAGATTAGTCCAGCGTGGATTGGAACCATTGAAAGTGGATTGGAACCTTGACGTGTATCAAAAATTAAAAGAAGGGATCTTAGCGTTTTCCCATGTTTTTTTTTTATAAGGAGTGTGCCAGAACTGTCATAGCTATTCTACTCACATGTAAGTACGTATATTTATTTTAAATATTTTAATTAGAACCCACTTCCCGGTATTTGATTGGGCTGAAATGTTACATACCTACATGTAATTCACAATTTATTATAAAAATTTTGTTAGAGAAAAAGCTGGACGGCGAGATTCGTGATTAAAACTCAAAAATTTATTGATCAACATTTTGTTTTCGGATATTTTCTTAACATATTTTTGTATTGGGAATTTGAATGGTGACCACCAATGACAAATTAAATCAGTTAAAAGATCAAAACTAATCCAATAAACTCTCTTTCATATCCTTGGTAGGATTTTTCCGAACTTCAATCGCTTTTAGCAACAATGTGTCATTCTATCTAACTAAAACCAACACAATGTAGTTATTGTGGATTAATCTTATTGTAAATTATATCTTTAGAGGTCCTAGGTAGATTAAATTCTCTTAAACAACTACAGAGAGGACAATTTATATCCAAAGTTCACAGATATATACGAACTCCTATCAAATGCACAATAGGAGACAAGCTTGATGGGAAACTATCATGTTTTCTAAAATGCCTTAAACATCTGTGCTTGAACAATTCTCAAAGTAACTCAAAGGCCAAAACTGTCAAACGCCAAACGAAATTACACAAAATATATACCTAACAAACTTATTACGCTTTAACTAGTTTTCCGGTGTTCATGATATAATGTAAATAAGTGTCCGGACTTTTATTAATTCCGGGTAAGCATTATATTTTTAGTCAGACCGAAATTTGCATATTAAAAAAATTCAGTCAGAGGTTATTCGATACTGGCTAAAAGGTTGCTGGATGCTATAAATAATAATTTTCTATTAACTGAGAGAAATTCCTATTAAATTGTATTTAAATTTTCATTTATTTCTAGTATTAATACTGACCAAAATCGATAATGGCAGATTCTTTGAAATATAGTAAACCGCCAATTGGGAAATAATTTGTTGTGATTTTAAATATTTTCATAATTAATTATATACATATTATTTTTGACAATTTTATTTGAAACATAATTTTCAAAATTGAACCAATCAAATTTTCCAAAATTCATTTGGAATGGACAGCTAATCAGATTATTGCAATATAAGAAAAGTCTCTAGTTCTTTACATTTTATTATGTATTATATAAACTTTATTTTAGGCCGAGCGAAGCACATGTGAATTCTGGTAAAAGTATGATTACTGACATAATTAAATACAAAAAAATTTCCAGATAAAGATTGAAATATCCATTTTGAGGTCACCTGAGATGATTAAGACCATTTCCGGATGGAAGTCTGTCTGTCTGTCTGTCTGTCTGTCTGTCTGTCTGTCTGTCTGTCTGTCTGTCTGTCTGTCTGTCTGTCTGTCTGTCTGTCTGTCTGTCTGTCTGTCTGTCTGTCTGTGTGTATTCTTCCACGATAGAGGCCACACGTTTAATCCGATTGAGCTGAAATTTGGTATATAGGTTTGGGTTATCCGTCGGAAAAACAGATTAGTTTTTGTACGACATCTGTCGAACGGAAGTGTCATTTAAAAGCCCTTGAAAAACTATTCAGAACAGTCAAAATTATTTCTCCAACTGTCACTTGTCAAAAATAAAAAAATGTCAAAATTTTAAACATTAACATTAAATATCTGAAAAATTTTTTTCCAATTTTTATAATATTTTCTGATTTTCTTTTTATTTTTTTTTCGATTTTTGGCTAATTTGCTGATGATTGTTTTGATTTTTTTTATGATTTTTTTCAATTTATTTTTTGAATTTTTCAAAAATTTTTATGAGTTTTTTCATTTTTTATTTTTTTATTTTTACCTTTTTATATATTATTTTTGGTGATTTTTTTCTGATTCTCCTGTCGGATTTTTTCTGTTTTTTCTGATTCTTTACAGATTTACGTCATATGTATAACCTGTAAAATTAAGGATTTTTAAATCCTAATAATCCTTGAAAAGATATTTTTTCTGATATTTTCTAGTTTTCTGATTTTTTTTATTATTTTTTCTGATTTTTTGTTTTTCTTCATTTTTACTTATATTGTTTTTTTTTGTCTATTTTTTTATTTGTTTTCGAATTTTTTCTTACTCCTCTGATTTTTTGCAATTATTTGCTATTTTTTTTTGCAATTTTTTTTGGAATTTTGTTGTGATTTTTTACCGTAAAAAAATTGTAAAAACAGGCAAAAAGTTGAAAATTCCGTAAATAATTTAAAAAATCGAGAAAAAGAAAAAATTGAAACAATCGTAAAAATCGTGAATAATCGTGAAAAGTCATGAAAAAACGTAAAAAATCGTGAAAAATTGCAAAAGGTTGTTAAAAAATGTAAAAAAATCGTAAAAACAGGCAAAAGTCAGAACATTTCATAAATAATTTTAAAATTTGAGAAAGATAGAAAAAAAACTGGAAAAATTAATAAAAAAAAAACGTAAAATCTTTAAAAAAAACTAAAAAATCGTAATAAACCGTAAAAACCCGATAAAAAACTGAAAAAATCTGGAACAAATGAAAGGGATAATATCGGGATAGATTGAAAAACGCGAATAAATTAGAAAAAATAAAAAAAAACAAAATGAATTCGAAAAAAATCATAAAAAACCGTAAAAAAGTGTAAAAAAAAAAATCGTAAAAAATTGTAAAAAAACAATAAAATCGTAAAAAACAGACAAAAAGTTGTAAAATTTCGTAAATAATTTAAAAAATTGACAAAGAGAAAAAGGAAAACTCGTAAAAAATCCTTACAAAGGTAAAAATTTCGTAAAAAACGTAAAAAATCATAAAATATGGTTAAAAGCGGTAAAAACTGGTAAAAAATGGTAAAAAATGGTAAAAAATGGTAAAAAATGGTAAAAAATGGTAAAAAATGGTAAAAAATGGTAAAAAATGGTAAAAAATGGTAAAAAATGGTAAAAAATGGTAAAAAATGGTAAAAAATGGTAAAAAATGGTAAAAAATGGTAAAAAATGGTAAAAAATGGTAAAAAATGGTAAAAAATGGTAAAAAATGGTAAAAAATGGTAAAAAATGGTAAAAAATGGTAAAAAATGGTAAAAAATGGTAAAAAATGGTAAAAAATGGTAAAAAATGGTAAAAAATGGTAAAAAATGGTAAAAAATGGTAAAAAATGGTAAAAAATGGTAAAAAATGGTAAAAAATGGTAAAAAATGGTAAAAAATGGTAAAAAATGGTAAAAAATGGTAAAAAATGGTAAAAAATGGTAAAAAATGGTAAAAAATGGTAAAAAATGGTAAAAAATGGTAAAAAATGGTAAAAAATGGTAAAAAATGGTAAAAAATGGTAAAAAATGGTAAAAAACGGTAAAAAAATGGTAAAAAATGATCAAAAACGGTAAAAAAGTGTAAAAAAACCGTAAAGAAATCTTAAAAAAAAGATGTGAAAAATAAAATAAAAAAAATAGTAAAAAATTGAATTTCAATAAAAATGTATAATAAAATCAATTTTTTCTTAAAATTTGAATCTAGACTGACAGAAGCGAAACTTTTTGTTATAAACAGATCCTCTTTTTTTATTTTTTTGCAGGTCACTTTTGTTATAATTCACAATACTTCTTTAGTAGCTAATCAAAAATGTCATTCTGATTATGTCTGTTTAAAAGACTAAAATATCTTCATAGCGTTATATCCATAAATTTCGTGTTGCGAATTATGTAAAACGTCTCGAAGAGATAGTTTTTAAAAAAATTTTATTTTTAAATTTATTTTTACAAAAATGAAAAACCCGGTGTTAACAATAATAAAGACAAAATCAGACTGAATAAAATGAATAAAAACGTATTTGAAGTTCCCATGCAAAAATGCTGCCTCTTCATTCTTGTTTCCAAGAATTTAGTGCTAGGTCAGCATTCTCACGTACATAACTTGCGTATAGTTCTTGTGTTTATTGCTAAAGTGAATTTTTCCGGCCTAAGTACAATAAAAATCGTATGATTTTACCCCGTGTAATATTCTTATTTAAAAAAGAGTTACTACCCAATGCAAACCAACACTATACTTGATGTAATATAATTAATTGACGAATTATTGATAGAATAGGTAGATTTTCACCAATTGAGTGTATATATTTAGGAAGATAATAAAATATTTCATAAGATATCACCTCAATATTAAAAAAAAATTGAAAATGAAAGTGGCTTTCGCTTTTTAGAGTAGTTAATTTGATCTCCGAACAAAAAGGATTATCAACTTTCCTACCAACATATAATCAAAGCTAATAAGTGATCGTCAGATGGTTCATAAGTAATTATTAGAACCTAATCAAGATATTAATTTATAAGTGATTACTGGGATTAAATTTTGTATTCTTAATTCGCTTAGCATGTGTTTGAAAACATAAAAAGAGGAACAGGACCGTCGCTAGATATTTTGTCCACGTACAAAATTTGTCATGTCTTGAATTGAATAAATTAAAATAAATAATAGCACAAAATATAAAAAGAAAAAATTAGAAACGATTGATTTTATTTCTTTTTTTTTATAATTTTCTAGATCTTGGACCCCTAACATACCCTCGTCCCAAAAACCGTTGTGTCTGTCATCAAAAATTTTAAGTGATACCATTGTATGATAGTTTTACTTTCCCGACCCACCTCCTAGAAGGCAAAGTATTGTGAACGAGCTAAAAAAAAAATCGAGATAAAAACGGAAATATCCATTTTCGGGTCCCCTGAGACGATTAAGACTATTTTCAGATGGAAGTCTGTCTGTCGGTCTGTGTGTGTGTGTGAGTGTGTGTCTGTGTGTGTGTATGTCTGTGTGTGTATTCTTCCACGATAGAGGCCACACGTTTAATCCGATTGAGCTGAAATTTGGTATAGAGGTTTGGCTTACCCGTCGGAAGAACCCATTAGTTTTTGTATGACATCTGTCAAAAGGAAGTACCACTATCAAATAATGACAGATGTAATATGTCACGGAATTGGACATGCAATATGTCATTTGAAAGCCCTAGAAAAACTCTATTCACAACAGTCAAAATTATTTCTCCAACTGTCATCTGTCAAAAATAAAAAAATGTCAAAATTTGAAACTTCAGCATTAAATATCTGAAGAAGTATTAATCCGATTGAGCTGAAATTTGGTATGTGGGTTTAGGTTATCTGTCAGAAGAATCCATTAGTTTTTGTACGAGATCTATCTAACGGAACTATCACTATCAAAAAATGACAGATGCATTGTGTCACGGAATTGGACATGCAATATGTCGTTTCAAAGCCCTTGAAAAACTCTATTCAGAACAGTCAAAATTATTTCTCCAACTATCACCTGTCAAAAATAAAAAATGTCAAAGTTGAAACTTTAACATTAAATATCTGAAAAAGTGTTCGTGGATACTCGTCGGGAAAGTTTTGGGGCGACACAACCGATTTTTTTAATAAATGAGCAATATTCTTTTTCATAATTTTTCATCTTTATAATTTCTTAAAGGGTTTCAAAGTCCAAATTTGGAATTAGTTTATATACGTATTTGTGGACCAACAAAAATTCCCTCTTTTAATTTTACATCTGAAAAACTTGGAAAAATTATGTGTAAATATTTAAAAGCAGAACCATTTTTATCTTTGACGAAATTTTTTATCAGGTCCAATTAGATTATATTTTTCTGATCCACCACAGAAATAAATTTCACATTCATTTTTCCTGGAGTAAATTCATTTTTCTTTTCACAAGCACAAAAAATACGACATAACATATTAACTACTTTTAAATCGACATATATTTTTTAGTGGTGCTGTTCATATTGCATCAATTTCATTAAAACAGAGATTATTTGACGATACCCCGCCTAGAACCGATGATATAAATAGCCAACACAAAACTTAATTAATTTACTTGTGAAATACCTATAGGTATTGAACGACAAATTTGTATAAGTTCAATTAATAATATTTGTAACATTAAAGTTAATAAACCTTTTGTAAAACAGTAAACAAAACATTTTTAAAACATTCTTTGAGTGAGTGAAAACTTAATTATATGGTTTTTTATTATCGTTATGAAGTAATACAGTTTTTAAGCTACATTTAGTCGAAGCGATAAATAAACGTAATTACAGTTTTAATTCACTACATGAAAAAGCATAAAAAAATCATAGAAAAAGTAAAAATTATCCATTTTGGTGAAATAGGAGCTAAAAATTTGCTTTGTTGCAAGTCTTCAATTCAGTTTGGCAGATTACATTACAAAATCGTCAATATTTTCATCTTCCATAAACAGTTCTTGGTGATTATCCGTATATGATATCGGTTTTCATAATAAATTTTATGCTCATTTTTCGAATTAAAGCCTGCAAAAATAACAGTCATTTTCGTGATTTGAAGGTGAGCCAAATTGGAGACAAATATTTTCCAAAGATGTCCAGCACCTACTAGTAAGTCTAAAAATTTCACAAAAAAAATCTGGGACAAACTTTTTATCACGATTAGTCACAGAGAAACCAAAATGAAAATATGCTATTTTAAGACTGTCCGATATCGCTCTTCCCCTTTTTTGTGAATATAAATTTTCTGCAAACGTAACAAAAACATAAGAACACGAAAAATAGAAGATACAGTTTAGAGGATGGCAGTGATTCTAAGAAGGATCTTTTAATGATATCACCTTCATCGCTGCTCATACCCAGGGACAACATACTAACAGACTGACAAACCCATCCGCAAGCGACAGGACACCAAAACGATGACAATAGGGATAGAGGCGTCGGTCGTCCCAAAAACCAAATGACAAGGATCAGCCAGGCATCCGCCAATGCCCATTGGGGCGGAATACGGCTATACCAGGACGAGATGATATGACGACCAGGGGACTAGGTGTCCTTCAATGCTAACTTACGGTATGTTCTCAATAGCGGGCATGCCGAGGGGAGAACCTGGGGGGGGGGTGGTAGGGGACTTGTGGGATCTTCATCGCTGCGTGGTTTGTATCCGACCCACTTTAATTGCACTTCATTTTAAACATTTTTAAGATTTTCTGAAGAATAAATTCATTTCTAGTCATCTTTGGACCAAGTAATGTATTCAATAAAACTCATTGCAGGCAAAAAACGTCATAGAAAAAAATAGTGATAGGTTTTGTCTACTTTTCAATAGTGCGTGCTTCAGTACCACTCCAGAGCTGAAAGTGCCACTTTTGGCATAATTGTGATACAATTGACAACATTGGACTGAGTGGTCCTGTGTGGCGTAGCTTGGGTGAACAAGACCCGAGCGTATTGCAGTGTGATTGAGGCCTATAGAGGCATTGCTGCGTACTCCCAGTCATTTAAATCTCACTTCATATACATGTTTTACTTTAAACAACTTTGAACAGTAAATGTGATAGAGAAAAACAGAAGACAGTTCCTTATTCAGGCATATCGTTGACTTTGAAGTTAATAACATTTTTTTACACATTATCATCTTTTAAAGCTTATGATGCTCAATAAATTTTAGCTGGATTAAATATTGTAAAAACAATAGAGATGAATTGATTTTAAACAATTTAACATTTTTTTTTTAATTATTTAATGTGTAAGATTATAAATCTCTTTTAATTATTTGTAAGTAATTACTTCTGTTAGTTTAAACTGTTCTTGATAATTAGATTACATGTAGCATGTAGGCGTCACACGCTAAGAAAAATATCTACAAATGAGACAAAGGAAATTAATTAATAATTACAATTAATGGAGAAAGGCCGATAAGAATCACGTATTTATAGTTAGGATATACGACCATATGACAAATGTTGTACTCAACTTAGGGGTTAACATACTTTTAAAGAAAATACGGTAAAAAAGTATAATCCAAAAATATTTGTTGAGAAAAAGCAACCAATATTTTTCTTTCTATCAGTTATAATTAAAAAATCGAACTTCATTTGATCGAAAATTTGATCGAAAATTTAGTTGATCGAAAAATCAAATGTCCGAAAAATCATTCTCATTCAATTAGATCAATAGGACTTTAAAGCGGTCCATGAATTTCCCGTGTCCCCATTCGATGAGAAGTACTTTAAATTATATTTTTAAGCTACGCATTTGTAACACAAAACTAATAAAATTTGTCACCAGTCACTATACAACTTGTTTAATTACAGCTAATAATTTGTTTGTGTTAAGTAAAATATTTAGTACTCCCAATAATTTAGTGTTTCCAAGGTGATTAATTTTTGATTACTATAATTAAATTCTTAATAATTATGAATAAACTTTTTCCTCAGTGTAATAATATCAGAATTGGTGTCATAGTGACGTTTATAGACAAAGTTTCTTGCAGTGTTTAGAAAGAGTCATTCATAAACTGGATACTGAATGGATATTTTTATGTGAAAGAATACCAACGTGACGTCACGATATATTGTAAATGTGAAGAGTGCACGAGTTCAGCATGTACAGCGAGAGTGATAGGAAAAAATGAAATTTTTGAGAAACGAGGAGACTACACTCATACTGGAAGATCAGATATACTAGTAATAAGAAAAGCTCTTCAGAAAATAAGAGAGTTGGCATTTAGATCTAAAGAAGCATCGAAAGCAATTATCTGGAATGCTTCCAACGAATTCAGTAGAAAGCGTGAAAAGGACAATTACGAATATCAGGAAGAAAGAAGACATTTGAACTTTGCTACCATATTCCATGAAAGATCTGATTATTTCAGCAGAATATAAAATCACGAATAAAAGGATACAGTACTTGGTATATGATTCTGGAAACAATCGAACGAATTTTAATATTCATCACACCAAAAAATCTGCAAATATTGTCAGATACGATTAATGGATGATGTTTCAGACTATTCCTTCCTTATGTTATCAATTATATTTCATCCTCGCTGAAATTGACAAGACGATAAAACAAAATCGATTGTGCCTCCCGAAAGCTTTCCCGACAAGTTTCTAGAGACGAATACCTTCTCAGATTTTTAATGTTAAGGTTTCAAACTTCTACATTTTTTTTATTTTTGACAGGTGACAGTTGGAGAAATAATTTTGACTGTTCTGCATAGAGATTTTCAAAGGCTTTCAAAGTCAAATTTTGTGACATATTGCTTCCGTCATTTTTGACAGCGACACTTCCGTTTGACAGGTTTCTAACAAAAACTTACTGGTTCTTCCGACGATTAACAAAACCCATTTGAAATAACGAAATGTCACATTTTTGACATTTGTAACATCGAAATGTGACATTTTTGAAAATTGAAACTTCAAAAATGTAAGTTTGACGGTTGAAACGTCAAAATATGACAAGTTTAACATTCTAAATATCATCATATAACTTTGACATGTATAAATATCAAAATATTTTTATTTACATTAGATATTTCATATAAAAAAGTGACACATTTGACTTTTATATAAATTGAAATGTTAATATATGAAAGTTTTAGTTTAAATGTTAAAATTAAATTAATTTGACATTTTAATCGAAAAAATATAGCAACATTCACATTTTTAAAGTAAAATGTTAAAATTCTATTATTTCGAATAGAAGTTACTAATCAAAATTAAAAGATTTGACATTTAATAAATTGAAACTCTAAAATATACAAATATTGACATTTGAAAGATGAATTGTAAAAATTTAACACTTTTTAAACATCAAAATTTTTATATTTAGAATTAAAAAATTTACCCCAAAGTGAAATTATTCATGAAAAATGATATTTTGTTCTATCAACGTCAAAATATAAAAGGTTTAATGTTATAAATGTCAAAATATGATAAAAGTCAAAATTTGACATTTGAAAAGTGAGAATATGGTAAGTGTGACATTATCAAAATATAACAAGTTTGACAGTTAGGATAAAAATTATTTATAATAATTGACAAGTTGGGATTATAAATTATTTAATATTACATACGTCAAATAATGATAAATTTGACAGTTAAAAAGTTGGAATATGACAATTTCGACATTCAGATATTCTTTATAAAAATAACACGATGGAAATTTCCCAATATTTGAAACAATAAAATATAAAAATTTAATATTTTAATATAGAAATTCTTAGTAGAAAATGACAAGACTCACATTTACCAATTACCAAATTGTTCAAGAAAAACGATGACATTTGTCAAGAATTGAAACGTCAAAATATGACAATTTTGACATTTGAAACACAAATTATTCCTGAAAAATGATAACATTTGAAACATCAAAATATGACAAGTTTGACATTTACAACGAAAATTTTTATATAAACCATAACAAGGTAGATATTTTTCCATAATTGAAAAGTCAAAAAGTTCGATATTTAGAATGGAAATTCTTAGTAAAAAAATACAAGATTGAAATTTACCAAACATAATTCGAAATATGAGAACTTTGACATTTTAAACAGAAATTGTTCATCAAAAATGACAAGATTGACATTTGTTCATTCATTTTTTCAGTAATTTTAGATTTTTCAAAAAATAAAGTTTCCTTGACTCAACTTTTTGACAAATTCAAAATTTCTTATTTTTCACGATTTTCTTTTGTTTTAACCACCTTGTTTGAAGAATTTTTGATTTTTTAAATACATTTCCCTCGACTATATCTTAAATAAATCGGTTGACAGGTGAAATATGGAGAAATAATTTTGAAGGTTATGCAGTTTAAGACACGGATTTGAAAGCAAACGGTCGTCGGTTCGAAACCCCAACCTCGTTAATTTTTTTTTCAAACAACTAACTTTTTTATTCTGAATAATTTTTATTCAGAATCACTCGAAGCAGTTTAATTTCGAGGACAAATTATTTAATCCGAGTCAGTTCTTAATATTATATTCATTTTTTAAATATCAAAATGCCTGGCAATTAATTTTGATTGTACGGGACAAAGTTTAACAATTTAGCCTACAGGTGTCGCCACAAGGCAAGTTGGACACAGCGAATAGTTCAATCGATTATTTATTAATGAAATAATTATTGTATTTGAATAAATTATGTTCGATCCAAATGTAGTTCAGTTCGATCAATTGCAATTTTGTTCAGTAGTTTCTTCTGTGGAATGATTTTCGATTTTTCGATCAATTGATTTTTCGATGAATTGATTTTATATCAAATGATTTCGACCTATTAATTTTAATCAGATTTCCGGCAACCTAAAAAATAGTGTCAATGTTTGTAACAAAATTGTATACATTAATACTAATGAATGGGGAGTTCAACTTGAAATATTTTTTTGCATTATTTGAGAAAAAAATTAATTTCTATTTATGAAAAAATCGTTTTTTTTGCTTTTTACCTCTCGCCCTTCAGATAAGAGAGGTATAGGAATCATGCTAAAAATTGGGTAGTGAGTTTTCAATTGATAAACACGTTTTGGGGTCCCTAGAATACGATTTTAATATTTTCGCGATGATGTCTGTGTGTGTGTGTTAGTTAGTGTGTTAGTGTGTGTGTGTGTGTTAGGATGGATGTTGTAGTAACGATAACTCAAAAACTACTGAATAAAAAAATTTGAAATTTTGCATACAGGATTCTGATACCCTAGATTAGATCTGATTAGATTTTGGTGCCAATCGCACAACCGGAAGTGGCAGTTACTATGGGTGATGACGCCATTATTATACAAAACGGCAATAAAGTTTTACACATATATTTTGTATACCCTATAGTTTATATTCATCTCATTAAAATTTTCGAAACTTTTGCCATTGTTACCAGATTTACAAAAAAATAATTTTTTTTTATACTTTTTTGTGTCAACCTGTAAATTTTTGATTCAAAAATGGCGAGAGGTCATGTGCTGGCCACATCAGATTTTTTCTTTAATTTAACATAAAAAAATTGATATTTAAAAATTACTGCATCTATGCAACTTGTAGTGCACCTACGTCACTTATGTGCAATAGCTGTAGCATAATATTAACGCAGGCCAGTTTCTCTAAATAAAATTGACGTTTTCAAATATAGATGACATTTGTTTATAAAGTGTCGTTTGGTCAATATGTTTTTAATTGTGCTTACTTGTACCTTTGTTTACGTATCTTTACAAATACAAATAAATTCGGAAAATTATCAACATCAACCAGCTCTACAGAGTACAAACTACAATAGTCGTTTTCTTTATCTAACAGTGGAATCTAATATTTATTCATCTCTCTCGATTTTGAAGGCGAATTCACAGTGGATAGGTCCAAGTTTTCATCTTTATCCAATTATCATATAATGGTTTTCTCCATCTTTGTCTCTATAAGTGAGATTTAACAGCTGTTATTCATTTGTATTCTCTTCTTTACACATTTGCAGTTAATGGCTTGACAGTAACTTCATTGCACATAAGTGACGTCACGATCGTAATGGCGGCATATTCAAATAATTAGAAATTTGAATTTTTAAATTAATTTATTCAAAAATCTAGCTTAAATTACGATAAATAATTAAACTCAATGGGTTTTATTTGACTAATTCTAACTGTTAATAAAGAAAAAACGTGAGGTTATATTTTTATTGAACTCCCCATTGCAGCGCTGCATCTCAATCTGGATAACTTTTTCGCTTGTAATACATGATTAACCCGGCATTACTCCGGCGGGGTCTAACAGACCCCAGGCGATTTAAAACTGCCTAAACTATTTCTTAAACTGCAAGTACGCATATACGGTTTCCTATAACTTCGTCAATAACATCGATCAGCAATTCTGTCGTACTAGGAAGTTTGGAGAATTTACACGTTTAAAGTGCTCTGGGGCCTGTGACACCCCACCTGGGTTATAAAGTTATAAAATTTATTAGACTGTAATATTTTTTTCAGATCTAAAGTTGTAAGTTTTTAGTTTACAATTGTTATGTATGATGAAATTATTGAAATATTTTTCGCTTAAACTAATTGTATTTGTTTTAAAATCATGGGAGACTATGAAAGAAGTCAGCAACGGCAATTGAATATATGGACTGAGATTGAAAGTGACGAAGATGAAGCTGTATTCGGATCAGAAAGTGGTGCTGATAACTCGGATCATGTTAGTTCTCAAATAAGTGACCCGGAAGAAGACATTGACTTTGAAAATCTTATGGAAGAGGATGGCCAGCAACACTTTATACGCCAAAACTATTACTTAGGTAGAGATAAAGTTACGAAATGGTACAAACACTGTAGTACAAGCCGAGTAAGGACAAGAGCTGAGAATTAAATTACGAAACTACCTGGACCTAAACAAAGTGCTCGTAGTGCAAAAACACCTTTGGAATGCTGGCAACCCTTCTTTGATGAAAATATGCTTATTGACATTACACACTGCACAAACTTGATGATTCAACAAAAATCACAAAATTATAAAGATAAACAAAATTGCGGTGAAATAAAAGCATTATTTGGCTTTTTATATCTTGCGCGATTGTGGAAGTCAAATGGAACTGGAATGGATATATTTCGAGTTGTAATGTCTTATAGATTTTCATTTCTTTTATTATGTCTAAGATTGGACAATTTTGAGAACAGACCCTTGAGGCTGCAAATAGACAAACTTGCTTCCATAAGGTCTGTTTTTGAGAAATTCGTCTCAAATTGTCAAGAAGCTTACTCGCCTGGGCAATATATAACTTTGGATGAAAAACTGGAATCTTTTCGAGGGAGATGTTCTTTTCGGCAGTATATCCCCAACAAGCCCGCAAAATATGTGATCAAAATTCAAGCCCTTGTGGATGCACGTTCATTTTATACTATAAATATGGAAATATATCCTGACCAACAACCAGATGGTCCATATAAATATAGTAACAGTGCGTATGATGTAGTAGACAGGATAGTGGCGTTAATATCTAAAACTAACCGAAATGTAACATTCGACAATTGGTACACCAGTTTAGAAGCAGTAAATAATTTGCGTGTTAAACACAATCTGACTGCTGTCGGAAATGTTACAAAGGGTAAAACAGGTAAAAGGATGATTCCACTTGAATTTAAAAATATAAAAATGAGAAAAATCAGGTCATCCGTGTTTGGTTTCCAAAAAAATAATAAGTTGGTGTCCTACGTACCTACGAAAAATAAATACGTCGTATTACTTTCATCTCTACATCATGATGATAACATAGATGAATCGACTGAAAAAAAATGCTACCAGAAATAATAAGCTTTCATAATATGACAAAAGGTGGCGTCGAAAACGTTGACGAAATGTCAGGTTCATATTCCGTTGCCAGAAATTGTAGGAGAATTTTTTATTCCCTTCTAGATACTTATGGTATTAATAGCCAAATTTTATATAAATTTAACACCAATAATTATGGTCTACAAAGACGTCTCTTTTTGGAAGAACTAGGATGTGCACTTATCAGACCTACAATCGAAGCTAGAAAAAATAATACGCACTTGCCGAAGATTTTACGAATTAAGATACGTGATATTCTTGGGAATCCTGCTGAACCAGAACCTCAACGACATATTGGAGTCCAAGAAGCCGAGACAGAAAGACAAAGTACCGTTGTTAGACGTGTGGACTATTCATATATTTGGAACATGTGAGAAGCTATTGCCAAAATTGTGCTGACTTCAATGACGAGTAAAATTTTACTAACGACAAAGTGAATTTTGAATTTTTTTGTTGATTTGACATCTATATAATTTATTTTTGCTAAAAAAATTAATATTTCGTTAGTTGTTTTAATTTCATTTATTTTTCAAAAATGTCTAAGAATAATTCAATAATTTTTGTTTTTATTTGGTATTACGTAGTAAAACTTTATAAAAACTGGTTTTTTATTATTTTTCTAATCAAATATACTTCAGACAATGCAATTTTTTTGAAAGTTTTCAAATTTGAAATTTAGATTTTTCTATAATATTTTTTTTAAATTGGGGTCTGTCACGTGGGTTGTTATGTAAAAAAAATTCACCTGGGTAATGTCGTGTTAATTATTATTTACTGATGTCAATCTATTAGGGCCTTCGCTTTTATGGGATTTAACTACATATTAAGAGTTTTTTATAATAATAATGTTCATTTTTTCGTTGTCGAAATAAATTAATTCATATTTTGTCCTCTAATGACGGTTATGATTAGAAATCTTTCATTGCTGGTTGTCATTTTTTACACAATATGATGATATTACTGAATGGAAATATAACCAGGTTTTTTTTTGCCGGAAATCCTGTTAATATGATTTATGATGCAATTTGATTTATACCAGAAGATTAAAATTGTTTCGGATTTGATTTTTTACATTCTATTGAACAAATTATAAAGAGTAACCCTAATACCATATTTTGGGAATCATGTATCGCTTCAATTCAGTCATACATAATTTATGACATACTTTGTTTTGTTTGATTATAACTTTTAGCATTTATTTTAGTAACTTTTAAAAAAGTTGCAGTATCTTACGGATTTTATTGTAGTAGAATTTTATTGACTACATATTTTAGCCCTTATATGAAAAATTTTCACGAAAATGTACAAGAGATCTAGCAATAGAAGATGTTTTTTTAACGCATAATCGCATTTCAAGTTTCGAGAATTAAATAGAGAAAACAGGAAAATTATTGCTTAATGACTCAAATGATGACACAGATAATAATTAGAATTAGCTTCATGGTATCGTTCGACATAAGAAATTTATTTTAAATACGTGCCTTACATCGCAGAAATTTACTTGTACATTATTCATGATCAAATAATCAAATTTCAGTTTTAATCGACCTCAATACCTACCTAAAAAAAATTATGTTATCAGTGGGCCATCTTGAATTTGTTATTTTTGACTGAAAATTCAGTTTCAGCGACCTCGAAAACATAAGGATCCCAATTTTTTTGATGATGCAATCTGCCATAAATTAGTTTTATGTCTTAGAGACAGAATTGCCGAATTTAAGCAGAAAACATTTTCTTTCGGGAATCTTTTTAGACTAAATTCACCGTATCATGTACGATTTCATTTTAAAAGAAAAAAAGAATAACTTATTGTAATACAGCGTTTATTTATCCTATTTTGTTATTATTAAATTCTGTTATTTACTCTGTGTTCAAGTTTTATTTTTGTTTTTATAAACAAATCCTATTAAAACAAAAGAATCATAAGAGCTTTTGCTAAGCGACTTTCTAATAAGAAAGCCATATTTTTATATAAATAATAAAATCTCTAATCTAGGAGAAAAATTAATTACCAGATTTATTATTGAGATCTATTCCATCCTATACCGTAAAAGAACTCAACATTTGGTCTTAAATACAACAAATCTGTAATTGTAGATAATAAAGATTCCACATATTGCACATCCTTCAGATTTCGTCATATGTATTAATGAAGATTTTTTCTGTGATCTCAGAGACACGCCTTTGTTTATGTTATTAGCGTAATTCATTCCAATTTAAATTTTTACATTCGTTAACCAAAAGTACAGAAAACTTTTTACTGATTTACAAATAAATTGTCAAAACGATTAAAAATGAAAACTAACTCGGTTTAAAATTGTTCTAGAGTTGTACAACTCGAGTTGATTTTATTTAAAATATTCTAATTTGCAACAGCTGAAATTCTGCCAGCTACAGAAAAATTTCTACTGATTTACAATTAAATTGTCAAAATGATTCAAAGAGAAAACTAACTCGATTTAAAATTGCTCTAGATTTCTACAACTTGAGGTGATTTTATTTAAAATATTCTAATTTGCAACAACTCAAATTGTACCAACAACAGAAAACTTTCTACAAATTTACAAATAAATTGTCAAAACGATAGTAAGTGAAAAAAACTAACTCGGTTTAAAATTGTTCTGGAGTTCTACAACTCAAGTTGATTTTATTTAAAATTTTCTAATTTGCAACAGCTCAAATTGTACCAACTATAGAAAACTTTCTACTGATTTACAATTAAATTGTCAAAATGATTCAAAGTGAAAACTAACTCGATTTAAAATTGTTCTAGAGTTCTGCAACTTGAGTTGATTTTATTTAAAATATTCTAATTTGCAACAGCTCAAATTGTACCAGCTACAGAAAACTTTCTACTGATTTACAAATAAATTGTAAAAACGATTCAAAGTCTAAACTAACTCGGTTTAAAATTGTTCTAGAGTTCTACAACTTGAGTTGATTTTATTTAAAATATTCTAATTTGCAACAGCTCAAATTGTACCAGCTACAGAAAACTTTCTACTGATTTACAATTAAATTGTCAAAATGATACAAAGTAAAAACTAACTCGGTTTAAACTTGTTCTAGAGTTCTACAACTCGAGTTGATTTTATTTAAAATATTCTAATTTGCAACAGCTCAAATTGTACCAACTACAGAAAACTTTCTACTGATTTACAATTAAATTGTCAAAACGATTCAAAGTCAAAACTAACTCGATTTAAAATTGTTCTAGAGTTCTACATTTTGAGTTGATTTTATTTAAAATATTCTAATTTGTAACAGCTCAAATTGTATCAACTGCAGAAAACTTTCTACTGATTTACAATTAAATTGTAAAAACGATTCAAAGTCACTAAATCGATTTAAAATTGTTCTAGAGTTCTACAACTTGAGTTGATTTTATTTAAAATATTCTAATTTGCAACAGCTCAAATTGTACCAACTACAGAAAACTTTCTACTGATTTACAATTAAATTGTCAAAACGATTCAAAGTCAAAACTAACTCGATTTAAAATTGTTCTAGAGTTCTACATTTTGAGTTGATTTTATTTAAAATATTCTAATTTGCAACAGCTCAAATTGTACCAGCTACAGAAAACTTTCTACTGATTTACAAATAAATTGTAAAAACGATTCAAAGTCACTAAATCGATTTAAAATTGTTCTAGAGTTCTACAACTTGAGTTGATTTTATTTAAAATATTCTAATTTGCAACAGCTCAAATTGTACCAACTACAGAAAACTTTCTACTGATTTACAATTAAATTGTCAAAACGATTCAAAGTCAAAACTAACTCGATTTAAAATTGTTCTAGAGTTCTGCAACTTGAGTTGATTTTATTTAAAATATTCTAATTTGCAACAGCTCAAATTGTACCAGCTACAGAAAACTTTCTACTGATTTACAATTAAATTGTCAAAACGATTCAAAGTCAAAACTAACTCGATTTAAAATTGTTCTAGAGTTCTACAACTTGAGTTGATTTTATTTAAAATATTCTAATTTGCAACAGCTCAAATTGTATCAACTGCAGAAAACTTTCTACTGATTTACAATTAAATTGTCAAAACGATTCAAAGTCTAAACTAACTCGGTTTAAAATTGTTCTAGAGTTCTACAACTTGAGTTGATTTTATTTAAAATATTCTAATTTGCAACAGCTCAAATTGTACCAGCTACAGAAAACTTTCTACTGATTTACAATTAAATTGTCAAAATGATACAAAGTAAAAACTAACTCGGTTTAAACTTGTTCTAGAGTTCTACAACTCGAGTTGATTTTATTTAAAATATTCTAATTTGCAACAGCTCAAATTGTACCAACTACAGAAAACTTTCTACTGATTTACAAATAAATTGTAAAAACGATTCAAAGTCAAAACTAACTCGGTTTAAACTTGTTCTAGAGTTCTACAACTTGAGTTGATTTTATTTAAAATATTCTAATTTGCAACGGCTGAAATTGTATCAACTGCAGAAAACTTTCTACTGATTTACAAATAAATTGTAAAAACGATTCAAAGTCACTAAATCGATTTAAAATTGTTCTAGAGTTCTGCAACTTGAGTTGATTTTATTTAAAATATTCTAATTTGCAACAGCTCAAATTGTACCAGCTACAGAAAACTTTCTACTGATTTACAAATAAATTGTAAAAACGATTCAAAGTCACTAAATCGATTTAAAATTGTTCTAGAGTTCTGCAACTTGAGTTGATTTTATTTAAAATATTCTAATTTGCAACAGCTCAAATTGTACCAGCTACAGAAAACTTTCTACTGATTTACAATTAAATTGTCAAAACGATTCAAAGTCAAAACTAACTCGATTTAAAATTGTTCTAGAGTTCTACAACTTGAGTTGATTTTATTTAAAATATTCTAATTTGCAACAGCTCAAATTGTATCAACTGCAGAAAACTTTCTACTGATTTACAATTAAATTGTCAAAACGATTCAAAGTCAAAACTAACTCGATTTAAAATTGTTCTAGAGTTCTACAACTTGAGTTGATTTTATTTAAAATATTCTAATTTGCAACAGCTCAAATTGTACCAACTACAGAAAACTTTCTACTGATTTACAATTAAATTGTCAAAACGATTCAAAGTCAAAACTAACTCGATTTAAAATTGTTCTAGAGTTCTACATTTTGAGTTGATTTTATTTAAAATATTCTAATTTGTAACAGCTCAAATTGTATCAACTGCAGAAAACTTTCTACTGATTTACAATTAAATTGTAAAAACGATTCAAAGTCACTAAATCGATTTAAAATTGTTCTAGAGTTCTACAACTTGAGTTGATTTTATTTAAAATATTCTAATTTGCAACAGCTCAAATTGTACCAACTACAGAAAACTTTCTACTGATTTACAATTAAATTGTCAAAACGATTCAAAGTCAAAACTAACTCGATTTAAAATTGTTCTAGAGTTCTACATTTTGAGTTGATTTTATTTAAAATATTCTAATTTGCAACAGCTCAAATTGTACCAGCTACAGAAAACTTTCTACTGATTTACAATTAAATTGTAAAAACGATTCAAAGTCACTAAATCGATTTAAAATTGTTCTAAAGTTCTACAACTTGAGTTGATTTTATTTAAAATTTTCTAATTTGCAACAGCTCAAATTGTACCAGCTACAGAAAACTTTCTACTGATTTACAAATAAATTGTAAAAACGATTCAAAGTCAAAACTAACTCGGTTTAAAATTGTTCTAGAGTTCTACAACTTGAGTTGATTTTATTTAAAATATTCTAATTTGCAACAGCTCAAATTGTACCAACTACAGAAAACTTTCTACTGATTTACAATTAAATTGTCAAAACGATTCAAAGTCAAAACTCACTCGGTTTAAAATTGTTCTAGAGTTCTACAACTTGAGTTGATTTTATTTAAAATATTCTAATTTGCAACAGCTCAAATTATACCAACTACAGAAAACTTTCTACTGATTTACAAATAAATTGTAAAAACGATTCAAAGTCAAAACTAACTCGGTTTAAAATTGTTCTAGAGTTCTACAACTTGAGTTGATTTTATTTAAAATATTCTAATTTGCAACAGCTCAAATTGTACCAACTACAGAAAACTTTCTACTGATTTACAATTAAATTGTCAAAACGATTCAAAGTCAAAACTCACTCGGTTTAAAATTGTTCTAGAGTTCTACAACTTGAGTTGATTTTATTTAAAATATTCTAATTTGCAACAGCTCAAATTGTACCAACTACAGAAAACTTTCTACTGATTTACAAATAAATTGTAAAAACGATTCAAAGTCAAAACTAACTCGGTTTAAAATTGTTCTAGAGTTCTACAACTTGAGTTGATTTTATTTAAAATATTCTAATTTGCAACAGCTCAAATTATACCAACTACAGAAAACTTTCTACTGATTTACAATTAAATTGTCAAAACGATTCAAAGTCAAAACTAACTCGATTTAAAATTGTTCTAGAGTTCTACAACTTGAGTTGATTTTATTTAAAATATTCTAATTTGCAACAGCTCAAATTATTTCAACTACAGAAAACTTTCTACTGATTTACAAATAAATTGTAAAAACGATTCAAAGTCAAAACTCACTCGGTTTAAAATTGTTCTAGAGTTCTACAACTTGAGTTGATTTTATTTAAAATTTTCTAATTTGCAACAGCTCAAATTGTACCAGCTACAGAAAACTTTCTACTGATTTACAATTAAATTGTCAAAACGATTCAAAGTGAAAATTGCCGCGTTATTTCTTAAATAAATAATTTCCATATAATAAAAATTTAAATCAAGATCAAAATAAACAACATTCAGATTATATTTAGCAACTTTGTTAAATCTTTTGTGGCGTGAATTAACCAATTTAAAATGTAATAGTCATTTCGCAGTGTTTATTTTCTTAAAAACGATCTAGTTCTGCTTGAAGCTTTAATAAAACCTAACCAGTGTTTTTACTGATTTAATTTTGACAGAATTTCAAAATAGAAAAGCGTTCATTGTTATAAAATTAAAAGAGCCATGTTGAAAATTAGTATAGAAAATAAAAAATGCAAATTAATTTTTATAGACAATTATAATAGAAACGTGTTCGAACTCGTAAAAATGAAAATCCCTTATTACTTTTAGAGTAAAAGTAGATAGATTATTTTAAATTGAAGTTTAAATAAAAACTGTGCAAATTAAATTTTTCCGTTAAAAAATTTTCATAAAACGCGAGTATATTACAAAAATGTGGACACGCCATTCAATTTAACACTCTTCATAAACATGAATACCATCATAATAAAAAAATAATATTAAAATTTTTCAAATTGGTCAATAAATAAAGGAGAAATATAATATTTAGGGCGAATTGTGATGCGTATGACGTCACGTCTCCGTATTACAAATCTATCTCTTCAGGTCGATTCTCATTTGCGCTTCACTCAAAAACACACTTAAAAATTAAAAAAAAATATGGTATTATTAAGGCACTTAAAAGAAAAAAATTTTTGACTGATTTATCATAATTAATAACTATTTTTAGAGTTTGAGTTTATATTTTAAATCAAATAATTATTAAACAAAATCTATTAAAATTATTTTGCTTCATGAACACCTTATGTCAATTATTCTTTATGAGATTATGACTTTGTGATTTTTTTAATTGTGTATTCTAGTATTTATTAATTATTTAATTTAACAAAAAAACTAATATTACATTCCGTGATTTAGTGACAGATCAAGGAGTTGTTCCTTGTTGTTCCTTATAAACTTTGTAATGTAACAACGATATTTTTAACTGAAGTTGTACCTCTTATTTTTGGAATTTTTGGCCATTTTACTTTCCCGACCCACCTCCGAGAAGGGAAAGTATTGTTAACGAGCTAAAAAAAATTTCGAGATAAAGATGGAAATATCCATTTTAAGGTCACCTGATATGATTAAGACCATTTCTGTCTGTGTGTATTCTTCCACGATAAGAGGCCACACGTTTAATCCGATTGAGCTGAAATTTGGTATATGGGTTTGGGTTACCCCTCTGAAGAACCCATTAGTTTTTGTACGATATCTGTCAAATGGAAGTGTCACTATCAAAAAATGACAGATGCAATGTCACAGAATTTGACTTGCAATGTGTCATTTGAAAGCCCTTGAAAAAATCTATTCAGAACAATCAAAATTATTTCTCCAACTGTCACCTGTCAAAAATAAAAAAATGTCTTTACCATTAAATATCTGAAAATTTTTTTTCTAATTTTTATAATTTTTTCTGATTTTCTTTTTACTTCTTTCAGATTTTTTGCTAATTTTTAATGATTTTTCTGGTTTTTTCAATTTTTTATGAATTTATTCAATTTATTTCCAGAATTTTTCAAAAATTTTTATGAGTTTTTTTGTGATTCTTTTGATTTTTTATATTTATTTTACTGTCTTTGTTTTTACTTTTTCTTATGTATTATTTTTTGTGATTTTCTTCTGATCCTCCTGTCGGATTTTTTCTGTTCGTTCTGATTCTTTACAGATTTACGTCATATATGTATAACCTGTAAAATTAAGGATTTTTGAATCCTAATAATCGTGGAAAAGATATTTTTTCTGATTTTTCTGGTTTTTTTCTATTATTTTTTCTGATTTTCCGATTTTTTTCTGTTTTTTGTTTTTTTTTCTGACTATTTCGATTTTTTTAAAATTTGTCTTCATTTTTTTATAATATAATTTTGTTTTTTTTCTATTTTTTTATTTGTTTTGTAACTTCTTATTCCTTTGATTTTTGCAATTATTTGAGATATTTTTGCAATTATTTGCGATTTTTGTGCAATTTTTTTTTGGGCATTTTGTTGCGATTTTTTAAGACTTTTTGCGATTTATTTCAAATTTCTTAAATTTTTTCATTATTTTTTTATAGTTACAATTGTTTCCGGTCTTTTGGTTGTTTCTTGTTTTTGCGTTTTTTTGCGATTTTTGCTATTTTTGCTATTTTTTGTGATATATTTAGAGTTCTTTCGTTTTTTGCGAATTCGTTTTGTTTTGTTTTTTTTTTGCGATTTTTAGTTATTTTTTTCACTTTATTTTTCATTTTTTTTAATATTTTCAAATTTTTCTTTTAATTTTTTCCAATGTTCTCTGTTTTTTTCTTATTTTTTCTGATTTGTTTTTCTGATTTTTATTTTTCCGATTCGTTATTCGAGAAGGGAAAGTATTGTGAACGAGCTAAAAAATTTTCAAGATAAAGATGGAAATATCCACCTTAATTTTTGAGGTCCCCTGAGACGATTAAGACCATTTCCAGGTGAAAGTCTGTCTGTCTATCTGCCTGTGTGTCTGTCTGTCTGTGTGTATTCTTCCATGATAAAAGCCACACGCTTAATTCAATTAAACTGAAATGTGGTATTTGGTCTTATAACGAATTAAGATGATAACTCAAGATCTTTGGACCGGACTACTAGAATAAAATCGTAAATCAATAAATGTTTAGAGTCTTAGGCCTAGGTGACGCCATCGAGAGGCCTAAAGGAAAACAAGACATTCGGTTGAGATGAGTCTCAAGAGAAAGAGGCACACGTGTCAAATATACAGTTCGTAGCCCCTATATAATGAGGGGAAGGAAAGATATCTTCAATAAGCGACACAAGCAATATAAAAGTCAATTATTCTGACTGAAGAGGGAAAGAGAGAGAATTATTAACATGGGAAAGACATTTTATAGTAATACCAAGAGGAGATCTTGAGAAGGGATACGACGCGAGGAAATTAAGAAGGGATATCAAACGAGTCTGACATTAAGATATACTGAGTAGAGGAATAATGAAAATACAGGGTGGCACAAAAAAAAAACAGTCGGCCTTAATACTCTATAAAATTTATACAAATGACCAGCAAGTTTACATACTTACAAAAACTATGTTTGCTGACGATTTGGTTATGATGGTACAGTGCACTATTTTTGGAGTTTTGGTGGGGTTGATATATACATTAATTAAACTATTTGTTAACCCCCACTTTTTATCACATTTTTCTGAAAATGAAAAAAACTTTACTACTTAGTTTTCTCTAGGGAAGAAATCTATTAAATTTAAGCAAGATCTGGCCGATACTTCCGTTACTCGCTATACAAACTGAAATGTTTTGCATAGGAAAAATTTTGTCCAGTTCAATTTTTTAAAACTATTTCCACGTCACCTAATGTATAATACTAACCTACATGTTTTAAGAAGTTTGATCAGTATCGATTCATGCTTTACAGCATAAAAAGTGTTAGCTGGAATTGATTATCGTTCTCACTTATTATAAACTTGTTATATTTTATATTTATTAGATACTTATTTTCAATTATCAGTTAATTGGAGTAACTTCTGATTGGATGATCGTAAAATTTGACAATCGTATCTCATAAAATATAACTACTTTGATTTTATTACGAAACTTCAGTTAAGTTGAACTTTAAACTGAAATTCAGTGCTTGTAAAATATCGAATGCCAAATGATTATTATGTCGTTTTAAAGCTTTCTTAACGAATGTCACAATAAAGATATTTATAAGTTGACTAGGTCAAAGTTGAACTAATAATATTACCCTTATTTTATAGATAAAAAGAAAATCGTGACTTTTAAATGAACAAAAATGAGAATTAAAAGTATCAGCAAAATATCAATGATTGAGACGAAATGTGTAATAAAAGAAGATGATTGTATCATAAAAATCAATCCCTTATGGAAAAATTAGAAAAAACGGAATAAAACTAAATCATAGGAATAAATGTCGCATTTATATAAAATATATCAGGAAAATTAAAAAATGATGTTAGCAGGAATTAATTTTTCATGTAATTAGAATAGAATGGAATTTTTTATTCACTACTATACATACGATATAATACATTTGTAGCAAGTCATAAAATTAATTTGTTCCAAGAACATAATGGAAGAAAAAACACAAAAATTTTATAGCACACAGATGTAAAATATAGTTACAAATAATACTTGTTGTAACTGACACACCTTAAATTATTGTAATGAAATATTCTGTATGAGTTATTTTTTTAAGTTAATTATTATTTATTTGTTAAGAGGTTTGAATAACATAAATAATTTTATGATTTTTGAATTTTATAAACAGAGTTTATTGTTAAAAAGTTAAAGCATTTATTGAGAGTAATTGGTGTATAAAATATTTAAAATCAACAATTGTGGAGTATAAAAAGAATCTTATTCTTATAATTATTATATCATTATTATAATGTGAATGATTATTATTATTTATATAATAATTTAAAAGGAAAAGAGTAAAATCAAGTAACAAAAAATTTATTTTAGGGAGAGACGGACAGTTGAAAAAAAATAATAAATAAGATTTGTCAATTTAAAAATATTATAGAAATTTTCTAAGAAAAAGGTTTATGTAAAAGAATAATTGTGTAAAAATATGGAATAAAATCAATAAAATTGTGTGCTAACACTATAAAAAAAACTTTATTATAAGGGGAAGAGAATAAGAGTGTAAGAGTAATGAGCATATGGGAAAACAACTAAAAACCCAATAAGAACAAGTAAGAAAGGGGTATAGAAATATAGAAGTAGAGAAGCAGAGACCCGGGAATAGGGTTAAGAGGAGGTAGAGAAAAGAAGTAGTCGAGGTAGAGAGAAGATAGAGAGAAAAGATTGGTGCAGGAGACTGGACAGGAAGTGGAGGAAGTGAAATAAAGTGGAATAAAAGGACATACACAAAATTTAAATTATGTAATATGTAATGTTTATTATTTTTTATTTATTTAGAACTCACCCCAAATTGAGATCATAAATTAAGTTCACTATACATGTTCTTTATTTTTAAAATTAAAATAGTCAGTGTATTCACTCACCGAATAAAAACACATCTCTGAAGAAGAATTAACTTTAATTTACTCTTAAATTGTAACAAGTTTAAAGATTTTAAATTTGATGGCAAAACATTATACGAGTTAAAGTTTAGTGAATTTTTTTGGGATTTAGATAATCAAAATTTAGGTTTCCTTAGATTTCCAGCTTGTCTTCTGGACATCAGACTGCTTAATTTGCACTATTTTTGTGAATTTCGAGAACTGTATTAAAAATAAATAATGATGGTAATGTCATAATAGAAAATTTTTTGAAAAGTGGTTGACAGTGCTCACGATAACCAATATTTGCTATGATTCTTATGGCTTTCGAAATAATTTAATTGCTGCTGATGAATTACCCCAAAGAATAACTCCATAACCTATCTGAGAATGAAACAATGAAAAATATACCATTTTAAACATTCAATATTGGTAACTAAGGCCAAACGCCGAAGCAAAATCAACACACTAGATAATCTTTTAGCAATCATATCCATATGACAGGTCCATGAAAGGTTACTATCAAGTTTAATTACTAAAAGTCAAATTCTCATGAGGAAATACCAGATTCCAAATTAAGGTTTTGAGTTTTTTCAGCATTTAATATAAGCTTATTAGCACAGAACCATTTTTTTGATAAGTCAATAATATCCTTAGTAGAATTTGACAAACAAGCTTGATCTTTTCTAGTTGAGATAAAAGTCGTATCATTAGCAAAAAGAATAGTTTTACAAGGGCACATATATTTAGTTAGATCGTTAATGTAAATAATAAACAGTAGCGGCCCAAGTACAGAACCTTGTGGTACCCCATGGGTGATTATTTTAAATTTAGATGAGGTATTATTAAAATATACAGCTTGCGATCTATTTCTCAGATAATATGAAATGAGTGACAGGGGTACATCTCTAATTCCATAATAATTTAGTTTTTGCAGCAGAATGTCGTGAGAGACACAGTCGGAAGCCTTTGAAAGATCACATAGCGTAATCGCAGTGTGTTAACCTCTTTCCAAGCCCTCAACTATGCCACTCACAACATTGAGAATAGTGGAGCGTTAATTACGGAAACCATACTGTGATTCGCAAAAGAAATTGTTTTCATTTAAGTAATCAAAGAGCCTCTGCTTCATAACTTTTTCGACTACTTTGCCGAAAACACTAGTTATAGAAATTGGCCTATAGTTATCAGGAGCAGAGCTATCTGCTTTTTTAAAAAGCGAAATAACTTTAGAGTATTTAAAAACATCTGGAAATACTACAAGACTACATTTATAAGATTGATTAGTGGTACCACAACTATGTCAGTTGTTTCTTTTACAATTCGACTGTTTATTTCATGAGTGTCCAGACACTTTGAGTCTTTTAAGGCATTAATCGTATTCAAAATTTCCAATTTTACTGCACACAGAAAAAAAACTACAAGGGCGAGACAATTTTGGAAGTCAAGTAAATCAATATTAGAGGTAGTAGGAAGAGACTTTATCACATTGTCAGCCACGCTTGTAAAAAAATCATTGAAATAGACTTATCCAGTGTTTTTTTGTTTATATTTTTATTTTATAATTTTGGGCTACCATAACATATTGCACCGGGTCCAGCCCTTCTGAGACCGATCCTGCGGCTGTAATTAATTCTTAAAATTTAAATATCTCATTTGTTATGATTAAAAGAAGGAAAGAAGTATGTGAAATTTTTTTACAAACGAACAAAGTTAGAATATTGGCAATGCTGTAGAAAGTAAAACGTTAATAATTGGTCAAGAAGCAGCGCCACTTTCAAAATATATTAATTACTTTTTATTGATTTTTATTAATTAATGAATATTATATGAACAATGAAAATCAACATAAGCAACTAGGTTCTTTAAGCTATTCATTCATTAATATAAAATCAATAAATTCGTTCCTACTGGATAAGTCCATTGTCAGATGATATGTTACTAAAATTAGAACTAGTTTTGACTATGATTTCTTACAAATACTAATTTTTAAATGATTACCATAATGTTTTTTCTATGCTTTGAACGCATCAAAAGCCTGTTGATCTCTAGTGGAATCCGCTATTAGTTTAAAATTAGAAAAATTACATCTCCTCTTTTAATTGTTCATTAAACCAAGAAATGGGTAATTTTTTAGACTTTCAACGGAAAATATTTTTGAATTAAATTGCTGTAAGTATCTACAATGAAAGAAGCATCCAAACTCACATCATTATAATAAGTGTCTCTGTTCTAATCAATTTGTAAGAGAGACTGGTTTAGCTTTATAAGTCCACTTTTGATTATTATTCTGTAGTATGAGAGTTCATTTTTGGTCAACTTTAGGTTAGGTAAGATTCAATGTGGGTGGAGCGTTTACTCGCCCCTTCACTGCGGCCAACAAAGGCCTATTGTGGCTCACCCACATGAGCTATAATTCACCATATAATCCACACCTTCTTACGAAGTCTATGGTTTATTTAGGTGAAGCCTCCTTGAAGTCGGTAGGCTCCAGCTGTACAAAACCAAACGTACGAAGCCTATTCATTTCCAGGGCAGGAGGGAGCATAAAATATGCTCCGCCGTTTCGTCTTCCACACTGCAGAAGCAGTCCGATATTTAACTCAGACCTAGCTCCTTCAAATGGTACTGCAGACGACAGTGCCCTGTAAGCAGTCCAAGTAGGATGCGTAGATCACTTCTACTCCATTCTAGGATCTGCGATAGGGTACTACCTGAGGGTTTGACTAAGAACGCCTTAGAGTGAGCTAACCCAGGAATATCTTTCCAGTGCTGCAGAGTTTTCCTCTCGGCCCATTTCCAGGTAGTATCTTTGGCACTGCTTTTAGCTATGCCGAAGAATGGTTCCGGTCTAATGAACTCGGATTCTGCACCCCTTTTCGCAAGGGTGTCGGCTTTCTCATTGCCTTTCACCCCTTCATGCCCAGGTACCCAGAGTAGGGTTACTCTGTTACTGGTAGCAATGCGATCCAAGGATTCGATGCAGTTCCACATCAGCTTCGAGTCCAGCCAGTTGAAGCTCAGTACTTTTAAAGCTGCCTGGCTGTCCGATAAAATGTAAATACTTTTGTTGACAAGATGATGGTTTACGAACTCTCTTGCACACAATTCTATAGCGAAAGCCTGAAAGATGGTAGAATACTTGCCGAGGCTTACTGTGATGTCAACTCTCGGTTTTCTGCTGTACACTCCGGCTCCAACACCACTTGGGGTCATTGAACGATCTGTATACAGTACATAAGCCATCCCTGGACAGAGGATCTCCCCATTTTCCCATTCGTCTCTTCTTGGGAAGAAGGACGTTGAAAGACTTCTGTATGTGAGTTCTAGGGAGAGAACATTCGAAACCATTCCGAGAATGTGGTGAGTACTCATCTCTCGCAGCAGTCCAGCGTGGTCCAATAGCCTCTCCCCCTCAATTTGACTAGCCACCGATATGGCTCTATAGGAGGTCATTCTGGCCTCTTGATCCAGTAATATATGGAGAGGAGTAAGACCCAAAGATCTTTCCATTGCCACTGTTGGGGTAGATGACTTAGCGCCTGTAATAGCCACACAAGCTAATCTCTGTAGTCCAGATAATTTAGCCGCCGCAATAGACTGGAACCCTTTCGTCCACCAGGCTATTGCGCCATATGTGACCATTGGTTTATTCACCGTTTGATAAATCCAGTAAATCTGTTTAGGGTTCATTCCAGACGACTTCCCGCATACAGTTCTGACATTCCAGAGAGATGCCCTGGCTTTATTGATCGTTATTTACAGATGGGAGTTCCAGGTCAGTTTTCTATCAAGGATAATCCCCAGATATTTTACCTCCTCCGCAAACGGAATGGTTACGCCTTCCAAAATTGGATGACGTAGCTTATCAATCTTCCTCCTTGTTGTAAAAGGAACTACTACCATGTTGTGGGGGTTCACAGACATCTGTTCCTCCTCACACCATCTGTATATGATGTTAAGAGCTTCCTGAAGGATATTGGAAATAATCTCTTCAAATAAGCCTCTAACCATTATTAAAAGGTCATCGGCATAGCATTGAAAATCCACCCCCAGCTGGGAGAGCCTGTTCAGTAGGGGGTCGACCAAGAGTGACCAAAGAAGTGGAAACAGCACTCTACCTTGAGGACACCCCTTCGCCGCCCTAAATCTAACAGTCTCCTCCTGCAGTGATGATGTGACAAAACGAGTTTCAAGCATGCATTTAATCCAGTTGCAGATTAGTCTGCTTATTCCCCTTCGCAGAAGTGCAGCGTAAAGGGATTGAGGCAGGGCATTGTTGAACGCTCCTTCAACGTCGAGGAAAGCTGTTAGCGCAATCTCTTTACCTGATTGAAAATATTTTCACTTTGACCTGATTGTTAATAAAAGCTTTTTGCACATCACTTACATAGGTTTTCTCTGCTTACAGTTGATCCTTTAGTGAGATTTCTTTTTCCTGGTATCGCTGTTTGACGGGGGGATTGAAGCGTTGTTGCTTTTCACTAATCCACATATCTTTAATGCCCACACAGATGAGATGAAACTTAAGTTTGCATAATTTACAGGCCGCAAACTTCGTATTTACTATAAAATTGTCGGAGCATAATTTACACACGTCTATGTCTCCCGCCATCTTGACCATGATATTAATCTAAATGCGTTGACATGCAGTTCTATATTTAAAATATTTAAAAAATAATATTATTAATTAATATTGAAAGAGCAACGGCGTGCTAATAAGTAGTTACCTAACGGATTTTTTAAATAACAAAAAGTTTATTCTTTTAAACGAAATAGATAAAAGAGAATATATTAAGAAATTGTGAGATTCGAGAGAAAAAAATAAAACTCAATTTTCCAAGACCAATTTCCATCACATTCATAGCACAATTTGACTCAATCGAGGTAAATATTTAAGAAAAAACTCAGTAGCAATTCCCTTGCGGAAAATCGTTTGGAAAATCAGAAGTATTCATTGGAAAAAGTTTTAATTTTACTAAAAGAAACAATTTTTGTAAAATTGCCGCATATGTTTCGCCAAACTGCATTTCTTATTACTTATGTTTATGTTTATTAAGATTTTGCAAATGGGAGTTTCAGAAACTCAATATCGTTAAAGTTAAAGACGCCATGGAAGATTGTTAACATAAATTTTAGTTGAATTACCAAGAATTCAATTGTTATTGAAAATATTCTGTTAATGGAATTAGGATGTATATAAAAGAAATAAAATTGTATAAGTTCGGTTGCATTTTTAGAGTGTAGAATTTTACATAACCTAATTAAAAATTCATACATTTTTCATTTAATCGAATTATATGCTAAAATGTATTGTCTTAACTAAATAATCCTGTATATCTTGATATTTTACAATTTAGCACTCGATTGTGATTAGCCTGTGTGGCTATCTATCAGATTGAGACCATTAATAGGATATGTTGGAAATCCCATATCCGATATCAGGCCTCTAAAATACCAAAATGGAAGCTTCGATTGATGGTTTTGATGTTCCATATATCAAAATGTTAAAAGCATTTTCGCAGGACTAATTAATATCATTTCAATAAGGAGTTTAGTTTAAATAATATTTAAAATAAATATTTGGTTTATCATTTTTGTGTATCATTTTTAACTAAATAAAAAAATCAGCTGTGTCACAACAGGACTTTCCCGGCTCGGCTGTGGAGAATAGGATTATTTTAATTACAAAATAGAAAATTCCTGAATGGGAAAATAAAATGCTGTAAAAATGAAGTAAATTGCTGAAAAAATGGGTAAATGTAACAAAAATACGCAAAAATGAATTAAAATGAAAAACCTCAAAAGTTAATAAAAATAGCAACAAGTTATTATAAATAGCAACAAGGTAATGAATTATTTCAAAACAAGGCAAAAAAATTGCTAAATGTCAGCAAAAATTAAAACTATAATAAAAAAAGAGTGAAAATAGCAAAAAGAGGATAGGAATCTTAATATAGTTTGTAAAAATTGGAAAAAAGAGGAAAAGATGTGAAAATGGCTTAACAGCAAAAAGGTAACAAAAAGAAAAAAAGGTGAAATATAGCAAAAAAACAAAAGAAAAAAGAAAAAAAACAAATAAACAAAAAGGCCAAAAAAAACCAAATAAGAAAAAGTCAAGTGAAAACAGTAAAAAAGATCAAAAAAAAGATAAAAAAAAATTGAAATAACAACAATTTAAATAAAATTAAAAAAGTAGTTTCAACAACGCAAAAAACGGCAAATAAGTGCCAAAAAAGGATAGAAACAAAATAATAGGAACAAATAAAGATAAAAAATACAAAAAACGAAAAAACGCAACAAAGGTGAAAAAATTCTAAAAAATTCCAACAATTTATAAAAAAATATAAAAAGCAAAAAAGGAAAAAAAAGCGGTAAAAGCGCAAAAAGAGAGAAAGAAAAAAGCAAAGTTAAAGTGTAGAATAATTTAGGTTAGGGTAAAACAAGAGTGAGAAAGAAAAAAATGTGGAAAAATAATAACGAGGAGAAAAAAATTGAAAAAAAGGGGTTGAAAAATGAAGAACAAAGCAAAAAATGTTTTCCTTTGTTTATAATTTTTTGCCCCCTTCATTTTTTCCTCCTCTTTTATTTTTTCACAGTGACAAAAGTCAAAAATTGGGGAAAAAAAGACAGAAGAAAATAGATTCTAACATAATGAAAGTGGTGTAAAAATCAATAGTTTTAAATAAAAAATTGGGGAAAAATATGGGACACAAAAAAAATGGACTAAAAAAACAAGTTACAAAAAAAAGAGGCAAATAATAAGTTGTAAAAAAGGATCTTCTTGAAATATGGGGGCATAAAACAATTGTTGTAAAAATAGGTGGAAAAAATTAATAGAAAAAATAACAGTATATAAAAAAAAATCTGATGTGGCCAGCACATGACCTCTCGCCATTTTTGAATCAAAAATTTACAGGTTGACACAAAAAAGTATGAAAAAAAATTATTTTTTTGTAAATCTGGCAACAATGGCAAAAGTTTCGAAAATTTTAATGAGATGAAAATAAACTATATGGTATACAAAATATATGTGTAAAACTTTATTGCCGTTTTGTATAATAATGGAGTCATTACCCATAGCAACTGCCACTTCCGGTTGTGCGATTGGCACCAAAATCTAATCAGATCTAATCTAGGGTATCAGAATCCTGTATGCAAAATATCAAATTTTTTTATTCAGTAGTTTTTGAGTTATCGTTACTACAACATCCATCCAAACACACACACACACACACTAACACACACACACACTAACACACACACACACAGACATCATCGCGAAAATATTAAAATCGTATTCTAGGGACCCCAAAACGTGTTTATCAATTGAAAACTGACTACCCAATTTTTAGCATGATTCCTATACCTCTCTTATCTGAAGGGCGAGAGGTAAAAACGAGAAAAAATTAAAAACGAAGGAAAAATGTATTTCCTTTTTTTTAATTTTTGACACGTGACAATTGGAGAAATAATTTTAACTTTTCTAAATAGAGTTTTTTAAATGACATATTGCAAAAAACAACAAAAAATATCGATAGTGTCTACATGTATGTCTAGTCGGACCCGGTGAAAACCCAATAGATCCGGCCGAGCGCACTGACTGATAGTTGTACGGTTTAGTATTATTCTTTTGGTTGTACGGTTGAAAGTTTGATTATTCATCATTAATATACGGTGTGGTCTAATGAAACCGTATGTGCGTTACATATTGAAATTCCTGAGGATATCTTTTTATAATTTTTTTACGAAGTAATTGGAAGTTATTTCTTTTTAATTAAACACACAGGCTAGATTTAGATAGTCCAGAATTCTTTTAATAAACTAAACTAAAATACACAGGTAAGATTTAGATACATGGAAGTTATTTCTTTTTGATTAAATACACAGGCTAGATTTAGATAGTCAAGACTTCCTTTAATAAAATAAATTAAAATACACAGGTTAGTTGCGCTGGCTCTCTAGACTCTAGTTTTATTTTTTCATCTTCTCTTATATTTATTTCAAACTAAATCCTAACAGCCGTCTGACGGAACTTTTTTAATTATATTCGTCAAGAAGGACCTATTGGGTTTTCACCGGATCCGACTGGACGGACCTCTAGACACTCTCAAAATTATACTATAAAAAACCGTTTTTATACCCATTCTAACGTATGGAAATAAAAACTGAGTCGTAACAAATAAAAACTACAAACAGTTGAAATAGAGTAATACTAGAATGGATAAAATTCAAAATAGTTATACAGGGTGTCGAAAATTTGAATGTACACGATTGAAATTTCGTTAACCATTATATATACAAAGTTGGTTAAACCGGAAAAAAGATGCATATTATAAAGGCAAATTTACTGGATTTTGAAAAATTTCATTTAAAATATCAAAGTTGATGTTCACTTCCGGTATAACCGGAAGTATCTCGTAGCTCTAAATACTTTAGATCGATTAGGCATCCCCGAAAATCTCATATCCCAAATTTCCAGATTTGAATTCTGCCTACTTCTCCAGCAACCTCTACTTAGCCATCTAAAAGAATCACCCTGTATAGAAGACAACTTTTTAAATCTTTTTTTTTGAAGAAAAATACTGTTTAACATAAGTTTTTCGATACGGCGTTTCGTCTTTAAAAAGCATTCCTCATTTTTTTTGTTTAGTTAATTTAGTTTTTTCTAAGCATTCCTTGACCATCTCAGAGCTGATTACGCTTAGGCTTTGATGGCTGCTTAACTATTCGATATAATGAAAATTTCTTTCCTGTGGAATTTTTTTTCGATGGTGAACTGGACACACTTTCGAACCATCTGGTACCAGGCCCATATACTTTATTCCTTTGCTATCCTAGACCCATCAGTGTACCATTCAATAGCATTTCTGTTGAGGCCAGCAATGGTCACATTTGCTACCAAGCTTTGTGCTGAAGTTATCGTAAAAAGAGTTGGAAAGAAGATATAGTCAAAAAAATCATAGGGAGTGCGTAAAGTTTTACTTTTTTTCACTAGTGCGTAAAGTAAAATAAAATTTTCAAAATAACTTTTTTACATGTGCAACACATTTTTTGCACTATTCTTATGTTTCTTATCTTGTCAAGGTTCTATGTGCCAAAAATCAACTGGTTAACTTCAAGATTTTGGACAATAGCTTGTTAACCTCTTGCATTCGAAATCTATTTTTGTACATAAAAATTATGGTAGTAGAAAAAATATTGTATGCAACTAGTGTGTAAAGTGCCTTTTTTCACTCATGTGATTATCGCAATCGCCTTTGGCTCGTGCGACAACATTCACATTCGTGAAAAAAGTATCACTTTACACACTTGTTGCATAAATAACTATTTTAGGAGCCATTATTCCAATATGGCGGAGCGAGTGGCAAAAATACGAGGTGACAAAGTAGAAAGTCGCAAAAAACACATCGAAATCTATAAAACCACCAATTTTAAAAACTCCCGGAATACTTTCCAGGTAACCTCTTTTTTATGCACCAAATGACTGTATTATTATAGAAAAAACATGTTATATAAATTACCAGTGACGTGCAACATTATTATATTTATATAGTTTTCTTCTTAGTGCTTGCTTGTAGTTTTAACGTCTCTTTTCTGCTACCAAGGCTAATCTGGACGGGACCTACAGCTTATCGTGGACTCCGAACCACGGTCCTCAATCACCCTAAACCCAGGACTATGCCTTTGTCATTTAGGTGATCTACCGACTAGCAAGTGTGTAATTGTGCCACCAACCCCTATCAGTTCCACGAGATATCCGATCTCATCCGGCCTGGTTACCGGCGTGAATGAAGCTGCGCATGACACAAATACCTTTTTGCACTTGCCCAAAGTCTTATCTGACTTTAATTCCACTTGAGATTCATGGGACTCGAACCCATGACCCGAACAATGACCAAGTATAAAGGCCAGTGCCCTAACCAACCTGGCCACCGTGTCCGGCCTTCTTAGTGCTATTGTTCTTTCTGATTTCCCTATCTGGTCTTATAGAGAGTCCTGCTGCATCTTTATCGCTGGAGTCCGGTTCTTTTGTACGTCATCATCCATCATCAGTAGCCATCGATATTGTTTCTCTTCTGGGCTTCTTAAATCGGCTATTAGGGGTAACATTTTCGTTAGGGATAGTTTTATCCTTTGCTCTAGGTGGTTTGTGTACTATAGCTTTCGTGACTATTGTCCAAAATTCATCACTCTTTCGGTTACTGTAAGGTGAACATATTTTTAGGCTGTTTTGTAAGTGAAACCTTGTTGGCGGCCATGGACTTTGAGAAATTATTTCTAAACACATTAAACTATTGGTAATTATCGCTGTCGTCAGCTGGTCCGTCGAGTTGTAATTAATTACTAATACAACACCAACTTCTACACCGCTTTTATAGATTAATATGGATAGATAAGTGCCCATGATACTCGACTACACCCACGTCTCTGTCGTCACGCCGTAACCTTTTTTAACCCTGACTTTAACCCATGATAAAAGCACCTATCCGCCCTGTGACGTTACTGGTTACGGGACACCGTCCACAATCCCTTATCTAATCCGGATGGAGTAGGAATGGCATAGAATAACTACTTGTATACAATATTGTGACATATTCCTCTATTGATCTATCCTTTAGGGTTTTCAGTTTATCGCTTTTTAGTCCTTCGTTTACTATCGGTATCTTTGATTTATAGCTTCCATCTGTCACCCTGTTAAGGGTCAATGTTTTGTTTTCTTTTCCTCTACCCTCTTCTAGGATGATCAAAATTGGGATTTGTTGGATTTCCTGTATGGTGAACATCTGGTATATTCATTTCAGCCGTTTCCCTATAGTTGTGTACTTTCTCCATTTACCGTCTTAACAGTTTTCTCTTGATGGTAAAGATTTTGTGTTGGTTGGCTTGTCTCTTCTTTCTCGAGTGTTCTCCTTTCTTTCGCGATGAATATTCTCCTTACTTTTACGTTTTTCTGCTATTGTTATGATAAATTTTTACTTTTTCTTGCTAATAGATCCCAACAGCAGCGTTGAGATAGTTTTGCTTAAGAAAAATGTATTTTCTTCCAAGTCTTCTTTCTCCCAAACTCCCCGACCAAAAATATTCGAGCCAATGGTACCTACTTCCACCCCTTATGAAATGTTTTGAGTATTTACCTGATTGCTTTAGTTTATTGTCACTATAGTGAAAGCCAGATTTAGAATGCAGTGTGGGCCATATGGAATGCAGGTAGTCGGACACGTTAGAAAACGTAAGGTTGAGCATGACAGGACAGTACAATCTGGCATCGCCGCCGCTCATTCTTCCGTTTAAAAAGCATTTTTTTAAGTAAAATATTCAGTTACTTATCCGATTTTTTTATTAATATAACCAAGTTTTCAATTACGGAACAATAATTTTATTTTTATAAGAATATAATTTTCAACATAAAATTAACTTAATAAAATAAATTTTACGTCAAGTGTAGTTTTATCTTTAGTTGAATTATAATTTTATTTTTTAAACTAAATTATTTTTAATAAAGTTAAAAAATATATTTTCTATATTTTCTCTTACTACTAAAAGTCTTTGGATTTGAATTTTAGTTAAGTAAAAAATAGCGATAAAGTATTATATAGTCCAAAAACCTACATTTGTCGCTATAAAATGAACTCTATAGTCATTCCTTTGGGGATACGTCAATTGACTTTTCAATATTATTTCTGCGGTACAGTGCCAAGAAATTACTCTGGGAGTTTAGGATTCGAAAGAATTCGATTTGGCAATAAAAAATTAAAAATGGCAAATGGAATATTTAAAATGTGGGAATGAATGAAAAATGCTTTTAGGTAACAAGATTATTATTATTATTTTAAAGGATTTTTAAAAGATTGTTTATTTTCACTTTATTATTCCCAGAATTTTATTGCAAAATAATTTATTAATTTTTTACTAATTTTATATTGGATAATAGTAAGTTAATTTGTTTTTTCCAGAAATAATGTCGACTTATAAATTTTAATTTTTTTACATTTTTTATATTAAGAAAACTGTACAAGATAATAAATTCAGCCCAACGTCATTAAAACGGCAATAAAAAATTTTATAAGTGAGATTTTTTTCAGAATATTGTAAATATAATTGTATATTTTATAGAGAAATAAGTTAAATTGAGAAAAATTGTAAGGATTTTTTTTTTCAAATTGAAAAAAATATTTTGTCTTTGAAAATCATTTTTTTAAGGATTCAGAACGATCAAACACTGATTTCTTTTGGTCTAAAAGCAATTTTTGAAATTTCAGGAATACCTAATCTGAAATGTAAATCAATATTTTTTTAAATTCTTATAACAAGAAAATTATACAAGATTATAAATTGAACCCAACGCCATTAAAACGACAAAAAAAAATATTATAAGTGCGATTTTTTTCAAAATATTATAAATATAATTAAACACTTTATAGAAAAATAACATAAATTGAGAAATATTGTAAGGTCCAACCATTTAGATTTTTTTTTATTTAAAAAGATATTTTGTCTTTGAAAATCATTTTTTAGAGATTCAGGAAGATCAAACAATGCTTTCTTTTGGTCTAAAAGCAATTTTTGAAATTTCAGAAAAAATACTGAAATAGAAATTGATTTTTTTTAAAATTCTTATAACAAGAAAATTATAAAATGTAATGAATTCAACCCAACGCCATTAAAACGGCAATAAAAAAAATTATAAGTGCAATTTTTTTCAAAATATTAAAAATATAATTGAACACTTTATAAAAAAATAACATAAATTGAGAATTATTGTAAGGTCCAACCATTTAGTTTTTTTTTAATTTAAAAAAATATTTTGTCTTTAAAAACCATTTTTTTAAGGATTCAGAACGATCAAACAATGATTTTATTTGGTCTTAAAGCAATTTTTGAAATTTCATTAATAATCCTGAAATGTAAATCATTTTTTTTTTAAATTCTTATAACAAGAAAATTATACAAGATAATAAATTCAACCAAACGCCATTAAAACGGCAATAAAAAATATTATAAGTGCGATTTTTTTCAAAATATTACAAATATAATTGAAGACTTTATAGGAAAAAAACATAAATTGAGAAATTTTGTAAGGTCCCATCTTTTCGATTTTTTTTTTCAAATTTAAAAAATATTTTCTCTTTGAAAATCATTTTTTAAGGATTCAGAAAGATGAAACAATGATTTCTTTAGGTTTAAAAGCAATTTTTAAAATTTCAGGAAAACTCCTGAAATATAAATTGAAATTTTTTTGAACTGTTATAAAAAGAAAACTATACCAAATAATAAATTCAACCCAACGCCATTAAAACGGCAATAAAAAATATTATAAGTGCGATTTTTGTCAAAATATTATAAATATAATTGAACACTATAGAAAAATAACAGAAATTGAGAAATATTGTAAGGGATTTTTTTTTTCAAATTAAAAAAAATAATTTGTCTGTGAAAATCATTTTTTTAGAGATTCAGAAAGATCAATCTATGAATTTTTTGGTCTTAAAGCAATTTTTTAAATTTCAGGAATAATCCTGAAATATAAATTGTTTTTTTTTAAATTCTTATAACAAGAAAATTATACAAGATAATAAATTCAATCCAACGCCATTAAAACGATAATAAAAAATATTATAAGTGCTATTTTTTTCCAAATATTACAAATATAATTGAACACTTTATAGAAAAATAGCATACAATGAGAAATTTTGTAAGGTACCACTTTTTATTTTTTTTTTCAAATTTAAAAAAATATTTTGTCTTTGAAAATCATTTTTTTAGAGATTCAGAAAGATCAATCTATGATTTTTTTGGTCTCAAAGCAATTTTTAAAATTTCAGGAATAATCCTGAAATATAAATTGATTTTTTTTAAAATTCTTATTACAAGAAAATTATACAAGATAATAAATTCAATCCAACGCCATTAAAACGAAAATAAAAAATGTTATAAGTGCGATTTTTTCAAAATAATAGAAATATAATTAAACACTTTATAGAAAAATAACATAAATTGAGAAATATTGTAAGGTCCCACCATTTGGATTTTTTTTTCAAATTTAAAAAAATATTCTGTCTTTGAAAATCATTTTTTTAGGATTCAGAAAGATGAAACAATGATTTCTTTTGGTTTAAAAGCAATTTTTGAAATTTCAGGAAAACTCCTGAAATATAAATTGAAATTTTTTTAAACTGTTATACAAAGAAAACTATACCAAATAATACATTCAACGCAACACCATTAAAACGACAATAAAAAATATTATAAGTGCGATTTTTTTTAAAATATTACAAATATAATTGAACACTTTATAGAAAAAATAGCATACAATGAGAAATTTTGTAAGGTTCCACTTTTTATTTTTTTTTCAAATTTAAAAAAAATATTTTGTCTTTGAAAATCATTTTTTTAGAAATTCAGAAAGATCAATCTATGATTTTTTTGGTCTTAAAGCAATTTTTGAAATTTCAGGAATAATCCTGAAATATAAATTGATTTTTTTTTAAATTCTTATAACAAGAAAATTATACAAGATAATAAATTCAATCCAACGCCATTAAAACGAAAATAAAAAATGTTATAAGTGCGATTTTTTCAAAATAATAGAAATATAATTAAACACTTTATAGAAAAATAACATAAATCGAGAAATATTGTAAGATCCCACCATTTGGATTTTTTTAATTTAAAAAAAAATTTTGTCTTTGAAAATCATTTTTTAATAATTCAGAAAGATGAAACAATGTTTTCTTTTGGTTTAAAAGCAATTTTTGAAATTTCGGGAAAACTCCTGAAATATAAATTAAATTTTTTTTAAACTATTATAAAAATAAAACTATACCAAATAATACATTCAACCCAACGCCATTAAAACTGCAATAAAAAATATTATAAGTGCGATTTTTTTCAAAATATTAGAAATATAATTGAACACTTTATAGAAAAATAACCTAAATTGAGAAATATTGTAAGGTACCACCATTTGGATTTTTTTTTAAATTTAAAAAAATATATTGTCTTTGAAAATCATTTTTTTAGCGATTCAGAAAGATCGGACAATGATTTCTTTTGGTCTAAAAATAATTTTTGAAATTTCAGAATAATCCTGAAATATAAATTCAATTTTTTTAAATGCTTATAAACAGAAAATTTTACCAGACAATACATTCCAACCAATGCCATTAAAACGACAATCAAAAATATTATAAGTGCGATTTTTTTCAAAATATTATAATTTTAATTGAACACTTTATAGAAAAATAACATAAATTGAGAAATATTGTAAGATCCCATTTGGATTTTTTTTATGTAAAAAAATATTTTGTCCTTAAAAATCGTTTTTTTAGCGATTCAGAAAGATCAGACAAAGATTTCTTTTGGTCTAAAAATAATTTTTGAAATTTCAGAAATAATCCTGAAATATAAATTGAAATTTTTTTAAACTCTTATAACAACAAAATTATAAATGATAATAAATTCAACCCAACTCCATTAAAACGACAATAAAAAATACGATAAGTGAGATTTTTTCCAAAATAATAAAAATAAAATTGTAGAAAGAAATATTGGAAGATCCCAATATTTAGATTCTTTTTTAATTTAAAAAAAAAATCATTATTGTAAATCACTTTTAGAGCGACAAAAAATGATCTATTTTTTTCTAAGACCATTTTTTGATAATCAGTAAAAAATTATCTAAAATTTATTTTAATTAACATTAACAAATACTGTTCATAATTTTTTTAATTTATCATTTATATCAATGAAAATACAAATTAAAAATCTTTCGCTTTGTATATTTTTCTTAATGATAATACAAGTTTTTTTCTATTGTAAAACTATTTTTAATAAAAATATTTTATTTCAAAGCATCGTAAAATTATTGAAAAATATGAAATTTCACACCAAATTACAAGTTACTTCCGCTTTTTTTTATAAAAATTCAAGGAAATTGAAACTAAATCCGAGAAGGACATTTCTATTAGGATAAGAATATAATTCAGGTACCTTGTTAAAGTAATTTCATACAAGAGATTATATTACAATTTTAGAATATACGAGATGTCCCAAATAATTTAATACATATTTATTTTTAAAAAATTGCAAAAAAAATATTTTTAAAAGTTACAACTAATTATAATTGAAACATTGGAAAACAAGGATTTTTTTGGATTAAACTATCTCTGATATTAAAAAAATTTGTAATAATTTTTCAGTTTCCTGAAAAACACAAAAAATTAAAAATGTTAGTATTAAATTAATATTGATATATTAATTCAGTTCAATTTACAAAAATATTTTTAATTTAATGTCCTTTCAGGGTGCAATTTTGTATAAAGATAATTTAACTCATTTTAATTTTTGAGCATTAATAAATTTTTGTTTTTTAATATCTTCTTTATTCGGTTTAAATTATTATTTGATAATAAAAAAATATATTATATATATTCCTGCTTGTAGATTTTAATTTAAATAAATATTTATAAAAACTTACTACTTTTCCGTGTCGTCGCTAAAACAACCAATAACTGTTGACACTCGGTATTCACCTGTTGAAACTAGAAAGTTGTCGTACTTTAGATACTGTTGACGGCTTCTTGCGAACCCTTTTATACGACGTCGGGACGCACGCCGGCGCTTCCATCGCCAGGAGGCGGCACACGGTAAAATAAGCGACATCGTTTTGTTTCGTCAAAAAGGTATTTCGACGGTGACTATGATTTTTTTTGTAAGGATGTATAAAAAATTTGAACTTTAAAAGGATTTTTAAATATTTTTTTGGAATAAATAAGAATTCAAATTTTTTGTCACATCTTTTCAATCTATATTTAATTTACTAATTTTTTTAGTGTTATTTGGTTCTAATGCAATATTTTCTGTTTTTTTATGTAAAATTTTCAGGGAATTTTGTAATTATATTTTTTGGAATTTTTTTTTTATACCTCAGCAATTTTATGACTTATCAAGGTAAAAATCAACTTGTAGATTCCAATTTGAAGAAAGTTTTTGGGCCCTTTTGCAACCTTCCACTTCATTAACTTTTTTCTATTTTTCTATTTTTTCCTATTATTTCCCATTGTTTCGCATTATCCCTATTTTTTTCCATTTTTCCAATGTTTCTTATTTTTTACTACTTTTTTAATTTCTTGGTGTTTTCCCCCATTTTATACATTTTTTTCAATTTTATCCTGGTTCTTTTTATTTTTCATTATTCCTATTTTTTTGTTTTCACCCATTTTGCATAATTTTTTCGTTTTCATTTAATTTTTTTTTCTTCTAATTTTCTATTTTTTTATTTTTCACATTATTTCCTATTTTTTTCTCATTTCTCAGTTTTTTCTATTTTTCTCTCTTTTCCTATTTTGTACTATTTTTTTAAATTTTTTATTATTTTTCCCCATTTTATCCATTTTTCCCTATATTTCTCAATTATCCTGTTTTTTTTCTATTTTTGCCTATTTTTTTTTCAATTTTTATTTTCCTCCATTTTGCCTATTTTTCGCTATTTGGTCCTGTTTTTTATTTATTTAATTTTTTTTCTATTTTTTTATTTCTATTTTGACTATTATTTCTTTTTATTTTCTTATTTCCCCTATTTTTTTCTGTTTTCTATTTTCCTATTTTTACCATTTTTTTCCCAATGTATCCTAATTTTCAGTGTTTTCTATTTTTCTTTCTTTTTCCTATTTTGTACTGTTTTTTTGAATTTCTTGTTATTTTCTGTCATTTTATCCATTTTCCCTATATTTACCAATTTTATCCTGTTTTATCTTCTATTTTTGCCTATTTTTTTTTTCAATTTTTGAAATTTTGTTTTTATTTTCCTTCATTTTGCCTATTTTTCGCTATTTTTTCCTGTTTTTTTTGTTTAATTTTTTTTCTATTTTTATATTTCAATTTTTTCCTATATTTCCTATTTTTTGATATTTTTCTGGCTTCATTTTTTCCCATTTTTCCATTGTTTCCTATTCTTTATTACTTTTTTAATTTCTTGGTGTTTTCCCCCATTTTATCAATTTTTGTTCAATTTTATCCTGGTTCTTTTTATTTTTGGCAAATTTTTCAAATTATTCCTATTTTTTTGTTTTCCCCCATTGTGCATAATTTTTTCCTTTTCATTTAATTTTTATTTCTTCTAATTTTCTATTTTTTTATTTTTCACATTATTTCCTATTTTTTTCTCATTTCTCAGTTTTTTCTATTTTTCTCTCTTTTCCTATTTTGTACTATTTTTTTAAATTTTTTATTATTTTTCCCCATTTTATCCATTTTTCCCTATATTTCTCAATTATCCTATTTTTTTTTCTATTTTTGCCTATTTTTTTTCAATTTTTCCTATTTTGCCTATTTTTCGCTATTTGTTCCTGTTTTTTATTTATTTAATTTTTTTTCTATTTTTATATTTCAATTTTTTCCTATAGTTCCTATTTTTTGATATTTTTCTCGCTTCCTTTTTTCCCATTTTTCCATTGTTTCCTATTTTTTATAATTACTAGGTGTTTTAGCCCATTTTATCCATTTTTCCCAATTTTATCCGGGTTTTTTCTATTTTTGCTTATTTTTCACATTTTTCTTATTTTTTTTGCTTTCCTCCGTTTTGCCTATTTTTCCTGTTTTTTCTAATTTTTCCTTATCAGTCAATTTTTTTCTTCTAATTTTCTATTTCTTTCTATTTTTTCTATTTTTTTCTTATTTCTCCTATTTCTCCCTTTTTCTATTGTTTCCTATTTTTTTACAATTTTTTTCCGATTTATCCTAATTTTCAGTTTATCTATTTTTCTCTCTTTTTCCTATTTTGTATTATGTTTTTAATTTTTTTTTTATTTCCCCCCATTTTATCCATTTTTCCCTATATTTCCCAATATTATCCTGTTTTTTTTTCTATTTTTGCCTATTTTTTTCCCATTTTCCCTGTTTTGTTTTTATTTTCAATTTTTAGAAATTTTTTCCTGTTTTTGTTTTATTTAATTTTTTTTTCTATTTTTCTATTTCCATTTTTTTCCTATATTTTTCCTAATATTTTCTGTTTTTTTTTTCGTTTCCTCTATTTTTTTCCCATTTTTTAAGGTTTCCTATTTTTTACTACTTTTTTTTTGATGTTTTTTTTTTTCGTTTCCTCTATTTTTTTCCCATTTTTTAAGGTTTAGTATTTTTTACTACTTTTTTTTTTGATGTTTTCCCAAATTTTATCCATTTTTCCCAATTTTATCCTGGCTCTTTTTATTTTTGTCTATTTTTTCCCATTTTTCCTATTTTCTTTTTGTTTTCTCCCACTTTGACCATTTTTCATAATTTTTTCCTTATCATTTAATTTTTTTTTCTTCTAATTTTCTATTTCTTTTTTTTTTTCTAATTTTCCCATTATCTCCTACTTTTTCTCATTTACCCTATTGTTTCCCATTTTCTTATTTTTTTTGCAACTTTTTCCCGATTTATCCTAATTTTCAGTTTTTCTATTTTTCTCTCTTTTTCCGATTTTGTATTGTTTTTTAAATATTTTGTTATTTTCTCCCATTTTACCGATTTTCCCAATTCAATCCCGTTTTTTTTCTATTTTTATCTATTTTTTTTTCAATTTTTATTTCACTCCATTTTGCCTATTTTTCGCTATTTGTTCCTGTTTTTTATTTATTTAATTTTTTTTCTATTTTTTTATTTCTATTTTGACTATTATTTCCTATTATTTTCTTATTTCCCCAATTTTTTTTTGTTTTCTATTTTCCTATTTTTACCATTTTTTTCCCAATGTATCCTAATTTTCAGTATTTTCTCTTTTTCTTTCTTTTTCCTATTTTGTTCTTTTTTTTTAATTTTTTGTTATTTTCTGTCATTTTATCCATTTTCCCTATTATTTTTATCAATTTTTTCCTGTTTTTTCTTCTATTTTTGCCTATTTTCTTTTTTCAATTTTTGAAATTTTGTTTATATTTTCCTCCATTTTGCCTATTTTTCGCTGTTTTTCCTGTTTCTTTTGTTTAATTTTTTTTCTATTTTCATATTTCAATATTTTCCTATAGTTCCTATTTTTTGATATTTTTCTCGCTTCCTTTTTTCCCATTTTTCCATTGTTTCCTATTTTTTATAATTACTAGGTGTTTTAGCCCATTTTATCCATTTTTCCCAATTTTATGCGGGTTTTTTCTATTTTTGCTTATTTTTCACATTTTTCTTATTTTTTTTGCTTTCCTCCGTTTTGCCTATTTTTCCTGTTTTTTCTAATTTTTCCTTATCAGTCAATTTTTTTTCTTCTAATTTTCTATTTCTTTCTATTTTTCCTATTTTTTCCTATTTTTTTCTCATTTCTCCTATTTCTCCCTTTTTTTCTATTGTTTCCTATTTTTTTACAATTTTTTTCCGGTTTATCCTAATTTTCAGTTTATCTATATTTCTCTCTTTTTCCTATTTTGTATAATTTTTTTTATTTTCCCCCATTTTATACATTTTTCCCTATATCTCCCAATATTATCCTGTTTTTTTTTCTATTTTTGTCTATTTTTCCCATTTTTCCCATTTTGTTTTTATTTTCCTCCATTTTAGAAATTTTTTCCTTTTTTTTTATTTCATTTTTTTTTCTATTTTTCAATTTCTATTTTTTTTCCTATATTTCCTAATATTTCCTATGTTTTTTTTTCGTTCCTCCTATTTTTTCCCCATTTTTTTAATGTTTCCCATTTTTTACTACTTTTTTTTTGATGTTTTCCCAAATTTTATCCATTTTTCCAAATTTTATCCTGGTTTTTTTTATTTTTGTCTATTTTTTCCCATTTTTCATATTTTCTTTTTGTTTTCTCCCACTTTGCCCATTTTTCATAATTTTTTCCTTATCATTTAATTTTTTTTTCTAATTTTCTATTTCTTTCTTTTTTTCTAGTTTTCCCATTATTTCCTACTTTTTCTCATTTACCCTATTTTTTGCCATTTTTTCCCAATTTATCCTAATTTTCAGTTTTTCGATTTTTCCCTTTTTCCTCTTTTTCCTCTTTTGTATTGTTTTTTCCCAATTTTATCCTGTTTTTTTTCTATTTTTGCCTAGTTTTTCCCATTTTTTACTATTTTGTTTTTATTTTTCTTCATTTTGCCAATTTTTTCCAATTTCCCCCATTTTTTCCAATTTGTCTATTGTTTTCTATTTTTTATCGTTTTTTCCCGTTTTTTCCTAATTTTACATTTGTTACTATTTTTCTTGTTTATCCGATTTTTTCCTATTTTCCCATTTCCCTATTTCTCTCTATTGATTTATATTTGTCCCTAATTTTTTTCTATTGTTCCCCATGTTTCTATTTGTTCCTATTTTTTATCTTTCGTAAACTTTCTGCACTCCTGTACATAAACTTTAACTATCCTAAATTCTACACTCCTCCGTTTGCGCATAAAAGGGGTCCGTAAAAAGGTATCTTTTTTAGTATATCGTAAATTAATTTTTATTTCCAAGTTGGGCATATTGTATTGTTTTACCCTAAGAAAAAACAGCGTTTCTCAAACTTCTTGTTATTAATTACTAATAGTATTCTTTTTTTTTACATTGATATCTATTTTTTATAAATCTAGATATTTTATTTTTAAACAATTACTCTAACTTCTTTATTTCATAATTCTTAAAGTTTTCTAAATTTCTACTTATGATATATATGCTACATATTTTTCATTTTGACTTCCTGTAGTCTTATTTATACTTTATTTAATCCTCACCTTTATTTCTTATGCTTTTCTGTAGTCTTAAACATTTTTTATTATTACTTCTTTATACATTTATTATGTAATTACCTTTAATATTTATTAAATAGTCCTGTAAGGATATTCTAATGCTGTTACTAAACGATATTTTATTATTCAACAATAATATCCATTTCAAAACTGTAATTTTGTAAAGGTTTGTTTTCTGTATAATTTACAACCCTTAATATTCGGTTGACTTATCAAAGTATATCTCGATCTTTGAAATTTACTTTATGGCTTTTTCAATAGAGTGTTTCTGACATTCTTTAGCGATTTACTCTTCTGGTTATTCAGAATCTCTTAAATGATCTTTTTTAGTATAAAAAATTGATACCTAAAGGGTGTTTTATACGTCTCGAATCTACCAATATAAATAAAGAAAAATATAGTAGTTTAGTAGAGGTAGCAGCAAATAAAAAACAACTCTTCAAAGTTTAGCCAAACTTTTGGAAATTAAACAAAAATAAATGAAAACAAATGAAAATAAACGAAAACAAATGAAAACAAATGAAAACAAATGAAAACAAATGAAAACAAATGAAAACAAATGAAAACAAATGAAAACAAATGAAAACAAATGAAAACAAATGAAAACAAATGAAAACAAATGAAAACAAATGAAAACAAATGAAAACAAATGAAAACAAATGAAAACAAATGAAAACAAATGAAAACAAATGAAAACAAATGAAAACAAATGAAAACAAATGAAAACAAATGAAAACAAATGAAAACAAATGAAAACAAATGAAAACAAATGAAAACAAATGAAAACAAATGAAAACAAATGAAAACAAATGAAAACAAATGAAAACAAATGAAAACAAATGAAAACAAATGAAAACAAATGAAAACAAATGAAAACAAATGAAAACAAATGAAAACAAATGAAAACAAATGAAAACAAATGAAAACAAATGAAAACAAATGAAAACAAATGAAAACAAATGAAAACAAATGAAAACAAATGAAAACAAATGAAAACAAATGAAAACAAATGAAACCAAATGAAAAAATAAACGAAAACAAACGAAAATAAATTAAATTAAATTATTTATATCATCAGTATACGAAAAAAAGTATATATTAACTAGCTTTTTAGGTAGATTTCCATATATGGAATCTACCTATTGTAATCTATTCAATGACGGGACCCAGAACCGGGAATAGGGGCGCTACGCCGTTTATGACCTTCTGAATAAGAATCAGTCAAAAAAAATTCCTGTCTGTAGGGTCGACAGGGGAGGTAGATTTCTATTGTCTAAATTTGAGCATCCTTCCCCACTCCACGATATGGTCAAATCGAAAAAAGTTTCAAATAAATAAATTTTATAATAATTAGGACATGAAAAAAGTCTACTGACCTGTTTCAATATTTTTAAAAATAGCGGAGATATGAATTTTTTGAAATTTCAATCCCATCCAGTTCCATCCCTTTAGGAACGATTAAAAAAAGTTTCAGACATTGCGACCTCTATCGTGCCGGAACGGAATTTTTGTCCAATCGACACCAAATTTGGTACAAAAATTCTTTGGGGCAGTAATTCGTTGCGTATTGCAAATGGGCATTCTATCTCTAAGGGCGTGAGAATTGCAGGGGGTTTAAATCTCAAAAAATTCAGATCTCCGCCATTTTTGAAAATATTAAAAAAGACCATTGAACTTTTTTTATGCTCTGATTATTATGAAATTAATTTATCTAAAACTTTTTTTTATCTGACCCACGGGGATGGACCTGGATGGAGTTAAAATTTCAAAAAATTTATATCTCCGCCATTTTCAAAAATTTTGAAACATGTCAAAAGACTTTTTTTGTGTTTTAATTATTATAAAACTAATTTGTCTGAAACTTTTTTTCATCCGACCCACGGGGATGGAACTGAAGGGGGTTGAAATTTCAAAAAAATTATATCTCCGCCATTTTTAAAATTTTGTAACATGTCACAAAACTTTTTTGTGTTATAATTATTATAAAATTAATTTGTCTGAAACTTTTTTTCATCTGACCCACGGGGATGGACCTGGAGGGGGTTAAAATTTCAAAAAAATTATATCTCCGCCATTTTCAAAAATTTTGGAACGTGTCACGAGACTTTTTTTGTGTTCTAATTATTATAAAATTAATTTGTCTGAAACTTTTTTTCATCCGACCTACGGGGATGGAACTAAAGGGGGTTGAAATTTCAAAAAAATTATGTCTCCGCTATTTTAATAAATATTAAAACAGTTCATAAAACTTATTTTATGTTCTAATTATTATAAAATTAATTTGTCTGAAACTCTTTTTAGTCGGACCTAAGGGGATGGACCTGGAGGGGGTTGAAATTTCAAAAAAATTATATCACCGCCATTTTCAAAAATATTGAAACAGTTCACAAGACTCTTTTTGTGTTCTACTTATTATAAAATTAATTTGTCTGAAACTTTTTTTCATCCGACCCACGGGGATGGACCTGAAGGGGGTTGAAATTTCACAAAAATTTATATCTCCGCTATTTTAAAAAATATTAAAACAGTTCATAAAACTTTTTTTATATTCTAATTATTATAAAATTAATTTGTCTGAAACTTTTTTCGATCTGACCATATCGTGGAGTGGGGAAGGATGTTCAAATTTAGAGAATAGAAATCTACCTCCCCTGTCGACCCTACCGATAGGAATTTTTTTAAACTTTTTTAGCCTTTTTTACCATTTTTGCTTTTTTGCCTCTCTTTATTTTGGCTCTATTTTAGCTTTATTTTGTTTTTTGGTTTTTTTTGCCATTTTTCCTTTTTTTGCCTTTTTACGCCTTTTCGCCCGGATTAAATTTTTTTTTTTGACTTTTTTTGTTGCTTTTTCTACCTTTTTTTGCTTCTTTTTTGTCCCTTTTTTTGCCTATTTTTGAATTTTTTTGCCATTTTCTTATTATTTTACTTTTTTTTTTACTATTTTGACGTTTTTTGCCCTTTAACCCCTATTTTGACTTTTTTGGATACGTTTAATTTTGTTTTGATCCTTTTTTCCATTCTTTGACCTTTTTGCCCTTTTTAAAACATTTTTGAAGGTTTTGTTGCTTTTTTATTTCTCATATTTTTTTATTTTTTTTTTTCCTATTTTTCCCCATTTCTCTCTATTTTTTCTATTTTCTCAAATGTCTCACTATTTTTTTCTCACTTTTCTGATTTTTTTTTTGATATTATCTGCATTTTTCTTGCTTTTAAATTTGGAAAGTGAAAATGAATAAGGTACACCTCCAGAAATAAGACAAATAGATTCTACAATACAGAATTTTCTTTCTACTCCATCCTAAAAAACACACTCAACATAAATTGTGAATAAAGTTCTTTCTCTGTATTTGCAGCTAAGTACTTATTATTATAGTCGTAGATAAAGTATAGTATTCAACTTGCGGTAATGTAGGTCATAACTTACTTAATGAATTACAGCACTCGCCTGCGGCTCGTGCTGCAAACTCCATCTGCGTGAGTTATGACCTACATTACCGCTTGACTTTTTTTGTCCTTTTTTGAATTTTTTTGCCATTTTCTTATTATTTTGCCCTTTAACCCATCTTTTGACTTTTTTGGACACGTTTAATTTTGTTTTGATCCCTTTTTCCATTCTTTGACCTTTTTGCCCTTTTTAAAACATTTTTTGATTAACTTTTTTAAGGTTTTGTTGCTTTTTTACCCCTTTATTGTCTTTTTTTGTTTTGTTTTTGCCTTTTTGCCTTTATTTTCATACTATTTTGCTTCTTTTTTACTTTTTTGGCGTATTTTGGTTATTTCCCAACCATTTGGTATATTTGTTTGGACTTTTTTAAAACCTTTTTTTGCCATTTTTTTTCTTCTATTCTGCTTTTTTTAACTTTTTTGTATGTTTTTTTTTTCTTTTTTGGCGTATTTTCCTTTTTCCTTTGACTTTGTCTTATTTGGCCTGTTTTTTTGACTTTTAGCTGATTTTTTTCCCTTTTACTTTTTTTTGCCATCTTTGCCTTTATTTTTCCTTAATTTTGATTTTTTTTTATTTTTTTTTTGCCGTATTTTGTTTTTAGTTTTTGAACTTTTTTGACCTTTTTTTGCTTTTATTTGCTTCTATTTTGCCTTTTTGTTGTTGCTTTTTTTATCCCCTTTTGCCACATTTTTTGCTTTTTTAAAACTTGCTTTTTTTACTTTTTTGGCGTATTTTGCATTTTTTCTCTTTACTTTGTCTTATTTGATATTTTTTTTTGACTTTTTGTAATTTTTTTCCCATTTTCCTTTTTTTTGGCGTTTTTTTTTTCATTTTTTTATTATCTTTTTAATTTATGATGAAATTTAGCAATTCTTTATCATTTTTAACAACTTTTTTGCCATTTTTTGAAATAATTCATTATCTTGTTGGTATTTATAATAACAAGGTGCCATTTGAAGTAATTTTTATCGTTTTTCATTTTAATTAATTTTTGTGTATTTTTTGCAATGTTTACCCATTTTGTTCCAGCAATTTATTTCATTTTTACAAAATTTTATTTTTCCATTCAGAATTTTTGTATTTTGTAATTAGAATAATCTCATTCTTCACACCTATGCCGGGAAAGTTCTGGGATGACACAGCCGATTTTTTGGTTGACGCACTTACTCGAGCGGGTCAACATTTGTTTAATCCCAATTTTAAACCCCTTAAAATGCGAATTTTCAAAATTCCTTTCTTAGTGCTCCCCTACACTACCAAAGGAAACTACCCTGAAAATTTCACGTCTCTATCACCTCTGGTTTAGGCTGTGCGTTGATTGTCATTTATTCAGCGACACGACAATTTTATATATATAGTTTAACGACTTTTAAAAATATTCAGAAATTACCATTACTAAAAGAAAAATCATACTTATAATAATTTAAATTATTACCAAGAAAACTATTTTGCAGAAATTTTATTTTACATTTTATTTGATATCAATACACAAATAACACCATTCAACAAAAAGAACTTTTTGTAATGTTTCCTCTACTTTATGAGTTAATTACTAATTTTGTGTTGAGAAAAACAAATATGGTAAAGAAAAAAAAAATTAGCTCTAGTTTCTGTAATATATAATAGACAAAAGTTTTTCATTTTAAAGGATTAAGAAAAAACGGTAATCAGAAATATTTTTAAACTTTAGCTAATCGAGAATTCAGTGAAAATTCGGTTAGTAAATTTCATAATTCTTGTTTTTGTGATTCTTCTTTGAGAAAAAGTGGTCTTCTTTTATATTTCCTTTTGAGGTGCGGAATCCTAAATCTAAACAAAAGTAAACAGACTCAAATTCTGATTTACGACCTTTTAAAAAACGCCGATTCAGTTCAGAGCTTTCATTAGTATCACACAGTTGTACATGTCTTTTTCTTATTTAATACCTCTTAAGTTCTTTTACAAAGTAGATTTAATCTTCAAGCTGAAAAAAAAACGTATAGACTACAAAACAGAAACAAACAGCTCGAATTCAATTTGTGTCGACGTTTAAAGCAAAAACATTATTTTAGAGAAAACCACAGGAAGATGATGATTGTCTAAGAAATCATGACAATTAACACCTTTTACGAGATAAAAGCTCTCCTGTTAGCTCGAGATGTTGGCGGAGGTTGCCGGAGTATATGTTTAATTAATTTCCCTCATTTTCCACCTGGATAGTGCCCTTGTCGTCAGCGGCGTTACGTCAATATTGATATTATAACAGAAGAATTAATATATTTATTTTAGATGTACCATTGATAGAAAAAAATGAGTAACAATATTTATCTACTCCTATTAAGTTATACATTAATTATTCAACTGGTTTTGAGCAATTAATAGTATCCATAAACAAATAGCGTGAGTTATGATTCTCCATAATTCATTATAGTTTTTCCTGTTTTTCTTATTTTTCCCATTTCTCCCTATTTTTTCCTATTTTCTCCCATTTTTGACTATTTCTTCTGTTTTTTTATTTTTTTTCCTATTTTTCCCCATTTCTCTCTATTTTTCCTATTTTCCCAATGTCTCACTATTTTTTCCTTTTTTTTTCTCACTTTTCTGATTTTTTTTTGATATTATCTGCATTTTTCTTATATTTAAATTTAGAAACTTGATGAATTACAGAACTTGCCTACGGCTCGTGCTGCAAACTTCATCTGCGTGAGTTATAACCTACATTACCGCTCGTTGAATAATATACTATAAACACATATTATTTATTTATTTACTTATGTTATATTCTAAATACTATGTCAGTGTAAAAGAAATATGTAAAAAGTTAAAATCAATTTAAATTTAGAGACATAAAATCGTTCGTTTTACTTTCCCGGACCCATCAAAGGGAAAGTAAGGTGAACGAGCAAAAAAAAATCGAGATATCGATGGAATTATCCATTTTGAAGTCCCCCAAGACGATTGAAACCATTTCCAGCGTATGGTCTGTCTGTGTGTCTGTGTGTCTGTGTGTCTGTGTGTCTGTGTGTCTGTGTGTCTGTGTGTCTGTGTGTCTGTGTGTCTGTGTGTCTGTGTGTCTGTGTGTCTGTGTGTCTGTGTGTCTGTGTGTCTGTGTGTCTGTGTGTCTGTGTGTCTGTGTGTCTGTGTGTCTGTGTGTCTGTGTGTCTGTGTGTCTGTGTGTCTGTGTGTCTGTGTGTCTGTGTGTCTGTGTGTCTGTGTGTCTGTGTGTCTGTGTGTCTGTGTGTCTGTGTGTCTGTGTGTCTGTGTGTCTGTGTGTCTGTGTGTCTGTATGTCTGTGTGTCTGTGTTCCACGATAACTGCCGAATCGTTTGACCAATCAAGCTGAAATTTGGTATGAAGGGTCGGTGTGTGCCTAGAATGCGACCATTAGATTTTGGTTTAAATTGGTACAGTAGAAGGTCCTCAAGACCGACATTGATTAAATACACATGTAACAATTTTTCATTTTTTTTAAATTTTAAGGACAAACAATACACTTTAGCGCAATATATTGTAGTACAAAGTTTTAGAGCATAAAATTCCCAATAACTTTTGTTTCAAATTTTTTCCAGACATTCCAATAGTTGCGCCACTAGAGGGCGTGTAAAAAATGTGCATGTAGGTTTTCTCTAGTTTTACTTGATTTTGAGGACAAACAATGCATTTTAGTTCAAAATTTTCTTGTGCAAAGTTGTAAAGCATCAAATTTTCTTTAACTTTTATGTTTAACTTTTTATCGAATTCCTCATAGTTTCGCCGCTAGATGGCAAGAAAAATACACATTTAGGATTTTCCATTTTTTTAAAATTATGCTCTTTTGTGCAAAATGTTTCAGTGCAAAAGTTGTAAAGCATAAAATTCTCTACAACTATTGTATGAAAATTTTTCCCGAATTCCCAATAGTTTTCACAAATGATTTGAGGAGATCCTACTTGTAGCAGTGTGATATACAACGTGCGCATGCGCAGCTTATGTCATTATCAAAATTGAAATATCAATTCGGCTCGCTATTTTTTAATGTATTCCATAAATTAATGTAATGCTTAGTATTTTGTAATTAAAATAATAATAATAAATAACATATTCTCTACGGTCGAGCCGGGAAAGTCCTGGGGTGACACAGCCGATTTTTTTACCTCTTAATATTAGCATAAAACAGCGTTATCAATTCAGTATAAACCTAACCATCATATGGTTAGCTAGAGCACTCAAAAAAGTATGAGTTTAGTAATCATTTCGGTATAGATCCTATAGTAAAGGCTTCTCTTCCATTTTGTGAAAACAGCACTCATTCCTTTTACGAGGAAATAAATCTGGAAGACCTTAAAGCCCCCGACTTTTCCAAAAAACTTTGCAAGGATTCCTGGCAATCCTTTCCTTCCCGGAAATCCTTACCGCACAATCCTTCGTAGAAAAATTTTTCCCGTATAATCCTTACCGGGCTATTCTTCGCGGGCAATCCTTCCAGGACAATTCTTTCCGGAAAATCCTTCCCAGAGAATCTTTCTTAGATAATCCTTCTCGGAGAATTCTACCCCATGATCATTTTTTGTAGCCATAATTTTTCCCCATGACAATCCCTTTCGGAAAAGCAACATGGACTTCTTTATTAATATTATAAGTTCCTTTCCTGATGATGGGATTTTGGCAAGGAGTCTAAAATCTAGACGTTATCCTGGATATGAGGCTAACTTGGATCCAAAAACAAGATGATACTCATGTCACTAAAGAAAGCAATTGGGAAAACATAGGGACTAAAACGCACTAGTATGGTGTCCCAAAATAAAAAAAAGGCTAGTAACTCTGGATCTATTTAAAATCCAGAGGCTGGCATGTCTCTGTATAACCGGTAAAATATAAAGTAAAGAGTCATCGACCATGGAAACAATTCTTAACCTCTCACCTAATGACCTCAACGTCAACGGAGGCTGGAATTGGGGCATAATCTCCTACAGCTAAACAAGAGCTAGAACCCACTTCCAAATGGACATGCAGCATAATCACAAACCCCATAGTAACTATAAGAACCGATTACATGATGCCGATCAGATTCCTTGATAAACACTTCAACGTCGACATCGATTGGAAAGGGAAATCTGGAAAAATACCCAAACAAGAAATAGTTTGGTACACAGATGGTAAATGTCCCAGATGTAACTTCGACACACCATATTATTTCAAGTAGATATATTCGAAATCGACCTCTGTTTAAGAGAAAACCTAAGGAGGGATAAACGGGTAAAAACATCCTTATCTGCTCTTACAGCCAATTCCAAACTTGTCTGGGAATGCTTAAAAAACCTCAAAAACCACTAGGTAATGGGTACCAGGATACAAAAGTATTAAGAGTAACGAAAAAGCAGACCCCCTTGCACGAGAAGGGTAGGAAACAGATACGCCAGCCCTGATCCGGTAAATGGTATAACCAAAACCACAATCCCTTTCAGACCTGGCGTCCATTACAATGGATATAAAATTATGCAACCAATAATTTCGGTTTGTTGTATTTTATGTTGCCTATATCTAAATTCATATCACCTAACATCTCTATAGAATGGACCATTATGTTTAAAAGCGCGATTAGTCTTTGATTGTGTGTGATAAAGGAAGTATTGTATAGGAAAGCATGGCGGCGTCAAGTAGTAAAAATAAACGTAATATTGTATTAGTCATACTGTCAGTAGATAGAACGTCCTTTAACTTTAAAGATTCAACTAAAGGCGATGACGTTTAGAATAAAATTTAACAAGTTGATTTCTTGTACAATTGTCACAATCTAAACGTCATTGTCGTTAGTTACAGAACCGTTAAAGTTAAAGGACGTTCTATCTACTGACAGTTAATATTTGGAAGACAAAAAAAAATTATTTTACTAGTAATAAGGCAATCAAAAACACGTGACCAAAGGTCATCAAAAATGGCCGCTGGTAGGCACACAAATTGTATTGTACTGCGTTTTGCAAGTTTATTTGTGAATTATTTTGTGCTTTTAGAAAGTGTTTGCTTTTTCAAATAATAAGCAAATAATAAAAAAAAAACAGCTTATAACATACATAATGACAGTTTAAATAAATACATATACAATACTCCTGGAATTGATGAAGAACTCGAGAAGATGAGTTTCCATCATAAGTGACTGCTTTACGCTTTCCACATATTCTGATATTTGGTCCTCACACATAGTTTTGACACCAAAGAACAAGTCAAGGTCTACAAGAGTTTGTCAGCATATAAATATTTTTCCTGGTTTTTGAGAGATCATTCCGTTCTGGTATGTGTCGAAAATGTAATTCACTAGATATTCTATAAAATCTAACAGTTTCACGACCTCTTCGACTCCCACAATTGACTACAGAACAAGCAGTATACATGTTTAGTTCTTTCTAACAAACAATATTTTTTCTGTACACTGTCACTTTATTAAATATCGATAATGCATCCTGAGTAGTCAGTCACACAACTATTCTAAAAATTAAAATGTCCGTTTTAAGATCCAATCGTTTTACATGTTAAAATAAACTACTCTCTTCATGTTAATTACATGAAAGACATGGATTTGTGTGCCTACCAGCGGCCATCTTGAATTTCATTTAACAGCATCTTGGATTGGTCTATTGACTACATGAGAATACATAACCATACAAGTTGTAGTAACTTTGGTATAATATATGTGCAAAAAACTATCTGTCCATTGTAATGGACTTCTGAACTAAGTTTCTGTCGACTTGCAGGTTTCAATTTGAATGACCCCAAAGGATCAGTACCTTCTACTAGAACTGCTAGATGAAGATGAATTGGGAGTAATTTTGATATGAAAATAGGAGGAAAAAAGTTAAAGTTGCAACTGAGCTTCAAAAAAACCTAATTAAAAACTAACAGAAAATCAAAAAATAAAAATTAAAAGTAACATGGAAAAAACGAAAATTTGTACCGAGAAAAATCACAAAAGAGAAATAAGGAAACATAAACACAAATAATGAAGATGTAAATGTACCACCAATTGATTATTTTTTAAAATATTTTCTACACATTTTTTTGAAGAAATTGTTACAAAATAACAACAATAATTTTAAACCTACAAATTCACCAGAAATGAACAAGTTTCATTGGTTTGCATATCATGATCTCTTAGAAAGAGATGTCTAGAACTTGAAAGGGAGAAAGATTTAAGTGTGGATAAGCAAATAGTGCCATTTATAGGCAGACCAGACATCAAGTAGTATATTAAAAACAAGCCTAACCCATGGGGAATAAAAATTTTTCTCTTATGAGATATTAGCAAAATTTGGCTTAGGTGCATCAGTTGTATTGCATTTGAGCAAAGATATTTCTGAAGGTTCTTACCTGTACTTTGATAATTACTTTTCTAGTTTCGAGAAACCGAAAATAAAATATATTTATGCAGTTGGGACTATGAGAATCGACAGATTTCACAAACCCCATTTCACCACCGATAAAGATTTTAGCAAAAAACCTAGAGGATTTGCAAGAAGTTGTTAATGATGATGGAACAGTGGTATTGTCTAAGTGGCAGGATAATAAAACAGTTGTCATTGGCTCCAATTTTATGGGGATAGGAAAGGAAGATGAGGTACAGTGATAGGATAAAAAACACAAAAAATTTGTGAAAGTAAATCGGCCCGAAGTTATAAAAATATATAACAAGGGATAGGAGGAGTTGATGAACTAAACCAGTTGTTGTATCACAGAATTTTTATAAAATCAAACAAGTGGACACTTCGAATGATATTCCATGCATTTGATTTTGCATGTTCCAATATTAAAGCCTATGTGCACAATTAGGGACCCCAAAAAAGAACATTATGAATCTTCTTCATTTTAAACTGCTAAGGCTCTTATTTTTATGGGAAAGCCAGTAAATCTCACTAAAGGACCTCGTTGTCCTAGGAGTGCATTTTCCTCTCTACTACCCGCAGTCTCTAAAAAGAAAACAACGGTACCAAGACCTCTGAGACAAGTACAAATGGATAATTATGGACATTTTCCGGAATACGATAAGAAAAAAGAAGCAAGGAGATGTAAAAAAAATACTTGTAAAGGGAAAACTCACGTATTCTGTGAAAAGTGTAATGTTCACCTTTACTTTATAAAAGAAAGAAATTGCTCAAGTTGTTTTATTGTAAATACTATGTTATAAATAAATAGTTTTCTTTGTTTTATATTCTTTAATCAACGTTTTTTACTATGCCTATGAACTATCATTTAGTCCGGTTGTCCATAAAACAGAAAAAAATTTGTAACAAAAATGTATTTACTGTATTAATAAAATGTTTTTAAACAGACTTAAACTTGAAATTTTTTTTATTATAACTTAAAATTCGAGTCTGAAAGGGTTACAAATAACATCTAAAATACTGGCACACACTTCCGAAGCATAAACACAGTAAGTTAATGGTAAAACAACATTTACCAAAACTCACTCGCATAAAAAATAAATCAGGCTGATAACCGGTTTTATAACTAGATATTGTAGCCTGAGAAAACATTCACACAATGGGGAACCTATATGCAGATTGTGTGGCGAGGAAGATGAAACAACCATCCATGTAATATTCGAATGTGAGACTCTGCTCTGGTGGAGATATAGACAGATATTTAACATGGTGGAAGAGGCTCTTAAACCTTAATAAGGTCACTAATCTCTTCATAGACTAACAGAAATGGTTCAGAAAATTTCAAAATATTATACACATGTTGTTAGATATAATAAAAATAAATAGATATATAAATATTAAATAACAAATCCCAATTAAAATTTCGGTTTTATTAATTATTACTATGTTTACATTAACACAGCAAAATTCACCCTTTCATAAAGACAGTAGACGAGATTGTAGAATTATACAGTTAAAATTAGAGGCTCTTAATTCTCGAGTGCAAGACAGAAAATAGTGCTTTAAGATAAAATAAGATGGTTTGAACATTTAACTCACTGGAGAACACTTAATTTTATTAAATTTTTTTGTTCCTGATTAACGTTTTTTCCATTAGGATAATTACTGTGGTGAACGGATAAGTATTCCTCAAGAATTATAATTGGTTATAGTGCGTCACGATCTATATGGCCAATAAGAAAATATCTCAATATATAGTGAATTGGTGTGTTCTGATTAATTTTACATAGTGCACCTTGTAAAATTTTCTATATTACTCTGATGAAATTCTTCTATTTCACTTATGTGTCTTCTATTAATTTGTTTCTTTCTTCTTTTTTTTTCTTTTCCTGTATCACTTCCTAGTTTATTTTTTTCTCTACCTGGACGTATCTTTTATTCTGCACTTTCACCTCTGGATCAATGATTTTTGAAGAAAGAAAAAGCTGAGCGTACTTTCAAGTGTGTAATGAAAGGATTAAATTCAAAGGAAATACATATATATTTCCGTGTCAAAATTAAATGTCTAGCGCTTTCGGCATCGCAGTGCCATCATCAGGACAACTAAAAAATTAATAGAGAGAGAGAGAGATAAATTTTGTGAATACAATACAAAGGTTGAAGTCATACTTACAAATATTATAAAACTATTAACTTAAGATAGATGAGAGAGGTTACAGGATTTATTTAGTTAAAACTAATGATGAGAAGGCGAAACATCTTCCAAACTAAGGAAGGTTCGCGTACAAAATAATAATTCATAAACAGTGTAAAGGGCGCATCAGGTGGCCCAGGCCTGTAAGTAGACCCTAACAAGGGCAACATTAACTTAAACGGCATATGTGAAATTTAAAATAATATCAATTGAACGAACGTTACCATGCGTGGCTTTTTAACAGTGAGGTGACAAGTGACAGAAATAAAAAAATTTTTTTAGGAAAAAAAGGGGGCGAGACAAAAGGAAGAACGAAAAAGAAGAAGGAAACAAAGTGACTGGACTACCGGAAAAGGTGTAGGGAGGTTAGAGGAAGAGAAGAAGAGGAATGACAGGTGACAGGTGGCTAAGAGGACATGAAACGGTGACATAAGGAGAATTGAGGGAGTGACTACCTATCATAAACTTAAAGGCTCTTGAAAAGAGGATGGATTTTATTAACATTTAGATTAATTTGGGTATTAACACAAGAAGAAGAGGGGTTGTTTAGTTTACGAAGAATCTCAAGGTCCTCTAATAAATCAAGTTTAAAATTGCAATTGAAGATATTTTTTCTGTTATTTTTCTTCCTCTACCTGGTGTACCTTCTTACTGATTTATATGATAATCTTTGATCTATCTTTATATTTTTTTCTACAAATCTTATGGCAAATTGGCTGAAATTTGGATATGTTGTTCGTTTCGGCATCCTGAACAAAAGTCTTAATGGGCACAAAACTCAATTTTGCTTATTTTGGCTCCTACGGAGCTCCAGAGCTCCACGGATTCACCATTATTTACTACTTAAAAGAGTAGTCTCTTCAAAAATTTAGTATTTGTTTTTGAGGTTGCTGAGTTCAAAAGTGATGTTAAAAAGACGATATTGACAGTTGACAGCTGTCAACTAACTGTCAAACAACATGTGATCATCAAAATTGATAAAATCCACATGTAAATGTTTGTTTTTGAGGTTGCTGAGTTCAAAACTGATGGTAAAAAATCGATGTTGACAGTTTACATCTGTCAGATAACTGTGAAATAACAAGCAATAATCAAAATTGATAAAATCCACATGTAAATATGTTTCTGAGGTTACCGAGTTCAAAACTGATGTTAAAAAATCTATATTGACTGTTGACAGCTGTCAGATAACTGTCAAACAGCATGTAACACTTGAAATTGATAAAATTGACATGTAAGTATATGTCTTTAAGGTTGCCTAATTCTAAACTGATGCCAAAAGACGATATTGACAGTTGAGTACTATCGTTAATTAAATATTTGACTGTGCATGATAATGTCTCAAGATAGATTATTGCTTGTTGTTTGACAGTTAATTGACAGCTGTCAACTGTCAATACCGTCTTTTTGATATCAGTTTTTAACTCGGCAACCTCAAAAACATATATTTACAATTTTGCTTGTTGTTTGACAGCTGTCAACTGTCTTATTGGCATTGGATTTGAATGCAGCGACCTCGAAAACATAACAGGGTACTTTTTGTTAAAGCAGCAAATACTAAACTTTCGAAGAGATTACCCTTTTAAGTAGTAAATAATGGTGGATCCGTGGAGCTTTTTAGCTCCGTAGGAGCCAAAATAAGCAAAATTGAGTTTTGTGCCCATTGAGACTTTTGTTCAGGATGCCGAAACGAACAACATATCCAAATTTTAGCCAATTTGACCGGGAGCCAATTCCCATAAGGTTTGTGCGGGGTTCGTTATTTTCTAATAAAGTCTCACCTTGTAGTAATACATTCTCTTTATATTATCTTATACAAACCAAAGACTATTAACAAATTTTTATATTAATTTTTTATATCATAAATCTCAAAAATAAAACTGTTTATTATTTGTTTCTTTTGTTTTTTTTTCCAACCAGATTTCAAACTTTGTGGTTACTGATACTAAGTTTTTTTTATATGTACCACAATTGTTAAAAAAATAACTCATTATAAAATCAGAAAAAAACAATCATCTATACGTTCCTTAAACTTCTTAACATAAGGTTATTTTCACTCTCATACTTACATTTGGCAATCACCTTCTACCTTTTAATTTCATACAAAAATAGAACTAAATCTACACATATAAAAAAACTATATTGATACGAATTGTGGTGTATAAATTTCAGAAAGCCCCACGTTGTGAAGCCATTTTGAAATGAATTATTTTTTATCTCAATTATTACCAAAATCTCATTTTGTGGTGGGTTCTAGAGAAAATAAAAAAATAATAAATTATAAATTACCAATAAAAAAAACGATAATCGTTTATTTCTTCTAATTAATCTTCTAATTTTTTTTTAATACTTTTATATATTGAAAATTTCTATATTCACATATTTTTTTTTATTGGTATATAATTTAATATAATCCTTCATATCTATACATTTCTTTACATAAACCTTTTCTGTATAATTTTATATAATTGACATTTTCATAATAGTTTTTTTTATCTTGACAAAAAATTTGTTTATTATTTTTTACCTTTCATCTGTTTCGTCTCAAATTAAAAAAATTCTTACTAGATTTATATTAATAAAAAAATTTTAAATCTTACCCTTTACATTAATACTTAATTTTTTTTTATATCATATCCACCATTTTTTTTATTTTCATAATAATAATAATGAAATAAAAATACCAATTACTATCAATAAATTCTTTATAATCAATTTTTTTTAACAGTAAACTATGTGTATAAAATTGAAACAAAATAAAATTATTAATGCTATCAAACATTTAACAATTAAAACTTATAAAATTAAATAAACCCATACAGAGTATTTCATTATAATAAATATATAAATAAATATTTATTTGTTTTGTAATACATATGTAACGTTTCTTTTTGGTGAAATAATCTCAACGTTAAATATAATTTCTTTAATGAGTGTCGTTATCGAGTGTAATTATTTGAGGGATTAGGAAAAATTAACTAATTTGGATAAAATCCAGAATTTTTTTATCTTGGTGAAACTTTGAGCAGTTAATTTATTGGAGTTATAGACCGATTAATCAAACCTGCTGAGTGGAATTATTGGTTTCTTATAACTTGGAAGTTGGGAACGCCACGAAAAGTTAAGGATCGCCGAACTAGGGATGAAAGTGTTGTGATTTAATTTTGTAAGTCTGTCACCAAATATTTAAACAAATACATACATCTTTAATAAATAAGCATTCAACTAAATAACTTAAAGAATACATTTTGTAGAATTTTAACAGGAATAATTGAATAAAATCTACATTTTTACTCGTATGTAAAATTTAGTGATGTAAAATTTAGTGATGAAGTTCTCATAAACAGAATTGTATTGGAATGATACAAATCCCACAGCAGGAAATATTTGGTTTTAAGAGCAATTGCTTCGCGCTCCAACACCGTCAAAACCTTTAAATTTCATGCATTTCGTTTTAATGATAGAGAATACAATACTGAATAAATTTCACTACTTTTTGTTTTGTAAAAAAGAAAAAGGATTAATCTACAATTTCGTCGAATTTTTTTTTTGAAAAAACCAACCATTCCGCCTGGAAAAAAATGTAAGGTTTGGTGAAATTATTAAAAATAATAAAACTTTACCTTACAATTACTATATTAAAAATGTATTATTAAAAAAAAAGAATTCGAGCAATCTGCAGATTCATCTTTCCGTAATATAATGCAAAAAACAAATTAAATATTCAATTCGACATGATCTTGTAATCACTAAAATACTAGATATCGTTCTGTCTCTAAAATAATTATAAATAAGGCAAATATTATCCCTACCACTTAATTTGCAATTCTTTCGTTAGCCGACGTTCGTAGAGTCTCGGTTTCGATCGGTTTGTCAGGGACGTTATTTACAGAACAGAGTCGGACTCCAAGAGTTAAATTAAATATTTTAATTCAAACCAAACGAAGTAATTTTTAGAATTAGTTGTAAATTTTGAAATGTATACAGTGTGTCCCAAAAATAAAATTATTGTAAGATGTATACGGTATGTCTCAAACCGGTTTATTTAGGAATACATTTCCTAAATAGTTGGTATATAATATTTGTCTTTAAAACATTTTTTGTTTTCAGAAAATCTCTTAGTTTATAATAACTTTTGAACGCTCTAATGAGTACTACATTTTGATAGAAAATAAGCGATATCGGAAAATGGGACATCCGGATTGATCGGAGTTTCCCACTTTTTTCAAATTTCACAGGAAACACGTTACAGTTTGTAGTTTTTAAGTAAACATGAAATACTGTTACAAAGCTCATTAAAAATCAACATCCCAACTAGTCCAACTAAAATAGACTCACTTTCTAAAGTTATATCTCAATTTCTGGATAATATATACTTGACAGTAACTTTACCAGGACCAATCTCCCTCATACCACCCTGGAAAAAATCCTACCAAAAATTAGCTCATTGTTGTGTAACTATTTTAAACAAGAAACCCCTAACACACTTCTGAGGCAAAATTCTATATACAGACGCCTCAAAAAGCGAAAATGGTGTTAGAAGCGCAGTAACTTCTAGTAACTCTGTCATATCCAAGTTCTTGCTACCTTCCTTTACCAGTGTCCATACTGGGGAAATAGTTGCCATACTGCAAACAATAAAATACTTAACTCCAGAACATAAAGAAGTGGTTATCTATACAGATTAACTTTCTTCAATCAACACCATTAAAAATACCTATACTAGTCATCCTCTTGCACAAGCTATTCATGAAATCTATTCCAAATTATCCTCTCAAGGTGTAACAATAACCCTTATCTGGGTACCCTCCCATGTAGAAATTCCTGGAAATGAATTGACTGATTACTCAGCTAAAGATGCCACATCTTCAACAACAATCCTAGAGAAAATCTAACTATGTCACATGTTAAAATGTTTTTTAAACGCCTAATAAATAGTTCCTGGTAAAACCACTGGATTAGTAATCAAACCAAACTGCATGAAATTAGACCATTGGTAAACCACATAAGCCTTCCCAGAATGTCCAGAAAGACCGAATAATCATCAGAAGCCTGCGTATAAGCCACACAAGGCTTACACAAGGACATTTAATGGCATCTGAAGAATTTACTACATGCTGGTTTTGCGATAGTCCACTAACGGTGAAACATTTCTTGTTGGACTGCCTATTTCGAAGGGTGGAAAAACAATAATTTAAAACAAACTCTTCCATATGTTCTAAATTGTGAATTGTGCAATGTAATCAAATTTATAAAATATATAAACTTGTACGATACAATATAGGAATAAGTTAAATCGTAATATTTATAACCGTGTCAATAGCCTAGATGCTAAGGCACACAAAAAAAAATCAACAGAATTCAAAAATTTTTCCGGGTTGTTTTTCCAAATAATTTTTAAAAATCTATGAAACCGTGAAAGATTGAATAATAACTCGATAAGTTTTATTATACCTATTTTCCAAAAATTTGTTAAGAAAGTTGAGAACACAATACTGCCAACCTAAGAATAGACATCATCTCTTACAATAATATTGATGTTTAATAATAATTAAATTTCGGAAGTCCGGAAAAATTATTTAAGAAACTTAAATTAATGTCTTATCATTTTCATTAAATATCAAAATATTTTTGACAACAATGTGATTTATTTATCATATCTGAAAATATGAGGTTTATTTCGTAAATAATTATATTTCTATTCTTCGTATATTTCATGGTTAGAAATTAATTAATTTCGTTAACTTAAAATCATCTCATTAAAGATATCAAACTTTAGATGATTTCGGAAATAATATACGTAAAGCCCAAAAGACTTCGCCCAAATCGAATAACAAAAGTTACTTTAAGTGAATAAATTTACTTGAGAAAATTTCATATGAATAATAATAAGTTTATTAAACAAACCAAAATTATTTTTTTAATTACAATTACAAATAGAACGTACTTATTTAATTTAAATTCGTTTAAACTTCTAAGCGAGAAGTAAAATTACACCACTAAATCTTAACCGCCCCAAAATGAATTCTTAAGATAAATATTTGCATTCATAATCCTAAGTATCCGTAGTGTTACCGTCGTAATGGCCAACATTGGCAAATTGCGACTGCCAATGAGCCAGGCTAATCAGTGGCGAAACTACGGGAAATTTTATTCACTTTGCTTATTTTTAATTTTATAAAAGAGACTTGATTTTTATTTTATGTTCACCCAAAACTATCACCAGTTCAAAAATTTATATACGATATATTATATATTTATTTGAATCGTGGCAACATTGTAAGGATGTCACAAACTGTTCGAAAGTGTTGAGGAGAGGATGCTCGTGAGTACATAAAAGTTTCCTTCTTATATCTGTTTCCTTCCCCTTCTTTTTAAACTCTGTGATGAATATTGTATTGAATATTGAATATCTCATATCCCATATAACAAATTTCAGCTCAATCGGATTTAACGTATGGCCTCTATCGTGGAAGAATACACACAGACGGACAGACAGACAGGCAGACAGACAGACAGACAGACAGACAGACAGACAGATAGACTTCCATTTGGAAATGGTCTTAATCCTTTATCTCGAAATTTTTTTAGTTCGTTCACAATACTTTCCCTTCTCGGAGGTGGGTCGGGAAAGTAAAAAAAGTTAAAAATGCTAGAAAAAAGTAAAATAATGCTAAAAAGAATAAGAAAAACTAGATAAACATACATGCACATTTTTTACGCGCCCTTTAGTGGCGCAACTATAGGAAATTCTGGAAAAAGCTTAAGACAAAAGTTGTTGGGAATTCTATTCTCTAAAACTTTGTACTACAACATTTTGCACTGAAATGTATTGTTTGTCCTTAAAATTTAAAAAAAGTAAAAAATTGTTACATGTGTATTTAATCAATGTCGGTCCTGAGGACCTTCTACTGTACCAATTTAAACCAAAATCTAATGGTCGCATTATATTCATATACCGACCCTCCATACCAAATTTCAGCTTGATTGGTGAAACGGTTCGGCAGTTATCGTGGAAGATTATATACAGACACACAGACACACAGACACACAGACACACAGACACACAGACTCACAGACACACAGACACACAGACACACAGACACACAGACACACAGACACACAGACACACAGACACAGACACACAGACACACAGACACAAACACACAGACACACAGACACAAACACACAGACACACAGACATACAGACACACGGACACACAGACACACAGACATACAGACACACAGACACACAGACACACAGACAGACCATACGCTGGAAATGGTTTCAATCTTCTTAATGGACCTCCAAATGGATATTTCCATCGATATCTCAATTTTTTTTTGCTCGTTCACCTTACTTTCCCTTTGATGGGTCCGGCAAAGTAAAATGTTTAAAAAGTGCCAAAAAACTCTAAAAAAAAAGTAAAAGAAATGCTGAAAAAAAGGAAAATAATGCTAAAAACGCAAAAAAAAATCCAAAAAATAAAAAAAACTGCAAAAAAAAACGAACAAAAAAAATGGAAAAAATGCAAAAAAAATACAAACATATACAATGAAATACACAATAATATATGAAAAGCAAAAAATGATCTAAAAATGATAAAAATTATAAAAAAAAGCAAAACAAGTTTAAAAAGTGTTAAAAGAAATTGTAAAAATGTTTAAAAAATGCCAAAAAAATCTAAAAAAAAAAGTAAAAGAAATGCTGAAAAAAGGAAAATAATGCTAAAAACGCAAAAAAAAATAAAAAAAAATTGCAAAGAAAACGAACAAAAAAAATGGAAAAAATGCAAAAAAAATACAAACATATACAAAGAAATGCACAATAATACATGAAAAGCAAAAAAGAGCTAAAAAATGTTAACAGTTCTAAAAAAATGCTGAAAAAAAGTAAAATAATGCTAAAAAAGCTAAAAATGAAAAAAAAAATGCAAAAAAGTACCAAAAAATCTAAACAAGTAAAATAATGTTAAAAAATGCTAAAAGTGCAAAAAATTCCAAAAAAAAAACAAAATTGCAAAAAGATGCCAAAAAATCTGAATAAAAATCTAAAAATGCTGAAAAAATTAAAATAATGCTAAAAATCGTTAAAAATGCAAAAAAATCCCAAAAAGTAAAAATAATACAAAAAAAAGCAAAAAAATACCAAAAAATCCCAAAAAAAAAAAAATAGAAAAGAAATTAAAAAAATGCAAAAAAATAATGCAAACATTGCAAACATATGCAACAAAATGCACAAAATACATGAAAAGCAAAATGAGCTAAAAGATGATAAAAATTCTTAAAAACGCAAAAAAAGTTTAAAGAAATTGTTAAAAATGTTAAAAATACCTGAAAAAGTATTGGTGGATACTCGGCGGGAATGTTTTGGGGCGACACAACCGATTTTTATTTTTTTGTTTTTGACAGTTAAATAAATAATTTTATATCTGTTATTTTTTGATAGTGACACTTCCGTTTGATATACCTACATACCAAATATCAGATCAATCGGATTAATACTTTTTCAGAATTTTAATGTCAAATTTTAAAATTTTGACATTTTTTTATTTTTGACAGGTGACAGTTGGAGAAATAATTTTGACTGTTTTGAATAGAGTTTTTTAAGGTCTTTCAAATGACATATTGCATGTCAAATTTCGTGAGATATTGCATCTGTCATTTTTTGATAGTACAAAAACTAATGGGTTCTTCCGACCGATAACCCAAACCCATATACCAAATTTCAGCTCAATCGGATTAAACATGTGGCCTCTATCGTGGAAGAATACACACGGACAGACAGACAGACAGACCGACAGACAGACAGACGTCCATCTGGAAATGGTCTTAATCATCTCAGGTGACCTCAAAATGGATATTTCCATCTTCATCTCGAATTTTTTTTTTAGCTCGTTCACAATACTTTTCCTTCTCGGATGTGGGTCGGGACAGTAAAATATTTGCACTCCCCTGTAAAAGAATCACCCTGTATGTTTTTGGTTGACGCACTTACTCGAGCGGGTAAATATTTGTTTAACCTCAATTTTGAACCCCTTAGAGTGCGAATTTTCAAAATTCCTTTCTCAGTGCTCCCCTACACTACCAAAGGAAACTACCCTGTACGCGTGTATTATATAAAGTCGATAATTTTACCGGATGTAATAAGTACAATATATACAATATGTATATTGTTATGATATTTACAAAATCTCAAATTTGTGTTAGGTTCTAAAGGAAAAAAATAATAAACATTATAAACCAATAATAAAAATTAATTGTGTATAACCCTGTGGTTCGATTTTCCTCTTCTATCTTCAGAACAATGTTTTTCTATCTCGATCTGTTATCATATAAGTGTTTATAATGTCTGTTCAAAACATAGTGCCATTCTAGTCCCAGTGTTTTTATCTTAGTTGGTACCACTGACCTACAAACACGTCGGTGATCCCTCAACCCTTCCTTGTAGAACGTGGTGTCATGGTGGAAGCATGACATTGTGTTTATGGACAGAAAATTATATAAAATTATATAAAAATCGTGTTAATAAATGTAAATTTTGTAAATAGTAACTTGATGTTGGGTTTTCCCAACAATGTCTGTTCCTACAAATTCTTTTTCTTGAATTTTTGTTAATTCTTATATATATACTTCTTGTAGATTTTTCATTTTTTGTTCCTTTTCTTCTTATTGATTTCTTCTTTTTCTGTTTGCTTATTATTTTCATTAATTTGACATTTAGTTTTATTTATTCTATCGTTAATTATTTCTATTTCTTTCTTGACTTTTTCCATTTTAATATCTGATCCATACTCTCCATTCTTTTGTTCTTCTATCATTCTTGTTTCCATTGCCTTCATTTTTTGATTAAGATTTCCTTCTAAATTTGACATTCTTTCACTTGTATCTTGTACTTCCAGTTTGACTTATTCAATTCCTACTTTTACTTCTTTAGATTTTCTTTCTTCTTCTTGTAGTATAGCAAATTTGTCATCTTGCACTTTTTCTACTTCTATTATTCTTCCTATCATTTCTATTCTTATCTCTTTTTTTCTTCAGTTCTTCTATTTTGTTAAACCTTTCCAATTTGTTTTGTTTAATTTCTTCTTTAATATCTTTTTTCATATCATGCATTTCTTTTCGACGTTCTTCTTTATCTTCTTTTCTATTATCTTGCATTGTTTTTTCAAATTTTTTGCTATCTTCATCCAACTTTTCATCTATTTTTTTTTTGTTATTTTCATCCATTTTCTGAATAAGCATTTGCATGATCTCTATTTTATCTTGTTTCTGTTCTTGATTGTTCAATTCTTTCTTGAATTTCTTCTACATTTTGTTCCTGCATTTCATCAATATCTCCTTGTCCTATTTCCAACTCATCCATTTGTCCAATCTTTTTTCCCCTTTTAAATCCATTTAAATTTTTTACTTTCCCGGACCCATCAAAGGGAAAGTGTAGTGATCGAGCAGAAAAAAAAATCGAGATATCGATGGAATTATTCATTTTGAGGTCCCCAAGAAGATTAAAACCATTTCCAAAGTATAGTCTGCCTGTGTGTCTGTATGTCTGCGTGTCTGTGTGTTTGTGTGTCTGTGTGTAATCTTCCACGATAACTGCCGAACCGTTTGACCAATCAAGAATTTGGTATGAAGGGTGGGTGTGTGCTTGGAATGCGACAATTAGTTTTTGGTTTAAATTGCTACAGTAGAAGGTCCTCTACACCGACATTGATTGAAGACACATGAAAGATTTTTTGTCTTTTTTTTAATTTTAAGGACAAACAATAAACTTTAGTGCAAAATGTTCTAGTGCAAAGTTTTAGAGCATAAAATTTCCTACAATTTTTGTATCAAACTTTTTTCAGAATTTCCAATAATTGCGCCACTAGAGGGCGCGCAAAAAATATGCATGTAGGTTTTCCGCAGCTTTTCCAAATTTTGAGGACAAACAATGCACTTTAGTTGAAAATTTTCTAATGCACCAAATTTCCTTTAACTTTTATATTTAACTTTTTTTCTGATTCCCCATAGAGGGGGAGAAATATACATATTTAGGCTTTTTCCATTTTTTTTTATTTTGAAGGCAAACAATGGGCTTTAGTGCAAAATTTTCTAGTGCAAAGTTGCAGAGCATAAAATTCCCTACAACTTTTGTCTTGAACTTTTTGGCAAATTCTCAATAGTTTTCAATCATGATTTTAGAAAATCCTAATTGTAGTAGTGTGCTATATAATGTACGCATGCGCGCGCTTATGTCATCATCAACATTGACATATCAATTGGGTAGACGTATTCATCGTCGGTTTGCTATTTAAAACTTGTTCCATAAATTAATGGAATGCTTAATTTTTTTTGCAATTAAAATAATCCTATTCTCTGTAGCCGAGCCGGGAAAGTTCTGGGGTGACACAGCCGATTTTTTTTAATCACTAACAATTATTATTTTCACCACCACGTATATGTTTTTGTATATAGTTATTCCTGATGTGATTTTTTTCTATTATTGAAGAATCAATCTCAGAAGATTCTCTGCCCAGATGACTTTTGTACCCAACGTTGGGCGACATTTGTTATGATATTTACAAAAATCTCAAATCTGGGTTAGGTTCTAAAGGAGAAAAATATTAAACAGATGTTAGAAATATAATTCAAAATATTGTCAAATACATAAAAAATGTTATTAAGAGAAGTTTTATAAAAGACAATAATGTACCTACATAATATTTGCAGAAAAAAATTAATGTATACCGATAAATGAATCGTCGTAGACGCCGAAATATTTAGCGTCGGGACGAATAGCGTAGCGACGCTGAATGTATATAGAATATTGTAACTTATGCTCATGGCGTTCGTAGGTTTATTTGTAGGAATGGACTGGGTTTTGAAGAAGTAAAATCCAACTGTTTGTCGAAACTATTGGTGTCGGCGTCTCGACGCTAGATACAAGATTTTCGGTGACGATGTTGATAGTTTGAAATTTGATTTGGACTAATCCTTCTCTGAGCCGCAAACCCCCTTTTAATATCGATTTATGACGCAAACATTTTACGTCATTATTTTGTATGGTCCATATTTCCTTTCCTTTTCGTTATCTAACCCTCAATATTTAGATGTGAAAAGAATTATTTTCTAATATTTCAACATTCTAACTTATGTAATTTAATATCTTTTCAAATGGTTCAAGTGTGTATTATCGTTTTGTAGAAACATGTACTGACAGATGAATGTCTTTTGGGAAAACCACTTGACTTCGATAACTAGATAAACGGAACACATTAAATATAATATGTTTTGATTATCTCTGTAAAATTCCTGGAAACAAACTTAATAAGACGGGACAAAATACCATTAGAAATTGAAAAAAAAAATAAAAATAATATACCGAGTATTGGTTCATCACACTGGGAATATAAGGAAACAATTTTATTTTAATCAACAATTTTGAATATCTATGAAAGTTTAGGAGAAATAAAATTTGTTTATAGTTAGAAAGTAATTTAAAAAAAAATTAAAATCATTGAGTATAAAAGATTTGGATAAGATTGAAGAATCAAGTAATGATTTTTCTTGGGTTTTTATAAAAAAAGTCGAAATTAATTAGATACGAAAAATCAGGAAAAAGTCATATTTTTTATATAGATTTGTAAGAATTAAAATAAAAATGTTATAATTAGTTTTCAAAATATTTAGAAAATAAAATAAGTAAAATACGAATTAGTGAGAGAATTTCATCACCAAAAATATTCTATAAAACCTAAATAAACTTTGCCAGGAAGTAATAAAATAAAATAAGGTATTAATTAAAGAGATATAAGAAACCAGAGGAAGAATAACAATTAGAATCGAAGAGGACAGAGAAGAAAATGGGAATTAACTAGGAAGATGAGATACAAACGAATAATAACTGAAGAAACAAGAGAGCAGCTCCAAAGAAGACAAAGAGGTGATACGAAGAAACCATGAAGAGGCCAAAGAAAAAAAGCATCCAGAAAAAAAGTCACATAGAAAATTATTAGTGCACTTAAAATTCATTAATTATTTATATTATAAAATGTTATGATTTTTTTTTAGTTCAGATCAAAAGCCATCCCAAAATTTGAGATGGAGTTTTCAAAAACAAAAAGTATGATGGCAACAATCAATTTTTTGAAAATTGAAATTTAATTAACAATAAAAGCATTACGCCACGTAAAATATTTATACCTAAATAAAAAGCTATATTCATTTTGAATAACAAAAATCTGTTCAGTAACTAATAACAAAAACCCAATAATTCGCAACCTAATAAAGGCGTCAACATTAAAACAAATAAATGTTCGACAAATAAAAATATAAAGAGCCGTTGGGTATGTATATTTTTGTCGGCGAAATTTTTATCTTGTTCCATGTTCAGTGAGTGTAAAGTTTGTTCGGCAGCTGTCCATATGTCGTCTTTTATCAGAAACATTCGATGTCTCTCGATTAAACGGAAACGTAATAAACAACTCTGTTATACCTATGTATAGCGAGAATTACGCATATTTATGTTGAATGGATTTTCCATTTATATGGAAATAACACAACGCCAATGGAAACCCGTAATTTTCAATTTTAACATTTTTTTAACCAGGTGCAGAATCGTAACCAGTGCGTAGGCATTTTTATAAGGGGTCTAGGTATCATCTTTTTTTTCATTTATGACTGTACTGACTGTTTCTTTCGTGGACTTCCAATTTATTAAATAAATTCTACTTATACAGGGTGTTTTTCATTGAGAAACGGAATAACTTAATATTGTGTTAATGTTATTTTTAATGTTTTAGTAAAAGAATTGAGAAAAATTATTCAATAATTTAACAAAACTATTACACTAAATTAAAAATTATACATTTCATTGCTCGTTTTAAAATATTTTGAGTGATTTTCGAATAACGTTGGGATTGGTTTTTTTTTAAGACACCTCACGCTCACACCCCTGATCACTCTGCAAAGGAGGTCTTGGAGCAGGTCCGGAAGATCCTTCGCATTGGTCAGTATCGTAAGATTCAATTGAGAAAATTTCTTCTTTGGTTTCTTGGAGAAGGCTCTTCTAGTCCTTTCATCTAATAATAATAATAATAATAATAATAGTAAAACTTAATCCTAAACTAAAATTATCCTAGACACTACAAACACTAAAAACATATTAAAAGCCTTCAAATCTACAAATTACTGTTGGTATAAGATCAAAAGAAGATAGAAGAAGTCATAAAAACGGTCATATTTGTACTTATCAAGATTAAAATCACCAGCTAAAATAAATCTTATGTTATGCTTATATAAGGAATCTAAAACTTCACTAATTTTATTTAAAAATACATCAACGTCGCCACTAGGTGATCTATAACAATTTAAAATAATGTGGTATGAACGTTGAACATAATAAGACAAGGCACAAATTTCAAAATGTTGCTCTATAGTTTTCACGTTAGAATCATCTTTTACCCATATGCTAACACCACCACATTTTAAATTTGGACGACAATAAAAACTAATTGGCTTGAAATTAAAAATATTAAGCATAGTCAAATAATCTGGTTTAATACCAATTTCAGTTAGACATAGAAAATAAATATCTGCAAATTGATGAATATCACTTTCTAGCAAACTTATCTTTTCAGGATTTAAGCAATAACAATGTAGGATTAAAAATTAAATTTTTACAGGGTCGTCCTTCTTCATTTTCGATAAAAAACGACTTACACATGCATTATATGGCCATAAATCAGCATTCATAGCCCTCTTAAAACCACTAATTTAGCATTTAATTGCTCGCATTGAAATTCTGGAAATTCACCCTTCATACAATCTGTTAAGGCTTCAACAGTAGTCTGCGGGCTTAATCTATAAACATGCAGAATTGCTCTTCCAGGAAAACCTGCCAAATTAGTGGATTCCCGATTTTTAATTACAATAACTTGTCTCCTATTATGCTTTTTAGTAACAACTGAAGACCAATCCCCATTTTTAGATGATTCCTCATTTTCATTTGCCAAATTAATATATGAATTCAACTTTACTTGGTGTTGAGCTTCAGATAGTACTGCAAAAATGTTGTTTTTGTTAAAATGACTTCTTGGAAAAGAGTTCTGTTGCGTTGACATTTTTAGTGGTGGTCTAGAAGTACTTATTTCACTTTCATTTTCAGTTTCATTTTTTTCTCTGTTGTCAGCTGCAATTTTTTTATTCTTATCTGGGATATTATGGATCGCCGGTATTTCATCATGAGTTTCAGAAATTCTTTTTAAGCTACCTACTTGTTCATAAAGAAGTTTATTTTTATCTTTTTTTTCTTTTTCTGTTTCTTTTTCTGTATCACAGCATATAATAAGGTTGTCATGGAGAAATCTAACATTTTTTATTTTTCCACAGCTGGAATGGAAATAACTATTGCAGTTTATACATTTGCATCAATTTACAACTTTGGTCTTGAACTTTTTGCAAAATGGAGCATCACTTGCCATAATATTATATTATTTTCGGGGTCAGAGGTACCCGAATAATTTAAAATTTTTGCTCACAAAACAAGTATAGGTATGCGATTTCGATTGTTTACTTTAATTTAATTAATTAGATTGTTAATTCATATCTCGAACACTAATCAACTTTTTGCAATGGAAATCAGAAAAATAGATTTAACATACCTTTACGAACATGTTACACAAAAATTCCATATTCTTCACAACTTTTAACTACATAAATTACCGATTAATTACGGAGCACAATAACTACACGTCTATTCTACTCTACTCTACAAACAATTTTTTTGTTCGTAGGGTGGCCTGGGCATGGGTGTTGGAGCTGTCCAGTCTTCTCCTGACGTGATTTTCCTGCAGCGTTTTTAACCCCTGGAAATAATTGTTAGAATATTAGTAAGGTCTAAGGAAAATCGGTTGCCGTGGCGGTGTGCAAGAGAGGAGGGGAAGGGTGGAAAATTTGAAGGCTCTGTAGTCGATTATGGGACGAATGTAGGCCTTGTATGTGTATAGCAATGTCCGAAGATAACATCTGCTAATTTGAGGGTGCGCTTGAAGCACACTCCCAGGTAGGTGACGTTGTAAAAGGGAACGAGTCTATCTCCCCATAGCCTGAGGTTAATCTTATTGAGGGATTGGTTAGCTTTTTTGGAGTAACTGGGATGTTTGATGATGATCAGTTGTGTTTTTTGTGAGTTACTTCACCATTGGGAGAAATGGTTAAGGAGTTGCTGGGTTTTAGTGTTCAGGACCCTTGTGGAAGGAGCAGTGGCGGATATTTGGGTGTCATCAATGTAAAGCTGGAGAGGGAGGGTGTGGAATGTCATGCGTGTAGATGACGTACAGCACGGAGGCTAGCACTGAGCCTTGGAGAACTCCCGCGACATGAGTCAAGGGATCTGACAGGGAGTTTCCGACTTGACCCGGATGAAGCGGTTTCTGGAGTATGAGAGAGAGTCCGGAGTGTCAGACTTGGTCGGAAGCCTTCTGGACATCAAAAAAGACAGCCGATGCATAGCGACCGAGGTTGAGGGATTTGGTGGCTAAGGTGTGGAGTCTCACATTGGGGAATCATTCCTCTTTTCATCCAGAAAGTTCCAGATACGATCTTTGAGTAATGTTTCAAAGAACTTACCTGGAACATTCGTCAAGTATATAGGCCTGTAGGAGTTTGAAGAAGTGGGGTCTTTGAGGGGTTTGGGGATAAGGATGGTGTGGACGGATTTCCAGAAAATTGGAAAGGGACAAACACATGGAATACTGGTTGGAACTTCCGGGACTAAGACAGTCCAAAACACTTATAGAAGAAAGTGAGAAAGAGGACTAAACTCTTCTTCATGTATTATGCTATTGTCGGGACTTGAACAGGGAAAGGGAAAGGCACTTTGGGGTACAGTATGCTGAGCCCGAAGATATAGCGAAAGCTAACATCAGAACTATCCATGACTTGGTCAAAAGTACTGGCCTGATGTGAAAACTAGCGTGGCACGATAGGCCCATGAGCATGGGAAGAAATGTAGCAGGTAGGATTTTCAGGGCCTGGCGGTTGATGTGGTCAGGGCCTGGGGCTGAGTTTTTGCCCTGTTGACAGGCCGTAGCCATGTCCTCAGGCTTGAAGGGATCGAGAATAGGGTCTTGGATAAGAAAGATTGGCGTAAGAGGGATGTTTTGGAGGAGGATATGTGTGTCGTTCTGGAATCTGGGATTGAAGTTGGGATTAGGTGGGTTTATTAGGTAGTTTTGGAGGTGGCCTTTGAATGAAGGTGGGAGTGGGACTTGGAAGGACTGCGAGATTGTGCCAGAACCTGGAGCCGTCTCTGTGGTCAAGGTTGGAAGTGGCCTTGATCCTTTTTTGTTGCCTATGGTTGTTGATTTGGAGGCGGATAAGGGCGTTTAATCGATTCCATTCGGTTTTGAGAGGACGATCTCGGGTTCTGGTGAAAAGGCGGTAAATTTGACGTTTCCGCCGGATATTGGAGAAGATATTAGGTCTTTAATCAGTGCGGATGGTGATTTGGGGGGCGGCAACATCAAGGACTTGGGAAATGGTGTTAACGATGGAGTTTGCCAGGTTGTTGATATCCAGGTTCGATTCGACAACATGATCTGCTAACAGGTTTCCAGAGATTGTTTTGTGAAAAAGGAGCCAATCTACTTTCTATTAGCTTCGAATCTGGTATTGGGTTTGTCTTGTTCTTTATTACCCTGCTAGCTTCTTGTATTCTTTTAATAAACTGATCCCGAGTATTTATTTCAAAAGAATACACTTATGATTTTAAATGACCCCAGATATAATAAACTACAGGATTAAAATCAGGTGTTCTTAAAGGCTAGTTATGAAGGCCGCCTACAGTCAAAACGGTGTGTAGTAAAACGTTATTACAGAAATTATACTTTTTAATGAAAAATTATAATAAATACTGGCAAAATTTATCATATTCTTTCAAAAACCATAAATGTTTTGATACTTTACTTACAATAATAACATTCTGTTTATAAATGTTTTTAAACTAAATATTTTTTAAAGGACAAATTGAATTATCAAAATTTCTTTGTTCTTTAGGACCATAAAGTAGAATTAGAAGGATCATATTTTACCTGGCGCTGTTTTAATCAAAGTTTTAACTTTGAAAAGATTCACGCCTCAGTCGCAAGTTCAAAGAGAAAAATGTTATGTAATTTGTCGGATCATAAACAATTTTAAAACTATTAATTTTTAGAAAATTTTCACTTCACCCTTGTATTTAAATTTAACCCACACTAACGCCAATTAGGCAAAAACTAAATAACGAATCAATTAATTTTATCTGGGATTAACGTAAACTGATACTTTTTATAATTGGTTTTCAATTTGAAATAAGCACACTTAAAAAAGAAAAATTACTGCTTGCGGAAATAGAAATAAAAGTATCTTATTTTTACTGTGAAGAAAAAAATAAAAAGTCATCTGTTTATATTTATTTAACAAATTGAACGGATCGAATTGATTCATGGAAATTGAAAAATACTTGGGGCTGTTTATTATAATTTTTTACTATTCTAGGTATGTGGATAGTTTTGTTTATTTTAGGTAACAGTTCTTTGTTGATTGCAAGAAGTTTTTTTATACCATCAAATCAATCTTAGCTATAAAATATAAAAACATCAATAAAAAAATAAATAAATCCTATTAAGAAAATCAAATACAAGTAGATATAAATTCAGATATTTATCAATAAAATAATTTTTTGTTGCAGTTTTAAAATTTTTATATTTCTTATTTCTTCAGGTAAATTATTAAAAATGGTTTTAAGCTGGAGATTTTTTTCAAATATTATGATTGCTGAAAGATAAATGAAAATCAAATCTTCTGTCTTATTTCTCTTCTAAGGAGCCAAATTTGAGATACTTTTTTTGTAAAATGAAAATAAAATATAATTTATTTTAAAACAATAACAATTATAAGGTCAGGGTTTAAGATGGAATTAGCACCCCATGATTTTCATAACAAAAACTATTAGTTAACTAAATGTTTGATAGAGGGCGATTAGATGTACTTTCTGCGTAAAAATTAAAATGTTTATTATCCTCCAATAATAATTGCTTAGTTGCCAAATGTTACGGCCGTCGGGTTTTAATTTTGAGTGAAAAGTGATTTTAGTCATATCAGGTACCTAAATAAAAAAACCAAAAACTACTGTGAATGTTATACTTTAATATTTTTTTCAATATTTTTATCTAAATCTATAGCTAATTTGTATAGTAAACATTTTTTTTCTTATTTTTTTTCTCAAAATAAATAACCTCGGTTTGATTTATATTATACCGATTTTTTTCAGTACCAGAAGTCTTTACTCTTGTGGAAATTATTTGTTAGTTACAAAATTTTTATCAGGAAATGATTATTTCCAAAAAGGGTTAAAATGTAAAGATCAAAAAATAAAATTAAAATTTTGTTTTAAAATTAATTAAATACTTTCAAAATTTTTCAATTTTTTCTGATTTTAATTAGGTGACCAGATTTTAAAGTTCGAAATTCGGGACCCTATTTTTAATATTTTTTTTTTTCAAAAAAAATTATTTTATTATTATTGTTATTATGGTGGTAAATAGATTTATACCCAACTTTAGTCGATGACAAAACAATATTAAGAAATTGGCCCTCGGTGGAAGTTAATGAAAATTTTATATGTGTTTGTGTTACTAAAAGTAAAAAAAAATGTCAATTTTAAATTTATGCTATGACTTATTTAGCCTCTACAGAGTGTTAAAATTAATACTGTTTTGGTAACTCAAATGATACTAAGATTAATTTATTTGTATTTTTGAGCTGAAACTAAAAAAAAAGAATAAACGCAATATAGAAAATTAGTACAATTAATAAAAACAGTTTAGTACTATTATACAGGATGTCTCATTTATATGGAAAGAACAGATTACTTTTGACCTTCAATATTGAGATATAAATACACCAACCAAAATTAGAAAAATGTTTAAAAAATAATTATATTTTGTTAAAATCTGTTTAAAACCCTATAATGAAATATATTAAGATTGTGTAAAAAATGTTTACTGCAGGTACAATTTTAAATTATTTTGATTTATACAATTTGCCTCAATAAAAAGAACTGCACCATAGTTATATTATTTTAAATGAAACACTCTGTATTTTTCCATCCCTCTTTTTCTCTTACTTTTCGTCTTTTTCTACAGTATAAATTTTTTATTTGTTCAAGTTTCTTCTGATTTTTTGTTTTTTTTGTGGTTTTTTCACCTTGTTTGTTTATTCTGTTTTTTTTTGTGATTTTTCATCATTGTTCCGTTTTTCTTTTGCTATTTTTTTTTGTTCTTTGATTCTTTCTTAATCTTCTGATTTTTTGCAATTATTTGCGACTTTTTTGGGATTTCTTTGCGAATTTTGCAATTTATTTCAATTTTTTTGAATTTTTTCGTTTTTTTATAGTTACAGTTGTTTCCGGTTTTTTGGTTACTCACTGGTTTTTGCGATGTTTTTCGAGTCTTCTCGCTTCTTTCTCATTTTTTCGATTTTTTCAAATTTCTCTTCATTTTTTTCTCATTGTTCTGTTTGTTTTTCTCGTTTTCTCATTCCTTTGATTTCTTATGATAATTTGCAATTTTTTTGTGATTTTGTTGCTGTTTAGTAGTCACGATAACTAAATTTAAGCATACGAAAAAAATTTACAGTTGAAAAAAATTAAAACTCATAAGAAACAAAAGTCTTTTTAAATTAAGGTTGAGACAGTCTGATTCCCAAATTTGGGATAGGGTCCTAATTTACTACATCACTCAAAAAAAAATACTTTTCCCTTGCAAAAAGAACAGGTAAATATAGAACTTGTCAAATCTACACAATCCTCAAAGGGCCCATATCAAACATTTGACACATTTAGCCCATTCTTCACATTTTTTGTCTTCTAAATATCCCTAATAGCACAAAAGGTCCGATTGACGTTTTTTATGGTCCATTTAACGTCAGAACGTCCGAGAACCAAAATAAAACGTTTGTGCAAGAACGTTTTTAAAATGAATATAAAGAAACGTCCAAAATATGTCGTCAAAACGTCCGAAGTCATAAATAAAAAAAAAGTTGTCTAAGCTACACTACTCAGACGTTTTTAAAACCTACGATAAAAAAACACCTTATAGTACTTAAAATGGTTTTTTAACGTCAAAAGGTTTTTTATAAAGTTACAATAGGGACGCTTTTAAAACGTTTTATGTGAGTCGTTTTTAAAACAACCAGTAAAAACGTTTAAAAAACGTTTTGTTTAGGTCCTCAAAAGCATGTTTTAAGAAAAAGGCAAAAAGTTACGTTTTTTAGACGTTTTTGTAAGTTGTTTTTATAACTATATAAAACGTCCAAAAACCGTTGTTTTTAGGTCTGCAAAAGTATGTTTCGAGAAATAATCATAAAAGTGACGTTTTCTAAACGTTTTATTTTAGTCGTTTTTAAAACCACAAGTAAAAACGTTGTTGGGTCTCCAAAAGTATGTTTCCATAAAAATTCATAAAAAGGACGTTTACAGATTGTATATAAGTATCAATATTTTTTAATAAATATGTATTTTTTTTGCTTTTATGAACGTCTTTTGTCGAACAATTTATTTAGTCCTTTTTGAAACGTTTTTAAAACATCCTTTTTCGACGTCTATATGACGTTGGAAGTTGTGACATTTGCGCTATAAAAAAGCGTCTTATAAACTTTCTTAGGTACTTTAAAGGACGTCCAGTGGACGTTTTAAGAGACGTCCAAAAAACGTCCTCTGTCGAATCATTTATGTAGTGAAACGTCTTTAAAACGTTCTTTTTCGACGTATGTATGACGTTGGAAGTTGTGACATTTGCACTATAGAAAAATGTCTTATAAACGTTCCCGGGTACTTTAACGAACGTTTTTAAAACGACTCGATGGTCGGTCGTGTACGTTTTTAAGATGTTTTTTAAACGTCTTTGTGCTATTAGGGATAGGCCTGTACAAAATATATATATTCAGCGTCACTGCTGCCACTTTCATCCGATGAGGAGTCTCAAAAAAAGATGCTTCGCTGCAAGAATCAGAACTGGATGATAACAATGTACATTTTACTTTATTCTTTATTTTTTTTTTGAACCTGCATCGTTTGTTTTTTTCGCGTCACCACATCTTCCTTGATTAATCGATCTTTTCATTTTCTTATCCATTTTACCAATATCTTTTTTTCACTCCTTTAGCTTTATTCTGTTTCGCTTCCTTTTTCTTTATACTTTCTAACTACTCTTCTTTATAGGGAGTTATTGTTAACTGCAGCTATTCCACAATTTTTTTTTGTTAAATTATTTTATTTACTGGAATGGGACAGATTTCTCTAGGAGATACCAAAATTTTTCGAACAACGTCTTGACCTGTAGGGACCTTTCCTTTAATTTTGGAGGTTCTTTCATTTTTACGTTGATCTTCTTTTCCCAAGAAAGAGAAAGGTGATGAAAGATTTTCAATATTTTCCTGTTCTTCTAGGTATTGCGCTAATATTGGATGTTGTACTGGAGTTAAATTTTCTGTTGATGGTTGATGTTGTTGATGCATGAATTTCAAAATCGCAAGGAGTTCTGCGAATTTTTGCAAATTAGAAAAGAAAATTTTTTGTGCAAATTTCATATCGCACTTCTTCCAAAGAGGTATTGAGTTTTATAAAAATAAAATACGAAATGTTGCAGCACCCCACAGAACTCTTAGTATTATAGCATTAAAAACTCTTTTCCGGTGTATAATTCTGGGGTTCTGCTGTTACGAATACCACTCCCAAAGTGCCTAAAAAGTACGAAAATATCAAAAATTAAGCATATGTTATAAAAGACGAAATGTTTTTTAAATAATATTGCAGCACCTTACAGAACTCTCAGTATTGTAGCAGTAAAAACGCATTTCCGGCGTAGAACTCTTGGGTGTTATTAAGAAATCAACACCTAAGTGTCTCCCAACTTAAAAAATGGCCACAATTGAACCAAAAAATGAAATATATAATTTTACAAAAAATGTCATAGCAAACTCTAAAAAACTTTGTATTTTAGCGCTGAAAATTCCTTTTCAACCCAGAACACTGGGATGCTGTTACAAAAACCACTCCGAAGTGTTTATGTAAGAAAATATCCGAAATGAAACAAATTCAATGAAATGTGAAATGTTGCAAAAATGTTGCACTCCCTAGATCTGTTCGTATTTAATCACTTAAAACACATTTCCGACCTAGAACTTTGGGGCGCCGTTTCTAAAACCATCCCAAAGTGACTTATAAATATTTTAAAATGCCACAAATAGAATCGAATTAGTCAAAATATGAAATTTCGCATGTTATGGAACCCTTTAGAACTTTAGTATTTCAGTGACTAAAACTACCCAGTAAATAAAAAATTGAATATTCATCCGAAAAAGTTGTGAAAACAAACGTAACTTCGTAGCACCCCTTGGAAATATCTATTTTTCATAATTTTCAGTATTATTCGTGTCAGAACTCAGGGGTGCTATACTTAAAACCACCCATAAGTGACTAAAACATAAATAAATATAAAATCAAATATATTCGCACCATGCAAACACAACTGTGCAGCATATCTCGGGAGTATCTGATTTTTATAAATTACATTATATTATATAATTTATATTATTTTACCTGTTCAGAAGTCAATGCTGTACTATGCAGAATTGCAGATATTTTTGCAAAATTTTTTTAAAACTTTAAACATCTTTATCTTGAACAGAGTTACACAGAAATAAGCACAAAACATTTTGTTTTCTAATTTGCAAAAATTCGCAAAAATCATCAAGAACTTTAGAACTATTCATTTCCAAGCTAGAACTATTTTTCCTTACAAAAAAAGGGGTGCGGCATGAAGATAGCACCCCAAAACTAGTTTTTTAAAAATTTCTCAAAAAAATTGTGGAACTCTATTTGCACCCCTTCGAGAAATATTTTGCCAGGCCATTTCATTTCATATTACAATAAAACTATTTGTATCTATTCATGAATTTTTGTATCACAAAAACTTACTTTTTTAAAGAAAAACAATTAAGGAATACCATATTTTAAATTGTACATTTATTGTGATCACAGTTAAAAATAATGTTAGGGAAAAACAATATTGGTCCTAAATTTTCTTTAGATATTTTAGAATTAATTAGAAACCAAGTAAGACAAATTACTTGCACAAATTGGACCGACACAAATGCAAATGTTTGTATTCGTATACAGGGTGAGTCATGAGGAACTGTACATACTCCTATTGAGGCCCCCATGGGGAAAATCAAGTGACTATCAAAAGGTGTCTGCTCCCATTGTTTAATAATATACAGGGGGAGTTGTGAATATTGACTGAATTTTTTTTTGCTCATAATTTTTGAACGGTAAGTTCGATTTGTGTTATATTTTGGTAAAACGTTACACTACTCACATAATTAACTGATTTATTCACGCTAGAAAAAAATTAGGTCCGGTCTTAAAAAATAAGTTCGTTTTTCTCATATGCAATATTTCACCCTGTATATCCCTAATAGCACAGAGACGTTTAAAAAAACGTCTTAAAAATGTACACGAACGACCGTCGGGACGTTAAAAAAACGTTCGTTAAAGTACCCGAGAACGTTTATAAGACGTTTTTCTCTAGTGCAAATGTCACAACTTCTAACATCATATAGACGTCGAAAAAAGACGTTTTAAAAACGTTTCTAAAGGACTAAATAAATAATTTGGTAAAAGACGTTTTTTAGAAAGTCCACTTTTGCGGACCTAAAAATACAACGGTTTACAAGGTTTTTTTTAGTGGTTATAAAAATGAGTTACAAAAACGTTTAAAAACGTAACTTTCTAAATTTTTCTGAAAACATACTTTTTAGGACATAAAATAAACATTTTTATAAAGTTTTTAAAAACGACTCCAAGAAAACGTTTTTCTCAATATATTCTTTTGTGGACCTAAAAACATAACGCCTTTTCAACGTTTTTTACAGTGGTTATAAAACCGACTTACAAAAACATTTACCAGACTTTTTCTGAAAACATACTTTTTGGAAGTTTTTAATGGTGTATTTAAAAACGACTTAAAAAAAAAACGATTTAAAACGTCCCTATTGTGACTTTATAAAAAAAATTCTGACATGGATGTTCATAAAAGGTTTAGGAGACGTTTTTTATCGTACTGTAGCGTACAAAATGTTTAGTTTTTAATTTATGAGTCCGGACTTTTTGTCGACATATTTTGGACATTTCTTTATGTCCATTTTAAAAACGTTCTTGCAAAAATATTTATAAAACGTTTTATTTTGGTCCTAGGACGTTCTGACGTTAAATGAACCATAGAAAAACGTCAATCGGACCTTTTGTGCTATTAGGGATGGTTTTTGAAAGCTGTAATAAGTATTTTACAAAGTACACAAATAGACAAGAAAAATAGCATATTTATTTTTTTCCCCACACGATTACTCAATTTCTAATAAAACCATCAAATTTGACTTTGAATTAAAAGTTTAGCAAAATGAACCATAGATTTGGAAAATATATATTTTCTTGCAAAAATTGTATTTATCGGCTTTCAAAAAGTACAAGCTGTTTTGAATAATACTAAAACATCGCCCTGTATAATTTTTCTTTAGTGATTTATCGGTATTGTCGTTTTATCAAATTGTCTGCGTTTTGTTTCGAAAGAAAACAATACAGTTTGATCCTTTTAAAATTATAGAAAAGAAAATAGAACATTAAAAATGAACGAATTTATTTAATTTTTAAGATACTTTAAATTTAAATTTTCAATGTTAATAAATGGTGAGAGGGTAGTGAACCAAATTGGGTCGACAATATCTCTTATTTATTTTTGTTTAATTTAGTTTCATTTATGTTTGGCCCCTTTTTGCAATTTCTCAAATTTAAAAACAAAATGTAAGTTTGCAGGTTGTTTCAAATTTTAACTTTATTTTTCATTAACTCCAAAATAAAAGTGATTATTAGTGTAGTTTTTTATTTTGAACAAAGTAAAAAATTTCGAGAATTCGATAAAATGACAATACCAATGAATCACTAAAGAAATATTATACAGGCCGATGTTTTAGTATTATTTAAAACAGCTTCTTGTGAAAGCCGATTCTGGAAATTATTAAAAATATACCATACCAATATGAGACAAATCGAACTTACCATTAAAAAGTTATGACCAAAAGAAATTTTGCAGACACTTTTTAAAATGGCCATTTTATATTCCCCATAGCGACTTCAATAAGAAGTAGGAGTATGTACAGTTCCTCATGGCTCACCCTGTATAAATTGTATGTAACTAATAATGAATCTTGTAAATTTATAACCATTATGTAAGATAAAACGATTCTGTTTTGGATTATTTGAATTATTGTTAGGGTATTTAAATTCTATGATACATGCTCTCACCTAATTTGTACCATAATGTTGATAATTTATTTTAATACTGAATTATATACAAGTAATAAAAGGAAAACTTTTCCATATACTATAACTTTAAAAATATAATTTTATTTCACATATATCTTTTATTATCTGCTTTTAAGGGGACAAATAACACCAGTTACTGTTAAATGATTTACTATACATTTATAAAATACCTAAGAGCAAATTACAAAAAAAATATACCTCATTAGGATAAATAACAAACAAAATACCCACACTACACGAGATCAGTGCAAAAAAGTGTCCAAAAATTTCAGTGTTTTAACACAGTGAGTCAATTTTTACTTAAACCTAAATATGTGCTGCTTTAGTTTTGTTTTGAATTGGTAAAAACAGTTTAAATTCAGCTGGCAGCTCGTCTTCTGAATACAAACGATCAGAGAAATAAACCCTTCTGATTCGACAGTTTGCGTGGACTTGAACTCTGAGAGTTTCAACATAATTCGTGCCATAGGCTCGTCTTGTGAAATCAGCCACGTTAAATTGGATTTGATTCCAACCCTCGTCCAGTCTCATAGGCATTGTGCATATAAATGGTTTTACACGAGTTGTTGACTGGTAATTACTTGCACGGAATCTTCGACGGACATTTTTATCGTCCAATATCTAAAAACAATTAACTAAACTGTATTTACATTTATTTTAAAACCATTACAAGCAATTTTTATTAAGAATTTAAATTTTAATTAAATAGTTTCTAATAAATGTTTTTAGAGTGTATTTCATTATACTTGTTTGATCAATGATACAGAAAGTATTATTAAAGTATACTTGCCTAAATTAAATTTGTTAGATCAATAATTGTTGTTAAATCAATAATATTCCACTAACCTGAACTTCAAATGTAAAATATTTTTTTAAATTCTTCACTATCATCACTAAATAAGGCAATTTGATACCAAGAGTCTTTTTTGGATCGGCGGGACATGTTATGTACGTGGTACTAACATTACAACCAATTAATTCCAGGACTAAAGATTGGATGTCTTCGTCGGTGATTCGTTTTATATGTCCGTTTTTGTACTTTTTATCCCATATTTGTAAAGGTTTACTACCGATACTGTATAAAATCGAAAGAAAACCACTCTGAAATGTGTTTTTAAACATTTTTACGAAAGATTTTTTTCATACTGCCTAACAAGACAACAAACAAAACTACGAGCGACTAACCACAGGAAAGGCTCCGCGATGATGCCAAATGTATTCAATGAAGTGACACATGACATATGATATGAAAGTGTTTGATTTGATTTGGCGCCTTTTTACATGTTTGGTTTTTGTTTTGATGTTGAATTCCATATTTGTAAATATTCATAAAATGAATTATTTACTTTTGTGTAGTTATACAAAAACAATGATTTCCTGTTTCAAGTGTTCTAAAAGCTTTTCTAAAAAAAGCAACTTAAATTGGCATTTAAAATTAGTGCATAATGAAAATAACATCTTATGCTAAAAGAGAAAGACCTTTCCAATGTTTAGAGGGTTGTGAAATATCGTTTAGATGTAATAAAAACTTGATAAAGCAAACAATCACAGTTTTAAATTAGAAGTAGAACTTCACTTTTCTTCAGTTGAAGGTAAATTTATTTAGATTTATTATCGACCTATGGATAGGTATAATTTACTTAATATATTTACTTATTTGACAAATATGATTTTGGTCAGCAATAATTAAAATTATTTTTTCACTTTTAGATTTTTATACCTTTCTTAACGAGGTCCAAAACTCACAACATGTTGAATATGTGCAATTGACTGGAAAAAAACATGGAAGTTTTAAAGACATTATTTACTTTAAATGCAATCGCAGTGGTAAGTGCATGATTTATTCAAGAAATATATTAATTGAAATTCAAAAGGTGACTATTGTTTATTATACAGAAGAATTGAACGAGGTATTATGTAATAATTATAGATATATTTTTGGTTTATATTATGCGTATCTTAGCTAAACGTTCAGGATAATTAAGGGAAATAAAAAAATGAATGAATGGAAAAGGCAACACAACAAAGAATATTTGCTATTATTTGTAACAAAATTTATTGGGGAGAACTCATTGGAGGATAATTGGCAAAGAAGCAATACATATCATTTTCACGGGTGAAACTATTCTGCATATTCACCCTGGGATTATATAACAATTAAATTGTTAGAGATATTTCGGTTTTAAGTGGTTCAGGTCATGTACTTTGTTTATCTTTGTATAGTAATGTTAGATATGGTTGTATATAATGGTGTTCAATTTTAAAAAGTTATAACCGACTTGAGGTGTACCTAATACCTATATATCCTATTTTGCTTTTCCTTTCATGTGCTTTGCTGCTGATAGTAAAACTTTTTTGTTGGTTATAACTTGGCTGTACTATTATTATTTGATTTAGATATTGTTTCCATACATTATTGTAAAATTATTAATCTTGTGAAATATTTTTTAGGTAAATACAAAACACCGTCGATATCTACAAGGATACAAAAATTGCAAGGAATAAGCAAAATGAACAGGAATTGCACAAGTGAGATTTTATTAACAGTAAACAAGAGCAATGGCTTTGTGAATGCAGTTTATTTTTTATGTTCTATGCAAAAAATTAAGATGGAAGTAGAAGATAAGATAAAATTTGATTGAATAACGTACAATGACAATAACAGAAGACATTATCATTACATGTGACTTACTCTATCCAAAATCAGATCGCCTATACTATTCTATACCCGATGAATAGATAGGCAAACAGGTAATTGACGACTGATGACCTATCGGAAGTGATAGGGGGTAGGTGGAATTGGTTCTCCGGTTTTTATCTCTAGAAAATAGAGGTAGAAGCTTGAAGGCACGGGTCAGTTAAAATGTGTGTGTGAGATGATATTATAAAGCTTTTCTAATACTAAAATACTGGCTCGATGGGCCACCTGTTCTCGCATATGTATGTTTGGTTAAAAAAATTCAAAATTGGTTTCCTGCACATCAAGTTTTAAAAATTTTTCAACAACAATACAAAGAGCTACAACCGTAACAAACATTCAAATATGAAAAAGCAAACTCAACGAAAATATATAATAAAAGGATTGTGGCTTATGAAATTATGACCTATGTTTAACTACTTTTTTCATCAATAAAAATTTATTGAAATTGAAAATCGTTGCAGAATAAATCTCAATCAGGTTCAACTTCTCTAATTTTCCATTTGTTCTTTCTTTCCCCACTTCTTTAAAATTTAACGTAGTGGTCGGTTTTGTAATTATTGGACAACAGTTTTACTACTACTTATGCCATTTATACAGGATGTTTCAGAATTAGACGTTCAATATTTTATGGTATGGTCATGAAATGAAGAATATCGAGATCAGGAACCAATACTCAAATATCCTTAGTTTTCGAAATACAAGGCGTTAAAAGTTAATAAATAAAAACAGTTTTTTCACTGTAACTTTTTTTTAAATAAATATTTTTTAGCGAATCTTTGCAGCTAAGTTACTAGACTGACTACTACCATTTGTGACGAGTCAGTTTTTTTCGAATCCTGTTACCAGTGACGTTCCAGTTGTGTATGGCTGAAAATTTTGCTCCCAATTTTTTTTACGCCACTGAATAAATTTTCAAAATAGTATTTTTTTCAATTGCTTGTTTAACTTCCACTTCAATCTAATTTTTCTCAATTAATTTTAATCCATTTTTTTTACTAAAATACAGAAGTAAATAAAAAAAAACAATTTTGAAAATTTATCTGGTGGCGTATCACTGTATATTGTATATTTGTTTTCGTTTATGAGTATTATAGCATTTATCTTGGGACTCTGTGTTTTATTTTCATCTCGTGTGTGTGTTGTTTTTCAAAAATCGTTTTGGGCTAGGCTTGGATTTATAATAAAAAGTGCTCGGTACAAATCTATATAATTCGCATAACGCTGATTTTTTAAAAAAAAATGCAAACATTACTTTTACCCGATGTGATATGCAGTGGTAAGTATAGTATTGCTCATTTATAATAAAAAATGACTATATAATTACATTTAAGAGGTATTCTCGGTTCAACGCTCAATATATGTTCCTTGTTGGCCTTCTAATTTAAATGTTTGATAATAATTAATAATTTTTTCCTTATTTTGATATTCGGTTATTTTCCAGAGAGCGTTTTCAAAAATTATAATTTTGATATTACCTAGATTATTTGTATTTAATTACGAATTTATATAAGTAACGTCTGGTCTAAATAACCTCACCTGAAAATAATACCACAGTAAAATGATTATATCATTTTACTGTGATAAGTTTCATTATGGCTAAAAATCTGGCTATGGGTCGAATAGCCCGGGTAGCTGAGGCCTTAAAAAGAAGAGAGAAAGAAAGAAGAGACATTTGGCATCACCGCGGAGCCTTTCCTGTGGTTAGTCGCTTGTAACAAAACTTAGGTTATATCTGGTTGTCAAGGAACTTTTTACTGTGTTGAAGTTAGTCACAAATGGTGTCTTTCGTTTCATCGCTAAAAACGTGGACTGATTTATGACGTCATAAAATAAGAAATTCCATTTGACAATATTACATACATTTTTTATTTGACCCACAGATGGGGCGACTTTATTATGTTCGATGCTTCAGATTTCTTGATTGAATCTAGTGGAGTTGAGTGTAAATAGTTGAAGATCTGTTCGCTCTGCTTGTATTGCGCCAGAACGGTGACAAAAGAGTTCCGGTTAGGCCGAATAGCCCAGGCAGCTGAGGCCTACAAGGAGAAGACGAAGAAGAAGAGTTCCGGTTAAGTAGTAAACAAGTTGAACCTAAATATTTTAAACAAAAATCATGTATTTACGTATCAAGCCCTGTATACAAGCTATTTATACACAAAACTAAAAGTACTTTCTAAAACTACCTGTTTTGTTGGATATTGATCTAAAAAAACAATCCTCCTCCATATCAAGTGTAACTGTAACGATGGTTGAAATTATTATGCTTCAACCAGTGTTGCCAATGACAAATCACCAAAATACCCGTAACTTTTGCCTCAAAATACCCGATTTTACACGCGTGGAATTCCAAAATACCCGCATTTTACCCACTTACAATTTGAAGTGTTTGTCAATTAGTTATAACGTTTTTTTATGTATACAACAGAATATAACACAAATTGCAACATGCAAATGTAACACAAACAAGGGCTTCAATTGAGAATAAATAATTTTCTTCTTATTTTTCCTTTTTGAGGCCTCAGCTGTCAGGGCCATTTTCTATTGGACTTTGACATCTGACGTGAATTATGTGGTAGTGTTACCAACATACCAAATACACTTTTTATGTGTTTTTTGAGAAATAAGATAGCTGTAGCGGTAATATTTATGTTTAGTAGAGGTGGCCTCACTCCTATAAAACAATGAATAATTGACATGAGATGAAGATTGAAGGAAATTCCAGAATTTTACCCGCAAAATTTAAATACCCGCAAGAATACCCATAAAGCAGGAAAATACCCTAAAATCGGGTAATTACCCACAGATTGACAACACTGGCTACATTTTAGCAACGAAAATAGTAAATGTAGACGGAACAATATCAGTGTTACACGATTTACTCTGATGTACAAGACACTAGTCAATGGAGACACAGCGAACATATTTCTCATTCGCGCCTAATTTCAAACAGTTCTGAGATTCTATGAAGAATAAATCATTTATTTTCTGGCCATATTCGGATCAAGAAACATATTTAATATCAAAACAAAACATCATAGAATTAAATAGTACTCTTTTTTGTATATTTTTCAATAGTGCATGCTCTAGTGCTACTCCAGAGCTACATTTGATAACACTGTTGTCAAGAGAACATTTCGAAGTAGAAAACCGATCGCAAGCTACTTTCTTTTTATTAGTCAAACTCTATTAATTATTCGCAATAAAAAACGAATAACATGTAAGATAAATAGAATACAATTATTGCGTGCTATAATGCTATTGGTCAAGTTGTAATTATGATACAACTGGTTTATTTAACTTACATTTAGCGACATCTATCTGGTAGCTATTGAGTTCAGGTGGATGATGAAAGTTTCTCTATGTTTTTGACTGTGCGTAGACTCGCCCAAAGATGGCGTAAACACCAAAAAGCAATCAGCCATTAACGAACTAGATTGGAAAAGTTGTTTGTTATGATGGTATTTCAGTAAGTACAAAAATGATGTTTTGTAGATGTTTATTAGGTGTTGTTTCACAAGCAGTCGAGCCATTTATATATTGCCTTGATGGGTGAGAGGCGATGTCCTGATTTGTATGCAACCCGTATTGCGTTCACACAATACTTGCACTAGTAGGTAGGTAACCCAGTCAACCAGCGAAGTAACAGTAAGTCGCAGGGAATACGAAATAAGATCACTTTGAAGATCATCTTGGAGACCTATCATAGATGTACTAAAGACTTCGCTTCGTAGACATAAATATCCACATATTGTTCACGTTGCGAATTCCCCAACTTAAGCTCCATGGTAATTGCATACAACATTATATTAAGAAGTTCTGATTAAGTGCACATTGCTATCACTATGCTACTTCCCCATAGAGAAAGTATAAAGAAGAGTTGCCGTTTCCTTGAGTAAAAGTGGCAACATGTGCGACTGACCTGCAGCGTTGGAGGGTTCAATTAACTAAACTGAATTTGGCGGTTAATTTGAATATTCCCTAATCAAATTCTCATATTTCGTATATTAGCATTTTTTGTACCACCTAAAATGTAATTTTTAGATCACATTTTAGGTGTTAACAGTAAAATGCTAATAAAGGTTAACAAAAAAAAATTAGGAAAGTATATAATTAGCAACACATAATATAAAACAATTTTATTCACATACATAAGTTTAGAAATATTAACATAATATATTAATACATACTGATAAAAATCATAAAAATAATAACTAATATTTTAATATAGGTATAAATAAACAAAGAGCCAGCTACAGGAATGCGGGAATTTGATCTGAAACATAAATAAAAGATTGGTAGAAACATTATTATTTTCATCCTTTGTTTTGTCTTGTAGACATTACCACAGCCTTGTCCGTTTCTTGGTACCTATTTTCTAATGATAAATGGCACGGGTAGTTTTAATAATTAAGAAAATAAGACCCATGTTTTATGTTTTTTACACGTAAAACTATAAATTTAACTCCCGTTGAACATAAATTAGAGATTTTTTATGACTATTTCATTTATTATTGATGAAATGATGTTCTAAAACAGCTGATTGAAATTTAGCTCAATGAATTCAATCATTTTTACAATAATTTTCACATAATAGGTAACTAATTTCCCAACTACCAAATACTAGGTACCATTACCATTGTCCATTGCATTTTAAACGGACAGTCCCGTTGAAGATATTTTAGAGGATCACAATATTTATTGCCAAACTATTCACTAACAACTTAAAATTAAAAAATACTTACTTGTATTTCATTTTATCCAACGTCGTTATATGTATTTTAGATATAAAGAAATAATTTTAACGGTACACAGTTAACAGTTGACATTTTATGAAACTAACCTAATAATTTATAAAGCCTGATTTACAATAGGGTAATAACACAATAAATGTTTATTTCTTTATTAAATGTTCTCCTACACTTATGAGAAGTTATAATATACTTTGTTGAGACAGTTTATAAGATGTTATTAATCGTTTTATTTGCAACAATTTATATTTTTTAAATTTAAACAATTTGTTATTGTAAAACAGTCTCATAGTTCGCGAAAGTGGCGACCCCATGCGCGGTTCGACGCAGCAGTAGCATGTTGGCCTTATGCGCCTATGATTCAAAACACCCCTGTACTTCCCTCTGTGTCGCAGTAATCGGAATTTATACGGTGTTGCCAGTGCGAGTAAAATTCTTCAATTCTGGTAAATTAAATCCTCTGCAGTTTTGTGAGAAAGCAAAATATATGTGTTATTTCGAAAATTTCAAAATTAACTTTATATCTTTACGATTACCTATTAATTTTTCAGTTATCAGTATAACTGAATGTACGATTAGATTCATTTTGCCAGGGCTGATAAATATTCAAATTCTACTTTCAGTTTATCAGACGAGACGACGAACACATTTATTGATTTTACGTAATAAATCATTCTGGAAACGTTTGACTTTGACAAATATCATCATAATAGGAATCTTAGTCTGAGATGCGTACAAATAAAATTTTCACATTGGCAACGCCGTACTGTAACGTAAAACTGGTGTCGCCACTCTCGCCCAGTCACAGGTGTCTTTCTCCAGTCGAGTTAGGTGTAAAAGTGTGTGCCAATTTATATTATAATATCAATTAAGTAAGTATTTATTAGTAGTGTTATTATATGTAATTACTTAATGATGATTATTATAGTGGCAACAGCACGTTTTGTCTTATGGTTGCAGTGCAAATCAAAATGGTGTTGCAAAAGTCTCGAAAGATTTTTTTATTGTAATCTGTATCATTCCTAATCAACTCATTCTTTGTTCCTGTAAAATCTACAAAACTTACTTGAAACTCATTCTTTTGTTCTTGAAAAATGTACAGCTTAATACTGTTTTTTTTTCAGGAATATCGGAACATGGAATTTGTTTTGTGAAGAAACTTATTATTGTTTGTTTTTTAAAAATTGTGTTTTATATAACTGTATTCTATGATTTTGAAATATATTTATCAGTTTTTTATGTTTTACTTATTAATTTTTCTCTTGAGAAGTGAATCAAATTATGTAAAAAAATGCCGTTTATTAATACACATGCATATATGGTCATTTATAATTAGCTATATTCTAAACAAATATCACAGAAGGTTTCCATATTAATATAGACTTCTAATTCAACGCCACGATGGTAATTACCAAATAATCCATGAATATAGCTTCAATAAGAGGTTCAATTTAATATCGTACTTGTTCAATAATCTTTCCAATAACTGCCAACATGAGAAGTCGCAATGTTGCTATCCATAGTAACTTTTACATACTTACTTTGCGATGTATTGGGTAATTACCAGCGATCTGCGATGTTGCGGACATTAAGCAATCTCCAATAAGTACTGGTTGCTCTTATTTGTATACACATTGTGAAGTCGCATTTCCACAATGATAAATCCCAACAACTTCCCTGCAACTGAAACTGGTTAGCTGGGAACTCACAATATTGTTTAACCACTATTCGTAGTTAATAATATAGTAATCCATTCTGTATACAATATATATAGTTCATCCAATATTTCTTTTAAACTTTTTGACAATCCCCAGTTGAGTTGGTGAAAAAAAAACTCACTAAATGTGCACAAATTTTCTCAATAATCCGTTAAAAATGGTAGTGTCTACTGATACTATTTTAAGTTGGAATAACCGATATAGATATTCTAAATTTTCAACAATTTTCCTGCTTTTTTTCAGACTAATAAATATTTAATAATGGGTTAAAATATGCTAAATTATATTCCCAGTAATTATATTTGTTATGCATATTATGTTCAAATAATTCACTACTTATTAAACTTGGTAACACAAAATTACTATAGTCAGCCTGAAGTCTGCCATTTTAAGAAAAAACAAATATTGGACAGAGTATACTGTTGAATTAGTGTAATTCTACTACCTTTTCCTTATTAGTTATAAGTTGGTACACTTGAAAAAGTGTAACTTGTCACTTGTCGTTTGGAAATGAATGACATATAATAAAGTCGTTGTTAAGGGTTTCTGTTTTTGTAACTTTTACCAAATAAATAAACGTGTTTCTAAATGCTCAGTGTTTATAGAAACTATTGAATTGTCTGGCAAGATTCTACATATACTGATATTGTTTACGTTAAAAAAATAATGACATAATTTCTAGTAATTTTTTATTACCAATATCATAAAATTGTATTTCCCAATGCACTTAATATTGATGAACTAGTTATATTTTATGTTAGTGTGTTGTCTAGACTGGGCAACGTTGCCTTATAATCTCAACCAAAAATATTTATCAAACACTTGTTTATATTTTTTGTGGATATATTATTTTGTACGAAGTTTCGTTAACTTCAATTCGTATTAAATACAATACATAAAAACTAGAAAAAATTGCTCTTTTCTGTTTCACTTCATAGAAAAAGAGAAATAGTAACATACAATATATAACCAAAAAACGAATAAAATATTAATATTAATTATATGAATATGATCTTATTCTGAAAATCCATTGAAATCGGTAAAAAACTGTATTTATTTTTATTTTATCTTGGTATTGGCCCAGTAGACACATCCAAACAGATTAGCCACACTATATAATTTAACACAAAATTACTAGTCGACCTGATGTCTGTCATTTTAAGAAAAAGGAAATATTAATCAAGGCCGAATAGCCCAGGCAGCTGAGGCCTTAAAAGAAGAAGAAGAAGAAGAGTATATCCAGTGGAAAAAAAATTAAAACAGTGTTTATTTATAAGGTATATTTCTTTATTGTAACATTTAATTTACATTTTAAATATTTTAAGAATTTCATAAAAAATTGTCCATTAATTTAAAAAAAATAAAATAATATATTTGTGTTGAAATGAGTTACGGCGTCCATCTAGATATAAATTTGCAGGACTATGACGTCACTAATATTCCACGTGCAATATTAATATTGAGGTGGACGAAAAATATATATAAATAATGGACAAATTCTTATTTATTATCACAATTAAAACATCTATAACAGTTATACATCTTATATTAATATACTGATATGTTTCTCTCATAAGTGCGTTTCATTAATTTGTTTTTTCAAAATTTGTTTATAGTGAATACTAACATTTTCTGGCGGATATTTAAACACAAACATAAAATTTTCTACATGTAAATATCTATAATAAGCGTTGTATATCACAGAATAACTAGATAAAGTAATACTTGAAGTGAAAGATATACAGAGTATTCAAATGTTATTTTGTTACCAAAAAAAAACCGTTATTTTTATCGTATAAATAAAAATATTTTCATACAAAATTGCTAAATTATGGTAAATAAAATTCCGTCATTATTGATATGTATACAGGGTGATTGATTATTGCGATAAAGTCCAGTATCTCTTATGTCCCGTTAGATATCAAAAATAAAATTATAGATAGTTGCAAATGTACAGGGTGCTTCATAACGCCGTGCTAAGATCAAAGTTATGTTTTTTTAAATGGGACTTCCTGTATTTTATTTTAAATTTGAATTCCTCTTTACTTTTTCACTGTACCAATACCAAGTTATATTGGGTGTACAGGGTATTTAAAAAGTTATGAATATTTTTCTATTAAAATCGTTTAATAGAAAAATTTTAATCATCTTTAACATTTATAAAAATGAATGGTAATCCCACCCAACTTTCTGAACACTCTTACTGTCAGTAGATAGAACGTCCTTTAACTTTAAAGACTCAATAAGTAAAGGCAATGACGTTTAGAATAAAACTTTACAAGTTGATTTCTTATACAATTGTCACAATCTAAACGTCATTGTCATTAGTTACAGAACCGTTAAAGTTAAAGAACGTTCTATCTACTGAATCCTAGTGTAGTAATTGTTTAATCGATTATTTTAGTTTTTCTGAATCAAAATACATTAACAAAATTAGTTTACAAAAATTACAATGTTAAATTCGAAGAGACTAAAATGTTTTCTAAATTTAGAGTTTTATATTACCTATCTAAGGGAATAAATCCCATTTTAATATGTTTAATATTTTTAAAGTTATCCAATTTTTGTAAACTTCTATATCAAATTTCAAAAAAAAAATTATGAATTCTACAATTTTTTGAATAAAATTTTGAAAAAAATCACAATTATAGAGTTATTTACTACAAATTTAATGGTATTTTCTTTAAATTTTAAATATTATTATTAACCTTAAAAGAAATAAAATCTATTTTTGAATAATTTTAAAATCAATTAAAAATTTATATCTCATTCAATTATATTCAAAATGGGAAACAGATCTTTTTTTTAGGTTTTCTGGATCAAAATACAACAATTAAGTTAGTTTAAAAAACAAAAAAAAAATCAAATTTTTTGTCACTAATTCATGATTGAACTTTTTTCATTTTTTGCTATAACTTTTACAAATACTATGTTAAAATTATGAAATAATTTACACATATAGTACTTTTGGACCCTTTTTGGATATGATATTTACCTTTTTTATTTATTTTATACTTATTGATAAAACAAAATTACAAAAAATTAAAAAGAAAACCTTTATTTTGGCTATAATAATTACTATTCTAAATTTTAAGAAACTAAAATATATTTTAAATTTAGAGTCTTATTATCTTTGGAATGGTAAAAATCCCATTTCAATAACTTTAATATTTTAGAAGTTATTCAATTTAGTTTAAAATTATAATATAATTTTAAATGTTTCTTAGCCAATGTTTAAAAAATTCCACAATTTTTGTAATAAAATTTTGAAAAAAATTTTAATTATAAAATTAATTATTACAAATTTAAATATATTTTTTTGAAATTTTTAATATTAAAATCTAAATGAAAAATAATAATTTAATAGACATAAAATTTGCTTAAAAATTAAAATAAAAACAAGCGGCGAAATTATGCGGAACTCGAAAAACAGTAAAGGAAAAATTTGTAGAAAATTTAATGTTTCACAATTTTGATTTTATGTAATTTTTTATAAAAATCCATAATTTTATCTCAAAATCTAAATCTGTAGGTATATATTTTTTTCATGCCCTCTAGCGGCGAAAGTGAATTAAAAAAACGGTAATGACAAAATGTGTAGAAAATTTCTTCTTGTAATTTTGTATAAAAATGCATTATTTTGGTAATTTAAAAAAAAATAAAAAAAAAATACTTTTTAATAAATCTGGCAACAACAAAAGTTTTTGAAAATTTTAATCAATCGAAATTAAACTATAACGTATAAAACATATATGTGTAAAACTTTATTGCCATCTTGTTTAGTAATGACGTCATCACTTATAGCAACTGTCACTTCCGGTTATCCGCTTAATTCCAAAATCTGTACAGGTCGTCTCCTTTCTACCCTAAATATGTATATAAAATTTCATCTAAATCGGTTCAGCCGTTTAGACGCTATCGTGTTCACACACACAGACAGACATGCTAAAAATAGTAGAAATAGATTCAGGTGACCTCAAAATGTACAGATTCGTTAAAATCTGGGTATGGCCAAAATATCATGATCGCAATACTTTCCTTCTATACAATTTTGTTGGGTTCGGAAAGTAAAATGAACGATTTGTTATAATATTCGTTAAATTGTTTACAGGGTGGGTCAAAACGCAAATACATTAACTTAATATTATTAAAGGGTATAGAGAATACCTGACTAAAATGAAAGTATAACAATAGCACTTCTTTATAATAATATAAAATACAGGGTAATCCATTTAAAAAAACTACATAAATAATGTATTTGCGTTTTGACCCACCCTGTAAACAATTTAACGAATAATAACAAAATCGATCATTTTTATAAATTTTAAAGATGATCAAAAACCTATGACTGTAAAAGATAATTTTTATTTTAAACCATTTGAACTGTACAGGGCGTTGAAGACAACTTTTTAAACACCCTGTACAACCCAATACAACTTGGTATGGTTGCAATGAAAAAGAAAAGAGGAAATCAAATTTAACATAAAATACAGAGAGTCCCATTTAAAAAAACATAACTTTGATCTAGCATGGCGCTATGAAGCACCCTGTACATTTTAAAATGTGAAATTTAAAGCTGGCTGCAATCTCTGTGATTTTCTTTTTGATACTGGACTTAATCAGACTAATCAATCACCCTGTATATGTAGTGAAATTATTTTCCGGAAATTTTGATTCAGTTATGTTTGAGTGCCCTGTATATTGCAATACATCTATATTTGGCCTATGACTACTAGTTATATGGACAAGATGTACTGTGCGGGCATTACTTTAAGTGAAACATAGTTCAATAAATGCGATAAAAAAAATTACAGCGAAAATTGACTATTTACACAACATTGAGTGATGAAACTATTTTAGGAGCTAAAAAATTAAATAAAATTTTATAAGTGCTATGTTGCCTTTTTGTTCCGGAAAATGTATCCAGTTTTGGAATTTTCGATTTAAAAATTAGAGAGTGGCTAGTCGGACCCTGTGAAAACCCAATAGGTCCGACTCTGTATTTTAATTTATTTTACTACAAGAAGTCTTGACTATATAAATCTAACATGTGTATTTTAATTTATTTTATTAAAATAAGTCTTGACTATCTAATCTAGCCTGTGTAAAAAATAAAAAAAAGATATCCTGTCAGGAATCGAACCAGGAACTTCTATATGTAACGCACACATACTAGCATTAGACCACACCGTATCATAGTGATAAATAATCAAACTTTCAAGTTAACGTACAACTATTAGGCAATCGGATCTATTGGGTTTTCACCGGGTCCGACTAGACGGACCTCTAGACACTCTCTAAAAATTAATAAAAAAATATAAGTACAGGTGTTGCATATTAGTTCCATTTATAAAAGCATCAACTACGGAAATTTAAAGCTTAATCAGCAAACTGTAATTGAACGAAGGTTGCCACGTTTCGTAAATACTTTGAAATTTAAATACATATTTATATATTTCTGTCAGTAACGGGTTTTTAGGGGAAATAATACGGGTTATAATTACACATCTTGATATTGCTAGTACACGAATTTTCTAAACTATTTACATTAACTACATTCTACATTTGTTTGTACAATTATATAGAATATCACTTAAATAATGTCAAAAATTTGAATCAAAACAAAAATTTTATGTAAAAGCGACTTACCAAGTACAACTTGGTACCGATAGATGCGCTATTAAATCAATAACAGACACTATATACTCCGACCATTACCATAAATGTTTCATCCTTATAGGAATCATCAGTGACTATCTATCATTTTTTAAGTACATAGAAATACAGGGTGTCCCAAATAAGAGTGATCGATTTTAAATGTAATTGCACAGCGTAATAATTGCTCTAAAGAATTCGGGTTTTCACTAATTATTTTCGTTTACCCAATTTTTTTTTACATTTTATTCCGTTAATATATGGTGATCTACTTATTTTGGTTAAAATAAATGGAAAAATATGTTTAATTTTTAATGGAACACCCTGTATATTTTGATGGTATTTAAAAGCAATTCATCTTCTGTCAAAAAAATGTAATTTTGATATCTTTTGCTTTCCTTTCAACAAAAATATTCCAGATTTCAAGAAATACTGCATTTTTTCTTATGGAAAAAGGACATTAAATAAAAATTAACAAAGGACCAGGCAGAAGATATCGACTTCCTGAACAATAGTGTCTATGGGCACAACTCAATCCTATGGCCAGTTTTTAACTTACAGGGTGATGAAGTTGAAAAATGACCATTTTTTAAAACGTATTAAAATGTACTTTTCTTAATGTTTTAAAGATTTTTTGTTGTAATAGTATTCTAATAACAACAAATAATATTGCTTTGTGTAGAAAAATTATTATTTGATACAGGGTGACTCAAAAATTACCAAAAAAAAATGTTGATACTGCGTATTCTACTTTACAGTGGGAACATGAAAATATTAAAATTTGGTTTGAATTTACTTAAGTTGGACCTATTATAAAAATATATATTTTGTAATACAAATCAGTAGTCGACATTGAACCATTTTCAAAAATATATAATTTATAAATTAAATACACGGTGATTCAAAAGATATTTAAGGTAGAAAATTACAAAAATTGATTTTTTTGCAAATCGCCCTGTAATTTAATATTTCCTCCGTTAATTTCTCTAATTTTTTCTTATTGTCTTTAATTTGAGTTTGTTAGAAATTTTGCGAAGTTACTATGATCAGTTTTTTATATCGACTTTGTGATGACAAGCCTGTCACAATGTAGGTATACACTTATATCTGTAATCATATTTAAAAAAAAAATCTGCAGAGTCGATCAACTTTTTGACTCACCCTCTATAAAATGTTTCCATATCTTGTTATAATAAATCCAACTAAAGTAAATATTATAATTTTCATATTCCCATTGTAAAGTAGAATACACAGCATCAACAATTTTTTTCGGTAATTTTTGAATCACCCTGTATCAAATAATATTTTCTCTACACAAAGCAATATTATTTGATGTTATTAGAGTGCTATTACAGTAAAAAATCTTTAATACATTAAGAAAATTACATTTTAATATGTTTTAAAAAATGGCCATTTTTCAACTTCATCACCCTGTATGTTAAAAACTAGACCTAGGATTGAGTTGTGGCCATGAGCACTATTGTTCAGGAAGTCGATATCTTCAACATACCAAAAATTCAACCAATTTAACCGGAACCCATTTCTCCATAAGCCGGCTGCCTGGTCCTTTGACAAAAAATTTATTCAGCAACAAATCATAACAAAAGAACTAAAAAATAACATTAGAAAAATCGTTTGAAAATTTAAAATTTCGCTTGCATATGTTCACTGCGAACGTGGGCTTTGCAAACAGAACCTTTTTCGTGGGCTTTGCGAACACGCATACCTGGAATGTATCTAAGCGCTGACCATCGGTGGGTTTTGCGAACCCGCTTAAGATTAGAACTATAAAAGTATTAATATACTATTAAATTATTATTGAAAAATAAGTCCAAAAGATAAATATGCCAAGATAGGAATATTCTTCGACTGTTAAGTTACAGTCAAATATTTGAAAAATTTAGTTTTTTGTGAAAGTGGAATGATAGAAAAAATTATCTTTTTTTAACAAAAACTTACAAATTCTTATTATAACACTTTCCTAAAAAGTAAATGTTTTCTATATACTCTCCTGCACAAATGGACAGTTATTTTTGTTAAATTGACAAATAAAATATTAAATAATAATGCAATTTAAGGATAAAAGACAGGACTGCAAAACTTAAAAAAACTTATGAGAGTGCAGAATTTTTTCAAAATATAAATATATATAAAACTGAAATATAATATTTTCCTGTTTTAGTAAAATACAAAAATAAAGCCAACACAAATTTAACTGAATAAAAAAAATTAACTGCAGTGTTCGCAAACCCCACGGTTCCTTTAACGGACCGTTGGTATACCAGGTATGTGTTCGCAAATCCCACGGTTCGCAAATCCCACTTTCGCAAAGCCGACGCCACCAGGCACATAGATCATTTATTGTAACTTTTTCATTCTTTATTACTATTAATTGCATTATTAGTTTTATTAAATTTTTATGGTGTTTTGTTGCTGAACAAATTATTTGTTAATTTTTATTTACAGTTAGGTTTACATAAGGAAAAATTCGGTGTTTCTTGAAATCTCGAATATCTTTGTTGTTAGGAAAGCAAAAGAAAGCAAAAAGAAGGTGAATCGCTCTTTTAAATGCCATCAAAATATACAGGGTGTTTGATTTAAAATAATACATATTTTTTCCAATCCATCCAAAATTAATAGATCATCCTGTATTGACGGGATAAAATATAAACAAACTTCATAAAAAATTAAATCGATCACTCTTCTTTGGGACACCCTGTACTTGGGGTATACAGAGCAGGTTTTAGAAACTATGCATTACTACAAAAGTGCCACTGATGATTTCTATAAGGATGAAACACGTATGACAATGCTCGCAGTGTATAGTTTCAAAAACTTATTTTTGAAAAATATAAATTTTGTTTAAAATCAATTTTTATTCCATAGTAGATAATTATTGTTTAGAACCATTTTTTATTCTATGTACTGCTAATTGTAGTTAAAGTTTAGAACATGTATTTAGTGATACTCTGTATATATTAAAATTACTAATTACTAACTAAATATATACAGTGTCTTTTAATAACTGAATTGTGATTTAATATACAGGATGTCTAAAATTGGAAGGGATAACATTGCTATATCAGAAACCGTTAAAGATACAGAGTTAAGTTTTTAAAATATTTGTTGAAATTTTTGGATATATTTTCGAAATTTTTAAATTTTTGACGTTTCATTTTTTTTTAATTTTTGATTTTTTTTTAAATGGATAAATTAAGTTCTTCACATTTTTAAAAGTTTTTGAAGTTTTTAAATATTTGCTGAAAATTTTGATGTTTTCGAAATTTTTTAATTTCTTACGTTCCATTTTTTTTTTAAATTTTTGATTTTTTTTTAAATATCTGCCAAATTAAGTTCCCAACATTTTTAAAATTTTTGAAAATCATAATTTTTGAAGTTTTTAAAATATTTGTTGAAATTTTTGGATATATTTTCGAAATTTTTAAATTTCTAACATTTCATTTTTTTTAATTTTTGATTTTTTTATGTTTGATAAATTAAGTTCTTAACATTTTTAAAAATTTTGAACTTCATAAAATATTTGTTGAAATTTCTGATATATTTTCGAAATTTCAAAATTTCTAACGTTTCATTTTTTTAAATTTTTGATTCTTTTTTAAATATATAATAAATTAAGTTCTTAACATTTTTAAAAATTTTGAAGTTCATAAAATTTTTGAAATTTTCATAATTTTTAATACCTTTTGAGATTTTCGATATATTTTTGATATTTTGAATTTTTTTAACATTTTTTTTTGAAGTTTTTAAATTTTTGATGTATTCGGAATTTTTTAATTTCTTTCGTTCCATTTTTTTTCAAATTTTTTTTTAGTCTGATAAATTAAGTTCATAACATTTTTAAAATTTTTGAAGTTCATAATTTTTGAAATATTTAAAAATTATTGAAATTGTTGAAATTTTCGATATATTTTTGATATTTTGAAATTTTTTTCAATTTTTTTTTGGTTTTTAAAATTTTTGTTGAAATTTATGGATATATTTTCGAAATTTTTAAATTTCCAACGTTTCATTTAATTAATTTTTGATTTTTTTTAAATGTTTGATAAATTAAGTTCTTAACATTATTAAAAATTTTTAAGTTCATAAAATTTTTGAAATTTTCATAATTTTTAATACCTCTTAAGATTTTTGATATATTTCTGATATTTTAAAATTTTTTAACATTTTTTTTTTGAAGTTATTAACTATTTGCTGAAATTTTTGATGTTTTTGAAATTTTTTAATTTCTTACGTTCCATTTTTTTGTAAATGTCTGATAAATTAAGTTCATAATTTTGAAATATTTAAAAATTATTGCAATTTTTAAAATTTTCAATATATTTTTGAAATTTTGAAATTTTTTTACATTTTTTTTAAAGTTCTCAAAATTTTTAAAAATTTTGCAGTTCATAAAATTTTTGAAATTTTCATCATTTTTAATACCTTTTGAGATTTTCGATATATTTTTGATATTTTGAAATTTTTTAACATGGGCAAAAAGTTAACTATTTTGGCCTAAAAAATCTACAAGGACTTTCGCCATTATTGAGTTATACAGGGAAAACTAAAAATGCCATTTTTGATTTTTTACGCATATAATTTTTATTAAAAAAAAAATATGAAAAAAAAGAGAAGCTTCATATTATCTCAAATTTGCTACAAAATTATACAAATAAATCTTTGATACGACGTTTTGTGTCTTAACAGCCATCATGAAGTTATTTTTTTTAATATGGACCTGTTTTTTTATTTTCTTTTCCAAACTAGTTAACTTTTTTCCCATTTAACCACTTCCGCATCTCTTAACGGTTTCTAATATAACAATTTAATCGCTTCCAATCTTACACATCCTGTATAATTCAAATTAAATGAAACAAAAATCTATATTGAAAATTAATCGTGTATGTTCGGCATTTTTTACGCACACTGTATATATTAATTTAATTTGTGTCAATTATCTTTTACATACTTATTATTCCAGTGTCAAATATTTGATATACAGAGAGTTTTATAATTTAAGTTACAATCTTAGTTACTAGCACCCTGTACCAATCTTTTTTCTGACACATATGTACATTTTGTTAAATAAATATTTTTTTTGGACAAAAATTGCTAACCATAGTACATTAAAAAACATAATTTTATTATTATTATTAAAATATCTGCAAAACTAAATTGTTTCTAGAGATTTAATTAAAGTATATAGCCTAAAAGACAGGGTCGATAATTTTTGAAACAAAAAAAAAATAGTAAGATGAAACCCATTGGAAAAGGAAGAGAATATAACAAAAATGAAAGGAAAAATAATTTACGGGCGATCTGAGGATGAGAAGTGGAAGGGGTTGAGTTTTTAAGGGTAGAAAACTGTAAATCCCGATTTCCGGCCGAACTACAAGTTCTATGGAAACAAGTTAACTAGCAAAATTGTAGGTAATAAAAAGATGTACAACTTTTATATTTACACTTTTTTCACATAACGTCAAAATTTATGTGAAAAATTCAAATAACCAAGTTTTGGTTTTTTATGGTCAGAAAAGGAACCAGCTCAGTTCAAAATGCAACCCAAAGTCAATTTTACAAAGTGAAGTATTAATGAGATATCCTTACTACTTAGTCGGCATGAGGCCTTCCATTAAGGGGTGAATACCAAAAAATTGGTTCTACATCAAACGGGTTTTTTTTAGAATGCGCATAAATCAGTTTGACCCGTTTTTTCTTAATATCTGTCCAGAACTGGCATAGCTGGAACTCAAGGAGGCGGTTATCTGGAAGTGGTGGTGGGAGGCGCAACAGATTGAAGTGTTTAGGACACTCATAAGTTAGTTTAACCCGTTTTTTCCTTATATCTGACCAGAACTGGCACGGCAAGTTCTCAAGGAGGGGGTTATCTGGAAGTGGTGGTGGGAGGCGCAACAGATTGAAGTGCTAAGAACACTCATAAGTTAGTTTAACCAGTTTTTTCCTAATATCTGACCAGAAATTGCAAGGCAAGAACTCAAGGAGAGGGTTATCTGGAGGTGGTGGCGGGAGGCGCAACAGATTGAAGTGCATATGACGCTCATAAGTCAGTTTGACCTGTTTTTTCCTAATATCTGATCAGAACTGGCACGGCAAGAACTCAAGGAGGGGGTTATAGGGAAGTGGTGTTTGGAGGCGCAACAGATTGAAGTGCTTAGGACACTCATAAGTCAGTTTAACCCGTTTTTTCCTTATATCTGACCAGAACTGGCACGGCAAGAACTCAAGGAGGGGGTTATCTGGAAATGGTGGTGGGAGGCGCAACAGATTGAAATGTCTAGGACGCTCATAAGTGAGTTTGACCCGTTTTTTCCTAATATATGACCAGAACTGACACAGCAAGAACTCAAGGAGGGGGTTATCTGGAAATGGTGGTGGGAGGCCCAACAGATTGAAGTGTCTAGGATACTCATAAGTCAGTTTAACCCGTTTTTTCCTTATATCTGACCAGAACTGGCACGGCAAGTTCTCAAGGAGGGGGTTATCTGGAAGTGATGTGGGGAGGCGTAACATATTGAAGTGTCTAGGACGCTCATAAGTTAGTTGGACCCGTTATTTTCCTAATATCTGACCAGAACTGACAAGGCAAGAACTCAAGAAGGGGGTTATCGGGAAGTGGTGGGGGAGGCGCAACAGATTAAAGTGCATAGCACGCTGGGGAGATTTAAAACAGCCCCGAACTGTTACTAAATTAACAATTATTACATGGTGTTAAGAATTTTGACTAAAAAAATTGTACTTTTAACTTTTTCCTTAGAAACATTTTTTTGTCATACCAAATTTTTATATACTACATTTATAAATGCAGTTTTGGTGTTTATGTACTATGGTAGCCTGAAAATAATTATAAACTTTGTATATGTATTTGATATGTATTTGTATAAATATCTTTGTATAATATTTTTATGTATATATACATCCAAATATCTAAATACTTTTCAATACTTAATTATCAGTTTTGACATAATATGATATGTTTATGTTTCAATAGGACATTTTTACTTAATATAAATATACCGGGCGATCCATTATATTTTAAACAACTTTATTTATTTATACCGAAAATATACATAAAATATATGGAAAAAGTAGATGTCTATTTCCTGTATAATCAAAAAAAACAGAAGATCTGAGAAATTATAATTGTTTCACTCTGTATATTTATAATAATTGTTTATTTAAATCAATCATTTAAACCATATAAAAATATTTATTATTTTGTTAAAAAATATAAACAATACGTTGAAATAAAGCGTTTCGTTGCTTATATTTAACGAAATTTTTTTTAAAATAAATTTTCTTAGAAAATAATAAATATAGGCCTATTAATTTAATATAGCAAACATTAATAGAATGTAATAACAATTAACAAATGTATAAGAAATTTATAACGATTTTTATAAATTTTTATGATTATTAACATATATTTTTAAAATATTAAAATTGAAAAATAATTAATTTTTGCTTGTCGGATTTTTGTTAAATAATTAATTGTTAGCTCATTAATATTTTCTTTGTGCGATAAATTTTTTCCATCCGGGGCTTTATAATATTAACCAATATTTTTTTTATACACTTTTTTGTGTATTTACTTAATATTTAACATTTATACTTTAACTATTATCTTTTTATAAATAAAAAGTTCATATCCTATATTTCGAATTACTTAATTCCTTTTAAATTTTTTCACTTTCTAAAAAAAGAAAAGTATGTTAATAAACATTAATATAAATAAATAAGTTGGTTTTCCACGATTTTGTAATATATCTTGTATTTAAGAATATTTTATATATACCAACTTTATGATAATACAATCTTCCTAGCCAATATTGTATATTTTGACCTATATAGAAAATATCTTTTGATTTTAAAATTTTCAAAATTTTAATACATTTTTAGCTAAAAAGTAAAATACTGAGCTGTGTATTAGTTCAAGATTTACGTACTCTTTTACAACATCCAACGTCAAGACAATTTTTTTTCTTACCTTACCTCATTTCCTATATTATTCTTTTGACAACCTCCGTGAGCATTAAGCATCAATTTATAAACATAAACTTCACGTAGGCCTAGTTAATAAACATTGCATAATATTTAAGCTTTCTTCTAAAGATTGAGCAAATCTAGAAGTGCTAGTAATCTCAGAACTCCAAAAAGCTGACAAGCAAAATATAATACAATCAGTTTTTGGATTATAAGAAGCCCCATACCCATCAGACTCCACAGGTCCATATCCCATGAAACTATTAGTACTTGTAGCTACTTGGCTTGTAGACAAAAGGAACTTATTAGCTAATCTATAAGAAGGATCTGTAAAGAGTTTTGGCAGTGGTGATGCAGATGTCGGTGAGGTTTCTTTGGCTGCTTCTCTTAAACCTAGAATATGTATATCTATACCTTGTCCAAGGATGTTATCCACCATTTCTTCCGTTTGGACTGCTACAGCTTCGTTCCATAGAAGGATCTTCTTTTCATCACTTACTAGATGGAATGTAACCTGTAATTTAATACCAATGTAGAAAAATCCCTTATACCTTTTAAAAAAGGATGTAAAACGATGGTACACAGCTAACGCCATCTACTTTTAATATACAGTGTTACTCAGGGAAAAGATTACACAACTTACAAGTATTTAACCTATGGAGATTGGTCTTCTGTCGGTTCCAGTTAGTACTGGCGCTTATCACACACGTGGAATCTTTTCCCTAAGTAATAACTAACACCATATCTCATTTGTAGATGGCACTATTATGTTTTGAGGTTATATTTGAATTATATGCATCTGGCTGCTAATGAATCCTTAAGGTATATAGCCTAGATGCATATAAATCAAATTGTCACAACCTAAAACTATTTTACATACTTTTTTGTTTGCTTGCTCATCATCTTTGGGTTGTGATACAGCTTTGACCCATTCTAAAGCTTCAGGAGTTGCTGATCTGATGCAATCGACTCTTCCGAGTCGAAATCTTCTTGTAGAAGCGCTTTCGTAGGTTGCAGTTAATCTACCATAAAGTCTGTAATAAGCCAGTTGTAAAGCGAGTTGAATATAAACATCGGGACTGACTTTACAAGACTTTATAAACTCTTTTCCGTAACCTGTGAATCTAAATACTTGAAAATCTAGATCTTTCACTAAATTATCTAAATAAAGCGCAGCTTCTTCTATCCTTTTATGATCGGTAGCTTCTAACAACCATTCTAGTCTTTCTGGTGGTGGTAAGTGACTTGTTGAACTTGTAGGGACTTCGGAAGGAATATTAAAAGAATCTGCGTGCTTCCAGAGTTTCTCAACTAATTGGATGACAGCAATTCCTTCTGCGTTGGAGTGTTCGTAACAAAGACCACAAGCTCCATCTCCTGAGATAATTAACTGAATAGTTTTATCGAACCATCTATTTGGTGAATTTTGGGTACTTCCACCTCCATGAAGCATTTGATGAGCTATGTTGGTTTCGTCTCTTGTTGATGTCATATGGCCTTTTCCTCCTAAAATAAATAAAATAATTTTTAAGCAATTTTGACTGATATTTATATACTAACCTCTTTGAAGTCTGCAGTTAAATGAATTAGGTAAACCTTCATCTAAGCATACCACTACCAAAGATTGAGTGATTAGATCTAAATTTCGTCTATTTCTTTCTTCTTTCATAAGGTCTTCTCTAGCTTCAGCCCAAAGGGTTCGTTTCCATCCTGTTAATAAACCAATTGGGGGAGGATTTGATAGGCAAGGTGCATCATCTAAGACGTATAGTAACTGGGAACAGATTTCGTCTTCGTTTAATCTTCCTCTATCGCCTAGAATAGAACAAATTGATAATTTAATGATATGAGAAACGGAAAATTCTCTTACCAGCTTGAATTGGAACGCAGTAAAGTTGATTTCTACATATTACAATAATGTGTTCAGAAGATTGTTCTCCATTTTTCGGTATAGGACATACATATTGAGAATCTTTTTTAATTCCAGGTAACCTAGACGCTCCCAAAATCCTATAAAACTGTGCCATACATAGTGGTTGCCCAGGTTGTCTAGACGTAGCTTTTTCTATGGGTAAAGCTTTGCGATTCAGGATATCTTTGTGATCTAGAGCTGCATCTATTAATCTAGCTGCGAATCTAGCTACGTCTAGGATCGTTGTAAACTTTCTTGGAGGAAAAACCATGCCAGGATTAGAGTTGATTGGTATCGGTTCTCGGAAGTTGAAGTACATGTCGTTTAACCAGTATTCGAGAGCCTGAAATTATTAAAATTAAGTTAGTATTATTAAAAAAAAAATTATTGTTGTTGTTTATGTGGATAAGTGGTTTGAGAGGGTAAAAGGAAAAGGCACCAATCATGGGAAAAGGGATGCACGCATTCCTTCTCACCCCTATCGCGAAATCCGTGGAACGTCCGCAGGCTAAATAAGACAATAAGGGAAATAATCGAATTTTTCCACTCTGATAACTGCGATGCTGTTGCCTTGGGATTTTTTTTATATAGTTAGCCTCGGGAATGTATTTTACTTTCGTCGTTCTTTGATGATGAAAAATAAATTTTAAATAGTTACAGTTAAAAAAATTTCCGAGATAATATTTGTATAAAGAAAATTTCTTTGATCTAATTTAGCAGAAATAAATTTTTATTACTAAATTTATCTGAGCCGATTTTTGCATGAAAAAAATTTCTTTGACCTATTAATTTTCTTTTCAATAACAAATTTTCAGTACAAACTTTTTCAGAGCCACATTTTTCTGAGCCAAATTTTGTATAAAGAAAATTTCCTTGACACAATATTTTCTTGGCAGTAACAAATTTTCAGGACAAAATGTTTCCCAGACAATTTTTGTATGAACAAAATTTCTTTAACACAATATTTTCTTGGTAGAAACAAATTTTCAGTACAAAATTTTTCAGAGCCAAATTTTGCATAATGAAAATTTTGAAACAATAATTTTCTTGAAAAAAACAAATTTTCATTACAAACTTTTTTAGAGCCAAATTTTGCATTACGAGCATTTCTTTAACCCAATATTTTCTTTACAGTAACAAAGTTTCAGTACATTTTCTTGAAAGAAACAAATTTTTACTAAACAATTTTTTAGAGCCAAATTTTGCATAAAGAAAATTTCTTTGACCCAATAATTTTCTTTGCAGTAACAAATTTTCAGTACCAAAGGTTTCAGAGCCAAATTTTGCATAAAGAAAATTTCTTTGACCCAATAATTTTCTTGCCAGTTACAAATTTTCAGTACTAAATGTTTCAGAGCAAAAGAAAATTTTTTGACACAATAATTTTCTATGCAGTAACAAATTTTCAGTGCCAAATGTTTTAGAGCCAAAGAAAATGTTTTTGACAAAATAATTTTCTTGGCAGAAACAAATTTTCAGTACAAAATTTTTCAGAATCAAATTTTGCATCATGACAATTTCTTTGAAACAATAATTTTCTTGAAAGAAACAAATTTTCAGTACCAAATGTTTCAGAGCCAAAGAAAATTTTTCTGTCCTAATTATTTTCTTGGCAATAATAAATTTTCAGTACCAAATTTTTCAGAGCTAAAGAAAATTTTTCTGTTATAATAATTTTCTTGGCAGTAATAACTTTACAGTACAAAATTTTTTAGAGCCAAATTTTGCATCGCGAAAATTTCTTTGACACAATAATTTTCATGGTAGTAACACATTTTCAGTACCAAATGTTTTAGAGCCAAATTTTGCATAAAGAAAATTTCTTTGACCCAATAATTTCCTTGGTCGTAACAAATTTTCAGTACCAAATGTTTCAGAGCTAAATTTTGCATAAAGTTAATTTTTCAGAGCCAAATTTTGCATAAAGAAAATTTTTCAGAGCTAAATTTTACATAAAGAAATCTTTCAGAGCCAAATTTTGCACAAAGAAAATTTTTCAGAGCCAAATTTTGCGTAGAGAAAATTTTTCAGAGCCAACTTTTGCATTAAGAAAATTTTTCAGAGCCAAATTTTGTATAAAGAAAATCTTTCAGAGCCCAATTTTGCATAAAGAAAATTTCTTTGACCCAATAATTTTCTTGGTAGTAACAAATTTTCCGTACCAAATGTTCCAGAGCCAAATTTTGCATAAAGAAAATTTTTCATTGCCAAATTTTGCATAGAGAAAATTTCTTTGACACAATAATTTTCTTGGAAGTAACAAATTTTCAGTACCAAATGTTTCAGAGCCAAATTTTGCATAAAGATAATTTTTCAGAGCCAAATATTGCATAAAGAAAATTTTTCAGAGCCAAATTTTGCATAAAGAAAATTTTTCAGAGCCAAATTTTGCATAAAGAAAATTTCTTTGACCCAATAATTTTTTTGGTAGTAACACATTTTCAGTACCAAATATTTTAGAGCCAAATTTTGCATAAAAAAAAATTTTCGGAGCCAAATTTTGCATAAAGAAAATTTTTCAGGGACAATTTTTGCATAAAGAAAATTTCTTTGGCCCAATAATTTTTTTGGTAGTAACAAATTTTCAGTACCAAATATTTTAGAGCCAAATTTTTCATAAAAAAAATTTTTCGGAGCCAAATTTTGCATAAAGAAAATTTTTCAGGGCCAAATTTTGCATAAAGAAAATTTCTTTGACCCAATAATTTTCTTGGTAGTAACAAAATTTCAGTACCAAATGTTTCAGAGCCAAATTTTGCATAAAAAAAAATTTTCGGAGCCAAATTTTGCATAAAGAAAATTTTTCAGGGCCAAATTTTGCATAAAGAAAATTTTCGAGAGCTAAATTTTGTATAAATAAAACTTTTCAGCGCCAAATTTTGCATAAAGAAAATTTCTTTGACCCAATAATTTTCTTGGTAGTAAAAAATTTTCAGTACCAAATGTTTCAGAGCCAAGTTTGCATAAAGAAATTTTCACAAAAAAATTTACCTGAGCCAATTTTTGACCCATTAATTTTATTTATTAAAATAATTGTAAGTTTGCCTAATCTTCATTAGATAAGAGTTAAAACGTTTTCCGAAAGAAAAAATCTGTCTTCCCTTATTTAACCTTGTTTAAATATATACTTTAACAAGAAAACTCTTTTCAAACTACTACAAATTTAAACTACACAATTGAAAAGCAAAAACTAGTTCAATTGAAATCTCGCGAGGATTCAAACAGCAAACAATCGCAAGCGTATTCGTACTCTCTGGGGGGATTAAAAATTATAATTGGATCCACTGTAGAGCTAATACAACAAAATCCACATTGAATATACCCCCTAACTCCCTGTTTTGTTTAAAATTTCATAATTTCATGGATTAGCCGTTTGTTTACCAGAGAGTGTTGTAATATTTTCGGTCAACAAAATTAATTTTCTGGATATAAAGAAAAATTCTGAAATTTAATTAAATTAGAATAACAAATTCTTAAAGTAATTCGTTTTTAACAAAAAAGTGCTTTTTATTAAAGCGAAACTAGATACAGGGTGAGTCAATATAAGAAACAATTTATAAAATTATTAATATATTGGTTTTCACAAGCGCAACCAAACCAACCAATTATCTACTATAACCAACAGTATAGCCAACAAATATCAGTCCTGCCTATGCAGACAAATTTTACACAAATTTTAGACAAATTTTAGACAAATTTTAGACAAAATTTTACAAATTGTCTGTCTAAAACAAACCTTGTAACTCCACAGATTCGATTTTGTGATTTTTAAGCTAATGTATGGTTACTACACAAAGTATAAAATCCTTGTAACTCATCAAAAATATTAAATAAAAATCATTATAAAAATATGCTATTGTAAAAATATAACTTAAAATAAAAATAAATCAATTTTTTGTTTCCCCTGTAAAAAGTGGGAAATATGAGTTACGTGGTTAGTCAATTAGACAGACGAAATTGTAATTTACCTTAATCACCACCATGTAGAAATTAATAACAACAGTCAAACCATCATTCAAGCAAATGGCAAAGAGTAAACTATGGAAAAAGAACTAGAAGTCCTGAAAAAACCTCAAACAAACCAAATTGAAAGAATATTGGCTAAGCAATAAAAAAGCTGCCAACGAATTTGATGACCTACCTGAAGAAGAATCAGAAACTAAATAAAACGAATAAAGTAAAAATTATTAAATAAGATAGTGAAAGACAAGAGCACATAAGAGAAAAACAACCAAAAACTAACGAATCGTACTCCTATATCACCAAAGTCCTCATGAAGAAAAGTACACAATTTCCCAGGTAGCACAGTGACGTCCAAATGACGCCCTAATTTGGTCAAATAATAGACCAACTGACGTCCAAAAATGACGTCTCGGAGACTCTGAAAAGACATCAAAATGTCACAGCCACATGACGTCATCAGCAGGACGTCATTCTGACCTATAATAGACGTCATTTTGGAGACCTACAAAACCATTAGAAGACGACTTCCATAGTCCCTATAGGAAATTTTTAGTTTTAGGGAAGTAACATAAAATAAACTGGATTACATTATTAAATTTATTATTTAACTACACACAAAACCTGTTTCATCGAGTGATCGTATAAACCTTCCAATCCTCTTCAGCCTTTACATCGGTAATTATATATTTGTCAAAAATTTTTTGGTCCATTAATGGCGGCCACCACACTTCGCGCCTTCTTGGCGTCAGCCAACTTTTATTCACAATGGCGACGCCTCCTCTGTCCTTTTCGCAGAACTCTACGAGTATATATGATATTATGTGAAACAGCGTGAAACAAATAGAACATTACCCGTATGACCAATAATTCACTTAACAAACTAAAACAACTAACACAACAGCACATAATCGTAAAAATAATCGCATAGTCTAAGAATACCGATCGATAAAGAAACGAAGGCTACGGTATTCGCATTGTTACGTTTTTTTGTGCCACCCTGTATTTTCATTATTCCTCTACTCTATATATTTTAGTTTGATACTCGCTTGATATCCCCTTCTTATTTCCTCGAGTCATGTCCCTCTCTTCTCTTGGTATTCCTATAAAATGTATTTCCCATACTAATAATCTTCTCTTTGCCTACTCAGTTAAAATAACTGACTTTATATCGTTCGTGTTGCTTACTGAAGATTAATTTTTTTCTCCCCCTCATCTTGTAGGGGTTTGTTTTCCTGGTCCAAGAAGTTTTTTTTCCTGGTCCAAGAAGTTTTTTTTCCTGGGCCAAGTTTTTTCCTGGGCCTAGTTTTTTTCTTTGGACCAAGATTTTATCTCTGGACTACAGCTTCTTCAGTTTCTCCTTTGGACCAAGTCTTGGACTAAAGTTACCTTTGGAGAAGGAAGATAAGAAAAAAACCGCAAGAAAAGCTAAGTTTTTTTTTTTAAAGAAAAAAAATCTCTGGAACCCTATTTTTATGAACAAATATAACGTCAAATTTGAGTTTAATTTCTTTAGCCCAAAAAAATAAAAGGACGGATTTTGAAATATGTCATAGTTTTTTTTGTCAATTGTTTCTAATTACATAAAAAAATCTATTTGACTTTCGTCCAAAATTTTTTTAATTTTATATTCTACTTCTGATATATTTTAAATTCCATTCGTGGTTAATCACATTAATTATTTATTATCAACAAAATAAAGTATCGTTTCAGCATGGACCAAAATTTGTACGCGCATGCGCGAGTTATATTAGTTATACGTCAATGTCAATTCTGTCTAAAGGTGCTACATTTTTGAATAATGTGCTGATTATTCATTTTCTTTAATTTCTGAAGGGTATTAATAAATTTTTGAGACTGATCGATAGACAAGCTGTTTTTAATGATAATTTTACTGGACAAAATTAAACAAAGGATATTTAACTACCACAAAAACTACTTACAAAAAATAAAATATTCTTGGAAAAACGTAAATTTTTAGACCGCTTTCGTTTTAATTTTAGAAATAGATTTACACAAATAATTCATGATATGTGACAAATTGGCGTTTGACATTGTGATTTATGACAAGACGACTCATCAAAATTCATTATGATTCGTCTGTTCTTTAGAAAGTAATTTTGATTTCATTATTACTGTAAAAAGTTTTCAATATTGGCAACGCTGTCCACTTCCGTGGTATTTTCAAGATAGAGGTTGTTTAACCATCCTCTGCCGTTACGTCATAATCGGTGACGTATTTTGCTGTTATACGTTTGTCATATATTACTTGAATGTTATTTTACACTTAACGTCAAAATTAAAATAAAACTAATGACGTATGTTAAGGATTGTTTTCAATGACGCTTGTTAAGGTGTGTTTGTATGAATAAATTGGTAATGCCAAAAGTTGTATTTTGCTTTATGCGTTGGGTATACCTTTTTACATAATTTAGAAATGTTTTTTTTTTAACTGATTTGTTTAAAATTTCTAGCTTGGGGATGTTTGACGTGATATATATTAAAAATGTATTATACGATTATATTGTTGGGGTGAACCCAAACGTTGTGGACAGCATTTAACGGTAAAAGCGGTATTCCAGCATCTCTTTCTATTGAAAAGTAATTAATCAACTACAAAATTAAACTTTGCTCTTTCTCATTATACCGGGAAGGTATTTTGACAATGAGAAATTAATTGAACTGTCAAAAATAACATTTACGTCGACATTAGTTAAGAAATACGTTAATGACGTCATAATTTCGTCTCATCCATTTCTTGATTGAGTGATGGACAATGTATGACGTAACGGCAGAGGATGGTTAAACAAACTCTACCCAACTGTTAGCGCGATATTATGTATCAGATTCAAACTTATTTCAAGATGTAAAAAATAAGGAAGAGAACAGGAAATGTCAATTTCACTTTTGAATTTATTATTATATACGTCGGTGGATATTTTTATTGGACTTTTTGATATGCTAGAAAAATTGAGCACAGCTGATGAGTTAGCAGATCCTTCGTTGATATAACAGAACCCTTCATACAACCGGCCCTTAATCATTGTTCGCAAATTGTTAACACGAGAAGCCCAGATTTAGGTAATCACAGATTCCCGAAAAATTCTTAGCAACGGATTCGTTCTGTCGTCAAATTTTCGAATGACAAATAGTTGACTTCAGGGACGTCATTCTGACCTCCACTGAAAGAAGTCAATTTGACATTATGGAATATGACGTCATTTTTAGGTCTCATTGTTGGACTAATAATGACTAAAATAAGACGTCATTAGGACTTCATTTCTCTAACCTGGGTTCACACATATAAGAAGAAAGATGGTTCAGAGTAGCTATAAAAAACTTGAACCAATATGGAACCAAATAGCCACTGTAGACTTAAAACCGAAATACAATAACAAATAAATTTTCAAAGTAAAACCACTCATGAACTGTAGCGTGATTATTGAAGCAGCACATGTAAGAAAAACTATTCCAAAATGCAATATGGTCATACCAAAACCTTTTGTAGAAGTCCAGGGTATGTAAAATTCACAGGATATTATCATACCATTGAATGCCCCAGGAATATCAGGAATAATGCAGTAAACTATCTAGAAAACCATCCTGCAAACTATCAAGGCTGTTAATTCAAGGACACACGGAAATACAGTGGTGTTGGACTGCCATTGTCCAAAACTCCAGAGGCAACTGATCTTTTTCCGTCATGAAGTACCTCTTATTAAAACCGATAAAGATTTTTATCAATATAAACAGATTCCTGTAAATTGCATAGATCGAAAATCAACAAAAAACATATCATCGAAAATAATTTTTTAAGATTAGTCCTAAAATATCTCAACTAATTCAAAACTTCAAAATTATAAAAAAAATCTTAATTCACAAATTCCAAATTTCTTTCTAGAAACGTGACGGTAGGTAGAAAATGACACAGACTGTCGTTGCTTTTCGATAGGAGGGTGGAAAATACTACGTTTACTTTCCGAATCGGTGATCAAACAATTTCCATGGTTAACGAGATCAGCATGGCTGGGGAATTCCCGAGACCGCGCTTCGTTGCCCGCGGCTCCACTCATACGGACACATTTCCCTAATTGGATGTCTTCCGACCTTGTTGATATTGGTCTCGATAGTAAAAATATTAGTAGAGTCTACTTGTTTGGAAATTTAACAAATTTTACCCTGTATATGACTTTTCTAGGATTAAATTCAAACATGTAAAATAATTGCTAATATATTCTGCATATTCTTACTACTATTCGTTTGACTCTTTGAGATTTTAACTAATAAACTCTAGATTAAGTTCTAGGAACCTTCATTAGAGTCCTAGAACCTTTAATAATCCTTGAAGCTTTTATTGCGCTTTTTTAAATTTTTTTGAGGATTAATTTAAAACCACTCATTTGATATTTTGAACTTACCTCTATCAGTGGGCACTTAGAGTATTTGCTAAACTCTTGAACCTCTATTGAGTTCTGGAACCTTTAGTAATCCTTGGAGCAATATCAAAATTGTAGTATGCCAACGGCTAGTACCATGCGAAAATAATAATATATCGTATTTTATTATTCTAACCATCACGCATTTTTTATTGACTCTTTAAGCTCATTTTTATCAGTAATCTTTTAAAGTGTTTGTTCATCTCTTAGACCTTTATTAAGCTCTAGGACCCTTCATAAGAGTCCTGGAACCTTAAGTAATTCTAGGAGCTTTTATTAAATTTGATTCTTTAAGTTTACTATTATCAGTAATCTTTTAATGTGTTTGTTCACCTCCTAGACCCTTATTAAACTTTAGGAACCTTCATAAGAGTCCTGGAACCTATAGTAATCCTCGGAGCTTTTATAGAATTTGACTCTTTAAGGTTACTTTTATCAGTAAAGTGTTTGCTCACCTTTTAGACCCTTATTGAGCTCTAGGACCCTTCATAAGAGTCCTGGAACCTATAGTAATTCTCAGAGCATTTATTGAATTTGAATCTTTAAGCTTATTTTCATCAGTAATCTTTTAAAGTGTTTGCTCACCTCTTAGACCTTTATTGAGCTCTAGGACCCTTCATAAGTGTCCTGGAACCTTTAATAATCCTCAGAGATTTTATTAAATTTGACTCTTTAAGTTTACTCTTATCATTAATCTTTTAAAGTGTTCGCTCATATCCTAGACCCTTATTGAGCTCTATGATCCTTCATAAGTGTCCTGGAACCTTTAATAATCCTTGGAGATTTTATTGAATTTAATTCTTTAAGCTCTTTTTTATCAGTAATCTTGTAAAGTGTGTGCTCGCCTCTTGGACCTTTATTAAGCTCAAGGACTCTTCATAAAAGTCCTGGAACCTATAGTAATCCTTGGAGCTTTTATTGAATTTGAGTCTTTAAGCTTATTTTTATCAGTAATATTTTAAAGTGTTTGCTCACCTCTTACACCATTATTGAGCTCTGGGACCCTTCATTAGTGTCCTGGAACCTTTAATAATCCCCAGAGATTTTAATAAATTTTACTCTTTAAGTTTACTTGTATCCTTAATCTTTTAAAGTGTTCGCTCACCTCTTAGACCCTTTTTGAGATCTATGATCCTTTATAAGTGTCCTGGAACCTTTAGTAATCCTGGGAGATTTTATTGAATTTAATTCTTTACGCATTTTTTTACCAGTAATCTTGTAAAGTGTGTGCTCGCCTGTTGGGCATTTATTAAGCTCTAGGACCCTTCATAATAGTTCTGGAACCTATAGTAATCCTCGGAGCTTTTTTGAGTTTGACTCTTTAAGTTTACTTTTATCTTTTAAAGTGTTTACTCACCTCTTAGACCTTTATTAAGCTCTAGGACTCTTCATAAAAGTCCTGGAACCCATAGTAATCCTTGGAGCTTTTATTGAATTTGAGTCTTTAAGCTTATTTTTATCAGTAATCTTTTAAAGTGTTTGCTCACCTTTTAGACATTTATTAAGCTCTAGGACCCTTCATAAGAGTCCTGGAACCTATAGTAATCCTTGGACCTTTTTTTGAGTTGGACTCTTTGAGTTTACTTTAATATTTTAAAGTATTTGCTCACCTCTTAGACCTTTATTAAGCTCTAGGACCCTTCATAAGAGTCCTGGAACCTATAGCAATCCTCGGAGCTTTTTTTGAGTTTGACTCTTTAAGTTTACTTTTATCTTTTAAAGTGTTTACTCACCTCTTAGACCTTTATTAAGCTCTAGGACCCTTCATAAAAGTCCTGGAACCTATAGTAATCCTTGGAGCTTTTATTGAATTTGACTCTTTAAACCTAAATTTATCAGTAATATTTAAAAGTGTGTCCTTGCCTCTTAGATCTTTATTGAGCTCTAGGCCCCTTCAGAAGACTCCTGGAACCTATTAATCCTCGGAGCTTTTATTGAATTTGACTCTTTAAGCTTATTTTTATTAGTAATATTTTAAAGTGTTAGGACTCTTCATCAGTGTCCTGGAACCTATAGTAATCTTTGGAGCTTTTATTGAATTTTTCTTTTATTTGTTAGGATTTGCTTAAACCCCTCATTTGATTTTTCGATCTTAACTTTTTTAGTGTTCACTTAGGTACCCTTATTGTGATCTTGGATTCTTTATTAAAGCCTTGGAACCTTTAATCATACTTCGAGGTTTAATTGACTTTTTTTTTAGGATTAGCTCAAAACTTCATTGATTCTTGTTTTTTTATTTTTTGCTAAATTATTGGACCCTTATTGAACTCTTTTTATTAGTACCTTTTATTGACACTTTTAATAATTTTCTATTCAAATCAGATTTATTTTTACAAATTATACATTTTTACAGTTATATTTCTTTTTGGCTTACCCAGTTGTCCAGTTGTTCTCTTCTGTTTTCCAGGTAGAGTTGTAGTTTGGAGCCATGTCCACCCAATTTGCCAAATTCTTCGATTATTTTGTGGATGCGATCTTGTTCCGGTTCGGTTAAGAGTGGTTTTAGGGTTTTTTCGTACTTTCTTAAGGTATTTTCCAGGGGTGGAATTGGAAGTTTTGGTAGTTGTTCCTGAAAAATAAAAGACATTTGTCAGAAAGGAAAAAATTATTATAAAAAATAGACCAAAGTTTGATCTTTTTGGAATAATACAATTCATTTAGTATATAAATGAGTATTTTGATAAAATTACAATGCACCAAGGCACGTATTTTACAAATATATAAGGTTTTTCCAGGTACTTCAATGCGAGACATATACATTGGGGCTTAAAACTGACAACCAAACAATCCAGAAATTCTTCCAATGGAAATTGGCACTTAACTAAAAGATTTACTTATTAGCCCACTGATATCAATATAAATTCTAGACCTCCTGGATTTTTTATTTTAAGAAATATTACCAAAAAAACAAAAAGGTTGAAGATGGTGAGAGACCAACATCAGATCTTTCATCATTCCTACTAATATAATAATAAACCAACCAAATTCGGCAATAACTGAAAAATGTACCAACTAGAAAAGTTTTTAAGTGTATTGTTCATTTTTATAAATAAAAGAAATGTGTTACAGGGATCAACAGAACTTAAATTGTGGTCTATTATTTATTTTTCTCTATTTAACCATGTAGAAAAAATATTGTATTATCATTAGACACTGAACTGTAATAGAAATATTACAAAACAAAAAAAAAACACAAAATGTAGTAAAACTTGTTTCAGTTATGTATTTTTTTTTAAATAAAAACTCACCCTACTATCCCATTATCATTCCACCACCCCGTCACCAATTCACAGCGGCACTTCACGCGACGTTTCGAACATTTTAAGATACAAAATCCCGAGATCAAATAATGAAAGTTTAAAGCCGCATTTCCATAAAAGTAGAGAAATCACGTGGGCGCGAGTAATACTCGTGCGAATGGCATAACGGCCTTCATAGCGTCCCTCGCTGATATTACTGTAATTCAGTTTCAGAATCATCCATATATTCATGGCATCAGGGGGTTGGGGTTACAGCGGCGTAGTCGAGAATAATAGAAATGGTAAAGAAAAATTAACAGATAAATTTTAGTATAAAAAACAGATAGTACAACTATAGGAATAAAAATTTATAGCTTACCGTTTAAAAAAAAAACAATAAACATTGTTTTAAATTGGAGCAAAAGCGAATGAAAAATGGCATTTAAAAATTATCCAGATACGAAAAAAAGGTAAATCTGAACTAAAAAATGACAAAATGATAAAAGAAAACAAAAATAAGCAAAAGAATCTTAGTAACAAAATTATAACTTAAAGTACTCAAATTCAAAAAGAATAGATAAATGGAAGAAAACAAGTATACAGAAAAATAAAATGTGATTGAGGAAACGAAAAGGATGAAAATATAATGAAGGACTTTCTAGAAAAGACGAAGATAAAAATAAATAAGTAAAGCATAAAAATATAGATAATGAACATTAGTAAAATACAGCATAAGTAATATTTAAAAAGTTGGATAAAAAAAGAACCTAAAAGGATAAGATTACATACAGGCCATAAACAAAAAAATAAATTAATTGTAAAAGACTAACAATATTAAAAAAATAAAATCCAGGAAAATCCTTTTTTGGATAATAATTCCTGGACAACTCTTCCCGGACAATCCTTCCCGGTTAATACTTCCTCATGATAATCCTTCCCAGTCACAATTCTTTCCGGACAATCCTTGGTTAATTTTTTCTCATGACAATGCTTCCCAGTCACAATTCTTCCTAGTGACAATTTTTCCCCACGACAATTATTCCTAGCGACAATTCGTCCCCACGACAATTCTTCCTAGCGATAGTCGTCCCCACGACAATTCTTCCTAGCGACAATTCGTCCCCACCACAATTCTTCCTAGCTACAATTATTCCGCGCGACAAATCCTTTCTACGAAAATTCTTCCCCACGACAAATGTTTCCTGTTACATATAATTCTAATATATGCTCCAATTCATTATTTTTATATAGGCATTTAAAAAAAAAGACATGAGGAAGGAATGTCCAGGAAGGATTGCCCTGGAGGGATTGTCGTGTCACTTAAAAATAATAAATAAATAAAAGCCTTCTAGAGAAATAGCAACAAAAAGATAACAGTACAAATAGGCATAATATTTGACCAATAATATAAAAAATCTAATTAAAATAAATATGAGTGTCAAATTGGATAAAAAAGGATGAAAAAGTTAACAAATAAAAAACATATAAAAAATTTGAAATACCCATTTTTTCATTTTCTTTTATTTATTTTCATTCATTTTCGTTTATTTTCGTCTACTTTTATTTATTTTCGTTTATTTTTATTTATTTTCATTTATTTTCATTTATTTTTATTTATTTTCATTTGTTTTCATTTGTTTTCATTTGTTTTCATTTGTTTTCATTTATTTTCATTTATTTTCATTTATTTTCATTTATTTTCATTTATTTTCATTTATTTTCATTTATTTTCATTTATTTTCATTTATTTTCATTTATTTTCATTTATTTTATTTATTTTCATTTATTTTTATTTATTTTCATTAATTTTCATTTATTTTAATTTATTTTAATTTATTTTCATTTATTTTCATTTATTTTCATTTATTTTCATTTATTTTCATTTATTCTTATTTATTCTTATTTATTCTCATTTATTTTTATTTATTTTTATTTATTTTCATTCATTTTCATTTATTTCCATTTATTTTGTTTTATTTTCATTTATTCTTATTTATTCTCATTTATTTTTATTTATTTATTTTCACTTATTTTTATTTATTTTCATTTATTTCCATTTATTGATTTTCATTTATTTTCTTTCGTTTTCGTTCATAAATATATAAGTGAAAAAATAAAAAATTTGAAGCGGGTAATTTTAAGTGTGAAGAGAAACGAAAAAAATGAAGAAGGTGAAAAAGTGAAAAAATGAAGAAAAAAAGTGGAGGCAATTTTAAGTCAACAAAATAAAAAAATGTGAAGAATTAGAAATGGGGCTAATTTTAAGTGTAAAAAGTGAAAAAAGTGAAGTATTAGAATTGGGGATAATTTTTAGGTTAAAAAAGAAGAAAAAAAAGTACTTAAACAGTGAGAAAATACAGAGAGAAAAAAAGGGCTGAGCATTATAGCGATATTAATAATAAGCTGATAAGAATGTGATAGTACTTTTTGATCTGTGTCAGTGAAAAATTGTGAAAAAAGTGGTAATTTATAACCAAATTTGAAATAAGGGATAATTTAAAAAGAAAATTTAGAAAAAGTGGGGTAATTAAGCTAATTACCGAAGAAAAGAGAAAAATTGACAAAAAAGGAAGTTCGTTAAGTTAGTTAATAATAAAAAAGATCAAAAAAGAGGTGAAAAACACGTAAAAAGGAGTAAAATTTGTTAGATTGCTGTCTTTAGACAAATGTAAAGAGCAGTTGTAGGCGCTGTCTTTAGACAAGCAGTAAGTTCTTGTATATAGGTTAAGCTTGTCTGATTACTATTTTTATGTTAAAAAAAATTCGCCATCGCTCGGTTAATTAAGCTAGTTAATAATAAAAAAGATGAAAAATGAAAAAAGATAGGAAAAAGGTGGCTTAGCTAATTAAGCTAGTTTCTGATCAAAAAAAGGTCTAAAAGAAAAGGTTAATTAAATTAGTTACTGAAAAAAGAACACAAAATGATATATTAGATTGCTGTCTTTAAATAAATTTAGAATACAGTTGTAGATGCTGTTTTTAGACAAATTGTCGAACGCACTTGTTTATGTTAAAAGCAATTTAAAACTAACCCCACCGATAAAAAGAAAAATTTGAACAAAATAGTTTACATTGAAAAGCAGGGTTACCACTTCTACAAAAATACTCATTGTCGAAGGTATCAAACAAATATTTCTTTAGTGTTTTTTTTTCAATGCTGCCAACAATCATAAAACTGTAGCGCTATACCAATTTCTATTTTAAACAGAAACGTGGGTCGTATGATACCTTAATTTAAAGGTTTTATTTTTCATATTTTTATTTTGGTTCCTGACAAAATGGCTTCTACGAAAATAAGGAAAATTGTTATTTTGATAAAACTACAAAAAGTATTTTGTACTATTTTTGGAAAGACATTGGTAGGAAACAAAAAGTTAAAAATTTTTATAGATCAAATTTGTTATCCTGTAAATTTTGAATATATAAAAATATTTTAATCCAATTCTAGATTAACAAACTAAATTAATTAAAAAAGTTTTAAGCCATATGAGATCTATAAATATATTAAAATGAAAGGTAGGTCATGTGTTACCCCATTTGAAAGGTATTATTGAGTAAAATGTACATGTCATATTTTATAGTGGTTCTGCCTTCAACTAAATACCTAATTTATTTGAATTGAGAATTTTTAAAAAATACTCGACATACATTTCGCTAACTATGTTAGCATCACCAAAAATTTTTATTTATAAAAAAAAACAATATACAACAAAAATAGTTTTGTTTAAAAAGCCAATCCCAAATTTGACAATCCAAACAGCTTATCCATTTCGAACCCAGAACAAACATGCAGTATTTACCCTCGTGTCGGCGCCCCTGGCGTAACAGGGTGTGTAACGTAACGAACAAGGGTTGTAGGGGGTGATACACCAATTAACATCTCGTGAATCATTCGAACTTCACCGCACCCAATTAGGCGGTTTACTTTTCTAGTAGCCTGGTTTTTTTTGATCAAGATATTTAATTTTTTAATATGTAATAAAAATATAAAATCTTCCAGATATTATAAAATTGATTATTTTAATTGATATTTATACATGTAAAAAATAGATTTAAAAATAAAATATGACACGATTTAGAAACATATGATGTTTTTAGTACAATAAACACAAGAACTGTACGCAACGCGAAATTTATGGACATAACTCTATAAAGACATTTTAGTCTTTTAAATAGACTTAAACAGAATGGCATTTTTCATTACCTACTGAAGAAGTATTGTGAAATATAACAAAAGTGACCTGCAAAAAAATTAAAAAAGTAATATAACATATTATCTAACTGTGGTGCATGAATCTTTCAAGTAACGTAAGTAACCGTAATAATTTAAACAGTCCCATGGCTGCTAGGATCTGTTTATGATAAACAGTTTCGCTTATGCCAGTCTAGATTCAAATTTAAAAAAAAATGATTTTATTATACATTTTTATTGAAATTAAATTTTTTAGGGTCTTTCTTCTTATTTTTATTTTAACTTTTCCCATATTTCCCCATTGTTTGGTTTTTTTTCCAATTTTTCCGATTTTTTATGATTTTTTTCGATTTTATTTTATTTTTTTTCTGGGTTTTTTTCGGCTTTATCTAATTTACTTGCGTTTTTCGATCTTTTCTGATATTATCATTTTTTTTCCATTTGTTCCAGATTTTTCCAGTTTCTTTTCGTTTTTTTTACGGTTTACCTCTTTTTACGATTTTTCACGATTATTAACGATTTTATACCATTTTTACGGTTTTTAAGATTTTCTACCATTTTTTACGATTTTTACGATTTATCAAAACATACTATACCATTTTATACGTTTTTTAATTGTTTACCATTTTTTACTATTTTTACGATTTTTTCCGTTTCTCTTTCTCAATGTTATAAATTATTTACGAAATTTTACGACTTTTTGTCTGTTTTTACAATTTTTTTTAACGCTTTTTTACATTTTTTTACGATTTTTTTACCATTTTTTTACGATTTTTTTACAATTTTTTACCATTTTTTAGGTTTTTTTAAGATTTTCAACGATTTTTTAATTTTTTTCCATCTTTCTCAATTTTTTAAATTCTTTACGAAATTTTATGACTTTTGCCGTTTTTTTCCATTTTTTTCTTTCATTTTTTACGATTTTTTTAAGGTATTTACAATTTTTTTACCATTTTTTACGACTTTTTAATCTTTTTTTGAAGTTTTTTTACGATTTTTACATTTTTTTGAATCTCTCTAAATTTATTAAATTATTTATAAAATTTTATGACTTTTGATTGTTTTTTACGATTTTTTCCATTTTTTTTCTTTCTCAATTTTTTAAATTGTTTACGAAATTTTACAACGTTGTTCCTGTTTTTTACGATTTTTTTTTTAAAGATTATTCACGATTTTTTTCATTTTTTTTCTTTCTCAATTTTTTAAATTATTTACGAAATTTTATGACTTTTGCCTGTTTTTACGATTTTTTCCGTTTTTTACAATTTTTTACGATGTTTCACGATTTTTCACAATTTTTTAAGAACTTTTCAATTCATTTTTTTTTTCTCAATTTTTTAAATTATTTACGAAATTTAACAATTTTTTGCATGTTTTTTATGATTTTTTTACGTTTTTTTATATTCTTTACGGTTTTTTACGTTTTTTACGATGTTTTACGATTTTTCACGATTTATTCCATTTTTTCCACTTTTTTTTATCCTTCTCAATTTTTTAAAATTCGTAAAAAATCTTAAAAAATTGTAAAAAATAACGAATTAATTTTATAAAAATTACAACATGAAGAAAAACCTAATAAACGGTTTCGATATTTTTAAAAATGGCGGAGATATGAATTTTTTGAAATTTTATCCCCCTCCAGTTTTCACCCCTTACAGTTAGAATGCGAGAATACGATTGGCGAAAGAATTTTTGAAATCTTGTTGTGGGTGGCTCAAAACGTCGAGAAAAGTCATTTTAAGCAAAAAAATTTTCAATTTTTTTTTTATGATTTTAATATCGGTCCGGACCGAAGTAATTATTAAGAAATATAAATTTTGTTTTTATGACATTTGAGCCAAAATTTTTGGATAATTAAAATGCTTTGACTAGTTTTTTATTTATCTTAATATTTAATTTCATATATCTCAATCTGATTTATTTTTCTTCGTTCTAACTTCCAAACCAACTAACTCATCGAACTTCTTTCGGCCCTTCGGGTGCTTGTGCGTGTTCACAAAAGGTCACGCAACTGCCTATCTACCTTTTTACCCCATTTCCCTTACAACGACCACCACGTGTCGGTACTAGAATAAAATAGGGTTAAAAATACGTCTCGAGTAAATGAAAGAGTCGCGTGTGTCCACTTGCACCGTAATTTTCCATAAAGAACGTCTACTAGATGCACGTTACTTATTAATGTAGTTTTATGATTTTTCGACGATAAATAAAAACCAATGGCGTGTAAAATGAAAAAAACAATAGGGATTCTAACCAATACGTAACATTTTTGTGCTACTTATATGAAGTAGAGGGGATCTAAACACGTAAAGAAAATATCAGTAAAGTAAAATAATAGACATAAAAAAATGACAAAATTCTTCAATAATTTCTAATCTCATTAAATAATTTCTTATTTTACAACAATATAAATCTAATTGATTAAATACGACAACATCCCTAAAACCGAAAAACATTGAAAATTTTTTATTTGCTCTTCGTCAACAAACACGTTTTCACAAAATGCAATTATTGTCCTTGCATCCGGTATTTTCTCAAATTCTCCATACACACGTTCTCGGTGTAATGTCAATATTTGATAATGACTCAATAACAAAATAAACACTACGAAATCAATAACATTGCGGTAATTGATTGATATATAATGTATAAAATAGGGAAGCTAAAAATAATAATAATAAATAAATGTATGTATATCGCACTTAATCAATTATCTCAGTAATATATTAAAAGACAGTCAAATCCCTTCCCTCATGCAATTTTTTATCCTAGTCCTTAAAAAAATTGAAATCCCATCAACAATTGCCTTTCAAGAATGTCCATTTTATAAGAAGGACTTAACATTGTAGCGGATCTGTTGATAAGTCATTTGAATAAGAAAAATAACCAGAAATGATAACGCCGAAGTGAGAAAAAGTGGGAAAAAACATAAAGAAAACAGTAAAAAAAATAGGAGCAAAAATAGTGAGGGAAATAAAGTGCGAAAAAATGTTGGAAAAAAAGTTTGATATGTAAAGAACCAGTAGAAAAGTAGGCGCAAGAAAGAAAGATAAAAGTCTGAAATGTACAGAAAACAGTAAAAGATAGTAGTAGACAAAGTGGGAAACAAACATTCAAAAAAAAAAATTGACAACTAAGTTTGGAACAGTAAAAAAGTAGGGAAAAATGAGAAGAGAAAAATTAAAAAAAGAAATTTGAAAAACTAAAAGTTTGAAACAGTATGAAAGTAGAGGAAAAAAAGAATTCTGGAAATATAAAGAAAATAATAAAAAGTAGGAGAAAAAAGAATAGGAGAAAAGTGGGAAAAATGGGGAAAAATTGAAAATATAATGAAAACAGTAAAAAGTTAGAACCCCAAATGTGTGGAAAAAAATAACAAAAAATTTTTGAAACGTTAAGAAAATAGTTAAAAAGTATTGAAAAAAGTGAAAAAAAAATTGAGGGGTCGGGAGACCCCCGTCAGGAACGAAGTTCCTTTGGTTATTTTTTCTCTTTTAAAAATTTAAAATTAGATAAAAACAATAAAAAAGTAGGGAAACAGTATAAAAGTAGAGGAAAAAAAGAATTCTGAAATATAAAGAAAACAATAAAAAGTATGAGAAAAAAAGAATAGGAGAAAAGTGGGAAAAATGGGGAAAAATTGAAAATATAAAGAAAACAGTAAAAAGGTAGAACCCAAAATGTGTAGAAAAAAAGTGGCAAAAAAATTTTAAAACGTTAAGAAAATAGTGAAAAAGTCTCGAAAAAAGTGAAAAAAAATTGTGATGTCGGGAGACGTCAGGAACGAAGTCTATTTAGTTATTTTTTCACTTTTGAAAATTTAAAATTAGAAAAAAAAAATAGTAAAAAAGTAGGGAAAAATGAGGGACAAAAAGTTAAAAAAAATTTGAAAAACTAAATTTTTGAAACAGGAGAAAAGTAGAGGAAAAAAAGAATAGGAGAAAAGTTGGAAAAAATGGGGAAAAATTGAAAATATAAAGAAAACAGTAAAAGGTTAGAACAAAAAATGTGTGGAAAAAAAGTGGCAAAAAAAATTGTGACGAAGTTCCTGTGGTTATTTTTTCACTTTTGAAAATTTAAAATTAGAAAAAAAATTGAAAAAATCCAAAAAAATCGAAAAATCAAAAAAAAATCAGAAAAACAGCAAAAACAGAAAAATAACAAGTCATCTGAAAAATAGGTTAAAACGACAAAAATCTGAAAAAATCGGAAAAAGAACAGAAACCATTGGAAAATTTTTAAAAAAATCAGAAAATATTGTAAAAAAATGAATAATAAAATTATAAAGTACAGAAAAAAACGAGCAAATAAAAAAAATGTAAAAAAACCGGAAAACGCAAAAATCACAAAACAAAAACCAAAAAAACTCGCAAAAATCGGAAAAAATCATAAAAAAATCTAAACAAAAGCGCAAAAATGGCTAAAAATCGGAATAAAAATTGCAAAACAAAAAACAACGAAGTTCCTTTGGTTATATGTTTGACTTTTGAAAATTTGAAATTTGAAAAAAACAAGTATACGGAAAAATTGGTAAAAACGAAAAAATCTGAAAAAATCGAAAAAAAAAACGTAAATCACCGAAAAAAATTTAAAAAAATGAGAAAATATTGTAAAAAAATGAATAATAAAATTATAAAATACGGAAAAAACCGAGTAAATAAAAAAAATGGAAAAAAACCGTAAACCGCAAAAATCATAAAACAAAAACCAAAAATCATAAAAAAAGCGCAAAAATGGCTAAAAATCGGAAAAAAAATTCAAAACAAAAAACAACGAAGTTTCTTTGTTTATTTTTTCACTTTTGAAAATTTAAAATTAGAAAAAAAATCCAAACAAATCAAAAGACAAAACATTGAGAAAAAATGAGGTAAGGTCATAAAAAAATCAGGAAAAACAGAAAAAACCAATTAAAAAACAAGAAATCTGAAAAATTTGTTAGAAACGGAAAAACCTGAAAAATCGGAAAAAGAACAGAAACCTTTGGAAAAAATTAAAAAAACAAACAGAAAATATTGTAAAAAAATAAAAAATAAAATTATAATATACAGAAAAAAATGAGAAAATAAAAAAACGCAAAAATCACAAAAAACCAAAAAAATCTGAAAAAATCATAAAAAATTCAAAAAAAAAGCTCAAAATATCTGAAAATCGAAAAAAAATTGCAAAGAAAAAACAAAAAAAAACCGAAAACAATTGTAACCATAAATACTCTGAAGCAAATTTCTTTTGTTGGATTTATCATGGAGCTAGAGGAATTTAGATCATTTGACTGTAACGTGATTAAAATCTCATCAACAATTGCCTTTCAAGAATGTCCATTTTACAAGAAGGGACTATTATTGTAGCGGATCTGTTGATTAGTCATTTGAATAAGAAAAATAACCAGAAAAAATAACGCTGAAAATTGGTAAGCAAGTGGCCAACAAAACAAAATGTCTAGTCGCCTCGGCGACTTTTTTAAAGTAAGTTGAAAATGTTAATCCATACCCAAATCAATTATGACTAACTTAATATCAATTTGTAAAATTGAAAAAATGTTTCCTTAGATAGCGCCATCTTGAATCACTACTTGCACGGCAAAAAGTAAATCATCCTAGTCCAGTCTCTCCACTCAACTGACTATCTTCGTATCATATCAACGTACCTTTAATACTCTATGTACGTTTCCTTAGGTAGCACCATCTTGAATCAATACTCGCAAGTCAAAAAGTAGGAGATCATCCTAGTCCAGTCTCTCCACTCAACTGACTATCTTCATGTGTTGATACGGTGCGATTACTGCGCGCGCAGACTAGCCAGTTCACTGGTTCCAGTCAATTGGCATCGTATCAACGTACTTTTAATACCCTAAGTACGTTTCCCTAATAATGTTAGCACTATGAGGAATTGATCATAAATTGGTGTATTTTTTGTTAGTTGTTCTTTATTGTTTTTCTTTTCACTTTTTAGTACGGTCTAAGTTATTTCTCTCTCTTACTTTTACTTTCCCGATCCAGCTCAGAGAAGGGAAAGTATTGTGAACGAGCTAAAAAAAATTTCAAGATGAAGATGGAAATATCCATTTTGAGGTCACCGGAGATGATTAAAACCATTTCCAAATGGAAGTCTGTCTGTCTGTATGTATTCTTCCACGACAGAGGCTACACATTTAATCCGATTGAGCTGAAATTTGGTACATAGGTTTGGGTTACCCGTCGGAAGAACACATAAGTTTTTGTACGATATCTGTCAAACGGAAGTGTCACTATCAAAAAATGACAGATGCAATATGTTATGGAATTTGACTTGCAGTGTGTAATTTGAAAGCTCTATTCAGAACAGTCAAAATTATTTCTCCAAATGTCACCAGTCAAAAATAAAAAAATGTCAACTTTTGAACCTTTAATATTAAATGTGTGAAATTTCTTTTTCTTATTTTTATAATATTTTCTGATTTTTTTTTTGATTTTTCCAGATTTTTGCTAATTTCTTATGATTTTTCTGATTTTTTCAATTTTTTTATGATTTTTCTGAATTATTCAAAAATTTTTTATTTTTATTTTATTGTTTTTCTGTTTACTTTTTCTTATATATTATTTTTTGTGATTTTTTTCTGATTCTCCTGTCGGATTTTTTTCGTTCTTTCTAATTTTTTACTGATATACGTGCATAACCTGTAAAATTAAGGATTTTTGAATCCTAATAATTTGCTGGTTTTTCTGATTTTTGCTGGTTGTTCTGATTTTTTCAGATTTATTCTGATTTTTCCTGATTTTTTCTGGTTTTTTCTGATTTTTTTTGATTTTTTCTGATTTTTTTCTATTATTTTTTCTGATTTTTACTGATTTTCCGATATTTTCTGATTTTTTTTTCTGCTTTTTTCGATTTTTTTAAAAGTTTTTCTTAATTTTTTTCTTATATTATTTGGTTTTTTTCCATTTTCTTATTCGTTTTCTATTTTTTTCTTATTCCTCTGATTTTTTTGCAATTATTTGATGGCTACAATTGTTTCCGGTTTTTTTATTTATTTTTTGTTTTTGCTGTTTTTTTGCAATTTTTGTGATATATTTCGATTTCTTTTGTTCTTCGCGAATTTTTTTTCGTTTTGTTCTTTTGCGATTTTTAGAGTTTTCTTTTCGATTTTTTTACAATTTTATTTTCCATTTTTTTTGTAATATTTTCCGATTTTTCTTTCAATTTGTTCCAATGTTTTCTGTTTTTTTCTTATTTTTTCTGGTTTTTTTTTTTTATTTTTCTGATTTTTGCTAATTTTTGATGATTTTTCTGATTTTTTCAATTTTTTTTATTTTTCTGAATTTTTCAAAAATTTTTATTAGTTTTTTATTTTTATTGTATTGTTTTTCTTATATATTATTTTTTGTGATTTTTTTCTGATTCTCTTGTCGGATTTTTTCTGTTCTTTCTATTTTTTTACTGATATACGTCATATGCATAACCTGTAAAATTAAGTATTTTTGAATCCTAATAATCCTAGAAAAGAAAGATATTTTTTCTGATTTTTGCTGGTTTTTCTGTTTTTTTCTGATTTTTTCTCATTTATTCTGATTTTTCCTGATTTTTTCTGGTTTCCGATTTTTTTTTCAATTTGTTCCAATAATTTCTGTTTTTTTCTTATTTTTTCTGATTTTTTTTTTGATTTTTCTGATTTTTATTTTTCCGACTCATCATTCGAGAAGGGAAAGTATTGTGAACGAGCCAAAAAATTGTCGAGATAAAGATGGAAATATCCATCTTAAATTTTGAGGTCCCCTGAGACGATTAAGACCATCTCCAGGTGGCAGTCTGTCTGTCTATCTGCCTGTGTGTCTGTCTGTCTGTGTGTATTCTTCCATGATAGAAGCCACACGCTTAATCCGATTAAGCTGAAATTTGGTATATGGGTTTAGATTATACATTGAAGGAACCCATTACTTTTTGTAAGACATCTGTCAAACGCAAGTGTCACTGTCAAAAAATGACAGAAGCAATATGTCACGGAATTCGACTTGCAGTATGTCATTTGAAAGCCCTTGAAAATCTATATTCAGAATAGGCAAAATTATTTCTCCAACTCTCACCTGTCAAAAATAAAAAAAATACTATTAAATATTTGAAAAAGTATTCGTGGATACTCGTCGGAAAAGTTTTTTGGCGACACAACCAATTTTTTTTTATTTTAATTTTGGCCCTATTGAGAATTCTTGAATCTTGGCTACTTGATGTAGAAAATAAATGATCTCGATCAAGGCCAGTCTTCTTCTTTTCCCATTCATTTTTAGTTCTGATTTGGACCAATTTCATGTGATCTTTGAAAGATTGGAACATTAATTTTAAGATATTTTATGTTTTTAATTTATATTTCTTAAGTCATTTAACTTTCTAATTTTGAAGTTTGATTGCTTCTAAGATGTCTATAGAACTTATCCAAAAGTTTTCATTTCAACAAGTAAAACTGTTCGCAAAATGAAAATACGTGGATAGGATAAATCCCAGTAAAGAAAGGGGAGGGCTTCGTATAAAAAAATATTTTGTCTTCAGAAATACACGACCTACTTGCACCATATGGTCGTATTCCTGAAGACAACAGAATTTTTATTTACCTAAAACCCTCCCCTCTCTTTATGGCAAAATAAAACTAAAGTTAGCTAATCCCCATGAAGTATTTTCTCTTAGAATTAAAATTTTGTGATAATTGATTATTGGCACCATATTGGGAAATTTTAGTAGTTACAATAAATTTGAAATTTAACACACTGAAGTCACCAAAAACAATTTAACTGCTGAACCTGCGCACTGACCATTTTTGTTCTTCCATATATTATTATGAAGAACAAAAATAAAAATAAATGATTGTATTCATACCTTTAGGTTTTCATCCCCCCCTATACACATCCTCCAAACTCTCGTCGTATCGATCCGAATGAAATATGGCACGGTGTAGCCCGACGTTTCTAACCCTGTGTACTCCTCCCATTAAATCTAACCCGCTTTTCGTGGGTAGATGAAAAGTACAGGAGTCTCTGAGTGGCAGAAAAACACATTTTTATTTACCGGATTAATAATTATTCCGGTTTTTTTATGAACGGAACGTTCACTTCTAACGATATCGACCCGGTAGGTAGGTGAGACTGGTTGAATCGGGAGATGGATAGAAAGTGTAATATAGTCTATGGGAAGAGCGATATAGTCTGTGATCGTATTGTTTTTTTTTTAATTATGTACTTTATTTTATTTTTTTTTACTAAGTATCAGGATTCATTATATTAAAAGTGATTCATTTTGTTTAAACTGGTGATGTATCAATTTTATACTTCTAGAACAGATCAATATAGACCTTACAGATTACGTTCCTGGCTACTAGATGGCGGTGGCTGTATCAAATAGTTTTCAGGTATGAACAGAACTAGATTCAATTATGTCGTACTCCTCCAATAGTACGTTTTCATAGAAAGTTGTATTTTTTGTTCTCATACCTCTTACATTTTGATAATAAAGGTGTTGCATGAAGTTTTAATTTTGAGTTGCTACGATGTAAGTTCAGTACGGAACTGTCTCCTGTATCTGGGACATTTTTCTTTAGGATAAAAAATGCAAAACTCTATTAGCCAAATCTTTTTGGTAATGCTTCATGGAATTGCTACAGCTTAATTATGACCTTCATTGATGCATATAAGGTGTTTGATTGGTAAACGGACATACATAAAGGGTGGATAGTCATTAAGGTGGTCCTAAATTACCCATACTTAATGGGTCTTGCATCATTTATAAGTTTTGACTAATTATTAAATAGTCTTTATTCTAGCTGAATCTAGCTTGAGAAATCACACTTACACTAAAACTTCAGACATATTTTGCTCTCCAATATTCACATCAGACCAGTAATTTTGACATAGTCCACTATCTCTTCGGGTTCAGGATACTGTACTCCAAAGTGCTATTTCCTTTCCCTGTTCAAGTCTCAGTGGCATAATATATGAAGTATAGTTTCGTCCTCTTCATTTCCTGCATAGGGATGCTTCAGATACCCCTATGAGGTTCAGATATTTTCTGAGCCCGGAGTGTCAGGACATCTAGTGTAGTTTTAACCTGCCGTTTATTTATGCTTATCAGCACATTGTCTCTGCTCTTAGGTGGACCTTCTATGAGTGCTTTAGACTTTTCTTATTTCTGGAAGATAGTATTCCCGGTGTTTGTCCTTTTATTGTTTTCACAGCATACCCTTTACATGTTGGTAGGAAATACCGCATGTGAGTCGTGGTCCAATTATAGGTTTTTCAACTCCTTTACAGACCTCTTTATTTTCTTCTGTCTTCATGTGCATGTACCCATTTAAGAGTTATTAGGTGGATAAATTTCACTGGAATATTATCCAGAATTCACAAAATAAACTTATATTTCCTTTAAATTCAATAAGATTCATTTTAATTTATACTTTTATAAAAATAGATTGTTATTCGGTATTTTATTGTATTCACCCTATCGCCATCTCCCTCTAAGCGATATAATATTTCTAAGAACGACAAGCTCAGAAATACCTGTGATCGCCGGACAGGTCGGTTTTCTTATCGGAAAGAAGAAAACCGTTACAAATCCCCTCTTACAAATCTTCTGAAACTATAAATAGGGAAACAGTCCAATTGTTCAGAGAGTCTCATCATATCTAGCAGTGTTCAGTCGACATATCATGTCTCGACGTTATAAAAAGCGGTTGACCACACCCTAAAAATTAATAGTCTAATAATATTCTGAGAGTCTAAAAATGTACATAAATTGTAAATATGTTTTATAGTAGTGAGAGCAGTTGCTCTAATAATAATAATGTAATAAAATGTAATAATTAATAATTTTGGTTTTCTATAGCCCTTACAGTTCACTTAAATAATTTGATTTATTTTGTGGTAACACTAATTCCTTATACTCTGTATTAAGGTGGTCCTTCGAAAATTTTAAGCAGCGTTACCACGCTGTCTGCCGTAGTAAATAATTCCAAACTCATATCGATTCTTAATCATATTTGTTCATTAGGTTTTTATGATAGTTTAATAGTAGGTTGGATTGTATTTTTACCCTTTTCATTGCTCTAAGGAATGCTTGACTTTCTGCGAATATGCAGATTCTATAACTCCCATACATCCGTGGTTTAAAGTGCATATTCTCTATGAGTTTATATGATACATATAGAAGATATTTTCCAATTAATATTCTTAATACGCTTCAACTATTAAATATTTATTTTCAAAAATTAAACTAGATTTAAATAAAAACTCGAGATAAAAAATTATAAAGTCAAACTTGATTAATGGCTTTAAGATGTCTAAAAACCCTGATGTATCTACTGATTCGATTTTGTTTCGAATTTTTTGGGAGTACCAACTGTTGCGTTCAATAGAACTTACCAAAATTCTGTAAGATGGAGCTGTTTAGAATTGTTCGAGTCGTCACTGAGTTTGTCACATTTTGTGTGGACAGTGCAAAGCTGCAGATTCGCGCACTCGTCTTTATTCAGTACCAGATTATAAATACACCCTGTGTGATCTGTGATTACAGTTTATTATGAGCCACATATACGCCACCTGAAATTTCAAATGTGAAACTCTAGTAATTTCTCAAAAATCTTAGATGGCTTGTTGTTGAATCGTTTCATTGCTTCTTGATTTCTCATCTAGCAACCTCTCCAAGGAGAAAACAAAAATAATGGTTTAACGAAAAATAACTGTCAACAACCGCGAACAATTAAACATTTATGAACATTGTTGATTGTTGATCTCTAAAGTGACTGACTACATGTAGGGGAAAAGTCCCTACATAACCTCCCTCCTTAGGAAAAAATGTTTTTCATTATTCAACGACAATCAGATTTAAAGCAGGTCAAAAATAATGTTTCTTATTGGTTTAACAAATGACGCTAGTTCTGTGAGTAAAAATGCAGGCTTAAGCCTGTCAACATTGACAAACGTCTCTTTGTTGTTAATCATAATTTTGAATACTTTTTCATTTCTTTGTAAAACTTGAAATGGTCCGTCGTACGGGGGTACCAGACAATTCTTAATGCCTGGAACTCATAGGAAAACAAAATCAGCTTTCTCCAAAGAAGGAGAAATAAAAGTTTTTGTATTCCCATATCGTAAAACTGCTGAAAGTTTAATATTATTAAAATGATCATTCAATGTAGTTAAAACACAATGAGAATCAAAAGATTTGGAACTGTTTATAAAAAATTCACCAGGTAACCTCAATGTCTGACCATATACTAGTTCAGCCGAAGAGCATTTCAGATCCTCTTTAAGCGCGACTCTCAAACCTAACAAAATCATTGGTAATGCATCTTTCCAATTCTTATTATTTTAAAGTTTAGCCATTAATGAAGCTTTCAATGTCCTATGAAAACGTTCGATTATACCATTCGAAGAGGGGTGATAAGTGGTAGTATGCACGCTCTTAAATCCCAATTTCTTACTGAAATCTTTAAATAATTGAGATTCGAATTGAATCCATTGATCATGTGTAACCATACGCTTAACACCAAATCTAGAAATATAATGATTTATCAGAGTTTTGACTACCATCTCTGAAGTTATCATTCTTAAAGGATAACCCATCTAGTAAAACGATCAACTACTGTTAACAAATAAGAATAATGTTCTGAACGGTTAAAGGCCCCACAATATCTATATGAATATGCTGAAACCTTCCTTCAAAAATTTTAAAATCAATAGGAGGTGCCTTGATGTATCTAGTGGCTTTTGCATTTTGACAACTAATACAAGCCTTAGACCAAGAAATTACGTCTTTGGGTAAAGGAGGCCAAAAATATCGACTTTTAATCATTTTACAAGAACTCTTACTTCCGGTATGAGCTACATTATGTATTCCACTAAAAATACTGTAACGTAAAGACTTTGGAATATAAGGTTTCAACAAATTATCTGACGTTTCATACCATATATTGATAGATGCAACATCGACTTTAACATATTTTAAAAAACATCTCGATTTATTATTTTCACTTTCTTTTTCTAATAGCTTCTTCAGCTCTAAATCTAATTTATGTTCTTTATTCAAAATTTCTAAGTCTATATCTGATTCTAAATTGTTAGTGGAAATAGAATCCAACTCCATTCTACTCAAAAAATCTGCTACGATTACGTTCTTAGTACCTCTATAAATAATTTTATTTGTGAATTGAAGAATGTATTCAATGTATCCAAATTGTCTAGGTGATCTATTTGCTTTTGAAAAAATAGTTTTTTCTATTGGCTTATGATCACAAAAAACATTAAAATCCTTAGATTCTAGCATATATCTGAAATGTTTGATAGATAAAAAAATGGCGTACAGTTCCTTATCAACCACACTGCAGTTTAACTGTGATTTTGATAATTTCTTAGAGACAAAAGCGATGGGTCTTCTAATACCATTCACTTCTTGCTCCAGAACTGAGGCGACACAAGAATTACTTGCATCAGTAGTCAAAGACCATTTAGTTTCCTCCATGGGATGAGCTAAAAGAGAAGCCTTAATAAGTGCGTCTTTTGTTTTATTAAAACTATCTTCATAAGGAATAGACCACTCTTCAATAATTTTAATTTTATTTGTATACAAAAAAACTACGATGTCATGAAAATGCTAGCAATTTTTGGAATAAACTTATGATACAAGTTTACCACACCGATAAAACATTGTAATTGTTTGAGAGTCTTTGTTTTAGGAAAATCCTCAATGCACTTAACGTCGCGGAAAATTCAAGTGTGATATATCGTTGAATTTAGTATTCTCAGCGATTTAATAATATGTTATAAAATAGACAGGTCCGTATTAAAAAAGATAAAGTTGATGGTTGCCCCGAAGAGATGAAACGTCAGAATTAAAATTTAACTGTGGCAGTCTATAACGATGTTAGAATGCAACAAAAACTTTTAATAAAGTTATCCCAAATTTTGTATAACAACCGAGCTTTGGCAAAAAAACGATTTTCGACAAATTCGGATTTTGTCGTTTAACTCCGGAACCAATAGGAATATTTTAGGTTTCAAAAAATTGTTTTGTCTATTTTTATATTTCGCACATTTTTCCCCATTTAACCGTCTTTCTAGCGTCTACCGTTTACGAGATAGCAATACTGTCCCTATTAAAAAGTAGCCACCCTGTATATTTATACTTATATATCGGTTTCGGTTTTTTTTTTGAAAATATCTTAAAACTGTGGTTTTGGTTTTTTTTTTTAATCTATATCTATAATATCTTAAAACTTTTTATCAAAATTTACAAATCACTATTTAGCATCTAACTTTAATTTAAAATTTTTATAACTAACTCTACCTATATTTACACTTAATTATTTACGTTTCTTATTTACATCATCATACCTTGATTGACCTTTTTAGCAAGTTTCTTTTTCCTTCTCTCTTTTAAATTTCTTTCCTCTTGTTCATTTTCATATATTTTTTTCTTCTTTAAAAAAAAAAACATTGTCTAATCAAATCCTTTTGTATACCGGTTCTCTTCTTTTGCTGCTGCAATTTTTCTTAACTCCTTTAAGATTTTTTATTTCCCAGGTATATTTCAGAAAAATTGAGAAAGAAGAGAGCAATTTTTCTTACCAACTTTTAGGGTTGTGTTACGTTTTTTTGTGCCACCCTGTATTTTCATTATTCCTCTACCCAATATATTTTAGTTTCATACTCGTTTGATATCCCCTTCTTATTTCTTCGCGCCATGTCCCTCTCTTAATAATCTTATTAATAAAATCGATAATAAAAAAAATATATATAAATAATAAATCATCTCAACCTTGATATAGCAGCCATTAAATTATATCTATAATACAGCTATAATTTACATCTAATTTTTATTCAAAACTTCAAACATAATTGAATAATCTGTCCTTAACAATTTATCTTAATTATCTCCTGTGACGGTAGTCGTCAATAATAAAAATGTATATTGATAAATGATATATTTGGTATAGCTACAAATTCATGGTTATTCCGGTAAACTTAATTAATAACACTGTTTGGTACTGTACGTCAAATCCCCTGTGTACAAAAGGGAGAATAGACACGTGTTGTGTTATAGGTATTAGTGCATGTTGAAATATTTGTTTTCTCATACATGTTTGATTAATGACAAGATTGTCATGCAAAAATATTTTCCAAAACAATAAAAAATCATTTTATACATAAACTTGTTCAAAAATTAGATCTTGAAACAAATTCCATAATCATTAATTATATTATTCAAAAATACTTACTGGAAATTATATACTACTTAAGTTGGAAACATATTGGAAATTTATTATTATTTTATGTTTTGTCTGATTTTATCATTTTGTTTCAGAAGGAATTGAGGTGTCAATTGGTCTTTAATCGGAAAAGGTAAGTGAGCATGATTTGGGTTATTGGTGAAATATTAATTAAAAAAATATTGGCAATAAATTTAGTACTTTTATCAAAATTAAACTAAGCAAATCATTCAGGTTTACTACTCGCACACACAACGGTAAAATCGGCAAGAACAATATTATGAGCGGTTAATGGTGTAATAGTGCAATTAACGGTAAGTTTGTGTAAGTGCTACGATAAATAACCGTGTTCTTTGCGTTACAAATTCATACCGGACGGTATCAATTATCGTTAATGGCTGCCATGGTTTTATTCTGGGTGGGTGGTCGATAATTAGTTAAATTGTAATTATATTGTATAGTTTCTAGTGGATTTTTATTATTTTCAAATAAAAATTTCTATCTGTTACTTAATTAGAGAAATAGTAAGGTCGCCAAAGTAAAAAATTTGCAATTTTTACAAACATCGTGTCACTTTCAAGTTGATAACTAAAAAATTAAAGGCGACAGAAATACACAATTTTCACCAGTTAAAAGAGAAGAAAATTTTCTACCAATGATTAATTTTTCCCGAAAAATTACTGAAAAATCGAAATTTTGCAAATATTTAAAAATTGATAAGCTATTTTAAAAACATCGGGAAGAAAAATAATTGAAAATTGTTTTCCAAATCTAAAATATTCTGTAAAAATCAAATTGTGTAGTTTCTAGTGTGTTTTTATTATTTTCAAATAAAAATCCCTATTTGTTACTTAATTAGAGAAATAGTAAGGTCGCCAGAGTAAAAAATATGCAATTTTTACAAACATCGTGTCACTTTCAAGTTGATAACTAAAATATTAAAGAAGAAAAAATACGTAATTTTCACTAGTTAAAAGAGGAGAAAATTTTCTACCACAGATTAATTTTTCCCGAGAAATTACTGAAAAATCGAAATTTTGCAAATATTTAAAAATTGACAAATTATTTTGAAAACTTTGGAAAGAAAAAATTGTTTTCTAAAGCTAAAATGCTGTGTAAAAATTACATTGTTTAGTTTCTAATGCATTTTTAATATTTTCATATAAAAAAATTTATTCTATTTGTTAGGTAATTAAAGAATTAAAGAAATAGTAAGGTCGCCAAAGTAAAAAATATGCAATTTTTAAAAAGATCGTGTCACTTTCAAGTTGATAACTAAAAAATTAAAGCAGACAGATACATGCAATTTCTACCAGTTAAAAGACGAGAAAATTTTCTACCGAAGAATAAGTTTTTCCGAAGAATTACTGAAAAATCGAAATTTTGTAAATATTTAAAAATTGACAAACTATTTTGAACACATTGGGAAGAATATTCATTGAAAAGTGTTTTCTAAAGCTAAAATATTTTGTAAAATTACATTGTGCATTTTCTAGTGTATTTTTATTATTTTCAAATAAAAATCTATATCAGTTACTTAATTAGAGAAATAGTAAGGTCACCAAAGTAAAAAATATGCAAGTTTTAAAAATATCGTTTCACTTTCAAGTTGATAACTAAAAAATTAAAGCAGACAGAAACATGCAATTTACACCAGTTAAAAGAGGAGAGAGTTTTCAACTAAAGTTTAATTTTTCGCGAAAAATTACTCAAAAATGGAAATTTTGCAAATATGTAAAAATTGGCAAGCTATATGGGGAAGAAAATTGTTTATCAAAGCTAAAATATTTTGTAAAAATTACATTGTGTAGTTTCTAGTGTATTTTCATTATTTTCAAATACAAATCTTTATCTGTTACTTAATTAGAGAAATAGTAAGGGAGCCAAAGTAAAAAATATGCAATTTCTACAAAAAATCGTGTCACTTAAGTGTCACATAAGTAAAAAAATTAAAAAAGACAGAAACATCCAATTTTTACCAGTAAAAAGAGGAGAAAATTTTCTACCAATGATTAATTGCTCCCAAAAAATTACTGAAATATCGAAATTTTGCAAATTTTTAAAAATTGACCAGATATTTTAAAAAATAATTTGCCAAAGCTAAAAGATTTTGTAAAAATTACATTGTGTAGTTTCTAGTAAATTTTTTTTATTTTTAAATAAAAGTCTTTATTTGTTACTTAATTAGAGAAATAGTAAGGTCACCAAAGTAAAAAATATGCAATTTTTACAAACATCGTGTTACTTTCAAATTCTTAACTAAAAAATTAAAGAAGACAGAAATACATAATTTTTACCAGTTAAAAGAGGAGAAAATTTTCTATCAAAGATTAATTTTTCCCGAAAAATTACTGAAAAATTGAAATTTTGCAAATATTTAAAAATTGACAAGCTATATGGGGAAGAAAAAAATCATTGAAAATTGTTTGTCAAAGCTAAAATATTTTGTACAACTTACATTGTGTAGTTTCTAGTGTATTTTTATTATTTTCATATAAAAATCTCTATCTGTTACTTAATTAGAGAAATAGTAAGGTCGCCAAAGTATAAAATTTGCAATTTTTACAAACATCGTGTCACTTTCAAGTTGATAACTAAAAAATTAAAGAAGATATAAACACCCAATTTTCACCAGTTAAAAGAGGAGAAAATTTTCTACCTAAGGTTAATTTTTCCCAAAAAATTATTGAAAAATCGAAATTTTGCAAATATTTAAAAATTGACAAACCATTTTGAAAACTTTGGGAAGAAAAATTGTTTTCCAAAGCTAACATGTTGTGTAAAAATTACATTATTTAGTTTCTAGTGCATTTATAATATTTTCATATAAAACTCTCTATCTGTTACTTAATTAGAGAAATAGTAAAGTCGCCAAAGTAAAAAATATGCAATTTTTACAAACATCGTGTCACTTTCAAGTTGATAACTAAAAAATTAAAGAAGACAGAAAAACGCAATTTTTACCATTTAAAAGAGGAGAAAATTTTCTACCAACGATTAATTTTTCCCAAAAAATTACTGAAAAATCGAAATTTTGCAAATATTTAAAAATTAACAAAATATTTTAAAAACATTGGGAAGAAAAATCATTGAAAATTGTTTTCCAAAGCTAAAATATATTGTAAAAATTACATTGTATAGTTTCTAGTGTATTTTTTTATTTTAATTTAAATATTTCTACCTGTTAGTTAATTAGCGAAATAGTAAAGTCGCCAAAGTATAAAATATGCAATTTTTACAAACATTGTGTCCCTTTCAAGTTGATAACTAAATAATTAAAGAAGTCAGAATCACGCAATTTCTACCAGTTAAAAGAGGAGAAAATTTTCTACCAAAAATTATTTTTTCCCAAAAAATTACTGAAAAATCGAAATTTTGCAAATGTTTAAAAATTGATAAGCTATTTTGAATACTTTGGGAAGAAAAATAATTGAAATTGCTTGCCAAAGCTAAAATATTTTGTAAAAATTATATTGTCTAGTTTCTAGTGTATTTTTATTATTTTCAAATAAAAATCTCTATCTGTTATTAATTAGAGAAATAGTAAGGTCGCCAAAGTAAAAAATATGCAATTTTTACAAACATCGTGTCACTTTCACGTTGAAAACTAAAAAAGTAAAGGAGCTAGAAACATACAGATTTTACTGTTGCAAAGAGGAAAAAATTTTCTACTAAAAACTGTTTTTGAGCAAAATATTACAGAAAAATAACAGTTGAAAAAATTGGAAGAAAAATTCATTAAAAATTTTTGTCAAACCAAAAACAATTTGTAAAATTACATTGTGTAGTTATTTAGTGTATTTTTTTAATATCCATATAAAAATCTTTAACTTCTATTGACTTACAGAAATAGTAAGGTTGCTAAAGTATAAAATTTATAATTTTTATAAATACTGTGTCACTTTCATGCGGATAACTAAAAAATTAAAGGAGATAAAAACATGCGATTTTTACCACTACAAAAAGAAAATTTTCCCTATTTCTCGATGTAAATTACTGAAAAATAATGACAATATTTCTAATTTTTTTCTTAGTGAATTATATTGTTTTTCATTAGTTCTTATTGATAAAAATAAAAAAAAGTATTAGCCATAATTCAAACTATTTATTCAATGGTTTGATGATATCACGTTCATCACTCAAAATAAAAGGGTAATTAAAATAATTTATTACTGGATTAGTTGAAGATTGATACGAACTTTTTGACCTTCTCTGGTACAAGGTCTCATTATGTCATTCCTAGAAACGCGATCTGAATGGAAATGAAAAATCCCCTTCAACCTCATTTCCCCCTCATAAATCCATGCATAATTTAACCGATTTGTTTTACACCGTAGATAGGAAAATAAGGATCGGTTTCAGTTTCACAGCGAACCAAAAAAAATTCTATATTCTATATTTTCTGATTTTCCATAATATTTATTCCTATTATTTTATATAAAACTATTAAAAAAAAAATACAAATTTTCTGGTGAATTATAACTAGTTAGGATTGTTACTCTTATAAATATGCCTTAGCCGGTTCTGTTCGTTCTCCTGTAGGCTTTTAAACATAAAACAACTAGCAACAGACAGTAATATCTCCAGGGACATTAGATATGTAGATGGCTTTTCTGTGTTGTGATCCACTTTAGGTATCGTGAGCTGTCTTTCATTTATTCTGAGACTGAGACTTTAACGTAAAAAAACAATTTTAAAAATAAAGAAATAATGGATGATGACTCGAGCAAGCTTATTATTATGATATTTTGCCTAAAAATAAGAGATTATGAATTCTAGGTTTTATTTATCATTTTGAATCATACTTTATTTCGTTTCTATTTTTATTTCTAATTAAGAGTTGCCGTTCTCTTCTAACTTTTGTAACTGTGTTGTCTTCGTTGTTCTTTTCTACTCTCTCAAGATTTTAAATTCGTTTGTCTATTTTAACTACTTATTTTTCTAGACCTTTCATTCATGACCTTCTTTTTATTAATACAAGTGAATCCAAATTTTTATTTTAGAACAGAAGGAAATTTAAATTAAATTTTTTTACAGCATACTGAAATAGAAATGAATCGAGTGATTCTGAAATAATAATATCCAAAACCATCAATATTTCAGGAATTAGAATAAACTAAGTCCGGGCTGTGGACCAATGTGCGACGCTGTCCGGAGCAAGTGTCTTTCACATTTTTAATCGAAGATGGTGCCAGAGGCAACTGGAGACCTAAACTAAAGCTCAAATGTAATCCGTAATGACCAACGAGTATTTGAACATTTTTTTAACCGGTTTCTGAGGTATTGATCGAAAGATTTTGTAGTTCCCAATAGTTTTGGAGTCTTTGAAGACATATTTTAAACGATTTTGTTGTTATTATTCTATCAGAAGTTTTTTTTCTCTATTTAGAAGTATTAAAGTTTTTTCTATGGTCATTGTTGCTGTGTTGTTCTATTTCATCAAATATTTGCACATTTCTGACTATTGGCATTTAAACAAATCACTTGTTTTTTTTGTCCAATGTTTTTTCGGTTAAATTTTGAAAACTAAAAATCGACATCCTGACGTATGTCTGCCTAAATCCAGGCTATAGATCAATGTGCAACGCTGCCCGGAGCAAGTTTCCTTCACATTTCAAATCGAAGGTGGCGCAAGAGGTAACTGGAGACCTAAACCAAAGCGCCAAATTCCAAATTGATCCAATTGAAACGTTTCCCTGGTTATGTAGTGTAGCACGATTTAATCGAATGAATGACGTCTTATCAGTTATTGTGAGCCTCATTGTTTGTTTATTTCACACGTTCCTTATCAGCGGTTTCCCTTATAACTATATCGTAAATATGTTTTTTACGTGAAAGAAATAAATTACTATATTATTTAAGATTTCACGAAATGCCCGAGACTTTTGAACAAAGAATTTGTTAGGTTACGTTGTCAAAGATTATGACAGATTGGGAGGTGGGGAATAACGTCACTTATAAGCTGTCAAGTCTCTTATACATGGAGAGAAGAATTTTTCAGGTTATGTTGACATTACAACCTTCGACCAAATACAACTAATTTCACCGGGTATACTGAAGGTGGACTTGAGATCTAAGTTTAACTTTTTGATTAGACCGACGTCTAAATGGAACTTAGTTAGAAGTTAAGTTAAGCCAATCTGTAGCTTATATTTCACTTAGCATATATGAAAATAAGAAAAAACTATCCAGTCAATTATGTCAAAATAGGAAAAATATGATCAGTACATGCGTCGTAACAATTTTCCAAGAAATCAAGTTATTTTAACAAAAAGTCTCTGAAATCGAGTAAACTTGTAATAAGAGAAGATTAGACCGCAGACCAATCAAAGTTGATGAAATTGGCTATATCCAAACTAAAAAGAAATGGAAGCATGGAGTAACTTCGGAAACAAATTATCCCAGAAAATTAATTCAGCAGATTTGAATTTGGCTGGATAAAAAGGAAAAAAAAACGTATTTTTTTCTTATTGTTTATATATATTTTCCTATTCTGCATAAGGTGCAATTAGTTTTTATGTTTTTTAGAACCCTAAAAATTGTTTTTGTTTTACCTTCTCTTATTTACTTTAACTTTAGTAATAAAAATATTATGAATAATTTAAATAGTTGGCACATGAGTGCATACGATACACACCCATTTATTTAGTGTTCATATTTTTTTACATTTTTTGTTTTTTGATTGAAACTTATCTCTTGTATTATACTCCTATAAATAAATTCTATAAATAAATCTGAACTTTATCTATTCTTTATTTAGGTTAAAAATATTTAAAATTTTGAATGACTCATTATTTATATGTTGGAAGCCTTAATGTGAGATCAATATTACCTTCAATTCAGGATGTGCAATACTGTATATCGTAAAAACCGTGTTTCAAGGGGAGGAGGATTGTGCATCTATGTCAGTATTAAAATAAATTGTGAGGAGTTAAATTATGATGGTAAATTTTCTGAACAAATCTGGTTAAAGACAAAAATTCCAGTCAAAACTATTGCGTTAGGAGCTCTGTACAGACCTACTCACTTGAATCAAAATTAATTTATAGACGAGTTTGAGGACGTATTAGGTCTAATGTTTCCGACGGTTGATAAAATAATTTGTAGTGGTGATTTAAATCCAGATTTTCTTAATGTTGATAATGTTACAGATGAAAAAATGTCATCGATGTTACAATGAACTTTGCCAGGTTATAGATGAACCAACCAGAATAACACCAACTACAGCTACACTATTAAATGGAATAGTATTTTCGAATGATTCGTTAGTGGAGAAGGGTGTCTTACATGTGGAGGGTACTATAAGTGATCATGAATTAGCAACATGTAAGCTAAACATAAGGATTGACAACCAAGGGCACAGATTAATAACCTATAGATCGTTTAAATATTTTAATAAAGCAGATTTTTTACGAGATCTTTTTGACATATGATCAGGAAGATGTTAATACAAATATTTCTTATTTGGCAAATTGTTTAACTAATATTTTTGATAGGCATGTACCACTTATTACGGTAAGAGTGACAAAGCCCAGATCGCCCTGGCTAACACACACTATTAAAGAAATAATCAATATTAGATAATATATAAGTCTAAAGAAATTCCTAAAAATAACACACAACTTCCTCAGGAATTATTAAGTTTTTATACAAATAATAAACTAATAGATCTTATGATTGTCTTAGTGTAAAACTTATAAAATTATGTTGTCCGCATATTATAATGTATATAACACACATAATCAACTTTTGTTTGACTAATAATTTATCAGGGTGGAAGAGGGCAGTTGTGAAGGTGTTACCTAAAAAAGGAAATCCACAACATTATAGTGACCTCCGCCCAATAAGTTTGCTTCCAACTTTGTCTAAGATTTTGTAGAGAGCAATTAAAAAAATATGTTGAAACTGCCAGTAACTCAATCTGGATTCCGTAAGGGGTACAGCTGTATCATAAACATAACAGATGATACTATTGACTCTTATTGTGGAGTTCCACAAGGTTTTATTCTGGGTCCCTTGTTGTTCGCTGTTTATACATCATAACTTGAAAAGAATGTCCAGTCCTGTAATATACATATATATGCAGATGATACCCAACTTTACTACAGTTTTAATCCAAATTTGGTAGATAACGCTTCTGTCAATATACATTCAGATTTACAAGTTTTTATTAAAAGTGCAACTGATCACTGCTTGAACATTAATTGCAGGTCAAACTTAATTATATTTGGTACGAAAAATAAACTCCACGAAATTTCAGATAGTGTCAATATAATGAATAATAATGAACCTCTTCAGATTTTGGATGAATCTAAAAGTCTTGGTATTATATTGGTCTCCGATCTAAGATTTCAAACTCATATCAATAATTTACTTAAACGAGCATATATGGCTATTAAAATAATTTATGGGAGTACACATCTTATGACATGTAAATTAAAACAAACATAATGTGAAACTTTGGTTATATCAGTGTTTAACTATTCTGACTCTCTCTATGGTCCATGCTTAACGAGCCAGTATGCAACAAAGATCCAAAAGGTACAAGACTATTGCCCCGTCTAAACCTTTTAATCCGTATTTCTCATAAACTTAAAAACGGGTTAAGTATGTGTAATAGAAGAGTTTTGCACTCGTCTAGTCTTTATCATAAAATAATTATTTGCATCGTAAAACTAATTTTCGTACAGATGTTCATAACCTAAATGTAAGAAATTAAGGCACTTTATCCCCAAATAAACTTGAAATTTTTAGACGCAGTTTAAGCTACCAAATATAATCTCGGAACAATAGTATTCTTAAATCAATTAAGAGCTGCACAATCGAGAATTTCAAGTATTTTCTTTAGGTTAAGTGGAAGAACAGTTTTATGGTGTAAAGTCATATAAACTGAACTTTGTCTTTTATTCTCTTGTTCTTACTTATAATTATAGATATACAATATGTCTCAGTAAGTTGGAACCATATGGGAAACTTTTTTATTATTAATTTTAGGAAAAAAATGTATTCTTCATAAAAAGTTCTGCATGTTCTAAAATCTAAAATACAATCAACAGATATCAAATTTTTTCAGTCGTGTACGAGGTATGTCAAAAATATGAATTTTACTCACGAGTAAAGTACCTTTAAATTTGACAATATCGAAAAATGTTATTAAAAAAAAGTTTATCAGTACCAAAAACTATGTTCAAATATGCAATTACATTCATTTATTTTTAAAAAATAGGTTTTGTGCTTGTTTACTATTGTTTCTATTTTGAATAAACATTTATCTCTTGTGATTGTAAAAGTCATGATAACCTCGTTTCTTAATGTTTTCTAACTATTTTGCAATTTAAACACGTGTTGAATGCATATGCATTTATAATCAACTTTTTATAATAACAATTGTCAATATTCAGAAAAATAAAGGTACTTTACTCTTGAGTAAAATTCATATTTTTTGACATACCTCGTACACGACTGAAAAAAATTGATATCTGTTGATTGTATTTTAGATTTTAGGACATGCAGAACTTTTTATGAAGAATACATTTTTTTCCTGAAATTAATAATAAAAAAGTTTCCCATATGGTTCCAACTTACTGAGACATATTGTATATTATAAAATACATGTTGTATGCAAGAGAATAAAAAAGTCGTGTATTATGATTCTTATTATTAATTATACTTTAAAAATATAATTAAATATAATTTTCCATTCTTCTTCGTTTTTCTACGCTTTAAAGCGATGCAATGAAATTCAAATAGTGACCAATGTACATTTCGCTATACTACTTTTCTCATTTATTCAAGTCTGGACCAAAAAAAAAAAATTAAATTCATCCTCCTTCATAAAATATGAACCGGGGCAATCAACGTGTGCACGTATATTAATTAATCCAGAATGCAAATTCACCCGGATACTATTATAATGCTACACCGGAGGGCATGAAAAAAAGGGGAGAACGACCCTTTGTGAACTCACTGGTGGTCTAATACACCCCGATACAATAGGGCTGACACAGCCCTAAGATGCTGTAGATAATGATAGAACAAACCTCGGGAACACAGATAAACATCGGTATGTAGGCGTGAAAATACCGGGTGATGTGGAAAATAAAATAGGGAAAAACAATCATTAGAACAGAAAAAATATCATGATCTTGAGACAATGAAACAACAATTTTAATTATAGTATGAAAAAATAATGAATAATGGTGCTCGAAGCGAAAAGTTTTCTTAGAGAATATACATTACATAAATGTTTTTCACCCCTGAATTCCAAGGGTATAAAGTTTATATAGGGAAGCAACCCCGTGAGAAAAGAGCTCTTGCAGCAGGTGTTTGCAGTATCGCTCACAACATATATTGTCGTCATTATTTACAGTGTTTTTGGTTTCTACAGTATAAAAGAAAAATTATTCTCGCTTGTCGACATAATGTATTTTTTGACTCATCTCTGAATCGATAATAAAAAAATTCGCTATTATTAAATAAAAAGAAAAGGGGAATATCTAATAGATATGATCCTGAACATCCAATTTTCTTGCTAGGTTTCTTATTGTGTGTATCTGAAATCCATCAGGGCTTCATTTTATTAGTTCTGACACTAAACCACTTTGAATTGGGGCTGTCAAAGTCGGATTTCCATGATTAGGAAAATTCAAATTTTTATTAAATTTACTAATGCTAAAAATTTAATTCGTACATTATTATAATAAAAACATAAAAAGTTGAAATAAAAAAAGTGTTGTTTTAATAAAACTAATTTGTAAAACCGATGGCTTAGTTTCGAAAATGGCTAACCCCATATTGAGCAATTTTACAGGAGAGACAAAAAACATTTTTAGGTTAAAGAATATTTTACAATTTTTTTATACGTGGTCCAGACTAATAATAAAAATAAATCATTACTCTAATATAATTAATTTTTATTTTATAATAATTGTAAAAAGTTAGAAATTTTGTTCATAATAATTTTGTGCTTGATTCTTTCTGGAGTCATGCGTGCAAGAAACACGTGTCGAGCTGGTATAACTCATTCATACGAAGTCTCTTATACTAGCCTATTTAGGAATTGCTTTACCTGGAGAACGTCATCATAATATATTTTAGTGTCAGTTTGCATAGAATTAGAGAGTTAAAAAGGCACTTTTTGGTATCAAATATTTTCTCTCCAAAATTACCCCTTTGACATTTCTTGATTTTTTTAGTACTTTTTTATCTCTTTTTATCTCTTTTTATCTGAAAAAGGCACTTTTTGCCCTTTATTTAAAATTTCTCACTTTTTTCTCTCCCAAAACGGATCCGCTTTTCTAGACTTTTTTAATACTTTTTCCCCTTTTATAATACTTGTTAGATTTTAATATTTTCTATCCAAAACTACCCCTACTTATTTCTTTGAAATTTCTCGATTTTTTACTACTTTTTTTTACCACTTTTTATCTGAACAAGCACTTTTTTTTCAAATTTCTCATATTTTCTCTTCCAAAACTGTTCCACTTTTCTAGACATTTTTACTACTTTTTTCCCTTTTATAATACTTGTTAGATTTTAATATTTTCTATCCAAAACTACCCCTACTTATTTCTTTGATATTTCTCGATTTTTTAGGACTTATTTTTACCACTTTTAATCTGAAAAAGGCACTTTTTTGCCCTCTTTTTTACATTTCTCACTTTTTTTTCTCCCAAAACTTTTTTAGTACTTTTCCCCTTTTATAATACTTGTTAGTGTCTAATATTTGCCCTCCAAAATCACCTTTACTTATTTTTTTGAAATTTATAGATTTTGTTAGTACTTTTTTTACCTCTTTTTATCTGAAAAAGACAATTTTTTGCCCTCTTTTTTTTAAATTTCTCAATTTTTTTTCTCCCAAAACTGCTCTTCTTTTCTAGACTTTTTAGCACTTTTTGCCCTTTTATAACACTTGTTAGTGTCTAATACTTTCCCTCCAAAATTACCCCTACTTATTTCTTTGAAATTTCTCGATTTTTTACGACTTTTTTTACCTCTTTTTATCTGAAAAAGGCACTTTTTTGCCCTCTTTTTTAAATTTCGCACTTTTTTTCTCCTAAAACTTTTTTAGTACTTTTCCCCTCTTATAACACTTATTAGTGTCTAATATTTTCCCTCCCAAATTACCTTTACTTATTTCTTTGAAATTTCTAGAATTTGTTAGTACTTTTTTTACTTCTTTTTATCTCAAAAAGGCATTTTTTTGCACTCTTTTTTTAAATTTCTCACTTTTTTCTCTCCCAAAACTGATCCGCTTTTCTGGACTTCTTTAGTACTTTTTCTCCTTTTTTAACACTTGTTAGTGTCTAATATTTTCTCTCCAAAATAACGTCACTTTTTTCTTTGAGATTTCTTAAAATTTTAGTACATTTTTTTTCTTAAAACGTCATTTTTTTAGCACTTTATTCCCTTTTCATTTTAAAAAATGCACTTTTTTACCACTTTTTGAACTTTATCTCACTCTTCTAAAGTGTTGTCCCTTTTTTCTAAAATACCCCTTTTTTCTAAAATTAGGCTTTTTTCTTATTATTTTAATTTTTTTGTCTATAATTTACTCTTTTTCAAAAATTTCCTTTCGTTCTTTAAAATTTCCGCTCTTTCTCTAAAATTTCCCCTCTTTTCGGTCAAATGTTGTAACTTTTGTTCTGAAATTACCTCTTTTTTTTAATTATCTTTTTTTTTCTATAATTACCACTTTTATGATTTTTTTCACTTTTTTGTCTCAAAATTCGCCTATTTATCTAAAATTTTCCCTCTTTCTCCAAAATTTTCCATCTTATGTTACTTTTGCTGAAATTACCTATTTTTCTCATTTTTTTCACATTTTTATCTCAAATTTCCCCTCTTTCTCCAAAATTACCCCCTTGTCTCTAAAAATCACAAGTTTGATTAACACAAAAAAAAATATGGTTAAAATTTAAAAAAGTTTACTGGGAAATAAACTACGAAATCAATAATTATTCTATTACGCTACTCTAAATTCAAGAAATAAAATAGTAAATTATTTATTGGCCGTTCGATTTTATTTTATAACTTTCTAAAAATTATTTACAATTACAAATTAACCAGAAAATGGTGGTAGAATAATTATTTAAAATTGTCTAAATTTAGATCTCTGTCACTACTTTTTTTCTGAACTACACAATCGATCAACACCCAATCGACCCGACCGCCAGAAAAAATCGATCTGGAATTTTTAAGTACTTATTAAAGAATTTTTCATGAACTGGAATTTTTGAGCGTTTTGTCCAAGATTTGAAAATATTTTTAAGAATTGTTCCAGGACTATTTAAGGATTTTAAATAATTTTGGCTAATGATTTTTTAAACTTTGCATTTTTTAAATGATTTTTTATAAACTGGAACTTTTGGGCGTTTTGTCCAAGATTTGAAAAGAATTTTTAAGAATTTTTCAAGGATTGTTTAAGAATTCTCAAGGATTTTAAATAATTTTGGTCAAGGATTTTGTAAAACATTTTAAAGATTTATTAACGGATTTTTTATGAACAGGAATTTATGGAAATTTTGTTAAGGATTTGATAATAATTTATCAAACTTGTACAAGGACTTTTTAAGGATTCTCCAGGATTTGAAAAAAAAAATGGTCAAGGTTTATTAAATGTTTTAAGGACTTTTCAAAGGATTTTTCATGAACTGAAATTTTTGTGCGTTTTGTCCGAGATTTAAAAATAATTTTTAAAAATTGTTCTAGGATCGTTCAAGGATTCTCAAGGATTTTAAATAATTTTGGTCAAAGATTCTGTAAAATGTTTAAGGACTTATTAAAGGATTTTTAATGAACCGGAATTTATGGACATTTTGTCAAGAATTTGATAACAATTTTTCAAAATTGTACAAGGATTTTTTAAGGATTTGAAAAAAAATGGTCAAGGTTAAGAATTCTCAAGGATTTTAAATAATATTGGTTAAGGATTTTTTAAACTTTAGGGACTTTTCAAAGGATTTTTCATGAACTGTAACTTTTGGGCGTTTTGTCTAAGATTTGAAAATAATTGTTAAGAATTGTTCTAGGATGGTTTAAGGATTCTCAAGGATTTTAAATAATTTTGGTCAAGGATTCTGTAAAACTTTTTAAGGACTTATTAAAGGATTTTTCATGAACTGGAATTTATGGACATTTTGTCAAGGATTTGGTAATAGTTTTGCAAAATTTTACAAGGATTTTTTAACGGTTCTTCAGGATCTGAAAAAAATAGTTAAGGTTTTTTTAAACGTTTTAAGGACTTTTTAAAGGATTTTTCATGAACTGGAATTTTTGGGCGTTTTGTCCAAGATTTGGAAATATTTTTTAAGAATTGTTCCAGGATTCTTTAAGAATTTTTAAGGATTTTAAATGAATTTGGTTAAGGATTTTTTAAACTTTAAGGACTTTTCAAAGGATTTTTCATGAACTGTAACTTTTGGGCGTTTTGTCAAAGATTTGAAAATAATTGTTAAGAATTATTCTAGGATTGTTTAAGGATTCTCAAGGATTTTAAATAATTTAGGTCAAGGATTTTGTAAAACTTTTTAAGGGCTTTTTATAGGATTTTGCATGAACTGGAATTTTTGGACATTTTGTCAAAGATTTGATAATAATTTTTCAAAATTTTACAAGGATTTTTTAAGGGTTCTCAAGGATTTGAAAAAAAATGGTCAATGTTTTTTTTAACGTTTTAAGGACTTTTCAAAGGATTTTTCATGAATTTGAATTTTTGGCCGTTTTGTTCAAGATTTGAAAATATATTTTAAGAATTGTTCCAAGATTCTTTAAGGATTCTCAAGGATTTTAAATAATTTTTAACTTTTCAAAGGATTTTTGATGAACTGGAATTTTTTAGCGTTCTGTCAATGGTTTGAAAACATTTTTTTTTAAATTGTGTTAGTATCGTTTAAGGATTCTCAAGGATTTTAAATAATTTTGATCAAAGATTTTGCCAAACTTCTTAAGGACTTATTAAAGAATTTTTCATGAACTTGAATTTTTGGCTCCTTGTCCAAGATTCTTTATGAATCGTTCCAGGATTCTTTAAGGATTCGACCACCAAGGATAATCGAACGATAATCGACAGATAGGACATTCTTTACTGACAAGGATAATCAACCTACAAGGATATTCGACTGATAAACATAATCGATTTACAGGTACAAAATACCGACATATATCATTATTGAGATAACAAAAACATAAAAATATATTTTTTTAATGCCTAAAAATAGTGACTAGTTTGCATTGGCAAAGTCCTTTTTGTAAATATATAAAAATAATGTTATCAAATAAATAATATTCAATATGTTAAGTAAAAAGTGAGAAAAAAATAGTTTTGTAGTATATGGGAAGAAAAAAAATTGTCCTTAAGAAAAAAATTTTATTTTCCCTTCAGCCCACTCTCGTTACTCTGTTATTCACCGTTTATTTATTTAACGATGCAATACCTCCCTTTAAAAACATCTATTCAAGCTCTCGCTCGGCTGCAATATTCCCCCTGGCGAGTGAATGTTTTTCTATACCTGCAGGAAGTTCAGTAAATGGAATATAATTTATTATTAATAGTAAGCAGGCCCTTCGCCGGCTCTCATCAATTAAATATTAACAAGTTTGCTTTCCCAGACACTACCGGAAATTAATTGATGGCCTACACGTGGGTTTTTGTTAAAGTAGATAAACATGTAATAATAATTTTTTATTTACCTAATATAAAATAACAAATATAAATAACATATATCGACAATATTAAATCACTGTTAGAAAATATTGGATATTGGTAAAGTTGCCTATTAACCATATTCATTATACGAAATTTTGTCAGTTTTAGTTTCTTTTGAATAGAAATGAAGATATTTACCAGAAAATACTGCTAATGCGATTTTTCCACAATTTATTAAAAATACAGGTGAGCGATTAAAAAACATGTTTACGATAAAGTTGTGGAAAAATTATCAAAGTTTTACAAACCTACCCGTACGTGTTTTTAACACTCAAGTTAATATAATACATAAATATCATTGCTTAACTCTTTATTACTTAGCGTCGATGCTTTTTAAATGAATAGTACTTGAAAAAAGCAATAGATGAAAATCTATTCATATTTTTACTACAGATCATTTTTCTTTCTCTTATAATATTATTGTTTCGGTGTAAAGTACTGTTTTTTCAAAATAATATAAGTTTATCAAATTTTGTTAATATGTGTCTTATCTCCCTTCTAGTATTTTTATAGAACAGATATATTACCTATCGTTGCACTGGCCAAAGTTACAAGGTAAAAAAAACCGTTAAAATCCCCCACTTGGTCTAACATTCCTTTTCGCGTGGAAATTGATAGTAGACATTCATTAGCTTCTTAGTCCTCTGATAAAATAGTCTATTACTCTTCGTTAAAATGACAGTATGACCGCACCCTTAGTTCATTATTCAAAATTTTCTGAGATTTCACAACTTATTTTATGCAGTGAAAGTGGGTGATAATAATTGATCTGAAATTTTTTACAGTGTTGTAAAAATAATGTACCTTTTATAATTTATTTTTGTTATAAATAAATGTTTGAGAAAATAGTTTTTTATATTAAAATTTATTAACATAGTTGGTCCTTGAAAACACGTGGACTGCCAAAGTAACCATTTTGAAACATTTATCGATTCTTAATCACATTTGTTCAGCTGTAATGGAAACAGCAATAGTTGATCAGGAACGTGTGAAATGAACAATTATTTTTTCTTTCACTAATTCAGGTAAATTATCAGTTAATTTGAATTTTTTTTTTCAATAATTCATTTAAAGTTCCCTTCTGGTATTTTTATAGAACAGATATTCTGCCCATCGTCACACTGGCCAAAGTTACAAGTTAAAAAAAACCCTTGGTCTAACATTCCTTTTCGCGCGGAAATCGATAGTGGACATTTATTAACTTCTTAGTTAGTTCTCTGATAAAATAATCTATTACTAAATGCAAGCTCTTCGTTAAAATGGCAGCAAGACCGCACCTTTGGTCCAATATTAAAAATTTTCTGAGATTTCACAACTTATTTTATACAGTGGAAGTGAGTGACAAGAATTGATCTGATGGTTTTTACAGTGTTGTAAAAATAATGTATATTTTATAATTTATTTTTGTTATAAATAAATGTATGAGAAAATAGTTTTTTATATTAAAATTCGTTAACATGGTTGGTCCTTGAAAACACGTCGACTGCAAGAGTAGCCATTTTGAAATATTTATCGATTCTTAAGCTCGCATGACATGAAGCAATGCAACCTGCAATGCCATGTAAGACGCAATTTGTCTTGATCAAAGACATGCGCAGTTAATGCCCAGCTGATCGACTTTTGCAAGAGCAATTGCAAATTAATCGGTTTGGTGACATTTCTATGGCCTGAAAGTTGCAATTCTAGGGAGAAATCTAGTTACTTTTGGTTTACCAACTCACCAAATGTCCCTCAAGCTCTAGAAGCAAGGCAGCAGCAGCTATAATTATGGACAGTGATGCACTGATTACTTTCTTCTTATTTATTTTGCTTAGTTTTGATATTTTCATTTTTCAATACAAATAAAAAATATTTTTTGAGGTTAGAAAATTCTATTGAACCGCCGTATCGGTCCTTTAAAATAATATATGAAGCCGGCGGCGGTAGCGGTTTAATAGCAACCGCTTATTTTGGGGGGTGGGGGGAGGGGTTGGCAGCCATGTTGCAATGACAAGGGACTTGCATAATGTCACACAACATGCAAGATTCAACATCGGCAATACTTTGACCTTGCAAGAACTTGCTGCAATTTCTTGCAGGTTGCATTGCTCCATGTCATGCGAGCTTTAATCACATTTGTTTAGCTATAATGGAAACCGCAATAGCTGATAAGGAACGTGTGAAATGAACAATTATTTATTCTCTCACTAATTCGGGTAAATTATCAGTTAATTTGAAATGTTTGTTTTTTTTCATTGATTCATTTAAAGTTCCATTCAATCTCGCAATTTATTCTAGCAGGAACAGAGATCAAGCGCCGTCTCGTATATCTCAAAGAGATAACTATATTGTAATCGAAATCAAAGGAATGTGTCAATCGACTCGGGGTGAATCAGACCCCGCGGGTCATTTCTGATGCATTCGCTGGCGGTGTATCAAAGACATGAAACGAGCGAAAGGGAACACAAGGTTTAAAATTAGAGAAATTTAGTCAGGTTGCATAATATATATCAGTGTAGTTTTGATTGCCTTATTCAAGATTATTATCTTTTAAATTTAATTCTATTTTAAAAAACAAAATTTATAGTACGGACCATCGAGCTAACGAAGCTTTGGAACAAGCTTGACGACTATATAATTTATGTATATGGTAATAAAGCACAAAGTCAGATACCACAAAAATTTTATTGTACAAATATGCACCAAGAGGCAACTAGTTTCGGTTACTGACCATCATCAGGCCTAGAGATACAAACGTTCTTAATTAGTCAAGAAATTAAATACCAACTTACTAATATTAAGTACTAACGAGGAATAAATTAGCTACACAACTGAAAAACTCATTTTAGGGTAAAAGATAAAGAGAAACATTAACTTTGAGGTACTTTAAAACGGAAATTTTTAAAAAATTATTAAACTAATTAAAACTAAAGCAGGTAGAACACCTGTAAGGCAGATAAAAAAGGAATTCAAAAATTGCCACCCTTCTGAAGATAGGACCACTCAGTAGTCATTACAGTCAATCTGAGAAACGCAATTAATATTACTATTATCAATATTACTATTATTAATAACTGAATTTGAGAGAAAGTACGTGCTTAACGACACTTTTACAGGCGACAGGAGAAAGTGACATGACGTATGACAATTGACAGCAAAAAGAAATGAGGAAATACACACTATACGTTTAAACGTGGAGAGTAGTAACAAATAGGAAACGCAGAACTAAGTAATAATGGTAAAATGATACCAAAACATAATTAACATACAAAAAATTACCGAAACAGTTATAAAATTAAAATTTTGAAACAATTAAAGTATAATTCATACGCTTGATTGAGATTCGGTACAGGCAAGGTAAGGAAAAAGAAAAATTAAATAAAATTAAATGTAAAGAAAAAGAAGAAGAGGTTGACATGTGACAAGTGATTGATTTGAAGAAAAAGAAAGGTTAAACATCAAAAGTGACAAATAACAACAATAACAAGGGGACACATAATATAATAATACCTCTGTCGTAGTTCTATAACTCTTCTTGTGTAAAACTTACAGATTTATGTGAAAAGGATCTATAAATAGTGGTTAAAAGCAAATATTTTAAAATTATTTTCATGTATACAGGGTGGTCCATTAGTAACCTAGGCATATTACTTATTTTTTTTCAAACGGAATGTCATACTTTTTTACATTTTTAGAACCGACATGGTTAGTACTACTCACCCCTAATTTTTTTCTGTAAAACTCCCAGCCATCTCCTAGAAAACAACCTTTTTACCAAAAATATTTGAATTGTATAACCCTTTTTAAAATATCACAACTTTTTTAAATTTAACGGCAAAGCATTAAAATTATACCAATATACATAGACAATAGACTGAAGATTTTTTTAAACTCAGTTTGAAATTTTTATTTAAATAAATTTTACATTCCAAAAACTTCCATTATAGTTTTTTCAAATGAGACATCCTGTATAATTATTCATCAATGTATACTAAATTTTATGCCCTTCAACTTTGCCATTTACTCTCCATATCTATTTTTCGTCGTTTAAAAGTTATTAAGAAAAAACACATTTTTGGTAAAAATCTAAGTAGGCTGTTCTCGCTTAATGAAGTTTCAGAATGTGACAGTTCAAATTTTGCTGTTTTTATTGTGTGTTTTAATTTTTCAAAACTCTTTTTATCTGGAACGCGTTGCTCAGGATATCGTTGATTATAAATTATTTTTGCTAATACACAGTTTCTGTCAGATTCTCCCAAAACAAAAATAATATCAATTAATTAATTTGTATTAAAACTCATTGTTACTGAACACGCAAATCTTAAAACACACAATAAAAACAGCAAAATCTGAACTGTCACATTCTGACACTTCATTAAGCGAGAACAACCTACTTAGATTTTTAACAAAAATACATTTATTTTAAATAACTTTTAAACGACAAAAAATAGGTACGGAGAGTAAATGGTAAAGTTGATGGACATAAAATTTAGTATCCATTGATCAATAACTATACAGGGTGTCCCAAGTTGTGATATTTTAAAAAGGGTTGTGCAATTCAAATATTTTTGGGAAAAAGGTTGTTTTCTCCGAGATGGCTGGGAGTTTTACAAAAAAAATTTAGGGGTGAGTAGTACTAACTATGTCGGTTCTAAAAATGTAAAAAAAGTATGGCATGACATTTTAAAAAAATTAATTCATTTGCCTAGGTTACTAATGGATCAATCTGTATACATGAAAATAATTTTAAAATATTCGCTTTTAATCACCATTAATAGATACCTTTCACATAAATCTGTAAGTTTTACACAAGAAGAGTTATAGAACTGCGACAGAGGTTTGCCGGACCCTGTATTCCCAGCTAACATTTATAGTTCCGAAGAAGTAACCGCTACTAACCTAGTAACTACAAAGGTTACGGCGACCATCCACCGCTACCACCTAGTTACTAAGCTGCTATGTAATAATTACCAAAGTGGGGGAATGATTTTCAGGTAACCAAGTAGTTCCAGACTAGTTATTGGAACTTCAACCGCCACTATTACTAAAGTCACAAAGTATTGGCAGCCTAGTAATTTCTACGTAGGCGCATAGTAACTGCTTCATCTATATTGAACGTGGGCGTGTCCTGACTCTTTCTTTTAAATGTGTACGAATTTAATTTTTATTTATATTCTTGTTTAGATGATATGATACATTAAAAGATATCTTCGAGGCAAGTGGTTGACTTTGTTACTTTAAGTATTCTGCTGCCAACAAGATGTATGGATTTATAGCGCGGAACTCCCGAGATTTTGCACATCCAGAAACAATGAAAACATTATATTATGCATATGTTAGGTCAAGAACTGAGTATGCGGATATAATTTGGAGCCCATTTTATGATACTCATATTCAAAAATTGGAATCAATACAAAGGCGGTTTCTAAAACTCCTGTCATTTAGAATAGAACATGTTTATCCACCACTTTCTATCAGCAACACTGAACTTCTTTCCCGACACAAAGTAAATAGGTTAAGCCACCGGAGAGACTGTCATTCAGTAATCTTTTTACACAAAATCATCAGTAACAAACTTAACGATCCAAATTTTCTGCAGAAACTCGATTTTATTGTTCCAAGAATAGCATCTAGAACATGTCAAACCTTTTACCTTCCCACTCCCCGAACTAATATTTTAAAATTTTCTCCCTTACATAAAATGTGCTCAAACTGTAACACAGTGAATTACCAGCTTGACATCTTTAATACTAGTATTTCGGCCATAAAGACGTACTTCTTGGGAAACTAATTGTTATTTCTTTTTTTGTATTTTTTTTTTATCTGTTAATGTGTACTCTGATGATATGTATGTATTTCTGTATGTATTTTATATTGTTCATAGATCTGTTCTGTAGTTGGGTGCAAACCTGTTTGAACAGTAAATAAATAAAGAAATAAAGAAATAATATATTTTTATAATAGCATATTTAAAACAATTTGGGGATATATTTGTTAAACAAATAGTAGTTTACTGAGTAAAATATTAAAATGTTTCGCAAAAATAAAAGCCCTTCTTAAATTTTAGTTTTTTCGCACAAAAGATAATAATAAAATAATAATATTAAAAAAAAAGTGATTTTAGGCACTCACAAAGTCCCAAGTTGATATTAATTTTCACTTTTTGGATGCTGAATTTAACTTAAATCCATGAGAATTCTAAAATTAATTAATTTTTTTTATGTTAAAAAAATGCATATAATATTTAACTTAAAAAATATGGCCGAATTTTAAGTTGTGACTATGAAAGATAATATTAGAGAGATTTTAAGCCCTTTAATTATTCGCTTTTCTTCCGTTATCGTTATTGTGAGCATGCGCCACGTAATCAAGGACGTCACCAGACACACAACTTCACGACTAGCGTTCCAAGTGACAAAATATTAAACAATAGTTTTGACAGATGTGACTTAACTCATTTTCTTTATGAGTGAATGTGTATACTTTAGTTCTGTAATATTAATTATTAAAATACAAGGCGAAACACTAATTTATATTTATTTTATTAAATAATAAGTTTGAACATATTTAAACAAAGCTGTAGATCGAATTCCACATCTTCTAATTTTTTTTTTAAACACAAGTTGGATTTTTAAGACTTCTTTTAATAAAATAAATATTTTTTTTAATTCCACAGGTTAGCTTTGGTCAGTTAAAACTTCTAATAAAATAAATATCAAAACTTCTAATAAAATAAATATAAATTATTGTTTAATATTTTTGTCACTTGAAGCGCTACAGTCGTGAAGTCGTGCTGTGAAGTCGTGTGACGGCGTGGATTGACCGGCTCGTCATAATCTTAAGCACATGCTGTCACCTGTCACTCTGTGAAGTTTAAAGTTGGGGTTTAAAATGTCTTAATTAAAATGTCTATTACCACTTCAAAGTAACTTTGCCTTTGCCTTTAGTAACTCTAACTCAAAATATTGTCTATTAAAGTAAGTGTGACTTTAAAGTCAATTTTGAAACTATGCAGACGTTACTATAAAATAATTGCTACCACGCCATTACCTTCAAAATAGTGACAAATTGTGTAATCATATCTGCATTACACTACGAAGTGACAATAATTACTTTAAAAGAAACACACAATTCTCCTGCGCGCTTTTTTTGGCCACTATGAAGTCACATATATCACTTATGTGCCACTTTGGAGGTTCATACATAACCTCAAATAATTCGATCTGTTGAGCAAAATTCAGCGGATTTTCCTCATATGCTGATGAGGCAAAATCGTTAGTCTGATGTTCTTCATAATCTAAATCTGTTATTGTTTTTGTCCCCTCTGAATATTGTTCTTTTCCTTTAATGTTAGATGTGTTAAAGATAATATTTAAATTTTGTATAATATTTTGCCTTCTGAGTGATATTTTAATTGTTTTAATTTTCTATAAAAGGTAGTCGAATGTCTAGATAATTTTTCCTTATTAATAGTTTTCGACATATTTTATACCACAATAAATAGTAAATAAACTAGGTATAGGATTTACACTCATAATAAAGAACACTGTAAAACTCTTTTTATGGTAAATAAATGCGAATTTTGTAACCTAATTGTTGGTTCTGGAAATTTTGCTAATGTAAAGTAGCAAAAACTTTAAAGTCAATATTAGCAGTAATTGGGCGTCGAAAGTCACAGTACCACGAATGTATTTAATTGGCGCTACTTCAAAGTATATCCTCAGGTAACATCTACTATCCAGCGACAATGATTTTAACTCACATGCTACTATAAATATAAAGTTATAATAAAGCACCCAGTTAAGTTCCAGTTACCAGCAGTTGCTACTTGTTAGTTAAAATTACTTTTCCTACGATCACTACCCAAAGTAGGCTTTTGCACACTCAAAGTTGATGTTTTCCGTGATCTGTAATAATTTGACATTATTGTCGCTCTAGCGCGTACTTTTTCGCTCGCCTGTTTTCATTTACAATAAACTAAAGAAAGGTAATAAATAATAGGTATATTAAAAAAAATGTAGGGCAGTCTGAATATTTTAGTTGAAATATTAATATTTGAAGATATTTCGAACGAAATTAAACTTTATTTTATAAAATGTATCTAGTAAAAATATAACAGTCAGAAGGTGTACCTAGATACACCTAGGTACACCTATATGCAATAGTGATTGCATATTTAAGTACCTACTTACTATTTTGTGCAAATAGTAGACTATGAAATTAATGAAATGTCATTATTTCATTTTTAGTTTATGAAAAGTGTATTTTTCATGTTTTTTTTTTAATTATTTGTCTAAAAATAATGTGATCGTAGAAAAAATCTTGTGTGCAATTCGAGCAGAAAGTGCTTTGCCGCTTTCGGCAGATTGCCCGCGCGGGCAACTCTCTGCCTCAAGCGGCAAAGTATCACTTTCCGCTCTTAATACACAAATAGCTATTGTAGTCGCATTTTAGTAACTTTAATGGTTTCCGCTACTATAAGGTGGTGACTTTAAAGTAAAAATTACTTTAAATACATTTTTTAAGTAAATTGTCGGTTATTGTAACTTCGTTATGGGTGCTTGTAGAGCCGTAACTTCAAGCGACACACTGACGGTAACTGTTACGTTTTAGTGACTGTATCATTAGGAATATAAAGTAATTGTTACATTAAACGGGCATTTATAGTTTCTACACATTTACTAAATGAAAGTAAAAAATACTAAAGCAATAGTAATTACGACTCTCGATGCTAGTTGGGTTATATATAAATATAGATATAATTTATGTCCTTAACCATAAAATATTATTAAATGTGCCAAGGGTAAGTAGTTCTCTATAAACAAACACTTCATAATGAATATAAATATGTATTTTATTAATTAAAAAAAATTAGTCAGTTTTCAAGATTTTTGCTTTATATTTATATTTCTTGCACAGAGATGAAATATAGATTGTTGCTTTCTGCCGGACTATATATCAGGAAAACGGGAGCGGCAGGTATTGATCGAGGCCACCAGAGCTGCCCCCTGCCTGTGTCTACCTGGCGCACCGTGACCTCGATGCCATCAAGGCGCCGCAACGCACTGTCAGTAGCACCGATGTTAATAAGAGTAATCTATGAAGGATTTTCCTTGGCCACAGGGATAAAGATCAAGATAGATCGACCAGGTTTAGTTAATTAATTGAGAAATATATAGTTTTTTTTGGTTAAATAAAGGATAATATACAGTGAAGAAAATTTAGTATAAAATTTAAATCCAAATCTTATCTTGCTTTATTATTACTATTTATTATTATCTGGCTTTCTTTCCTATAAAATTAATTTTCGTTTTGTTATATCAGATATTCATAGAATAATGAAACTCAAAGTCATACTACAATAATGTAATTTCTAATCTTATTTTTTTTTACCAATTTTTTTCAACAATGGGCGACATATTTCGGCCATTCGATGGCCATCATCAGGCCTATAATACAAAATTAAAATGTAGAACATAGTAAGACATAGTTTAAATGGTTACCTACATAATAGGCAGGTTCGACATTTTTCTTATTTTTTTTATTTAGTTTTGTTATTTAAAAACGATCAAAAAAAAATAGACCGGTGACGTCAATAGCCATGAACGGTTCGCCCCTTGTCCGCTGCTGCGCTGTATTCACGATGCAAACACATTTTACAGGGTTACCGTTTTTAGTAAATTTCCTACTAAATTACTAGATTTTTAAGAAAAATGAGGGTTTTTTAGTAGAGTTTTAATAGAATTGATAATAGGCAGGTTCGACATTTTTTTTTAACTGAAATCGATATATTTTTTTATTAAAAAACGATAAAAAAAATTAATATTTAAGTCCGCTATAAAATTCAGTAGATTTTTCGGATTTGAATTTAAAACTATATTTTGTCGCCATCTATGGAATATTTAAGACGAGTGTCAGAAAAAATATTTTATATCATCTAAACGTGACATGTGATTCGCTTAAATAATTAAAAATTGTTTCCAATTGTTTTCAATTTTATTTAGTTTTTTCAATTTTTTTCCCATTTGCTCCTATTTTGTACAAAATTTTTACCAATTGCTCCCAATTTTATTGAATTTTTTAGAATCTCTATATTTCTTTCCAATTTTTTCCAATCTCGTTCCAATAATTTTACCAATTTTTTTCCAATTTTCCAATTGTTCCTATTTTATTATTTTTTTCAATTTCTTCCAGTGTTTCAATTGTTCCCAATTTATTTCTTCCTTTTAAGTCAATTTTTTTTCAATTTTTTCCAATTGTTCCCAATGTATTTGAATTTTTTAGAATTATTATCAATTCTTTCTCATTTTTTCCGAGTTTTCCAATCTCGTTCCAATTTTTAGCAATATTACCCATTTTTTTAAATTTTACAATTTTGTCCCATTTTGTACAATATTTTCCAGTTTTTTTCCAATTTCTTCCAGTTTTCCCAATTGTTCCCAATTTATTGCATTTTTTTTCCAATTGGTGCTAATTTTTTTCCAATTTTTTTACAATTTGATTACAATTTTTTTCAACTTATTCTACTTTTTCATTTTTTTTTCAATTTGTTAATATTATTTTTGAATTTTCTCTAATTTCTCCAGGTTTTTTCCAATTTTTCCCAGTTTTTTCTTATTTTGCACAATATTTTTCAATTTTTTCCAATTGTTCCAATATTTTCATTATTTTTATCAATTCTTTCCATTTTTTTCTAATTGTTAAAAATTGTTTCGAATTGTTTTCAATTTCATTTAGTTTTTTCAATTTTTTTTCCATTTTTTCTCATTTTTATTTTGTACAAAATTTATTCCAATTTCTTCCATTTGTTCACAATTTTTTTCAATTTTTTAGAATTCTTATCAATTCTTTCCATTTCTTTCCGATTTTTCCAATCTCGTTACAATTTTTGGCAATTTTACCTATTTTTCCAATTTTTGGCTATTTTACCCATTTTTCCAATTTTACAATTTTTTCCTATTTTGCATAATATTTTACAATTGTTCCCAATTTTTTTTCCATTTTTTTCCAATTGGTGCTAAACATTGTTCAATTTTTTCCAATTTTTTACAATTTAATTACAATTTTTTCTCCTTTTTCCAATTTTGTTCAACTTTTTCATTTTTTTTTTTAATTGGATTTTCGAATTTATTCTAATTTCTCCCAATTTTTTCGAATTGTTTTCAGTTTTTTCGGTTTTTTTAATTTTTTTCAATTTTTCACCATTTGTTCTTATTTTGCACAATGTTTTTTCATTTGTTCCCAATTTTTTTTTTGAATTTATCAATTCTTTTCAATTTTTTCCATTTTGAAGTTTGAACAAACGTAAATATGAGCTCTAGTAGCAGCGTGGAATAGTGCTGGTTAGTGGTGTCTATTAGCAATTCTACTAAAATTGTACTAAGCACCCTCATTTTTTTTAAAAATTTACTAATTTAGTAGGAAATTTACTAAAAACGGTAACCCAGTAAAATGTGTGTGAATACAGCGCAGCAGCGGCTCAGAGGCGAACCGTTCATGGCTACTGACGTCACAAAAGGTTTTTTATAAAAATTTTTTTTTAATATTTAAAAATTAATAAAGAAAAGTTTTTTCACTGCTCCATATTGGACTTTACAAAAACAGTTAGAAAATTACTAAAACTAGCTTAAAATAGCGTAAATGACGAAAAAATAGGAAATAGAAAAAATTAGCAAAAAATAGAAAAAAATAGAGAAGTTGGATAAAATAGGAAAAAAATGGGAAAAATGAAAAAAAAAATAGGGAAATATAGGAAAAAATAGGAAAAAAATAAGAAAATATGGGAAAAAATGTGGAAAATTTGAAAAATTGGAAAACAACAGGCAAAAGTAGAAGAAATAGGTACAAAATAGGAAAGCATAGGGAAAAATAGCCAAAATAGAAAAAAAGGGAAAAAAATAATACTACGTAAAAAAAGGTAAAATGGAGATAAATAGAGATAAGTAGGATACATGAAACAAAAAAAGGAAAAATAGGAAAAATAGGATAAAACAGTAATAAACAGGAAAAAAATAGTTAAAAAAGGGAAAAATGGGAAAGAAAATAAGGAAAAAAAGGAAAATGGAAAAAGCGGAAAAAGAAAGAAAAAAATAGGAAACAATACGAAACAATAAGAAAAAAATAAATACGTAAAAAATAGTAAAAATAGAGAAAAATAGGATACATGGAAAAAATGGGCAAAAATAGGAAAAACAGGATAAAAAACAGGAAACAATAGGAAAATGGGAATAGGAAACAGTAAGAAAATGCAAAAAAATAAGAAAGAATAGGAAATTTGTAAAACTAGCTGAAAATAGGGTAAATGAAAAAATAGGAAATAGAAAAAATAATAAAAAAATAGAAAAGAATAGAGAAATTGGATAAAATAGGAAAAAAATACGAAAATGAAAAAAAATAGGGAAAAATAGGAAAAAATAAGAAAATTCGGGAAAAAATGTGGATAATTTGAAAAATTGGAAAAAACAGGCAAAAGTAGAAGAAATAGATACAAGATTGCAAAGTATAGGGAAAATTAGCAAAAATAGCAAAAATAGCAAAAATAGCAAAAATAGAAAAATGGGAAAAAATAATACTACAAAAAAAAAGGCAAAATGGAGAAAAATAGGATACATGTAACAAAAAAAAGGAAAAATGGGAAAGAAAATAAGAAAAAAAAGGAAAATGGAAAATCAGGATAAAAAAGAAAAAAAAGGAAACAATAGCAAACAATAAGAAAAGAATAACAAATAATAGGGACAAAATAGAGCAAAATAAGCGAAGAGGAAAAAAAGGTGAATGTGGACAATAGAAAAACTGGTAAAAAATAGGCAAAATTGGGAAAAAATAAGCAAAAGTAGGGAAAAAATAGGGAGAAGGTGGACAAATTGAGAAAATGACGAAGAAAACGGAAGTAATAGGAAAAAAATAAATTAAAAGAAAAATAAAGAAAAAAAGAAAAATATAGAAAATAGAGAAAAATAAAGCAAAATTACGAAAATAGAAAAAAATAGAGAAAAACAAATAAAAACAGAAAAATTAAGAAAATCAGAAGAAAATAAAGAAAAATAGAGAAAAATTAACAAAAATTGGAGTACCACTAGTAAAAATAAATACGATATAACTAAATTAATTAAAATTGCTACAGTGTTTAAATTTCGTCTTTCAAAAAGAAAATTTCAAGTATTCATACCTAATAAATTCCTACTGTTTTTTCTTTAATTTCTTTCCAAAATTCAATTTTAAAAACTCATCTCGTTTCTTTGACAAATTCTAATAAACTTACCGGTAATTAGATTTATTTCTTTCAATACTACGAGGGACGCAGCAAAACATTTTAATTGGCGAAACAAGTAGAGTAAACGAAAAAATAATGAGTTGTAACGGTCCAAAAATCGGGGGAAGACAAATTGGGTTGTCGGTTCGTTACAGTTAGGAAATGGCTGTCCTAAACCCCCTTGTCGAACACCTTGAGGGGCGATAAAATCGATTTCTACGGATTAATTCTTTTGTGAGTGGAATAACACTTCATGTATAATAGAACGATGAATTATGGTTAGAGATTATTAATAATTGTATTAGTAGAAAAATAGTTTTTTTTATTGGAAACTTATTATTATTTCCAGTAGAAAAATTCTCAATTTCTGGTCATTTAACTCGTGTATGCCGATGAATACAGACGTGATGGCTCCGGGTAAAGCAAAAGTGCTCCGTTTGTACAGCTAGTTTTCATCGAAGTTGTGCAAAAAATTTGAACGACAACACATTAATTTGTTGTGAAAAAAGTATATTTGATAATTTGCCACCAGAAGAAGAATTAGAAAATGAATTTATTGAGGCGCTAGAAGAAGTAACAGAATTGGGAGGTAAAGCTAGTTATCTCATTAAACAAAAAGACACAATAATCAATGAATTAAAAGAACAAATTAATATTTTAAAATCGCAATTGGCTTTAAAAGACAGTACAAAAAATTATCAAAACATACAAAAAGGTGATAATAATTCGGAGAATACGCCACCGGTAAAATCAAGTCAAGGTGATAACAGTTCTACAGTAATTCCAGTTGTGTCCGCTAATGTTTTTGAAAAGGTAAACAGTAGAGTGATTAGTCAAAGTGCAGTTTCTTCAGCGGTTATGCAAGCTGAATCACACACAAAAATGTCGCAATACATAAATTTAAATAATCAGTCTCAAGAAACTAGTGCTTCACGAAATTCCTCTAATCAAGAATGGAAAACTGTTCAAAACAATGTAGATGTATCAATAAAAGGAGTACAAAAAAAGGTATCACTACATGTTTGCAGACTTGAACCTAATTTAAAACCAGAGGATTTGAAGACTTTCTTAACCAAACATTTTCCAGAAGTGCAATTAAATCCTAAGTATACGGAATATGCATGCATAAGAAATTTTCTACAGGCCAAGAAAATCAGGGAATCAATATAACAATTATCTGGGCGTGTGGAAATGTTTGATCCTAATGTATTAATTTTAAATATTCAGGATATAAACTTCTCAAAAATTAGTGAAATTTGTGTAGGTGCATCTGAATTTAATAATCTTGAAATTTTATGTTTAACGGAAATTTTTCTGAAGAGTGAAGCTATAGAAACCTGTGCTAATTATTATTGTAGATCTCAATTTAATGGTGGAGGAGTCGGTATATGGATCAAATCAAACAAATCTTTTAAAAAAATTAATTTGACTAATTTTTGCCAAGAAAAACATATTTAAATATGTGGCATCATAATAAAAAAAAATCGGCTGTGTCACCCCAGAACTTTCCCAGCTCGACCGTACAGAATATGTTATTTATTATTAATATTTTAATTATAAAATACTAAGCATTACATTAATTTATGGAACACATTACAAATAGCGAGCCTATGGTAAATATGTCCACCGAATTGATATTTCAATGTTGATAATGACATAAGCTGCGCATGCGCACGTTGTATATCACACTGCTACAATCAGGATCTCCTAAAATCACGTGTGAAAACTATTGGGAATTTGGGAAAATTTTTCATACAATAGTTGTAGGGAATTTTATGCTTTACAACTTTGCACTGAAAGATTTTGCACTAAAGAGCATAATTTACCTCCAATTTTAAAAAAATGGAAAATCCTAAATGTGTATTTTTCTCGCCATCTAGCGGCGAAACTTTGAGGAATTCGATAAAAAGTTAGACATAAAAGTTAAAGAAAATTTGATGCTTTACAACTTTACGCAAGAAAATTTTGCACTCAAATGCATTGTTTATTCTTAAAATATAAAAAAAAACTAGAGAAAACATACATGCACATATTTACGCGCCATCTAGTAGCGCAACTATTGGAAGTTATGGAAAAAGCTTAAGACAAAAGTTGTAGGGAATTTTATGCTCCAAAACTTTGTACTACAACAATTTGCACTAAAGTGAATTATTTGTCATCAAAATCAAGAAAAACTAGAGAAAACCTACATGCACATTTTTTACGCGCCCTCTAGTGGCGCAACTATTGGAAATTCTGGAAAAAGTTTGAAACAAAAGTTATAGGGAATTTTATGCTCTAAAATTTTGTACTACAATATTTTGCACCAAAGTGTATTGTTTGTCCTTAAAATTTAAAAGAAGTAAAAAATTTGTTACATGTGTATTTAATCAATATCGGTCTTGAGGACCTTCTACTGTACCAATTTAAACCAAAATCTAATGGTCGTATTCTAGGCATACACCAGTCCTCCCTACCAAATTTCAGCTTGATTGGTCAAAGGGTTCGCAGTTATCGTTGAAGATTACACACAGACACAAAGACACACAGACACACAGACACACAGACACACAGACACACAGACACACAGACACACAGACACACAGACACACAGACACACAGACACACAGACACACAGACACACAGACACACAGACACACAGACACACAGACACACAGACACACAGATACACAGATACACAGACACACAGACACACAGACACACAGACACACAGACACACAGAGAGACCATGTGCTGGAAATGGTTTCAATCGTCTTGGGGGACTTCAAAATGGATAAATCCATCGATATCTCGATTTTTTTTGCTCGTTCACCTTACTTTCCCTTTGATGGGTCCGGGAAAGTAAAATCGGTTGGGTCGCTCCAAAACTTTCCCGACGAGTATCCACGAAAACTTTTTCAGATATTTAATTTTAAAGTTTCAAATTTTGACATTTTTTTATTTTTGACAGGTGATAGTTGGAGAAATAATTTTAACTGTTCTGAATAAAGTTTTTCAAGGGCTTTCAAATGACATATTTCATGTCCAATTCCGTGACATATTGCATCTGTCATTTTTTGATAGTGATACTTCCGTTTGACAGATGTCGTACAAAACTAATGGGTTCTTCTGAGGGGTAACCCAAACCCCTATACCAAATTTCAGCTCAATCGAATTAAACGTGTGGCCTCTATCGTGTAAGAATACACACACACATACACACATAGACCGACAGTCAGACTTCCATCTGGAAATGGTCTTAATCGTCTCAGGGCTAAATGGATATTTCCGTTTTTATCTCGAAATTTTTTTTTGCTCGTTCACAATACTTTCCCTTCTAGGAGGTGGGTCGGGAAAGTAATAACGATAAATTTGACACAATTGTCATGGGTTGTTATCGTTCACCATCTGGTATAATTTCTAACTTTCTTGATATAATTTATGAAGTAATCAAATATGTATATAAACTTTACAAGAATATTTTTTTATGTGGTGATTTTAATTTAGATTCTTATAACGATGAATACGATTTTAAAGACTTTAATAACTTATGTAGTATTTTAAATGAAGTTAATTTAAATCCAAAAATAAAGTGAAAAACCAGAATAAGTAAAAATAAGGTAAAAACCATAGATTATGTTTTTGTAAATTTTCAAACAAGTGTAAATTGTGTATTAGATAATATAGTTTCTAATCATAGATCCATATTTTATGAACTTGACGCGCTTGTCATATCAAAAAAATCTGTAAAATTTTAATAAAGATATCATGATGACGAATCTTTAAATAACTTTGAAAATTATTTATTTAATAAAAAATAAAACAACATAAGTGATTTGGATTTAGCATTCGATTATTTTTCAAAAATTTTTTATCATGATTTTGATCTGCATTTTCCTTTAAAAAATCAAGTTAAAAGTACTGACATTTGTAATAAATGGGTTACTAATGAAATTAAAAAATCCAGTACTGGATTAAAACATCTGCACTACTTAAAAAAAATCTTATCCATAAGGAAATTTATAATTCAGAAAAACAGAAACACCAGTCTTTAATAGAGTGCACAAAATGTACTTACTATCAAAACAAAATTTTTCTTGCTGATAATAAAAATAAAGCGTCATGGCAAGCGGTGTCCGAAATAACACAAAAAAGTCACAAAAAAACTATTAATAATTTATTTAATAAATATTTTAAAATTACACCAAGAAGCATTGTTCAAAATATTTTGAAAAATAATGAAGATAAAAAAGTGTCAAGTATAAAAGACGAGTTCACGTCAATGATGCTATATCCCTTCAGTGAAGAAGAATTTTATAACTTAATTATTTCTAAACTAAAAAATAAGCAATCTTCAGGATTGGATGAGGTTCCATGTTTTGTTGTAAAAAAAGTCCTTTTTTCAATTGTCAAGCCAATGGTTTACCTTATAAATCTGTCCTTTAGTGACGGAATTTTTTCAGCGGCTTTAAAGTTAGGCAAAGTTATTCCTATTCACAAAAAAAATAATCCACTAGATATGGAAAATTATCGTCCAATAACTTTACCTTTTTCATTTTCTAAAGTTTTTGAATATTTATTTATTGGATAGACTTTTAAAGCATTTAATCCGACATAAAATCTTATCTCAAAATCAGCACGGATTTTTTGAAGATAAATCGACAGCAACTGCAATTCATTCGTTTTATGAAAGAATTGTAAATTATATTGAAGCAGGGCGATTGCCCTATCGGAATTTTCTGTAATCTCACCAAGGCATTTGACTGCGTAGACTACAATATTTTATTGAAATGTTTGTCTGGGTACGGAGTAAATAACGCTTCACTAAATTGGATTAAATCGTTTTTACATAATAGAAGTCAATACGTTGACATAATAAATAACAACCATGGTACATTATTACAATTTAAATCTGATAAGATTAATATAGATCAAGGGATCCCACAGAGATCTATTCTTGGCCCAGTTCTTTTTGCCTGTTACATAAATGGAATTGAAAATGTTTCCAATGATGCGATGTTTACTTTGTATGCGGATGACACGTCTATAATAATATCAAATAAAGAGGAGATTAGTCTAAGCCAGGAAAGTAATTTAAGAATGCAAAATGTTGGAAATTGAATGGTCTATCAAAATAGGCATCCAATTTTCAACTACAAAGTCTAAAGTTATTAAGTTCTCCAGAAGAAGAAATAACCAGCTCTGTCTAAATATCACGCTAAATAATCTTTACATTCCCACCGTTGACCAAATTGTAATCCTAGGGATCATATTCGACAAGAGACTTAGCTGGAAAGGACACATTAAGCAGATCAAAGACAGCTGTCTAGGTAAGCTCAACATCCTAAGAAGCTTATCACACCGCCAATGGGGGGCCGAAGAGGAAATGCTACTAAGAGTCTACAGATCACTTATCCGTTCCAGAATAGACTACGGAAGCATACTCTACATGTCAGCTACTAAAACAGACTTAAGACCTCTTAATACCGTACAAAATGCAGCTCTACGTATCTGCTTAGGAGCATTCCGGTCAAGTCCAGTAGCTAGTTTATGTTGCGAAGCTAATGAGCCACCTCTATGGCTAAGAAGACAACAACTCCTCTTGTCATACTGCTCCAGAGTATCTGCAAATCCACTAAATCCAGCTTACGTAACCATACACAAGAGGAACACAACCTTTAGTACTCCTAAAAGAACCCAACCAGTCAGCCATGTCCTGCCGCCACTTCTAAGTAATATAGACCTTAAACAGACAACACCTACGACTCAGTCCTCCACCCCTCCCTGGAATAAAAACTTGCCTAAAATCAACCTCAGCCTTAGTAAATACTCCAAACACGATACCTCCAACGAACTCCTAAGACAAAACTTCCTAGATATTATGCACACCTCCAAATTCGATAAAGTACTATACACCGATGCTTCCAAAAACAGCAATGCCGTAGGATGTTTAGTTACTCTCTCTTACACAACCGTTTCCTCTAACAAACTCCCACCTTTCTCCAGTGTCCACACCGGAGAACTATTTGCTATACTCCAAGCTTTTAATTCCATAACCCAAGACAACAGAAAAGTTGCAATATGCACTGATTCCCTTGCCTCAATCAAATCCATCCTAAGCATCTACAGCTTGCACCCTCTCGTGCAAGCTATACACGAAAGACACCAACAGCTCTTCTCCGAAAGAGTAACGGTAACTTTATTCTGGGTTCCCTCGCATGTCGGCATCATTGGGAATGAACTGGCAGACCGCGCAGCAAAAGAAGCAACAATATCTAACCTTCCTGTCGAAGAAATCCAGTTGTGCAGGGATTTGAAAAACTTCTTTAAAGATAGTACCTCCTCGTCATGGCAAGAACACTGGACTAGAATGCCTTCTAAGTTATATGATATTCGCCAATCCGTCAAGCAGTTCCACCTCCCTTCATTACCAAGACGAGATAAAATAATCATTAGAAGACTACGAATTGGCCACACAAATGTCACACACAGCCACCTAATGACATCAGAACATCCTCATTTATGTCATAACTGCAACAGCGCCTTATCTGTTAAACACATCCTCATTGAATGCCAGCAGTACTCATTCAAAAGAAGACAGTTTGGACTTTCAAGTACCATGGCAGAAATTCTCAATTCATCGGACCAGATACATGAAGTTATCGGATACTTAAAAGACATTAATTTAACTTCCAAAATCTAATTGTATATCAACTATCAACCTTATAATGTAACTCTAAGTGTATAATGTACTGTACCTGTGTCAATGGCCTCTGATGTCGAGACACATTAATTTCAATAAAAAAAAAAAAAAAAAAAAAAAAAAAAAAAAAAAAAAAAAAAAAATTGGTTTAAAACAAATCACTTATGTCGTAATGTATAAAAAACTAATTGTATGAGATTTCATAATTTTCAAAAATCTGTAAATGAATTTGATTTGATTGTAAATGGTGTTATCATTCCCTTTTCTCAGCATACAAAATTTTTGGGTATAATTCTAGATGAACACTTAAATTTTAAAATACAATAAAATTATTGCGTCACTAAATTCAGAATGCTACAAATTTAAAAATTTAAGAATGGTCCTCACAGAAAGTAAATTACTTTAATTATACCATGGTTTAATCGAAAGTACGCTTAGATATAGTTTGTATTTCTGGGGAACTTCACCTTCTTTCTCCGATGTATTTATTGCACAAATAAAGTAGTCAGATGTATGGCAAGTGTTTCGAGAATATATAGTTGTCGAGACATGTTTAGAAAATATCAAATTTTAACTTTACCCGGCCTCTATATTTACGAATTATGTGTTTTTGTTTATCTTAATTCTACATATCATGAAAGAGAAACACGACAAAGATTTGATTTACTTTGATAAGAAATATAAATAAATTAAATACTTTTAAAACTCCCATAAAAAAATATTTTATTTATAAATGTTTGTACAGTGTGTGTGAATTTTTACCTTCTTGTATTTGATCGTTTTTATTAGTAGTATTCTATTATATATGTAATTTTTATCTGAGCCATAGTCATAGTAAATTAATCTAGTAAACTATAATTGACGACCCCTATACAATTTGTAATTGTCCACAAGGAAAATAAAGAACTTTACTTTACTTTACTTTAACTGACTAATATTGTATCCCAAAATTAAAAAAATATATTGATTATATAATTTTCATTACGTTAATAAGTAAAACCAATAATTTAATTTTTTTCTAATTTATCAAATTTCTATAAAAAGTGAAATCAATCCAAACTTGGTTTGTTCTATTGCCTGATTCATGTTTTGTGTCTGCAAAACGGCTGCACTTGACACAGTCATTTCCCACACTTTAATGAACCCCCGGAAAATCCTATTGAAATATTCTTTGTCATTGTTCGGGTGCAATTCTGGACGCAGCAGGAAACGTTTCCTGCAGTTCTACAACTCAAACACACTGTCTCCAATCTATTATTAACACCGAAATGGAATTAGAGTATTTTACTAAATACAAGATCTGATTTCTATATACAATAGTGTAAAAAATACTATTTAATATATAGTGAAAAACCAAAAAAATAAATAAAATATTCAATTTAATAAAAATACATACCTCATCGTCAGCTGCAACTGTATTTGTGTGCACCCGGCTTGTACCAGAAAGAAGTTTTTTTGGTAATGACAGAATCGACTCGCGCCATCCTGCAAAATAAAGAAAATAGATTAAATTTAACCATGCGCTTAAAAAACGGTAGATAGTCATGATATCTATCGTACACAGCCGTTTATTAGAATAAAATCCTCTGTAAACGCGATTGACCAAGTACTGGTACTGATAGATGGAGCCCATCCACTAAAGTACCACTTATGATTCATATAAGGATGAAACATGTATGGTAATGGTCGGAGATTATATTTTCAAAAACTTACATATTTTTGTTTAAATTTAACCAAATTATTTCTCACCTATTTTAAAGTTTGTAAAATTTTATGAATTCTCGAAATAATTAAATAAAAAAATAAGTGAAAACAGCAATATTTTTGCCGTAATTTCCGAGTTTTCAAAAACTCAAAGTGTTTTGCACTGTCTTAGTCCTGGAAGGTCCAACCAGTATCCTCTGTGTTTATCCTTTAATTGTTTTATATGTTGGTAGGAAATACCACATGTGGGTTGCGATCCAATTAAAGGTTTTTCGGCTCCTTTACTAGCCAGGCGGTCTGCCTCTTCATTACCTTCTATGCCCTCATACCCAGGCACCCATTCCAGAGTTATCTTGTTGTGTTCTACCAGGGCATTTAAGTTTTTATGGCAGTCCAATACTAGTTTGGACTGTATTTCCACCCTTTGTATGCTTGACTATCTGTGAGTATACGGATTCACTTATTTCTAAGATCCTCGCTCAACATCACGTTTAACAAGTATTTATCGCAGTCATTTCCGCTTGAAAGACCGTTGCCATAGATCCCAGGTTCAGAATGCAAGTTCTCCCTGAATTTATATGATAGAATCCAGCACCTGTGCTGTCTTCTGTTTTAGATCCGTCCGTATACCAGACTGATTGATTTATCTGAGTCCTGACCTTACTCTTTCTGTCCCTCTCATATATGTTTACTATGAAAAGTTCCACAAAGTTGTTACTAACAGGCACTCTGTCCGATAACATAATTAGCACCGTTTCCCATCTCATACCGTTTATACCCATCCTTTACGTTGCTGCAAGTACCTCAGCCTTCCTGTAGCTTGCCCAGCTGCCTAGCTGTTCTAGCGCTATTCGTTTTGTGCCACTATATTACGGAGGCGTAAGTCACGGCATGTCTCACAACTCTGGTATAGAACCAATGCTCCATTCCGGTGTTGAGTCTCTACTTAGACCCTACCATCCTCAAGCAGGTCCAAAGAGCTCTTAGAGCTTTATCCGTTGCCCTATCTATATGACTAGATAACGTGAATTTGTTATCCAGGATAACTCCCAAATAATTATTTTGTTAGATTTAGTAATTTTCGCCACATGAATAGTTTCTTTATGTTCAGGTTTCTTCTCCTTGTAAACTCTACAATTGTTGTTTTCGCCGGATTCGTGGATAATCTCTTTTTCCGGCACCATCTTTCTACAATGTTGAATAACCGTTGCATCCCTTCTATAGCCATTCTGAGTCGTTTCTTACTTTCCCGACCAACTTCCGAGAATGGAATGTATTGTGAACGAGCTAAAAAAATTTTTCAAGATAAAGATGGAAATATCCATTTTAAGGTCACCTGAGACGATTTAGACCATTTCCAGATGGAAGTCTGTCTGTCTGTCTGTCTGTGTGTATTCTTTCACGATGGAGGCTACACATTTAATCCAATTGAGTTGAAATTTGGAATATGGGTTTGGGTTACCCGTCGGAAGAACCCATTAGTTTTTGTACGACATCTGTCAAACGGAAGTGTCACTATCAAAAGTGACAGATGCAATATGTCACGGAATTGGACTTGCAATATGTCATTTGAAAGCCCTTAAAAAACTCTATTTAGAACAGTTAAAATTTTTCCTTCATTTTTAATTTTTTCGCGTTTTTTTATAACTGTTATTTTTGCCATTATTTTTTTCCACCTATTTTTACAACAATTTTTTCATGCCCCATCTTTTTTTAAGAAGACCCTTTTTTACAACTTTTGTATTTGCCTTTTTTTTTGTAACTTGTGTTTTTAGTCCAATTTTGTCCCATATTTTTCCAAAATTTTTTATCTAAAACCATTGATTTTTACACCACTTTCCCTATGTTCCCCTTTATTTTCTTCTTTCTTTTTCCCCCATATTTGTCTTTTGTCCCTGTGAAGAAATAAAAGAGGAGGAAAAAATGAAGGGGGCAAAAAATTATAAAAAAAAGGAAAAAATTTTTTGCTTAGTTCATTTTTCCAACTTTTTCTCCTCTTTATTATTTTTCTACATTTTTTCCTTTCTCACTTTTGTTTTACCCCACCTTTTTTCTGTTCTACCCTAATCTAAATCATTCTACACTTTAACTTTGTTTTTTCCATTTATCTTTTTGCGCTTTTATCACTTTTTTTTGGTCTTTTTTGCTTTTTATAATTTTTTTATAAATTGTTGGAATTTTTTAGAATTTTTTCACCTTTGTTGTGTTTTTCCTTTTTTTGTCTTTTTTTCCATTTTTTGTCTTTATTTGTCCCTATTGTTTTGTTTTTATCCTTTTTTGGCACTTTTACCACTTATTTGCCCGTTTTTTGCTTTTTTGAAACTACTTTTTGAAATTTTTTTTAAATTGTTAGACTTTTTATCTTTATTTTATTTTTTTTTACATTTTTTTGCTCTTGTTTTAATGTTTTTCAATTGACTTTTTCTCATTTGGTTTTTTTTTTTTACTTTTTGTTGATTTGCTTTTATCATTTTTTCTTTTGTTTTTTTTTCTATATTTTTTTTCTTTTTGTTCCCTTTTTGCTGTTTTGCCTTCTTTTGCCTTTTTTACTTCTTTTTCTCTTTTTTCCAATTTTTACAAACTATTAAGATCCGTATCCTATTTTTGATTTTTTCCCATTTTCACTCTTTTTTTATTAGAGTTTTAATTTTTACTGACATTTAGCAATTTTTCTGACTTTTTTTAAATAATTTATTACCTTGTTGCTATTCATAATAACTTGTTGCTATTTTTATTAACTTTTTAAGTTTTTCATTTTAATTCATTTTTGCGCATTTTTGTTATTTTTTCAGCGATTTACTTAATATTTACAGCATTTTATTTTCCCATTCAAGAATTTTGTATTTTGTAATTAAAATAATCTTATTCTCCACAGCCGAGTCGGGAAAGTCCTAGAGTGACACAGCCGATTTTTTTTTACCATTGGGGAAGAAGAGTTAGTAGGTAAAAAGAATCTACCTATTCTTTGTATGGCACCGCTCCCTTTCCCACTCCCTTTAATGTTTACTAATCACCTTTAGATAACTCAAAGTACATACATGTATTATGAGTAAGAAATTCTATTACAAATTTGAACTTGTACGATTTTTTTAAGATTGCAAACAATATTCATTATAATAAAAAAATTGTAATAACCCATTGTCGTTTCAATTTGAAATTCCATGCACACGAAACAAAAGCCAAATCTGCAGCCACCCTCCGTCTTTCAATTTTAAAACAGTCATTGCTTGTTGAATTAGGTTCTTGTATGTATAGTTTAATTGCTCCTGCATTCAGGTTACAATGGCCTTTAGTCTAGAATGCGTCCCTTTGGCCTTTTACACAAAGGTTAACCTATTTGTTGTGAAATACGGGTCCATATTAAATGGAGCGCAGCCCTTTGATGCTATAATAACGTTAAAAAATATCCAGCGTGAAAAATGGACTTCCAATTCATTTCCTTTGTAATATTAAAGTGAAATTTTTTTTTATGTTTATTTCCATTGATAGATTTGTGAAATATTCAATATTTTATGAGTATGAAATCAATAAATAATTCAAAATCAAAATCTGGGTATTTACCTACTTATTTGTGAGATTTCTAAGTATTAGTTTCAGGCCTTAATATAGAGTGTTTTTTTAAGAATTTTATCACATTGATTTTTTATTCATAAAAACTAAAATTGATATCTGGATTTAACTGGGCGTCGGCGCAGAATCTCCTATTTATCCACGTATTAACGCAATTATATCATAACCGGATAAGTTTAAGTAAATTCTTCGAGATTTTCAAAAGCAATTTAAAATTTGATAAATCAAATTTATGAATTTAATGAATCAAAAGTGTCGATTCTATAAAATGATTTACTATATTCATTTTACTTTCCCGACCCACCTCCGAGAAGGGAAAGTATTGTGAACGAGATAAAAAAATTTCGAGATAAAGATGGAAATAACTATTTTGAGGTCACCTGAGATCATTAAGACAATTTCCAGATGGAAGTCTGTCTGTCTGGCTGTCTGTGTATTCTTCCTCGATAGAGGTCACACGTTTAATCCGATTGAGCGGAAAATGGCTATATGGGTATGAATTACCCGTCGGAAGAACCCATTAATTTTTGTACTACATCTGTCAAACGGAAGTGTCACTATCAAAAAATGACAGATGCAATATGTAACGGAATTTGACTTGCAATATTTTATTTGAAAGCCCTTGAAAAACTCTATTTAGAAAAGTCAAAATTATTTCTCCAACTGTCACCTGTCATAAATAAAAAAATGTCAAAATTTGAAACTTATATATTAAATATCTGAAAAAGCATTTCGATTTTTTTTCGATTTTATCCGATTTTTTTCAATTGTATTTGACTTTTTATGATTTTTTTCAATCATTTTTAATCTTTCGATTTATGTCGTTTCGATTCCATTTGATTTTCTCGATGTTTTTCGATTTTATAAACATTTTTTTATATTTTTGTCGTTTTTTTCAATTATTCCTTTTTTTTTGATTTTATACGATTTTTTGGAAACTTATTTGATTTTCGACTATTTTTTAGTGTTATCCCATTTTTTTCAATTTGTTCCAATTTTTGTCGATTTTATCCGATATTTTCGATTAATTTTTTTAATTTCTTTCCATTTGTTTTTCCGATGTTTTTTAATTGTATCCAATTTGCCCCAATTTTTTAAACTTTTTTCGATTATTTCAAACTTCGGCCATTTTTGTAGATTTTTTCAATCGTATTTGATTTTTATCGATTTTGTCAGAATTTATTTGGGTTTTATCGCATGTTCGAGTTTTATTTGATTTTTTCAATTCTTCTCGCTTTTATTTAGTTTTTTTTTCAATTTTTATTGGTTTTGTCGATTTTATTTGTGATTTTACGATTTAGGTCGATTTTATTTAATTTTTTCGATTTGTGATTTTTTTTCGATTTTTTATCGATTTTGACGATTTTATTTATTTTTTTACCATTTTGGACGATTGTATTTTGGATTTTATTGATTTTGCTTAGATTTTTATCGATTTTTTTTTCGATTTTTTCAATTTTTTTCGATTTTATTTGATTTTATTCGATTTTTATCAATTTTGTCACTTTTATTTGGGGTTTTAAGATTTTTGTCAATTTTATTCGTTTTTTTTTTGTAATGTTTTTAACTTTTTTCATTTTTTTTTTCGTTTTTTTTTCGTATTTGATTTTTATCGATTTTCTCAGAATTTATTTGCGTTTTTACGCATGTTCGATTTCATTGAGTTATATTTGATTTTTTCAATTCTTCTCAGTTTTATTTTGTTTTTTTTCGATTTTTATTGGTTTTGTCGATTTTATTTGTTATTTTACGATTTTGGTCGATTGTCTTTGATTTTTTCCATTTTATCGATTTTATTTAAGTTTTTTTTTCGATAGTTTTTGTTTTTTATCGATTTTGACGATTTTATTTATTTTTTTACCATTTTGGTCGATTAAATTTTGGATTTTATTGATTTTGCTTAGATTTTTTCGATTTTTTCAATTTCTTTCGATTTTATATGATTTTATTCGATTTTTATCAATTTTGTCACTTTTATTTGGGGTTTTAAAATTTTTTTCAATTTTATTCGTTTTTTTTTTGTAATGTTTTTAACTTTTTTCATTTTTTTTTTCGTTTTTTTTTCGTATTTGATTTTTATCGATTTTCTCAGAATTTATTTGCGTTTTTACGCATGTTCGACCTCACTGAGTTATATTTGATTTTTTCAATTCTCGGTTTTATTTGTTTTTTTTTTCGATTTTTATCGATTTTATTGATTGTATTTGTTATTTTACGATTTTACTCGATTGTATTTGATTTTTTCGATTTTATCGATTTTGTTCAAGTTTTTTTTTCGATTTTTTCGTTTTTTATCTATTTTGACGATTTTATTTGTTTTTTATCATTTTCGTCGATTGAATTTTATATTATATTGATTTTGCTTAGATTTTTTCGATTTTTTCAATTTCTTTCGATTTTATATGATTTTATTCGATTTTTATCACTTTTGTCACTTTTATTTGGGGTTTTAAGATTTTTGTCAATTTTATTCGTTTTTTTTTGTAATGTATTTAACTTTTTTCGTTTTTTTTTTCCTTTTTTTTCGTATTTGATTTATCGAGTTTCTCAGAATATATTTGCGTTTTTACGCATGTTCGATCCCACTGAGTTTTATTTGATTTTTTCAATTCTTCTCGCTTTTATTTGGTTTTTTTTTCGATTTTTATCGGTTTAGTCGATTTATTTGTTATTTTACGATTTTACTCGATTGTATTTGATTTTTTCGATTTTATCGATTTTGTTTAAGTTTTTACCATTTTGGACGATTGTATTTTGGATTTTATTGATTTTGCTTAGATTTTTATCGATTTTTTTTTCGATTTTTTCAATTTTTTTCGATTTTATTTGATTTTATTCGATTTTTATCAATTTTGTCACTTTTATTTGGGGTTTTAAGATTTTTGTCAATTTTATTCGTTTTTTTTTGTAATGTTTTTAACTTTTTTCATTTTTTTTTTCGTTTTTTTTTCGTATTTGATTTTTATCGATTTTCTCAGAATTTATTTGCGTTTTTACGCATGTTCGATTTCATTGAGTTATATTTGATTTTTTCAATTCTTCTCAGTTTTATTTTGTTTTTTTTCGATTTTTATTGGTTTTGTCGATTTTATTTGTTATTTTACGATTTTGGTCGATTGTCTTTGATTTTTTCGATTTTATCGATTTTATTTAAGTTTTTTTTTCGATAGTTTTTGTTTTTTATCGATTTTGACGATTTTATTTATTTTTTTACCATTTTGTTCGATTAAATTTTGGGTTTTATTGATTTTGCTTAGATTTTTTCGATTTTTTCAATTTCTTTCGATTTTATATGATTTTATTCGATTTTTATTAATTTTGTCACTTTTATTTGGGGTTTTAAGATTTTTGTTAATTTTATTCGTTTTTTTTGTAATGTATTTGACTTTTTTCAGTTTTTTTTTTCGTTTTTTTCGTATTTGATTATTATCGTTTTTCTCAGAATTTATTTTGCGTTTTTACGCATGTTCGATCTCACTGAGTTATATTTGATTTTTTCAATTCTTCTCTGTTTTATTTTTTTTTTTTTCGATTTTTTACGATTTTTTCGATTTTATTTATTATTTTACCATTTTGGTCTATTGTATTTTGGATTTTATTGACTTTGCTTAGATTTTTTCGATTTTTTCAATTTTTTTCGATTTTATATGATTTTATTCGATTTTTATCAATTTTGTCACTTTTATTTGGGGTTTTAAGATTTTTGTTAATTTTATTCGTTTTTTTTATAATGTATTTGACTTTTTTCATTTTTTTTTTCGTATTTCATTTTTATCGATTTTCTCAGAATTTATTTGCGCATGTTCGATTTCATTGCGTTATACGTATTTGATTTTGTCAATTTTTCTCGGTTTTATTTGTTTTTTTTTTCATTTTTATTGGGTTTGTCGATTTTATTTGTTATTTTACGATTTTGGTCGATTGTTTTTGATTTTTTCGATTTTATCGTTTTTGTTTGGGTTTTTTTTTTCGATTTTTATCAAGTTTGAAGATTTTATTTGTTTTTTTATCATTTTGGTGGATTGTATTTTCGGTGTTATTGATTTTGTTTAGATTTTTTTAGATTTTTTTTTTCGATTTATTCGATTTTTTTTCGATTTGATATGATTTTGTTCGATTTTTATCAATTTTGTCGTTTTTATTTGGGATTTTAATATTTTTGTCAATTTTATTCGTTTTTTTTTTGTATTGTATTTGACTTTTTCAGTTTTTTTTTCGGTTTTTTTCGTATTTATTTTTGTCGATTTTTTAAATTTTTATCGATTTAATTTGTTTTTTTACGATTTTTGTCGATTGTATTTGATTTCATTCGATTTTATCGGTTTTTATCGATTTGGGTTTTTAAAATTTTTGTCAATTTTATTCGATTGTTTTCGATTATATTACTTTGTCAATTTGTTCCGAATTTTTTATTATATTTTTCCAGTTTTTTTTTCGGTTTTTTTTCTTGATCAAAACAGTCAAAATTATTTCTCCAACTACCATCTGTCAAAAATAAAAAATGTCAAAGGTTTAAATATCTGAAAAATTATTCGTCTCTGAATACTCGTCGCGAAAATTTTGGGGCGACACAACCGATTTTTTACAGTTTACAATTCAATGAATACGAAAACGCTGAACACTCTGAACTACGAGTTTTAATACTAGAATCAAATTTCTTGAGAGGAAGATTTATTTGTAAAAATATTATCAGTAGAAGACGGAAATCACATGATCTAAACGGTGGGGACATAATAGGAAAAGTTAAACAATAGCTTATAACATTTTTTTTAATTGTTGGAAAAATTAATCATAATAAATATTTTTTAATTTAAAATAAAATGTTTGTATGTAAATTAGAACAGAAGGGGAGCCTATTTGTCTTTTATTATTATATTATTAAACAAATTTTTTTCTAGTAAAATAAATTAAATTACTTCTAAAAAATAAAACGGCTGAAACTTTTTTGAGGTTATTGTCTAAAAATAAAACATCGAAATAAGAAACTAGAAAGGACTGTTATCCTACTTAAGGATATCTTGAACCAAGAGCGTTTGCCGAAATCCTTGTGTTCGTTGATTGTTATCAAACACGTTCTGTTTTGTCGCACATCTTTGTCTAAAAGAACAAATACCGCAGTGTCGTTTCAATAAATTTTTATCCAATATATGAAAAAATAAAATTTACAAATAATCAAAAATCTTTCATACTTTTTTTCTCTACCAATATATATAGTAGCCTTAAAAATAAATATTCTGCTTATATGGAATGTACGAAAAAGATTTAATATGCAAAAAAATAGTTTCAAGTGCAAAAAGGATCATCTGGAATCAATAGGCAGGTTCGACATTTTTCTTATTTTTTTGTAACTGAAATCGAGACAATTTGTTATTTAAAAACGATCAAAAAAAAATTTAGCGATAAATATTAATATTTACGTCCACTGTAAGTAATTTAAAATCAAGGATCGGCGAGAGGCTAGAAAACGTACCTGTGCGCTAGACTAGACCGTGTGACGTCAGTAGCCATGAACGCTTCGCCCCTGGCACGCTGCTGCGCTGTATTCACGATACCCACACATCATGAATACAGCGCAGCAGCGGGCCAGGGACGAAGCGTTCATGGCTACTGACGTCACAATTGTTTGTTAAATCGTTTCCTTTTTAATTCTTACATATAGTTTGATAATAAAAATAGAAAATCAAGATACAGTCCACTTATTATGGTTTTTTAATCCACATTGCTTAGTGGTATTTTTTTATTATTTGTGATGAATAATCCACAAAAAACAATGATCTTTAATTAACAAATAAATAATAATAAATGTACAAAAAATAAATAATTTTAATTAATAAAAAACAACAAAAATCATATGGATTATGGATTAACATTTTTAAAATACAATTTGTATAAAACTTTTTTTATACGACAGACGGAGTGGGTTGAAATATTAAAAAAATTAATTAAAAAAACATATAAAATCGTAAAAAACGTAAAAAATTGTAAAAAATTGTTGAAAAATTGTAAAAAACCGTAAAAAATCGTAAAAATCCGTAAAAAATCGTGAAAAAATCGGAAAATTCATAAAAAATCGCAAAAATCGTAAAAAATCGTTATGTCCATAAATTTCGTGTTGCATACAGTTCAATTATAAGAAATCGTAATAAATTGTAAAAAATTGTAAAAAATTGAAAAAAAAAAATGTAAAAATTTGAAAAAACCGTAAATAATTCTAAAAAATCGATAAAATCGTAAATTATTAAAAATTTAAAAAAAACCGTAAAGAATCGTAAGAATTCATAAAAAAATCAATAAAATCGTAAAAAAATTAAAAAAACGTCCATACATTTAGTGTTTATATAGTTCTTGTGTATGAAATCGTAAAAAAATATAAAAAACCTTAAAAAACAGTAAAAACCCGTAAAAAATCGTAAAAAAATCGATAAAATAGTAAATTATAAAAAATTAAAAAAAAAACCGTAAAAACTCGTAAAAATCCTTAAAAAATCGTAAAAATTCGTAAAGAAATCGATAAAATCGTAATAAATCGAAAAAAACGGCCATAAATTTAATGTTGTATGTAGTTCTTGTGTAGAAAATCGTAAAAAATTGTAAAAATTTACAAAAAACCGTAAAAAACCGTAAAAAATCGTAAAAAAATCGATAAAATCGTAAATTATAAAGAATTAAAAAAAAAACCTTGAAAAATCGTAAAAACTCGTAAAAATCCGTAAAAAATCATAAAAACTCGTAAAAACCCGTAAAAAAGCGATAAAATCGGAAAAAATGTCCATAAATTTAGTGTTGTATATAGTTCTTGTGTAAGAAATCGTAAAAAATTATAAAAAATTATAAAAAACCGTAAAAAACAGTAAAAAACCTTAAAAAATCGTAAAAAAATCGATGAAATCGTAAATTATAAAAAATTTAAAAAAAAACCGTAAAAAATCGTAAAAAAAATCGATAAAATCGTAAAATATCTTAAAAAAATCGTAAAAACGTGAAAAATCGTGAAAAATAGTAAAACACCTTCATAAATTAATAAATTTCTTGTTGCATTTAGTTCTTATGCTTATTGTTAAAGTGAATTTTTCGGCCCGAAGTACTAATGTGTCAGGAACGCAACATTTTTGAAGGATTAATAGGATATGGAATCAAGATAATTTTCTATCTATAAGATATCCATCACCAAAAACTTTTGTATGTGCCAAACGTGCTTTTCCAAGTTTCAAAATCCATTCAGAATTTTTTGGAATTACATATTGATTAAATATCCAGAACAAATCTTCCTTTATACCTTTCAGTAAAATAGTCATAGACGCCAATGACATTCTGCAGATTCCCTTCGACACTCGTTCAGTTTCCTTTTGTGTGCCTAGGATGCTAACGTCGGGAACTTTTTAGCCGTTTGGGATCCCAAGGGATTTAGTTTTGTTGGCGTACGTGAGACGCAGGCAAATAAAAGACGCCGTGACGCACCGGCGTCTTTACACCGTTTCGCGTTTGTTTCTTTATTTCTTATTTCGATTTAAAATCAACGGCGATGATTCTTTATAGAGGCGATTTTTTTTTATTACCTATTTGATATTATTTTTTATAGGTATATGAATATTGTCCATTTATTTTAAATTACAATATTATATTTTTACTTTCATTTGCAGTTAAATATGTTTAATAATTTATGGTTAAAAGTATACATTTGTTGTAAAGTAAATAACTTATAATTAAAGACTTATTACCTTCGATAATAAACGTATCCAATTTCATTTTCTTAAGTCGCACTAACTATTTATTGATTTTTTATATATTTTTGAAATCATGGTAAAATGTGATTTTTGCGCGACGAACACCTGTTGACTAATTAAATAAACCTGCTTTGCTGAATTAATTTAATATAGTGAAATTATTTAAATTTAACCAAATCAATGGTGCATCATATGGTCATAAATTTATTTTTTTCTAACTTAAAGATTTTTATCAATCAATTAATAAGATGGTATAGACATTGTGACGACTATTTATTTAATTTTATTGAATAAAAAAATGACTAAGCGGCTTTCTTATTTTTAAAATTAAACGTATGAAAATTGTGTGATTAACTTTTTTTATATATTTATAAAAAGGACTTAACTGAGCCAATGCAAACTGGTCACTATTTTTAGGTATTAAGACATTTATATTTTTATGCTTTTCTTAATCGATTATCGATTATCTTTATCGATTTCCTCTGTCGGTCGATTATGTTTGTAAGTTGATTATTCTTGTCAGTAGAGACCGTCCTGTCTGTCAATTATCGTTCGATTATCCTTGCTGGTCGAATCCTTAAATATTCCTGGAATAATTCTTAAAAAATATTTTCAAATTTTGGATAAAACGCCCAAAAATTCCAATTCATGAAAAATTCTTTAATAAGTCCTTAAAAAGTTTTACAAAATCCTTGTCTAAAATTATTTAAAATCCTTGAGAATCCTTATACAATCCTAGAATAATTCTTAAAAATTATTTTTAAATCTTGTACAAAACGCCCAAAAATTCCAGTTCATCAAAAATCCTTTGAAAAGTCCTTAAAGATTAAAAAACCCTTAACCAAAATTATTTAAAATCCTTGAGAATCCTTAAAGAATCCTGGAACAATTCTTAAAAAATATTTTCAAATATTGGTCAAAACGCCAAAAAATTCAAGTTAAAAAAAATCCTTTGAAAAATCCTCAAAACGTTTAAAAAAAACCTTGACCATTTTTTTTCAAATCCTTATAAACTCTTAAAAATCCTTGTACAATTTTAAAAAATAATTATTAAATCCTTGACAAAATGTCCAAAAATTTCAGTTCATGAAAAATCATTTTAAAAAGTCCTTAAACAGTTTTACAAAATCCTTAACTAAAATTATTTAAAAACCTTGAGAATCCTTATAAAATCCTAGAACAATTCTTAAAAATTATTTTCAAATCTTGGACAAAACGCCCAAAAATTCCAGTCTACGAAAAATTTTTTAATAAGTCCTCAAAAAGTTTGACTAAATCCTTGACTTAAATTATATAAAATCCTTGAGAATCCTTAAACGATCCTAGAACAATTCTTAAAAATTATTTTAAAATCTTTGACAAAACGCTGCAGAATTCCAATTCATCAAAAATCCTTTGAAAAGTCCTTAAAGTTTAAAAAATCCCCAATATTATTTAAAATCCTTGAGAATTCTTAAATAATCCTGGAACAATTCTTAACAAATATTTTCAAATCTTGGACAAAACGCCCAAAAATTCCACTTCATGAAAAATCCTTTGAAAAGTCCTTAAAACGTTAAAAAACCTTGATTATTTTTTTTTTAAATCTTTGAGATCTCTTAAAAATCCTTGTACAATTTTGAAAATTATTGTCAAATTCTTGACAAAATGTCCATAAATTCCAGTTCCTGAAAAATCATTTAATAAGTCCTTAAAAAGTTTTACAAAATCCTTGACCAAAATTATTTAAAATCCTTGAGAATCCTTAAACAATCCTAGAACAATTCTTAAAAATTATTTTCAAATCTTGGACAAAACTTCCAAAAGTTCCAGTTCATGAAAAATTCTTTAATAAGTCCTTAAAAAGTTTGATAAAATCCTTGACCAAAGTTATTCAAAATCCTGGAGAATCCTTAAACGATCCTAAAAATCCTTAACTAAAATTATTTGAAATCCTTGAGAATCCTGGAACAATTCTTAAAAAATATTTTCAAATCTTGGACAATACGCCCAAAAATCCTGTGAAAAGTCCTTAAAACGTTTAAAAAAAAATTGCTCATTTTTTTTTCAAATCCTTGAGAACTCTTAAAAATCCTTATGCAATTTTGAAAAAATATCATCAAATCCTTGACAAAATGTCCAAAAATTCCAGTTCTTAAAAAATTCTTTAAAAGTGTATAAAAAGTTTACAAAATCCTTGACCCAAATTATTTAAAATCCTGGAGAATCCTTAAACGATCCTAGAACAATTCTTAAAAATTATTTTAAAATCTTTGACAAAACGCCCAAAAATTCCAGTTCACGAAAAATTCTTTAATAAGTCCCTAAAAAGTTTGACTAAATCCTTGACTTAAATTATTTAAAATACTTGAGACTCCTTAAACGATCCTAGAACAATTCTTAAAAATTATTTTCAAAACTTGGAGAAAACGTCCAAAAATTCCAGTTCATAAAAAATTCTTTGAAAACGTTTAAAAAAAACCTTGACCATTTTTTTTCAAATCCTCGAGAACTCTTAAAAAATCTTGAGAATCCTTAAACAATCCTAGAAATTTTGGAAAAAGAGGGAAAATTTTAGATAAATAGGGGAAATTTGAAAATTTGAGACGAAAAAGTGAAATAACTGAGAAAAGTGGTAATTTTAGAAAAAAAAATATAATTAAAAAAAAGAGGTAATTTTAGAACGAAAGTTACAAAATTTTACCGAAAAGAGGGGACATTTTAGAGAAAGAGCGGAAATGTTACAGAAAGAAAGGAAATTTTTGAAAAAGAGAGTAAATTTTAGACAAAAAAGTGAAAATAATAAGAAAAAAGTGTAATTTTAGAAAAAAAGGATAATTTTATATATTTTTTAGTTTTTCCTTTAGGTATATCTAAAAAAGAATAGTAAATTTCACATTAAATCATGATATTTTTTTCTACCGTTTTCAGAATTTTTAAACAAAGAAAAATATACCAAACAAAAATTATGCCAATTTCCCTTTCTTTACTTTTACATAAACAAAACAATATTTATAAATTTTTATTTTACATTCATTAATAAAAATCCTTGATCTAAAAATTTCCTGCATGTAATTGATATTGATTTGCAATTCAGATTCAGGAATTCTCGTTTAAAATTCAACAAGCATCCTTATTGATACGAAAAACTCAGCTAGATCATTAAATTTACATGGTTTGCTTAACGAATTATCCCCAAGAAAAACCCACTATTTCCAATTTTCTTTACCGCTGCACAATATCAGAGTCGGATTCAAACAAGAATATTAAATATATTTATTCAGATTTTAGTTTTTTAAGAAATTTATAAAAATAATCAGGTTAATTCCAAAAGTAAAATTAAAGAGGTTATAAGGAAAGTTGTTTATTTTCCACTAGTATCAATTTTCTATGAAAATTGTATTTATTTGCCACGATATAACAATTAAATTTATACCAACAGAGGCGTAGTGAAATTTGCGCAGTTCATGTTTCAGTCTAATAATTTATTTATTTATTTGCCTCTAATAATGTTAATTATGAATTTTAATGTATACGTATACTAATTTCTGAATAAACTTGAATTTTTTCTCTGTCTATATCCATTTTTTTTCTGCTATTTTTCAATCAAATCCCCTCCCCGTACTATTTTCATCCTTTTCAGATATTGCAAGATTGGGAGGTGGAGAATTACGTAATTTGGTGGCTGTCTAGTGGAGAGAAGAATTTTTAGGTTATGTCAAATATTGACACATGGGGAGGGGCCTTAATCATATGTGGGGTGCTCTGAAGTTGGCCACGAGTTACACCACGTGGAGAGAAGAAGTTTTTAGGTTATATCAAAGATTGACAGATGGGGGCGGGGCTTATGTCAAAGATTGATAGATGGGGCCTTAGTCATAGGTGGGGCGCTTTAAATGAACCCTGCGCAGTCCCTCCAATGCTGAGCAGTTTGTCGCGCAGCCCTATTTCAATTTCCCGCCATTTCAAACACTTTGACAGCTCACTTCCGGTCCAGAACAAACATAGCTCTTCAGTCACTTTAATCTTTGCAGATCCCTATTTTTTTGTCATGCTTTGCTTTTCTATTTAAATACAAAAATTTCTGTCATTCCTGTTTTTTTAACATTTTTTTCTCACTTATGTTTCCACGCAGATTCTTAATTTATTACATAATTTGCTGTTTCTTTCATAAACTTTAATTAAATTATTTTTCTATTTATATATATTTTTTCATTTTTTTTAGTATTTTTGTTAATCCATCCCTGTACGGGTTAGAATTCCCTCTAACAAAGCCAATCTGGCTGATCGGCGGTCGCGGAGACCGAAGGGAGGCGGCACGCCCAATTGAGTCTGCACACGCTGCCCAACAAAGGCCCGCCACTTGTCTTCCATCGAACCGGAAGTTATGAGGAACTCATTGAAATATCCGTCGACAGGAAGTGAAGTGTCGCACTTCATCATTTTCATCGATGTCGAATGCGCTGAATGTTTCACGGATTGGTGGTTGTATAGCCACTGTTAGTTATATATATTTCCTGTGTAGGCCAAAGAGTGACCAGTGTATACATTCCTTCTCATTTTTTCGATTTATTACTAAATGTGTTTTCTTTTAAGACTTTATGTTAGCGCTTGTTAGATCACCAAACTAATAAATTCTTATTCACGTGACATACGATCGTGAAAATCCTCCGGAAAAGTCCAAAAGGGACCATTTCCACCAAGTAATGCGTTTCGGCTATTATAGTCTACGTCGAATTGCCTTTTCCCCACAACAAGAAACTGCAACCCAACCTACAACTTTTTTGTTATATCGCACCCTTGAGAAACGCCACGTGAACTAAATGAGTAAATGGTTACATACAGGGTATATGAAAAATTCGTATTTAATAAGAATTTTACTTTTCCAATGTTGTAATTAGAACCGAAAAGAAAGTTTTTAATTAATGGATTTAAATATTATCATTAAATCAATCCATTTTAGTAAATTTGACAAATTATAACATCAACTACTATACCAAACAATTGTTTCTACTTTAGATGACTTTGATCGTAGACTGAAATTTTACCAGCGGTTTATTGATTGCGTTTACTGATAATCCTAATATAATCATTGAATAACAATTGAATCTTTCTGGTGTAGGATAATATTAAATTAAACAACAGTAAAAAGTGAATCCTGTTTTACACTAACGATAGTTATAATTTTTTTAAATATGCTTCTTGATAAACTTTTTTTTCCTATTTATAACGTTTCTTTTATAGCTAACAGTATTTTTTTGTTTGACCCATATTCCATTATAACTTGCAGGTCGCTTATATAAAAGGAGCTAGAAGAAATTGCTCAAGTTTTATTCAAAGAGCCATACAGAACAAGACAATGAGACCTACTTTTCTTGAATATCAGCCAGTTTTGCGCAGAAGAAATTCAGCAACAAGCTGAAGAAAGTACTGCCGAACAATAACACATTTAAGCCGAGTCTGAAGGGAGGGAGGAAAAAACAATAGAAGATTCAGAACCTAACTAGACTATTTCTTCCCTCGTTTTTAAAAATTCTGAATATGATGGCGGTGGTCAAAACTCTTTCCCAGTTATCCGAATCCCCCAATGGAGGAGTTCCCTCAATGTTGCCAACCTAGAAAAAGGTCTACCAACGGGGAAGGATTATTTTTGGTCAAAATCTACTAAATTATTTTTGCAAGGATAAAACATGTGTACAAAATTCTATTGAGCTTTCCAGAATATATCTTTAGCGAAATATAATGATAATAAAATCTTGCTTCTGATTGGTTGAAATTTCGTTGTCAAATGTCATTCATCATAGAGTAAGTATAACAAAGAGACGTGTTTTATTTTTAGCGACTGACCTACAGCCTTGGAGGATTGGTGGAACTAAACTGAATTTGGCGAGTCGCTCTGTTATACTGACACTATGAGGAATGATATTTGACAACGAAATTTAAACCAATCAGGAGTAAGATTTTATTAAAATCATTATATTTCGCTAACGATATATTCTGGAAAGCTCAATAGAATGTATTACATATTTTATCATTGCGATATTAATGAAGTAGATTTTAACCAAAAATAATCCTTCCCCGTTGGTAGACCTTTGTCTAGGTTGGCAACATTGAGGGAACTCCCCCATTGGGTTATTTTGTCCCGGACCGTTCTTTAGAACGGGATTCACTGCTGCAGCCTCGTGGGCTTATTGCGTTAGCTCCCGTCTCTTTCTCTACTGCACCCAGTCTATCAACCTTGTTCCCTGTACAAAGGTTCTTTAATGGCTGTTTGTAGCAGTCTTCTGGATCCATTTTTGTTTTTCCATATATTCTTTGGCTTCTGGGATCCAGCGCTTCACAGTTGCATAGTATGTGGAGTGCATTCTCGGTCCCTTTATTGCATTGTCTGCATTTAAGGTCGCCTTTATATAGCCTCATTTTGTTTAGATGTAGGAAGGTGTCCCGTGAGGAGTCCGGGTATATTGTCCCAGTACAATTTGTGTTTTAGCTTGATCCACGATAAAGTTACTTTATTGTAGGTCGCCAGTTCCCTAAGTTCTTCGCCACATTTCCATACCAGTCTAGATGTCACCTTTGGGCTCCTCATGGCCTTAAGGGCTACTTGACTGTCTGAGTAGATTATGATTATTTTTCCCTCGTGGGCTCTCATATTACTATTTCTCGAGTACTGCAGAGACCTCTGCCTAGAATACAGACTGTCTGAGATTCAATGACCAGAATATACGAGCTGATAGGAGTAAAGTTGACAAGATGCTGCATACATTTAAAGGTCGTTATAGCATCATAAATCATATATAAAAAAACAGTAAATTACGGGGTGAAGATTTTTACGTTATATGATGCCAACAGTTTTTACACATCCAATCTGGAAATATTTTAAGAAAAACAACCATATGGATCATTATTATATTACAATGCTTGTTATCTAATGTAAACTCTCATGCTCTTGGGTTGGATTCCTTAAAAAAAAATAAACATTACAATAAAAATTAAAATTAAATAATTCTTCTGGTTCTTCTTACTCTCTCTCTCTCTCTCTCTTGTGGCTTCTTTTAATCAGTTTTTTTCTTTTCTTTTACAGTATCACCTCCTAGTTGATATCCTCTTCTGTCTTCTGTATTTTTAATCTCCCTCTATTTCTGTCTTCCATCGCACTTCCTAGATAATTTCCAGTTTTCTCTTTATCTTCGATGTTATTTGCTACTACTTCTATGACTTTTAGTATTTCTTTAACTCCTACCTATTTTATACTCATATTTCTTTCTGGTAAAGTTCTTTACTCAATAAAATTATTTCAATTGTCTGTATTTACTTTATATTTCCAAATTGAATTATAACAATTCTTTTCCGTTATTATCCTTTTAACTAATATATTATTTTTTATTTTGACAACCTCCAAAAATCCCAAAAAAAAAACCAAAACTGTTTATTATTTCTTTTTTCTTTTGTTTTTTTTATTTCCAACTAGATTTTTCTAAATTTTAATTGAATAATGATACTAAGATTTTTTTTCTTTTATATGAATCACAATTGTTGTAAATTATTAATGAACTCATTAAAATCAAAAAAAAAAAATAATCATCTGAAATCCTAAACACATTTAAACACATTCATACGCACCTTAAACTTCTTAACATAACCTTATTTCCATTGTCATACATACATTTGATAATCACCTTCTACCTTTCAATCTCAGTCAACTACAATACATACAAAAACAAGAACTAAAACTACAGATATAAAAAAACCATATCAATATATTGTAAAATGTCTAGTCATTCTGATAGAAAATTCAAACCGGATTTTGATCCAGTAGCAACGAATTTATTGGTTTTATATTAATGAAGAACCTAGTTGCTTATCTTGATTTTCATTGTTCTTATAATATTCATTAATTAATAAAAATCAATAAAAAGTAATTAACATATTTTAAAAGTGGCGCTGTTTTTTGACCAATAATTAACGTTTTACTTTCTACAGCATTGCCAAGATTCTAGCTTTGTTTGTTTGTAGACAAATTTGATATACTTCTTTCCTTCTTTTAATCATACAACAAATGAGAACGAGAGTTGCCAGTTTTATCGATATGATAACATAGCCAAATATAATCTGTTTCAATTATGCCACGTCACAAACCACTATAGCCCCGATATTCAAATTTTAAGAATTAATTACAGCCGCAGGATCGGTCTCAGAAGGGCTGGACCCGGTGCAATGTGTTATGGTAGGCCAAAATTATAAAACGAAGTCCATTGGTGGCAATCGCTGATTATTTCTTTACGACAAAAATAATAGTTTTGGGCACAATAAAAGGGAACACAGGTAAAATCCCAAAATAAGCCATGCCGGACGAAAGCAGAACTGTTAGATCCACTATTTTTTGTTTCCAACCAAATAGATTCTGACAGCAGAAATCCTAAAGTTATACTAGACTACAACGATATCAAAGGTGGAGTGGATACAGTAGAAAACATAACAAAAAGATGGCAGTTGGCTCAAATTTTATATAAATTTGCCTGTCCAGGAAAAGCAACAAAATTTCGAAGAATTTTCCTAAAAAAAATTGTCATCGACCATGATGGTAAAAAAGAGTTTTACCACTTGGTTTGGTTAAATAGCAGTAGGCGTATTTATAAAAATCCCAACCTATAGGATGAGTAGATTGATGTAAATAAAAAAATGGTGACCCGTTTGGTAGATTTTACCAATTGCCTTACCCCAACATACAGGATGATTAGAATGTTGTAGAGGTGTTTTATGCGTATGCCGTGAAAATAGCACGTTACTGGAAACACCTAAAAGTTCAGATATTGTAAATATAAGAACTTAGTTTATAAATTGCCGGATTTATGATTTATAAAAAAAATAACAGTATTTAATTGAATACGAATTAATATAATTAAACAGAATTTTATAGTAAGATATTAATCAAAAATAATTAAAACAAAACTAAATAATTAATACAATCTGATATAATAAAGAACAGAGGGCTATAACACAATGTAATATAATAAAAACTCACCCAAAAATTTGAGGGGAAAATTAACGGTATAATACTATGTCAACGACAGATAATTAAAGATAATTAAAATATAAAGAGGAAGCAGACCTGATATTTGATAGAAGTGGAATTTAGTGGTAACGAGCCAGAAAAGAAACAAATATACAGGGCGAAAATAAAAATGAAATATAGAGTGGCCACGTAATGTGAAGACCAAACATTTACCGCAAGAAATAAGTGAACAGAAGAAGAAAAAGACCTCCAAATCCAATAAAACAAGTCATGTGCACTGGAGAAAAAATATCCTCATCATCAATAAAGACTATTCTGCAGTTGAGGTGGTTTGCAATAATCGTAAGTTTGAGAATATTGATTCTGACTAAAAGGTCGATAAAATATTTTGGTTAGAAATATTAACATCTACAAAAATAGGAAATCCTTTTGGCTACTTCAAAAGCATAAAAATTGCGATTCACATTAGATTACATATTAGATCGGTCACGAATTGATAAAACTTATAAATTATAAAACAATGAAATAAAATTCCTATATTATTCGTCCATTATTAACACAAACCTCAATTAAAAAAATAAAAAAAATGCTAGCAATTACTACCTGCGAGCAATTAGTGAAAGCCGAGCCGAAGAGAAGTTGCAAGTCGAGGAACAAAAGCAAAACACGAGTGCTGTTATCCGAGATGATCGAGTGCGAGGGTAACTCCCGAGGGAGTTTAGGGAGAAGACTGGGAGAGTTGGGGGTCCCAATTTCGCTTCGGGCACACCGTGACGGAGAATAAGATCCCGAAAAACGACAATGCCTTATAAAAACATGGAAATGTTATTGTTTCATTGTGAGACTGAAATTGCGGGGGAAATAAAAGAGATAAAAGTGCCCTGGTGAGTACTTAAAAATTTTGGTTTGAAAATTTAGGCCGGTTTTAGTTAACTGATAATATAACAAAGATATAAAAGTATTTTGATCACTATCACCATTGCAGTTTAATAATATTATATTATGCAACTATAATGTAGTGATAACCATTAAAAATAAAACGATTCTGTCCTAAGCAGGAACATCGTAAATGATTTTGAAAAACATGACATCACACAGTAAGAAATTAACATTCGACTGTCATTTTCTTTCTATTTGCTCATGACTATTTTGCTTAGTATTGAAGTGGTAATAACGTCAGATGTGAGTTCCATTTTATCTCTCTCATAGTCCGATTCTTTCTTTGTTTACATAAACAATTTAATGGATGACGAAAAATAATTTATTCTAATTTATTATATTATATTCTAAACGTTATAAATATCAAAATAAAATACAATAATATTTACCTTGTAAACTAATAATTTGTTTAATTAGTGAAAAATTTCTTTTCGATCAGGTTTTTCATAATAAAAATAATTACCTTCTAAGATCTACATACTGTTATTTTTTAAATTTTAATAATTGTAGAATAAGTAATTTTTAATTCACATTACACTCGTTTAAGATATTTAAAAATAGTAGTTGCATATCGCATTTTTTTCTACAACCCACTAAAGGAAAAACTAAAAAATACTATAAAAAAAAACTCCTGTCGGTAGGGTCGACAGGGGAGGTAGATTTCTATTGTCTAAATTTGAGCATCCTTCCCCACTCCACGATATGGTCAGATCCAAAAAAGTTTCAAACAAATAAATTTTATAATAATTAGGACATGAAAAAAGTCTAATGACCCGTTTCAATATTTTTAAAAATAGCGGAGATATGAATTTTTTGAAATTTCAATCCCCTCCAGTTCCATCCCCTTAGGTCCGATTAAAAAAAGTTTCAGACAAATTAGTTTTATAATAATTATAACACAAAAAGAGTCTTGTGACCTGTTTCAATATTTTTGAAAATGGCGGAGATATAATTTTTTTGAAATTTCAACCCCCTCCAGGTCCATCTCGGTGCGTCAAATGAAAAAAGTTTCAGATAAATTAATTTTATAATAATCAGGGCATAAAAAAAGTCTAATAGTCTTTTTTAATATTTTTAAAAATGGCGGAGATCTGATTTTTTTGAGATTTCAACCCCCTGCAATTGTCACCCCCTTAGAGATAGAATGCCCATTTGAAATACGCAATGAATTACTGCCCCAAAGAATTTTTGTACCAAATTTGGTGTCGATTGAACAAAAATTGCGACCTCTATCGTGCCGGAACGGAATGTCTACACATACATTAAATATATGTATGTGTAGACATTCCGTTCCGGCACGATAGAGGTCGCAATTTTTGTCCAATCGACACCAAATTTGGTAAAAAAATTCTTTGGGGCAGTAATTCGTTGCGTATTGCAAATGGCCATTCTACCTCTAAGGGGGTGAGAATTACAGGGGGTTGAAATCTCAAAAAAATCAGATCTCCGCCATTTTTGAAAATATTAAAAAAGACCATTGGACTTTTTTATGCTCTGATTATTATAAAACTAATTTGTCTGAAACTTTTTTTTCATCCGACCCACGAGGATGGAACTGAAGGGGGTTGAAATTTCAAAAAATTTATATTTCCGCTATTTTCGAAAATATTGAAACAGTTCATAGAACTTTTTTAATGTTCCAATTATTGTAAAATTAATTTGTCTGAAACTTTTTTTAATCGGGCCTAAGGGGATGGACCTGGAGGGGGTTGAAATTTCAAAAAATTCATATCTCCGCTATTTTTAAAAATATTGAAACAGGTCATTAGACTTTTTTCATGTCCTAATTATTATAAATTTTATTTGTTTGAAACTTTTTTGGATCTGACCATATCGTGGAGTGGGGAAGGATGCTCAAATTTAGACAATAGAAATCTACCTCCCCTGTCGACCCTACCGACAGGAATTTTTTTTTAAATATATTCTATAAAATCTACACAAAAATATTTATATTATCATTATATTTTTTCCATTATAATTATACAATCAACACTTTGTATAAATGTATTTTCTTGATTGCAACTGCAGTTCTTACTTAGAAAAAAACGTCAGCAATTTGTCCCCCCCGATATGGTCACTATGTGGCTTGATTTTCCAGTTTCCGTGATGTATCTAGCTAATCTTCCAGCCCCGTTACCCTAACATTCTTCGCCACCCTTACAGACGCGCTTGATTGCTTTGTCAGGTTGTTTTATTGTCATGAGTTCATCACCGCGTTTTGCGCCATTTATTTCTCTATTGTCCCTTCTTGTTTTGTCTCACGTACATCGTCATACATAAAAGTCGATTGAACGTTTATTTTGTTATATTACAATATAAATTTGTATCAAAATATCATTCGATAACTGTCAATAAAATGTTATTTACGATGCCGCTATAAATTTTGGTTTTAAATTACGAAACACGAAAAGAAAAATCTCTAGGGAGTCACCAGCGAAATAACTTTTTTGTCCTTAAGATTTGATCGTTCGAAATCTTTAAATCTAAATGAAGGTTTATGTAAATCATACAAAACGGAACGGTTTTTTTTGTATTGTGTTTTTATAAGGGTTGGTCCTTCATATTTTACTTATTCGTAAAATTATTGTAATTGTCTATAACCATTTTTTTTTTGATTGAGTTTGGTAAATATATTGAAAATTATAATTGGAAAGAACACTTTAAGTAGATGGTCTATACCAATCCTAGTATAGGCATAGGTAATTCAACATGCTAGAGAGAGAGCATAACTATCTCTGTTAGTATTGGTTCAAATTGAAACCTGAAAACGGCGTCGACTTCAGCATTCAAGGACTATTTTTAGGTAGCGTGGAATTTATCTTCGTTTTGTTTTTCTTATCATCAAGTTTCCTCCGGTAGTCTTCTTTCTGGTATCCGGGAGAAAAAAGTTGGCAATAACTCGAAAAACTACCTGGATCCGGCAATGAAAAGATGTCAGTCCAAAAGTAGGTTCTGATCCAAATAAAAAGACGTTCCCAAAAAGAAAAACGTTCAGTCCAGAAAAGCTCAGTCCATAAAAAAATCTCGGTCCAGAAAAAAATTGATTACAGAAAGAGGCTCCATCCAGGAAAAAAACTATTTCCAGGAAAAAAATATGTCCAGGAAAAAATGCAATGTCCAGGAAAAAACGCAATGTCCAGGAAAAAGGTTCTTTCCCGAAAAAAAATATATATATTGAGGTGAATAAAAGAAGAGGTAAAGAGAAGAATTGTTAACATGGGAAAGACATTTTATAGTCATATTTAAAGGAGAGGGAAATGAGACGAAATTAATAAAGTCAACAGCGGTAATCAAGATTTGTAGCTAAGACCTGTGGTAAAGAACCGTAGTGAAGAAATAAAATCAAGAACTGTAATCAAAAATTGTAGTAAAGAACTTTACTCAAGAACTATAGTTAAGAACTTTAGTAAACGGTTGTAGTAAGCAACTGTACTGAAGAAATGTAATTAAGAATTGTAGTCATGGACGGTACTGAAGAACTGTAGTCAAAACGGTACTTAAGGACTATGGTCAAGAACTGTAAATAAGAAATATAGTCAAGAAATGTAGTAAAAAAATAAAGTCAACAACTGTAATCAAGAATTGTAGCTAAGAAATGTGGTAAAGAACTGTAGTGAAGAAATAAAGTCAAAAACTATAATCAAAAATTGTGGTAAAGAACTTTAATTAAGAACTGTAGTTAAGAACTTTAGTAAACGATTGTATTAAGCAACTGTAGTGAAGAAATGTAATTAAGAATTGTAATCAAGAAGTCTAATCAAGAACTGTAGTCAAAGGCGGTACTTAAAAACTGTAGTCCAAACGGTACTTAAGGACTATGGTCAAGAACTGTAAATAAGAAATATAGTCACGAACTGTAGTAAAAAAATAAAGTCAACAACTGTAATCAAGAATTGTTGCTAAGAACTGTGGTAAAGAACTGTAGTGAAGAAATACAGTAAAAACTGTAATAAAAAATAGCAGTAAAGAACTTTAAACAAGAACTATAGTTAAGAACTCTAGTAAACGATTGTAGTAAGCAACAGTAGTGAAGAAATGTAATTAAGAATTGTAATCAAGAAGTCTAATCAAGAACTGAAGTCAAGAACGGTACTTAAGAACTGTATTCAAAACGGTATTTAAGGACTATAGTCAATAACTGTAATCAAGAATTGCAGCTAAGAACTGTAGGAATGAACTGTAGTAAAGAAATAACGTCAAGAATTGTAATCAAAAATTGTAGTAAAGAACTTTAACCGAGAACTATAGTTAAGAACTCTAATAAACACTTGTACTAAATAAATGTAGTGAAGAAATGTAATCAAGAACTGTAATGAAGAAGTTTAATCAAGAACTGTAGTTAAGGACGGTACTTAAAAATTGTAGTCAAAACGGTACTTAAGGACTATAGTCAAGAACTCTATTTAAGAAATGTAGACAACAACTGTAGTAAAAAAATCGGCTGTATCACCCCAGAACTTTCCCGGCTAGGCTGTGATTATTTTAATTACCAAATACAAAATTCCTGAATGGGAAAATTATACAAAAATGAAATAAATTGCTGGAAAATAAAAATAGGTAAACAGTGCAAAAATACTCAAAAATTAATTAAAATGAAAAACGACAAAAGTTATTAAATATGGCAACAAGTTATTATAAATAGCAACAAGGTAACGAATAATTTCAAAAAAATTGGTAAAAATGATAAAGAATTGCTAAGTTTCGGCAAAAAATAAAACTATATTAAAAAAATGAGGGAGTAATCCCACCCAACTTTCCGAACACTGGTAAAGCAATTGTTTAATCGATTATTTTAGTTTTTTTACATCAAAATACATTAATACAGGTTTTCTGGATCAAAATCTGTTTAAAAAACGAAAAAAAAATCAAATTTTTTTATCAAAACAAATCAGTAAAAAAAAAACCAAAAAAATAAACAGGAAAATGAGAAAAAAAACGAGAAAAAATTAGAAGAATCGAAAAAATCTGAGAAAATTAGAAGAAAAAAAATCACGAAATATTGGAAAAATCACAGAATATTGACAAAAAAATGAAAAATTATTGTAAAGTACGAAAAAAACAGAAAAATGAAAAATTTTTTAAAAAACCAACAAAAAAAATACGGAAAAAAAGTCAAAAGAACGCTAAAAATCACAAAAAACGAAAAAATCACAAAGAATTAAAAAACGGCAAAAATTTGGAAAAAAACAAAAAAACCAAAAAAATCGTACAAAACATTAAAAAATTCGAAAGAATTGAAATAAATCGAAAAAAATCAGAGGAATAAGAAAAAAATGAGAAAAATCTGAAAACAAAAGAAAGCAATGGAAAAAAAAACGGGAAAAAACGAGAAAAAACTAGAAAAAAAACAAAAAACAGAAAAATAAACAGAAAAATGGGAAAAAACCGAGAACAAATTAGAACAATCGAAAAATTGGAAATATCAGAAAACATTTGGAAAAAAAGAAAAATAAACTTCTGAAATACGGAAAAAACGGAAAAATCAAAAAAATTAATAAAAAAACAATAAAAAACCATAAAAAATTGAAAAAACGACAGACAGACAGACAGACAGAAACGGCCAATTTTTAAAAAATTCCACAATTTTTGTAATAAAATTTTGAAAAATATTATAATTATAAAATTAATTATTATAAATTTAAAGATATTTTTTTAAAATTTTTAATATTGAAAATTTAACTAAATATTAATAATTTAATAAGGATAAAAATTGCGTAAAAATTAAAATAAAAACTAGTGGCGAAACTATGCGGAACTCGAAAAAAAAGTAAAGACAAAATTTGTAATTTTATGTTCTACAATTTTGATTTGTTGTAAATTGTCATAAAAATCCATATTTTTGTTTCAAAAACTAAAAGAAAGTCGCAAATGTCTATATAAATTTTTTTCACGCCCTCTAGCGGCGAAACTATGAGGAATCCAAAAAAACGGTATTGATAAAATGTGTAGAAAATTTTATGTTCTACAACTTTTATATCTTGTAATTTTTCATAAAAATGCATTATTTTGGTAAGTTAAAAAAAATTTGAAAAAAAAATTCTTTTTGATAAATCTGGCAACAATGGCAAAAGTTTTTGAAAATTTTAATCATTCGAAATTAAACTATAACGTATAAAAAATATATGTGTAAAACTTTATTGTCATTTTGTTTAGTAATGACGTCATCACTTATAGCAACTGTCACTTCCGGTTGTCCGATTAACTCCAAAATCTATACAGGTCGTCTCCTTGCTACCCTAAATATGTATATAAAATTTCATTTAAATCGGTTCAGCCGTTTAGACGCTATCGTGTTCACACACACACAGACACACAGACACACACACACAGACAGACATCATGCTAAAAATGGTATAAATGGATTCAGGTGACCTCAAAACGTAAAGATCCGTTAAAATCTGGGTATGGTCAAAATATCATGATCGCAATACTTTCCTTCTATACAACTCTGTTGTTCGGAAAGTAAAAAGAGTGAAAATAGGCAACAATTAAAAATAGCATAAAAATATAATTTCTAAAAATTGGCAAATGAGGTAAAGGAGCAAAAAATGCAAAAAAAGCAAAAGTTAACCAAAGGAAAAACAGGAAAAATAAAGAAGGAAAAATGGCTTAATAATAGAAAAAAACGGACAAAAAAAGGAAAAAGAGTAAAACAAATCAACAAAAAGTGCAAAAAAAAAGAAAAGTAAAGGGAAAAAAAGCAAAAAACGCCAAAAAAGTATGAAAAAAGTAAAAAAAGACAAAATAGAGGCAAAATAAAGGCAAAAAGGGCAAAAAAAGTTAAAACATGACAAAAAAGAGTCAAAAAATTGCAAAAAAACTTAAAATTTTCCAAACAATAAAAAAAAATTAAAGACTTTTAAATATGCAAAAAAAGACAAAATAGAGGCAAAATAAAGGAAAAAAAGGCAAACAAGTTAAAAAAAAAGACTAAAACAGTAAAAAAAAAATTTAAAAACTTTTTACAAAAGGCAAAAAAAGACAAAAAAGGCAAAAAAGTTTAAAAAAGGCTAAATAAAGTCAATTTTTTTAAAAAGCACAAAAGAAGGGCGGTAAAAAGGCCAAAAAGGGTATAAAAGCAAAGAAAAGGCAAAATCGAGCCAAATAAATATGTCAAGCGAGTCTGAAATTAAAATATACGGAGCAGAGGAATAATGTAAATACAGGGTGGCACCGGAAAACAGTGTGGTCTAGTCTTCAGCTCTGTCAGGTACGTCTGCTATCGGACCCGATGGGGCTGAAGTACCTTAAGACTAGAGCCTAAGCCGTTTTCAGATTTCAATTTGGATCAATACTAAGAGAGATAGATACTTTCTCTCTCTAACACCTTGAATTCCCTATACCTGTACTCGAAGTGGTGTAGACTATATCTACTACTAGTAAATAGTCTACGTTGCGCTCCGAAGACAGGTATATGGAATTCAACGTGTTAAAGAGAGAGATAAAAAAATAGTTTACTTTAGTTAAAATCTAAAGCAGTCCATATACTACAACTTTTAAAATTTGTATTGTCCATAAATAAAAAAATTAAATAATTCTTCTTTTCCATTCGTATTTAGCCACTTTCAGTAAAATAAAAATAAAATCAGATTATGAAAATAAAATATTAATAATCTTGTTAAGTGTCAATGTTTTTTTTAAAGATATCTTTTTAAATGATATAATTGTCTATGAAAAAAAAATAAATAAAATTTGAATTTTTCAAAAAATTTTTAAATAATCATATTTTATTCGTATTAAGCCACTTTCAGTAAAATAAAAATCAAACCAAACAATGAAAATAAAATATTAATAGTCCTGTTGAGAGGGTAATTTTTTTTTCAAGATATCTTTTTAATAATATAATTTTCTATGAAAAAAATAGTTTATGGTCTACTTTAGTTAAAATCTAAAGCCGTCCATATACAATAAAATAAAAATCAAATCAGATAATGAAAATAAAATATTAACAATATTGTTGAGAGTGTCAATGTTTTTTTAAGATATCTTTTTAAATAATATAATTTTCTATGAAAAAAAATAGTTTATGGTTTACTTTAGTTAAAATCTAAAGCCGTCCATATACTACAACTTTAAAAATTTGTATTTTTCATAAATAAAAAAATTAAATAATTCTTCTTTTCCATTCGTATTTAGCCACTTTCAGTAAAATAAAAATCAAATCAGATAATGAAAATCAAATATTAATAATATTGTTGAGAGTGTTTATAACGTAGACTATCTACTATTTTATTCTGAAAATACTTAATTTAGAAGAAAACATTCGATAAACAGTTTATTAATTTTTTTTATGTTTTTTTTTAATATTTTTAATTTTTTTTCTGATTTTTTTGATTTTTTTTTTTGATTTTTTTATGATATTTTTAATGACTTTTTCCCTAATAATTACTTCATCAGGAAATCACTTTAAACTACAAACGCGTGTAATTTTTTAACGATAAAAATAAGAGGATAATACGAGTCAAGCGAAAATCCGTGTTTTCCTATATCCGATGAAAAGAAAATTTATTTTCCGGTAAAGCAGAAAAAGGTTTTAATCCTCCTTTTTCGATGGTACAGAACCGAGAGAAATATCATTAATTAACTGAGTGAATAATGAAAGGGAAATTTAGTTAATTAAGATATATGAAGGGAAATATGATGATGTTTCCAGGCAAAATGAATGTTATTTATAATTGGAGTTAACCTGGAGTTCACTTGAATCATTGCGTTAATAATGTTGACTGGGTAGCGGTTAATTGTTTAGTAACTCGTTAAATATAATTAATTACATATCTGGAAACTGTATTTATAAAATAAATGTATTATTGATCTTTATCTCACCAAAATTTTAACCGCAGCAAAAAACTTCCCCCTTTATCCTTGCAAATCCTTCTTTGTTCACTGTATGATTCTACGAAAGCGCCTCTTAAATAAAAAAATATCAGGTTGCATATCCGGAAAAGACGGAATTAAACTAATAACGTTTTTCTGAGTTTGTAATCAAAATGTCGATGGTTTCTTTGTCGTTTGTTAAAACTCAATTTACTTTAATGGATCTTTTTTCCTTGGGCAATTTATAAAAAAGAAATTTGTAAGTATTTAGTAATTGCAGCACAAACAGAATTTTTTTCTAAATTACAGAAATCAAATCAATCAAATTCGTGGAACTTGCCTTTCCACTAGTTTTTTTTAACAATGTAAACAAAATCTTTTAAAGAAATCCTTAAAGTAATATTTACAAAACGATAAAAAAAAAATTTGTGAAAACGTAAAGGAAAAACGGGGGAGGGGGAGTGGAAAAAGAAAATTGAAAGGTCTTACATAATTTTAATACAAATAAAATTTGTTTTATATTGTGAAAAATAGTAATTTAAAATTTAACTAAAGAAGAAAAAATTAAAAAAAAATTGGACAGTATTTAAAAATCAAGCAATGATTTGTCTTAAAAAAAAATAAGAAGGGTAGAAATTTAATTAGATACGAAAAAAAAGGTCATAAGATTTAATTATTAGACTATTAGATCTAAAGAAAAAACTGGGTAAAAGAAGAAATAAAGTTTTTGGAGATAATGGTTATAAAAAGTATATGGAAGGAGAGGAACAATAAAAACATAAGAAAATTAGGAGAGGTAGGATTAATTATAAATAAGTGTAACTAATTTAGAGACGTAGAAGAAGAGTAAAGGACAACGTACCGGTAACATGGGAAAAGTGGTCCCGGTTAAAATTGATAATTTTTTTATATATTATGTTTTTAGGTATTATTAATAAATTCTGAAGTTTTTAGAGAGACTTTATGTCTACGACCGGAGATACGGTGTCCCAAAAAATATAAATTACACATTTTAGGTATTCCGAAAATAATTGATATAATCCATGATTTTCTTTTAATTTTTGGTACGAAGTTGTGCCAAATAATATAATACAGGGTAACATCAACATTTTAAACAATGTACCAATGATTGTTTTATTATACAGGGCGTCCCACAAATATTATTAAACTAGAAATGTTAATAATAATCTATAATATACCAAGATAATCATCTGTATAATCTATATAATGTAAATAAGCTTTTAGATAATAATATATTAATGGTAACTGATTGTATAGGGTGTTCTAAAAGTATTCAAATGTGAACTAACATTTTTAAAAGTTCTAATATTTATATTGAACATATCAGTTATTATTTTTGAAACATAAAAAATGATGATGACAATTATTCCTTGAGTATATGGGCCGTTTGGTCTTCCTCGGATGTTAATCACATCAGCAAAGAAAATAATTAGTGAGAAAAAACTAAAAAGTCTTATGTTAAAAAGTATATTAGATGGTAGTTCCACATATGCATTTTAACTATCATGAACTTTTTCAATGCCAGTTTATTAAAATGCTACATTTAAAAAACTGAAATATACTTAAATTATAAATTATTTTAAGATATTTTTATTTTATGCAAATACTAATTACCTTAAATTAAAATACTAAAAATACTGAAGATAACTATGAAAAAGAAGGATAAAGTATAATAAGATATGAATTTAGTAATTTACAGCTTAAAATGCATGAGAATATTATAGAATATGATTCAACAACTGCAACATATCTATAAATAACTAAATATATCAGTCAAAAAATGGTATAGAATCTATAAAACTAAATATTTTTTAACTAACCAAAACAATAAAGATAATTGTGTGGACAATGAAAAAACGTATTTTTTATCTATCATTAAATCAATCGATAGCGAGTATTCATTAGCAAGAATTAGTTATTTACAAAAAGAATGAAAAACAATTCAATTACTTAACATACTTGAAATTAAGATTATTATTTTATATTACCTAAAATAATTAAAACTTAAGATTAAGGAAAGGATGAAGTAATCGTTGGCACTAATCTAAGACAGGCCTACCTGCAGCATCTATTACGCTTAAAAGTAAATTGTTGTTAGGGTACTTGATGTCATTTTTATATCGGGCATATCCTAGGTACCATAAGACACTTGCGACATGGGAACATGAACCTAATGTTCTAGCGCCGCTCTTACAGGTGCAATAGTATCCCAATATCAAATTACCTTCATCCATATTTTCATTCGGCATTCTAAAGTGTATCCATATTTGGTATTTAGTAGCATTTTGAAAACGTGAATGAAGTCTAAGATGAAGTAGATCGAGTTCATTATTTGCTTCGTTTACTTCGAAAAGATTATCACCATGCTGAAGCGTATCCTGAATGTATGAATTTGCGAGTTTAATTTGGTATGTTCCAACGGTAAGTTCTTTTAAATAATCGATGTCTAATCTAGGAAATTCTAAGTCAAATTCTGGATTTAAAAGTCTCCATACCCCTCTTCGTCGACGCAACTGGTCCGTCTCGACTCTAATTTGTAATTGATTAGGCAACTGAGCTTTTTGTAGGATTGAATGAGCCAGTTGCAGGTTAGCTCCTTGCATTAAAATTGGCTCTCGGTATCTGTTTAGAAGTGCACCAGCAATTCGATAAAAGTCACCAATATTCGGCACGTGATGCATGTGAACTCTGTCTTGAAAAAATTTATATACCGATTTAATATGACCGTTTCTAGCTTCAATAATCCATCTCGTTTTGGTAATTAGTCTAGATTCATTTGCTTCTTCTGTATTCAGCTGAGTTTGGCCGCGTGGAAGTACTGGAGGCATTTTATAATCTATTCCCAATTGATCCAGAAGAGGCAAAATATCCCTATATCCACGGTCTACGATAACAATGTCTCCAGGCTGCAACCATTCTCTGAGACGGTTGGCATCCATATTAAATTCGTTTCGCAACATAGCAGCATCATTATTTCTGCTATCAGAAAAATATGGTCCCTGTATGTCGAGAATGTATCCGTCTGGTGCGACCAAGAGTGCAGGTTTCACCAAATGACGGTGCTTGTAGACTGAATACGATTGCCTTAAGGCCCTAAAGTTGGTGCTTTTTGGGATGTAGCAATATGTCCCATCGATATAAAGAATAATTTTTGGATTATTGGGTTCCGGATTATACAATGAGTTAGAAAATTCAGTAACATGCTGGGTTATATACTGATCCCTAGTGATTGCACCCAACCCTATATTTTCTGGAACAAAGCGGCCCATTAAGGATGTTCTTACATTAGCTATTGCTAAACTCACTGCTGCTCTGCTTGTGTATCCAAATATTATTTTTAAAAATTCATCACTTAGGTTTTGTCGGAGTTTGCAAAGAAATGCCAATAAATCTATTTTTAAAATACGCCTGTTAAATCCATCCACTCTTTGAACTACGTCACAAAATGTGAACAGATCAATAAATTGTTGTTTTGTTATTGATAAAATATATTTAAATTCTTCATCTGAGAAACTATTTTCGTCAGAAAAAGACGTTTTTTGAGAATTCGATGCTTTTTCCCGCAAGTTTTGTAAAAATATGGATAATTGTATACCTTTAAGTTTAACAAAACGGCTAACAAATTGCAGACCGGGTAGCAGCATTGGTAGTATGTATCCTTCTTCATTTAAGTGATGTTGGCAAATTCTAGCTGATTCAGGAACGTAGATATTTCTAGATATAAATATATCAACCCGACACTCATTTGAAAGTCTGTGAATATTGTAGTCACGATTACATATTAAACACGTGCTGTTTCTGCTTTGTTTCAAAATATTTAGTTTTAAACATTCAGGATCGTTTTCCAACTGGTGGACTTCTGCGTTTATGGATATGTTACAATTTAAGCAAATTCTTGTATTCTCATCAATTTCAAGAGGTTCGTTATAAAATTCTTCCCTGCGTCTTATAGCAATTTGTCGTTTTTCTTCATTTTCATCTCCTGCTATTCTTACCATTTGCCTTTGGGGATTTGCAATGTTGCAAGTATAACAGCGATTGCGAAAAGCCATTGTATCTATTACTAAACTGCTATACTAACTGTCAGTAGATAGAACGTCCTTTAACTTTAACGGTTCTGTAACTAACGACAATGACGTTTAGATTGTGACAATTGTACAAGAAATCAAATCGTTAAATTTTATTCTAAACATCATCGCCTTTAGTTATTGAATCTTTAAAGTTAAAGGACGTTCTATCTACTGACAGTATAAGTAATATTAAACTATAAAACTTTGACATTGATGTGTCGGCCATTTTGATAACAGTCTACTATTCATAAAAATATTAAATACAAAGAAAACTTGCATACTTATTCAAAAACAATTTTTTAAGAACAATAATATTTCAAACCTTTTTTTTGTTTTTTCTCACTATTCATTTTCTGTCAAATATCAAAATAGATAAAATACAGGAATCAAAAAAACAAAATAAAGGACTGCAGTTTCTGCAAAGGAGAAAGGGTTGATAATCAATATAAATATTAGAACTTTTAAAAGTATTAGTTCACATTTGAATACTTTTAGAACACCCTATACAATCAGTTACCATTAATATATTATTATCTAAAAGCTTATTTACATTATATAGATTATACAGATGATTATCTTGGTATATTATAGATTATTATTAACATTTCTAGTTTAATAATATTTGTGGGACGGCCTGGCCTGTATAATAAAACAATCATTGGTACATTGTTTAAAATTTTGATGTTACCCTGTATTATATTATTTGGCACAACTTCGTACCAAAAATTAAAAGAAAATCATGGATTATATCAATTATTTTCGGAATACCTAAAATGTGTAATTTATATTTTTTGGGACACCGTATCTCCGGTCGTAGACATAAAGTCTCTCTAAAAACTTCAGAATTTATTAATAATACCTAAAAACATAATATATAAAAAAATTATCAATTTTAACCGGGACCACTTTTCCCATGTTACCGGTACGTTGTCCTTTACATAAATAAACAATAACTAAAAATTTAATTAGTATTTAGAATTTCGTAAAATTTTATGATTTTTTTTTTAATTTAGATGGGAACCCATCCCAAAATTTTTTTTTTTAAATTGCATAATGGTTAAAAGGCAGATCATTATAAAAGATATCAATATCAATAAATTAGGAGAAAAAAATACTATAAATGTGATTATTACCATAATTGACTATAACTATTAATTATATATTTTTAATATAAAAAATAACTTTTGTTTTCAAATAAATTGTTAAATTAAGTTTAAAATGAGGTCTCAAGTCGGCTTAAACTTAGGGAGGTTAAAGGGCGAGGAAGTAATGCACTCAACCTCCAAAATTTGACCTTAAAGTTGGATTTAAGATGGGGTTTGTATCATGTTTTTGTTCGAAATTGAATTAAAAATACCAGAATATGACCTCGAAATTTTTCTATCGGTCACCTGAAGCTTAGAATTGCATATGAACGTCATCTTCAAGGCTTCTCCTGAAATTCACTATCAAATGAACCGAGACTTCTCACCCAAGGGTTTTTGGGTTGCTAATTCCAAATCTGGCATCGAAAATCTCCCTCCGGGTACCTGGTGCACCAGTACCTGGGTATCGACATCATCCTCAGAAGTTTTCCAGTTACATTCGTAGAAACGCACCGAAAATCGTAGCAGTGGGTTTTTTGCGCCGCTTTTCTCGAATTTTTCATCGGCGATAACCCCCCGGATATTTGGTGCACCTGAACATGGACATTAACGTCATCTCCAGGAATATCAATAAAACCACTATCGCACGTTCGTCATAATTATTGTGGATATACGTATTATAATTATTCATGATGGTAGAGAATGTTTTTATAGTCATATCAAAAGGAGAGGGAAATCAAGATAAGTTGAGAAGGGACACGATGAGAGGAAATCAAGCGATTCTGAAAATAAAATATACGAAGCAGAGGAATAATTCAAATACAGGGGGACACAGGAAAAAAAGTAACCCGTTTTCAGATTTTAATTTGGACCAATACTAAGGGAGATAGATAATTTTTCTCTCTAAGACGTTGAATTCCCTATACCTATTCTCTAAGTGGTGTAGACTATCTACTATTAGTAGATAATCTACGTTGCTTCGAACCCAGATATAGGGAATTCAACTTGTTAGAGAAGGAACGTATGTATCTCCATTATTTTTCATCTAGATTAGAGATAACGTCGGTTCTGGTCTTCAGGTACTTCAGGTCCGTTTGGTCTAGTCTTCGGCTCTGTTAGTCCTTGGAGGATCACGAATGTTTGACAGATTTTTCGTAGCCATATGAATACAAATCCGATTTAGTATTTTTTAGAATTCCAAAGGTATTAAAGAAGAGATAACTCCCATTTCAGATAATCTACAATTTATTCATTACTTTTTAGGGTTCCGTACCCCAAAGGGTCAAAACGGAACCCTATTGCTCTCACTCGCGTGTCCGTCCGTCCGTCCGTCTCTCACACCGGTATAAGCTAAACCGTTGGAGCTAGATACTTCAAATTTTCACAGTTTATGCGTCTTGTTGACCCAAAGCCATATAAACTGTAAAAAATATTTTTAAAAGTTTTTAAGGGGTGCTCCCATACAACTAAAGGGGGGCGCTGAAAAAAAAATTTGGTCTACCCCATCGAGTGAAGTATCGTTGAGAAGCCGCCAAAGTCAGCATTTTTTACAAAATTTTGTTCCGAAGAATTTTTTAACTTTCCATTGACCTATAAACTTGAAATTTGGTGATAATGTTTATTGTTACGTATATTTTACCAACAAATACCAATATATTAATAAATATGATTTTTTCATTACCATTTCCTCACTTTTAAGGTTCCGCACCTTCGTATATATGTAAATTGTGATACTCGATATTTTATTATTTTTATGTGTGCAATCGTATTAGTTTTATTAAAAAATGCATTTTTCATCTTATAATTTTTTTTGGTTACGCTGATATTAACAAATTTCAAAATTGGTTAATATATCTAAGTATATATGCGGATTGTGATATTCGATATTTTATTATTTTTATCTGTGCTATTATTAATTTTATTAAGAAATGCATTTTTCGTCTCATAATTTTGTTTTCTTCGTCGAACGCACATGCACTAGGTTATTTTTCTTTTCAGTTCTTTAAATCTTTTTACCAAGTATTTTTTATATTCTACATTTGGTACGGAACACTAAATGTGCGACACGTACTTGACCGATTTTTTTTAATGCTCAAGTTCTCTGAAATAAAAAATAGTATTGTTGTCAACTGTTATTTTGAGGTTTTTCGATCATAATAATTTTAAATCTTTGAAATTCGATCACGATATCTCATATCCATAAATGTGTCATGTTAGATATGTTCGCAGGTCCCATTCTGAACCAATTCCGAACTAATTCATAACTGACTTGGAGCACATCCCTAATTATGAACTGATTCTGGATTTTATTTTATTTTATTTTACCGCGAACGATTTCAGAACCAACGAAAACTTCGAATTATTGAATACCAAACAACAGACGATATTGTCTTTTCTTATTTGTATTTTTAATTTGTACAACCTAAAACCTAACCTAAATATGTACAACTAGCTATTATTTATTAGATTATTAAAACAGAGTGCTGTTTGCTACACCCTACACTACCCTATACCACACAACACACAACAAAAACAGTTTTATTGTTAATTTTTAATAATTATATCTCTATTCACAAAAACCAAAAATCAATAAACAAAAACAGTTGACAACTGATTAAGATTTAAGATCGATATTGCGCACGAGCAGTCGTACCGAACTTTAAGTACTAACAAAAATTCAACGACTGCTAGAATAGATTTTGAATCAATAATTAACCAGTTCGATGTAATCCGCGAACGGGGAACAGTAATTAAAAATTCAGAATTTTTTAACCGCGAACGCTGCTTGTTAGACTGCGCATGCGAATAGTCCCTGAACTGATTAGGAATTGCACCCGCGAACAAAGCTATGATAAGATAATTTTTGGTTCGTTTACGCAAATATTACAGGAAAATTCCGGATGACGTTGATTTCCAGGTTCCGGTGCACCAGATACTAGAGAGGTGGTCGCCGATGCCAGATTCGAAAAGAGTGGCCCAAAAAACTTAACTGATTCGATTTTCGGTTCAATTGCGCGAATGACAGTAGAAAACTTCCGGGCATAACTGCGATTTCCAGGTTCCGGTGCATCAGATACCCGGAGGGTGGTCACCGATGCCAGATTTGGAATAACCAATCCAAAAAACCTCCGGGTGAGATGTCTGGTTTCATTTAAGAGGAAATTTCAGGAAAAACATCGGATATGACATTCATGAGAAATGCTAAACTCCAGATCGGCGATAGATAAATTTGAAGGTCATATTCTGGTGTTTTTAACCAAGTTAGAAATTTTTTCTAAGTGTCTTAAGAAAATGCATTTTTTCGAATGCATTTTGCACTGCATAAATGCAATTTTGAACATAAACATGACCTTCAGATAAGCGAGGAATAGTAATCATGCTAAAAATTGGGTAGTGTGTTTTCAATAGATAAACACGTTTTAAGGTCCCTAGGATACGAATTTTCAAAACTTTTGACATTGTTGCCAGATTTAAAAAAAGTCAACTTATTTCACTTTTTTAACTGCTAGAGAACCAAAAAATGCACATCATTCAAAAAAAAACAAGGTGTAGTCAAAATAAAGAATAAAACTGATGAAGGTTTGTTACGTCTAGTTTTTATAAATTTATATATGGAAAAAGATCCATTTATTTGCATCACATAATTTGCAGAAAAGTGCAGTTATATGGGATCTCAAAAAATTAGAAGAAAAAATTTACAATTCAAAATTGATATTTTTCTGGTTTTAAAAACCAAATTTAAATTAAAATTTCTAATTACATATTGTTAAGCACCTGTAACGAAGAAACTGTATTAGTTATTATAGAAAGAAAGAAAAAAATTAGTGAATATTTTCAAAATTTTAGATAAAAAATTATAATTGTGAAAAAAGGGAGAGACCACAATTTTTTAATTTTCCTCATTTTTGTCTCTCTTCCTTGTCTCAAGTTCACAATCCTTTCTTAAAATTTTTTTATTTTTATTTATCTTTTATTTTGTTTTATTCCCTTTTAATTCCCTTTTAAGTTAAAATTGTAATTTTATTAATAATTTGTTTTTTCTAGCTTTAACATTTTAAATTGAAATTTATAGTTATATATTGTTTAGACCCTGTAACAAAAAAAAGTGTAGGCGTTAAATAATGCTAATTGTAGATAGAAAGAGAAAAAATTTAATTTTCAAAATTTTAGGTAAAAAATTGTAAAAAGGGAGAGACCACAATTTTAAGGACTTTTTAATTTTCCTCATTTTTGTCTCTCCCTTATCTCAAGTTCACAATTATTTTTCAAAAATTCTAAAAAAATTCCTACTTTTAATATGTTTTATTCCCTTTTCAATAGTATCAAGTTAAAATTGTAATTTTACGGATAATTTGTCTTTTCTAGTTTTAGAAACAAATTCTGAATTGAAATTTATAGTTATATATTGTTTAGCCCCTGTAACAAAAAATACTGTAGACGTTGTTAAATAGTGCTAATTGTGGATAGAAAGAGAAAAAATATACTAGATATAAGTATATTTTCAAAATTTTAAGGTCAAATTTCTGAGATTTGGCTATTTTTATGCTTTATTTCCTCGCCTATAAGTATTTTATTACAGGGAAAATTATCTGATTCATTGAATAACATTTTCTTTTTTAACTTTAAAAGATATAATACAATATCTGATAATTTTTTTTGTGTGCCGCCATTGATTTCTACCCTCCATACCCTCGGGAACCTACGCTAACTTCGACTTCGGACAGGAGAAATTGGATTACGGCAATCGATGTTCTCTAAAATTGGATGGGATCATATAGATCTTAAGGAGGCTGTTAGTGGTCCCTTAACTGACAGGAAATTACCAGGTAGAATTGGGAGTGACAGTACAAGTCACGAAAACAAAAAATATAGAAAAAGATGATGGATTAAATTTCAAAGTCGAGGCAATAATAAGTGTAATAATAACTTGAAAACTTTTTAAATTCGAAATATGTGCCAAGTAATAAAAAAGTTTAGAATCAACTTGCAAAAGTCTATTTTTTTTTTTGAAAGAAATTGTATCAGGCAATTATTTCAATCATTTTTAAGGCTCTACCGTCCGCTGATTTGTTGAACTCATTTAGGGGTCCAGCTCGTGCTGGATTATACCAAAATATTTAATTTTCTACTTTATTTCTAAATATTCTTGGTATTACAAAATATAAAGCTAGGATTGTATGCAAGTCAAATTAAAAAAAAAATAAAACGAAAAGACTACGACAATTTAAAAACTATAAAAATACTACAATTTCCTGGTAACTTTTACGGGTTCTGAAAAATTATAATAACATTTTACATGCATACAATCCTAAAGTTAACCTTTATCTTTAATCTACAAAAAAACAAAATTGTATTTTTTTAAAAGATAACCGAGTAATCGTGCACGAGCGGAAAGTATACAAACCAAAATTTCGTATTTATTCATGTCCGTTTAGTACTGCCTAGCACGGACCGCGTGGAATATTCGTTTATATTTCTCAATGCGGCATGCAGGAAAATTTAATTCCTAACAGATTGGTATGTATATGCTGTTAATTTTCCCCTCAAAATTTTGGGGGTTTACGGGAACATTTTGGCGTTTTACGGCAATACTACAATTTTGGATTTTTACAGAAACACGTTGTGTTTCTCAGTAATATTTTGAACTCTCAAGAATTGGTAAGTATGGTTTTCTCATAAAAATGAATTTAATGTAACGAAAACTACAGAAATATGATGCGGTATCAAAAAATTAAAAGGATCACAAGTATTAGGTTTATTTTTCATTGGGCCACACTATAATTCATATTTCTTCTCAAATTGTGTATTTTAAAAATCTAAATTTACTTTTATTTCTGGTCTGTTATCAGCTAATACCTAATATATTCCATCTCTCTTGAAAATAAGGCCTATAAAATGTCTGTCCTACTCCATTTTGTCCTTTTTATTCCTATTTTATTATGTTAAGAATTAATTAGTATCTGTTGTTGACACATTGTTATACTGTTAATTTTCCCCTCAAAATTTTGGGGTTTTTCGGGAATATTTTTGCGTTTCACAGCAATACTAAAATTTTGGATTTTCTGATATCTTTTACTATTGCTACATATTATATTGGACTAGCTATTCTGAAACTCTTTTTCTCTTTTAGGTTAGGTTCCTTTAAAAAAAAAAATAATAAACTTTACAAAAAATATAAAAAAAATATAATTTTGGGCGCCTTAATTCTTTTTTCTTCGGTTCTTCTTTTTTACTATTCTATATCCTGTTTACTTTTTCTTCTTTATACCCCTCCAACAAATCCAACTTCAACTCTTGCAATCCTCGAATCAGTTTCGTCTATTTATTTCTCCACTATATCTTCCTTCAAAATCCTTCTTAAATTGCTTCTTTTGACCTTATTTTAAACCATCTCCATCATATTCACAGTCTTATTGATCTTTTCGAAAATAAATTTCTGTCTTAAACTTTTGACAATTTTTTTTTTTTTACTTTATTCTTTACTTTAACTTTAACAATAGTTTTATTTGATATGATTTGGTTTTACGAATTTTTTATAATTACATTCTTTTTATAAAATTATTGTGACAACTCTTTTAAAATTTTATGACAATCTAAAAAAAATTATTTTACAACCCGTTGTTTATTATCTTTCTTTTCATTTGTTTTTTCCTCCCCTAACTAGATATTTTTTTTTTTATTATCTCTAAATTTAAACGACTAAACACACTAAGATTTTTTCTTTTACTCGTACCACAATTGTTGAGAACTCTTTATTACATTCAATAAAAATAATCTTCTAACAAACATTCTTAAATCAATCTTAACACATTTACATACATTCACACACACACCTTAAGCTTTTTCATAACCTCATTTTCATTGTCACACTTACATTTGACAATAACCTTCCACCTTTCCATCACTGTCAACCACAATACATACAAAAACAGAACTAGAACTACCCATATAACTAAAAAACCATATCAAATCCCCCATTATGAATTTTAAACGAATTACATAAATTCTTTAAAATGAATTATGTAAACTATTAACAACTATTACAAAATTAAATAATAACAAATAACATTAAACATACTAATATCAATTTGATAGTCTGTCACTTTTAATTTATATCTTCTCATCTTCAAATTTATACTCATATATCTGCTCTATGTTGAACACTCCTCGTATCATTCCATTTTCAGTTTTTTTTTAGCACCATTATATTTAATTTTCACTCTGTCGTTTTTCTGAATTCTTATTAAAATTTTCTTTCTTCATTTATTCTTCTTTCTATTCTTTTATAACATTTCCAACTTATTTACTTCTATCTTTCCATATAAAATACTATCTTCTTTTCTCTAATATTATCTTGAATTTATTAATTATTTCTATGCTTATAGCAATTACCCATATTTATTCATATACTTTAATTATAATTCATAATATTTCTTCATTACTCTTCATATTCTTCATATTTTCTTCATATCACTATTTATTCTTTAATTTTTATTATTTTACCGCACTTAATACTAATTTTTTTTTTTTTTATTAATTATATTATTTTATCTTCAAGATCCTATTTTCTTTTCTTTATTGCTATTCTTCTTACCACCATCTTCATAATAATTTCTTACATTTTCCCACATTATCCTATTTAATGATTTTATTCCCATACCTATGTCCATTATCAATTTCTTCCATACTTCTTTCCATTACTAAATTATTTCTTATGCTTCCCCCAAGAAACTTTATTTATTAATCAACAAATTAACTACTTTAACTTTAATTCTCTTTTTTTTTTAAATAAACTTCTTCCTATAGTCACATTCTAATATCCATTGTCCTTGCTATGGTTTTCCTCAGTAAATCCATCAATTTGTTTCTTTTCTATATTTTAAATTTGACCTTACGTCTTTTATATCTTTTCTGCATACCATTTTTATTTCTTTTATTCAATTGTTGTATTCTTCGTTTTATTTTTGTTATAATTTCTTTATATCTTGGTTCGTTTCTATTACCTTTCATTTTATTTATCATTTTCCCATTATTAATATTTTCTGTATTTACTTTCTCTTTTTCAATATTTTCTTTTATATTTTGTTCTATGTTCCTTGGTCTTTCATTTCCTATATTAGAAATATTGTTCATATTGACTTGTATTTGTATTTTATTTATTTCTTCCTCCAACTTTATTTCATTTTTAATCTTTTCTCCTATCTCTTGTTCAGTATTTTCCATTTCTTTTAATTTAATTTTTATATTTTCTTCTTCGTCATCATTTTTATTATTATTTTGTAATCTTGTTTTATCGATTTTTCCGTTTATTATCTCTATATCTCTTTTAACTTTTTCAATTCTTCCTTCAATCTTATTCTCTACAATTTTTTTATTTTCTATTATCTTTTCTTCTGATTCTTTGATGTTTTTCTCCATTACTCCATCAATTCCTGTAATAGTGTCCATCCATTTATTTTCTAAAATTCCCTTATCTTGTTGACCTAATTTTACTTTCTCTATTTCTTCTTCTATTTTATTATCCGTATAATTCTTTAATATATTATCTAATCTTTCTTCCATCTTCTTTCTTGCTTCATCTGATTTCTTACTTGCTTCTTCTGATTTCTTACTTGCTTCCTGTATACTATTTTGTAATTTTTCTTCTATATTCATCATCATTTTCATCATCATCTCCATCATCGTCTCTTGTTCTTTTATTTTAATTGGTTCTTTTTCTTGTCCTTCCATATTTTCATCAGAATTTTCTGTCACATTTTTGGTCTCTACATCTATCATGTCTCCTTGTCCTTCTATATCTTCATGTTGAAATTCCTCATCAACCACTATATCTTCTTCTCTTATAGGGTTTCTTCTTGCATTCCTTCTTGTTTCCATTATTTTTTTAAATAACACTAACACTTAGCACTTCTATTGATTTTACTATTCTATTTTGTTCTACTAAAATAATATTCTCCCCCCGTATAAATTTATTTTATCCCAAATGTCAACTTTAATTTAATTTGAAATGTCAAATACTGTCAAATTAAAATACTGTAAAACAAACCGATGTAAAATTTAATAATTCTAATTTATATCCTAAACAACGTTAAATTTCAATCACTCAAATATCATTGGTTTTAAATCAAAAGGTTAATTTCAACAATTGTGCTACAAAATAAAATTAAAAATCTTACCAATTTTGATAATACTTCCGAATGAAAATGATGTGGAATTTCTTCTAAATCTGCCCCACGTTGGCTGGCGACAATTTATATTGGACTAGCTATTCTGAAACTCTTTTTCTCTTTTAGGTTAGGTTCCTTTAAAAAAAAAAATAATAAACTTTACAAAAAATATAAAAAAAATATAATTTTGGGCGCCTTAATTCTTTTTTCTTCGGTTCTTCTTTTTTACTATTCTATATCCTGTTTACTTTTTCTTCTTTATACCCCTCCAACAAATCCAACTTCAACTCTTGCAATCCTCGAATCAGTTTCGTCTATTTATTTCTCCACTATATCTTCCTTCAAAATCCTTCTTAAATTGCTTCTTTTGACCTTATTTTAAACCATCTCCATCATATTCACAGTCTTATTGATCTTTTCGAAAATAAATTTCTGTCTTAAACTTTTGACAATTTTTTTTTTTTTACTTTATTCTTTACTTTAACTTTAACAATAGTTTTATTTGATATGATTTGGTTTTACGAATTTTTTATAATTACATTCTTTTTATAAAATTATTGTGACAACTCTTTTAAAATTTTATGACAATCTAAAAAAAATTATTTTACAACCCGTTGTTTATTATCTTTCTTTTCATTTGTTTTTTCCTCCCCTAACTAGATATTTTTTTTTTTATTATCTCTAAATTTAAACGACTAAACACACTAAGATTTTTTCTTTTACTCGTACCACAATTGTTGAGAACTCTTTATTACATTCAATAAAAATAATCTTCTAACAAACATTCTTAAATCAATCTTAACACATTTACATACATTCACACACACACCTTAAGCTTTTTCATAACCTCATTTTCATTGTCACACTTACATTTGACAATAACCTTCCACCTTTCCATCACTGTCAACCACAATACATACAAAAACAGAACTAGAACTACCCATATAACTAAAAAACCATATCATTGCAATTTTATATAATTTAATTTGTCTAACTTTATAATAGAGAAATATTGATCAAACTTAAGCGTAAGTTTGAACGAAATAAAATTTTTAAATCTTTCCCGAAGAAAACTTATATGTTTTCAATTACTTAATCCGTGCGACTGTCAAGAAAGAAATAAAAACCAAAGTCGATGCTAATCTCCGCATCCCTACAGCAAGAAGGGAAAGAGACGTGGGAAATACGACGCTGCGGAAAATCTAATTTATTTCCTTTCAGACCGTTCTGACTTTTCCATACCTGAACAAAATGAATTCTTTCGAGTGAGGGAAGCCGGTTTGTGTACAGATTCGTCTTTTCATTCAAAAAAATCCATTGACACATTCAATTTGCGAGAATGTTAAGGCGAGTTTTTTGAATGGGTCCAATACCGATTTAGGTATTTGCAGTGTTGGTGTGTTTATTTAGGAAGCGGATAAGCTTTTTATATGATTGTTTGATACAAGGAATTTTTTGAATAAAAAAATTGTAACATGAATAATTATTGCTTTATCTTATTTTAATAGTATATTATACACCAAAGTCAAAAGTTAACTATTTTTTCCACTACTAGCACATTTAATGTTAATTGCACTCTGAAGTAACATGAAAAATTCGTTTCATTTGACACTTAGATATGAAAAACTGTTAAATTGATTTTAGGTTACGTTTGGAATATGGATTCTGGACCTATATTTTATGTTAATGACCATTTCCTGGCTAGTTCATCATCATTTTCGTTGCCCTCGATGCTATAGTGTCCTTGCACCCACGTCAAAGTTATTTTGTTGTATTCTGAGTTCTAGGCATTCCCATACCAGTACTGATGTCATTTTTGGGTTCATAAAAGTCTTTAGTGACGCCTGGCTGTCGTTACTCTAACAAAGTTACGAATCTACCAATGTTTTTAATTTCCTAATCTCCGATCGTATTATTTTTGCTTATTAATAATAATTCTAATTCCGTCCTTACATCTAAAAATAAATATTATACTTAGTTTCTCCTGAATACTTGTCATTATTAGTGCGACCGGTAATAGACCGTAAATAGCTAAAATCAAAATGCACCATGAATATATAAAATATAATAAACAGCGCGACGTTCCTTCGAATTCGCCAAACGCGATCTGTAGCATAAAGTTCACACGTCGTCCGGAAGATGGAACCGCCACTAGCAGACTTCGCCTCGCGTCACGTAACCAACCAATCTCATGGCTTGCGATTCATTTAGGCAGTTGGATTAGAGATTCGAAGACTAACAACCGTCCTGCATACGGAAATAGAAGATTGACAGCGACCGAAACCAGACCCAAGCCGTTCCACAGACAGCCATACCAGTGCCCAGCACTTCCAGTGCTATACCAGAAGAGGGTTACCGCTGAGAAATTTGTATATGGTATAATACAGCTGAAATTTCTAAAGAGTGTTATTTATTTTAAAGTTGTTAATTTAATTTATATTCAGGGGAAAATTTATTGTTATACCAGGGGTAAGCGATAGATAGTATTTCAGGGGAGTTTTCTCGATTTACTAGTATCGTTTTAAACCCGGACCGGAACCAAGGAAGTATTTCAGGCGAGTTTTCGCGGTATACTACTAACGTTAAGCCCAGGTCGGAGCCGAGGGAGTATTTCAGGCGAGTTTTCTCGATTTACTTCCTTGGGCACATTTATTAATAGGAGAAAATTGTTTATTGTACCAGGGGGTAGCGATAGATAGTCTATCAGGCGAGTTTTGTCGATTTACTTCCTGGGACACTTTTGATTACAAAGATTCATGTACCGGCCGACACGGGATTGGTCGAGACCATAATGACCCCAGGAGTTTTTCTTTCTTCACTGAAGCTGCCCGAACAAGTGGCCTTCACGCTTTAAACGGAAGGTAGTGCCCTAGGCAATCCGAAACCTGGACTAAGGCGTCAAAGTGATACGTAACGACCGAAGCGCGTTACATATATTATATATTAGTACTAACATCCCGCTTCTCACTACTGTCACTTTTTGGAATAAAATCACTACCAGTTTGTATACCCTGAGTATTTTTCTCTGTACTTGTCTCTTTAATATATGTATAAAGCATTTTTATTCTGAATTGGGGATGTCGCAATGTCTTTTTTAAAAGTTACTACTTGAGGTATCAAGTTTAACAGATGTTTGTGTAAATTGTATATTGCAAGATACACTTACATTTTTCACAGATATTTCAGTTTGCTGATAATTATCAAGCAAACATTGTGTTCTCACACTAAACTTGGTATCTAATATCTCTTCACTTGTTTTACTAGTGGATGGTTCACTTTCAGGACATGTATCAAATCTCCTCTTCTTTGTATTAGATGCTTCTGACCAATCGAAAATATGGGGTTCAACATTTTTTTTAAGGATAATTTTGCTTCGCATCATTTTGAATTTCATATTATTCTACATATCAGTCTGGAACTAATATAATGTTTATGAATCAACACAATATTGAACTATGTAAGAAAACATACATTATGTTATGTAAATGCATTTAAATACTTACGTCAAAATGATCTTGGCAACAGGTATAAGTTGTGTTTTTGTTAAAATTAGTAAGTCTTACAGCCGGAAACCTACGCCTCGGGCGGTCTTCGTTAATGGGAGCGTTTAGCGTAAGCTATTTATAGGTGGCACCACCACTGCAAGCACCCTATTAGATTTGACAGCTGATTATTTCCTATAAGTTTGTTGGCGAAAATTTTGTTGCGTTTAATTATTAAAGTAAATTTTATAAAATGAGTTATAATAATTGGAATTTAAAACATTTGAAAGATGAATTGAAATGTCGAGGAGCAATTTTGCGGGGAAAAAAAGCTGAACTCATCGAGATATGTGTATTAAATCATGATCTATTGTATTTTATAGGTTATATTTGGATTTAAACATAATTATATGGATCAATAAAGTCTATAATTTCCAATTTTTGATCATAACGAGCTTTAACATCACCCATAAGTGATGAATAATACTCACAACCAAAACATTATTAAAATTTTTGTAATATTTTACACTATAAAACTCAAAAAAAACACAAGAACGAACCGATCAAAACAGAATAAACAGGTAAAATGCATATGAACTGATGAACTGTTTGCCCACCAAAGAAGATGGCGGACCTGTCAAAGTCTATAAACGTCAAAGTCTATAAACGTAAAACGTAAAACATATATGACAAAATTTTAGGTTAAGTTTTTAGGGATGCTGGAACATAAGCGCCTCTAGTGAGAAAATATTTCAGTAAACACTCCCATTGGAACCTTTACAAAATTTTTGTTAGATGTTTTAATTATTGTATTTAAGCAATATGGTACAAAACAATTTTTATATCGCTTATCCATAACTTTTGCAACGTTTTTTACAATAGCAACCGAATTTATGTCACGACCCAGAAGATACGTAAACTAAGGTAAAAGTAAACACAATAAAAAACACATTGACCAAACGACACTTTATAAACAAACGTCATCTATATTTGAAATATTCGTTTTTGGTAACAGAAACTGGCCTACGTTAATATAATACTGCAGCTATTGCACATAAGTGACGTAGGCGCACTACAAGTTGCATAGATGCAGTAATTTTTAAATATCAATTTTTTCATATTATATTAAATAAAAAAAAAAAGGGATTTATTTATAAAAATAAATCTATTTATTTCTCAAATAATCTAAAAAAAGGTGGGCTAATATTTCAAGTTAAACTCCCTCAATAATTAGTTGAAATAAAAAAAATAAGGCTATGATTTTAAATCACAACAGTATGAATAGTAAAAAAACTGACACCGAAATTTCATATTATCACTAATAAACAGAGAAAAACAAAATAATATTTTCTGAACCCCTAACCACTAAATATGATTTATTTCTAAAACATATTTCATTGTTTTAATCCTGACATACGTTGAAGATTCCTGCGTGCAATAAAACACATACATTTATCATAGCGTTGTCAAGATATCCTTATGCAGAGCTGTTCCTAGATGCATCTACCCTGTCCGATAGGATTACAGAAAGCCACCGAATAATCCTTTGTCGTCGCGACAAGGAATTAGCGCCTGATAAGGTTCCCCACAATTCGTGGTCCTTTATTGTTTCGACTTTATTACTGTCAGTGGTAGAACTATAAGGATAATTTTAAAAGAAATTTTCGGCTTTATTACTGCCAGTGGTAGGACTATAAGGATAAATTTAAAAGAAATTTTCGGCTGTATTACTGCCAGTGGTAGGACTATAAGGATAATTTTAAAAGAAATTTTCGGCTTTATTACTGCCAGTGGTAGGACTATAAGGATAATTTTAAAAGAAATTTTCGGATTTATTACTGCCAGTTGTAGGACTATCAGGATAATTTTAAAAGAAATTTTCGGCTTTATTACTGCCAGTGGTAGGAGTATAAGGATAATTTTAATAGAAATTTTCGAATTTATTACTGCCAGTGGTAGGACTATAAGGATAATTTAAAAAGAAATTTTCGGCTTTATTACTGCCAGTGGTAGGAATATAAGGATAATTTTAAAATAAATTTTTGGCTGTATTACTGTCAGTGGTAGGACTATAAGGATAATTTTAAAAGAAATTTTCGACTTTATTACTGCCAGTGGTAGGACTATAATGATAATTTTAAAAGAAATTTTCGGCTTTATTACTGCCAGTGGTAGGACTATAAGGATAAATTTAAAAGAAATTTTCGGCTGTATTACTGCCAGTGGTAGGACTATAAGGATAATTTTAAAAGAAATTTTCGGCTTTATTACTGCCAGTGGTAGGACTATAAGGATAATTTTAAAAGAAATTTTCGGATTTATTACTGCCAGTTGTAGGACTATCAGGATAATTTTAAAAGAAATTTTCGGCTTTATTACTGCCAGTGGTAGGACTTTAAGGATAAATTTAAAAGAAATTTTCGGCTTTATTACTGCCAGTGGTAGAACTATAAGGATAATTTTAAAAGAAATTTTCGGCTTTATTACTGCCAGTGGTAGGACTATAAGGATAAATTTAAAAGAAATTTTCGGCTGTATTACTGCCAGTGGTAGGACTATAAGGATAATTTTAAAAGAAATTTTCGGCTTTATTACTGCCAGTGGTAGGACTATAAGGATAATTTTAAAAGAAATTTTCGGATTTATTACTGCCAGTTGTAGGACTATCAGGATAATTTTAAAAGAAATTTTCGGCTTTATTACTGCCAGTGGTAGGACTTTAAGGATAAATTTAAAAGAAATTTTCGGCTGTATTACTGCCAGTGGTAGGACTATAAGGATAATTTTAAAAGAAATTTTCGGCTTTATTACTGCCAGTGGTAGGACTATAAGGATAATTTTAAAAGAAATTTTCGGATTTATTACTGCCAGTTGTAGGACTATCAGGATAATTTTAAAAGAAATTTTCGGCTTTATTACTGCCAGTGGTAGGAGTATAAGGATAATTTTAATAGAAATTTTCGAATTTATTACTGCCAGTGGTAGGACTATAAGGATAATTTAAAAAGAAATTTTCGGCTTTATTACTGCCAGTGGTAGGAATATAAGGATAATTTTAAAAGAAATTTTCGGTTTTATTACTGCCATTGGTAGGACTATAAGAATAATTTTAAAATACATTTTCGGCTTTATTACTGCCAGTGGTAGGACTATAAGGATAATTTTTAAATACATTTTCGGCTTTATTACTGCCACTGGTAGAATGAAATTTTGAATTGTCATAATAAATAGAAAAACAGTAGATTATCCATAGGTAACTCAAATGTGGTAAAATTATTCAACGATGAATTAAAACTCCAAGTCATACCACAAAATTTATTTCAGGTTTATAGGTTATCCTCTTCTTTTACAAATTTCCTCCTCTTTTTTAATTAATCTATAAATTTGGCCTCTTACATTATGGGTTTTTACTTTTGGTCTGTTACCCTTTCCTTATTGGTTCTGTTTCTTTATGTCAAATATTTCAGTTTTGTCTTTCTATCAAGTGTCATCTTAACAGCTGCCGCATGGTACGTTCTACTTTAATTTTTTTAAAAAATTAATTTTTGCTTTCTTAGTGCATCGTAGGATCCACTTTGATGTTATAAACTATTTGTGACCCTCTAGTTTAGGGGGCGTTTTGTATTGGTTAAATTTTTTAAAAAATTTTATAATGTTAGTGTTCAATTTTCATAAAAAAATTTAACACCATGTACAATTTCTTCGTTATGTTTGTAAGTAACTGCTTTTTGAGTATGTTTTATTGTAATCCAATTTTTAATTTTGTATTGTAGGCCCGATGATGGCATCCAGGCATTTTTTAATTTTGAGGCGAAGGACTAATGTTTTTATTTTGAAAAAACAAATTATTAATTTGCAAACTAATATTTAATAAAAACGCAGAAAATATAAAAAATAATATTGACGAGCAAACTTTTGTCCAGATACTTTAGTTAACATTTTCACTGTGTATGTTACAATTGAAGGGACCAATATCATATATAAATGGACAAACATTAACAAACAACAAAAATAAAAAATAAATAATTTTAATGATAAAATTGCATTAAGAGTTATTTATAAGAGGGATCTAGGTATTTTTTTAATTTTGAGGCGAAGGACTAAGGTTTTTATTTTGAAAAAACAAATTATTAATTTGCAAACTAATATTTAAACAAACGCAGAAAATATAAAAAATAATATTGACGAGCAAACTTTTGTCCAGATACTTTAGTTAACATTTTCACAGTGTACGTTACAATTGAAGGGACCAATGTCATATATAAATGGACAAACATTAACAAACAACACAAATAAAAAATAAATAATTTTAATAATAAAATTGTATTAAGAGTTATTTAGGAGAGGGATCTAGATATTTTTCAATTTTGAGGCGAAGGAATAAGGTTTTTATTTTGAAAAAAAAAATTCTTAATTTGCAAACTAACATTTAATTAAAACGCAGAAAATATAAAAAATAATATTGACGAGCAAACTTTTGTCCACATACTTTACTTAACATTTTCACAGTGTACGTTATAATTGAAGGGACCAATGTCATATATAAATGAACAAACATTAACAAACAACAGAAATAAAAAATAAAGAATTTTAATGATAAAATTGTATTAAGAGTTATTTAGGAGAGGGATCTAGGTATTTCTTAATTTTGAGGCGAAGGACTATGGTTTTTATTTTGAAAAAAAATTATTAATTTGCAAACTAATATTTAATTAAAAGGCAGAAAATATAAAAAATTAAATTGACGCGCAAACTTTTGTCCAGATAATTTAGTTAACATTTTCACACTGTACGTTACAATTAAAGGGACCAATGTCATATATAAATGGACAAACATTAACAAACAACACAAATAAAAAATAAATAATTTTAATGATAAAATTGTATTAAGAGTTATTTAGGAGAGGGATCTAGGAATTTTTTTAATTTTGAGGCGAAGGACTAAGGTCTTTATTTTGAAAAAACAAATTATTAATTTGCAAACTAATATTTAAACAAACGCAGAAAATATAAAAAATAATATTGACGAGCAAACTTTTGTCCAGATACTTTAGTTAACATTTTCACAATGTACGTTACAATTGAAGGGACCAATGTCATATATAAATGGACAAACATTAACAAACAACAAAAATAAAAAATAAATAATTTTAATGATAAAATTGTATTAAGAGTTATTTATAAGAGGGATCTAGGTATTTTTTTAATTTTGAGGTGAAGGACTAAGGTTTTTATTAAAAAAAAATAAATTATTAATTTTCAAACTAATATATAATTAAACGCAGAAGAAATAAAAAATAATATTGACGAGCAAACTTTTGTCCAGATACTTTAGTTAACATTTTCACAGTGTACGTTACAATTGAAGGGACCAATGTCATATATAAATGGACAAACATTAACAAACAACACAAATAAAAAATAAATAATTTTAATAATAAAATTGTATTAAGAGTTATTTAGGAGAGGGATCTAGATATTTTTTAATTTTGAGGCGAAGGAATAAGGTTTTTATTTTGAAAAAAAATTCTTAATTTGCAAACTAACATTTAATTAAAACACAGAAAATATAAAAAATAATATTGACGAGCAAACTTTTGTCCACATACTTTAGTTAACATTTTCACAGTGTACGTTATAATTGAAGGGACCAATGTCATATATAAATGAACAAACATTAACAAACAACAGAAATAAAAAATAAAGAATTTTAATGATAAAATTGTATTAAGAGTTATTTAGGAGAGGGATCTAGGTATTTTTAAATTTTGAGGCGAAGGACTATGGTTTTTATTTTGAAAAAAAATTATTAATTTGCAAACTAATATTTAATTAAAAGGCAGAAAATATAAAAAATAAAATTGACGCGCAAACTTTTGTCCAGATAATTTAGTTAACATTTTCACAGTGTACGTTACAATTAAAGGGACCAATGCCATATATAAATGGACAAACATTAACAAACAACACAAATAAAAAATAAATAATTTTAATGATAAAATTGTATTAAGAGTTATTTAGGAGAGGGATCTAGGAATTTTTTTAATTTTGAGGCGAAGGACTAAGGTCTTTATTTAAAAAAAAAATTCTTCATTTGCAAACTAATATTTAATTAAAACGCAGAAAATATAAAAAATAGGATTGATGAGCAAACATTGTTGATTTAGTTACAAACATAAAAAAATCAATTAAATTGATTAATATAGGGTCTGGCAAAAAGCAAGCTTCTCATTAAAGCTTCGGTGGTGAAAGATAAAGCGTCGTCCCTATAATTGACATAAAGCTCCCCTTCTCTCGCACCAGACCGTAAGGTCTTAATGTTATTACACGGTATTAGTAGATTATGTCGTTTATTTAGTGTCGCGAAGCAATCTTATTGCCAATTTAGAATGTTTGCGAATGGCTCTGTTTGATCTTCAGATCTTTGCGTATATTCATTTTTCATCGGAAATTATGAAAATGTTTTTACAGTTATTTTTTACTGTATCTATAAAAATTCAGTTCTTTACTGTAAGGAAGTCTGTGGTTTTTCAGAAGCGTCTAGATCCCAATTGCAACTCAAGTAACCACCGCTGTTGCCATCGGATTTGTACGTTAACTTGAATTTTTTTTTAATACAGAGGTTAGATTTAGATAGTCACGACTTCCTTTAATAAAATATTTTTTTTACTTAAACCTGGTAATTGGGATCTATACGCTAGTGGGTTTTTTCTATTGTCTTTGTTTTTGCTGATTTTCCCAATTTGTCCTTATTTGTAGTTATTTTTCCATATTTTGTCCTATTTCCATCGTTTTTTTCCTAATTTTCCCTACTGTTTCCTTATTTTTAATTATTTTCCCCATTTTTCCCTATTTTTTCGATTTTTCCATATTTTTCCTAAATTTTAATATTAAGGTAAACCCGGGGAAGTGTGAATGTGGGGCAAGTGTGACTATGGTTTATTAAATATTCTACGATATAGTAACGCTAATGACATCTCGTGAGCAGGTGCCTAAGTCCATTGAGCAGCGATCTGCATAAATACAGTTCACCTTACACGGCGAGAACTGAAATTTGACATTTTGTTTTTGTTAGTACTCAAACACTTGTTGATGAAGTGTGTTGTTGTTGTGGAAAAATTTTTTAAGAAGCTGTTAATGAAGGGTAAGTAAATATTTTATGGTTTATAGTGCAGTATTAAAAGTTAGATTATATTGTGTGTTCAAAGAAATTATGTTATTTCAATTTTTAACCGAATTATGTCTTAGGTCACACTTACCTCGTTCATTTTGTAGAGTGAGGTAAATGTGACCACGTGGACAGGGGCAAATGTGAACTGGTATTTGTTTCGAATAAAAATAAATACTTAAATATGTCATTTAATTGCAGATTAAAATATGGTTAGAAATTATAAAAAAAAGTCTGATCGAGCAACCAAATATACCCAAGATGATTTAAATCACGCAGTAGCAGAGATAAAAAGAGGGGTTTTTTCGATATATCGGGCACATAAATTATTTAATATTCCTAAAACCACACTATTTTACCATGTAACTGGTGCTCGAGGAGTGAAGAGCAAGTCACAAGGTAGGGCCCCTGCGATTCCACTCGAACAGGAGACCAGATTGGCTGAGGGTCTAAAGACTATGGAGCGGTGAGGATTTGGAATATCCAGATTAGAAGTATTAGAGATTGTTCGCGAGTTTGTTATTACAAATGAAATAAAAACGCCATTCAAGAACAACATTCCTGGTGACGAGTGGTTTGCTAGTTTTAAAAAACGCCATAATCTTAGCGTAAAGAAACCACAGGCTGTGGAATATGCGAGAAAAAAGATGACAGATCCATTTTTTGTCCAAGAATATTTTGATATCCTTAAAGACACATTAGTAGAGCTAAAGTTAGAGGAAAAGCCAGACCTAATATGGAATATGGATGAAACATCCATTACACACGATCCTAAAAAAACCAAAGTCGTGGGGGCCAGGAGAAAGCCGAGTTCCAGAACCACTTCCGGACCAGGGCGAGAAAATACCACGGTTCTTTCGGCAGTTTCTGCATCAGGAACGAAGGCGCCACCACTAATTATATTCAAGGGGAAGAATATTTGGGATTCCTGGCTACCTGACAACCAAAATTCGTTTCCAGGAACTGCCTATGCAGCTAGCCCCAATGGATGGATGGAAAGTGATATATTTCATAATTATTTTCAAAAAACCTTCATTCCTGTATTGGGACCAAACAGACCCGTCTTATTGGTATATGACGGCCATAGTACGCATATTAGTATTGCACTTGTTGAATTGGCACGTGCAAATGACATCACAATAATCAAACTTCCTCCTCATACAAGTCATATCTTACAGCCTTTAGATTTGGCTGTATTCAAGTCTGTAAAAGATATTTGGGACCAAAAACTCGTGACTTGGCAGAGACATAATACTGGCATCAGAATTCCGAAAAAAGAGTTCTCTCAGATGATTGGTGCTACCTGGAAAAATGTAAACGCAGAAATTATCAAAAGCGGATTTAAAAAAGCTGGTATCCATCCTTTCAATCGTCATGTTATACCAGAGGAAAAATACCATCCCGAAAGTTTAAGAAGATTTAAAGAACAACAGGCTTTAAAGAACCACAGTATAGTTGTAGATGAAAACAGAACTCCTAATATTGACGCAATTACTAGCGAGAATGCACAGGTCACAGATGATGACCAATCCATACAAAACCAAGCAACTAACATCTTTGACGCAGTTCCAAGTACCTCAAAATTGAGTTTTGAGGAGCTATTATTGAGCACTGTAAAACAGACCAACAAAGAAAGCCCATCGGCCACAAAAAGGAAAAGGGTAGCCACAGGTGCGGAAGTCGTTACCTCGGAAGTAGTACTGAATAGACTCGCAGAAGAAAATATAGCAAAGGAATTGAAACAAAAAGAAAAACAGAAGAGACACGAAAAAGCAAAGGCAAAACAAGAAATTCAGAAACGTAAAAAGGTTAGAAAAATACAAGAGAGTTTTAGTAGTTCCAACTCTGAAGAAGAGATGGAGGAACCCTCATATGTGGATTCAGAAGATGATATTGACCCAGAACAGTGGGAGGAAGAAGGGGTAGCAGTTGAAGAAGAAGAAGAGCAAGTCGTCGAGTATGAAGCAGAGTTAGGGAAGTTTCAAATGGCAGTGGGAAGTTGGGCTGCTGTTGAGTATACGTCTAAAAAAAATGTCAAACATTTTATCGGAAAACTTGAAAGCAGAAATGAAAATGAATGGAAAATTCGTTTTTTGCGATACAAGCAGAGTAGAAACTACTTTTTTTGGCCTGAAATAGAGGACACGGATATGATAGTCGAAGGAGATATTGTAAAAATGTTTCCGGAACCTATTAGAGACAGAAGAAATCATTTCATTTTCAAATCAAATTTTGAAGGATTAAACCTTTAATCTTTAAAAGTTTGTAAATTTTTCAATAATAAAGTTATTAAAATTTTTCAAATACAGAAAAGTTTATTTTTTTTTAAGTTTCTAAATTATTCACATTTGCCCCAAAAATAAACAAATGTTTCTAAGCTAAAATTCATTGTCACACTTACCCCAAATTAACGGGAAAGTGTGACCCATGGGTATTTTTTTAAAAAAAATTTTGTAACTTCTATAACAGTTGTTCTAAAGATAACCTAATTCAGTAATAGGTAATAAAGTTCTTAAAGACTATAGGTAAAAAATATCAGGACCTAAATAATCTCCAATACCCTATAAAATATACCATAAAACTCAACTATTTAAAAACTAGGTCACACTTCGACGGGTTTACCTTATGCTCAATTTTTTTTATTTTTCCCTATTTTTCTTTTTTTTTCCTATTTTTCAATATTTTTTTAAATTTTTCAATTTTTTACCATTTTGTCACATTTGATCCTATTTTTTTCTCTTTTTCCTAATTTTTTGCCATTTTTTTCTATTTTTTAATTTTGCGTTTTCTTTAAAGCCCCCATTTTAATTATTCCTCTTTATCTCTGTCGCAGCCTTTTTTTCTACTGCAAGATCTAAATAAAGCCTAGCAGTAGAGCCATTGCTTTAATTTCAATGGAAATAAAGATAAATATAAATTAAAAAGAAAAGTGATATGTTAAATAATCAAGATGAACAAAATAGTTTATGTTTGTTTATGACGTTTATTCATTCCAATTTTTTTTTAAATGTTTTGACTGTCTTAAAGTGTTCCAAATATACTGTGGTACATAATTTTGAGTTTTATTTTCTATTAAATATTTGACCTTATTTGAGATATGGATTTATTTTTTATATACAGGGTGTTTTTTAAAAAGTGTCCACCCCCGATTTAGGCTTACCCAATAATTTTTGGCAAAAATGGCGAGACACGTCGATTTTTGATTTGAGGGAGACAAAATTTTTGATAACAAAAATCACTCTAACGTCAACCCCCTTCACTCCTCGCCTCTCAACTTTAAAATTTAAATAGGGAACATACCATGTGGGGCACATTAGGGAAAAGGTAATTCAATGCAGAATTCAAATCACTAAGTTCAATTTTTTTACTACCCCCCTGAACAGAAATACAGGGTGTTTTTTCCTACCCCCACTTTACTCTCGCACAATAATTTTTGAGAAAAATTATGAGACACGTCGACTTTTGATTTAAATGAAACGAAATTTTTGACAAAATTTGTCGCTCTACCTTAACCCCCTTCACCCACACCCCGTAACATGAAAATTTGAATGGGCGATACACCATGTGTGGCACATCAGAGGAAAGGTAATTCAATGCAGAATTCAAATCATACCCTTTGTCCACTGCTAGAACAAAAAAACATTACATAATTTGTATCAATAATGTTATCAGTTTATTGTTATTTAAATAAAGCAAAAAATTGTTACATGTATATTTAACCAATGTCGGTCTTGAGGACCCTTCACTGTACCAATTTAAACGAAAAACTAATGGTCGCATTCTAGGCACACACCGACCCTCCATACCAAATTTCAGCTTGATTTGTCAAACGGTTCGACAGTTATCGTGGAAGATTACACACAGACACACAGACACAGAGACACACAGACACACAGACACACAGACAGACTATACGCTGGAAATGGTCTCAATCTTCTTGGGGATCTCAAAATGGATATTTCCATCGATATCTTAAATTTTTTTTTTTTTGCTCGTTCACCTCACTTTCCCTTTGATGGGTCCGGGAAAGTAAAAATTAAACTTAGTAATTTGAATTCTGCATTGAATTACCTTTTCCCTGATGTGCCACACATGGTATGTTCCCTATTTAAATTTTAAATTTGAGGGGCGAGAAGTGAAGGGGGTTGACGTTAGACTGATGTTTGTTATCAAAAATTTTGACCCCCGCAAATCAAAAATCGACGTGTCTCTCCATTTTTGCCAAAAATTATTGGGTATTCATAAATCGGGGGTGGAAACTTTTTAAAAAAACACCCTGTATTGCATGTACTATTAAAGTTATGAAAGATTTTACATTAACAAGTTTTTTTCTCAAATCAATCTTTTGTTTTTATACTTCTAACTCCAAAAGCGTTTTTTTCACAAAGGTATTCGATGTAATCTATCGATTATCCTTTCTATTCCTGGCGTAGTGGGTCAGACCCTTCGGTCTCTAGGGAATCCTGTTTCTGTTTATAAAGCACCAGCTCGACGGTGTTTTCCAAAAGAACACACAGGACGAGGGCCCTTAGAGCCCTCTAAAACTGCACTAGAGGCATCGGAGAGAACGAATGTTGACCGAACTGATGAATTGGATTCATGCTAGTCCTTTTGCGAGCTATAATTTCATTAAGGATTGCCTGCAAAAGCGCCGTCTATCGGGCGAAATGAAAAGGTGATTTTAATGCTACGTTTGATGCCAAAAGCAGTAATGTTTGTGAATTTGGGGTGAAAGGATTTATGATGGAAATTGTTTGAACTTCCTATTGGGATTTATTTACGTTTCAAATGTTGTTTTTTTTTGTAATAATTACAATTTTATAGATATAAATCTAACCTATTTCTTTTTCGACAGCAGCAATTTAAATTTTTAAACACCAATTAACTATAATTTTAATTATTATCTTCAAAAAAAAATGATCGATGAGTAACGAAAACACACTAAATGCAAATTAATTGTAAATTAAATTTACGAGGGGATCTAAGGCATAATTAGGAGTAGACTAAATAGAAATTTACAAGTAAAATGTTTTCGAATCTAACGATGTGGAACTCTCCATCCCGGTTGATCTGTCGTGTCGTCCTGGTAATTAGGATAATTTCGAACGCTAGGGCTGAGGGTTGTTCTACAAGGGGTTTTTCAACCAAAGTTGGTTCAACAATAAAAATCGGAAAATTGAGTTTTAGTTAGGAATAGAAATTTGACATATTTAAATTATTGAATTTGGAACGATTATTATTTTAATTAATTTAAATATTAGAAAAATGCCAATGTTATACCATGAGACAAAAAATCTAACTTAGTATAATTTTTTTTATAATACAGGGTGTCCCTAATAAGAGTGGTCGATTTTAAATGTAAATGCACAATGTATTAATTGCTATAAATAAATCGGGTTTTTAGTAATTGTTTTCGTTTACCCAAAAGTTTTTTATGAAGTTTGTTTACATTTTATCCCATCAATACAGGGTGATCTACTATTTTTTTTCAAAATAAATAGAAAAAATTTGTATTATTAATAAAAGAACTAAACTGCGCCACTCTCTATACAATTTATTAATAAATATTTATTATCTTCATTTAAGAAATGTATAGTTTAATATCTTCTGCTTTCCAAACAGCAAAGATATTCGAGATTTCAAGAACCACTGCATTTTTTCTTACGGAAAACCTAACAGTAAAATAAATTAACAAATCTGACAATTTATTCAGCAACTAAACATCACAAACTCCCCTTTTTTTTATTTTTTGAGATGTTTTTTGCAATTTTTTTGCCACTTTATTTCGAGTTTTTGCGATTTTTTGCAATTTATGCAATTTTTTAGACATTTTGTAAGATTTTTTTGTGATTTTTTGCAATATTTTTTGCCATTTTTTGTGTTTTCGATTTTTCAATTTTTCCCAATGTTTCCCAATTTTTTCCTTCAATTTTTTTTTCTGATACTTTCCACTTTTTTCCTAAATAAAGTTGTTTCTTCGATTGTCACCGATAGATCCTATGTTTAGTAAATAATCTTTAGTTTTTTCAGTGGCGGATTTTCCTGTAGATATGTTGAATAGATTGACTTTATCAATTTCGGAATTAAAAGGATTAATATTATTTTCTATTTCAATAATGACTGATTTTAAAGCAAGGTTGTCCTTTTTAACTATATATGGTCCTCAAGCATCGCTTATATCTTTCGTTTGGTTAATATTTAAAATTTTTAACATATGTGAAATGCACGAGGTTCAAATAGAGTGACGTAATGCCCATCGCTTCCTAGCTGAAATCGAATTTGTAAAGTTTGAAATCCCCTGTTTATTAGCTGCGTCAGCATTAATCGTCTGTTCGAGTGTAAGATCTATAGCAGTACGCGAAAAATTTTTAGTTCGTTTTATTGAAACACCACCATTTTCTAAAATAGGTTTTAGACCTGGATGTGTTGTATCTATATTTAGAAGATTTGCACAATATTTAATTATCCATCTGGCAATAGTTTTGGTGATTCATTGCGAACATTAGGCTGGCGATTCTCAGTAAACAAAATATAAAAAGATTTATGTCATTCGCACGAATACTTCTTGAGAACTCTTGATACAATTTTACAAAATTAATGTATGTCATCCAAAATGTTGCTGTCGCACCGTGTTTTCCTAGTTGAGTGTCCTCGCAATTCGTATCATATTCACTAAGTAAAGAATTAAGTGATGGAAAAGAACTTAAGTCGTCACCTTGGAGCTCCTTTAATTCGTCTTTAATTATTTCTTAATCGTAATATTTGGTTTGTAAAAACTTTCTAAAATGTAATAGTTGTATTACAGTTGAAACTATTATGTGAATGCGATTGCAGCGATTATAATGAGTTCCATGTAAAAAACCTTTAGGAGAACCCTCCGCCTATATACCAAGCTCTCAGTAAGTATAAATGGGCCACCTGATTCTTCATTATACTTTTCGAGAACCTTAAAAAATATATATACATATACATTCTAGTTATATAATTATTGTAGAATTGCAAGATTGTAAAATTATAGAATTGTAAAATTGTAAAGTCATATTGACTGTACTCTAATTGACCGATTTTGGCAAATTAGCTGCACATGTGCTAAAAAAAATCTGCATCATAAAGGTAATGCAATTCACATAGTTTTTGATAAGTTGGTAAAACCATCTATAAAAGATATTGAACGCGATAAAAGAGCAAATGTATATGAAAGTAGTACACAGTTTCTAATTCAGGGTTCTGAACAATAACGCCTATCGGATTTTATGAAAGCAATGCGAAACGACAATTTTAAACAGTCTTTGATCAATTTTTTGTGTGATTTTTGGCAAAATGATATATTTATTGAAATTGTAAGTAATAAAACTATATATGCCAATTGCAATGATGATTGTTACAAATTTACTGTTATCGAAGTACATATGCAAAGAGAAATTGTTACCTTTAAGTGTTCACACGAAGAAGCTGACAGCCGAATAATCTATCATTTGTTAAAAATTGAAGAAAATACTAATGTGATAGTTCGTGGTATTGACACTGACATACTCATTATTCTGCTAGGAAATCTACGCAAATTTAATAAGAACGTAAATATATGGATGGAGGATGGACTTGCATCCAAAATATGTGTAGATTTGTTGACGTAAATGCAATGTTTAATAAATTGGGATCTAGTATGTGCAAATCTCTACCAGCTTTTCATTCTCTCACTGGATGTGATTATACCGCATCATTTTCCAGAAAAGGTAAGCTAAAGCCGTTTGGTATACTTAAGAAGGACCAGAAACTACAAGAAATATTTGGTACATTTGGCTATAACGCAAACATTTCAAAAGAACAAATTGAATCTGTAGAAAGGTTTATCTGTGCAATATACGGAAAACCCAATTTGTGCAATATCAATGACGCTCGATTCGATATTGTTTACGATAACTGTAACCCCAAACCAAATCAAGGTCCGTTCAAGAAAATTAAAAATTTTGATAGTACAGTGTTGCCACTATGTAAAAACGTGTTATTATTGAAAGTTAAGAGAATGAATCAAATTTGTTTGATGGTCCTCAAACACCTGTCTAGATGACATAATTTGGACCGATACCGACGAGAATATAGATGATGAAATTGAAGAGATAATGCATGATACTTCTGATGATGAACGTTAGAAATTATTTTGTAAATTCTTAATAACCATTATTTTTTAGTTATTAAAGAGATTTTAAGCTCTTTAATTATTCGCTTTTCTTCCGTTATCGTTATTGTGAGCATGCGCAACGGAAGTTTGTCGTTCCTTTAACTTTAATAACCATAACCGATTCCGTTACTTACGGAAAATTAAAGAAGAGAGTGGTTATGTCTATCGTTATGCTTAACAAAGCACCGTTGCCATACGTTTCAGATTTTCAAGCATATTAGATAATTTTGAAAAAGAAGATGCATGTGCTGATTAAAATATTTAACATTAAACTATTTAAAAAATATATGTTTCTTTAACCTACGGAGTATTTGTTATATTTTTTCTTTATATCGTAATAATATTGTTCAATGTCCAAATATCATGTTTAATTTTTTTTTAATTTTTTTGCAATGTCGTGATTGTAAAATTTAAATTGAGTATCTGACAACGCGCAAAAGTGATATTACATTCTTGAGAAAAACATAACCTAACTACTGTTAGAGTTCTATCAGATTTAACGTTGGCCTGCGAAAACATTTTAATTGTGTATACTTTGTGGATACTTTTTAGGTATGTGAATAGTCCTGATCTTGTTCTGATATTATTAGAAATTCAAAGAACCCTTGCTAATCTAAATATTTCCGGCCTTTCGAACCTAAAATATGGTTTCACAAACTATTCTCTATAGCATTAAGATCAAATTCTGGGATTTCCATCATCCCAATCTCAGGCACATGGAAAATATCTCTACGTATAGCCTGCCTTATTAAATCCGCATTACGATCTCTTCTATTGATAACATTTTCCAAAACAGTCTCCATTCAATTTTAATAAACAAGAAAACACCAGAAATTCTGAGGTTAGAAAAACCAAAAGAAAATAACTATCACCTGTCACTATATCAAGTTTAAAGTTGGGGTTTAAAATGTCTTAATTTCATTGCCGTGCTTATTGTTATGGTTAGCAAAAATAACCACAACAGCGCCAAAATAAGGAGATTTTTTAAAGGGCTTAAAATCTCTACTATTTTGTCATTTTTTTTCTATATTTTGTTGACAGTGTCCTTACATACACTACCTATATACTTTTTGTTTAAGTCTGATTCAGTCACAGAGTTTCTTGTCTTTAAGTATTTTACATGTTTTTTACAAGATACCTGCGATCTTGCATTTTTTTTATATAGGTATTTTTATTATTTTTGAATACTGAGTTCCTGCTTAGTTTTTTAACTTGTGTATCTGTTTAGTTTTACGTGTTTTCCAATTAGGATTAATTTTATTTTCAGTACCTATTTAAATTTGAGTGTTTTTGATTCTTTCATATTTATTCCTTTACATGTTATGTAGCTTTTTATGTTTAAAGGAGTATCTGCTAGATATTTACCTACCTGAGCCTCTACCTGATATAAAGTTTTGTACCTGTTTTTTTTTATGATTATGTTTTTATTTTCTGGTTTTAGCAACGTTCTTGCTTATAACTTGACCAGAATTACTTATTTTTTTAATACATTTGTCCGTTTTATTAAAGATTTTTCATTTTATCCTATGTTAATACCGAAATATAATTTTTCTAGAGCATCTGCAATATGTTGTTGACCGTCTGCAGAATTTTAAAAAATATGTATGTACTGTATACTTAAATATCTTTAATTTAAGCCCAAATTTGCATATTTACCTCATGAGGTAACTTACGTCGGATTTTGGGCGTCGCGTCGGACGTCTGCTCTACGTAAGCGTCCAAATATCGACGTCTGCCGGCGAAAATAGATATCTAGGATTTTTTCCCCACACACTGTAAAATTTGTAGGCATGTACCCATGAGGTAAATAAAACCAGATTTTCTCCTTTTTGACAAGCTGTCATTTGTGAAGTTGACCACTGCGCCCCGGCAGACGGCCGGTTTTAGGATATACATATAAAGTACTTTCATCAAAGAAACTCAAACCTTTAATACCCGATGAGGTAACTTATTTGCTTCTCGGCTGTAGGTCTATTATCTATAGTTATCGCAACAACACTGCTTTACGGTAATTGATTTTAAATTTAACCTTATAAATATTCGGTAGTTTGCGTCGAGTCAAGATAAAGGTGAAATTGAAAGTATTTTAGAAGCTTGAATATTACCTGTTAAATTTCTTTAATGTCATTTTAAATGTTTTTTAAAGAACCTACCCGATTCCAACATAATGAATTCTTTTTAAGTATTTATGATGGGTCTGGGTTTTCCCAATCTTTCAATTTAATTGCAGTCTTTTACTAACATTGTTCAGGATGAATATTACTTTTCTATTCAATATTTTAAATTAAATAAATTATTTTAAAATCCTATTTGAATAAATATTTTTCCGTTTAATGTGAGGGTAAAAAATTTAACCGAATGTAATCAAAAATGTAAATAGTGAATATGCTATCTAAACTTTCACAGCATAATATAATAAACTGCTGGGAATGAATAAAATAAAAAAAGTAATCGAGATAATACGAAAGGCAAATCACGATCACATTACGGTGTTTCAAAGTTAAGGTTACGGTATGTTGTTCATTTACGCTAATTCGCTATTTGCTTTAAGCACCAATATGCGCAAGCGTAGATGTCAAAATAAGGTTACCGTATTTCTTTGGAGCGTGGCGATAACTCCCTAATAAAGAATAGTAACGTTGTTCCCTATGATGTCAAATTTTAGTCGTACTACACCACAATGTAAACTTATCAGTTTCTATGAATGTATCAGATAAAGCGATGTTGTCAGTTATTTTACAATAACATTTTATTTTGAATTATTTTATTATTTTTTCACAACAACGGAAAAAAATGTCCCTTGAATAACTGAATTACTTGTACATATATGAAAATATTAATTAAAACTTATTTCCGATTACAAACGATCTCATTATCCTATTTTTTTTCCTCTACCTTAATCCCTTTTTTGCAATGCATCTTCAGGCATGAATCGAGCAAATTGGGCGTAGCAAGACAGTGATGAATGGATGGATTTCCAAAAGACGTGTTTCCGAATTGGCTACAAGTCCGGATTAGGAACGCCATCAGATCAAATCTTCACAGAATTCATGACAATACGATTTTTGTCCCTTTTTTTCTGGCCCTATTTCAGCTGGCCTTTTTTAAAACCGGCCGATATAAGAGAATAAAATTACTAGAGATATATTCAGGAAAAGGGATAAGCTTATTTTGAAAAATTATTAATAAATATCTGATATTTTAGTATAAATTGATATTAAATTGAAATTAATTCGACATTATTATACCGATTTTAATCCACTAAAATAAAGAAAAGTTTCTTAATAATACCGATAAATTTCTTTTTATATCAGTTTAATAGTGTAATTCTAGTCCCTTTCCAATTCTAGCCATCATAAACGCTTACACTGAGCAGATGTACCCTTAAAAGGTCTCTGCTATTCCTCATAACACCCTCAACGCGAAAGCAAAAGTAGACATTAAACAAAGGAGTACGAATAGGAAAAAAAGAAAAAAAAATATGTATTATGTAATACAATTTTTAACTACATACAAAACGTTAATAAGCTTTAAATTAAGAGAGTGTCTAGAGATCTGTGTCTTTTAATTTATTTTATTAAAAGAAGTCTTGATGATCTAAATCTAACCTGTGTATTTTAATTTATTTTATTAAAAAAAGTTTTAACTATCTAAATATAACCTGTAAATTTTAATTTATTTTAATAAAAGCTGTCGTGACTATCTAAATATAACCTGTGTATTTCAATTTATTTTATTAAAATAAGTCTTGTCTATCTAAATCTAGCCTGTGTATTAAAAAAAATAAATAACTTCCATTTATTTCGTAAAAAAAATAAATCCTCAGGAATCAAACCAATAACTTCTATATGTAACGAACACACGCTTCCATTAGACCACACCGTATCATAATGATGAATAATCAAACTTTCAAGTTAACGTACAACTATTAGGCAGTCGGATCGCGCGCATGCCGAAGCTCGGACCTCTGGACACTCTTATATTAAATAATAAACATTTGTGTCTAAATTTTCCAAAAGACTGTCACCGTGTTAAAAATAATCTCTCTAAACTAAGAATATTATTTAAAAATATCCTTAATACTAAGAACATAAGATGAGGATATAACTTGTTTAATGACATTAATTCTTTCTTCTTCTTCTTCTTAAGACTTCAGCTGCCTGGGCTATTCAGCCTACAATATTTCTTTTTCTCAGTGACATTGTCACTCTCTTCTAGACCATTATGGTTAAGGACCTTCACCTAGTTAAAATTTTTAAAAACCATTATGCGTCTCATGACAAATAGAACTGCAAGTAATAGAGGAAGAATGGAAAAACCCATAAAGACTACGGCGATAACAACGACATCTACATATGCCAGTACATGACCCAGTATTTCTGGATCTTATACTTATACATAAAACAAATAGGATAAAGACATACTATGACTACAAGAATCTTAAGACTTATAATTACAAAACGATAAGAATAAACAACAAGATAATGACTAAAGACCAGCTAGACAAAGAGACAGACAATATTACAATGATGCTACAGACCACACCACAACTAATCTAACGAAAATAACAAAAAATCATTAGGATATATCACAAGACATAAAAGATATAATCAAGGATAAAAACCAAACCAGACGAAAGTAGCAAAGACACAAGATAAAAGTTCTAGACAAGCTAATACAAATATAAAAACGAGAAATAGAACAAGTTTATATCGGAAATCAATCTTTTGGCGTATAGTACAATGACTAAGGAAATATAAAACGAAGATTCCCTCCATAACAGTGGATAATACGACACACTTTACATTTAGCGTATATTTGAGACACTTTAAATAACAACGCCCCAACAGACCGACAGTATCGAGACCTGCTCGAATCCGCTATCGTGAAGCCTGTGAGAAATACTCAATTAATGAATTCACATTAATGAGTGAAGATATACCTGCAATCCCCCCTTGGCAATTCACTGTCCCTCAGTTGAACCTCAAGTTATCCTCCTGGAAAAAAGATGAGACGTTAGCCTCATCCTACAGAGCACTATTCAGATCCGAACTAGACCTCTTCCAAAATAGCCTCATAATTTATACAGATGGGTCGAAAACCAGAACCGGAGTCGGTGCAGCAATAGTAATAGAGGAAAAGGAATACAGCTGGACCTTGAGCTCTCACTGCTCCATTTTCACAGCAGAATTGTATGCTATATGGCAATCCCTTTTATTTTTCTCCTTTTCTCACTCACAAAGCTGCGTCATTTGTACAGACTCCTTGAGTGCCCTTCAATCATTAGAAAGCAAATTCACAAAATCCCTATATAGCTTTCGAATTGCAGAACTAGTTACTCACCTGTCGTCTGTAGGAAAAAAATGTACTTTCCTATGGATCCTTTCTCCAGTAGATGAAGACTTCCCTATTCCATTTCTGGACGGTAAAAAATCGATTAGACAAATAATAAATAAATCATTGCAAGATCGATGGTCAACACAGTTGAACTCTATAAAACCATATATAAAAAAATGAACTTATCCTATATCCTTAAGTAGAAGAGAACAAGTTATCACCTGCCGCCTGAGAATCGGACACACTTATCTCACTCATGCATACCTCCTAGCCGGAGGCCAACGTCCCAAGTGCGACCATTGCAATACCAGACTATCTATTTTCCATATCTTCTCATGCCCAACATATTCCCAACTCAGAGAGAATATCGGAGCACAACATACAATAATAAATATATTCAAAAGTGAAGAAAGCATAAAACGTTCTCTTTCATTTGTCTAGTTCATGAAAAGCTCCCATTATGCTACAACTAAAACCTACATACAGACGGATACCCCAAACGACGACCAACAGGATGAAATAGACAGTACCATGGGTAGGTGTTTTCTCATTCCAAATTTCTTGCTGATGACCCCGAAGGAAGTCAAGAACAGAAGCAAACCAGGGATTATCTCAGTTACGACAACCCGAACATGAATATCGGTTAAGTTCATAAAAAGCTCCCAACAACTAAAACCTACATACAGACGGATACCCAAACGACGACCAACAGGACGAAATGGGCAGTATCATGGATAGACTAACTAGATCAAGGTGTTACCTCATTCCAAACTTCTTGCTCATGGATCCGAAGGAAGTCAAGAACATAAGCAAAACAGGGATTATCTCAATTAGGACAACTTGAACATGAAGATCGGTTTGGATCATGAAAAACTCCCACTATTCTACAACTAAAACCTATATATACACGGACTCCCCAAACGACGACCAACAAGACGAAAGAGACAGCACCATGGATAGACTAAGGAGATCAAGGTGTTTTCTCATTCTAAATTTCCTGCTAATATAAGCAAATCAGGGATTGTCTCAGTTAGGACAACCCGAACATGAAGATCTGTCTTGTTCATGAAAAGCTCCCACTATTCTACAACTAAAACCTACATGCAGACGACAACCCAAATGACGACCAACTGGACGAAATAGACAGTACTATGGATAAACTAACCAGTTCAACGTGTTTTCTCATTCCAAATTTCTTGCTAATGACCCCGAAGGAAGTCAAGCACTTAGGAAAAACAGAGATTATCTCAATTAATACAACCCGAACATCTGTTCCAGTTCATAAAAAGCTACCACTATTCTATAACTAAAACCTACATATACACAGACACCCTCTAAACGACGACCAACGTGATGAAATAGACAGTACCATGGATATACTAACGAGATCAAGGTGTTTTCTCATTCCAAATTTCTTGCTGATGACCCCGAAGGAAGTCAAGAACATACGCAAACCAGGGATTATCTCAATTAGGACAACCCGAACATGAATATCGGTCTAGTTTATGAAAAGATCCCAAATCTACATACAGACGGACGAACAGGACAAACAACAAATTATCAATTTTTTTGCATAATACCAGCAGTAACTCATCGTGGACAGGAATTTACTGACTATGAATCTTGTGGTCGCAGTCTAGACAAAAATAAGTCGGACGGTCGACTGAACTCACGGAGCGTGGCGTCAAGATCCATATTATACGAGGTATACATAGAATCGTAGCATATCAAAAATTCAAAGTAGAATTATAATAACATTCGTGTATTTTTCTATACTTTTTAGGCAGGATCAGTCATAATTAAAAACACAGAAAACTATGACACACGAACTAATGATAGTTTTCCAAAAGGACACATAATTGATAACTTAAACAATTACCCATTGGGGAAATTGTATTATAGGTTAATATACTTTTAAGGGAATTGTAGTTTCACGGATTTATCCATTCGGGAAAATAATTTCACGCAATTATTTTCGGGGAATTATCCGGAAGCCATACAATACAGAAAATTGAGATTAAGTAAATAAATAAATAAATGATCTAGAAAAAAAAGCATAATAAAAAGAGCTTTAAAACTAAAAACAAATCAAAGGATAAATAAAATCTAGATTTATAAAAATGTCTTCCCTTTAAACAACACGCCTCTGTATCAATTCCGGAGTTATGAATATTAATGTTCCGAGTCCTGTCATCAGTGCAGAAATGGAACAATGGATGAGTTTCCTAAAGCCATATTTATTCTGGTAACCACGGGGGTGCCTTATATTAGCTCTACCTACCCCATTGCAAAAGGGAAAAACTTTATGACGGGTGTTGAAACTAAATTGATAAAAATGCTTTTTTCTGTTTTGCATTGCAATGAAATATTATTTTGATAACGATTTATTAATACGATGATTTATTAATTAATTTTGAGTAACATCTGACACCGCAAGACAAACATTAGCATCTCCGAAAAGCAATCTCAGACGCAATCAACCTTTGAGTAATCCTAACCCTCGTGTAACATACACTTCTGGGTCTAATAATTACGAGAAGTAATTTTAAGAGGGAGTTACATGAGGCATGGCATTCAAAAACTTCCTACGTAGACCTTATAATGGCGAGAAGCACTTTACCGCCTTCCGTATAAGGAGGAAGAACTTACATCCGAAGAAGTTTTCAATTAAATGGATATAGTTACATCGGGATATTAAAGAACTTTATAAATTAAGTTTCAAATGGAATGATATTCCATTAGTATATTAAAAAAATATATATTACTTGTAATTCTATAATTTTTTGATATGTTTCGTTTATGTTTGGTTTCGTTTATTTATTATAGAAAATAATGATTCTACATTTAGGAGATTAAGATAATAAGAAAATAAGGTCATCGTACGTTGCTGGATTTGTTAACCATTGACCAGAATATGTACAAGATTCCAATTCACATAATCCTTTTCAGAAGCATCTAGATCCCAATTGCAACTCGAGTGCCCACCGCTTTGTACGTTAAATTGAAAGTTTGATTATATATCATTGTGATACGAAGTGGTCCAGTGATAGAGTGTACGCTTTATACATAAAACTTCCTGGTTCGAATCACGAGGAAATTTTTTTTTATTTATTTTTTTTTATACACAGGTTAGATTTAGATAGTTAAGACTATTTTTAATTAAATAAATATATTTGTTACGTCAATAAAACACTTAAACCTGGTATCAGCGGTGGATATTCAAATTGCAATTCGGATCTAGACACTAGTATCCTTTTCAGGCCACTTCCAATTTTTTGTTAAACGTTGCATAGATTCTATAGTGATGCCTTTTTCTCTTACTGATATAACTTCACCAGGAAAATATTGGTCATCATAATACAAGATCACGAACTCATTTTGTGCGAATTCCATCATCAGGGATTCATTAGAATCTTGCATAGAAAAATCATCATCAGACGTAAATGAATGTGATTGCTGTTTTCTTCTGATTTATTCTTTCGAGGCACCATTTGGTTTTTATTGTTGGCCAGTTTAAACTGTTCGTCTACTTTTTTCAGTAGATTCAGTCAAAATACAGGATTTTTTCGTATTATCTTCCATTGCAGGTTTAAACATAAAGGTTTTTGGCTCAATAACAGTTTCTTAGCTGGATACTAAATGTAGCAATTAGACGTAGATGAATCTGATTGCTGTTTCCTTCTGATTTATCTTTTCGAGGCAACATTTGGTTTTTCATTGCTAACTTGGACAGTTTAAACTGTTCAACTCTACTTTTTTCAGGAGTTTCTGTCAAAATACAGGATTTTTCCCTCTTATCTTCCATTGCCAGTAGTTTTTCGTAGAGCAGGTTTGAACATAAAGGTTTTTGGCTCAGTAACAGTTTCTAACTGGATACTGAATGTAGCTATCAGATGTGGATGAATCTGATTGCTGTTTTCTTCTAATTTATCCTTTCGATGTACCATTTGGTTGTTATTTGCTAACTTGGCCACATTAAACTGTTCGACTCTACTTTTTTCAGGAGTTTCTATCGAAATACAGTATTTTTTCCTTTTATCTTTCATTGCCAGTAGGTTTTCGTGGAGCAGGTATGAACATAAAGGTTATTGGCTCAGTAATAGTTTCTTAGCTGGATACTAAACGTAGCAATCAGATGTAGATGAATCTGATTGCTGTTTCCTTCTGATTTATCAGTCTAAACTATTCGACTCTACCTTTTTAAGGAGTTTTTGTCAAAATACAGGATTTTTCCCTTTTATCTTCCATTTACAGTAGTTTTTCATGGAGCAAGTTTGAACATATAGGTTTTTGGCTCAATAACAGTTTCTTAGCCGGATAAAAAATGTAGCAATTAGACGTAGATGAATCTGATTGCTGTTTCCTTCTGATTTATCCTTTCGAAGCACCATTTGGTTTTATTTGCTAACTTGGCCAGTTTAAACTGTTCGACTCTACTTTTTTTAGGAGTTTTTATCAAAATACAGGATTTTTTCCTTTTATCTTTCATTGCCAGTAGTTATTCGTGGAGCAGGTTTGAACACAGAGGTTTTTGCCTCAGCAACGGTTTCTTGACTGGATACTAAACATTGCAGTATATGGGCGATTACTCAGGTTAAATGGTACAACTTCAGTTTCTTAAATAGACACTGAAATAGTCAGTTCAATGAATTTTTTTTTTGTTCCAACCTGGTCAGATTAGGGGGGACCGGTTCACCTGATTTGTACCGATCTTTGCTTCTCTTTTTCTATTTCTTCCTATTTTTAATTATTTTTTATCGTTTTTCCTATTTGTTCCTATTATTATATATTTTATTCTATTTCTTCTTATTTTTTCTGACAGTTCCCTATTTTTCACTATTTTTTTCGAATTTCCCTATTTCACCCTATTTTTCCCGATTTTTTACTATTTTTCTCATATTTTTCACTATTTTTAACCTGTTTTATTAATTTTTCGCTACGTTCATCATTTTTTCCATTTTTCCCATTTTTTCTATTTGTTCATGTTTTCTATTAATTTACCCCACTTTCTTTATTTTTCCTTATTTTTTTCTATATTTTTTTATTTGGACTTATTTTTCCTTTTTTCCCTATTTTTTAAAATCTACCCTATTTACTCATATTTTTCCTGTTTTTCATTATTTTTTCGCAGTTTATTAATATTATTTTTTATTATTTCTAATTTTTACCTGTTTCTTCCTATTTCTTCCTATTTTTTCCCATTGGTTACTATATTTTACTCTTCATTTTTCGGTACTTTTCCCTGATTTTCCATGTTCTATCCTGTGTTTCTCTATTTTTTTTTTATATTTTGCCCTATTTTTCACTAATTTTCCTGTTTTTCCCATTTCCCTAATTCTTGCTGTTTTCCATTATTTTTTATTGTTTTGTCCCTATTATTATCTATTTTTTTCTTTTTTTACTGTTTTTACTTATTTTCCCCTAATTTTTAACACGTTGACTGCCAACTATCAAATAACTAATAGTTAAACTATAAGATATCTCGTAGTTGGCACTCAAAATGTTAATATTGTCTCATATATTTTCTTATTTTTCTTGGTTTTTCTGTATTTATCTCTAATTTCCTTATTTTATCTCTTTTTCGTATATTTCCCAATCTTTCGCATATTTTACTATTTTTCTCATATTTTCTCTAATTTTCGCAAATTTTGCTATTTTTTCCATTTCTTCCTGTTTTTCATTATTGTTTCCTGTTTTTTTATATTTATCCCTATTATTTTTTCTTATTATATTCCGATTTTTTTTATTTTCCCCAATAATGCCCTATTTTCCCATATTTACAATTTCCCTATTTTTCTATATTTTTTACTATTTTTCCCAATTTCTTCCCATTTTTGCCTATTTCTCTGTTTTCCCAGCTTTTCCCTATTTTTCCGAAATTTTCTTATATTGTCCTGTCTTTCCCATTTTTTCCTGATTTTTCACTATTTTTCCAAATTTCCCTATTTTGCTTAATTTCTCACAATTTTGCCCTATTTGTTCCTATTTTGCACTGTTTTCTCCAATTTTTAACTGTTTTTTCTATTTTTTCCATATCTTTCTATTTTTTCCTATTACTGAGGCCCAAAAAGCCTCAGATTTAGTTTCATGATGGCGAAAAAAATTTCTTACCCCTACTTTTTATTACTTTTCTCGGCGTTTCCGAGTTCACTGAGTCTTCATGTCTGTCTGTCTGTATGTCCAAAGAAGAACCCTATTGAATTTGATCAGGATCGGACCGGCTCTTCCGGTACCCACCACACAAATTCAAGTGTCTTGCATTGAAAAACCTTTCCAATTCAAATTTTTAGAACTTTTCTGCTTCACAACATGTATAATATTCCTCTACATGTATGTGAAATGTTTGGCTAGTATTGCACAAGCTATTCCGGTACCAGCCCCACAACGATCCATAAAAATCAACTTCTCAATTAATAAACTTTGCACCACCACCGTTTGAGCGTCTTTACAATTTTCTTTATTTTTGCTTATTTCACATGTTAATACGTCTGTCGCCGTGAAAACCTAGGAAAAATATTGGTACCATCAAATCACAGGGTACGCTTTATATGAACCAAGGTAAGTGGCACATTTGCAATTTAAAAGCACCATAAACTTTCAGCTTAATAACTATTTTCCTACATTTTTTGAATGGGATATTAATTATCTGTTTATCAATTTTTAATTACAAAAGTAAATAATTAAACTTCCCTCGTATGTACTACCGTGACATAATCGAACCCTCATCCAATTGAGCACACCTCGTTCCAAAATTCTTCTCCCCACCAGACTTGGAACCGAAGTAACGAACGCAGGGGTTGATTTGCAATGCGGTTGCCCTCTGTTATACAATGAAACAGACAGAATTAGCCAATTACTTTGCCCTACGCGCTCTATGTTTTAATTACAATCTGATAATGGCATCAGTTTGTAACGAAATTTTATCTTTGAGACAGACCCTCGTACAAATTATTCTAAAATGCCTCAGGTCCATTTTATAGGATGAGAGAGAGGAAGCTGGGAGTATGTAATGTTTCTATTTGTATGCTGATTTGGATTTTCCGATATGAAAATTTGTTTTGATAGGGTTAATTTATGTTTTGGGGTATTTGAGGCTTTCTTTATCATATAGATAAACAGACATGTATTATAAAAAATAAAAAAATTTACATTTTACTATTGGTAGGGAGCGCGACGAAAACGCCATCTGATGGTTGCATAAAATCATGCTCGACAATTGTGAGAAGTATGGAAGTTGTGTATAAAAAATAAAAATTCATTATGAAAAGATCTCATTAGAATTTAAATAAAATGAATATATTTTTAAAAGAAAAAAATCAGTAAAACGTGTTGTGATGAACAAAGTAAGTATAAAACATGTAAATAAATATTAAAAAATATGATTCTTAGGTTAGGTTACTCAGTGACATCCAAACAAATAATACATGACAGTTAGAATAATAAAAATTTATGAATATCTGCTGGATTTATAGTAACAATAATTTATCATACTTTTTTTAAATAATTTTGAGGCGATGATGAATGTAATTATTCAATCAAATGGGATTTGAGTCTATTCAATCAAATCGGATTTGAGTCAATTACTCTCAAATATCATTTCAATCCCATACGATGGATAAAGAAAAGCAACTTGTCACGGCTAGTGACGTTAGAGATGTGAAAGAATTGAGATATAGTGGCAAAAGTTATTTAATCATATATAATAGTAGAATAAAACACACATTCGTCTAAGTAAGCATGCTACAGAAGTAGGTTATACATTACTTACTGTTTCTTCCAACTGTATTTATTTAGTTCTTTATTTTCTCTAATTTCCATCTAGCTCTTGAAAATTAACAACACAACAACTATTATCAACCATTTTTATATTTAATTTTGACATGTTTATTTATGACAAGAGCACAATTTGTGATCGTTTAAGTTGTCCCCACCATGCACTCTGCACCCAGCGAATAACATCATTTTTATTTTTTTTTATATCTGTCAACATCAATGTATCAATAATATTTTTTATAGTATTATTTCAATGATTTACTAAAAACTTATTACCAATAATTTTTAGTAGATTAATTCAATACTACATGTAAGCACTCACCTTGATCTTCGAAAACGATGTAGAGTAAAAATTTGACAGTCAAAGATTATGAAATATATTTTTTTAAAGGGGTGGATTTACATCAGTCAAAACATTTTTGATCGTGTGTGACATCATATGTATTAGTAAAAAATAATGTATTCAATTGGAGAATCGTGAGAAGCAATACGCCCTCTGGCGTTAATTTTACACGTAACTGTGCAAACAATTTTACCTTCATGATAACCACATCAAAACCAATAGCCTTAAAGATTGTTACACATGTTCATAATTATTCCGATAGGGGGTTTAACAGACACTTTCCATCGTTTCTACATTTTTTATTTTTTTATGGAAATAGAGGGGGCTTTATCCCTTTGCAACTCGGTCATGGTTCTATTGTGCTCCCTCTTGCAGGGCTTCCTACTTCATCGTACTGAATTCTGAAGCTTGAGTAAACTTGAGGATTCTCTGAACTAAGTTCTGTCAGGTCATTTTGTGCATTGACTATACCTAAAATATTTCAGCTGCTTTACACCACATATTATTAATTCTGGTCCCATAAAGGTATCGCCTATTCCTTTTTTTTGCGAGATTCTCAGCCTTTTTATTATACACTGGTATCCAAACAATAGTCACATTGTTATTTTTGCCAAAGTATTAAGTGATTGTAGGCAGCCCCATACAAGTTTGGAATGGTATTGGTGTGAATTTAGTGTATTTATCGCTGCTTGACTGTCCGAGGCAATATAGACGGATTTACCTATGCATTTCCTGTCTACATTTTGAGCGACGCAGACTGAAATGGCTTGGAATACCGTTGCATCTTGTCTAAGGTTTAAACTGATATCCCTCCTTGGTCTTAATCTATATATCCATGCGCCTTTCGTTTTCGAACCATCAGTATACCACATAATGCTTTCCTGTATATGCGAGGGTTCTCCTTTCTCCCATTCCTGTCTATTGCTCAAGTCAACAGAAAATAGTCTTTCAAAATGGTACTTTAGTGTCATTTAGGGTATGCACTAATCTCGCTTCTCCCTTAATGAGTATGTCCAAGGAAGGAAAATTTAACATTGTTTCCACAGCCGCTGTACTGCTTAGTGCTTTCAGTTTTCATAAACATGCCAGTCTTTGTAGACTTGCAAGACAAGTTTTCGCTTTGGCCACCATACTATGGGTCGAACTGCTTTGGTGTATAGCCAGTTGGTCATTTTTGGTTTTTAGCGCCCATATTTTGTCTCGCCATCATGAGGATGATTTTCACTTTTTCGACGTTATACACTAGCTTAGAGTCCAGTTTGGGTACCTTAAAGAGAAAGGGACCAAAAGAGTTTTTTGAGTATTTACCTTAAACACCAGTTTTGAATCATATTCAAAGCATTTTATATAATTTCTACATATTCTACTCATATGCTTCACTTTGACTATTGTTATAATATCGTCAGCGAAGTCTTGGATATATACGCCAGCTTCATTCAGGGGTCTGAGGAGGTTGTCTATCATAAGATTCCGTAGGAGGGATATAATTAGTATCTGTGGGCATTCTTTCCTGACAGCAGCTTCACCGAATAGAGTAGTCCAGGATACACCTTTCCTCTAGCATGTTTTTTACCCAATGGAGGGTTTGATTCCTCGATCTGATAAATCTGATATCATTGACTTGAATGAAGTGTTATCAAAATCTTCCAATGCTATTGGGTTGCTTCAATTTTTTCAATCTGCTAATATAATATAAGGCTGGTTCGCATGGTTTGCCATTTTGGTGGGCATCTATATTTCGGTGCAGCGGATGTTCCATGTCTATTAAAAAATTTTTCCATTGATTTTAGAACGAATGAAGAATCTTTAATAGACAGCTAATTTATAGTTGGTTTCTCCCGGTTACGAACTGAATGCAACTTTTGGTCTTCTCCATTTTTTAGGGATGTAACCTGTTGCCAGACCTTTAGTGGAAGTGTTGCTAGGATTTTTAAACCCTGCTAGAGCAGGATATGTTGATTACCATCAATACCTGGAGATTTATAGCGGTCAAATGAATTGATAGCCCATATAACCTTGTAGCTGATAACTTGCATTACAAGTTTCCATTGACAGGAATGTTTGGATTGCCCTACAATTCCCCAATTACTTCAGTTTCAATGCATTTCTTTTCCTGTATGCTTATATTCGCCATTTACGTCTTTTAATTCGCTTACCTTGTATGTGTATAAAGATGATTATCGATTAGTTGTTATTTATTTTAAGTCCGCAATGTTATTGACCCTCAGATATCGTATAAACTGGTATTTGTTCCTTCTAGTAATTCTAAAAAGAAGATGGGTTACTGTTAATTGACTATTATCTTTACTTAGACTCTTAATAGATATTCTTGTATACACTACCTTTTTATTTGTGAGGTCCATGTTGTTTTTTTATTCCATTCACATCGATATTATAACAGCTAAACTGATTTCGTCTAAGTGTGTTCTTTTTTTCGGTTATTTCCATCAGAAATTCCATCCTTGGGTAATTATATTGTCTTATTTTACGCCAACCTTAATAATAAAATGTGTTATACTCAGTAGATAGGACGTTCTTTAACTTTAACGGTTCTGTAACTAACGACAATGAAGTTTAGATTGTGACAATTGTATAAGAAATCAACTTGTTAAATTTTATTCTAAACGTCATCGCCTTTAGTTATTGAATCTTTAAAGTTAAAGGACGTTCTATCTACTGACAGTTAGTCTGTTTACAAATCTGTTTTGTTCTGTAGGTTATTTTGACTTAACGCCTGTCATCTGTCCGTTACAAGTGGTCTTAGTATAAGTGAGTTAAGCAGCATTCGGAAGTATCTTGTGGCTGTACCGTACCAGGGTAAGAGGTTCAGGGTGTAGGAAATTTTCACAGTTGGCAGATATGGTCAAGGGGCGTGGGCATAGTTGATTTTATTTATTGGCCGTTGCAGTCACGTGACTGGATTTTTATTGATTTGTCAGGAGGTCTTTCGGCCGTGGCAAATAATACATATATACCAAGAAGCAAAGCCCGACGAAATTTCTTTGATGTTGGAAAAATTTTTGTAACAGGTGACGGATAACTAATATAACAGCTCAGTTCGGTTTCGTTACTCTTTGCACTCGTTTTACCCCGCTCTTGATCTATCCATTCGGGTACTGACAAAAATTCATTTAAATCCGCACTTCATTCAAATTTATAGCACCTTCAGACAGAATTGACATTGACGTATAACTAATATAAATCGCGCATGCGCGTACAAATTTGGGTCCATGAAAATACCATAGCCTTCGTTTCTTTATCGATAGGTATTCTTTGGTCGTGGATTTCGCTCGATGTCGATTAAGGAAGGACGTGGGAATTTTTGGAGACGACAAGAAACAGAAATCCTGTTGTTGGTGTGATGGATAAGGATTGGCGTTTTTGAAATTTTTATGGAGCATCCATGATGAATCGAGGCAAGTGTGAATTGAATATCATTCTCATCTATTAGAAGGATTACTCCTCGATTCTCCGCTATTGTGGGAGAGAATTGGTGCTACTAAAGTGTTTTTTTTGGCGATTGGTTTTGTTTGACAGCAATTATCTAACATCGACACGTGTGTAGGATATATAAACTGGATTGCTGACAGTAGCAATTACATCTTAGTCCATATCGCCATCGATTATTGGATGTATGGTAATTTGAGCGTGGCCCTCAGGATTTTTGGAGTTATTTTTGACTCCTTTTTCGTCAAAAAAGGTAAGCTTTATTACTGTTCTGTGTTCTCGCCGGATCTATTTATTTTTCATAATGTTTAGAACAGCTCTAGACATCTGTCAGATAATCACTAGCATTATTTTATGCTCAGTCGCTCCGTTGAGTGGACATTTATCCTAGTTCCCTCTGAACTTCTACAAAATTTAGTGTTGATAGTTTATTTTATTTAATTTTCTTCTAAAGGGATAGTCATATCTAGGTTATTATGATCTTTTTTTTGACTTTTTAGGGTTCTCGTGAAGGGCGAGTACAAAATTTAGACCCTTGTGAAGGGCGGGAAAAGTTGTACATATACTAATGAAGGTCTCGTTCCACGTCCATGTGAAGGACCTGCGGTATATTCCTACCGAATCCAGCTAAGTCTCTAGAGTTTTAAGAACAAATAATATTTTTTTTTATATTAATCACCGAACCGTTTTGTTAATTTAGTTCTTGTAATATAATATTTTGTTATCATTATGGGCGGAAGAGACGCAGAACCAGTTAGTAAATGATTTTAAGTTTTATCACCTTTTACTTTCCCGACCAACCTCCTAGAAGGGAAAGTATTGTGAACGAGCTAAAAAAAAATTCGAGATAAGAACAGAAATATCCATTTTCGGGTCCCCTGAGACGATTAATACCATTTCCAGATGGAAGTCTGTCTGTCGGTCTGTGTGTGTGTATGTGTGTGTGTATGTATGTGTGTGTATTCTTCCACGATAGAGGCCACACGTTTAATCCGATTGAGCTGAAATTTGGTATAGGGGTTTGGGTTACCAGTCGGAAGAACCCATTAGTTTTTGTTCGACATCTGTCAAACGGAAGTACCACTATCAAAAAATGACAGATGCAATATGTCACGGAATTGGCCATGCTATATGTAATTTGAAAGCCCTAGAAAAAATCTATTCAGAACAGTTAAAATTATTTCTGCAACTGTCACCTGTCAATAATAAAAAAATGCCAAAATTTGAAACTTCAGCATTAAATATCTGAAGAAGTATTAATCCGATTGAGCTGAAATTTGGTATATGGGTTTGGGCTATTTGTCGGAAGAATTAATTAGTTTTTGTACGAGATCTGTCAAACGGAAGTATCACTATCAAAAAATGACAGATGCAATATGTCACGGAATTGGACATGCAATATGTCACGGAATTGGACATGCAATATGTCGTTTGAAAGCCCTTGAAAAACTCTATTCAGAACAGTCAAAATTATTTATCCAACTGTCACCTGTCAAAAACTAAAAAATGTCAAAAATTGAAACTTTAACATTAAATATCCGAAAAATTATTCGTGGATACTCGTCGGGAACGTTTTGGGGCGACACAACCGATTTTTTTATATGGGCAAGTAAAGCCAATCAGTTGGGTTAATAATTTTCTTGGGGTTTTCTTATATGTACGGGTATATGATTGTTTGTAGATAATACCTACTCAGTTAAGCGTAATGTAAAGTGGAAATTAACGGATCCTTTTCCTTTTGAGTGTCACTATATTTTTTTAACACCGTTAAATGTGTTGTATGACATACACCGTCGCATATAATCGACCTAACATCTGCTTTGATTTTTCTTAATCTCCGCTGAGAGCGCGATATTTTTTTGTGTTACTTGGCGCCCAATAAAGTATTTACTTATTATCGAAAATATTTACATTTTGAATGTTACTGGTATGTGGTGCATCACGAATAATTGTTGGTTGAATTATATTTTTTTTATTTAACTCTACTTATCTCAGCCTTGGACTAATTTATTTTTTTTTATTATCATATATGTAGCCATTGGGGGAAAGTTTACTACTCCAAATAAATTTGTTTATGTATTGGTACATTGGTAAGTCAGTTTAGGAATCTGAAGACACTACAACGGCTTGGCGCCCATTTTATTTTTATCCATCAATTTTACCCACTCCCATCACCACTTAGAGTGAAACCGAAGGCAGAACGGATGAGATCGACAACCTACCGATACTATAACCCCGGATTAGCCGGTTACATATTCTCAATAGTCTGACAGTACTTTCTCCATGGCTCTTTCTTTTCCACTTTAATATAATTATTGTAGCTCATTAGAGTTTACCTATAGGCCTCCCAGTGGCTAGTTTTCTGTGCGAGATTGTATTGTTTGCCCACTTTTCCCCCCTTTTTATTCAGATCGTTGTTCAACTAGCATACTTGTCTCTTGGATTAACTACGTTTAATTAAGCACATTAATCAGATTCGCCAATTCCTAAAAATATTTTTTTTATCCTTAATAAGTACAATTTATTAAACACAATAATTGAAGATTATATAATTAGATTGTCTATACTATTACTACCCCAACTATAGGGAATTCAATGTTTTAGAGAGAGAAAGGTATAGGAACTTTAGCGTATCAGAAAGAGAGAGCGCTATGACGTCACACACACCAGTTGAAAACTTCGTGACGTTTCGAACGTTTTTTCACGTTCTGTTTTTCGATTGGAAAAAAAGCGTTGAAAACGTCACATTTTACGACGTTTCCAACGTTTTTCAACGTTTACTTTTTCTAACTTTTAATTTTTTGCATCAAATACATGTATTTTCCATAAAGAAACATATAAAAATAACATGTCAAAATGTGATGTTTCCAACGTTTTTTCACGTTCTTTTTTTTATTGGAACAAAAGCGATGAAAACGTTGTAAAATGTGACGTTTCGAACGTTTTTTAACGCTTCAAGATACTGAACGTTAAAAACGTTCGAAACGTCACATTTTACGACGTTTTCAACGTTTTTTAACCTTTGCTTTTGGTTGTGAAAAAACTCTCACTTTTTTGCATCAAATACATATATTTCCCATAAGGAAACATATAAAAATAACATGTTAAAATGTGACGTTTCGAACGGTTTTTCGCGTTCTTTTTATTCGAAAAAAAGCGTTGAAAACGTTCTAAAATGTGAAGTTTCGAACATTTTTAGTTCTTCAAAATACTGAATGTTAAAAAACGTCTCGCTCTCTTTTTCTGACACGCTGAATTTCTTATACCTCTCTCTCTAACACTTTGAGTTCCCTATAGGGGCGGTAGTAATTGTATAGACTATCTACTTACATAACGAGGCAGGAAATGCATTATTATTGTCGATAGCAAATATCAATATATCTTCAATAGGTTTTATGACTTTCTTCCATTTAAATGGATATAAATAAAACAAAATTTTCCATAACAATAAAGTTTAATAGACGAGATATCAGTACACCGTTTATATAATAGAAAAGAACATTAACAGTATCTTTAGAAGAGTATCATCGAATAACAAGAAACACCAAATAGTATTTTATATAAATAAACAAAACTATTATTTTCAAGTTGCTTAATTAGACAGTGACGCCATCGCATTAAAAAATCTCTATTTGATACTGTCAACATCCCTACATGTTATGACAATCTTTTCTACACTGGTTTTTTTTTCTCCTAAAAGCACCCTTGGTACAAGTTAAAACAATATTTTATACATTCAAACATAGTTAATACTATTTTACATTTATTTACTACACTTATTTTCAAGCTAAACACTATCATCTACATCTTAATACATAAATAAATCAATTAAACTATCAGTACTTTACAAAACAAACTATCTGCTCTTTTTTATCCACACTGTATATGGAATTGTGCTCGTTAAAAGTTACTAGCCTTTTTTTCGTCAAATGTACAGTGCAAGGAATGTATTTGTGCACATACAGAGTGGCCAAACTGATTTTTATAAAAAAAATATTGTTTTAAACAAAAATAAAATCGATTAAACAAATTGTTCTTTTCTATATTTTGTTTAAATCTAGTTTTTTTTTAATTTTAAACTATTTAAGACAAGAAAATAGTATGATATTGTGTAAAAAAGCCCTGCTTAATATAGATATGCAAATGTTTCATTATTTACAGGCACCTTCATAGACTATGTTGTCACATTGATACTCAAGTTCGATGTGATTAAATTCGCCTGATTTTTGGTCAAAGAAAAAATGTATTTGTTTAGAACAATCTATTCAAAAATTGTTATATTTCTCAATGGAAACCAAGAGATATTGGATCTATATATTGTTTGAATAGAATGTAGATATTATTACTTATTGCTTTTTCTCCTAAGTAGAATTTATACAACTAAAGCATTTTTTCTATTTTTTCAGAAAATGAAATATTGTTTATAGTAATCCATGCAACAGTTTTAGTTATTTATTGGATTTTATATGACTTCTAATTGTTTAATTTCTAGAACGAATATATGAAAAATAATAGATCAGTCAATGGTAACAATTTCATTCATTAATACAAATTTATCTTAAAAAATTTCACGTTCCATTCATATTTAATCCCATTTTTAATAAATCTTCTCACTTAAGAAATTCTAGATCTTAATCCATATAAAGCATCAGGACACGACCTCATTATAGGAAAAATAATTCTTAAACATTCATAAATAATAAATAGCTAAAGGCAGTAGAAGTAGGGGTACTTGAGCATGGGAAAATTTCCTATCTCAATAGCATTGTAAGCCACGCCCATTTTCTTCGTTTTTTTCCACGTTTTTCCACGTTTTACGTCGTTTTTGTCGTTTTCAACGTTTTCGACGGTTTTCGTTGTTTTTCGTCGCTTTCGTCGTTTTTCGTCAGTCGAAAAACGCTGAAAAACAACAAAAGACGACGAAAACGGCCGAAAATATGGAAAACGACGAAAACGTCAAAAACGACGGAAACGGCAAAAAACGGAAAAAACGACGAAAAACGTGGAAAAACGAAGGAAATGGGGCGTGGCTTACGATGCTATTGAGATAGGAAATTTTCCCACGCTCAAGTGCCCTTACTCCTACTAAAGGTCTTAAACTCTCCAACCATCTTTCTCCACTTGTTTATATTTATGGAAGTTTCTTCCAATTATAGATTTCCGCTTTCCTTAAGTTCTTTTTACTTGCCTCTATCCATTTCTTAGGAGGCTGTCTTCTTCTACTTTTTTCTCCTTATCAAGGACCCTCTGATCTAGCACTCTCCCCACATGTTCCAATCAGCGTAACCTTTTTACTCTGACTATTTAGCTAATGACCATATAGCACTAAGAGTTCCGCAATTGTTGTGCTTCTCCATTCAATTCATTCTAATTTAACTGCTCCAAAAATTTTCCTCAGATCCATTCATAACCGTAGGTTGTATTATTGTTCGATATAATCTTAGTTTTGCTGCCCTTGAAACCTTTTTGGACTTCAGTATCTTTTGAAGAGCTCCAACTGCTCTGCTTGTTCTCGCCATTCGTTTCTCAATTTATTACCATCAACTTTTAATTGATTTTCAGTTTTTCTTTAAGTCAATTAATTGGTTGGGAATTCCGAGTGCTTGGTATAGTAGTGCTCTTATAACTGAGTAAAAAGTTTTGCTTGAAATCGATAAATAGAATTTATATGTTTTTTGTTGTTGATTAGAATTACTTTGGACCGTTTTAGAACAAAAATTTGTTCTTAAACACTTACCAAAAAAAAAAAACAATAGTACTCCTAATAACCATATATAACAGCATGCTAAGAATGTCGTACTCCCAATTATATTAAAGGTACTATAGAAATTGTTGATGATCTGAATTAAATGTGATCTAGAATTGATGACAATTATACCAAATTAACAATTTGGGTTCAGGCGACACTATATAACAGATATATAAAATCGAAAATAAAATGATAAAAAGCCTTGAGAAGAAGAAAATCTGTACAGCTGTATTTCAAGATATGAAGGCATTAGTAGATAAGCTATGACAGTTCTGGCGCACTCCTTATAGATATTAACATGGGAAATCGCTAAGCTCCCTTCTGGTAATTTTTTGGCTCATTCAAGGTCAGTTGTGACGTCATCAGATGAGAGCTGTGCGAGTCCTGTTCAAACGCTGTTTAAAGCTGTTCGAGACCTGTTCAAGAGCTTTTGAACAGGTCTCGAACAGCTTTAAACAGTTCTCGAACAGCTCTCAAACAGGTCTCGAACAGGTCTCAAACAGATCTCGAACAGCTAAACAACTTTTGAACTGGTCTCGAACAGCTCTCGTCTGATGACGTCACAAGTGACATTGAATGAGTTCAAAAAATTTCCAGAATGGACCTTGGCGATTTCCCATGTTAATTTCCATAAGGAGTGCAATAGAACTGTCATAGCTTATCTCCTGGCATTTGATAAGTTGTGAGATATTGAACTCCTACACAAAATTAAAAGGATGCTAAAATCGTATCTGACAGAAAAATACTTTCAAACAATATATAACTCTAGCTTCTGAAATTACCACCGAATAAAAGCAGGTGCACCACAAGGTACTGTGTCAGGACCATCGCTTTGCTTAATATACACCTCAACAACTACTATCACTACTACAGCAACATTTATGGATGATACTGGTATAATATCAACAACCCAACAGAACCTACAACAACATCACTTAGACATTCTACAGAATTGGTTATGGAAAGTCAAAATTAACAAGACCAAATTAGTCCAAGTCAGATTCACTATAAAACTTACCGTATGCCCACCGATTTTCCATACATATAGAATTCAACTGTGATGGTGTACGAAACCATCCATCTCAAAAATTATACAAAATATACAGTCTAAAATCCTGAGCTCTATTACCAATACACCCTGGAACGTCTCAAACTACACCATATACAATGACTTCAACATTTCATTTATAACCCAAGATAGATTGAACCAATTGGAAGGGTATGAAAACAACTTAACCCTCCCGAGGCGAAGAGAAGACTTTTTAATACCAGTTAAAAAACGATGCCAAATCGTAATGGGGTATTTTGATGAAGTGATTTGTTTTCATAAATAATTCATACTTAACTTTTTTTAGTGACCCGTATAATGCTAAATCTAGTGGTTATAGTTTATGGGATCAATTTGAATAACATGATTTCCTTTTACATGAATGGCAAGCGAAATATGACCTCCATGATTGTCAAGAATAACCAATATATCGATCGATGATTTTAGGCAATGATTAAAATATTTAATGGTCCATTTATTTGGAGTTGTTGACAGAAAGTAAATAAACATGTGCTTGATGCAGATAAACAACATATTACAGTAACTATTTTACTCTTTCAGGAGTGGTTGCAGCACTAAATCGTTTGTTGTTTGTTGTTGAATATTGGAGATGCACGTTTGATCCATGTTGAGTGAGTCTTATCAGATTTTTATTAAAAAAGTCATTTTCATTAATAATAAAAGCTGTTATTTAATTCGGGATTTCTGACAGAAATAGTAGAGTTCCTTTATCTAAAATCGAAGAAACGTTCTACTATTCTTTTCCGCGTATTGGAAAACTTCCCGCGTTAAAATATCGTCCTATAGAAAAACTGATAGCAGTCCAATTATTGGGCCACTCACTAAGGCTTTCCTTCCTCCCAAAGCCTTAGAATTACTTTGGAAATGGCGGAAAATTCTTATAACCACTTTTTTTCACGTTTTTCGATGTTTTCGACCATCCAGAGTCTAAAAATGCAAAAAATCCAATACCATGTCTGTCTGTATGTCTGTCTGGATGTAGAGTTTATTTAACCATCCTCTGCCGTTACGTTATAATCGATGATGTATTCTGCTGTTTTACGTTTGTCATATATTATTTGAATGTTATTTTACACTTAACCTCAAAATTGAAATATAATTAATGACATATGTTAAGGATTGTTTTCAATGACGCATATTAACGTGTTTTTGTATGAATAAATTTTTAATGGAAAAAATTATATTTTGCTTTATCCATTGCGCACCTTTTTATATAATTTAGTAATTTTTTTACCTTGAAACCTTCGTTGTTTTCATTGATTTGTTTAAATTTCTAGCTTGGGGTTGTTTAACGTCTCTAAGCATGATTTTTGACTAAATTAAAATAATTACAGATGATCAAATCGTGATTAAATGGCGAAAATAATATATTATACGATTATATTTTTGGGGTGAACCCAAACGTTGTTGACTGCAAAGCGGTATTCCAGAAACTCTTTCTCTTGAAAAGTAATTAATCAACTTCAAAATTAAACTTCGCTTTTTCTCATTATACTGTCAAAAGTAATAAATAACATTTACGTCGACATTAGTTAAGAAATACGGTAATGAAGTCATAATTCCATCTCATCCATTTCATGAATGAGAGATCAAGTTGGGCAATGTATGACGTAACGACAGAGGATGGTTAAACAAACTCCAGACATTATAGCATTTAAATGAAAGCTCAGATCAAAGGGGCATATAAATAATTGCTAAAGTTATTAACTTTCATATTTATACTAGATTAGAAAGAATTAACATCGTTGTGAACTTTTGAACCAGTCTAGTACTTGTATAATTTTTGTGTGAACTCTTGAAATTAGGTTATGCTATGGAATACCAGATGGAACCATGTACCTACTATTAAAATATTGAATTGTCTTGTTACCATTCCCCCACTCTACTCTACTTCATTTTTTCTATAAAAACTTGTCGAAAATGATTAATTATCAGTAGGAATATCACAAGAGCATGGAGTATAATCGATTATACGTTCGCCTCACGAGACGTATTTTTGCGAAACACCATTTGAGTTGCGCTCTCGTGGTGTTTAAAAAAAATACGTCAAGTGAGAAGGACAGTATGAATATTATTTTCGTACGTTCGCATGATATTCGGTACGATTATATAACGATATATAACAAATTATATTTTTGACATATGTCAAAATTTTCAAGATGGAAGGATGAGAATCACCAAAACGATTATACCACGTCGTCAAGGGTATATTCGATTATCAATACATGGCAACTTAAGTGGAAATTGCTACTGGTTAAATTTAGGATAAGTTATATAATCAGTTTAATTTTTCTAAACGTCCTAGATATTAAACAAAATTATATTTTATGACATATATACATAGTTTTGTGACTTCACGACATTTAAAATATTAGATAAACGTGTCATGATTTCAAATTATTTTTACTTAACCATCCACTAATTATTAAACATTGGGAGACAGATAGAAATCGTTCCCCATTAACAAAATTATCATATATTTATAATGTAGATACGTTTTAATGAAATAATATTTTAAATGATAGGTTAGGCCACATTTGTTTTTGTTAACGACGAACGATTTAAGAAATTTGGGGAAATATGTTACATTTACAAATGTTATCTACATGATGAGCAATATTTCTGGTTCCCAAACGTATTTATACTAACTGCAAAAATTAGATACATACTGATATATTTTTGCACAATTATATTTATATATTGGGGAATTGACACTAGAGTCATGACAGCTAAGTCCAATAAAATCCAATGTACAAAATTAATAAAAAAGACGGGGTAAGTGATGCGGGCTACTCAGTGACTTATATCTAAAACTATATCTAAAAATATTTAACAAGAAATACATTTTTTTATATGTCAAATTTAGAATTTTCGAAAACAAAATTTGTCCTATCAGCAAAAAAATTATTTTTAGTTTTAAAAATTATATTAGAAAACCATAAGTAGATAAGCTAATACTGTACTGGAGTCTAAACAACAGTAAATAGGAATTTCCACCTCAAGGGTATTGCGAAGATACATGAGACACTGTCAACAACTAATTATTTATTCACTGGTTAATGTTTTACAATAAGATAATAAACATATCTCATGCCAGCCCTGTTACACTAGCAGCATGAACTCCATACTCTTAATTGAATGAAAGAGACAAACCTATTTATAAAAATCCACCAATAAACATGTACTTGACCTGATACAACGTCGAACTTGAACTGTCAGTTGTTACCTTGCGATACCATGTTACCGTATGAAATAATAACATCACGTCTTAACCTTTACATTGTTTAAAGTACAAAAGGGTTATTCTGTGCAGCCCAAAATGCATCACAGCACCAATGGTAGCTAAATAGCACAAGAACTCTTCTTTACCTTCAAAATATTGCGACTGGTACATGTGAAAAGATGAAGACTTTTTGAATCTATCTCAAACAACAATGGATAAGAAAGGTATCTATAAAATTAACCAATACACCAAGGTTGTGAATCCAATCGACAAATGTCGTCTTAATATCAAGAGGTCCCATCCTGTCTTAAGAGGCAACATCTTCTGCAGTGAATTTTTTATTAACAAAATAACAGGACATAAACATCCAACAGGATCAAAAATTTTGTTAGCAACAGATAGAATGGTTCGTTTAGTAACAGTTTGCAAATCAGCAGTCTTTAGTTCAAACAAATTGCTAAGGTATCCTCTAGAAAATTTCAGTTCAACTACGAAATATCCTATACATAGATGTAGATCAAATTTGGCTTCATTCATGACTTTTGTTTAGCCTTCTTAATGTTTTTCAGAGAGCCACCTTTTTTAGGCTTGTACTTAAGGCCCATGCCAAGTTTACGCTTCCCCTTCATGCCTGTACTTACTAACCAAGCAGCTGCTTCCTCTCCGAATATAGCGTCTTTATCTTTCCAAAATCTAATCTGCAACATGTCTATTAGCTAGTTCTTTACTTTGTAAATATTTGATATCGTGTTCTCTGCACGCCTCGTGCAATGGATTAATACCCTTATCCCCTCTCGGTAATCTCTTGTCTAGATGTGTACCTGGTCCACAGAATTTATAGCCTCGATGTGAACGTTGTCGTTTACGTTTAACCATTGTGTGCTTATATACATGCATCAAGCTTTATATACTTACATCATGACTTAAATATTTTTAGTATTCTCTGACTTATTCAGACATGAAGATTGAAAATCAGAGTATTTTTTTACCAATTAAAAATCATGATAGCAAGGAGGATTAATTGTAGGTTCAAGTGGATGTGGAAAAACAAATGTAATATTATCGTTAATCGAACACCCAAATGGATTAAGATTTGAAAATGTTTATATTTATCCGAAATCATTATATCAACCAAAATATACCTGTGACATCCTTTAATATCTTTATATCTTTATTGATGAATATTTGCAAGTTTTTTAACTTTTTAATTAGCTTCCTTAATAGGGGTTAATTGAATTTAGTTCATCAGTATCGTAATGAATCGAATTTGTTATAAAGTTAATATTTATTCAATCATTATCAGTCAGCTGAGCTTCGTCTTTTTACTACCTCTTATTGTTAAGGAGTTATATTTATCTTTTAAGACCTAATTTATTACGTTATTATATCTTGGTGTTTAGATTGCGCAGTCTAAACAGCCTTTTATCTTATCTTGGAATTATTTATATATGTCTATATTTATTCCAAAATCATTAAAGTAACCAAAATATACCTCTTAGAAACCTGCTTCAGCCGATGAAAGAAATTGGATATGAGGAATACAGCGACTCAAAAGATATAGTTCTTCCAGAAAATATTAAAGAACATTCAGATAAAATATTTGATAATGTAACATCTTACGATCAAAGTATTATCCAACCTAATCAGAAGCGGTTCGATATTTGTCTAGCTCGGATCGGAACCATTAGAAGCGGATCAAGACTTGACTAGCATGGATAGGAACCCTGGAAAGCGGATTCTAGTGCAAATAGGAAACTTACCAGAAGGAACTTTATGTTATTTTCCATAACACGTGTGCTCGAACACATATAGCTTATCTACTACTATATTTTTTTATAAATCTAATTTTTACTTGAAAAATTTGTTTATAATCTTCAAAATGTATTTCTTGTGAAATTATATAACCTATTTCCTTTAATATCTTTCAAAATTTTCTTAAAAATATTAGTAATATTTTGGGTATTAAATTAAAGTACGTTTTTAATGTATTTATTATTTAGATCAGATTCTTTTAAACAAAAATGACTTTTGTATTTCAAAATTTTTATTATTTGTTAAAAAAAATAGTGAGAATAATTTTGAAAGATTAATGTTCTTAATAATTAACCGGTCAAATATTTGACCTATCACGACTTAACAAATGAATCATTCGATTCTGATATGTATGCGATCTTAGTTGATATATTAGAATATATTAAAAAGTTTATAAAAAAAAAATATAAAAAATTAAAAAGTGATATATTCTTTGAAATATTCAACTTAACCAGTATATTTTATGCTAAATATAGATTTTTACTTATTTCTATATTTAACAAAAATTTCAATAACTTTATATATTAGTATTTAAAACAATTTTTTTGTTTCAAAATGCATATATATTTTTTAATATTATAATAAAGTTATTGAAATTAATTTTTGTTTGAGTAACACCAATATTTTGTATACAATTTAATTTTAATAATAATTTAAAGAAGCATTTTCTTTTATTTATGTTTTGTTAAAAATGATGTACATATTTTTATTTTAGATATTTAAAAATATAAATTAAAAATAATATTGCAAAAGTACTGGACTAATTATAGTTAAATTGGTATTACCCAACATTAACCTATGTACTAAAAATATAGTATCTTCTATCTAAATTTTAATTGATAGGATGATTTTTTTATTAATTTCAATTAGAAACTTTTCAAATAAAATTAAAATTAATTAAGCAAATTACGAAAAAATGATATTGTATTAAAAACTAAATTTTATTCTTTGGTAAGAAATACAAGAATGAAAAAAAAAAAATGGTATTTATAACGAGGTTAAAAATACGTATATGTATACAGAATTTTGGGGTGTTTCGCCGCTTTTTCAGTTTTCCGGGAAAACTATGCATTTCCGGGAAAAACATTAAACAGGGGAATATTAGAAAATTAAATTCTCTACATCTTTTGTATTAAATTTTTTTTCAAATTATGCATAGTTTAGCCGCTGGATAGCAAGAAAGGAATAGTAGGCTATTCGGTCTTTTTTGCAGATTTTTAGTACAAATAATGCATTTTAGGAAAAAATAGTATGAATTAAAGTTGTAGTTCATAAAATTTTTTTCCGAATTCCAAATAGTTTTACTGCTAGAGGATGCAAAAAAATATGCTTGTAGATTTTCCCCAATTTTTCCAGATTTTGAAAAAAAAATGCAAAACATTGTATCGCAAAATTCTAGATAATCAAATTCCCTACAAATTTTGTGTTAAACTTTTTTCAGAATTTTCCGTAGTTTAGTCGCTTGAGGGCGTGAGAGAAATTAATATTCACGACCTCTAGCGGCGAAACTACGAGGAATTCTGGAAAAAGATTGAAACAAAAGTTGTAAGGAATTTAATGTTTTAGAATTTTGCACTAAAACAATTTACACTAAAGTACATTTTTTGTCCTCAAAATTTAAAAAGAATGCAAAAAATACTTCATGGAATTTTTTTGCCCTCTAGCGAGGAAAAATGGGAAATTCGAAAAAAAAATTGAAGAGAATTTTATGCTTTACAACTATCCCATAATATTTTCTTCGAAAACATATTTGTATTGAAAATCGACCCAATAAAGGCCAAATAGCCTACATGTTTATTCATTTCGCGCCCTCTAGCTGCTAAACTATACGTTATTTGAAAAAAAGTATTATATGTATGTTATACATAATTTAATTTTCTAAAATTCCAGTTCAATATATTTTTCTCTAAAATGCATATTTTTCCCGGAAAATTTGAAAAACCGCAAAAACCCCAATATTTACCTATACCGGGCGACACACCCCTTTAACTTTTTTATTTATTAGCTGATTATGATAAAATTTTAATTGGGCATAGTAAGAGTAATTCCTGATTTTTTGACGTTTATATTCAAGATGGCCGATTTCCGGTTTCGCCGGAAATGGACCACCCTGTATATTTTGATAGATTTTGATTCTATGGTTCAAAATACATGCAATTTACTAGGTATGTAGGTTTATTTTTGGAACTTTTTTAATAATAAAAAATGAAAAACAAAAAGTGGGTGTCCAGCATATTATTTTATTAGCATTGAAATGGGTTTAAAAAAATTCCAGATAATCCAAGTGGGTTACATTTAAAAACAAAATAAGTTAAGGTAAAAAATTGTAATAAATCAGTCAAAAAAATTTTTTTTAAGGAAATAACATTTTTTTTGAACTTATTTTGCATCTTTAATTGATACTGTAAAATTTTAGCAAAGTACACTGAGAAAAATATTTTATTTTAAAATAAATGAAGTCCTATCAAAATAACATTTGACTAATGGATTGCATGTATTTTGATCCGTACAATTCAAATTAATCAAAACATACATGATGTTCTATTTAAAAATCAGAATTTGGATCCATTTCTGGCTAAACCGAAAAACGGCCATTTTGAATGTACGCGTCAGAAAAACAGAAATTACTCTTACTATACCCTGTTAAAATTTTATAAAAATCGAATAAAAAAAAAATTAAAAGATAAAGGGCTGATCCATACCCATGTGTCATCCTGTATACTATTTTTCTCAAAACGCACCTTTTTTTTGACTACTTATTGTTGAGTTAAAAAAATAATTATAGCAGTTAAAAAAATAATTATAGCAGTTTTTTTTCAACAATTTATCACAATTATATTTTTATTTTAATTGATAATATTTTTAATAAATATTTTATACATGGTGTAATTGGAATACTTGTACATACCATTAAATTACAACATTTAAATCCGAGTCAATTTCCCTCTATTCTTAACCCTATTCTACGCTCGATAACATTGAAGGTCATTAATAATGAAAGCGCTGTTGCCGGTTTATAGTAAAGTTTGTAAGAAGTATTTAAAAAATTTGCTCCAAAATCAAATTTGTAGAATAAAAATCCGGAGCACATTTTACTACACTTTCTTAAAAATAAAATACTATTAAGAGGCCGAAAACAATAAATTTTAGTACTCTAAAGTAAGAAATTTGTTTTGAGTTCCAACTAAAAAATAGTGGAATTCGAAAAATTGTGGTGAAACGCTTTTCATTGATTTAATATGTTAAAATGGTTTTATTATACCATAAAAAATGGAAACGCATTAATATATTTTTGTAATAAAATTTAAATTCAATTAATTTGTAATTATCATATAAATATTATAATTGGCAACATTGTGGAGCTCGATATAAAATCGTATACTGCTGACATTTTTATGTTTAATTCAGGTCAAGTTTAACATGATCTATATACATCTAATTTTTCTATTTTTGCACATTCTGGGAAAGTCTAAAGATTTGAATATGTACATGTATTTTAATAACACTCTGTATATACAATAATTTTTTTTAAATTTCCATTTCACTATTTATTTACCAACGTAATATTTCATGAGACTTTAATTTAATTTTTGAAAAACATCCTAATTAAATCCACAAAAAAACCATTCTACTACACACTTTAATAATATATCAGCTGATATATACACGAAGAGGAACAAATGGTATGATATATACATAATCCACAAAAAAATAATATACACACCTATTTTAAAATCCTTGCTTAAACGGATTACCCCCACTCGGTTGTACTTGGGGCCTAAATGGATTTGCCACTTCGGGTTGTTGAGGCAGAACCCGGCCCTGAGGTCGAGGAGGAGGTTGTTGAAATGGGGTTTCCTGATAAGGCTGTTCCTGATATGTATCTTGTTGATAATAGTTTTGTTGTTGGTAATCTGGTTGTTGGTAAGCAGCTCCGAAGTTAGTTTCCTGTTGCTTATATTCAAGATGGTTCTGGACTTCTCCACTCACAGGTTTTTGATCTTGCATAGTATAAGTTTGATATTCTTTATTAGGAGGATCTTGCATTAATATATTAGCTTCATTCTCAAAAGGCTTAAAATCGTAGATATGTTTGAGTTTTATGAGAAGTGGTGCGTATAATAGATTACTGAAAGCTATGAGAACGTTTAGAGCGGTAAAACCAATAGCTTCTACTACACCACCGGCGATAATAGGCCCTACTGCGTATGCTAGAGAATACGAAATGTCTGCTATGGCGTAGATGCTGCCATAAACCGAAACGTAACGTACGTCCACCAGGTAGCCGAGGGTGGGGAGGAGCGCGGTATCGATTAACGCGATACCGAAACATATCGTGCAAATAGGCACCATTAGAAAAATGTATGAGTCTGCAAAAGGTATTATGAAGCAAGATAAGCCTTCCAGTGCTAATCCTCCTGCCGCCATTAACCACTGCCACTGTGGATACTTTTTTGCCATTTTTACTGTAATGATTACTCCGACGACGTGCGGGAAAAATGCCGGTAACCAAACGATACCAACTTTCCAATTTTCTGTTGTTAAGTTGTCTTCTATCCAAAGAGTAATGGTTGGTTCTAAGAAAGCGAGGGCTACGTTTGACATCATGAGAGCTCCAGCGCAAATGGCGATGTATTTGTCCATGAAAAGTTTCCATATTGGGACGCCAGGTGGTTTGGCCATTTGACATTCTTTTATTTGTGTTTTTAATGGTTTCATAACCAGGAGGAGCATAAATCCGTCTATTAAGGAAACGAAGGCTAGGATTAGGAAAGGCACCTCTTTGCCGGCGAACTGGTAGAGCGCCCCTCCGAACGGAGGAGCCACTAGGCACCCAAAACTGATGAAAGCTAGCGCGATTCCTAGCGCTTGTGATCGTTCGTTCTCTTCCGTAAACCGATCGGCGATCATGGCGAGTCCTGACGTGTCCGCGAATGCCGAACCGACCCCCTGGAGACTTCTGGCGAAGAACAGGAGGCCGTAGCTGCGGCCACAAGCGAACACCGCTGTCGAGAGGAACATTATGGTCAGTCCGATCATCATTGGTATGTCGTAACCTATGCGGTCGATAAGTGCTCCTGAGAAGGGGTTCACCATAAGTTGGACGATGGCTTTTGAAGCGAATAGGATGCCGGTAGCCTGATCCTGACCATGGTGGTCGTGCTTCTGGGGGGTACCTGGTGGAAGTGACACGTTTCCCGGAATCGTGTAATCTTCGTACGCTCCTATATACCTTAAATAATCCGGGATAATTGGAACGATTACCATATACAACATATTATCTAATAGCAGCGCTATGGATACTATAACTAGCACAAGTTTTCTTTGTGTCCTGGGTTCATGGACCTTGTTCCACATAACTTCTTTGAGCTCGCTGAACTCCATGTTGATGATTGGAATTGTCGTCATTTTTGAATTTTTCTATTTCCGTGTATTTAATTTGATGTTGGTTGGAAGATTGTTGGAGGAGGTCTTCGAGGGGAAGCGCAGTGCCATCCGGGTTAACCTGGACAGAAGAACTCAATTAATATTTTTTGTCGATTCGTAATGGGTGGGGAGGCACTGCGCTTAACCCCCCGCACCCCAGATTCAACAATATTCCAATTATAAAATTTTTCGATGGTTAAGAAATTTATTTATTAATTAAGGGTGCTATCTTCTGGGGTTTTTAGTATAAAATATTAAATAATAAATATTTTGTATGATTAAATCAATAGGAAATTATGAAAAATGAAGCGTAATAATATGAAATTTTAATTAAATGCAAATAATCAATTTGTTATATAATTAATAATATAGTTTTTCCTGTTAATGGTTTTTGTAACAAAATTGTTTATTATTTAATATTTTTATAGAATTAATAATTATTATTATTAAGAAAACGATTATTTTTTTGGAAAATTTATTTAAAAAATAGTAACAATCAAAATGTTAAAAATGTTATATATGAAAATTTCATATACTTTTTTTAGTGTTACATAATTTGGTTTTGGTAATTTATGATTTTTTCTATTTTCTGAAAATTTGGTGTATTTATGTTTTTGGCAATGTACATAAAAATTTTATTATAAAAAATCAAATTTAATTTTAAAATCTAAGAAAAAATATTTTAATATTATAAATTCTTGAAAAGTAAGTTTTAGCAAAATCAAAAAAATTTATTTTTGTTTTATAAAAAAAATTAAAAACTAAAAATTGAATAGGTTACACAACCTAAATATTGATTTCAGCCATTTTGCTTAATATTACACAGGCAGCCATTTTGTGTTTAAATAATAATTAAGTATTATTTTTCTTGGATTTTTGTCATAAATATAAAATTTTGCAGCAAATAAGTGAATATAATTATTGATAATTTTAAGTGAGTTTAAGTTAATAATTAGTAATTTTGTAACCTCCAAAAAACCAATCTAAAAATATAAATTGATTATTTTAAGGAACAATATTATAATATTTTGATTATATCTCACGATGCGCAGATGCAATAATCATTGATTAACTAATTTTGTATAATACAAAAAATAATATTTTCAGGTATGAGCAAATCGATAGGCATCAAATCGGGTAGATATATAGGCGCTTGGAAACAATGATTTTTAATATGTTTAAAAACTGTTATAAAAAAAATCGATACTGATTATATATTTTTAAAAATAGTAATTTTTGGGTGTTTATTTGGGATGATTAAAGTTTGGATGATATAAAAGCTGACTTACCTGTATCTGGTAGGGCGCTGCCTATGCGGGTGGCGAAAAATCCGCGAATATTGGTGGCAACTCGCGACTCACCGAGCAGGCCTAAGGTGCCTCCCGGGCCCGTTTGCCCACCTCCACGCGCCTCCACTTTGCCGTCGTCCAGGTGCACACAAAAAGTTTTTTGTCACAGCAACGCGCCAGACGTAGAGCGACCGCGTTTCGACGGCAGCCTACGCGAGCATGACGCCGCGACGCCGTCCGCGGTGAGCGAGAGAGGCGGCGCCAATTCGAGCGCCGGCGGGCACGCGTCGGTGGCGGCAACGCTATTGGTTACGATTTTCGGCTTTTACTCCTTGGGGACCAATTGGGGTATTCTGGGGAATGTGAGGTAATTTATAGGGTTTTTTGGTTTACGGAACTGAAGGTCAAGTCTGAATTTATTTCCATCAACATAAATACAATATTTGTTGAAAATTCAATAAAATATATTTTACTTACTTTTTTGGAACACTTCTTAAGTATTAATCACAATTAGGATTAATCTTTTTTTTAGTTCAAAAAAATTCATCTTTTTATTGATGGCTTATAGATTCTTACGTTTCAAAAAATAAAAAATAAGCACGATAATTAAATAAATTATTATATTTCATATTAAGTAAAAGCTTTTTTCATATTTTTTATAATTTTTATAAAAATTACCCGGAATATTGATTGTTTCTATTTGTATGTATTTCATGTAATGGTGATTTATGATGTTATATACGTCAAAATATGATTTTATCATGGTATCATTAGTATCTATTATTTAAAAATTATGTTTTTGTTCATTAGCATTATGTATGCAATTTTTGGTATTAATCAAGTTGATGAATAAAAAGTCAAAAACTTCAATAACAAAGTATATTAATAATATAGAACAAATATGGAATATTTCCATTGCAGTAATATATATTTTAAATACACAAATTTTATTTCGTTTTCTACCTGTTTTTACTTTTATTTTCTGTTTCCGTTTCCTTCCCCGATTTTTCAAGCTTTCATCCTCATTTTTACCCCTCCAAATGGAGTTACTATATTAAGTGTTTTATCAAATGAAAGGTCATTGTTTTCAAAGGACATTATCGCTTTCTGGGCCTTTGATGTTTTTATGCAAAAAAATACCATCGAATTTTGCTTAAAATATGTATAAAAAGTTAATATCAGTTTATATTTTTGTCAAATTGCTAATTTTTAAATCACAATCAAGTTTTTAATTAAATAAAAATATGTATGCTTTAGTTTTTGCTCATTTTGACCGAGTTGCCCAAACATACATTTCTCAATATTTGGTATGGAGGTACTTGGACCTAAGGTCAATAACCCGATGCTAGTTAAAAATTGTTCTCGGATCCCTTAAGGGGTAAATTATTTTTTTGAAAAACATACCGTTTACCTATATGTAGTAAGTGAATGGGACTTTAGTTTTTGGTCATTTTGACCGAGTTGTCCAAACAAACTTCCCTTAATATTTGGTCTGAAGGTACTTGGACTTAAGGTCAATTTAAAAAAAAATAGTGGCTCAGGCGTTCTCGGATCCCTTAAGGGATAAATTATTTTTTTGGAAAACATAATGTTTACCTATATGTAGTAGGTTAATGGGACTTTAGTTTTTGGTTATTTTGACCGAGTTGTCCAAACAAAATTTTCTCAATATTTGGTATGGAGGTACTTGGACTTAAGGTAAATAACTCGATGCTAGTTAAAAATTGTTCTTCGATCCCTTAAGAGGTAATTTTTTTTTATACATACTGTTTACCTATATGTTTAATGGGGCTTTAGTTTTAGGCCATTTTGACCGAGTTGTCCAAACAAACTTTTCTCAATATTTGGTATGGAGGTACTTGGACCTAAGGTCAATAACCCGATGCTAGTTAAAAATTGTTCTCGGATCCCTTAAGGGGTAAATTATTTTTTGAAAAACATACTGTTTACCTATATGTAGTAAGTTAATGGGACTTTAGTTGTTTTTGGTTATTTTGACCGAGTTGTTCAAACAAACTTTTCTCAATATTTGGTATAGAGGTACTTGGACCTAAGGTCAATAACCCGATTCTAGTTAAAATGCATAGGATTAAAGTGTCTTTTAATCCCTCAGTTAATCTTCACCCTCGGGATTAAAAGATACAAGTTAGTCTCTTGCTATATAATATACAATTATCTTCTTATTGTTTGTTTTTAGGTCTTCGGTATATACCCTAGAGCCAAACTTGCTCTGAGTATACCGCACAGCCCATGTTGTGAGGTGTTGCTTTCCTTTTATGGGAGTATAGGATAAATTCCATCTAGTCCTGGCAATTTGTTGGGTTTTGAATGAGCGTGTTGGCCATTGGATTTTGCCCTCATCGATTGTCTTTTTTGCGACCTGCCTGTTCTCTCTGGAGACCCACATAGATAGTTCTAGATCTGAATCGTACCAGTTCTCCTGTGACAAATCTATTGATCGTGATTTTTCCATTGTTTCCTCAACAGTTTTGATGTATTCTCCATCTTGAGAGCGTGGAAAGGATTATTTGGAGCCTGACACATTCGTGAGTTCAATTTATGTCCTCATAGTATCTTCTCCAAGAGTTCTTCTTAGATTTGCTCATTGTCTTGTTTTATACAGTTAAGCCCTTGTATTCATCCCATTTACTTAAATCATGCCGAGCTGTGTCGTACTTTTTTCTAACCTGTCTTCTTAATCTTACAAGTTCATTCATCCACCAGGTTACATTAGTGTTGGATTTTTTTTTCTTACAGGGCGACAATTATTTTCATAAGCTGAGATAACGGCTTCTTGTAATTAGTCTCCTGTTATCTCCAAGTCTGTTGAGTTTCTTATCTAACTTTTACGATAAGTTTCTTATAAAGGTTATTGCTCTTCTATATTAAAGTCTATGAATAAAATTTAACATATATCGAAAAGAAAAATAATAAAAAAAAAATTGGACGCCAGCCTAATTGATTTTTTGATGTATTCAAAAACAATTCACAAAAAAACTAAGATGTATTTCAAAATCTGTCCTTTCTTTCTTTTTGTGGATTTAAGGAAATTAAACTCAAATTAAACGTTATAGTTGTTTTATTGAAGAGAAAAAATTTATTAATAATATGATATCTTCAGAGATTTTTTTTAAACTTTTTTTCCGAGAAAATGGAACTTATCTTAGTTTTGCTTTCCTTATTATCAAGTTTCTTCCGGTAGTCTTCTTTCTTCTATCCGGAAGAAAATATGTCAGTTCAAAAGCATAATGCAGAAAAAAAGTTCAGTACAGAAAGAGGCTCTGTCCAGGAAAAAAACTCAGTCCATAAAAAAGGCTCTGCCCAGAACAAAATTAAATCCAGAAAAACCCTAAAAGTTTACATAAAATAAAAATAAGATAAAATCTCATAAATTACCAGATTTTTTAATCTCTGTTTTTAAAAAAGAATATAAAGCAATATTAATATGAAACACATGAAGTTTTAGATCAAAATATCAAATATAAAAATAATGAAAGTGAATTAAATTTTAAGACAATCTATAAAAACAAATTAAAAATAGATTCTCTTTTTGTAATTGAGATTGAAAGAGCACCACAAACATCAGATAATTTATATTATTATAAAAGATAAGTTATGAACTTTTAAGTAAAAAAAATATATATTGATATGAAAATTTAAATATAAAGAGGCCAGATCATGTCAAATGTCATATCTAAGATGATCAGTACTGGTTGAGTTATTATTTTTCAATTAAACAAAAAAATAATCAAGTAAGAGAGAAAAAGTGAAGATAAAATTTTGTCGTCAATTGTGAAAAGATAATTGATAATATTGGTAATGTTTTGTTATAATAAAAATAAAAAAAGAATAAAGCAATTTATAAGGGATGAACTAATATTGTTGAATATAAAAGGAACATACCAAAAGGTGAAACAGGAGAGCAGCTGGGGACACACAGGAAACCAGAGAAAGATAAGAAAGCAGCATAGTGAAGGGCAAATAGGTGAGATGGAGAAAAATTGAAGTGAGCAGGTAGAAAAGGACTGACCTATGACAGTGAAATGGAGACAAGAAGCACTAATATTGATCAAATTGTATTTGTTTTTATATATATTTTTTTTAATTTACAGTATATTGAACCCAACCCTAATTAAGATTCATATATAGAATATCTGTAATACCGGGCGCTCAATATATATATATACCGGCATAAAAAAAATTAAAAAATAACAGTAAATAAAAGTTAAAGCATTGAAATAATTAATTATGTTAACGAGAAGAATTGTTAACATGGGAAAGATATTTTATTGTCATATCAAAATGAGAGGGAAATCAAGATAAGTTGAGAAGGGACACAACGCGAGGAAATTAAGAAGGAATATCAAGTGAGTCTGAAATTAAAATATACGGACCAGATGATAGATCATCGTCATTGTAGACAAAGATGTGACATTAAATTTATATCTTTTATTGGTGTCACTGCTACTCCTGGTCAGAAGGTGTGCGTTGATATCGCAAGTGATGGCATATTATGCACATTTATTCCTGCAGTATCATACCAGTTCTTTTAACTCCCTGGATGTTGATGGAGAAGATAGGCCGATCCAATAATTACCTCTTTAGTCCCACTTCCTTTCCCCATCTTTACTTTAACTACTGTTAGGCCTAACAGAATGTTATTAGCGGCAGTATGCTTAAGCCATTCCTGACTATAATGCATGGATAGTGGATGGTCAGAGGTTCTACCATAAATTAACTCAGCTAATTCTCTAAGACCCATGATCTTACCTCTGTTGACCCAGGGTTCCCGTATGCCAGCTTACTGTGTTTTAGATTAGCTTAAAAGATCCTCATTGGCAACACCACCAGCAACCAGTCCTTATCATAGGAGCCTGAAAGTTACTCTTCCAAGCTTATCATAAGTTTCACTTTCAAGTTTTTGAAAGATACCTCGTCGATGGAGTAGGCCAGCAGCTGGACTTTCTTCTCCATTTTTTGGCCCAGGAGGAGTCAGTCATTCACTCTTAGGTCCATATTTTGTTTTCGTAGGCGTGTCCGGACTAGTTCTTCCTGATTCACATGCTCAGGAATAAAGACTAGAGCTCTGTGCCTCTTTTGGAGCTCCTTGGCTTCAGCTGCTGTTAAAACCGCGTTCTACCACAGATCACTCAGGCTTCTTATCTCATTTTCGAGTCAATCAAAGGTTCTAATGTTAAAAAGCGTCCACCAGTTTGTTCTGTACCAAGTCAGCTTGGTACTGGTTCATGGTTACTTTCACCGCCATCCTGATTTCTGAAAAATAGATTAATAATGATAACTAGGACAAAAAAGATTTGTTTTGCGTTAACATCTTTGGATTGTTATCTAGATTCATAATTTAATGGTTTTATTTCATTTTACTTCTCCATTTAGTTTAATTATTATTATTGTTAATTTTAAATTTACATTAAATTTCAATATGCATATTTCAGGTAGTTTAAATGTATTTATTCAAGTACCTCGACTACCTTAAATTTTTTTCTTTACGTTAAACTTCTTTCTCGATTAGTTATTCGAGTCTCGAAGCTTTGTCATTATCCTATTAAGGAAAGACCAGAGTTTAAAAGAATAATCTCATCACGTAAAACAATTGAAAAATGGAAAACTAAGTTTAATTATGGATTTTATATTCATGAGAATGATTTATGTAACTTTGTATAGAGTATCAGAAGTCTTTTAATATCTACTACTGCGCAATGTTGGACATGAAACTAAACTAATCCATATTATCTAATAAAAACGATTAACATTTTAGTGTATTAAAATTATTTCTTTATTCATACAATTCTGACACTTTGAACTTTTGGCCAACCCTCGTGACATTTGCGATCAGAGGTCGACGTTGAAGAGAATAATGGCAACGTCGGGGGATATAAAATATTCATGGTATTACGTCGGTCGCTGTATCGACCGACATTTACCCCAAGCCGCCTCTACAACCTCTAAAACATCAAAACCAGGTGAGAATTCAGTATAATCCATGTGTATATGAAACTTGAGAAGTTATAAATATAATAATAATAATTGAAAATAAGAAAGTATTAATATTTTTATTTTTTATTCGTAGTGAGAAATAAAATTGTAATAGCTTCAAAAAAATAATCTTAAATGAAACTAATTTTTCTGTTTTAAAAAAGTAAAGAGAAAACAAAATTATCTAAATGATAAACAGCTAAAGTTATATTATTCCCTTAGGGGCAATTTTTCATTATAACTTGAATGTCTATTCTTGCATATAATCCATTTAATTAAGCTGATAATCTTTATTAAGCCGCAACAGACAGATTAATATTCTGATCTCGATTTAAAATGATGGGGTAGAAAAATGCATCCCTTTTTTTGCTAATTTTAATTGAAATTTATATCATAACATACAAATATTAAAAGCATATTAGTTTATTTTGATGAAAATAAGCAAAAAATAAGGTGTCAATTATTTATGAAAAATGATAGTCACAATAATATATCAATAGGTAATATTTTTTCTAGTATTATTACCTTTATTTAAAAATGTTTGCAATAGCATTTTTTTAACAATTTTTTAATTATTGATAACTTCTTATAAATTTTTCTAGTTAAGTTAAAAATAATTCTGTTCTTAGGTACCCTTGAGGGGTTTCAAGAAATTTATCCCGGTATAAAAGAATTTATCTCAGATAATAATTTGTCATAATATTAAAAAAAATTATCGCTACTTGGACAAGTAATAATAAAAACAATTAGGCTCATATGATGGAGACAAAAATTGCGTATATCCCTGTAGAAGAGACAAAAGAAACGATCTTGAGTACGAATGTCAAAAGCTAAATTTTAACATTAAATTGACTTAAATTTTTTTTATAAAAAAATATGCATTAAGTTGTAAATTTTTCATAAAAATTATGGTGATACAACCCCAAAGCTGAAAATATCCATTACTCAAATTAACGACTGTACAAAATGCTAACAAACTAAATTGGAACGAAGGTATAAGTATAAATAATACCAAATACTATATATTTGGGTATTATTTGGACACTATAGGCTGCTAGACTGCTGTGGAAGGCCCATGTCAAAAAAAAATAAAAGAACTAGGATTTAAGTATAAAAAAACGTATTGGCTATTAGGTAGCCTGTCAACGTACTATCGTGGGACCGTACCAAAAAGAATAATATTAATATCATTAAGCGCTTCTATAATTAAGTATTAAGAAACATTGTCAACGCTCCTTGAAACGATAAAAAAGTGTAAAAGATAATTAAAGTGATTAGGCTCAAATTATATTATAGGTTCGTTCCACGAATATAATTTGAAATATATCAGAAGTAAAATGTTAAATATAAAAATTTTGAACGTTGGAACAGCAGAAAATTTTCAGTCACTCCGAGTGAAAATTGAAAGAAACCACCAAAAAAAAAACCCTATAATTGAAGGGGAGACGAGAAAGAAATCTTCAGTGAAAACACTGCCAATACAAAAATAATAAAACGATATGCAAAGTCTATTTTTGATATTAAATAGATGTTCAATAGATAAAAATGGCCTGTTCTTAACACGGACAGGTAATTTATATACAAGACCAATAGATGGAGGGAGAACATATGACGCGGAGGAATAAGAAAGGGAAATTCAAGCGAACATGAAACTATAAAATATATAGAGTAGGTGAAGAATGAAAATACAGGGTGGCACAAGAAAACGTAACATCCTTGAGACGGTGACCTCCATAGGGACTTAAAAGTCTTGGAAGTGTCAGTGTAAACGGAAAGTAAAGTGTTATTCGTCATCTTTGCGTCATCACGCGGTCTTTTGGCGCCTCGGTACACTTCACGAATTGCCTCGGATGCTACCTTCCGTTTAAAGGCCACTTGAACCAGGCAGCATCAGTAAAAAATTACTCCAGGGACTCAATTCTTGATTATTTATCCAGAGAATTGATTCCCCAAAAAAAATTCTCTTGAGAATCGCCAGTCCTATTCTCGAATGAGTCGAAACTTAAATTCTAGTGAATTAAAAAAAGTGACATATGTCTTTACTAAATCCAAGTATATCATGAATTCAACGAATCAAATACACAGAACTATTAGGTCTGTGCTCAAAAATTATTTTAATAAGTTGGTAGAAATGAAAATTAGTTGTGGGTTATTTCACAGACAACTAGTTGACTCTGATTATTGGTTATTTGGTTATTTGTTCAATTTTTATATAAGATGGACAAACGAAATTTTTTGAGTGAGACGCAAAAAAATTCCTTTTAGAATTCTTGGAAAATGATCAGGAACTTCTTAGAGGAAAGTTTTCTAATACGTTTACGCATAAAGAAGCCCAAAAGAGGTGGGAGCTAGCAGTCCTACACTTGAAGGCAATATCAGGGGCATCAAAAACGCCTCCTCAATGGAAAAAGTAAGTTATTGTTATTTCAATGACTATAATATTTATAGTCATAATAATATACTTATTCATTATATAATTGTTGGTAAGATCTTAAAAAAAATGTAAAAAACAGAACAGTATAATAAATAGTCATGCCCGTGGGACTGGTGGAGTCAAGAAGTTATCGATTTTTAAATAATAAAAGTAGGATAGCGCTTTCGCCATTTTTTAAAAAAATTACAAAATTCTAAATTTTTAATAACTCGGTTATTTATAAACATTAATTAATTTTCCTTTTATACATGAATAGGGAATTTCTATTATCTTGTAATTCCCAAATATAATTTTATTATTTTAAATATTTTAGAAGTTATCGATTTATAAATAATAAAAGAAGGATAGCGCTTTCGCCATTTTTTTTAAAAATTACAAAGTTCTAAATTTTTAATAAATCGGTTATTTATAAAGATTAATTAATTTTTCTCATATACTTAAATAGGGAATTTCTATTATCTTGTAATTCCCAAATATAATTTTATTATTTAAAATATTTTAGAAGTTATCGATTTATAAATAATAAAAGTAGGATATCGCTTTCGCCATTTTTTAAAAAAAATTACAAAATTCTAAATTTTTAATAACTCGGTTATTTATAAAGAATAATTAATTTTCCTTATATACTTGAATAGGGAATTTCTATTATCTTGTAATTCCCAAATATAATTTTATTATTTTAAATATTTTAGAAGTTATCGATTTATAAATAATAAAAGTAGGATACGCTTTTGCCATTTTTATAAAAAATACAAAATTCTAAATTTTTAATAACTCGCTTATTTAAAAAGATTAATTAATTTTCCTTATATACTTGAATAGGCAATTTCTATTATCTTGTAATTCCCAAATATAATTTTATTATTTAAAATATTTTAGAAGTTATCAACGTTTAAATAATAAAAGTAGGAAAGCGCTTTCGCCATTTTTAAAAAAATTACAAAATTCTAAATTTTTAATAACTCGCTTATTTAAAAAGATTAATTAATTTTCCTTATATACTTGAATAGGCAATTTCTATTATCTTGTAATTCCCAAATATAATTTTATTATTTTAAATATTTTAGAAGTTATCGATTTATAAATAATAAAAGTAGGATAACGCTTTCTCCATTTTTTTCAAAAAAAAAAAAATTCTAAATTTTTAATTACTCTGTTATTTATAAGTATCATTTAATTTTCCTAATATACTTAAAAAGGGAATTTCCATTACCTTGTAATTCCCAAATATAATTTTATTATTTAAAATATTTTAGAAGTTATCGACGTTTAAATAATAAAAGTAGGATAGCGCATTCGCCATTTTTTTTAAAAAAATTACAAAATTCTAATTTTTTAATAACTCGGTTATTTATAAAGGTTAATTCATTTTCCTTATACACTTGAATAGGGAATTTATATTATTTTGTAATTCCCAAATAGAATTTTATTATTTTAAATATTTTAGAAGTTATCGATTTATAAATAATAAAAGTAGGATAGCGCTTTCGCCATTTTTTTAAAACAAATACAAAGTCCTAAATGTTTAATAACTCGGTTATTTATAAAGATTAATTAATTTTTCTAATATGCTTGAAAAGGGAATTTCTATTATCTTGTAATTTCCAAATATAATTTTATTATTTTAAATATTTCAGAAGTTATCGATGTTTAAACAATAAAAGTAGTTTAACGCTTTCGCCATTTTTAAAAAAAATTACAAAATTCAAAATTTTTAATAACTCTCTTATTTATAAAGATTAATTAATTTTCCTTATATGCAGTTTTTTGAGAATTTTTTCCTACAAAAAATAAATGTATTTTGTTTTAAAAATAAATATAAAAATATTATAAATAAATACGAATATCAAGAAAATAATAAAAACAAAATATACAACATAAATGACCAAGAAAATGGTAAAATTCTACATAAAGTCTATTTTAATATTGTTTTTAAAATTGTCTAATCATATTTATGTAATTTTACCTTAATTCCTTAACAATATGTACTTTTATTCTCATAATGTTTTGTAATCAATTTTCCAGATCATTGTTTTACATTAGGATGTGTTTATTCTAAAAAGATAAACCATTCTGTCTACTCGGTTTGTTATTATATATTTAATGCATTGTTTTTATTTCCCAAGCTATATTTTCCAATAATTTCGCATGCTGAAATTATCCTTGTGTTATATTATAATCTAGTAGTATGTACTTACGCTATAATAGAGGATTAAATAAGTTTAATGAAAACATTTACATCGTTAGTTTAGTATTACAGAGTTATTATAATTTAATAATTAGATACAAGCATTTTTAAAGTACCATTGTTTTCATAATGTTTTTCTAATTGCTACAACCCTTAATATGTCTCACATTGTGTGATTAATTGCCTCCTCCTTTAATACAAAATCAAAGCTTAGGTATAATAAAGTAAGGCGAAGATAACAGAAAATGAGAGAGAGATAGTGTCAAATATTACTGTGTCGGTACTATTCTGAATCCCCAGTCATTCAGTAGATAAAAGGAGGGATTTTTACGGTCACAAAATATATAAACATGTGTTATTTGTTTTGTGCGACGATCTATTGGCGGACAGGAATTTTAAATGAACAGTCTTAAATGTACGCCTATGTTTCGGTCAATGATTGGAACTTGGTATTCGTTCAACAAAATAATGAATATATATCTGTTGCGATGACAGCAACATTAGAATGGTCGACTTGAAGTAATGTCAGTCTTTTTAGGGGATTTATCAGATCTGTTATATTATTTTTAAGACAAGAATTTTAGGATTTACTATAGACAAAACTGGTGCCTAGTCGCCTTTCCAATTCAATTAAAATTCTTATGGTATATTTTTAATATGTTAAAATTTAAATCCACTATATGAATTCATGATTGTTTTGAACCATATTGTATATCTAATAATACAAATTTCTCTCATATACCAGTATCAAGTATCTGGTTTAATCCTCATCGAGTTAAATGAGATAAAAGACAAATTCAAATTGCGAGCGTTTGCTGTAACAATAACAACGAGATCTGGCAAAGTCGATTGGCCCTTGACCTTCCCTTTGACGTCTCCGGCTGATTGTTCTTGAGTTACAAAAGGGCCCTCGAAAGCAGTGCCAGAGCGCCCTTGGTAACTTGATTTTTTTGCATATTCCTAAGCCCTTTGAGATTCGTTTGTATTGTTGAATATTCATGATCATAACTAGGTTAGGGAATTCGTGGCTTTTGAGTAATTAAACACATTTGGGATTAATGATGATTTTATTTTTATCTCAGTAATAATTCTATTATTATTAGATTAATAAAAAGTTACAAACTTTTCTCTATCTAAACAGAAAGCAGTTGTTTACATTAATAACTTTTGTTTCAGTTACTCTGTACATTTCATGATTATAAATTATAACTTAACCAACTTGTAACTTCCATTAGACAAAGTTTGGACATGTTACAACATAATTCATTATTAAGTTTGAACTTGACACAACAGACTATATATACAACCATTTTCACAGATGGAAAAAAGAAATATTATGGTGTGTAACTTCCAGTAAGCACACTAAACAATGTTGGAAAAATAAAGGTCAAAATTATACATATCCAATTAAAAAATATAGAATAAAGTATTTTTTATAATTGGGTTCGAATTAAAAAAAAAAACAATAGAAAATATTTCATTTAAAAACCGTTATAATCCGGGAACCAGCTACGTTTTTTGGTGACTCATACTTTTATCGTCGATCAAAGTATGTAAGTCACAAAAATCGAATATTTACAACCAGAAAAACATGGAATTTTGTCAGAAAAAAAAAATCGTGGATCACAAACAACCGCACTCTGACTTAAAGTAGATTTGTCCTGCCAATTAATTGTAAGCACAGAATTTTTAAATGTGGCCATGCAACATTTGAGCATAAATGAAATAAATCAGTTTTTGAAAAAAAAAAATTGTACATTTGAGCAGTTTTAAGTGGTTGATTTTACCGGCAAACAAATGTAAGTGGTCGTTTTTTGACATCGTACTTTCTTCTTCTCTTTTCTTCATCTCCAATATGAAGTATTTGTTATTACAAAAGGCGGAAAATTATTGGCAGACGATTTCGCAAAAGAGAAAGTTCCAGCAGACTGCAACAAAGTGGCCTTAATATATGTGACAAAAAAGGATAAACCTCATGATTAAAAATTATTGGAAATCACCATTGAGTTGTTAACTAAACTGTAGGCGGAATAGCAGATAAAAAAACAGAAGACAACAAATAATATTTATATAAACAAAAGAAATATTGGTCTGCCTCGATGTTGTTTTCCGTTTTTTGTCTGCCAATCAGCATACATTGTAGTTAACAACTCAGTAATTATTTTTTATAATTTTTAATCATGAGGTTTATCGTCTTTTTGTCACATATATTACCAATTACGTGATATTTATATAATTTTTATCCGTGAGGTTTATCTTTTTACTTTCCCGGACCCATCAAAGGGAAAGTAAGGTGAACGAGCAAAAAAAAATCGAGATATCGATGGAAATATCCATTATGAGGTCCCTCTAGAACATTGAGACCATTTCCAGCGTATGGTCTGTCTGTGTGTCTGTGTGTCTGTGTGTCTCTGTGTAATCTTCCACGATAACTGCCGAACCGTTTGACCAATCAAGCTGAAATTTGGTATGGAGGGTCGGTGTGTGCCTAGAATGCGACCATTAGTTTTTGGTTTAAATTGGTACAGTGGAGGGTCCTCAAGACCGACATTGGTTAAATATACATGTAACAATTTTTTGCTTTATTTAAATATTAATGACAAACAATACATTTTAGTGCAAAATGTTGTAGTACAAAGTTTTAGAGCATAAAATTACCTACAATTTTTGTCTCAAGTTTTTTCCAAAATTTCCACTAGAGGGCGCGTAAAAAATATGCATGTATGTTTTCTACAGTTTTTCTTGATTTTGAGGACAAACAATACATTTTAGTGCAAAATGTTGTAGTACAAAGTTTTGGAGAATAAAATTCTCTATAACTTTTGTTTCACACTTTTTCCAGAATTTCCATTAGTTTCGCCACTAGAGGGCGCGTAAAAAATGTGCATGTATGTTTCCTACAGTTTTTCTTGATTTTGAGGATAAACAATCCATTTTAGTGCAAAATGTTGTAGTACAAACTTTTAGAGAATAAAATTCTCTATAACTTTTGTTTTAAACTTTTTCCATAATTTCCAATAGTTTCGCCACTAGAGGGAGCGTAAAAAATGTGCATGTATGTTTTCTATAGTTTTTCTTGATTTTGAGGACAAACAATACATTTTAGTGCAAAATGTTGTAGTACAAAGTTTTAGAGAATAAAATTCTCTATAACTTTTGTTTTAAACTTTTTCCAGAATTTCCAATAGTTTCGCCACTAGAGGGCGCGTAAAAATGTGCATGTAGGTTTTCTCTAGTTTTTCTTGATTTTGAGGACAAACAATATACTTAGTGCAAAATTTTGTAGCACAAAGTTTTAGAGCATAAAATTCTCTATAACTTTTGTCTTAAACTTTTTCTAAAATCTTTAATAGTTACGCCACTAGAGGGCCCGTAAAAAATGTGCATGTATGTTTTCTCTAGTTTTTCTTGATTTTGAGGACAAACAATGTATTTAGTGCAAAATTTTCTGGTGCAAAGTTGTAAAGCATCAAATTTTCTTTAACTTTTAAATTTAACTTTTATCGAATTTCTCATAGTTTCGCCGCTAGATGGCGAGAAAAATACACATTTAAAATTCCCTACAACTATTGTATGAAAATTTTTCCCGAATTCCCAATAGTTTTCACACATGATTTTAGGATGATATATAACGTGCGCATGCGCAGCGTATGTCATTACCAACATTGAAATATTAATTCACCATCAGCTCGCTATTTTTAATGTGTTCCATAAATCAATGTAATGCTTAGTATTTTGTAATTAAAATAAGAATAAAAAATAACTTATTCACTACGGTCGAGCAGGGAAAGTTCTGGGGTGACACAGCCGATTTTTTTTATGTAATTGATGATTTTTGATTGCCCGTCCCTGCTTTAATCTTCCTTAGCGCATTGGCAGATTGGCCACTCAATGTTCGAGAGATCTAATAAAACCTATCTATCTACAAATATTGCATGTAACTTATATTTTTATCTTGCCAGCTCTCTGGTTAGTTAATTGTTTGGTACACTCTTATTTTTGTTATTCTTGCTAGATTTTTTGCTTTTAGATTATTTGAAAACATTTCAGCTGTCTTTAGCGGTGTAACATATATTTTCCATCTTTTATATTTCTTTTGCTTTCCTTTTCACCAGCTTAAATATTCTCACTCTAGGCATAAACAAAATAGTAACATATGCTAAACATGTGCCATTTATTAATTCATTAATATTGACGCCAAGCGGAGAGATTATTCTTTACTTTTTCTTAAAAAAAACTTAGCTTTTCTTGAGGCTTTTTTCTTGCCTTCCTACTCAAAAGGAAACTGTAGTCCAAGAAACATGGTCCAAAAGAAAAACTGAAGAAACTGTAGTCCAGAGAAAAAAAAACTTGGTCCAATAATTCCTAGGAAAAAACACGAACGATATAAAGTCAGTTGTTTTGACTGAGTAAGCAAAGAGAAGAACATTATTAGAATGGGAAAGACATTTTATAGGAATACCATCAAGCGACTATGAGCTTAAAATATATTGAGTAGAGGAATAATGAAAAGAAAATACAGGGTGGCACAAAAAAACGTAATAGTCTGGAATAATTATTTCCTGGGCATTTTGGGAGAAGAGCTTGAATTTCAGTAATTTAATAAATCTAATAAGTTATCCATATCTCATGTTGTCAAGTATTAATCATAAATAAAATACAACTCGAAATCATGTACCACAATAAATTCAAACTAACAACTAAGACCGAAAAAAATCCATATTTTCCTCCCCGGCCAGTTAAACCAACTCTTCTCTTAATCCGTTATTCCCCTTCATACAAATATCTTTCTCCTTTTACTCCTTCTTTGTTTTTAAAATGTATTAAATTATATTGTTAAAATTTTTTTTATCATTTTCTGTTTTAATTTCTATTTGCTATGTTTTTGTTCTTTAAGTTCAATATAACCTTTCCCTTTTCTTTTCTTCTTTTAGTAGCTATTGTCATCAGCTACCTGCCATAGTAAGTCTTCTTTTCTTTTTCTTTCTCACCATGGCCTGTACCCAATTTCTCTTTGGTTAATGTGGTTTGTTGAGTATCAGTTTTTTTAGTTTCTGAACCTTTTCCTAAAAATTTATTTGTTATTGTAGCTTTGCTAAATTCAATTTTAACATCAACACTTATTTTAGATATTTAATCTTACAATATTACCACTAGTATTATGTCTTGTACAACTATTTTCTTATTTGTTTCCCATCCCTCTTTCCGGCTTTTATTTAAAATTTAATTATACCACTACCTGTCAACTGTCAAGTTTCTTCTAACCATTTTGGTGACTTAGTACATGTGACTCAATTAAATGGTCAATGTCGGCGAATTTTTTTCCGAAATTATCTGATAATCGCTCCCTATTATATAGTCCTTGATTGGACTTTGACTTCTGCCATTTAAGCCGGCGTCAGACGATACAAGAAACTCATATAGAAGTAACTATTATGACCACAGCTCATACTAACTATTACGTGTAAGCACTCACTATTATAAAAGTTTCACTGTTACTACTTTTATGATATTGTACTAGTAGGATTTGTTCTACTTTTTCGAAATAGTTGGTAAATAAAATGGCGGACAGTGGAAAACAGGTGAAGCATTCCAAACAAAAAGTACCATTTAATTCCGACACATTCCTTCGTTTCATTGAGTTATATAGGAAAAATGAGTGCTTGTGGAATATAAGATTGGACGATTATAAAGAACATGATAGACGAAAAAATGCTATGGCGGAAATTGGTTTGGAATTAAACCTTTCCGAAGACTTCGTTAAAAAAAATCCAAAGCTTACGTTCCACCTACATTCAAGACAGGAAGAAAATAGAGGAAAGCAAAACAACTGGGACCGAAAGCGAAGATGCATATTACAAAGTTTAAATTACTTATTTTACATAAAAATATATACACCTAGGTACTTACCTCATAATTAACAAAGTTAAATAATTCTTCGTGGGATACTCGTAGGAAATTCTGATATTTTGTACTGTCTATTGTAAGTAAGTCCGTTAATAGTTTATTTTCAATGCAGTATAGATCTCTTTGCAGTAAAAAAATATTGACCCAATAGCGACGATGTTTCGTTTGCCGTAGGACATTTTGCTTTCTACATTTCCTTTTTCTTAAAACGTTGTATGATTAGCAATAATGAGGAAATTGCAATTGCTTATTTCTAATCATTTTCTTTTGGATACTGAACTAAGCCAACTACAATTCGTCTATATACTCTAAGAGTAGTTGGAGTCTATTTAGAGCGCTACAGTTATTCGTTATTTGTTGATTGTCCCTGTCAACATGGGGCCTCCTATGTAAAAATCCTGTTGGGAAGTTTTCCTGCCACAAATTTACCTTGTCATTTATTCCTCTTATATCTGTGCACCCTACGGGGATAATTTTTAGTTTGTATTTTAAGTTTTTTACAATCTAACCCACCCTTTTGTTTACTTTTACTTACCATTCATGTACCCCTGATTTTCTTTTACACCTTCCTTTTTCTATTCTTAGTAGCGGTAACCTTAAGTTTAGCAATATGCTATTTTAAGGTTTAATCACAACAATTTGTTAGTTTGATGAGTCATTATTCTCATTTTTTTAATTTTCCCTATCGTAATTGTATCTATTATAGGCCTGATGATGGATAGATAGCCGAACCTAGTTGGCTGCCAATTGTATAATTAAATTTATTATGGTATATGGTTTCGAGTTGTGTTTTATTGGCTTCTTTTAATGCTGTCTTTTCTCGGTGTTATTTTGCACTAACGGTACTATGCATACCTGAGAAAGCATTGCTAAAATTTGTTGGGAAATACTGTTGGTTTTTGCTATTTCTTTAATAAATTGCAAAACACGTAAATCTCCACTTCTAGTTGCCCTTGCTGGATGAAGATTTACCTATACAATTTTAACAACAGGCGAATACCTTTTTGCCAAAACACGCCCTCTTCAGACACTTCTTTTTTCATACGCTACATACGCTTCATACGCTTTCATATGCTACTTTCACCATCAGAACTTTTTTTAGAAAATAGATAAACGTGATTCTTATGAAATAGTTTATCTTTTCCACGATTTGACTTAATTAAACATATAATATGTGTATCAGTCAACAAAAAAATTCAAAGGAGATAATGAAACTCGAAGTCAATACCACATAATGTATTTAAATTGAAAAGATCTTAAAGATTTAGTAGCGAAGCGACATATTTCGGCTCAGATGGCCATCTTCAGGCGCTAAAATTACAAAAGTGCTATCATGAGTACAATATTTTAAATTTGAATTTAAAAAACTTACAATGCTTTGGAAATTAATTAATTATAGTAATTAAGTAAAAAATTGTTGTAAGAAACAAATAATGGTATAAAAAATAAAAATATTTCACTCCACAGGAGGAATTACACATTATCAACAATAAGCTTATCGCCACAAGTAAATGTCGAAGTGCATCGTAATGATGCACTGAAATTGTATTCCTTTGAATTGTCAACATCGACATTGACACTTCCCGTCACCTGTCACCTCTTCTTCTTTTCCATAGTTCTTGCCTGTACCTTCTCTTCTACCGCTATTCTTCTTTCACCGTATTTCTTCTTCTATTTACCGTGTCTTGTACCCGGTCACGTAGTTCAACCAATACTTCATCTATTTTCGCTCGTTTCGGTTTTGAATTTACCGCGTATAATTTTGTAATTTGACATTTGACTTTCAATTTAATATTACCTAGTTACTTCCGGCTTGTTCCTCCATTTTAATTTGTGTATGGTAGTGGTACAAGCTTGATTTACCAAAAAAATTTTTTATTTTGAATTTTGTTTCAGTGCATCATTATGATGCACTTCGACATTTACTTGTGGCGATAAGCTTATTGTTGATAATGTGTAATTCCTCCTGTGGAGTAAAATATTTTTATTGTTTACCATTATTTGTTTTTTCTACAATTTTTTTATAAATTTTATAATTTTGTTTAGTTTCATGCCACTTAGTATGACTTAATTACTATAATTAATTAATCTCTAAGCATTGTAAGTTTTTTTAAATTCTAATTTAAAATATTGTACTCATGACGGCACTTTTATAATTTTAGCGCCTGAAGATGGCCATCTGAGCCGAAACATGTCGCTTCGCTACTATATCTTTAAGATCTTTTCAATTTAAATACATTATGTGGTATTGATTTCGAGTTTCATTATCTCCTTTGATAAATTTTACCACATTCGAGAATGGATAATCTAGTTTTCTTAAAAAAATTACTTAACTTGCTGAGAGGGAACGGAAGAGTAATAAATAATGGGAATATGTTGGGGGCGAAACGTGCTGGGACGAAATTTACAGGGGCGAAATGAGCAGGGATGAAATGTGGGGAGTAAATCTTCTGCATGCTTCACTTCCTGTAATAGTGGATCGCCTTGTCTAATACGTCTTTACATCTCATTTTTGTAGTCTTCTTGAACTTTTAAAGGTAATACCTTGTTTGGGTCCTTGTATATCGTTTTTCAGTACGATCATCCACAAACCTATCAATCTAAGAAAATATCACTAATATTTAATACCTTTGAAAAATATATAACATATTGCAACGCAACACGTTTAATATAAAATAAAATAGTAAAAGAAAACTGATTTGCACATTTCGAAATAGATTTCAAAGTAGGCTCATTTGAAATCGCGATAGTAATACTTGATCTCGTGCTAATAAATTGTTGAGATGGTTTATCGTGAAAACAAGTGATACACGCCACACTAGATCGTGAAAGATATCGATAAAACTACAACGTATAACTATCGGAGATTTATCACTGAATGTATTCGATCAATTGATAAAGCTCATAGAAACTGTATAAATATTTCGATTGTGAAGTACCGCAAGATTTCACTCTTATTTTATTAACTGTGCATATTATTAATATATAATTTTGAAAATAAATATTAGGGTTTGGGATACTATAAGGTTCCAATATAGGAGCGCTGGTACGAACCAAAAAAATAATTGCTGTCAGTTTATACTATAAATGTTTCTTATCGGTCTCAGTGGAACAGCTCGTTGGCTAACGGTCATATTCATTAATGGCTGTTTATATGCTAGAGCCAACGTGGGTTTGTGCCTCGGATCTGGCAGTGACATTTTAATTTAAATATTTCAGTGTTAGAATAGGTAAACCGCATTGAATATTAATTTAATTAATGTCTAATGCGGAGCCTAGATTTTCAATCCCCCTGTGTCACTGTGTCGATGATGGTGGTGAGGTTTTCCGGGTTTTCCTATACCTATGGCCTCCTGCTCCAATATTATACGGAGGGAGTAAGATCCAGAGATCTTTCCATTGCCACACAAGCTCTGAAGTCCAGATAATTTAGTCTACGAGGCTACTGCGCCATATGTTTACATTAGTTTTATCACCGTTTGATAAATCTAGTAAATTTGCTTATAGTTTATTCCCCACGACTTGCCGCCCACCCTTCTGATTTTCCAGAGGGACGTCCTGGCTTTATTGATTGTTCCCTCCAGATGGGAGTTGCAGGTAACTTATAGTCATCCCCAGATATTTTATCTCCTTCTCAAATGGACTGATTACGTCTTCCACTGAACTACTGAAGTAGAATTAACTTAAAATTATGGAAATATGGAGTAACGCTCATTTGTTTGCATACCCAGCTGACCTTATGGTATACGGCAGCTGGAGTCGATCAAGCTAGCTGCAGTGGCAGCCACAGTCCGTTTACTTCAGCGACCTTTAGAGATAGGTCAATCGGAAGACAAGCCCAATTTGACCGGAACCTGGAGCGGTCAGTTCGACCAACACCACGCCAGTCAAGCCAGTCGTGCCTGTACCGTCCGTTACCTTTCTTGGTAATTTGGTTTAAAAATAAAGCGATTTTCTTTTACGCGTTAAATTTTGTTTGTTTTGAGTTTTAACATTCCAGTAACTAGTACCTACCTAGTAGGGCAAGTAAATACAGCCCTTCTGGACGCCAGTGATTTTGGTCGATACCATAACGACCCCTGAAGTATTTCCTTTCTCCACTGACGCTGCCCGTGCAGTGGCCTTCACACTATAAACGGAAGGTGGCGCCCGAGGCAATCCGAAACCTTCACTAAGGCGCCAAACTGACCAGTAACGATCGAAGGGATATTACATATAATCTCTTCAAACAAACCTCTAACGTCTTAGCGTATCTAGCGTATCTAGTGCAGCATATATGATCTAAGTTAAAAGGAGATAAAATGGAGGAAGTTGATAAATGGCAGTAAAGTGACGTCAAGATTAAATAAATTTCAAAAAGGTGAAGCAGTTACAAAAAGTGTTGTCATTTACTCTAAGGAAGATAAATATTTCATCTATAAGATTCCAGAAAGTATTTTTTAAACTTTATACCAGGTAGATATTATAAAATTTGATTTTTTAAATTTTCTTTTTCCAACTTTGTCCTTAATCGAATAGAAAATCCGAAAGAGTTAAATCCAATTGAACTGAAATAATCCCACAGAACAGGAAAAGCGATTTTTCCAAATCTTTTTATCTCTGTCTTCGAGAAGTGGGTAATAGATCTAAGCTATACTGAAACTGATATTAGTCAAGTTTAGCACTATTGACCTTTGTTTGAACTTCTCTGGATTTCGATTAGGGGCGGGTTACATAGGCGGAGCCTAGAGCGGGGGCGGCTGAAAGAAGGCGGGAATGGCGGTTCGGGATCAATAAGTGTTCGTTGCAAAATTATTTTTAGATCGGTTTCAACATTGTTTTTTTTTTGGAAACATATTTACTTTTTATTTTTTAGTTTATTAAATTTTAAATGCATATAAAGAAAACATTCAATGTTTAAATAGTCGAAAAAATAAATAAACCTAATAGTTATTTATTTATTTACTTATAGATTATTGTTTTTTAGACTTTTTTAGTATTTGTAGCGGGAATACATTAATAGGATTAAAAAATATGTTTCGATAAAAGTATAAACCGTGTCAATTTCAGATACTTAGACAGACGCATGTACACAACTTTTCTGAGACTACAGCGGTTCGTGTTTTACTCATATCAAGACTTTAACAAAATAAAAATTGATCAAATAACGTTGTCAACTTTGACTTCAGAATAAAATCAAAATATACGATTAATTACTCAATGCAAACTGTATAACGCATGTTTTTCTTAGTTTTGACGTGTTAATATCAACCGAATAATCGAAGGACCAACCAATGAAATATTGAATTTTATATTATCATTATTTTTAAATTTCACGATTCTAGGACTTAAAAGCTTTATTTTTTACAGTCCCAAGGGATCGTTGTCCAAGTATTTGATATTAATTTTAGCTTAATAACTCATGAGATAAGGGTCTTGACAGACAGACATTCGGACAACAAAGTGGATCCTATAAGGGTTTCTTTTAGATAGATTTCCATATATGGAAATCTACCTATTGTAGGGAGAACTGGACAATGAGAATCAGCAAAAAAATTACCTATATATTGTAATGTTATGTAGGTATTAATGAGATTCAGAAACTTTTTTTTCTTGTAGACTCGCTCTCACTTGGGTTGGATTTACAATAATAGAAATTTTACAAAATTAAAAAAAAAACAAATACAATTCTAATTATTTTAATATAGCTTGTATATACATAACATTACAAATTACCAAATTTCCATTGAAAAATTTTCAATTTTGTAAAATGTCGAATTTTTTAAATTTTTGTATTAACTTTTTAATTTATTTCCAAAATAATTTTTTTACATTTTCCCACTTTATCTTATTTAATAATTTTATTCCAATATCTATCTCTATCCTTCAATTCATGATTTTAATTAAATTTTTAAAATCCTTCCCTTTAATTATTACCAATACATTAACTACTTTAACATTATTACACGTTTTTTAACTCAACTTCCTATAACTAATTTAATTTACATTTATTTATTTTTTTTAGTCCTATTCTCGTTTTTATTATCTGTGCTCCCGTTTTTCTCAGTTACGCCAATAATTTATTTCTTTTCTATTTTTAAATTTTACCCTACGTCTTTCTTTTATAACATTTTTGTATCCCTCCATTTACTTTTGTTGCAATTTCTTTATATCTCCTTTCGTTTCTCTTAATTTTCTTATTATTTATAATTTTCCCATTATTTATATATTTTGTTTCTCGTTTCTTTTTCAATGTTTTCTTTTATAGTTTCTGAAAAAGTATTAATCCGATTGAGCTGAAATTTGGTACGTGGGTTTGGGTTATCCGTTAAAAGAACCCATTAGTTTTTGTATGACATCTGTCAAACGGAAGTGCCACTATCAAAAAATGACAGATGCAAATATATCATGGAACTTGACTTGCAGTCATTTGAGAGCCCTTGAAAAACTCCATTCAGAATAGTCAACCACTTGTCACCTGTCAAAAATAAAAAAAGGTCAAAATTTGAAAGTTTAACATTAAATATCTGACAAAGTATTCGTGGATATCTGTCTGGAAAATTTTGGGGCAACTAACCGATTTTTTTCCGCTCTTTTCAGTAGAAAATTTCTATTTTTTTTCTTAATTTTGTCGCTTTTTTGGTACCTTTTTTCCCTTTTTTTTGAAAACTTCCCCTCTTTTCTTTCTTAATTAGGGCACTTTTTTGTCTCATTTTGTTTCCAAAATTGCCATTCATTTCTCTATTCAATTTTTTCTCTCCAAATTTTGTCACTTTTTATCTAATTTTCCCCCACTTTTTTTATTTTTTGGTATTTTTTCCTGTTTTCACTTGAAAATTTCCCCTTTTTAATTTTGTAACGTTTTTGGATCAAATTTTTAAAAATCTCCCTTTTCCCTTAATTTTTTGTATCACATTTTTTATGTGTAAAATTTTCCGTTTGTAATTTTGTCACTTTTTTAGTATTTCCGCTCTCCTATTTTTTCTACATTTTGTCAATTTTTACGTACTTTATCCCGTCTTTTCACTAAAAAATTTCGCTTGTTTTCTTTCATATTTAGGTATGTCTTAATTATATCTAAAAATTTTTTCTCCATTTCCCCTCATTTCCCTATTCAATTTGTGACATTGTTGTATCAAATTTCCAAAATTTCTCCTTTTTCCTCTCTTAATTTTTCTACTTATTATGTACTATTTCCCACTTTTCTTTCTTAATTTGTCATTTTTTGGTACTTTTCTTCCTCCTTTCACTCGAAAATGTCCCCTTCTTAACATTGTTACTTTTGGGGACAAATTTTGTATCAAAAATTTCCCTCTTTTTTACTTAATTTTGTCCTTTTTGTATAATACATTATTTATCTCCAAAACTTCCCCTTGTAATTTTGTCATTTTTTAGAACTTATTTTCCCCACAATTTTTTCGAAATTTTGTCAATTTTTAATTTTTTAAGAACTTTTTTCTTCTTTCCACTCAAAATTTCCTTCTTTTTTTCTTTCCTAATTTTATCACTTTTTTGGAATTATTGTCCCTTCGTTTCTTAATTATATTACTTTTCTCACTTAAATTTCTCCCAAATGTTTTTTTTCAGTTTCGAAGTACTTTTTCCCCTCTTTTCGCTAGAACAACGTTGCTGTTCTTTCTTATTTATGTCTCAAATTTTTTTTTCAAAATTTCCCCTCATTTTTGTCACTTTTTTCCTCACTTTTAACTAGAAAATTTGCCTTTTTTTTATTTTTTGGCACTATTTACCCTTCGTTTCTATGAAAACTTCCCCTCTTTCGTTTGTTAATTATGTTACTTCTTTGACTTAAATTTACCCCCTTTTCTTTCTTAATTTCACTTTGTAGTAGTATTTTCTGCTCCTCTTTTTTTCACTACATAAAAAAAAAAAAAAAAAAAAAAAAAAAAAAAAAAAAAAAAAAAAAAAAAAAAAAGATTGCAATTTGACTATCAATTCAAAAAATTATGGCAATCGTTGCGCCCGAAACATGTGGCCCCCAGTTTAACCAAGTACAACAAATGTATGTGGTATGACTTTGAGTTTTATTATTCGTTGAATAATTGACCACATTTGACCTATGGATAATCTTTTGTTTTTTTTTACTAAATAAATTTCTGATATGATAATTTTATTACTAAGATTATTGTTAAGTTAACTCTAATAAGATTAATAGTAAATAATAAATGCAATAAGACTCTAAGTCATGTACCACATAAATATAACTAAAATTTTAGGAAACGGCGACTAGTTTCGGCTTACAAGTCATCTTCAGGTAATACTAAGGGTAGTTAGATATGAAATTTAAACGACTAAAAGTTAAAAGAAAAAAAAATTTAAGGATTTTTAATAAACCCAACAAGAACAGTTTAAATTTGAATTCATATGGATTTAAGACTTTTAAGTGTTAAATAAATTAATTAAACACACGTTTTCCCTTCCGTAACAATATTATATTGTACATGTTAATTAATTACCGACGAGTAGATGAGTTATCTTTTAAATATTTCATTTTTAATTTCCTTTTAGTCAATATTATGAATAGTTATTACTCAACAAACGATAAAAAAGACGATAAAATAAAATGACAATATCAATAAATTACTACCAGTTTTTGTGATTGTAAAGACATTAAAAGTACTAAACAATTGAAGAAATCCTATAAAGTTTGTACCGCCTAACCTTGAACTTTGGTGAAAGCAAAACCGGAAGAAATAGACAAAATTATTGTATTTATTCCTGTCATTATGTAATATTTTTATACAATGTATAATTATCACAATTGATGTTTAAGTAAGTTAAAATCAAAAGTCCATGCCATTAAAAAAAATCTGTAATAGGGATTCAATAAGAGAATATAAAGAAATATTTTTGAAAATTCTAAAAATATAGTATATCTTATGAATTTTTAATAAAAAAAAAATTAAATGTGTACATCACTTTCTTCCAAAAATGGTTAAAATAGGATACTTGTATATAGTAAAATAAAATATGCAATATGCAGCAACCGATTGTATCTCGGCACAAACAAGATCCCAATTACCGCAACTATTATTTTTTATGTTTTATTATTTGATAGTTAAGATAAATCATCAATTGCAAAACTCTGTTCCAAGTGATGTTAGAAAAATTTCTCATATATGCGTAATTGACCTTATACCGAGTGTTTCTCATGCTTTTCTTCTGTGATTATAGTCCTTTTGCAAACTACTACATTTATTTTCGCAATTTTCTTCGTATTATTAAAAATTGCAAGGATTGGTGTTTGTGCGAAATGGCCTAGGGCTGAGATTTTTTATGAATGTATTTCGTGTGATTTAAGAATTCATTAACATTTTAGATCTTTTAAAAATTTATTTTTATTTAAACAATTTCCATAAAGAAAAAATAAAATCCTGTCGGGAGTGTCTAAAATTGAGAATTTCCTACCCCACGGTATGGTCAAATCGAAAAAATGTGACAGACAAATTTTATAATAAATAGAATATGAAAAAAGTTTAATCACCTGTTTCAATATTAGCAGAAATGGCGCAGTTATGAATTTTTTGAAATTTCAACCCCCCCCCCCTCCCGTTTCCCGACCCTTTACAATACGGAACGAATTACAGCCCCAAAAAATTTTTATAGCATTTTTGTCTGAGTCATATGGATTATTTTTGCTCATTACACGATGGCTCTAAAACTACAGGTTGGCCCAAAAACATTACTTTCAATACATATGAATAAAAAAAATCGGTTGTGTCGCCCCAAAACTCTCCTGACGAGTATCCACGAATACTTCTTCAGATATTTAATGTTAAAGTTTCAAATTTTGTTATTATTTTATTTTTGACAGGTAACAGTTGGAGAAATAATTTTGACTGTTCTGAATAGTTTTTCAAGGGCTTTCAAATGACATATCACAAGTCGAATTCGGTGAGATACTGCATCTGTCATTTTTTGTAAAAAGATTTGTTAAAAACATTAATATTTTCCAATCAGCTAAAAATTGCATACACCATCCACGGTGTTCCTGAACGAACTTTAAATGGGCCGAAAAACCACTCTCGGTTTCCCTTCAGCTATCGAAAGGCTCGTGGGTAAGAAGTCTAAAAAATCGATTGTATCGTCCCAAAACTTTCCCGACGAGTATCCACGAATACTTTTTCAGATATTTAATGTTAAAATTTCAAGTTTTGACATTTTTTTATTTTTGACAGGTGATAGTTGGAGAAATAGTTTCGACTGTTCTGAATAGTTTTTCAAGGGCTTTCAAATGACATTTTGCATGTCCAATTCCGTGACATATTGAATCTGTCATTTTTTGATAGTGATACTTTCGTTTGACAGATCTCGTACAAAAACTAATGTATTCTTCCAAAAGATAACCCAAACCCATATACCAAATTTCAGCTCAATCGGATTCATACTTCTTCAGATATTTAATGCTGAAGTTTCAAATTTTGACATTTTTTTATTTGTGACAGGTGACAGTTGGAGAAATAATTTTGACTGTTCTGAATAGAGTTTTTCTAGGGCTTTCAAATGACATATTGCATGTCCAATTCCGTGATATAGTGCATCTGTCATTATTTGTTAGTGGTACTTCCGTTTGACAGATATCGTACAAAAACTAATGGGTTCTTCCGACGGGTAACCCAAACCCGTATAAAAAATTTCAGCTCAATCGGATTAATAGTATGGCCTCTATCGTGGAACAATACACACACACACACAGACCGACAGACAGACTTCCATCTGGAAATGGTCTTAATCGTTTCAGGGGACCCGAAAATGGATATTTCCGTTTTTATCTCGATTTTTTTTTTAGCTCGTTCACAATAATTTCCCTTCTAGGAGGTGAGTCGGGAAAGTAAAACGCAAGAAACAGAAAGATCGGCGGAGCCGTTTTCAAAAAAACTCGAGTTTTCTGGCGCAATTCTATTTTTCTACAATTTCTTTTTGTTTGTTCTTTTTACACGAACCAGATGCAATTATCAAAAAAAGAGCGCTCCAGCTTTTTACTTGTGTCTAAGAATCATGAAAAACTAAATGAAACATGGTTTATCATTTTCATTAAAAACGACATTTCAGTCAACACAACTACAGAAATATTAGCAGATTTTTATCTTTTAGCATTAGAAGCATGCAGCAAATTTACTCAAATATATATTGCCAAGTTGTTGAAACTTTATTTGAAAAGATAAAACAGAAATCAGTATTATAATCTAATAGATATTCATACAGCGAAATATATGTCAAAATTGATTAGTAGAATTTATTAAATTGATGAACAAGTACGAAAATCTTAATTTAACAAATACAAAATGGAATCCTCTTGTTACGGTTTCAATTTTTTATATTAACTATTTTCTTTTAACATTTTTTTAAATTCATTTATTTTAATGAAAAGTAATAGCCTGCCTTAAACCATTTGGATCTAAAACACATTCATTTATTAATTAAGTTGTTTAAATACCTTTATTTTAATAGTTAACCTTCATTTGTTTATTTACAATTAGAAGTCTTTCTTCAGGTTGTCACCTAGTCTGGTTCTTCTCTTGCTTGATGGCCAAAAATCTACTAGCTAACTAACCATTAACACTAAAGTCCTTTAATTTTAAAATTTTGACTTATCTCTTTTGACCTTTATCTATCCTTTTTTTGTGGCTTTTGATGGAACATGTGCCTTCCTTAAAATTACGAATTTTCGGATTTTCTAAGCCTAGAAAAGAACAAAAAAATATATTATTCAACTTAGATTCGCCCTAAACGAATATTCAAGAGAATTATTCACCTATTTGTGGATTTTGTGGAAATCTAATATATCTTTAAGGCCACACGAGATCTCCGGTAAGTCATCATTTTATTCATCCTGGAAGTGAATTAACTTTTCTTATTGTTTTCTTTATTCCTTACTTTCTTACTTACTTACCTGCATACTTAGTTGTTTGTTTATCTGGTTGGTAACTTCCTTATTGGTCCTGATCATCTTCAAACGACTCCCGCGTCGATCAACACTTTTAGTGGCTCTTCGCCTTGGTCCTAGAGACACCTAAGTGGTTACTAACAACCATCCTCATAGTTTACTCCTACCACCAGAAGATTGCTGGGAACCTACGTTAGATCTGGATGATCGCCACCCTAATTTCATAGATATACACGAACACTTCGGAAATCAAGTAAGAGCTTTCCATTTACCTTGGTTTTGGGGATATACTTTGGCTACATCCACCCAAGATATTATTCTAGAATTATTATAAGCAAAAATTTGATAAGTTGTGAACTAATTGGTACCAATTGGGGGTTAACGCGTTATACTTATATATATATATATATATATATATATATATATATATATATATATATATTGTTTTTTTTTGTTAACAAAAATTTTAAAGGATTAAACTTAGAAAAAAAAGGTGTAGCTAACAATAAACTTATATGGAATTTCCTTATTTGCATCTTTTTTTTGGATATACTGAGACTTATACCCTCTATTCGTGGAGATTGCATTGATTTTTTTTTGAATACACCCACTCTCCGGAGCAAATTAAATTTAAAATTGAGCTAGCTGAAATTTAACAATTATAGTCAACGACAAGAGAGAGGGTAACACTCAAAACATGACGAGAATTATATTCTTGTACAGCTCTAAGTAACTTGGAGTTATAATCTGGATTTCTGGAATTTACTTTGTAATTCTTCTAGGTATTTTTGAAATCATAATTTCTTGTTCACTATAATAACCGAATCCTTTGTTCATTGCGCGGCAGTAATATGGAACGTAAAAAAATACGGCATGTACTTTTGGGGTTAGCGATATTTCCAGGTCTAAATAACTCCTTCGAAATTCCGAAACATGAACTTCAAATTGTTCGTCAAGAAAAATTGAAAAACATGAATTTACAACGTTTGAAAAATCACTAAAATACTTGACATACTTTAAACAAGATATATTACATTTTGCCTGTAGAATATCTACTTTGTTCAACAAAGTTTTGCATTGCCAGCAAAAGCAGAAGACCCATGCACGACGGCTCGAGACAAATTGTAGGACTTGGCCCATTCTTCGGCATCGTGCTGAAATTCATTCAGCATGTGGTTATAAAGTGTGTTCACAACCCCTAACATTAAATGAAGTTCGGGCGGAGGAATGATTTCAATGATCCGTATTTCTGGTTTACCTGTAAATATAGGTTCCTGGACGTTACTGTAAAAATTCTTGGCGTTTATTTTTTATTACCACTCTTCTGAAGGGCCTCTGAATTTTCACTGCAACTGCCAATGGTCCTATAATCTCCACAGATATTCAAATCAGCTTTTAGTGTAGTGCACCAAGTGCACGGAAACTGGCAAGAATGCGCCCTAATACCAATGATTATGGTGGCTAATTTCAAATCCGTTGCAAATTTAAACAGGATCACAGAGTACGAACATTCATATAATTTTCTTGAGTGTCAGAAATAATACCAAGAATGAATAGTTTTTTTAACACCTGAATCTTTTAATTTACTGTCTTGTATTCCCTCTCGATAGTGATGCCTTGTGCGCTTGAGATCAAAGTTATCGTTAGCTCCCTCTAGTAGCGATTTTATGGATAAACAAATTTTTAAAAATCCACCGCCGCCATCAAGCCCCAACTTCAAAACAACTTCTTGCAACTCCCGTTTTTCTTGTGTATATTGGACCAATCCTTGCACATCATTGCAGTACACAAATCATTCGGACCTATTTGTAACGCGACAATTTTTGTTATTTACTACCACGCAAACACGGGAATTAAAAAACGAATCAAGTTGATGATTTAATAAAGCCTAGTCCTGCTTCAAGTTAGGTTCGAAAATTTTTCTCTTCCTAGCTTCAACTCGTAAAGCAGAAGTTAGAGAATTCGTTTTTCTTGTGGATAAGTTCAAATCTGTGCTGATTTTCAATATATCAGTTGCTGAAATTGTTTGCATTCCTGAACTGCTAGCGCCATTTTTTGAATTTACTGATACTGGTAATTTTTCCCCTTTTCTGTGATAAACACAACTGTCCCTGTTTTCCCGAGTTTTCTGGCGCAACTAGAATATCTTTCACTAATGACAAAGACAATTTGTCCTTGTCCTTGATTGATAAATTGGTTGAAATTAACTCAGTTAGACTTGATACGCATTTTGACGAAGTGCAGAAATTCTTTTTGTCCAAATCCCCTCCGCAATTTTTACACTTCATTTTGACTACTTTTGTTTTTTTCAAATTGCCAAGTTCTATGTTCTGTGGACGAAATCTCACAGTTTTACACAAAGCGCAATCACAAATTGTCTCATCTTTTGATCTTGTTGCACGCCGAAGGGCTGGAAAATCGGAATAGTCTGTTAAGGATAATTTGTTTTGATTTCCAGAATCTTGTTTGTTGGCTGCGTTGATGAGGATTTTGCAAGCACTACAAACTACTGATGGATATCGACTGTTATCCAAGTTGATATATGCAATATTTTCTATTTTCTTCTTCAACTAACTCACAATATTCCACATTTTGTCATTTTTTCTTAAACAAGAAAAAGACAGATTACAGCTCGGTTCTCTTCGTGACATCGCGCGTGATCTTTCGTCTTTCTTGGCATTTCTAATACTTCGTATACAGTTAACACAAAGAATGTAACCGATCGTTGTTTGATCCAGACTAATAACTAGCAACAATTATTTGAATACGACATTGTCCAGTATCGCGAACACTGCAAGCAATGTCCATGCAGTGTCCACAATTGATTGCACACAATAATGCGCATGCGTGTAGACACAGTCACATAGTGACTTGCACCTGCGAATTCAAATGTATTCAATTCTGCTCCTTACAAGTTCTTGTTTCCCTAATCGCATGTAGTTCGTGTAAAAAGAACACCAATATAAAATAGGATAAGAAATTGGAAAAAAAATAAAATTGTGTAATTTTTTGAAAAAAAAATCCTAAAATCGGGGTTTTTTTGAAAACGAATCTTTTGATAGACGAAGGGAAATTGAGAGTGGTTTTTCGGACCATTTAAAGTTGGTTCAGGAACACCGTGAATCTCAATATCCGATAAAAATCCCACATTCACAAACTACCCCATACCAATATCTTTAACGAATGTTCTGGATAACTGCTTAAGGTCCTTCTCAAGAAGCGTATTTGGAAATGATCCTAGAATTTCTACATGAATTTAGGTCCAACCACTTTATCTAAGATTCCAAATTAGTTAATAGTCCATTTTTTAGAAATTTACAAATAAATTAACAATCTCATCCTGTAGAGGCGAAACTACTGGAAATTCTGGAAAAAGTTTGATATAGAAGTTGAAGGGAATTTGATGGTCTACAACTTTCCTACAGAACATTTTGCAACAGAGTACATTGTTTGTCCCTTAAATCTGGAAAAAGTCTGGAAAATACCGTTTTGCTTTGTGGTGTTACGACAATATCGGCCAAAAAAAGTAAATAACGAATTGCCTACCGCTTCTTGCATCAATTTTTCACGGTGTTCGGTTTATTTAAAATCACGAACTTGACAGATACATGATGATATAATGTCGAAAACAACAATTGACGATCATTTATAGTAGTCGTTTAAAATTAATTAAAGTTTTAATAATAATTATCGAAAAAGTATCATTATTTTATTAATTGATTTATTAGTAGTTAATTAAAAGAAAATTCAATATGTACCGAAGACACCGGCCGAAGAAGTCGTCGTAGCAGCTTTTTTATTTTTAGTTATTTTGTAACACTCGTACCTACCCCGAATATAGGCACTACAGGGGTAGCCACCTGATAGGTTTCGTTTCATTTTATTTCCTATTTCCAGATATTTAGTTAAGATTTAAAAAATATGTATGTAATAATTTTTCTTCCGAAGTAGGAAGGGTGTGTAACAAAGTTACTTGTTTCCGTAATAATTAAAATATATAAATTAAATCGCGCACGGCACTTGAATAGAATTAACTTAAAATTACGAGAGAAGCTTCGAATAAAAAGCCAGTCGTATCAGTTGAACCTCCGCCCGACAGATAGAGACACTCTCGTCTGTGCTTCTTAGACACCGAGGTTCATATCCTTAAGGGCACTAAAAATTAAAAAGCTTCTACGGCGACTTCTTCAGCTGGTGTCTTCGGTATATATTGAATTTTCTTTTAATTAACCACTAATAGATCAATTAATAAAATCATGATATCGATAATTTTTTTTTTAAATTTTAATTAATTTTAAACGACTACTATAAGTGATCGTCAAATATTGTTTTCGACATTATTTCATCGTGTATCTGTCAAGTTCGTGATTTTAAATAAACCGAACACCGTGAAAAATTGATGCAAGAAGCGGTAGGCAATAACGCGAGTTGTGCAAGTAAGTTCGTATGTGTTAATACACGAAAAAATCAGATAAAATGATCAGTTAGGCAAGAAAAATTTGGAAAACTTACAAATAAGCAATAAATAATTTTTTTTCTATTTTGTTACCAATAATAGAGATATAATTGGTCAGTTTTTAAATTAATGTAGCTAAAAAAATTTATGTATATGAAAGAAGATTATGGATGCAATTTATTATTGATTTTTTACTTTTTACCGATAAAAATCAAATATAACATAATAATATCTACATAGTATGGATTTTATTAAAAAAAAATATTTCTAATTGCTTGATTACACCTGAACTTTCAACTATTTCTAAAAAATCCAACAAAATTGTTAAATCCTGACACGAATACCCATGAACGCTCTTTTATAGCACGATAATGGCTATTTGTTTTTACATTATACGTAGAAAACTAATTAGTAATGATCCTAATGAGTTTTGATTATCCATTTGTAGGCGAGAACGGTGCCAGTCTATCATCTTTTGAATTACTTAATAAACACATTAGCTAGAAATGATGAGACCTAATAGGCAGTTCTCTTGTTTAAATGGGTGGGACCCAAAAAGGTCGATTATTTTTTCGAACTTCAGTATTACGTCATTTTTAATAAACTGCAATCAGTGTTTTAACTTTATATAGACGGTATTTATGGTAATCCATGTTCAAAAATTCATTTTATTCAAAGCTCCTTTTTCTTGTCGATAATGTCATAACACTACGAAGGAAAACGGTATTTTCCAGACTTTTTCCAGATTTAAAGGACAAACAATATACTTTATTGCAAAATGTTCTGTAGGAAAGTTGTAGACCATCAAATTCCCTATAACTTTTCCAGAATTCCCCATAGTTTCGTCTCTAGAGAGCGCAAATGTTAATTTCTTTTTGATTTTCTAAAAAATGGATTATTAACTAGTTTGGAATATTAGATCAATTGGTTGGACCTAAATTCATGTACTAATTGGAGGATCATTAAGTGAGTAAATTGACATAATTAATAAAGAAATGAGGGGAGTTTTTTAAGTCAAAAGAGGGGAAAAAAGTACTAAAAAAAGTGACTAAATTTAAGAAATAAAAATACGGGTAATTTTTAGTTGAGAACGTTACAAAAATAAGACAGAAAAATAGGAGTAATTGTTGAATGAGAAAAGTGACAAAATTCATAAAAAGAGAAGGAATTTTTTAGTGAAAATAGGGGAAAAAAGTACTCAAGAAGTGACTAATTTTAAGAAATAAAAGTAGGGGTAACTTTTAGTTGAGAACGTTAAAAAGATAAGACAGAAAAGTGGGGGTAATTCTTGAGTGAGAAAAGTGACAAAATTCATGAAAAGATAAGAAATTTTTTAGTGAAAAGAGTGGAAAAATATTCTTAAAAAGTGACTAAATAAGACAGAAAAGTGGGGGTAATTGATGAGTGAGAAAAGTGACAAAATTCATAAAGAGAGAAGTAATTTTTTAGTGAAAAGAGGGGAAAAAGTACTCAAATTAGTTTTTGTATAACATCTGTCAAATGGAAGTGTCACTATCAAAAAATGATAGATGCACGGAACTTGACTTGCAATATGTCAAAATTATTTCTCCAACTGTCACCTGTCAAAAATAAAAAAATGTCAAAAGTTTAACATTAAATATCTGAAAAAGCATTCGTGGATATTCGTCGGGAAAATTTTAGGGCGACCTAACCGATTTTTTCCCCTCTTTTCAGTATAAAATTGACATTTTTTTTCTTAATTTTGTCGCTTTTTTGGTACTTTTTCTCTTCGTTTCAATCGAAAACTTCCACTCTTTTCTTTTGTAATTAGGGCATTTTTTTTGTCTCATTTTGTTTCCAAAATTGCCCTTCATTTCTCAATTCAATTTTTTTCTCTCCTAATTTTGTCACTTTTATGTAATTTTTTTTTTATCTTTTTGGTAATTTTTTCCCTCTTTTCACTTGAAAATTTCCCCTTCTTAATTTTGTAATGTTTTTGCAACAAATTTTTAAAAAAATCCCTTTTTCCTTAATTTTTTGTACCACATCTTTTATGTGGAAAATTTTCCGTTTGTAATTTTGTCACTTTTTTAGTATTTCCGCTCTGATATTTTTTCTAAATTGTGTCAATTTTTAAGTACTTTTTCCCGTCTTTTCAATAGAAAATTTCGCTTGTTTTCTTTCATATTTATGTCTTAATCATATCTCAAATTTTTTTCTTCATTTCCCCTCATTTCCCTATTAAATTTGTGACATTGTTTTTTCAAATTTCCAAAATTTCATCTCTTTCCTCTCTTAATTTTGTCACTTTTTATGTACTTTGTTCCCACTTTTCTTTCTTAATTTGTCATTTTTTTTTAGTTTTCCTCCTCTTTTCATTCGAAAATTTCAACTTCTTAATATTGTTATTTTTGGGGGCAAATTTTGTATCCAAAATTTTCGTCTTTTTTCTTAATTTTGTCATTTATTTTTATATTATATTATTTATCTCCAAAATTTCACCTTGTAATTTTGTCATATTTTTAGTACCTTTTCCCCCATAATTTTTTCAAAATTTTGTCAATTTTTTAAGTAATTTTTCTCCTCTTTCCCCCTCAAAATTTTATTCTTTTTCTTCTTTCCCAATTTTGTCACTTTTATGGAATTATTGTCCCCTCGTTTCTTAATTATATTACTTTTCTCACTTAAATTTCCTTCAAATTTTTTCCCTCTTTTCGCTAGAATAATTTTCCTGTTTTTTTCTTATTTATGTCTTAAATTTTTTTGTTCAAAATTTCCCCTTGTTTTGGTCACTTTTTTAGTACTTTTTCCCCTTAGAAAATTTGCCTTTTTTTATTTTTGTCGTTTTTTTGGTACTATTTTCCCCTTGTTTCAATGAAAACTTCCCCTCTTTGGTTTGTTAATTATATCACTTTTCTTTCTTAATTGTGTCACTTGTTTTAGTACTTTCTTCTCCTTTTTCACTAGAAAATTTCTCTTTTTACAAAAAATGATGCAATATCTCACGGAATTCGACTTACGATATGTCATTAGAAAGCCCTTGAAAAACTCTATTCGAAACAGTAAAAACTATTTCTCAAACTGTCACCTGTCAAAAATAAAAATGTCAAAATTTGAAAAAGTATTCGTGGATACTCGTCGGGAAACGTTTTGGGGCGGCACAACTGATTTTTTTAATTTTTTTATAGAACCCACCCAAAAATTGAGATTTTTCTGTATGAGTAAATCATTATAATTGATGCTACAAATTCAGTTATACTAATTTTCCAGATTAATGTAAGGTTACATTCACAAGTATTTTTCAATTTTAATGGTCACCATAATAAATCCCAAGTCTGGTACTTATTTGGTATCAAATATATATGGATCGTGACGTAGTTATTGTATGTAAGAGTATAAATTAGAATGTATAAAAAACGACGAACAATGCGACAATTATTAGAAACAGCTCGTGTCTAGTTTATGCTTCAGCGATTGATTCATGAGATTTCATCGCGTTTTTTCTTAACTTCCGACACTTCGTGACTTATTCGCTTAGGAAAGACGATCTATTTCATTTTTGGTAGAGTCGCAATAACCAAATAATGGGTGACTCTAAAAGAAATCACATTTAAATCAAGGAATTTTAAGGGATATTCATCTTTTTTCTTTTTTTAAAGAAAAAGAATTAACTTCTTTTTGGTGTCACCCTAAATAAAATAAAAATTAATAAATCATTCTACAATCCCAAACTTAAATTAAGAGGGGACAATTAAATTTAGTAATCAAAGTTGAATCTAGATGGTGATAAAATAAAAATTATTCAAAAATTCAGGTTCGCATTATAAAAATCCATTTGATAGTCCAGGGCAGATAGAGAAAATTAAATGAATTTGGAGGTGAAGCAGATATCCGTTTTTGAAAAAATGCCTTCTGGGCCGGAAAATGCATTTTCCAATTGCATCACTACTTGCACCATTATACGAACGACTGGAAACTCGGAAAAATCGCTCGGAAATTGTTACTCGGGGGTTTTCAGCCCCGCCGAACTCGATTCTGCCATTAGAATTACCCGGGGCGCACGGAGCGGCTCTGCGGGTTGTGCGGGGGTGGTTAATTGGGGGAGAAATATCAGCGTGCATGGAAATCGCTCCAAACTCGTTACTCGGAGATGCTGAATTCAATCCTGACATTGGAATTGCCCGGGGGAGCACGGGGGCGGCTCTGCGAGGGGATCCTGGGGTCATTCTGGGGGGGAAATTGCATAGTCCATAAGAAGCGCTCCAGATCCGTTACTCGGGGGTTTTCGGGGATGCCGAATTCAATTCTGGCATTAGATTTCTCGGGGGCCCCTCTGTGATGTTGTCTGGGGGTGATTTGTGGTAGAGAGGGGGGTGGCAGCGTCCACCAATGGTAAAGAAGAGGGTTAAAAATCACAAATTATGAAAATAATACTTTATTCAAATAACAAATAGGAGTTTTTATTAATCTGGAATTATTCATTATAAACTTCAATTTTTAACTAAAATACTAAACATTTTGTTCAAACTCTTCTTCGTCTTCTTCCCCTTCTTCAACTTCTCTCCCTCATGAATTTTCTTCCCTTCCTTCATCTTCTTCCTCGTCACTAGTCTTGGCCTCATTGGAAACGTCTTTTTGGTTTGAGCAATTGCCATCGCAATACTTGCATGCAAGTGAGCACTCCAATCCACATATTTAGTAAACTTGTCATTCGAAATCGGTACGTTTCCCTCCAAATTACTAACAGGTAAAGTATTACCATTATATAAAAAAATGATTCGACGTCAGTGGAAAATTACCGGCCTGTGACCGTTCCCTGTGGATTATCTAAGGTATTCGAATATGCGTTTCTGGATCGTCTTTTGTCATTTTTGCAGCGATATCAAATTGTCACGAAGAATCAACATGGATTTTGTGCAGAAAGGTCGACAGCAACGGCAATGATTTCATTTTATAATCAAATCATTGAATATATGGAGACAGCCGAGTGCCCTGCCGCGATTTTCTGTGATTTAAGTAGAGCATTCGACTGCGTCAATCATGAATTGTTACTGTCTATACTGGAGACATATGGAATGAGAGGCAATTCTTTGAAATGGATTTCAACCTTTCTGAAACACACAGACAGCACAACAGAAAACATTAACTCTACTCTGTTAGATACATATATGGGAGTCCCATAAGGGTCAATCTTGGGGCCAATATTGTTTATTTTATATGTCAACAGTATAGACTATATAATAAAAGGAGATAACAGTCAATATGTTGCATACGCTGACGATTTTACTGTGATAATTTCATCAAACAACACGTCTGCGTTAAAAGTTGAATGCTCTTCTATTATGGAAAAGATTGTGACATATTTTAATAGTATACAATTGTTTTTTAACACAAATAAGACAGATCTCATAAGATTCCATAATAGGCAGAATATTTTGGATGATTTTAGTGTTGATATGGCTAATTCCAGTCTTGATAATATACACGAAAGTGTTCGTTTTCTTGGAATGCACATTGATGAATTCCTTAATTGGAAGTACCAAAACCTTGTTGGAAAAGTGAATTCGCTCAAGTTGACTCTCGACTTAGATACGGAGTAGGTCTGTGGGGTATCTCTGTAGATGCTTCAAATATTTTTATTGCGCAAAAGTGAGTGCTACGATGTATAGCTAATATTTCACAACGCCAATCTTGTAAGCCATATTTTAAAAAATATGGAATACTTCCAATTCCATCTTTGTACATATTCGAAATTTGCATGTACATATTTAAAAACAAAAGCTATACAAAGATGTTCATAGTTATCAAACGAGGCAAGTTGATGAGCTTCACGTACCTTACGCAAAGCTGCATATAACTTACAATGCACCAAATTTTATGGGACCAAAATTGTACAATAAACTTCCGAATGCGCTAAAAAAATGTGCAAATATTTGTAATAAAAAAAAAAATTAAAAGAGTTTCTTCTGGAAAATTGTTTTTACTCCATTGGTGAATTTTTAGATTTTTAAATTTATAATATGTTTAGTGTTTCATTTATTTTATTTTTTTATATTAAGTTACTTTATATTTATTTTTATTTATTGATGAATCCTATATAAATGTAATTTGTCTTATGGAAAATAAAGAAATTATTATTATTATTATTAAGAAATTTTGCTCAAAATTTCCTCGGGACCGGCTTCCTGGATCATGGTGACAGGACTGAGCTCTCCATCCACCATTTCCCAGCTCCATTCCAATGGATCTAAGGTTTCTTCTTGACCTTGTGAACCATACCAAGCCTGTACTTGGAAATAGACCCGCTTGACCCGCAAGGTCGACTTTTGAAGTATTTTGCTCGATACATTTGGACGAGCTGAATGGCAGGTTCATCTTTTATGCGTAGATGTTTGGGTGCCCCGTAAAGAGCCAAAGCGAGACGAAGCCCGTAATCTATTAAAGTATCCATAGCTACATGTGTTTGCTTAAATATTTCTGCAAACCCATGCAAATCATCGGATTTCGCAAACAATTCGCAAAATTTTAGTTTCCCTCGATAGAAAAATGCTGAAGTTGTGTCGCGTCCCCTGTAAGCATGTAGAAATAAAATATGAGACCTAATTCACGCGCTCTCGGAGGCTAAGCTCTCGAAATAATACACAACATGAGGTACTCTAGCGGAAGGCGGCTTCAGCAAGAACACTTCTAGATTCGGTGGAGTCCGACCTATAAGCAATTCCAATGTCGGGATTGAATTCGGCATCTCCGAAAACCCCCCGAGTAACGAGTTTGGAGCGATTTGCATGCACGCTGCAATTTCTCTCCGAATTAACCACCCCCGCACACCCCGCAGAGACGCCCCCGGGTAATTCCAATGCTAGAATTGAATTCGTCATCCCCGAAAACCCCTGAGAAACCAGTTTGGAGCGATTTCCATGCACGCTTCAATTTCTCCTCCAATTCACCACCCCCGCACCACCCGCAGAGCCACCCCTGTGCGCCCCGGGTAATTCTAATGCCAGAATCGAGTTCGGCGGGCCTGAAACCCCCCGAGTGACAATTTCCGAGCGATTTTTCCGAGTTTCCAATCGTTTCTATAATGGTGCAAGTAGTGATGCAATTGGAAAATGCATTTTCCGGCCCAGTAGGTATTTTTCCAAAAACGGATTAACCAGACCATGTAGCCTCGTTTTCTGTGACCTTCCTGAATACAATGCAAAAAACAGCATCTCGATATCTGCTTCACTTCCAAATTCATTTAATCCGGCCGATTTTGCTCTAAATGCCCTGGACTATGAGTACAAATACAAAACTTCGCAGGATAATTTATGGAAAATGTATTAAATAAAATATTTACTATAAAAAAATTTTCTATACATTATCTAATAAAAAAATATCCGTTAATAAATAGTGAAAATGTAATTACAGTCTACGTAAATTCTATTTTTCACTATTGACACACGTATATTATTCATCATACACTTATTATGTTTAATGGAGTACCTATCAGTCAAAACAAAATCGAATCTAGATAAGGTCAGGGCTATATTTTTCTGAATTACATCTCAAACTATCATCTTGCAGGGTCGTTAAATTATTATTTACATTTTTTTTTAAGTATAAGCGTGGGTTTCATAATTACAAAGTAAAGAGCACTTTGAAGGATCATTAGTTACTTCCAGTTTGTTTTCGGAAACATAAAAAGAAGTTATGTTTTATACAGGGTGTTTTTAAATACTTTAATGTCAAAAGGACCATAGCAATTAACTGGATTTTTTTAGTTTAATACACTAAAAAAAAAAATCGGTTGTGTCGCCCCAAAACTTTCCCGACGAGTTTCCACGAACACTTTTTTAGATATTTAATGTTTCAAATTTTGACATTTTTTTAAATTTTTGACAGGTGACAGTTTTATAGAAATAATTTTGACTATTCTGAATACAGTTTTTCAAGGGCTTTCAAATGACATATCGCAAGTCGAATTCCGTGAGATATTGCATCTGTCATTTTTTGTAAAAAAAGTAATTTTCTAGTGAAGAAAGTACTAAAAAAATTGACAAAATTAAGAAAAAAAAAGGGAGTGAATTTAAGTGAAAAAAGTGACATAATTAATAAACGAAAGAGGGAAAATTTTCATTGAAACGAGGGAAAAATAGTACCAAAAAAACGACAAAAATAAAAAAAGGATAAATTTTCTAGTTAAAAGAGGGAAAAAAGTACTAAAAAAGTGACAAAAATAAGAGATTTTGAACAAAAAAAAATTGAGACATAAATAAGAAAAAAACAGGAAAATTATTCTATCGAAAAGAAGTGAAAAAGTAATTTGAAACTGAAAAAAAAATTTGGGGGAAATTTAAGTGCGAAAGGTAATATAATTGAGAAACGAGGGGACAATAATTCCAAAAAAAGGACAAAATTAGGAAAGAAAAAAGAAGAAAATTTTGAGTGGAAAGAGGAGAAAAGGTACTTAAAAAATTAACAAAATTTTGAAAAAATTTTGTGGGGTGAAAAAGTACTAGAAAAATGATAAAATTAAAAGGGGAAATTTTGGAGATAAATAAATATAAAAAAATGACAAAATTAAAAAAAAAAGAGGGAAATTTTGGATACAAAATTTGCCCCCAAAAATAACAATGTTAAGAAGTTGAAATTTTCGAAAGAAAAGAGGAAGAAAAGTACCAAAAATGACAAATTAGGAAAGAAAAGTGGGAAAAAAGTACATAAAAAGTGACAAAATTAAGAGAGGAAAGAGGAGAAATTTTGGAAATCTGAGACAACAATGTCAGAAATTGAATAGTGAAATGAAGGAAAATGGAGAAAAAAATTTGAGATATAATTAAGACATAAAAATGAAAGAAAACAAGCGAAATTTTCTATTGAAAAGACGGGAAAAGTACTTAAAAATTGAAAAAATAGGGGAGCGAAAATACTAAAAAAGTGACAAAATTACAAACGAAAATTTTTGCACATAAAAAATCTGATACAAAAAAAGTAAGGGAAAAGGGATTTTTAAAAATCTGAGCCAAAAACGTTACAAAATTAAGATGGGGAAATTTTCAAGTGAAAAGAGGGAAAAAATATTACCAAAAAATAAAAAAAACTGGAGAAAAAATTACAAAAAAAGTGACAAAATTAGCAGAGAAAAAAATTGAATAGAGAAATGAAGGGCAATTTTGGAAACAAATTGAGACAAAAAGTGCCCTAATTACGATAGAAAAGTGGGGAAGTCTTCGATTGAAATGAGGAGAAAAATTAAGAAAAGAGCGACAAAATTAATAAAAAAAATGGAAATTTTCTACTGAAAGAGAGGAAAAAATCGGTTTTGTCGCCCCAAAATTTTCCCCACGGATATCCACGAATACTTTTTCAGATACTTAATATTAAACTTTCAAATTTTGACATTTTTTAATTTTTGACAGGTGACAATTGGAGAAATCATTTTGACTATTCTGAATGGAGTTTTTCAAGGGCTGTCAAATGACATATTGCAAGTCAAGTTCCTTAATATATTGCATCAGTCATTTTTTAATAGTAACACTTCCGTTTGACAGATGTCATACAAAAACTTATGGGTTCTTCCAACGGATAAGCCAAACCCACATACCAAATGTAAGCTCAATCGGATTAATTCTTTTTCAGATCTTTAATGTTAAAATTTAAAATTTTGACATTTTTTATTTTTGACATTTGACAGTTGGAGAAATAATTTTGACTGTTCTGGATAGAGTTTTGTCGGAGGCGGGTCGGGAAAGTAAAAATAGAAAAAAAATAGGAAAAAAATAGAGAAAAATAGGAAAAAATAGGAAAAATAAAAAAATAGGCAATACCAGAAAAATAGGGAAACATAAGTATAAATAGAAAAGGAATAGGAAAAAAAAGGAAAAATAAAAAAAAATGAAAAAACAGAGAAAAATAGAAAAATGCGAAGAAATAGAAAAAAGCATGAAAAAAATAGGGAAAAATAGGAAACAGCATGAAAAACATGGGAAAAATGGGAGAATGTAGCAAAAAATATGAAAAAACAGGAAAATTAAAAAAAATATCGAACACCAGAAAAATAGAAAAACAAAGACAAAAATAGAAAGAATGAGGCAAGATAGAAAAGGAATAGGAAAAAATATTAAAAATAAAAAAAGTAGGGAACACCAGAAAAATAGGGAAACATAGGCAAAAATAGAAAGAATGGGGCAAAATAGAAAAGGAATTGGAAAAAATAGGAAAAATGTCGAAAATAGAATACAATATGGAAAAAACAGAGAAAAATAGAAAAATTCAAAAAAATAGGAAACAGCATGGAAAAAATAGCAAATAACAGGAAAAAAAAATAGGTAAAAATAGGGAAACATAAGCAAAAACAGAAAAAATGGGAAAAAATAGAAAAGAATAGGAAAAAAGTCAAAAATAGGGAAAAATATGAAAAAACAAACAAAAACATGAAAAAATATAATAAGCATAGAAAATTAGGAAAAAATAGGAAATATAGGAAACAAATAAAAAAAATTTGAGCAAAACTAGGAAAAATTGAGAAAAGTAAAAAAAAGTAAAAAGTAGTAATAAATAGGAAAAAAAACATGAAAAAATAGAGGAAAAGAGGAAAAATCAGGTATAAACATAAGCTTTAAATTTTTGTAAATTGCGGTCGAATTTACACAACTGAGCGACTTCTAGTTAGTATTTTATACGTTGATTTTTCTTATTAATTTTTAATTAAGAGGAGTTTCGTCCTTTTCCTTACATTTCCTAGAGGACACCTAGTGCAGTTTGGAGCTCCCGTTTTTTTAGGCATAACATATGTTTAGTTTATTATCAACCCCTGATGATGCTAACATAGTTAGCGAAACGTACGTAGTGTTAAAAAACTATACTTTTTGTTAGTTCTTCGACATTGTTTAAAAATCAAAGGTTCCAAATTATCAATTCTAGATATATCTATTTAAAATTAGTACTAAAATCATCCAGGAACTAGTGATTATTTTAGTTTGTTTTTAGTACTCGAGGAAGAAAAATAACAATTGCTGTTAATGTGGACACAATAAACAAAAAGTACCTGTTAAAAATTGGTGTCACTAACTAGAAAAGTTTATTTAAAAAAATGACAGTACTAACACAACTATAAAGTACTTCAGTTAATTTATTTTAATATAAACGTAACGAAAATGTATAGTACGAAAAAAAATACATCCATATATAAATTTTGCCTTTCATCACCAATTATTTTATTCATATTGCGAGTAAGTACCGAGTTGCATAATTTTTTGCAACAGGCGCCTGTTAAACAATTGCCAGTTCCATAACGGTTTAAATCGGTACCCGTATGAGTATGAGTACTACTTTTGTTTTATGAGAACAAAACGTGTAATTCCAAATATACTTAATGGTACCATAGATATGCAAGTAGTACCTACGTATTTTAATTAAATAAAACTGTAAGTAAGTGAGGTCAAATTTTGTAACTCTCAACCACGAAATATCTATTGAGAAATGTACTTCACTGGGAAGAAATGGTACTTGATGTAATTATTGCTTTTTGTTATTGTTATTTAATTTAAATTTAAGAGATAATTAGTGGGCGAATAATTTTTTATTAAATGATTGCTTGTGATTTTTATTAGTTAGTAAAAAATGATTTTTCCTATATTTTTAAACATTACAAAAATAATAATAATTTATAAACAATCGTTCGTCTAATCCTTTCAGATTCAATCTACAATTTTTGGAATAAATAGATAAATCTGGTTTAAAAAATGAGTTTTAGTACTTTTCGGTTACACAATCTTTTTAGAGGAACCGAACATTTAGTGTAGTCAACAAGTGCTTTTTGGGTCAATCTTTTTCTCCGCCTCCGAAAAATATGAACGAGGTGTCATTCGATTCGGAATCGCGTGTAGATAATTTTTGAAAAAATTCAAGAGCCGCTTGCAAAAATTGTAAAAGTTAGAAACAATTAACTGAAAAAATGGGATTTGATTTTTTGGCAAATTTGGACCATTAATGAACAAATATTACTTAAAATTATTAAATATGAAAATTAAGAATTGAAAAAATTCAGGCATCTACTGGATAGATTGATGAAGAAAAATCTGCGGTCAAAAAATTTTTAGCGCGATTTTTCTATTAATTATGCATGAGTTAATTAACAATTTTTTCATACTTGAACATGAACATTCTAAGTAAGATAATTGTTAAATAACAAATCTGAATTTTTTTCCTATTACTTTCCCGGGACGGACGCCAATTGAGTACTTTATTACCCTCAGGTAAAAGTGATACCGTAGCCGGACACGCCAATTGAGCACCAAGGACCAAACAGAGACCGACCAATTAGGTACTTTAATACTTGTTTTGTTCATTAACGAATTATCAGGTACCTACTGAATTAATGCAAACAGTTATTTTTCTCGGTTAAATAAAAATCACAGTATGGTAGTTCGCATTTATTTATTAAAAAAAAATCATGGGGTTAAAACAATTTTTAAGAAGTATTTTTTTAAAAACTCTCAAAAACCCTTAAAAAATCATTAAATTGAAAAATTTTTGAAAAATTCTTGAAAAATCCTTGAAAAATCATTGAAAAAATGCTGAAAAATCCTTGAATAAACCTCGTCTTTGATTTTTAGCGAATTTTTCAAGGATTATTCAAGGATTTTCTATTGGTTTTTCGAGGAATTTTGGAGTATTTTTCAAAGAATGTTCAATGATTCTTGTAGTATTTTTCAAGAACTTTTCATGCATTTTTCAACAATTTTTCAAAGATTATTTAACGGGGTTTCAAGGATTTTTTTAATTCTTTTTTAGTATTTGTTTAAGATTTTTTAAAACTTTTTTTCATGGATTTTTGAACGATTTTTAAGGATGTTTCATGGATTTTTCAAGGATTGACAAAACGTTGAAAAATCGTTGAAAAATCCTTGAAAAATTCTCGAAAAATCCTTGAGGAGTACTTCAAAAATCCTGTAAAAATCTTTGAATAATTCTAAAAAATGTCTTAAAAACACTTAAGAAATTGTTAAATTGAAAACAATTTTTTAAGGAGTTTTGGAATATTATTCAAACATTCTTGTAAGATTTTTAAGGATTTTTCCAAAATTTTTTAATGATTTTTCAAGGATTGTTTAAGGATTTTTAAAGGATTTTTCAATTTAATGGTTTTTTTTTAAGGAATTTGGAGTATTTTTCAAAAATTGTTGTAGGATTTTTCACTTACTTTTCAAGGGCTTTTCGAGAATTTTTAATGATTTTTTAAGGATTGTTCAAGGATTTTTCAACAATTTTTCAATGATTTTTCAATTTATCGATTTTTTAAAGAATTTTGGACTATTTTTCAAAAATTCTTGTAGGATTTTTCAAGTAATTTTGAAGGATTTTTCAAGGATTGTTTAAGGATTTTTCAATTTAATGTTGTTTTTTTTTTAAGGAATTTGGAGTATTTTTCAAAAATTCTTGTAGGATTTTTCAACAATTTTTCAAGGATTTTTCTATTTATCGATTTTTTAAAGAATTTTGGACTATTTTTCAAAGATTCTTGTAGGATTTTTCAAGTACTTTTGAAGGATTTTTCCAGGATTTTTCCACGATTTTTTAATGACTTTTTAAGGATTGTTTAAGGATTTTTCAAGGATTTTTTAACCTAATGTTGTTTTTTTTAAGGAATTTTTAGTATTTTTCAAAAATTCTTGTAGGATTTTTCACGTACTTTTCAAGGGCTTTTCGAGAATTTTTAATGCTTTTTTAAGGATTGTTCAAGGATTTTTCAACAATTTTTCAAGGATTTTTCAATTTATCGATTTTTTAAAGAATTTTGGACTATTAAGGGATTATTATTACAAAGTGGATCCAGGTCAAAGTGCTGAATTGGCCTGTCTCAAAAGGGTCGCTTTGAAAAGGTACCTGCCTGCCGGTGCTCAGTTGGCCGGTCTACATTTATTACATCTAGAGCTTGGTGCTCAATTGACTCATACCCCTTTCCCGACCCACTTCCTAGAAGGGAAAGTATTGTGAACGAGCTTAAAAAAAATTTCTAGATAAAGGAGAAAATATCCATAAGAAGATTAAGACCGTTTCCAGATAGAAGTCTGTCTGTCTGTCTGCCTATCTGTGTGTATTCTTCCACGATAGAAGCCACACTTTTAATCCGATTGAGCTGAAATTTGGTACATGGATTTGAGTTACCCGACAGAAGAACCCATAAATTTTTGTACGACATCTGTCAAACGGAAATGTCACTATCAAAAAATGACTGATGCAAAATTTCACGGAATCTGACTTGCAATTTGGCATTTGATCAGTCAAAATTATATATTCAACTGTCACCTGTCAAAAATAAAAAAATGTCGAAATTTTAAACTTTAACATTAAATATCTGAAAAAGTATTTGTGGATTTTTTCAATTTTTACAATCTTTTCCAATTTTGTCCAATTTTTTTTTCAATTTATTTTTGACATTTTTGAGTTTTGTTGACATTTTTTGATATTTTTGAGATTTCTTGAGATTTCTTGAAGTTTCTTGAGATTTCTTGAGATTATTTGAGATTTTTTGAAATTTTTAGAGGTTTTTGAGATTATTAGAGGTTTTCTGAGATTGTTTGAGATTCTTTGGGATTTATTTGAGATTTCTTGAGTTTTTTTTAGATTTTTTTAATATCTTTTAAGATGTTTTGAAATTTTATTGAAATTCATTTGAGTTTTTTAAAACTCGTTGACTCTTTTGAGATTCTTTGAGAATTTTTAGAGATTTTATGATATTTTTAAATTTTTTTAGAGACTTTTTCGGTTTTTTTGATATTTTTTGTGGTTTTCTGAGATTTTTTTATACTTTATGATTTTTTCCGATTTTTGTAATTATATTGTGGATGCAATAACGAACTTGTATGACATAAAATTTTGTATGCACCTCGGGTATAAATAGATTATTATGCCCTCGGGCGACTTACAAACCCTCGGGCCAGGGCATAAAGATCTATTTATACCCTTGGTAGATAAATAACGATAATGTTTACCATTTTTTACGTTTTTTTTAGATATTTTACGATTTTTTTTTATGATTTTTTCCATTTATTTTCTTTCTTATTCAATTTTTTTAATTATTTGCCTGTTTTTTATGATTTTTTCCATTTTTTTTTATATTTCTCAATTTTTCAAATTTTTAAAATTATATAGGAAATTTTGCTACTCTGCCTGTTTTTATACTTTTTTACATTTTTTTACAAATTTTTACGTTTTTTTACTATTTGTTTTTTTCATTTTTTTTCTCTTTCTAAATTTTTTAAATTATTAACTAAATTTTACAGCTTATTAACCGGTTTTTTATGATTTTTTTATGTTTTTTTACGATATTTTATGATTTTATTTTGATTTTTTGATTTTTTTCGATTTTTTCTAATTTACTCGCGTTTTTCGATATTATCCCTTTTTTTCCATTTATTCCAGATTTTTCCAGTTTCTTTTCCGTTTTTACGGGTTATTACGGTTTGTTACGGTTTTTTACGATTTTTCACGATTTATACATTTTTATACGATTTTTTAAGATTATTTAGCATTATTAACGAAAGTTTATGACTTTTTAGCAGTTTTTTTACAATTTTTTACGAGTTTCTTACGTTTTTTTTAAGGTTTTTCAAATTGTTTAAATTATTTACGAAATGTTCTGACTTTTACCTGTTTCTTACGGACATTTTTTTACCAATTTTTACGATTTTTTGTAAAAATTAGCCAATTAATTTTATAAAAATTTAAAAATGAAAAAAAAACTAATGACCTATTTCGATATTTTTAAAAATGACGGGTATAATTTTTTTTGATATTTCAACCCCTCCAGTTTCGCAGTAGGTCAGATAAAAAAGTTTTATACAAATTAATTTTATAATAATAATTAAAATATGAAAAAAGTGTATAGACCTGTTACAAAATTTTCAAAAATTGCGGATATGAATTTTTTGAAATTTTCAACCCCCTCCAGTTCCACCCAGGAAGGTCAAATCGAAAAAAAGTTTGAAGACAATTAATTTTCTAATAATTGGGACATGAAAAAAGTCTCGATATTTTTAAAAACAGCGGAGATGTGAATTTTTTTGAAACTTTAACTCCCTCCAGTTTCCACCCCCTTACAGTTAGAATTCCCAAAAACAATAGGGTTCATCTTTTAGATACGAGAAAACAATATCTGAATTTTTTGAAACTTTGACTCCCTCAAGTTTCCACCCCCTTACAGTTAGAATTCCCAAAAACAATAGGGTTCATCTTGTAGATACGAGAAAATAATTGGCGAAAGAATTTTTGAACTCTGTCTTGAGTTATCGTCTTCACATCCATCCATCCATCTATCCAGACCGATGGATATGAAAATTTTTTCACCCAATCGTGTTGTGGGTGGCTCAAAACATCGAGAAAAGTAATTTTAAACAAAAAAAATTGTGTTGTGTAGAAGAGTCTTTAGTTGGAAGAAGATTTAAATTTGTTATTTGATTATTTTGTTTTAAAAGGTTGGAATTTTGCAAGGTTTATATCCGGGTTTGGAAGAAGAGAAAAAAAAGAGGAATATACAGGATAAACATAAAATTTATATATTTTTTCTTAATTTTTTGTAAGATTTATTATTTTTTTTGTATAAAAACCACCCCAAAAATGAGATAGTTTACCCTTACAATATATAGGGTGTTTCATTATGAAAAATTTAAATCGAACTTTTTAATTTAGTTTTTTGCGCTCTTTTGAAATATGCAAATATATTTTGAAAATTTCAATATACAGGGTGTTCTTTCAAGGTCACAATTGCTTTCTAGTTTTTTGTTAATCCGGACCTGGATTTTTCTTGTGATTAGTAACTGGCTCATTTAGTTTCTAAATAAGAAACAAGTGTACCAAAAATTAACGAAATGTACCGGGTGGGCAAATAAGAACGGCCGTCGGCCATATCTTCGGATCGGTTTGTAGTACAACTTTGGAAAAAAAATTTTTATAACAAAAGTGGCCACGAGAAAAACTTGGAAATTATTTATAGAATTGCAGGTCCACCGGTAGAGGGCGTTATTGAATAAAAAATATTTAAAACGCCAAATTTTAGAAAATTTGACCAATTAAGAAGCATAACAAAAACTATTACCGTATTCTTCAAAAAAATATGCATATATTTCATAATAAAAGTTTTGGTCTAACTATCCAAATAAGAGGTAGGGGAGAGTGGGAACTTTGTTATGAAAAAACGACCATAACTCCGATTCTACTTAACCGATCTTTTGTCTTTAGTCTTGTTAAAAAGAGCTCTTTTCCACCAGCGTAATAGTTATATTATCAACTCCACTTAGTAAGTAACGTGCACGTTAGAGGGCGTTATTTAAAGTTTTTTAGAAATCTAGTTCTCTTTGGAAAATATTAAATGGAAACATGCAGTTTTAATAACAGAATATAAAAGTAGGTGAAATTGGGAACATAATGGCGAAAACTACATATCGATATCTTTTTTCTATACCGAGATATCTTAAGAAATGTGTAAATGTTAGGAATTTTTTGTTAACCTTCAAGCAGATTAGTTAGCCTCAACGGAAATAAACAAATTTAGACTTGTCAGAAAGGCTTTACATTGGTCTATGTGCAGTGATTAAAAATATTGTCATAATAATGTTACCGTCCTCACTGAAGGGCATTACCTATAAGGATATTCCTATCAATTTTTTATTTGGCGTACCTACAATAAAAAATAACTAGAGGTAGAATTCTGCCTAAATAATTTCAATTAAATGAATATTATTATAAACTGAAAGAAAAATGTCTCTTATGGAAATTGCCCAAGAAAAACCATGTTCGGTATATCTTAACACTTACCATAGGTAATGAATTGCCAGTTGAAATCAAGTAGGCTATGATATATAAGCTAATGCTACATATTATGGCAGGTAATGAATTGACAGATGAAATCAAGTAGGCTATGATTTATACGATATGTCAAACATTATTTGTCCTGTTATATGTTTCTATAATGAAAAATTGATAAGAATTACCTTATAGGTAACGCCCTTCAGCGAGGGTGGTAACATTATTATGATAGTATTTTTAATTACTGCAGATAGTCCAATGTAAAGTCTTTTTTAACAAGACTAAATTTGTTTATTTCCGTCAAGGCTAACTAGTTTAATTGAAGGTTGACAAAAAAATTCAAAACATTTACACATTTATTAAGATATTTCGGGATAGGAAAAAGATATCAACATGTAGTTTTCGCCATTATGTTACTAATTCCGTCTATATTTATATTAAATTGTTAAAACTACATGTTTCCATTTAAAATTTTCCAAAGAGAACTAGATTTTTAAAAAACTTTAAATAACGCCCTCTAACGTGCACGTTACTTACTAAGTAGAGCTGATAATATAACCATTACACTAGTGGAAAAGAGCTCTTTTTAACAAGACTAAATTTGCAAAGATCGGTTAAGTAGAATCGAAGTTAGACCAACACTTTTATTATGAAATATACGCATATTTTTTTAAAGAATACGGTAATACTTTTTGTTATGCTTCTTAATGGGTCAAATTTTCTAAAATTTGGCTTTTTAAATATTTTTTATTCAATAACGCCCTCTAGCGGTGGACCTACAATTCTATAAATAATTTCCAGGTTTTTCTCGTGGCCACTTTTGTTATAAATTTTTTTTTTCCAAAGTTGTACTACAATCCGATCCGAAGATATGGCCGACGGCCGTTCTTATTTGCCCACCCGGTACAGGGTGGTTCGATAGTTATAGCCCCAGGAACAAATTAACAAAATTGATAAAACACCCTGTATCTCGGTTACAAAGGCCGCTAGAGCCAATAAATGTTCTATTCGCGTTTTAAGTATTTACGTTTCCCAATGAAACACCCTGTATATTGTTAAATCAGATAAGTTCAAATCGGGCCTTAATTCGTGTTATTAAATAATTTCTCATAATACAATTCCTGGTGGTAGATTAAAAAAAACAAAATACTATATTTTCGAAAAAAAATTTAGAAATCAACTTTGTTCATTCATTAGATTTTTATTTTGTATATTAAAAAAATTATACTAATATTAATGTATTTTATTTCAAATAAATTTTAGTGGATATGGATCAAAAGTCGATTTAATTTTCGACTTACTTTGGCAGACGCATCTGTATGAATATTTAAAAACAATATCGAATAGCTATTTGTTACAACGCTCTGTTTGGTGTGTTAAAAATTATATTCTACAAGTATATTATTTAAAAGAGGAAAGTTAAAAATTAGTAGATCACAGATCACATTCATTAGATTATGATTTTTCGACTCGAAATGGAAAGTTTAATAAGATACATTTACATAAAAATTAACGTAATGTGTTACTGAACCATATGTATCATAATCAATATCGGAATCTTTATAAATAAGAGTTAATATCAAAAAGGAATATCTTTATTTCCTAATATTATTTTTTAAAGGAATAAAATTTTTGTATTGGATTTATTTTTATTTTATAGATAGTAATAGATATTTATAAATTAAAAATTGAAGAAAGAAAGTTGTTTTTATCAGATTGATACATTTTAAAAGTTTTCATATTATTATTAAATTAAAATATAACATAGTGAAGGTATTTTATATCATTTTAGTAGTTTTTATTACTTCCTTCCTACATATATTTAATATATTAATATTAGGTGATCCAAAAAAATAATTAAATGAATTATTTATAAAATATACTAAAATTTGATTTAAAAATAAGAAACAAAATAATAATATACCTAATGGATAAGCATTTTCATTTTTTTTTTGTATTTTTTCATCATTATTCTGTTTTCTTCTTTCGTTTTCTATTTTTTTATAATTATTTTATTGAAAGATACTTTTCTGATTTTTTCTCATTTTTCTGTTTTTTTTTCTGATTTTTTCAATGTTTTCTAATTTTTCCTCTTTTTTGTCATTATTTTGTCTCTTTTTCTATTTCTTTTTTTTCAATTACTTTTTTTTCTATTTCTTTTTTTCCAATTACTTTTTTTTCTATTTCTTTTTTGTTTTCTAATTGTTTTCTCATTTTTTCTTATTTCTTTGAATCTTTCCGATTTTTTTTGCCATTTTTTATGATTTTGTTGCGATTTATTTCAATTCGGTCGATGTTTTTCAATTATTTTTTTCTTTCTTTCTTTTGTTCACAATTGTTCCGGTTTTTGGATGTTCTTTACGACTTTTTCCAACTTTTTCCGGGTTTTTGCGTTTTTTTTTATTTTGTCCATATTTTACAATTTTATTCTTCCAATAATTTTTGTTTCTTTTTCGATTAGTTCCGATTTTTTCTTATTTTTTCGACACTTGTAATTATTTCTCGTTTTTCACAAATATTTTTGATTTTTAATTATGTTTTATTCTGATTTTTTCAATTTTTTTCTATTTTTTTTTGATTTTTTTCTCATTGTTCTATTTTTTAAATTTCTTTCTTTTCTATCCTCCGATTGTAGTTTTATTTTTAGGTTTTTTCGTATTTTTTTTTTTAATTTTTCTGTAGTTTTTGAATTGTTTCTATTGCTTTTTGATTTTTTAAAATTCCTTCAGTTTTTTTCTACCTTTTTCTTATTTTTCTGTTTTTTTTTTCGATTTAAGTCGATTTCTTTCGATTTTCTCGATATCTTTCGATCTCATTCGATTATTTTCGATTTCTTTCGATATTGTAGATTTCTTTTGATTTTTGTCGATTTCGATGGAATTTTTTTTTATTTCTATTGATTTTGTCGCTCTTTGAGATCTACTTATGCAGACCAAAAGACAATCACCTTTTTCCTAATAGAACATATCAGAGATATAATCTAAACTATTATTTTTTTGCTCTTATTAGCCCCACATTCAATATCTGACTCCTCATGAATTTATTTCCAATGGATCCTCGTTTTTCAATTTATTTGGTTCGTTTTATTTCAGATTTAACTAGCAACTTACTTTTTCTAACCTAGTTCTAATGTCACTTCTCTTCTTTTTTAGTTTGTATTTCTTCTTTCCTCTGCTTCTTTCATCTTCTTCTTTTCTCTTCTTCTTTGTCGTCCCTCAATTTTATATGTCCATTTCTCTTTACCTGCACCTGCATTTAGCCACTTATTCACTGAGTTACTTTTTCTATGTACTAAAATAACATTATATTTAAGTGCTAATCCATTTATTACTTATTGTTATGTTGTTATTTGCTCTTTAGTGTAAAGGACCATGCACTTTTCTTATGGCGATTGGGTCCCTCACCGATTTTTTTAAAATTTGGTACACATATATCTTGATCCATATGGATCATTTTTGCTCAGTGTACCATGGCTCTAAAAATACAGGGTGGCTAAAAAAATTGACTTTTAATACATTAACTGTGGTTGACTCTCTTAATTAATATAGTAATTATCTATCGCTAAATACTACTATTTTAAAACGTGAAATATATTTAACGAAGCGTTTTTACATTGCATTTTGTGGAAAATAAACATCCACGTTGCCCAAACGTAACAACGGGACAATTAGAGGATTCTGTGAATCGGAAAACCTCGAAAAGTGTAAATATTTCAAAGCATAAAGTGAATTATTCTCCCCCCCCCCCATTATTTTTTAGGAATGCCGAATAGGATGATTTAAACCGCACACCCCAAAAAGGCAAAATATTCAAAAATGTGAAATTTAAATTATTTATGTGGTACATGACTTCGGTTTTATTTCATTTTTTTACCTATAATTAATACTTCCAAATTCGGATTTTCTTAATTCGGACAAAATTAGGTAGATTCCATATATGGAAATCTACCTATTGTCATCGATTTAATGACGGGATCCGGACCCGGAAAAAATTAACTGTATTTTTGTCCAATCAACTCCAAATTTTATACAAAAATCCTTTGAGGCAATAATTCATTGCGTATTGCAAATGGGAATTCTACACCAAAGGGCTTGAAAACTAGAAAGGGTTAAAACAAAAAATTCATTTCTCCGCCATTTGTAAAAATATTGAGACAGTTCATTAGTGAAACTACGGGAAATTCTGGAAAAAGTTTGATACAAAAAAGGCAAAATGCTATGGGGAATTCTAAAAAAGTTAAAAATAAAAGTTATAGGGAATGTTATGCTCTATATCTTTACTCCATGATATTCTCTTCCAAAATGCATTACTGAAAACTTACAAAAAAGGACGAATAGTCTATGTATATTTCTTTCGCGCCCTCTAGTGGCTAAACTATGGATAATTAAAAAAAAAGTTGTAAAGAATTTAATTATCTAAAATTTCCCTGTCTTAATATTTTCTCGCACCCTTTTTTTTACTGGACCTTATAAAATTATTGTTCAGGAAACACAGACCTTTAATTTGACACGTTTCTCGTTGCTGTATTAAAAATTTCGGTAAATTAAGTATATTTAGGGCATTAGGCTCAAAGTATACCCAATTTTTAATTAAAATTATTAAAACCGATTTATAAATATTTATAGTGAAAATGGAACAGAACCGTACTTAGAAAATTTCTTAAAATGCAGTAATCAAAATCTAATAAAAAAATTAAGTAGGTTCTATATGGTTTTGGATAAAGACAAAAATGGGGATTTCAAAACTTAAATAAAAGTACAATACCGTATCAAAAAAAACAGTTAAGGGTTTTGAATTTTTATATAAACTACAAATTATTTCGTAAAAAGATTTTTGTACTTAATATTGCTTGATATTTTTTACAGTTTTTCTGTTGAATAAAATATACCAAATTAATTAGTAATTTTGGGGTCATGTATAAGAATAGTAAAAAAATTTAACAATATTCTTGAACCCATTAACCGTAAGTAGGTACTAGATTGAAAATCACGTAATTCTTCTAAGAGCGCTGTGACGTAACTGTCTCATAGCACAGCTCACGATAAACCGTTAACACGTATCGAATTTCAAGGTCGCGCTACTACTTAACATATTCCTGATCATCCCCATTATCATCGTCTTCATTAGTATCATCTCCCAACTTTGATATATGTTGAAGAAAATCACTTTCACCTAACTCATCAAGGGGAAGCGTATAAATAACTTGTCGGCCGAACTAACAACCATTGGCTTCGCAAAAGCAGAGGTCTTCATTTTTTTTTTCGTTTCATGAGTGCAAGTGGGTGTCGAATATGTGGAATTTAATACTAGTGGTAAGTGAGAAATTGGTGATTCTTTTTTGGTGCTTTTTATTTGGATTATTTTTGAGCGAGAAAGGTAAAAAAAGGAAATTTGGACAAAATTTTACTATAAATAAATCATCTAAAATAGAAAAATTATATTGGTTTCAATATGTAAAAATTTGGGAAACGAGATTAAAGGATAAATCACCCCTTAAAAATAAATATTAAATACGGTGCTGTAGATATTGATAAGATCAAATTACATTAATTTAAAAAAAAATTTTTGATAAAATAATATAATTATTATATTCAAACTTTTGGGTACATAAAATAGAAACATTTAAATAATTTTATATAAAATTTTTATGTGAAAATTCAGGAATTGAAATTTGAATTTTTGTGTACCAAAAATTACAATTTTCGTTAGAATTTTTGTCTTCTAAAATATGTTTTAATTAATAAAAAAAAACAAATTCATTCATTTACTATATATAGAAAAAGTGTGCAAAATTTCAATAAATTCGGTGCATTAATTATTAAGAAAAATATAGCTGTTGATAGGAATAAAACAAAGTGTGAACACAATAGGATGAACAGATTTAGATCAAATTTTGCACACATATTAAGAGTTTCATAAAACTGAATAGGATTTTTCTTCATTTTCTTATAGATCTTACCTTCCTAAAACTAAAAAAAACATATCACGTATATTTATCGTTTATTTATAATCCGGCATTTCATCTTAAAAATTCTTATAAAAAATATAAAGAAACCTACTGTTCTCTCAATATTTCTTTCAAATATTGAGAGAACAATTTGTCCCTAAGGGAGCTGCGAATTGTACTGGTCCCAAGTAAAAGAAAATGAAAATGACAATGGAAATAACAAAACAACCTAAAATTAAGTCGAAACCGTGTTTTTTGTGAGTGATTTTTTTTGGTATAAAATGGATGTAAACAATTTAACTTTGCTATTATATTCTTTATGTCAATCCATGTCTACAAAAAAAAAATGTGAGAATAGCTTTTTGAGTCCCTAAGTACAAAACAAAATTGTACAAGATATAAATAGGTATATTCTATACTTTACCTTACGCCAAGCACTCCACTCTTTTTCGGCCCCATTGTTACATCTTCTTGCCATAACGCTCTAGATTGTTTTTTTGTAAAATCTGGTGAAAATTTTCCGGTATAAAATTTTGATCTGGCCTTCATGAACTCCAACACTACTTCTATTTGTTCTTGTCTTATATGTGTCATTCTTGTTTTTTTTTTTATAATTATAACTAAAAACATGTATATTTGGCCCCAAAGATGTCAAATAAAGACGCAATACTTTTCACAAAACAAAACCATTAAAAAATGGGGTTAGAGCACAAAAATACAACAATTTTTGACCTTGGTTAGTTGTCTATCAAAGGGGATCGATTTTTTTCATTTCTGATTGGTCACAATTTTCTATTGACATTTGACATCATTGTTCGTGTTATCTCTCACTCCTTTCTACTCCCTGCTTTCAAAAATACGGCTTTATAATATCAAGAGAAAATTTGAAGGAGTAGAAAAGTCAGAGAGCTCCCCGTGGAGTAAAATTTTCTCTCTATTCAAGAATAAATTCCCCAGAACAAAATTTTTTATCACTCTACGTTCGTAACTATGTTGGCATCAAAATAACTTTATCATCAACAAGTGATGAAACTAACTTAGTTAGTGATGATGATCTTCAACATTGAAAACCAAAAGTTTCAAATTTCTAATTCTAGAGAAACATTCGTAATTTTATGAAGAAGGTTTAGGTTTATTTTGCTTACTTCATATTAAAACTTGGTCATCAAGATAAACGATGGGCCTGTAGAAGATGTGAAGCAGATCTTCGTTTGTGGTTTAAGGGTAAGAAGTACTCATTTTATTTTAGAATTCCTGTGATGTGGCTTGATCAGAAAAATTATATAATCGATTGCTATTTCTATTCATTTAATGATTCAGCTATTCGTCCAGTACCTTATAGCTCCGAAATACCAATCCCACAGTCACCTTCCAGTTTATATGAATCCCTGAATGAGTCAGAGGACGAAGACACATTAGCTCCCCAGGACTAATCCAGCTCAGACCTTTCTTTTGACGAGTGACCTAAACTATTTTCTCAGATTGAGCTCAATGATCTAGTAGACATCTAGTTATTTTCAAAGATGCGGCCCAATTGCTTGGTTCGAGACTAAAAAAATAAAAACTTGTTGTCATCTGGTATCTCAGTTTCGTGATATAGACACCAAGAGAAGAATTTACTTAGAGGGAAATCTTGTTCTACAAGGACTCATTAAGTGCTTTGGAAGAGAGAAGCATGCTTCCAAAAATTTGTACTAGAAGTATGATTCTAGGTTTAAATTCTCTATGGTGTCGACGAAGTAAATCATTGTGAATGTAGCGGTTGATCTTTTGATCTTGACACTGAATGAACTGAAAGTTCTCTGTCTCTCTCAAGTTATTTAACTTTTCCTTATATTGGGCGCATTTAGCCAAAGAACTGAAAGTTATTTTATTTGAAATTCCAGTAATGTTTTCTAATTGGCTAGTGAATGAGAGTTCTCACGCAGCAACCAATAATTCTTCTCCACATTGACTTCACATAGCAAATATATATCGAAATAATGTGTTTTTTCTTTCATATGGGATGAAATATTAAAAAGTGGTACTCTGAGGTAAAATCTAGTTTGTGGTACTGAAAACTTTTCCCACCTGGCAACACTGCTTCCTATGGAACACTTGGTGCATATGGAAGAAAATTGTAACGATTTGGCTATTATTATAGAAAAAATTAAATATCAAGGCCATGGTTTTTAAGAACTTCAAAATACTAACCACGATTTTGGCCCAGCAGGCATTTTACATAAAGTACCCATGCTTTCTATGCTTGTAAGATAATAGAACCATAGAGCAGCATTGTATCAAAAGTAACTGGCCACAGCGAGAAATCCTAAAACCAGGTAAAAAACGTTACCAATACGACTCTGGTATCACCAGAAAAGATTTTATTGTCCCCTATTCACATTAAATATGGGGTTATAGAACAGTTTCTGAAATCACCACAAACAGATGGGAATTGTTTTAGATCTGTGTTCTAAATTCCGAAAGTTATGTGAATTAAAATTGAAAGAGAGTTTTTACATAAGAAAACTATTATGCGATTCCCTCTTTTTGGAAATCATAAAAAGGCCAAAGAAAAAGAAGCTTGGGATTCGATCATTGATGTAGTGTTAAGATTTTTGGGAAATCGTATGCTGGCAATATATAAAACAAAGATGGTAGATTAGTTTAACAGTTCATTTTTTATACTCCTGAAAACTTGGGAGCTTACAGTGAAGAAGAGGGTGAATAATTTCACCTGGATGTGAAAATTGTTACAAAAATATGGTTTCCACTACCGAAAAGAAAAGAAATTTTTGTACAATATAGAAATTTTTTAACTAAAAATATTCAAAAATAACAAAGTTACCAAGAATTTTGTATAGAGTTTGTAATACATCAAAAAAAGTTTCACAAAAATGCTCCTAATTAAAACATAAAAATTGTTACAAAAATACGGTTTTCACCAACAAAAAGAAGAGAAATTGGTTTACACTATGGAAATCTTTTACCTGAAAATACTAAAAATCAACAAAGTTACCAAGAATCTTGTACATAGTTTGTAATAATGAAAAAAGTCTCACAAAAATGCCCCAAATTAAAAAATGAAAATTGTTACACAAATATGGTTTTCACAAACGAAAATAGAAGACATTTTTGTACAATCTAGAAATTTTCTAACTAAAAATATTAAAAAATAACAAATTTTCCAAGAATTTTGTATAGAGTTTGTAATAATTCAAAAAAAGTTTCACAAAAATACAAAAATGCTCCTAATTAAAAAATAAAAATTGTTACAAAAATATGGTTTTCACCAACGAAAAGAGAAGAAATTTTTGTACAATATTGAAATTTGTTAACTAAAAATATTAAAAGACAACGAAGTTACCAAGAATTTTGTATAGAGTTTGTAATAAATCAAACAAAGTTTTACAAAAATGTTCCTAATTAAAAAATGAAAATTGTTACACAAATTCGGTTTTCATCAACGAAAAGAGAAGAAATTTTTGTACAATATAGAATTTTTTAAATAAAAATATTAAAAAATAACAAAGTTACCAAGAATTTGGACAGAGTTTGTAATAAATCAAAAAAAGATTCACATAAATGCTCCTTAATGAAAAATGAAAAATTGTAACAAAAATACGGTTTTCATCAACGAAAAGAGAAGACATTTTTGTACAGTGTGGAACTATTTTAACTAAAAATATAAAAAAATAACAAAGTTACCGAAAATTTAGTATAGAGTTTATATAATAAATTAAACAAAGTTTCACAAAAATGCTCCTAAATGTAAAATGAAAATTGTTACAAAAATACGGTTTTCACCAACGAAAAAAATATTAAAAAATAACGAAGTTACCAAGAATTTTGTATAGAGTTTGTAATAAATCAAAAAAAGCTTCACAGAAATGCTCCTAAAAAATAAAAAATGAAAATTGTTACAAAAATGCGGTTTTTACCAACGAAAAGAGAAGAAATTTTTGTACAATACAAAATTTTTTTAACTAAAAATATTAAAAATAACGAAGTTACCAAGAATTTTGTATAGAGTGTGTAATAAAATCAAGAAAAGTTTCACAAAAATGCTCCTAACTGAAAATGAAAATTGTTACACAAATACGGTTTTCACCAACGAAAAGAGAGGAAATTGTTGTACAGTGTTGAATTATTTTAACTAAAAATATGAAAAAATAACAAAGTTAACAAGAATTTAGTATAGAGTTTGTAATAAATTAAACAAAGTTTCACAAAAATGCTCCTAAATGGAAAATGAAAATTGTTACAAAAATACGGTTTTCACCAACGAAAAGGAAAGACATTTTTGTACAATTCAAAATTTTTTTAACTAAAAATATTAAAAAATAACGAAGTTACCAAGAATTTTGTATAGAGTTTGTAATAAATCAAACAAAGTTTTACAAAAATGTTCCTAATTAAAAAATGAAAATTGTTACACAAATACGGTTTTCACCAACGAGAAGACAACGACAATTTTATACAATATAACATTTGCTACCTAAAAATACTAAAAAATAATGCTCCTAAATGAAAAATGAAAAATTGTTACACAAATTCGGTTTTCATCAACGAAAAGAGAAGAAATTTTTGTATAATATAGAATTTTTTAAATAAAAATATAAAAAATAACAAAGTTACCGAAAATTTAGTATAGAGTTTATAATAAATTAAACAAAGTTTCACAAAAATGCTCCTTAATGTAAAATGAAAATTGTTACAAAAATACGGTTTTCACCAACGAAAAGGGAAGACATTTTTGTACAATTCAAAATTTTTTTAACCAAAAATATTAAAAAATAACGAAGTTACCAAGAAGTTTGTATAGAGTTTGTAATAAATCAAAAAAAGCTTCACAGAAATGCTCCTTAAAAATGAAAAATGAAAATTGTTACAAAACTACGGTTTTACCAACGAAAAGAGAAGAAATTTCTGTACAATACAAATTTTTTTTAACTAAAAATATTAAAAATTACGAAGTTACCAAAAATTTTGTATAGAGTGTGTAATAAAATCAAGAAAAGTTTCACAAAAATGCTCCTAACTGAAAATGAAAATTGTTACACAAATACGGTTTTCACCAACGAAAAGAGAAGAAATTTTTGTACAGTGTTGAATTATTTTAACTAAAAATATGAAAAAATAACAAAGTTAACAAGAATTTAGTATAGAGTTTGTAATAAATTAAACAAAGTTTCACAAAAATGCTCCTAAATGGAAAATGAAAATTGTTACAAAAATACGATTTTCACCAACGAAAAGGGAAGACATTTTTGTACAATTCAAAATTTTTTTAACTAAAAATATTAAAAAATAACGAAGTTACCAAGAATTTTGTATAGAGTTTGTAATAAATCAAAAAAACCTTCACAGAAATGCTCCTAAAAAATGAAAAATGAAAATTGTTACAAAAATACGGTTTTTACCAACGAAAAGAGAAGAAATTTTTGTACAATACAAAAATTTTTTAACTAAAAATATTAAAAATAACGAAGTTACCAAAAATTTTGTATAGAGTGTGTAATAAAATCAAGAAAAGTTTCACAAAAATGCTCCTAACTGAAAATGAAAATTGTTACACAAATACGGTTTTCACCCACCAACGAAAACAAAAGACATTTTTTTACAATATAGACATTTTCTACCAAAAATAACAAAAATAACAAAGTTACCGAGTATAGAGTTTGTAATAAATTAAAAAATATTATAAATTAAAAAGTTTTACAAAAATGTTCCTAATTAAAAAATGAAAATTGTTACAAAAATACGGTTTTTACGAATGAAAAAAGAAGAAATTTTTGTACAACTTATTTGATAGGAATAAATATATGCCATTTTTGAAATCAGTGCATTTTAAAACATATAATTTGCAGCTAAACAACAAATTTTTTTGTAGACTTTTGTAATTAATTAATCAATTACTTTGTTAGGAGTGTTCGGAAAGTTATGTAGAATTACCCTATCTTTATTTGGCATAGGGATTAAAACGCAGCTTTTTCATTACAGGCTACCGAAATCTATAATTTATAGTGCCATAATTCTAATTATTTTTAAAATGTAAAATAAACAAAATACTCAAATTATATTTAGATTTAATAATGAATAATATCATAATCGTTAATTTTAAATAAATAAATAAATAAATATAACTTATCTGCTTTCATTTACTTTTAAAATGTGTTTCCGTTTTTATAATTCATTTTTTAATATTTTTTTCACTTTTTGGTCTTTAATGAGCCATCCAATTAGTTAATTGATGATTAATTTCGTACAAAGTAAAGGTATATATATGTAGAACAACGATTTCTCTAGTTTTTTATAGCAAATTTTTACCACTTAGATTTTCTAAGTACTTATACGAGGTCTACCATAAAATTACCAAAAATTATAAAAGTTTCAAGATTTACAAAATAAAAATATAAAAATTATCAATTATTCGTTACACAAGTTTATTATTAATTTTAAAGGTACATAGAAAAAAAAATTTTTTTTTTTTTGGAAATCATTAAAATATCCTTGCGCTAAGATCCTGAAAACTGAAGTCATAGAAAAAAGAACCTTGAAGGTCATGGAATTGGTCTTCTTCTTCTATTTAATCTATAAAAGTATTAATCATTTAAAAATTCTAAAATTTATTTCAAAACAAAAATCTGCTCTTATTGGAATACACAATTATGTAGATATTTTATTAGATGAAATAATTAAAATTCTATGTTACATCCCATTCTCTTGATGATCCTCTTTTGTATATAATTATTATATTCGTTATATAATACATAGTATCTAATATACATACATAAATAACAAAAAAAATATTATCTTAGTAACGACCCATATTTATATTCACACTACAATTATATATTACATAAATAACAGCATGTCATAAATTTACCATTATTAACATGTGTTTCTTCTAATATGAATAGATTTTTTTTAGTTAGTTTTAAACAATAAAAAAAGAGAGTTTTAAATTATAATTTCATGCCTTACCTTTCACATCAAAATTACTTTCTTCAATATTCTATGTTAACCTCGGTGTAAATCTTAATAGGAAGATGGTTTGCGGAAACTCATAAACGCAGACCGAGTAGTAAAATTAATTGAGGGGTCTTATATACTATTTTTGAATTAAGTTAACAAAAAAATCAAATTTTGAAGTGGATCACCCAGTATATTTAAATATTTCAAATCTAATCAAATTGAATCTAGTTCCAAATAATTTGCCAATAAAGAAAATTGTGTAAAAATATGAGTAGTGATGTTTTCACTCAAATGGTCCAAATATTTTTTATAATATTTTTCACCCATTAATTCAGTTTGACTAGTTGGTCGTTTTCCTTGGTATATTAAAAAATGAAGAAGATATTCCGTTTCGTAACAAGCGAGGAACCAAATTTTCTCAGAGTTCCTACTAGATGAAAATTTAAATTATGCTCATAACGCAAAATTTAAAAAAGTCCAAACTCGATAATTTGAAAAATTAATTAATTAAATAAGCATCTTTATTTACAATTAGTTTAAAATTAATATGTTTTTGTTGTGGATTAATATTTGAATCAGAGACAGTGTGTGTAAAGTTAGCCCCCCATTTTTCGAATTTTAATATTTTGAAAGTTGTTCCAAATTGTTCTAAGTTTGTTCCAGAAAATTATTTTCAAATACAATTTTTAGACCTAGCCCCCTTATATTTTAATTTCGTGATTTTTCCTTTTGCTCCAGATTGTTCTAGTTGTTCTGAACATTGTTTCAAATTTTCATGTCTTAAAAAAAATTATTCCAAGCAAAAAATCAACAAAAACCATTTGGGTCCAGCCCCCCTTATTTTTTTCGATTTTTTTTTGTACTAGATTATTCTAGTTGGTCTTCGCATTGTTCCAAATTTTCATGTCTTAAAAAAATTATTTCAAGGCAAAATTAATCAAATCCATTTATAGCTAGCCACCCATTATTTTTTTTTCGAATTTTTTATTCTACTAGATTATTCTAGTTGTTCTTAGTATTGTTCCAAATTTTCATGCCATAAAAAAAATATGTCAAGCCCAAAAACAATTAAAACCTTTTAGGGCTAGTCCCCATTATTTTTTTTTCGATTTGTTTTTGTTGTACCAGATTGTTCTAGGCGGTCTTCGCATTGTTCCAAATATTCATGTCTTAAAAAAATATTTCAAGCTCAAAATCAATTAAAACCATTTATAGCTAGCCATCCATTATTTTTTTTCGAATTTTTTATTGTACTAGATTGTTCTAGTTGTTCTTAGTATTGTTCCAAATTCTCATGCCTTAAAAAAATTATTTCAAGCCCAAAACCTTTTAGGGCTAGTCCCCATTTTTTTTTCGATTTTTTTTTGTTATACCAGATCTAGTTGGTCTTCGCATTGTTCCAAATTTTCATGTCTTAAAAAAATTATTTCAAACCAAAATCAATTAAAACCTTTTAGAGCTAGCCACTCATTATTTTCTTCCGATTTTTTGTTGTTGTATCAGATTGTTCTTAAATAATATTTTTAAGACATGAAAATTTGGAACGATGCTAAGAACAACTAGAACAATCTGGCACAATAAAAATAAATTCGAAAAAAAAATAATGGGAGGCTAGCTCTAAAAGGTTTTAATTGATTTTTTGCTTGAAATAATATAAAAAGTTGGAACAATGCAAAGAACAACTAGAACAATCTCGCAAAACAAAAATAAATTCGAAAAAAAATAATGGGGGGCTAGCTATAAATGGTTTTAATTGATTTTCAGCTTAAAATAAATTTTTTAAGACATGAAAATTTGGAGCAATGTTAAGAACAACTAGAACAATATGATGCAACAAAAAAAATTCGAATTAAAAATAATGGGGGTCTGGCTATAAATGGTTTTAATTGATTTTGAGCTTGAAATAATTTTTTTTGTCATGAAAATTTGGAAAAATGCTAAGAATAACTAGAATAATCTAGTACAACAAAAAAAACTTCGAAAAAAAATAATAGGGGGCTGGACCCAAATGTTTTTTATTGATTTTGGTCTTGAAATATTTTTTTTAAAATATGTTCATAACAACTAGAACAATCTGGTGCAACAGGAAAAAAATCGATATAAAAATAATGGGGGGCTAGCTCTAAAAATGGTTTTTTGAGTTTTTTGGCCTTTGTATTTAAGTTTAAGGAATAATTTTCTGGAACAATTTCGTACAAACCTAGAACAACTTTCAAAATATTAAAATTCTAAAAATGGGGCTAACTTCACACACACTCATAGTTAATTGTATTTTCTGGATCAGCTGTAAAATGTTGGATAAATGTATCTGTAGGTTAGATTTATTTGATTTCCTCTGGTAGTGGATTGGGTGTGGGTCAATTGTTCTGTTGATCGACTGGTTGATTATCCAGTTCCATTTCTATCCTTGGAAATAAAATTTAGATAAGCTATTAAGTCATTTTCCTCGATTTTTAAAGACAAAATGTTTTTTCCCAGTTAAGAACTTACAGTGTTAACCAAAAAGGGTCAGTGACTCTTTCGTATTCTGAATCTATGGTCTTCTATTCAGATATTTCCAGAAAATTAAAAATTGTACACTTTTCTTATGAAACTAATGAACAATGTTCTAGAAACGCAAAAAAATAGTTATGACAAAGTTGTTGGTAACTTATTTACCCATTTGCTAAGTACTCTTACTGCAGCTGAATGGAATTTGTTTTAAATAACTCCAAATAGTCAAAATTCCATTTATGCCAAAACAGTGAAATCATCAGGAAAAGAAAGTTATATATTACAATTAAAGAAACTCATCTAGGGCTGATGGTCAGAAAAAATTGTGGTTTTTCACGATGCATCTTTAACAGGTTTCATTACTCAGCAAAAATTGACTGATATGATGGTACTCTAACGAAAGTTAATGAGTTAGAAAAACATTGGATAAAGCTCCGTCATAAAATCTATCTCTCTTATAACGTTTCTATTTGCACGATTTTTTTTGGGTGAAACTGTTCAAGAAAAACTATATAAGATATTAAAAACACCACCAAAATATTTTGGTCATAAACATTTGAAAACAAACTTGTAAGGACCAGCTAAGTTTATTTTGTTGTTAATATATTGAATTAAAATGATTCTGCACCAAAATATCACTATTTACATTGAGCAAAAGGAATGTATGTACTAATGTGTCACTATTCACATGGAAGAGAACAAATGTTTGTCACTGCTCTTCGAATCAGTCCCTTTGAGCACACAGAAGCGGAAGTTCGGCTTTCGGTCCAAATTTTATGGTCTGTGGCCAAGTATTACAATTGTCAACGTGAAATTCAAACTTCTCACTAACTTAATTTGATTTAATTCAAATTTACCGCTCAAAAATTACAGATGTAATACTTAGTAGATGATTAAGGTCACGAAAACTCGCCCCAGATCAAAGTGTCGTCTTGTACTTTCGCTTCTGTATAGGTAAGGTGTTCTGTGCTTTGAGGTTCGTATAGTGACTACTCTTGTGATGTCATCTGGTCCAGGATGAAGGTGATCAATGCTTCCGATAAGACAGTTGGGAAGTCCCTTTCCTTGATGGGTACTAGAGTACAAACTTCAATTTTGGATCGTGCAATTCAGAAACATACTCTAATGTCCAACGCCTCTAGAAATGTTGATGTAGCTGCTGAAGATACTCGAACTTGGATAAGCAGTTTTTTTTGTTCTAGTTTGTACAGGTTCTTTAATGGCTGTTTGATGTAGTTTTCTGGATCCAGTTTTGGTTTTCTATATATTCTTTGCCTTCTGTGATCCAGCACCTCACAGTTGCATAGTATGTGTTTAGATGCTCTCTAGTGGGAAGGTGTCCCGTGAGGAACCCTGTGGTAATTCGTAGTTGATTCCTACTCATTGAAAGTAGTTTTTCAGTTACGTCCTTTGACGGTTCTTTTATGAACTTTTTCCCGTGTAGAAGTCCGGATATGTTGTCCCAGTACAATTTGTGTTCTTGTTTAATCCAGTCTTTTATATGATTTCTAAACGTACGTTTTGGTACTCCCATAGCTGGTTCTGGACCAATTAATTTTTATGATGAATATGATCTGATTGTATTACTTCAATATCTCGAATATCATTATTTTTTAAACCTCCTGTATAATCTATTTGACTTTCAGTAAAAAACAATGCGTCGTACTGAAAAGTTCTGAAACCTTCCAATGTTTAATAGTAAAACTTCTCCATGTTTGTTCTAAAAACTAAATTTACTTTTATTAAAATTTTAATTTAATATTTCATATTCGAAGGACCATCCTCAATTTTAATTTTTTTTTTAAAGAAAATATTGAATACAAATTACTTAGCACAGTTAGATTTAATCTATTTTTTTTATTTATTGACTAGATTACACGAATCCATCCTCTTTAATTTCCGCTTTTTGTATGAAGTTTTCTGTTTTCGGTCCGAATTATTCGATTTTGGTTCAAAAAAAACAAACGTCGTTTTGTGGATTGTCGATATATTTTGCTATTCGAGGATTTACATATTTTTCTGGGCGAATTCATTTGTGTCCGTTATTTATGGTGCAAAACAGACTCAAAACTAACACAAAAAATAAATAAATAAAAACAGCGTTTTATTTTAGGCTTCAAACCAATTATAGACAGTCAATATCAGTTTAACACCGTAAATTAATATTTCGGAACTAGAATGCTAAAATATTAAAAAACATTGTTTTTTTTTTATTGAGACGAAAGATTTAGGATTTTTTACATTTAAATGAAGGACTACCGTGATTTTTATGCTGAGGCGAAAAACTACGGTGTTTTTTAATGTCGTCGTATTTTTTGTATTGAGGCGAAGGACTACGGTATTTGTTATAATGAGGCGAAAGACTACTGTGTCATTTTATATTGAGGCGAAAAGTACGATGTTTTTTTCATATTATATAAGGGCGAAGGACTACGGTATTTTATTTTATATTGAGGCGCAAACCAACAGTGGTTTTTAAATCGAGGCGAAGGACTACGGTGTTTTTTATAATGAGGCGAAAGACTACGATATTTTATTTTATATTGAGGCGAAAAGTACCATCTTTTTTTCATATTGAGGCAAAAAACCTGCAGTATTTTTTTAGATTGAGGCGATGGACTACGATTTTTTTATATTAGGGCGAAGGACTACGGTATTTTATTTTATATTGAGGCGCAAACTTACAGTGGTCTTTAAATTGAGGTGAAGTACTACGGTGTTTTTTTAGATTGAGGCGAAGGACTTCGATTTTTTTATATTAGGGCGAATTACTACGGTATTTTATTTTATATTGAGGCGCAAACCTACAGTGGTTTTTAAATCGAGGCGAAGGACTACGGTGTTTTTTATAATGAGGCGAAAGACTACGATATTGAGGCGAAAAGTGCCATGTTTTTTTCTTATTGAGGCAAAAAACCTACAGTATTTTTTAAATTGAGGCGAAGGACTACGGTGTTTTTTTAGATTGAGGCGAAGGACTACTTTTTTATATTAGGGCGAAGGACTACGGTATTTTATTTTATATTGAGGCGCAAACCTACAGTGGTTTTTAAATCGAGGCGAAGGACTACGGTGTGTTTTATAATGAGGCGAAAGACTACGGTCTTTTATTTTATATTGAGGCCAAAAGTACGATGTTCTTTTCATATTGAGGCCAAAAACCTACAGTATTTTTTAAATTGAGGCGAAGGACTACGGTGTTTGTTTAGATTTAGGCGAAGGACTACGATTTTTTTATATTAGGGCGAAGGACTACGGTATTTTATTTTATATTGAGTCGCAAACTTACAGTGGCTTTTAAATCGAGGCGAAGGACTACGGTGTTTTTTATAATGAGGCGAAAGACTACGGTGTTTTATTTTATATTGAGTCTAAAAGTACGACGTTTTTTTCATAGTGAGGCGAAAACCTACATTGTTTTTTAAATTGAGGCGAATGACTGCAGTGTTTTTTATATTGAGGCGAAGAACTACGGTTTTTTTATATTAGTGCGAAGGACTACGGTGTTTTATTTTATATTTAGGCGAAAACCTACAGTGTTTTTAAATTGAGGCGAATGACTGCGGTGTTTTTTATATTGAGGCGAAGAACTACGGTTTTTTTATATTAGGGCGAAGTACTACGGTGTTTATTTATATTGAGGCGAAAAACTATGGTGTTTTTTTATATTGACGCGAAATACTATAGTGTTTTTTATATTGAGATGTTTTTAATATTGAGGTGAACGACTACGTTGTTTTCTATTAAAAAAATTATTTTAAAATAGCAACAAATAAAAAAATTAGAGTTTATTAAAATGAAGAACGTAGCTATTTTTTATTATAAGGCAAATATATTCTTTTTATAGAAAGTAGAAGCTTCATTTTTTCCGAAACCGTTCTTTAAAACCAGATCTTCGTTGAAGGCATATTTAGCAGTCATATGGTCTGACCTCATGCCAAGTATGTTGCCTCCCATATGATCTAGCTTAGTGTGTCCCAGTCTATGATAGACAAGCAATTGGAATTGATCGTAGTGAAATCCGGATCCGGTATTTGAGTTCATAGATCGGCCAATTAAAAAGTGAGGAAGTGAGTGATAATAGGTCAGAAGGATCAGAAGACATGGGACTTATTATACCCTCCACTTGAGCAAGAACTGACATGAAATCCTCATAAGTTAAATTAGTATCAGATAATATTCTTTTGCGATAAGCCTTCATCGATTTAACTGCCGCCTTCCATGTTCCATCAAAATGGGGAGAATGTGACGAAATACATTTCCAATTGATTTCGCTTTTTGTACATAAATCAGTAATTTAACTTTCATGAAAACGCCAAAAATTGCCTAAATCTTTCAGTTCGGTTTCACAATCAACAAAATTCCATTATCTGACGTAATTTTAGCAGGTTTATCTCTTCGAGCCATAAAACGTTTTATCGCTCGAAGGACCAATTTGTAAGGAATAGCATATTTTGTTTTATTATTATATTGATTCTTAGATTTTTGTAACTATTTTTACAAAAAAATAACGTAAACACGTGTTGAACGTTGTACAAAAAGCTTTTTGCTAGACGATCCCTCACTTATTCCTTTCTAATGTTAAAACGAAACAAACTGAATAAAAAAAACAAAAACGAAGAATTTCTACGCCTATATACAAAGCATTAATAATAAAACTTGAAACATTCTCTGGGTCAGTAAACTTGCCAGATAAAGTTCATTATCACTATTATTAACTTTGGTAGTTACATAAGAAAGTAATAGAAATATGCTGGTATTGATGTGCGATATTATGTAAGAAATAAGGATGTGAAATGTTGAAAATTGGTTTAATTAATTATTTTCTATTTGTTCTTTGACTTTCTTTAAATATTCATCTTCATGGTTACGATAAGGAAATTTATTAATGCCGCAAGCGGCTTTTAAATACAAAAATTCAAATCGCTAAATTTGTGTAACGATATTATTAACAACGCTGACTATTATCCGTTGCGTAAGGTCAATTTTTTATTGCAACTTTACGTGATTTTCTTGACGAAATGTAAATAAACAATGTTGAGTAAATGTTATGATAATATATGGCCGCCAATTAGTAAACGGCGATGACTAAGAATAATTAGAAGTCGATTTGAATTTTAAATGAGAACACGATTTTTGAGAAGAAATGTAGCGGGTTTTATACACAAAAAACTCATAATTTTTTTATATCTATAAATAAATTGTTGTAATTGGGTAAAAAAGAAAAAGAAAAAGAGTAAATGGGACGTAGACGCAACATCCGTTTAAATTAAATTTAAAAAAATTAAAACCCAACTGTAAGGAATTGTTATGACGAGTCGATGGCTGTTGGGCCGGGCCGCTTTAATGGTGTCATAAATCATTAGATATTGTATGTTTATATATAAGACACCCTTGAAGAGGCAAGAGGGAAGCAGGTAGAGACTAGAGACGTTTAGATTGAATCAGCCTGACTAGTCACACGTGTTGAATATTATTGAAATAAAGTTTAGTTCATGAATCGAGTATTTTAGTAAGCGACTCTTACACAATAGAAAAAAATCGAAAAACAATACAAAGAAGTCAGAAAAATGAGAAAAAGTAAAATCAAAAAAAATTGTAAACACCGAAAGGAATCAAAAGAAATGGGAATAAATCTAGAGAAACGAAAGAAGTCGAAAGAAATCGACAGAAATCGAAAAAGTCCGAAGAATAAGAAAAAAATGAGAAAAAGTTTAAAAAAGTCTAAAAGAATCTGAAACAATTAAAAAAAACCAGAAAAACTAAAAAAAATGGAAAAAAAAAATAAAAAACAACAGAAAAAAAATCAGAAAAATGAGAAAAAAAAAAACGAAAAAACCGATAAATCTAAAAAATCGGACTAAGAAAAAATTTTAAAACAAAAGAAATAATTAGAAAAAAAAAAGAACAATGAGAAAAGATCAGAAAAATCGAGAAAAAAATATGTAAAAAAAGAAAAATTATAAAAATGAGAAAAAAAAAACGAAAAAAAATTAAAAGAAAGATGAGAAATCAGAATTGATCAAAAATAATTTAAAAAAAATAAGAAAAAACCAGAAAACATTGGAAAAAATTAAAAGACAAATCATAACATATTGGGAAAAAAATAAAAAATAAAATTGTAAAATACGGAACAAACAAAATAATCAAAAAAATATAAAAAAAAGCAAATTTACTCAAAAAAAAGGCAAAATAAGTCCCAAAAAAAACCGGAAAAAATCGAAAACGAAAACACCGAAAAATCGAAAAAAATTAGAGAAATGTCCATATTCCAGAATATTTCCTTGAAGGCTTTTTAAATACATAAAAATACTGACTGGTTTGCTTTACTTATTCTAATCCTTTTTTTCAATTCATAAAAATAATAGTAACTAGTTTGCATTGAATGAGGGATCATATGTGAGAATTATATGTCACGGGGAAGATTTGTTCCCAAGAAGGATTGTCGTGGGAAATAATTGTCCAGGAAGGATTGGCCGCGATGAATTACCCGGAAAGGATTATCCGGAAAGGATTATTGGGGAAGAATTATCGGGGTAAGGACTGTGATGGGAAATAATTGTCCATTAAGGACTGTCCAAAAAGGATTGTCCGGGAAAGATTGTTTAGGAAGGATTGTCCGGAGGTTTGTCATAAATTTTGAAAATTCCACTTATTGAAATTTTTATCGATGTATAATATTAACGACGAAATTTTAATAATAAGAAAAATAGTGCTTTGCTCACTCTAATCCTTTCTTTTTCAATACATAAAAATTTTGTCCTGAACAAGGATTGTCGTAGAAAAGGATTGTCCGAGAAGGATTAGCCGGGTATTATTGTCCGGGAAGGATTATCGAGAAAAGGATTGTCATGGGAAAGAATTGTCTTTTAAGGATTGTCCGGGAAAGATTGTTTAGGAAGGATAATAAGAAAAATAGTAACTGGTTTGCTTTACTCACTCTAATCATTTTTTTCCAATACCTACAAATAAAAGTGACTAGTTTGCATTAAATGAGGGAACATATGTGAGAAATATATGTCACGGGGAAGATTTGTTCCGAAGAAGGATTTTCGTAGAAAAGGATTGTCGTGAGAATAAATTGTCCAGAAGTGAGTGTCCGGGAAGGATTGGCCCAGATGGATTGCCCAGAAAGGATTATCACTGAAAGGATTATCATGGGAAAGAATTGTCCATTTATTATTGTCCGGGAAGGATTGTCCGGGAAAAATTGTTTAGGAAGGATTGTCCGTAGGTTTGTTATGAATTTCGAAAATCAAACTTGAAATTTGTACCAATATATAATATTAACGACGAAACTTTAATAATAAGAAAAATAGTGACTGATTTGCTTTGCTCACTCTAATCTTTTTTTTCAAAATAATAGTGACTAGTTTGCACTGCATGAGTGAGTATATGTGAGAAATATAGGCCACGGGAAAGATTTGACGTGAAAAAGGATTATCGTAGGATTATCGTCCAGGAAGGATTGTTCTAGAAGAATTATCCTTTAAGGATTATCCGGGAAAGATTGTCCGGGAAGGACTATTCCGGAAGGATTATAAGGGAAGAGATTATCTGCAATGGATTATCCGGGAAGGATTGTCCAGGAGGTTTATCCGGGAAGGATTATTTGGGAAGGCTTATCTGGAAAAGATTGTCAGGGAAGGATTAGTTGGGAAGGATTATCCGGGAAGGATTATCCGGGAAGGATTATCCGGGAAGGATTATTTGGAAAGGATTTTCCGGGAACGATTATCCGGGGAGGTTTATCTTGGGACGATTGTCCGGGAAGGATTGTTCGGGAAGGATTATCTGGTAAATATTGTCCTGGAAGGATTGTCTGGCGAAGGTTTGTTATCAATTGTGATAATCACTCTTGAAATTTTTATCGATATATAATATTAACTTTAATAAAATATGGAATGTAAAATTTTAATAACAAAAAAATAAACAGGTTTCCTAGCTCTAATCCTTTTTTTTTTCACTACATAAAAATAATTTTGACTAGTTTACATTGCATGAGTGAGTATATGTGAGAAATATAGGCCACGGGAAAGATTTGACGTGGAGAAGGATTATCGTAGGAAAGGATTGTCGTGGGAAAAAAGTGTCCAGGAAGGATTGTTCTAGAAGAATAATTCGGGAAGGATTTTCCGGGAAGGATTATCCGAGAAGGATTATCCGGGATGGATTATAATAGGACCTATTATCTGGAAAGGATTATCCGGGAAGGATTGTCCATGAATGATTGTTCGGGAAGGATTTTTATCGATATATAATATTAACTATGAAATTTTAATACTGAAAAAAATAGTGACTAGTTTGCTCACTCTAATCCTTTTTTTTTTTCACTACGTAAAAATAATATTGACTGGTTTGCATTGCTTGAGAGACCATATGTGATAAATATATGCCACGGGGATAATTTAACACGTAGAAAAGGATTGTTTGGGAAGGATTGTCCGGGAAAGATTGTTCGAGAAGGATTGTTCGGGAAGGATTATCTGGTAAATATTGTCCTAGAAGGATTATCTAGAAAGGATTGTCCGGGGAAGGTTTGGTATGAATTCTACAAATCGAAATTTTTATCGATATATAATATTAACTTTAATAAAATATTAACTATAAAATTTTAATGATAATAATAATAATAATAATAATAACAGTCGAATATTGTATTTTTATTAGAAATAAAAAAATGCTAGAGAAGTGAAAGATGGATTAGTATATTCAGATTTAGTACAGTCTGTACTATTTTAATAATAATAATAGTAATAAACAATGTATGTATTAAAAAATTAAATATTGATTTGCCAACGGAAACACAAAAATGAAAAAATTAAGTGACAGAAAAATCTAAAATGGCGGATTTTGAAATTGGCGTGAAAAATTGAATATGCCAAAACACTTAATATATTTTTACATATTTATAATTTAAGTAACATTTTCCAAATAACATTTTTCTAAATTTTTTAATCTACTCTTGAACTGAATTCATATTTACTGACTTTCCTTGTTAATTTTTTTTTGTAAATCTTTTAAATGTAATAAATTAATATTAAAAAAGTTTTCCATAAGGTGCAAACTTTTTGACATATATAATATTCCTTAAAAAAATTATTTTAAGTTGTTAATTTTTTATTTTAGAGCTTTACACTTGCACTATGTTCATTTATTTCGGAATCAACTGGACGTCAGCTCACTAGACGTGAAGGTATGTACCAATTATTATTCACGTGTTTTAATTAATAAATAATTTTTTCTACCACCTGTTAATAAAGTGTTTTTATGAAGAACTTAATGAAATAATAAAACTTGTGAAAAAAACTGTCATTACTTCACCGTTACTGTAAGTATATTAATAATATCCTTAGACCAGTATTGAAAGATAAAATTTATGTTTTTAATATAAAATTTACTTCTTTATTTATTAATTGATAATTTCGTGATTAAAAAGTTACCTTTTAATTTGCATTTGGGACTATTTTTTTTATAGTTAAAGGTAGGAAAAAAAACAAATTTAACTGCTCAATGCAAACCGAGACTATACTTAAACCTATTTTTATCCCATTGAAATATATATCAATAAAAATCAAAACTGATGCTAAATACAATATTTAAATCTATTTTCTTGTGTGGTGTCGGTTTGCATTGAGCAGGTAAATTTGTTTTATTTTTATTTTATTTTCATTTATGTTTTCTCCACCGTAAATTACTTACTCGTATAAAAAAATTGGTCCCTAATACATAAATAAAAATTTAGAGTAGTTTTGATTTGAAGAAGTCAAAATAGTTATTTTTTTGGCTTATATAAGGTTTTTATACTATGTTGCATCAGGAAATTATTATCTTTCATTAATTTTTTTTCACTTTCTTTACTACAATTGTTGCAATTTTTAAAATATTTGTAAACAAAAAAAAATGTATCAGTGCATATCGACGTATTCTTATGTTTTTCATTGTTTTTAATTCTAATTGCGTCCAGATTATCTACATTCCTTTTTTAATTAACAAAGAAAGACGCCTGACGTAATTATTTTCACTGATAATTATATTCGCATCAGAACGAAAATGAAATTATATTTCGACTAATAACTACCTAAATTTATAAGAAGGAAATTTCACTTTTCAAATTGTAATTATTGGAGGAAAAATGTTATTATAAATTAACGCTTCTTTGATTAGAATAAATCTATAATAAGTTTTAAGAAATAATTTTATATAATCAAATTTGTATCAAAATTTATGAAATTTTAAATTGATAATAAGATTTTTTTTTCAAGAATAATTTTTAGTTTAGTTATGAACTATTTTTTTATTATATATTATTGCGTTTAGCCCCACTTCCAGGAGGAGGAGGAGGCGGTTACCCAAGCGGAGGTCCTCCAGGTGGTGTACCTCCCGAACTATATGGAGCCCCCCCATCACCACCCTCCTCAAGTTACGGTGCACCCTTAGGTGGAGGAAACGGTTTCGGAGGTGGCGGCGGTTTCGGTGGAGGAGGAGGAGGAGGAGGAGGAGGAGGCGGTTTCGGAGGTGGAAACGGTTTCGGTGGAGGAAACGGCGGAGGAGGAAACGGTAAGATCATTTTATCAAAATATTTATGTGCTTTACACAAATTTGCATTTTTTTTCACATGCTTTTCATTCACGCATACCTGCTTGCAACCATTTTCTTTCTGAAGGTCGAGGCTTTGGAGGTATATCTTCCAGCTACGGCGCACCACCACCCTCAAACTCTTATGGCGCACCACCATCAAGTTCATATGGCGCACCACCACCATCAAATTCATACGGTGCACCACCGTCAAGACCCTCATCATCTTATGGCGCACCACCATCAAGACCTTCTTCTTCTTACGGCGCACCACCATCTAGTTCATATGGCGCTCCACCTTCAAGTTCTTATGGAGCACCGCCTTCAAGGCCTTCTTCTTCTTATGGGGCACCTCCATCAAGTTCTTACGGCGCACCGCCTTCTTCTTCTTATGGCGCACTTCCTTCTTCTTCTTATGGCGCACCGCCTTCAAATTCTTACGGTGCACCACCCTCGAGTTCTTATGGCGCGCCAAGTTTTGGGGGCGGTAGAGGCAGAAGTCGCGGAGGTTTTGGAGGAGGAGGAGGAGGCGGTTTCGGAGGTGGATTCGGAGGTGGATTTGGTAATAAATATTTATGATTTAGATTATTTAAGAAAAAATAGCAGGTATAATTTAATCAATTACATTAAAAATATATATACAATAGTTTAATTATAAAAATACTAATACTTACAAATTTGATATAGGTAATGGTAATGGACGAGGCAATGGTGGAGGTCCTTCATCAAGTTACGGAGCACCACCTGCGTCTCCACCCTCATCATCTTATGGAGCTCCACCATCATCTTCTTACGGTGCACCACCTGCACCACCATCTTCGAGCTATGGAGCTCCTCCTTCTTCCAGCTATGGCGCTCCTCCATCGTCAAGTTACGGAGCTCCAAACGGAAATGGTAATGGTAGAGGAAGAAATGGTAATGGAAATGGAAATGGAAACGGAAAAGGTAAAGTCTATTATAAAACTTGCTGCTTTTAATTTACAGTTATACATTTTAGGACGCAATGGAAATGGTGGAGGTTCACCTGCTGGTGGTTACTTACCTCCATCTACTAGTTATGGTACTCCGATTGGTCCATCAAGGCCCGCTCCTAGTTCATCATATGGAGCTCCTCCTGCAGGACCTCCAAGCTCTTCTTACGGTGCCCCACCGGCTTCTCCACCAAGTTCGTCATACGGTGCACCACCTGCTGGACCACCTAGCTCGTCCTATGGTACTTAATAATTTTTAAATTAAAATTATTTGTTTTTCAGTAATAACTGTTATTTTTAATATTTTAATACAGGCGCCCCACCAGCTGGTCCCCCAAGTTCTTCTTACGGGGCTCCACCATCTGGTCCTCCAAGTTCGTCATATGGAGCTCCACCTGCAGGACCACCAAGCTCATCCTACGGTGCTCCACCTGCCGGTCCCCCGAGCTCTTCGTACGGGGCACCACCTGCTGGTCCTCCAAGCTCATCATACGGTGCTCCACCAGCCGGTCCCCCGAGCTCCTCATATGGTGCTCCACCTGCCGGTCCCCCAAGCTCATCATACGGTGCTCCACCTGCCGGTCCCCCGAGCTCATCATATGGTGCTCCACCTGCAGGTCCTCCAAGCTCATCTTATGGAGCTCCTTCTAACGGAAACGGAGGCGGCTTCGGAGGAGGTGGAGGTGGATTTGGCGGTGGAAATGGCGGTGGATTTGGCGGTGGAAATGGCGGTGGATTCGGAGGAGGCGGTGGTGGAGGAGGTGGTAATGGAGGAGGAGGTGGTCAGGGTTATGCCAGTAACGGTGGATATTCATATTAGGACTCAGTGCAGTGAAGATTTGTATATACTTAGATTTATTTATTTATTAGTTGTGAGCAGTATTAGAGATGTACGATTTTTTACCTAAGATAAAAAGTTTCGAATTTAATCGTTTTTTTTTTATTCTAAAACATTAATTTCTCTGTAAACAATATTATTTAAAAATCCCAAAGGTTATCCATATCACAAATGTTATCCATGTTTTAAGGAAATAAAGCATAAAGTCAGGTACCACAGTTTAATATAAAAATTAACAGGAGGAAACTAGTTTCGGTCACTGACCATCATCAGGCCATCTGAAATCTGAATTAAATCAATAAAGATCCTTTTTGACATAATTCACTTTTGGCTTATCCAATGATTTTAATATTTTGAATGTGGGTTTATTTTTTTCTTTACAAACAAGATATTACTGATTAGTTTTTAGTAGTTAACAATAATTATAATGAATGCTATCAAAAAAAAATCGGTTGTGTCGCCCCAAAACTTTTCCGACGAATATCCAGTAATACTTTTTCAGATATTTAATGTTAAAGTTTCAAATTTTGGCTTTTTTTTATTTTTGATAGGTGGAGAAATAATTTTAACTGTTCTGAATAGAGTTTTTCAAGGGCTTTCGCAAGTCGAATTCCGTCATTTTTAAGAAATTTTCTAGCGAAAGGAGGAGAAGAAAGTACTAAAAAAAGTGACAAAATTAAAAAAAAAAAGGGGGGTAAATTTAAATGAAAAAAGTGACATAATTAAAAAATTAAAGAAGGGAAGTTTTATTTAAAACGAGGGGAAAATAGTACCAAAAAAACGACAAAAATAAAAAAAGACAAATTTTCTGGTGAAAACTGGGAAAAAAGTACTAAAAAAATGCCAAAATGAGGGGAAATTTTGGACAAAAAAATTTACACATAAATAAGAAAAAACAGGAAAATTATTCTAGCGAAAAGAGGAGAAAAATTACTTTGATACTGAAAAAAGAATTGGGGGAAATCCATGTGAGAAAATTAATATAATTAAGGAACAAGGAAATTCTGAGTGGAAAGAGGAAAAAAAGTACTTGAAAAATTGATAAAATTTTGAAAAAATTGTGGGGGGATAAAGTACTAAAAATATTACAAAATGACAAGGGGAAATTTTGGAGATAATGTACTATAAAAAAATAACAATATTAAGAAAAAAGAGTGAAATTTTGGATACAAAATTTGCCCCCGCAAGTAACAATATTAAGAAGGGGATATTTTCGAGTGCAAAGAGGAAGAAAAGTACCAAAAAATGACAAATTAAAAAAGAAAAGTGGGAAAAAAGTACATAAAAAGTGACAAAATTAAGAGAGGAAATAGGAGAAATTTTGGAAATTTGAGGCAACAATGTCATAAATTGAATAGGGAAATGAGGGGAAATGGAGAAAAAAAAATTGAGATATAATTAAGACATAAATATGAATGAAGACAAGCGAAATTTTCTAGTGAAATGACGGGAAAAAGTACTTAAAAATTGACAAAATTTAGAAAAAATAGGGGGCGGAAATACTAAAAAAGTGACAAAATTACAAACGGAAAATATTGCACATAAAAGATGTGATATAAAAAATTAAGAGAAAAAGGTAGTTTTTTAAAAATTGGAGCCAAAAATAAGAAGGGGAAATTTTCAAGGAAAAAATTACCAAAAATTAAAAAAAAAGTGGGGAAAAAATTACATAAAAAGTGACAAAATTATTAAAGAAAAAAATTGAATAGAGAAATGAAAGGCAATTTTTTGACATTTTTTATTTTTAACATTTGACAGTTAGAGAAATAATTTTGACTGTTCTAGATAGAGATTTTCAAGCGCTTTCAAATGACATATTGCATGTCATATTCTGTGAGATATTGCATCTGTTATTTTTTTATAGTGACACATCCCTTTGACAGATGTCGTACAAAAATTAATGGGTTCAGACGATGGATAACCCAAACCCATACACCAAATTTCAGCTCAATCGGATTACACGTGTGGAGTTTATCGTGGAAGAATACACACAGACAGACAGACATACAGACAGACTTCCATGTGGAAATGGTCTTAGTCATCTCAGGTGACATCAAAATGGATATTTCCCTCTTTTTCTTGATTTTTAGCTCGTTCACAATACTTTCCCTTCTCGGAGGGAAATAAATAAATTGAATGGATCGGCTTTCAGTAAAAAATGTTATTTGCATTTTTCTTATGGTATAGATTATTACGAATTGAAGATATTAAATAAGTGCTTAACAGAAAAATGGGTTTGGTAAAGTATAAGAACAAGAAGAAAATCTCTTATTCTAATAAGGTACGTTCAGTAATTTCAACATGGAATATGTTAAGGGTGACGCTAATAATACACTAATTAGCGGGAAAGTAGTATGTTTAAAATAAAAACATCTTTATTCTTTACACATTTCCTTTATTTGTTACAACAAGATTTCTAAAGATATTCTAACACTTTTTACATAGATTATTAGTTCTATATAGCGATTTATTCTAGAAGTAACAGTCTATAGTTATTTGTTTTGTATACAGAGCATACCAAATATAATGTTTTTATAAACCTCTAAAAACTACCAGAAATCGATTGACTTATTACTTAAAATAAAAATTTGATTGACAAAATATTTGATCACAACCAAAAAATTTCGTATTTACTATAATGGTAGTAAAAAGTCAAAAGTTTCTTAACAACAGTGGTCAACACTTTTTACAATTATAGTGACATTATATTTATAAATATAAATAATAATTATTAACAAAAATAATAAAAATTTTTGCATACAATATCATCATTTTTAAATTATAGATATATAATAATTTCAAATATTAAATTTTTGCATTTATAAAATGTTAATTTTTGATAAAACAAATTTTTTTCATAAATATTAACAAGATTTTTATATTTTAAATTAATTTTTAGTAAGTTACAAAAAATTAAATACTCATTATACTATCTTATAATCATTTTTAGATTAATAATAGATATAAATAAAATTAGTAACATATTTTTCTTAAATATAACGGTTAACAAATTTTTTTTTAGTGTATAATACCCAAAAAATTTTTCATATTAAATTTATTACAAGAATAGATTTTTTTATACTTATTATTATTAAAATATTTTTAAATTTCCGGATTGATTCTACACTAAAAAAAAAATTATTGCTCACCGTTATAGTTAAGAAATTTGGATATTAGCTTTGAGCCTAAATACATATTTTAATTCGGAGGCTGGGCATTCTCCTAGTAAATTTCAATATGTAACTAGGGAGTAAAGCAAATTTTTGCAAAATCTATTACGCTATAGTCACTAATTATATCTAATTATATCACACGTTTTAGCTTAATAGCATCATCGTTAAATATACAGATCGTATTAGAAATCAAAGGGCCGCGATGTTTTAATACTCTGTATATAATAAACGAAGTTTTTAAGGTATTGGTCAATAGGAACCAATACTCTATTCTTTGTTTTTTTATGACAATTTTTCTACCTGAGAACAAAGTATCAATATGAACACTTGGTTTAGTTTTTTTTTTGTCATAAAAAATCTCGATACCCTTTTTTCACAATTTTAAGGCAGCTTTTTATAAATATTGCTTAAAATAAAAAATATTACAATTTTTTTTAATAACTAGTAAATAAACTAAAAATGATTAATAGGTAAGTATTTTAAGTAGTAAAAATTTTATTACTAACCAAAAATTATTTTTAAAATATAAAAAAATTGCATTTTTTTTGAATAATTTTTGTTTTATCAAAAAAAAAACATTTTTTAATTAGAATTATATTAATATTTGAAATTACATGATTTGTATGCAAAAAAACGATCTAATTTAGTAACTTTTAATAAGCTACAATAAAAAGAAAATTATTTTCTCGTGCCAAGTCCTTAAAATGTTAGAATTTCTTCACAACAACAAGAGCAAAATGATATGTATTTTTCAGATATGTTTTACGATCTCTTTTTTTTTTAGTCTTGTACCTCTGTGAGATATGTTTCTTTTTTTTTCACAAGTGACACGTTTAGATGAAGAATCATTTTAAGGTAACACTAATTATTGTTTCACCACATATAACATCAAGATTAAAGTTTTTTTTTGCTTAAACGTTAAAACACTTATTTTACAGTGGGACTGTATATTCTTAGAGTATTTTATATACATGGTGTACGAATAAAATAATAATAAAAGTATGGCAAAACCGATAATTTCAAGGTCAATTAATTGGGAAAAATTTTATAGATAGTAAAATAATTAATGCTTTTTACTTATAGTAATGCCATAAGCAGGTAATTATGACAAACAAAAAAAATTTTAAAAATGAAGATTTCGCTTCATTAAAATTATTTTACGATATAACAAGGAAATATTATTCCTGGCTCTTATTCTTTAACTGACTAGTCCGTCCCAGTTTATTGCGTCTAGAAATTTCCACCTCAAGTTACGTATTCGGCGGAGAACGCTTTTAACAAAACTGAAACAGGGCCGTGTTAGAGTATTTTTTTATTACTGTCGAGTTTAACTATCTTAAATGGAAATAAAAGCGAATAAGATTTTTTTTTTGATTTGTAGAAAGGAAAATTAAGGAAAAAAGGTAAAAAACTTAAAATTTATTACAGTGAGTTATTTTAGTTTGAAGAAATAATTTTGAATGTCAAAAATTGTGAAACAATTTTTTTAAATTTATTTTGAATGAAAATAAAGGCGAATAAGAAATTTTTATTGATTTATTAATAGAACAATTTAAAAAAAATGCTAAAAAATTTAAAATTTGTTAGAATGAGATATTTTAGTCTAAATAAATAATTGGGAATGTCAAAAATTATGAAACATTTTTTTTAAATTTATTTTGAATAAGAAATTTTTATTGATTTATTGATAGAAAAATTTCAAAAACAGCAAAAAAAATTAAAATTTGTTAAAATGAGATATTTCAGTCTAAAGAAATAATTTTGAATATCAAAAATTATGAAATAATTGTTTTAAATTTATTTTGAACGACAATAAAGGCGAATAAAAAATTCTTAATAATTTATTCATAGAAAAATTTCAAAAAAAAGCTAAAAAATTTGAAATTTGTTCCAATGAGATATTTTAGACTAAAGAAAAAATTGGAAATGTCAAATATTATGAAACAATTTTTTTATTTATTTTAAATGAAAATAAATGCGAATAAGAAATTCTTATTGATTTATTGATAGAAAAGTTTCAAAAAAAAGCTGAAAAATTTAAAATTTGTTACAATGAGATATTTTAGTCTAATGAAATAATTGGGAATGTCAAAAATTATGAAATAATTTTTTTAAATTTATTTTGAATATAAATAAAGGCGAATAAAATTTTTTTATTGATTTATTGAAAGGAAAATTTCAAAAAAAAAAACTAAAAAATTTAAAATTTGGTACAATAAGATATTTTAGTCTAATGAAATAATTGGGAATGTCAAAAATTATGAAACAATTTTTTTTTATTAATTTTGGATGAAAATAAAGGCGTAGAAGAAAATTTTATTGATCTATTGATAGAAAAATTTCAATAAAATCTAAAAAATTTAAAATTTGTTACAATGATATATTTTAGTCTAAAGAAATAATTGGAAATGTCAAAAATTATTAAACAATTTTTTTAAATTTATTTTTAATGAAAATAAAGACTAATAAGAAATTTTTATTGATTTATTGATAAAAAAATTTCAAAAAAAGCAAAAAAATTTAAAATTTTTTTACAATTAGATATTTTAGACTAAAGAAATAATTTTGAATATCAAAAATTGTGAAACAATTTTTTTAAATTTATTTAGACTGAAAATAAAGTAGAATGAGTAATTTTTATTTAAAATTTATTACAATGAGATATTTAAGTCTAAACATATAATTTAAAATGTCAAAAATTATAAAACAATTTTTTTTTATTAATTTTAAATGAAAATAAAGGCGAATAAGAAATTCTTATTGATTTTTATTGATAGAAAAATTTCAAAAAGAGCTAAAAAATTTAAAATTTGTTACAATGAGATATTTTAGTCTAAAAAAATAATTGGGAAGTCAAAAATTATGAAACAATTTTTTTAAATTTATTTTGAACGAAAAAAAAAATTTAAACCGGTAGTATCACTTCCGGTTCTGGTTTGTAAAACCAGGTTTGAAACCGGAAGTTATAAAAATCTGAAAATCTATTTGGAAACCATCCAAGGTACGGTGAGTTCATTACCGTTGACCGTTTGTCTCTATCTCTTTTCGTTTTTGAGTTATTAATGCGGACAGACGGACAGACTGACAGAGCCGTATTATAAGACTTCTTCTTTAGGGTTTAGAATTCTAAAAATATACATTTTCATCATAATTCATTAAAATCGAATTATTTTCTGGATGATAAAAATAAAATACCAAAAAAATTAGTTTTTCTCGTTTTTGTGTACTCTTTTGATATTATGTAAAAAAATAGTTTAAATAAAAGTTGTAGACATTTTAATTTTTTACAAGTTTTATGTATAACTTTTTTTGATAGATGATTTATTTTTGCCAGAAAAACATATTTTACCAGGAAAACAAACCTTTTCGCACCCCCACCACAATCCCGATTACCTGTTGCGGTTCAATCAATTTTTTTCCATTTATATACCATCAATCCTAAATTTTGGTATTACCCATGGGCTACTAAGAATTTTTTATATTTTTGACCCCTGGAAACCCGTTTGGCACTGTTCTATAACTATTATGTTGTCACTTGAGCCAGGGAACATTTAAAAAAATAGAAAACAATAGGAAAAAGGGAAAAAATAGGGAAAATAAGGAAAAATTAAAATAATTGGATAAATTAGAAAATATAAAGAAAAATAGAAAAAATGGGAAAAAATAGGCAAACTAGAAACAGGAGAAAAAATTGAATAAGAGGGATAAATAGAAAAAATTGGAAAAATGGGAAAAAAACATAAAAAAAAATAGGGAAAATCGACAAAAATAGCAAAATGTAAAAAAATTGGAAGAAATAGAGAAAATGGGAAAAAATAGACAGAATCGAAAAATACAGGAAAAATAGAAAAAATGTAAAATTAGTAAAAAATAGAAAGAAAAATAGGGAAAAAAATGGTATAAAATAGGAAACAATAGTAAAAAATGAAAAAATGGAGAAAAATAGAAAAAATAGGAAAAAACAAGAAAGTATAGGGAAAAATTGGCAAAATTGTTGAAAAAAGAAAAAACCAGTAAATAATAGTAAAAAATAGAAAAAAACAGGAACAAATAGAAAAACTATGGAAATAAAGGTAAAATAGGAAATTGGCGAAAAACGAAAAAAAAACAGGAAAAAAAGGAAAAACAGGGAAAAAATGGAGAAAAACTGGAAAACATATATAAAAACAGGAAAATTAGGGACAAAATAGGAAAAACATGAAAAAATAGAAAAGAATAGGAAAAAAATGGTAAAAATAAAAAAAAATACACACTTAGGGTTAGGTAGAAAATTTCTAAAAATGGTTCGAATATCCCATAGCAATAAAATTTTAATTTTGAGTATTTAAGCAGTGTTGTCATGTGTAAACGATTGCCCTAATACAAAATTTTAGATGCCAACTCGGTGTGACCTGAAGTGGTAGAAAGCGGGATGACGCGCTTCCCATGCCTCTTAAAAGTGAATCAATTTAAATCTTTAAATGTTAAAAACTATAAAAAACATAAACATGAACAAAAAAACTCTAATTTGAAATTATAAGATCTATTCTCTTAATAAGATTAATTATGGTAAGTTATTAAATATACAGGGTGTAATTGAAAAACATGTACATATTAAAATTGACAATATCCGAAAATGAATGGCACCAAATTTACCACAAAAAATTTATTATTTAATAAACATAAATTTAAATTCCACTAACTACATTGTAATTATCTTGATGACTTTTTTATGTCTAATTGAAGTCAAGTTCAACATGACCTATATCAACTTCAGTGGCGTACGCATGATTTAACATAAATAGAAAAAACTGAAATTTAACGTATTAATATGTATATCTAAGAATAAATTTTACCTGAATAAGCTTAATTGACTATGTCATTTTTTGCTATTTTATGATTTATAGCAATCTAATACTAACATTATCCTAAGAAAATACTATTTTCCTAATTTAAAAAACGATAATATTAATACTAACACCACACTAAGAAAAAAATATTTGAATTAGATCTATTTTTTTTATTAAACTGTTTTTTTTATTAAAGTATATTTTTATTTTATGTATTAGTAACTCTAAGAATAAGTCCCAGTGTAAAGTACAGTTTACAAATAGGAAAAAGTGAACATTGTCACAGTGATCTCGTCCTTAGTTTTTGAAAACTAACACTACAAAAAATAATTATCGGAAAATTTATGTTATTTTCAATATTTCAAAATAGTTTTCAAAAATTCTGGACTGAGTTCGATGTAGAAATACTGCTCGTTGAAAAATGTTCAAAAATCGACATTTTCAATTGTAAAAAATCAATTATTTGACTAATATAGGTACTTTTTATTTTACAGATATGTATAGGGATATGCATGAAAATAAATGGAGCAAATCAAATTAATTACGACTTGAATTTTCTGTTTCTAACCTTAATTTTCAGACTAATAAGATTTATACAAATAAATAAATTTCTACAAAAAATATTTACATTTGAGTATATATCTACAGAAAATATATTAAATATTTTAATATAAATATAAAACTCTATCTAGTTTTTAATTTCGTTAAATCAAAAATGTTATTTTAATAAAAACAATTTTTAATAATATTCTGTACTTAATAAATAAAAAAATCACAGATATTTTGACTTTATAGTAATAACAATAACAATAATATTTTTTCTATAATTCATATATTGTGCATAGGAAGGGTATTAGTAAAAATTTGATAATAGGATTTTTTTACAAAATATTAAAAAATTTTCCTGAACTATATTTCCATTAAAACTCATTTTATTACCCAAATTGCATAAAAATATTTATAAATTAAAAATTTCTATGCCAACAATTATTTTATATATCCTTAATAAAAAATTATACTCAGAAACTAACTATGTGGATTATAGTCCAGTCCCTGGGGGATCTTACCTTAAACAAAGTGGAGTAAAAGCGGTATTGCCATATCTTATTAAGATAGGGGCCCTAATGAAAAATTCAAGTGAGGCAGGGGAGGCTCGAGGCACCATCTTGGCTTAAGAGATAAAAAATAATATAATTCGCTAATGGTTGGTCCTACTGTAAAACGTGTTCAGAGTAAACTTAAATAAGATTCAATTTTAAACATTTTTTTTAATGCACTTTTTTTGTAAGTCTAATATTTACGAAGTTACAGCAATTTAAACTTGATTCTTTCATGAAAATTGTGGAAATCGTCATGAAAATTGTTATTTTTATATAATATCAATAATGAATAAATGCAATAAATTATTGAAAAAAAAATATTCGTTTATATCTTAAAAATTTTTGCGTGATCTGATTCGAAAAAGAAGCCAATATAGTTACAAAAATTAAACAACGAACATAATTACAATAAAAGAAAAATTGGAAAGTAATCTTTTTACCAGTCTATTTTTTTCTTCTTTTTAATAGTCCTGGTTTTTCGACATTAACATTTTCATTGCCTTCTTCCGGACTAACACCTTCACTGTAATTCTTCCGGACTGACATCCTCTAATTCGTCTTCTTCATGGATGAAGATATGTGCTTCAATTGTTACGTTTTTTTTGTATCACCCTGAATTTTCATTATTCCTCTACTCAGTATATCTTAATTTCAGATTCGTTTCATATCCCTTCTTAATTTCCTCTCGCCGTATCTCTTCTCAAGGTCTCCCTCTTCTTTTGGTATTACTATAAAATATCTTTCCCATATTAACAATTCACTCTCTTTGTCTCTTCATTCAGAAAAATTGACTTTTCTATCGCTTGTGTCGTTTATTGAAGTTTTCTTTTCTTTCCCTCATTATACAGGGTAAGTTTTTATTTTATATTATATAATCTCTTATGTCCCCTGTTATCATTTTTAATTATTTCGACGCTTTAACTTTTATTTACTGTTGTTTTTAATTCTGTTTTATGACGGTATATTTTTTGTTATATTTACTTAAAAGTTCATGTTTTATATTTTATAATGATATAAAATATCTAAAGTTTGTGGTGCTCTTTTAGCCACAATTACAAAAAGGTAATCTGTTTTTTATTTGTTTTTTGAAATATATCATAATTTTTTTATCAAATGTTTCTAAATACATCAAAAAATCAATCAGACTAACTTTCTTTTTATTAAGTATTTTACTTTTCGGTATATTTAAAATTCTATTCATGAAACGTATCCATAATAAAAAGAATTGAGCTTAAATCACATTTATTACTAAATTCCTTTTATCAATGAATAAAAAATAACGTTTCACCCAATTTTCTGCTTTTTTTTTGTTTCCTTACCAATTTTGGACTTAACAGTACGTTCTAAATTCATGATACTGTACAGCATTTCTTGTTGGTGGTAATAAAGCAATATTTAATTTGCTTTTGTTATACAGTTTACGAAACGTTGGTAACAAACGTCTACCAAGTTTTTTTTTTATATTTACTCCATATAAAGCAACAAGAAAGCGTACTCTAGCGTCTGCAATATTTCCTGGTTTAGCATCTTGATTTTTGATGATTCGGATTTTTTTTTACAAGTGACCAAAATTGTATTTTTCCACGGCTTAAACTGCCAATGAACTCTTAAATAAACAGAATGCTCCCAGCTACTTTTTTCCCTATCAGGTTAATAGAAGTAAATGTGCTTTGCAGCGGTGCTAATGCTATTACCAGAACTAAAAGATCAACGTCTTTGCCAACCACAAAAATAGTATTAAATGCTAACCGATAAGAAAATGCAGTATCGATTAACAGCACGTCAACATCTTCTTCAGTAAACGAGTTGCACCCATTCCTCACAATTCCCCATGTTAAATCCCATAAGGTTAAAAATAGCAAAAATTGGCTAAATTAAGGTCATTCGTTACTTCAGGTCTCTTCAGATGCGTCAGGTTTGACAGCATCACCAGAGGGCGCCGCCAGAGCAGAGGTGACAGTCAGACCTGGCGCATCTGAAGGTCCTGAAGACTATTTGTGTAGTGCTTCAGGTCTGTCAGGCCCCTCTGCTCTGGCAGCGACTTCTGGTGAAGCTGTCAGAGCTGACGCATCTAAGAGAACTGAAGTAATGAATGATCTTCATTTGGCCAATTTTTGCTATTTTTAATCTTAGCTATTTCTTATGTGAATTAATATGGGGAATGGGTGCAGCTCCTTTACTCTCATCTCTCTTTGAATTTTTTTTGGGCCTGTATCGAACAGAACATCCGCTGACATGTGCTTCCATAATAAACAAAGTTTTTCTGCTGTTTTGGTACTATTTTTTCCACCATCTAATGAATATCAATCAAAGACAACAACTGTAATTGAACCATAGTGATTTTTTATGTATTGAACGTACTTTTATCCCACAAGAATAATTGCGCTGCTATACAACTTTATGTAAGAGGAATTATCCATCCATAATCTTTATTTTATTATTTTACAGCTCCAATTTGTGTAAAAATAGCATACAGTGATGCTTTTGTACCTTCGGGTATTCCTTTATCTGTGAAAAGCGACAAAGGAAATGTGGTAAACTCGAATGCAAGATAATTCGTCAACTCGTCCGATTTTTTTAAAAGGGAATCAACTAGAGCTTCACACGAGAACGATTTTTTTCTCATCTCGTCTGGTGTCGTAAAACCGAGACGAGTCCTTTTTAAAAATTATTTAGGCGATACCGAGAGCATAGACCCGAGAGTCTCGTTCATATTTCAGTTTTTTTTTCTGAATTTCTGAGAAAAATAAACTATCAAGCAGTATAAACATTTAATTTTTTTGTAATAAAAAAAAGGTCTGCATAGGTTACGATACATTTACGAAATAAGAAATATGGGAACCATCGTAGGTGTTATAAACTACCATAGTTTTATTGTATACTCATAGTTTTTATTTACTTTTTAATAACAAAATTCAAAACATTTAATGTTTATATAACAAATGTGGTTAGTTATTTTTTATTAAAAATTAAACAAAAAAATCGGTTGTGTCTTCCCAAAACTTTCCCGACGAGTATCCACGAATACTTTTTTAGTTATGTTAAAGTTTCAAATTTTGACAGGTGATAGTTGGAGAAATAATTTTGACTGTTCTGAATAGAGATTTTTAAAGGCTTTCAAATGACATATTGCAAGTCAGATTTCGTGACATATTGCATCTGTCATTTTTTGATAGTGACACTTCCGTTTGACCGATGTCGTAAAAAAACTAATGGGTTCTTCCATCAGATAAGCCAAACCAATATACCAAATTTCAGTTCAATCGGATTAAACGTGTGGCCTCTATCGTCTAAGAATACACACCGACAGAGACAAACAGACAGACAGACAGACTTCCATCTGGAAATGGTCCTAATCGTCTCAGGTGACCTCAAAACCGAAATTTCCATCTTGATCTCGAAAAAATTTGAAAATTGAAAAATTCAGGATATATTGAAAAAATCGAAAAGAAAAATTGCGAAAAATGGAAAAATTGAAAAAACTGAAAACAAAAAATCCTAATTTCAAATAAAAAAATCGAATAAATACGGAAAAACTAGGAAAAAATCGAAAGAACAAAATTTGAGAAATTCGGGAACAATCGAAAAATCTGAAAAAATTGAAAAAAATCGAAAGAAATCGAAAAAACCGAAGAAATGGACTAAAATCGAAAAAATCGAGAAATAAAAAAAAATCTGAAAAATGCAGAAAATATCGGAAAAAATCGAAAAAAAAAACAATTGGGAAAAATTGGAAAAATAGTCAAATTATGAAAAATTATAGGAAAATTGGGAAATATATGGGAAACTAGGGAAAAATTCGAAAAAAATAAAAAAAATTTAAAAAATCGAGGAAATCCAAGCATATCAAGAAAAAATCGAATTAATCCAGGAAGAATCGGAACCAAATCGAAAAAAAAAAATTGAGAAACTCGGATTAAACGAAAAGATCAGAAAAAAGTGGAAAAATCGAGAAAATTAAAAAAAATCTGAAGTGTCCAGAAAGAATAAATGGTAAATTTAGGAAAAAAAAATAGGAAGAAATAGGGAAATGTAGGAGAAAAAAATTGGAAAAAACTGGAAAAAATTGGACAATTAGAAAAATTGGACAAAATTCAGAAAATATCGAAAATATGGGAGAAAGTTGGAAAAATGGAAAAAAAACTATGAAATCGAGTAAAATCGAGACATTAAAAAAAATTGAAAAATCCAGGAAAAATCGAATAAAAATTTGAGAAATTCGGAAAAAATGGAAAAGCAAAAAGATCGGAAGAAAATTTCAAAAATAGAGAAATTCAAAAAAAAATTGGAAAAATCCAGCAAAAATCGGAAAAAAAATTAAAAAAAGTTGGGGAGGACGGGAAATGGAAAGAGAGAGATTAAATCACGTAAGGAACTTGGTTCTCACTGTTCTGTTCTGAATTCAAGATTTTTCAAATATCATATTGCAAGTCAAATTCCGTGACATATTGCATCTGTTGTTTTTTGATAGTGACATTTCTGTTTGACAGATGTCGTAAAAAAACTAATGGGTTCTTTCGACGGTAACTCAAACACATAATCCAAATTTCAGCTCACTCGCATTAAACGTGAGTCTCTACCGTGGAATAATACACGCAGACAGACAGACAGACAGACAGACAGACAGACAGACAGACAGACAGACAGACAGACAGACAGACAGACAGACAGACAGACAGACAGACAGACAGACAGACAGACAGACAGACAGACAGACAGACAGACAGACAGACAGACAGACAGACAGACAGACAGACAGACAGACAGACAGACAGACAGACAGACAGACAGACAGACAGACAGACAGACAGACAGACAGACAGACAGACAGACAGACAGACAGACAGACAGACAGACAGACAGACAGACAGACAGATAGACAGACACACAGACGGACGGATAGATTTCCATCTGGAAATGGTCTTAATCATCTCAGGTAACCTCGAAATGGATATTTCTATCTTTATCTCGAAAATTTTTATTAGCTCGTTCACAATACTTTCCCTTTTCGGAGGTGGGTCGGGAAAGTAAAATCTGAATGTTATACATTGTTTGGCTAACATGCATTTTTATTCGTATTTTCCATTAAGTGGAATAAACATACTAAAAATTATTATCTACCTACCACAAATCCATGAACTTTAAAGCATGTGCCAAACAAATGGACCTACAAAAAAGAGAACCTATCTTCTTGCTTTTGCTATTGCTGTTGCTTTTTATATTGTTTAATTTTTTCTTGACTTGGACCCGGATTTAAGTTCTCAGATTTCGGCTTTCCGGAGTTTTTGGCAACGACAACTTTCAAGTATAAATTTTAAAGTTATTAAGTGTTATTAACAATTATTTTTTTTTTCGATTTTTCTCTTTTGGTTTAATACTTTTTCATAATGAGATCTTGTGCAGTTAAATCACACGTATGGGATTTTTTTATTAAATCTCAAAGTGGTGCTTAAGATGTAGTTTGAATTTGTAGTTTATGTAAAAAGGTATTTAAATATCATATAAATACTATCTTAGAAATAAGTTCTAACAATGACGAGATTTGACGAGACGAGACTAGACGAGACACGAGACTTATTTCTTTCACAGCAAACGAGACCGAGACGAGATTTGAAGCTCGTGTGAAGCTCTAGCTCAATAGATTAATAAATATTATTTCTTCTTCGATTTATATACGGGTATTGACTTTTGGTTTTATTATTTTTATAAAAATTATTCACGTTTCAGCTACTGTAAATTGTTAAATATTATTAAAAAAATGTTCAAAATTTAATTTTTTATAAATTTGAACCAATTATTCAGTAGGACCAACCGTTAGCTAAATATATAAAAAAAACCTCCCTTTAATCCAAGATAACGGCTCGAGCTTGCCTCCAAACTTTGATTTTTCATTAGGACCCCTGACATATTCCAAAGCCATTTCTACACCACCTTTCGTTCGCCAAACTTATTTTTTATCCTCCTTTAACTGGACTAATAATACATATTTCAGAATCAAAATTTAATCATAGAACTATAAAATGTGCTTGTACTATAGCCTAAAATAATTAATAAAATATTTGAAAATCAACCACTTAAGTTAGGTTAAAGTAAAATTATAGACCAGGAAAATTCGATCTAGCGGTTATAGTAAAATTTATCCTATAATCATATTTATACCATAACATTTATTTTAATAAATATATTTTTAATCTCATTAATCTGAATTTTTTTTTATAATATATTAACAAATTATATATCTATTGTCAATATAATGAATTGACTAATATAATTAATTTAAATAAATATGTTTTCTTCCAAGTGATGGATTAATTTGGTTATTATAAACCATGTGCGCTAAGATATTTAAAAGATGAAATAAAAAATATAGAATTGATATTACTGGAGGTAGGTAACAATAATTTGAAGATAATGTTACCCCCTGGACCCATTCTTAATTTAGTATTTTTCTTAATTCCCCATTTTGATATATTCCTATATTTCTCTAGCTAAATTCTTAACAAATATATAAATTTTTCAATTCAGAAAACAAGCCTTTATATATATATATATATATATATATACTGTCCTGCAGTGTTATATCTACTAAAATTAGCACCTACATTACCATTACGGAGGGTTGGCAGGTTCGTCTAATAAGTACAAAAAAATAGAGACAGTTTTGAATTTTTCAAAATTATACATTTAATGAGCTATATTTTTGGAACATGTAGGCCACTTAAAAGAAAACAAAGGCCGTTAATTCTACATTTTTTACATTTTTCTTGCAGTAAAAAAAAATAATTATTTACAACACACTATCTCTACTTTTTCTACTATTAACATCAAAATTAATCTTACGATGTGCCTCACAGCGTCGTTTGAGAATTATCTATCGGATTTGTCGGAATAGCCCTTGCACCGCCTCCACTGCTAACAGAACTTCTAAGTTTCTTCAATTCAGAAGGCGGTATATCTTCATCATCAGTTTCTAAAGCTGGATTTATCCTACCATTCCTTTCGTCTTTACCTACCATAGTAGCAGCACCATAGATCTTACCCATAGCACCTAAGATAACAATATTTTAACCAAAAAAAAATTTAAATAAAAAAATTATCTTACCAGAAGCCATCATAGACATCTGTTCTCCTTCTTCAAGAGGTTCACCAACTCTTTGGATATCTTCTGGAATATTAACCACGCAATGGAAGAAATCATATCCTGGAGCAAGCCTACCAGTTTCAAATACCCATTTGGTCCACCATGATACTCCTATTAATGTTATTAGAGACATTGACATGGCTAGTGTTCGGAAAGGGAATAATTGTCTTCGATTTTCCTCATCCCAACCTTAAAAAGAAAGTAGGATGAAGGAATTAAGTAGTGCTCCAGATTAAAAATCCTTATCGTCCTTACCTGGATAATATATAAGAGGATCCAAGTGCATAAGTTCTTCTCCCCCAGATACTCTTACTAAAAAGGCGACTATATATGCTGATAAACTCCCATAAGTATTACAGTACTCCTTAAAGTGTACGACCATAAGAAGTTGGGGAAACAGGATGACGTAGACAAGATCAGAACACATAGACCTATAAAATCAATATATTATTAACCTTCATAAGTCCGACTCTAATAACTTACTTTAATGACCAAGTGGGGTATACCTGTACCTCAAAGTTTTTTTTATCAGTTTCAATTAAATAGACAATTAAATGCATTTAAAAAGTAAACTAAATTGAAATCTCAAGTTTAAATAAGTTTTATTTATTGTATGTAAAAATGTAAAAAATGTAATTACTGACATTTATTACAAATGTAGTGGGCTTTTGAATGCTATTTGCAGACGTTTTTATTGCACTTGAAGCATCGATTCCAACTCTTCTTATCTCTTTTTCTGTCACAAAGATGGCATCTGACAATTTGAGGCATAGCAGGATCAGGATTTACGGATTCTTGAGTAACCGGGACGACAAACTCCATATTCCTCTTAATGTTCAATTGCAGATTTTGATTGGTGGTATACCTTCGTATTATGTTGCTTTTCCCCAATACCTTTCCCAACTCTAATAAAATGATTTTTCTATTATCCAGGTTCCCCTTTTCCCAATATAGGTATTTGTTCATCCAGAGTTTGAAGGCGTTGATTCCACTAATATCTAGAAGATGGTAAAACATTGCAATTGCGTCGGCTGAGTATTGGTTTGTGCTATCTCCACCTTTTATGAAAAATGAGATTTTAGCGTATTTGGACATAGAACATTCAAATCTTTTATTCTATTACAACGTTTTGAAGTATTTTTTGATATATATGGTTATTTTCAGATTTATTTTATTCTATGTCCATCTTTCGTCTTCCAAAATAAATTTTTTTGTCCAATGTCCAGAAGATTACTCTAATTAGTTTAAATTTGATCTAAATCCATTAACCGCCACTTTCCAATTTGAATGTATTTATATTCTATGTCCATTCCTATAGTTACATGTTCTATCTCCATCATATGCAGTTTGCAATGAACTCAATGTGATTTTGTTCTCCATTTCAGCCAATTATTGTTGTTCCCGCTCATCAAGGGTGTCTCCTATTGGGCAAGTTTAAATTAATATAAACCACAACTTTACTTAGGGCCGGTTTATCAATGTGCTGTTAACACAACTTGACTGACAGCTATCGCCTAGCTGTCAGTTAAAGTGTTTATCGATGTCACTGCTACCGGTAACCGAAGGTTATCTTGGATTTTAGCTGACAGAGACTTGAAACCTCCTGTTTGCTAGTTGACTGCCAGCTAAATTGATTGACGCGCAAGCTCAATAGATTTTGTTGTTTTGTAGTTTTGTTATCTGCTAGAAAAATATAATCTATAAGAATTTTTGTAATCTTTTCTTAATTTCATTTGTATGATTTATTATTATGGAGCAGGGTGATCTATTTCAAGTAGGACATTAATTTATAGTGATGATGACGAAGAAATAATACTATTTATTGAGCATGAAAGAAGAGCTTATATTATGAGAGGTTATAGCATTTTTTATTTTCAATAATGTTTTTTTTTATTTATAATCATCAAAAGCATTGCTCTATCTGATGCCGTATAATTGGCCAATCTTTTTTTCTTCTCTTCCAAAGGTTCCATAACCAAAAAAAACTTCAACCGAAACACAACAAAAAAGAACTTCGACTGACCCAACAAAAATGGCCGTTTGTTTGGAAATTGGGCAGTTTGGATTTTTATTTTGATTCCAATACGAACCCCCACCTTTGTTGAGTTTATACCGCGTAATTTAAATTGTCCAATCAAAAATATTTGCGGAAATAGTCAAAGCAGCCAACCGACCAAAATTTAGTAATAGCTAGAAGTTATGTAGCCGTCAGTCAACAGCGTAATAAAAAACGATTTCAAAGATAGCAGTCACTTTGGTTAAGGTTTAGTCTGTAATTTGCTTTTCTTGAATTCACACGTGAGTTTAACAAGCATTATGGATAGCGGAATCGAGTCGCCTGTTCAAGAACTACCCATTTCCGTCCAAAGGTAGGATTGATAAATATTTATCATGTAATACAAATAGAAAAAAATTATTTTATTCACATCATAAGGTAGTGAATAGTAAGTTGGTGTAAATTATGTTATTACATTGTATGGTTTCATTATAGAACGGATGGTATAAATACATAATTCCCCATAAATATTTCAAATATATTCCTTTCCAAGTCACCCAAAAGGGAAAGGGTTAAAAGGAATATTTTTAAGGAACAAATTTAACAAAAGAAAATATAGATAAAATAAAACCAGTATCATTAAAAGAAGAAGAAATTAATTTGTTAAATTTAGATATCATTTGTGAGGATGGAGTTGTGATCCCGGCCACAGAAAAGAAACAAAAAGTGCGAGAAAAAATAAGAAATCCTAGCAGTTGGAAAATAAATTTAAGAAAAAGTAAGCTAGAAAAGGAGAGGAATATACAGACATAAAAGGTAATCTTCATGAAAGTAGGCTTGTTAAGGGTGGTTGTAAAAATGGGAGATGTATTTATAATTGTGAAAATTTAATAGATTTACAAAAAAGACAGAAAATTCATGAAAACTTTTGGAAGTTATCTGATTCCAAAAAAACAATGTTCTATTCAAATTATGTAAAAAGGCAACCAAAATCTAGAAAAGGAACTAACAATGAAAATGATAGAAAAAAAAATCAATTTCATACTTTTTGGAATAAAACACTCTACAGCACCGTGTTTGTAAAAATTTCTTCTTGGGGACGCTAGATATTATTTCTTGAAGAATTTATTACGCTTTTAAAAATATGATTGACATTAAAACTAATAGCGTAAGATCTCCTATAAAGGGCGCGAATAAAAAAAGAATTATATTAGATGAAAGAAAGGATCTAGTAAGAAAATATATACAATCTTTTCCTAGAATAGAGTCACATTACTGTCGAAAAGAAACGAGTAAAGAATATTTGGAAAGTAACCTGAACCTTAATCCAATGTATCGACTTTATTGTCTTCAAAATAATAATCCGGTTAAGTTACATGTCTATAGAAGCATATTTAATCACGAATTCAATATTGCTTTTCACAAGCCCAAAAAAGATCAGTGTGACAAGTGCGTAGAATAGGCTCAATACCAACCACAAACCTGAAAAATCTTTACAACATTCATATTCAACATAAAGAGAAATTTTATGAAGAGCGTAAGCTTGACAAAAAACTTCGTGATAAAGATACTGCCGTCCTTACATTTGATTTAGAAAATGTTTTTTCGTTAGCCAAGTCGAATATATCTAGTTACTTCTACAAGCAAAAATTGTCCTGTTATAATTTATCTGCACACTGCAGCATTGATAAAACTATTTAGTGCAGTGTGTATGGCACGAAGCAACCTGTGGAAGAGCAGGGAATCATATAGCAAGTGCTCTCATCAAAATTCTGAAAGAAGTAACTCAGAAGCATCTCTCTATAAAAAAAAATATTTTGTGGTCTGATAGTTGCGTCGCACAAAATAAAAATTCTTATATGTCATTAGCTTTACAGTCGTTTCTACAAAATTTTCTGAACCTGGACATGGTAATCTTCAATAAATCGATCCTGCTCAAAGCGTCATTGAAAAATTTATCAAAAATATAGATATCTTCAGTCCATTGGGGTTGGTTAAGACATTAATAGCTATTTCACCTGGAAAATTAAAAATATTGCAAATGACAGCAATATGTTTTTATAATTTTCAATCGAAAGCTGTATGTTTTGCTTATCAAAGAGCGTCTTATACCAAAATAAAAGCCATAGAATACCAAAAAGCATCAAAATTTTTTATAGTTTCTTAAACACTTCGGTGACCAATTTACTGAAGTCAGTATTAAAAAAACAAATACAATCAAAGAATTTCCTTTAATGCCTAAAATAAAAGGTAATAAATTTAGTTTAGTGCAGAAAAAAAAGGAATAATTGTCTTCTATGCTAAATATAATGCCACAAATGGACAAGGAATTTTATTTACAAACAATTAAAAAAAATAGTGTTCCTGGTGAAGAACGAACATTGATTCCAGGAAATAAAGAAGAGGTGGTACAGAAAACAAAGAAGAAGAAAAAAGCGCAAGAAGGAATGAAGAAGAATAAAAAGCAAATAGTTTTAAGAAAAAAAAATAAAGAGAGCCTATTTATTTCTTTGTATGTTTATTTCTTCCAAAGAAATTTGAAGTTTTAATAAATATTTGTACAACTTATGTTTATTCAGAGTTTATATTTTTTTAAGTTTTGTATTAATAAAAACTATATAAGAAAAATAGTTTTATCTCCAAAAGTGTTGTTTTTTTTTGCGGAAACTTTTCGATAATATTTAAATGGTTTTGTTAAATAAAATGCCAGTTTTTTAGGTTTTCTGTTATTTTTAATGTATTTGAACTAGTACAAATTTGATCAAACTGTTTAGTATTGTTTTGACGTATATCCACCTTTATGTGCCATCTCCCTCATTTTTTAAAGGCTTGTGCATTGAACATGCATTTTGTTCTATATCCAAACAACATTTTTTAAAATTACCCTCTCAATATCAGCTATTTATTAATATTTCAATTATTTTTAAGCTCTTATAATCAAATCTTATGACCCAAAAGCAAAATCAAGTAAATATTTTTATTTGTTACAAAAATGTACGGATTTAAACTTTAAACGTCCGTATCCCTGTTTTAGAGTTTTTGGAGATAGAACAAACCAATACTTAGCCGACAAATTGGCCAATGGTTTTATTTTCGTTGGGTCGTGTACTCTTTCGCCAATTTATCCACTTATCCACAACACCTTTAGTCTTATTATAATGTAAAATAATGTGGGTTTTATGGTTAAAATTTTCTTCTCCAACTTGGTCGTCTTTGTGCTCAATAGATAACAAATTGACAGTATCTTTCTTTTTCGGGACATACGAAACCATAGTTTTATCTCTCATAAATGCAAACATACTTGAGAATTCTTTTTTATATGTAGCAGGAAGCTACATATAAATGTTTTGTTTTTTCTCAAAGTACCACATAATGAAAGATTCTTCAGTAGAAGTTTATCAGCTAATTCTAAACTTGTGAAGAAGTTGTCTGTAATTATTCCTTGGCCTTGACGTAAATGTTCCACCAAGTCCAGAACAACTCTTTGACCCTGACCCTTTTCAGTTATGTTGCTTACCTTACCTAGAAAAAGTGATGACCGGGAAAACGTGTATTTAGGGTGCAACGTAAAATAAACTTACCTAAATATACTTGACGGTATACGATGTACAACAATCTGCCAGTACCCAAATTTTTAAACCATATTTGTCAGTTTTACTCTTCATGTATACTCTAAATGGAGCTCTCCCAAGAAAAGGAACTAACTGTTCATCGACACATAAGTGCTCCCCTGGATTGTATGCATTTTTGCAGTTATTGACGAAATGATCAAAAACATCTTGGATTGGGGCCAGTTTGTCTGTTGCTCTCCTTTCTGCTCTAGTCGCGAAATTATCAAAACGTAGAAAGCATAACATCTGCTTGAATCTATTTCGAGATATCACCGGTCGACAAAATATAGGATCCTGGCTCCAAAGCATTATAAGAGTCTCCATTGATCTCTGAAGACTACCCAAAATAAACAATAGATCGATAAAAGCTTCAATTTCCTCTTCTACAATAGGCACAAATTGTACATTTTTATTTTTATACCATGCTTGAGCTTTTCTACTTGTTTCAGTGATAATTGTATTTTTCATTTCCTGATCAAAAAATATACAGAAGGCCTCTTTTTTACTAGTGAAACTTGAACTGTAGTGCGTTAGTCCAGCTGCTACCTTTTGAATATTATGTTTTGTCCGTTTGACCCGTAAGTTATACGGAATTTTAGACCACAAAGTTCCATCTTTCGCTTTATATACAGGTTGATCACGTTAGTTCCGGCCGAATCTTCCAAATCATTGCTTTCAGGATATTCGTTGTCTGTTATGATATTATCCACTTCCTCGACTTCTGTCACAAAATCTTGCTCTTCAATATCACTTGCAGTCTTATCTAATACACTATCTATAAAAAATTATCCGATTCTATTATTTCTAAGAGTTGTGCTTCAGTGAGTCCTTTTTGCAGTCATATTTCACGTAAAATAAATACTATTCGTTTACTATAAAAGCACGATGCTCCGAATAATAACAAACAACTGATTTTGACCGTCGACCCGACAACAGTCAGTGGCAGGTATCAAGAACGATGACGCGAAAGACGAAAAATAACTGCATGTTACTAGGGGTGGTAAACGCATACCCCACTCGATCTCTATTGGCGGTCTTTTTTTTTCATAAATAGAAGTCCAACTGGGGTGCAGAAAAACCCCGTGTCAAAAATTATGTCGTAAATCGAAAACTAAAGGCAGGAACAGCATAAACAATTTTGATAATTGCAGCTACAACAATGATTTGAAGATAGAATAATGGAGAAATTGATACAAATTTTTTTCATCAAGTTACACAGACAAACATCTCCCTGGGGTACACTTCCCAAGCAACAAGCTGTCGTCAATTTCACGTTACTTTTTCGTCATTTTTGGTCCGGGACGTCATCTTACAAATAAATGACTTGTTTTATGACGTTGATTTTTGGATGTCATAGAGATCACGTCATTTTTACGAGATTTTTTCCTCATTTAAAAAAATAAGTATATTTTGTTTTAATTTAAACTTTAATGCACATAATTCATATTTATGAGTATTAACATAGAATTATTCTTGATTTACATTTTTTAGTGTCGTCATTATTACAACATTTTTTGGTCATTTTTGTGATGTAATTTTAATATTTAATTCTCGCAAAGACGACATCGCTGGGAAGTGTAAGTGATGCAGAGCAGACAGGCAAAATCATATTGCATAATGGCTGCCGATTAGGATGGTTGGTTTTTTTGTGTGTCTGTGTGCGAGCTTATTACAACTGTGAATGAATTAAAAAGGGGTAAGTTTAGTAGGACTAATTTTTATTTTATTCTTCTTCTAAGACTTGTATCTATACCTAAAATTATATTTGTTTTACTTTTATTCAGTTGCACACTACAAATATACTGCCTTTGTAGTGTGTTAGCATGTAAAATGGCGGAATATAAATATGTAAACATATTTAATTTGAATTATTTATTATTAAATTCAGTAATTTAGACTTAAATAAAAGATCAACGAGTGGATTTTTAAAAATCTTAGATCAATATTAACATCGACTTATACTTGATTTACATTTTTTAGTGTCGTCATTTTTACATCATTTTTTCGTCATTTTTGACTTAGAAAAATTTAAATGTTCTGCATTTTGTGTAAAAACAGTTTTTAATAAGTTTATATATTTTTTAAGTGTACCCATATTTTTAGTACATTTTTTAGCCAACGTCATTTTTATGACAGTTTTTCGACATATTTAACTTAGAAGATTTTTCAATGTCTCTTTAATAAAAATTAGTATTGATATTGATATAGATTTTTAAAATCTGATAATTTTAACAACCTGCTATTACCTGGTATAACAGGCTAAAAAAATATTTTTTTATGAGTTTTTAAACCAATTTTCAAATCTATTCGTAATTAAAAATCACCATTATCAACATTATTTCTATTGCATTAACTTTCATTATTTACTTGGTTTTTATAGTATGGTATAGTTCAGTCGTATATACGAGGTTTGTCAAAAAATGTAAATTGTGAATGTGAAATATGCAAGTGCCCTTATTTTTGACAAAATCGAAATTTGTTGTAATATCCAACTACGCTCAGATATGCAATTGTATCCATATGCATTAAAAATTAGATTTTTATTTTTTCGAAACTTTTTACAATAACATAATTTCATTTCAGTTTTATTTTATGTGACTTATGAGTATATTTCAATTGTAAATAATTTTTTCTACCAGTTTTTGATATTGTTAAAATTATAGGTAATTTAGTCTTGTACAAGATTTACATTTTTTGACACACCTCGTATACGACTGGAAAATTTGATATCTGGATGGTTGTATTTTAGGTTTTATACCATGCAGAAGTTTTTATGAAGAATAACTTTTTTTATAAAACTAATAATAAAAAAGTTTCCAATATGGTACCAACTTAAGTATATTGCTTCATCTACTAGGATGTTTGTGAATTACTTATTTAAGATAAAAAATTGTTATTACTAAAAAAAGTCCCAAAACCTCACCTTTTATAATAAAAGTGTCAACTTTTTTATTAAATATGTTAATATAAATACTTTAAAATGAAATATTCGCCTTATTTAATTGACAGAAAATGTTGTTTTGTATATATTGCATTTTACCATAGAATATGGAATTTTGACATGAAGGTGAATAGACAAGTTTAAAAATTTGGTCAAATAAACAACATTCCAGATATTCCAAAAATAATAGATAGTCACGCCATCTATCGTATGGTTGATGGGTACCAACCGGGCAAGCCGTTTATCAGAATACAATTCTGTAAACGGGTATATCCAAGTACAACTTGGTAGCCAGCAGATGGCGTTACCCAATATCCATCATAATGCCTAGGGGTACCCATCAACCATGCGATAGATGGCGTGACTATCTATTATTTTTGGAATACATAGAAATACTTGGGGTATTCAGACAGAGTGAGTTTTTGAAATTATGCATTCCGACAAAGTGCCACTGAAGATTCCGAAAGGATGAAACATGTATGGTAATGGTCGGAGTGCATAGTTTCAAAAACTTACTGTCTTTGTTTTTGAACATTCCAGATTACAGACCAAATCTTGTTAGATGTGCAGAATGAAAAAATGGCCAAGTTGACGTATTTATAACGTTAATTGTATTCTCATTTTTCTTTGGTAAATGACATTTTTACATCACAAAATCACATATTTGTATGGTATAAAATGAGGCCCTTTTACGGCATAAATTCACGTGATTTTTTGCGTCATGCAATGACATCATTTTTACGTCATACACTGACGTCTTCAATATGTCATTCACTGACGTCCCTTTAACGTTATAAAATCACATCACTGGGCTGTGACATAATCACGTGATCCTATCGTCATAAATGACGTTATTTAAAAGTCCACATGACGAAAAAATGTCGTCAAAATGACGACAGCTTGCTGCTTGAGTTGTACCCCACTCGGTCTTATAAAGGTTAACATAAGAATTAAAAATCATATGTTAAACTTACCAAAGTCCATAAATTGATGGAATTGTTAACGCCATTACAGTCGCTAGGAATCCAACAATCAAAATAGATACTCTCATTACCCATATGATTTCCATTTCTGATGCTTTTTGCCTGAAAATCAATTTATAGACGTTTCTGGCAAACATGGAACTAGCTGAAAGTATGCTGGAATCTGCTGATGACATCACAGCTGCCGAAACAGCGCCTAAACCGAAAAATGACACAAAACTAGGTGTAAGATACTGCAAAACCATTGGTAGAATCATACTGGTTTCTTCTACTGTTAATGGATATGGTCCTTTATAGCCTGTTTCGTTCCAAGCTAGAAAATAAAAAATCAATATATTTTGTTATAGAATATTGGTTATTCTTACCAGTAGCTTTAGCAATAGCTCCAATTAGAACTGGTGGAATAGCCATTAAAACACAACCAAATGCAGCTACATAAGACAGTACTTGTGCTCGTCCAGCGGATTTACTGCTTAATACTCTCTGGAAGTAAACTTGCCATGGTATCCCTCCAAATATCAATAACAAAGCGTAATCTCCGTAATAAAAGATCTCTTCTCTTTTTACTGATCCAATCCAATCCACATCCATAGAAGATAAAGAAGTAACGTGCTTGCTAGTCCAAGCAAATGGTATACACATCCATAATCCAATAAAAATACAAAACAGTTGGATGACATCTGTATAAGCTACAGCGTATAAACCTCCAAATAAAGTATAAAAAACAGCTACGCAAGCACTAAATACAACACTAGTTTGGTTATCCATATCTATGATCACACTCAAAGTAGCACCAAGCGCTGCTAGGATACCAGCAGCCCAAAATACCTCCCCGCAAAGAGCTGGTAAAAATAAAAGTCCTCCCATTCTTTCTCCAAAGGAATCTTGTAAAGGATCCAACATAGTGATGTAACCTTGTTGGCGCATTTTATTTGCGAAAAATATTCCACCAAATACTAAACTTAGGGAATAACCGAATGGAGCTTGGCACCAGACTAATCCAGATGTGTAGATAGCTTCAGCCGTACCGTTAATATATCCTCCGCCTACCCATGTTGCTGAAAAAAAAATAATACACCATTTCTCTATTGTTTAAAACTAATTTTTATTTAAATAATAATCATATAAATAACAAAAACATATACTTTGCGTGTTTGAGTTAAATTTGATTTAATCTGTTATAGAATAATGTAAATATGTGTTAACATTTATATTAATATTATCACGTGATAGTAATAACACATAAGTTAAATATTGATAATGTTTTTATATTTTATGGAAAAAAAATTACCTGTCATAGTGAAAATACCAACAAATAAGCCGATATTCCGCCCGGCAAGCATGACCTCTTCTTCGGAATCATTTCCTTCTTCTTTTTTTCTTCCAGCCCATATTCCAACACCCAAAATTAGAATATAAAATAGTATTATAGATATAACGCCTGCTACGTTAATCATTGTCTAAATCTGTAAAAAAAAAGAAGATTGGTAGATCTTCAGGGATCTGATTTGGGACTGTTATTAGTTGGTATATATTACTAATAGCTAAATCTGAATATCTTTAAGATTAGTATCTGGACGACAGAAATTTGTTTGGTTTTTTTCTATTTTTCCATATTTTGTCATATTTATATTTTCCCTAATTTTCTTTATTTTTCCTTATTTCTAACCATTTCTAGTTATTTTTAACCATTTTTCCTAATTTTTCCGTATATTTTCCTATGCGTTATGTTTTTTTGTATCCCCTGCTATCATTATTAATTATTTCGACGCTTTAACTTTTATTTACTGTTATTTTTAATTCTTTTTGTATGCCGGTATATTTTTTGTTATATTAAAAGTTCATATCTTATATTTTATAACAATATAAATTATATGATGTTTGTGGTGCTATTTCAGTTTCGATTACAAAAAGAGAATCTATTTTTAATTTGTTTTTACTGATTAAAATTTAATTCACTTTGATTATTTTCATATTTCAAATTTTGGTAATTTATAAGATTTTTGTCTTATATTTACTTTATGTGAACTTTTTGGACCAAACTTTTTTTTTGGAGCAAGTTTTTTTACTGAACAAGTTTATGGGGCCAGCAAAGGTCCCCCATCCCAATTCAAATTTTTTTCCTGTTTTTTCCTATTTTTTTTTATAGTTTTCCTGTTTGTCTTGTTTATCATTATTTTTTCTCGTTTCATCCTATTTGTCCATAATTGTCCTTATTACTATTTGTTTTTTCCTATTTCCCTATTAAATGCATTCTTGCTTCATTTCTCCAAATTCGAATGTGGAAAAATACATTTTTCTACAAGCATGCGGAAAAGTATACTTTTCCGCACGCATTTGAGTGCGGAAAGTTGTACTTTTCCGCACTAGTGCGGAAAAGTTACTTTTCGCACTGATTTTATAAATGCTAAAATGATTAAAAAATAATTCTTGCTTGGTTACTATGATTACTTTCAGCCTAATGTTTTATTTATTATGAAGCACTAAGAAAATTTTTGTTTAATGACAAAAAAATATTTTTGCTTAAATTTTTTTTTAATTCTAGGCGCTTGTAGAAAAAATATTGTTCCTAACACTTGCGTAAAGTATCTTTTCCCCACTTAATTGCATGCCCCAACTCTGCTTCGCGTCGTTCGGACAACTGCAATTGCGTGCGAAAAAGTATAACTTTCCGCACTTGTGGGGAAAATATCTATACTGCTTCTTTCTTTTTGAGTGTGGTAGAATGTATTCTTGTTTCTTTTTTTTTTGGAATCGGATGTTGAAAACTACGTTCTTGCTTTATTTTTTTTTCAAATATGCATTGTTGTTTTGTTTTTTAAAATCAAGTGAAAAAATAAATCGTTTCTTTGTTTTCCTAAATTGTGGGGAAAAATGCATTATTGTTTTTTTTTTGTTTACTCAATTTTCTTTTTTTTCGAAGTCGAGTGTAAAAATTTTTTTTAATTCAATTAAGAAAATGCGAATTAATTTTAAATTCGATAGTGCAAAATATAATAAAAAATTCGGAATATTTGAAATAAATCTAAAAAATTCAGAGGATATAAAAAAATGAGAAAACACTAGAAGGAAATAGAAAAAAAATAGGAAAAAAAATCGTAGAAAATAGCAAAAAGCTTAAAAAAACGCAAAAAATCGGAAGAAAAATCACAAAAGAAAAGTAAAAAATGGTAAGAAAAGCGCAAAAAAACAACCAAAAAAACAAAAAAAAATTTTAAACAATGAAAAAATTCAAAATTTTTCAAATAAATTGAAAAAATTCAAAGGAATTAAAAAAAATCAGAAAACAATAGAAAGAAATGCAAAAAATGGAGAAATCTAAAAAAGAATCGTAGAACATAGCAAAAAGCTTCAAAAAAACGCAAAAAATCGGAAAAAAACACAAAAGAGGCGTAAAAAATCACAAAAAACAACCAAAAAACAAACAAAACCAATGGTAAAAAATTTAAAAAAAAAATTCAAAATATTTGAAATAAATAGACAAAATTGGGAGCAATTAAAAAAAATTAGAAAACAATAGAAAGAAATGGAAAAAATGGAGAAATCTGAAAAATTCGGATAAAATAGCAAAAAAATCAGAAAAAAATCACAAAAATAAACGAAAAAAATGGTAAAAAATCGTAAAAAAAAACAACCAAAAAAAAAACGAAACAAATTGTAAAACAAAAATGAAAAAATTCGGAATATTTGAAATAAATCTAAAAAATTGAGAGGAAATAAAAAAAATGTAATACAATAGAACGAAATAGAAAAAAATGGAGAAATCAGAAAAAAATCTGAGAAAATAGCAAAAAGATTAAAAAAATCAAAAGTTGGAAAGTTGAAAAATGCGTTAGTACTTGTTTTTCAAATTTGTAGGTACAAAATACATTGTTGGTTGGTTTTTAAATTTGTGTGTGGAAAAAGAGCACACTTTTTTATTTTATTTATCGAAGAAAAAAAGAAAACCATTAGTAAAAGTTGAAAAAATCAGAAAATATTGACGATAAATGAAACAAAAAATTGTAAAAAAAGCTTAAATATCAAAAAAAGGAAAAAGTCGCAAAAAAACCAAGAAATCGAAAAATATCGCAAAAAATCGCAAAAAAAACTGAAAAAAATACAAAAAAAAACAAAATTTTATAGATTTGAAATAAAGTGCCAATAGAAATCTCAAACAAAAACGGTAAAATCGAATAAAATCCCAAAAAAAATCGGAAAAAAATCGTAGAAAATAGCAAAAAGCATCAAAAAATCGCAAAAAATCAGAAAAAAATCACAAAAGAAACGTAAAAAAATGAAAAGAAAATCGCAAAAAAAAAACGAAACAAATTGTAAAAACATGTAAAAAAATATGAAAAAATTCGGAATACTTTAAATAAATCGAAAAAACTCAGAGGAAATAAAAAAAATGAGAAAACACTTGAAGGAAATAGGTAAAAATGGAGAAATCGGATAAAAAAATTGGAGAAAATAGCAAAAAGCTTAAAAAAGTAAATAATATTTTCTCTACCATTTCCAATTTTTCCCTATTTTTCCTATTTTCCCTTGTCTCTATTTTTAACTATTTTTGCCTTTTTCCTCTGTTTTTCTTATGTTTTTCTATTTTGTCGTATTTTTCCTGGTGTCTTTTCTGGTTTTTTCTACTTTTACCTATTTTTCCCTTTTTAACTAAAGTTATTGCTTATTTTCCAAAATATAAAGTGGAAAAATGCATTAGTATCTTGTTTTTCAAATTCGTGGTTTAAAAAATACCTTGTTGCTTTATTTTCCTAATTCGTATGCAGAAAAATACATTGTTGCGTTGTAGGTCTATTTTTAAATTTGTGTTTAGAAAAATTCGCTCTTGCTTTGGATTTCGAATTGTTATTCGGAATAATGCATTGTTGGTTTCTTTTTAAATCTATGTATTTTTTCCCATTTATATTTATTTTTTAGCATTTCTCCTTCTTTTTAACTATTTTTCTGAATTTTTTCCATATTTTCTCCTGTTTTTTTTTTTAATTTTTTTATATATTTTCCTATTTTTTGTAGTTTTCCCTACATTCTCTAATATCTGTATTTTTTTTCTTATTTCTTCCTATTTTTCTTGTTTATCATTATTTTTTTCTGTTCTCCCTATTCGTTCGAATTTGTCCGTGTTTTCTCTATATTTTCCAATTTTTCTCTATTTTTTCCTATTGTCCCTCTATTTTTAACTATTTTTCCCTTTTCCTTTGTTTTACCTATTTTTCTCTAATTTCCGTATTTTCCTCTTTTGTCCTATTTTTTTTTTCTGTTTTTTCCTACTTTTCCCTATTTTACACTATTTTCAACATTTTTTCATATTCTGCCCTTTCTTTCTATTTTCCACTATTTTACAGTTTTTTTCAATATTTTTAACTCTGTTTTCTATTTTTACTTTTTTTACCTATTTTTTTTATTTTCCCGTTTTTCAATATTTTTTCCAGTTTCCTTTATTTTTCACCAGTTGTCCCTTATTGTACTTATAGTCAGAATTTCTATAATGAAAATATCTTTTGAGCTTTAACTGAATCTAATTTAATAAAATTATTAATAGGATAAAATTATTGGATTTTTTTGACTATGAAATTATAAAAAGTTCCATTAGCAATCTATTAAATTCACCAATATTTAGGTATTACCTGGAATGTCCTTTATAAAATCCGTTAGACTTATTGATCCATGTATACCACACGTGTGTTAAGGATTGACCTACTTTATCAATGTTAAATTAATGCAGCACGTAAGATATATTATTCTTTAAAAGCCTGAAGTATTTTAAGTTATGTACCTTGGAATTGTTACATCACATTTCTATTAAGTTAAAAATTGTTTTGAAAAATCTTGTTATTACCAGAATTATTTTTTATTTCAAAAACAGTTGGTATTTATTCTATTTTTTTAAGGTGTATACCCTAAATATTATTCCTCCATAAAATATTTTTATATCTATATATTAATACGCAAAGAGAGAATTTTTAAGCGTAATGCGTGAACGGAGGAATGTAAGATTTTGTATAGTTAAAGTTTATATACAGTAAGAGTGCAGAACGCTAAAATTAATTTATAATATGTGTTATCAATAAATTAAATTAGATATAACATTCATTGTTTATTCCAACGCTAACCATGTTAATTTTTTTTGTGGAAAAATGTTTTTACTTTTCTTTATTGTATTTTTATTTGAGAAGTAAAAAAAGTTATTTACTCGCGTTGATCAATTTTTAAATATGTAAAAAATAGGAAAAAACATTAAAATATATGGAAAAATAGGAAATATTGAAAAAATAGAAAAAATAAACAAAAACAGGAATACAAAAAATAACAAAATTTTAAACAACTGAAACAAATTGCAAATAAAAATCTCAAACAAAAACTTTAAAAAAAAGTCAAAAATCCTAACAAAATCCTAAAAAAAACGGAGAAAATAGCAAAAAGTTAAAAAAAACGAAAACAATTGTAAAATTGTAAAAAAAATTGAAAAAAAATTAAGGAAATTCGGAATATTTGAAATAAATCGAAAAAAATTAGAGGAAATAAAAAAATCAGAAAACAATAGAAAGAAATAGAAAAAAATGGAGAAATCGGAAAAAAACGAAGAAAATAGCAAAAAGCTTAAAAAAATCGCAAAAAATCGAAAAAAAAATCACATAAATAAACGCAAAAAATGGTAAAAAAAATCGCTAAAAAAAAGCAAGAAATCGGAAAATTTCCCAAAAATTCGAAAAAAAAGTAAAGAATACAAAAATAACAAAATTTTATACATTTGAAATAAATTGCAAATAAAAATCTCAAACAAAATCGGTAAAAAACATCAAAAATAGAAACAAAATCACAAAAATATTGGAGAAAAAAAGAAAATAATATCACAAAAATAAACGCAAAAAATGTTAAAAAACCCAAAAAAAAAACAAACCGAAAAAAATTGTAAAAACAATTCGGAGGAAATAAAAAAAAAATCAGAAAATAATAAAAAGAAATAGAAGAAAATGAAAAATCGGAAAAACAGAAGAAAACAGCAAAAAGCTTTAAAAAAACGCAATACATCGGAAAAAAAATCACAAAAAAAAACTGAAAACTATCCAAAAAAATTAAAATAAAACGCAAAAAATGGTAAAAAAATCGCAAAAAAAACAACCAAAAAAAAAAACCGAAAACAATTGTAACAATGTTAAAAAAGAAATGAAAAAATTCGGAATTTTTGAAATAAATCGAAAAAATTCAGAGGAAATAAAAAAAATCAAAAAACAATAAAAAGAAATAGAAAAAAATGGAGAAATAGGAACAAAAATCGGAGAAAATACCAAAATGCTTAAAAAACCCCAAAAAATCGGAAAAAAATCACAAAAATAAACGCAAAAATTGGTAAAAAAAATCTTAAAAAAAATACAACCAAAAACCATCATCTGTTTGGAAAAAAGTTAAGAAAATAGCTGGAGCAAATACGCAATGTGGAATTAAATATTTAGAACAAGAAAGAAACGTAATCACAAACCAAATACAAATAGCAGAAGAACTAGCAGAAACCTACAGAAAACAATCATCAAACGAAAATTACAGCAAAGACTTTTTGAAATACAAGGAAACGGAAAAAACAAATCCAGTAGTCATACAACATAATAATGACAATATCAACGTACCCATCACAAAAGCCGAACTCTTGGAAACGCTTAAAACGTTAAAAAATACCTCACCAGGACCAGATGATATTCCTACAAGTTTTTTACAGCACCTACCTAATGAAGCTCTTAACTTCTTGCTAGATTTCTACAACAAAATCTGGACCCAAAACAAATTTCCTAACCTATGGAAGCAAGCTATCGTTATACCAATATTAAAAAATAATAAATCACCCACAAAGGTAGAATCTTATCGCCCAATATCACTGACATGCACATCGAGTAAACTCTTAGAAAAAATAATTAATAATAGGCTCATGTGGAAGCTGGAAACTAACAATCTTCTCATACCAGAACAAGCTGGCTTTCGCCCCCTTAGATCTACCACTGATAACCTTTTACATCTCGAAAGTGAAATTAACGAAGCATTCTGCAATAAACAAAAATGTATGGCCATATATTTCGACATCTGTAAAGCCTTCGACCTGGCATGGCATCATAAAATTTTAACTACACTGCAATCCTGGGGATTTCAAGGAAACATTTTAGCTTTTATCAAAAATTTCCTCCATAATAGAAATTTAAGAGTCCGCGCAAATGGGCACTTATCAAGCGTCAAACTCCAAAACAACGGAACACCTCAAGGATCTATTATAAGTCCAACACTCTTCCTGATAGCAATTAATGACGTCCTTAAAAACCTTAAAACACCTATACAAGCAAGACTATACGCAGATGATATGATAATATTTATCAAAGGTAAAAACATTAACTCTATGGCCAAACTTTTACAGGAGCAATTAAATAAAATCGATTGTTGGTCTAAAACTAGCGGCTTCACCTTCTCCACAGCCAAAACACAATGTATAATCTTTGCAAAGAAATTGATACAAAACACTAGACCGGTTTTAAAACTAGACGGGAAAATTCTAAAATACAACAATGAAATAACATACCTTGGACTAACGTTTGATGACACACTAAGCTGGAAAGCTCACATCAAAAAACTAACGGTTACATGCCAAAACGGATTGAACCTGCTTAAATGCTTAGCAAACAAAAACTGGGGTGCCGACGGAGATACTCTGCTATTGTTATACAGACACCTTATTCGATCAAAAATAGATTATGGTTGCATAGCCTACGCCTCAGCAGCAGCGTCAACTTTAAAACCACTAGATGTCATTCACAACAACGCTCTTCGCATAATATCTGGTGCATACAGAACAACCCCGGTAGAAAGCCTTCAATGGGAACTCAGCGAACCATCATTACACCAAAGAAGACAAATTATGAGCTTAACCTATGCATCAAAACTATCATCAATTCAACCCAGTAATCCTTCCTTTATAAACCCATCATCCATAACCAATAATCCAAAAACACACATTCCATTTCGAATACGAATCAAAGATATCCTAACATCTATACAAATCACAAAGTTTCCCGAAGTACATCAAATAAAAACCACAGCACCAGCTCCTTGGCTTGTACCCTTACCATGCTTAAACACCCAACTACTTTCATACAATAAGCACGAAACAAATCCACAAATTATTATCAATACCTACCATGAGATAATTTCCTCCTACCATGACTACACACAAATCTTCACTGACGCATCCAAGTTAAATTCTGGAGTGGGATCCGCATTCGTTACATTGGATACACAACAAAAATTCAAACTGCCAGCCGAATCTACAGTTCTTACTGGAGAACTTTACGCCATATACACAGCACTCGAACATATAAGATCATCACAAGTGAAAAAATTCATAATAATTACAGATTCAATCAACTCGCTATATAAAATTTCAAATATTTATAGTCACCATCCAATTTCCAAGTTAATTAAAACAGAACTACTGAAGATGACAAATAAAACAATTGTCCTTTTATGGGTGCCCTCGCATATAGGGATACGAGGTAATGAACTAGCTGACAAATCTGCTCGAGATGCTGCAATAGATCCCAACATTACACCAACCATAAAACCGCTAGCAGTAGATTTGAAATCACATTTCCGACAAAAACTACTAGATGAATGGAAAAGAAATTGGCAAGGAAATGAGTCAAAATTAAAAGAAATCAAACCATCGCTAGGACCATGGAACATATCTGCCCCTAATCGATTCTCGCAGGTAATCATGACTAGACTTCGACTAGGTCATAGCAGACTAACCCACGAACATCTAATCACCAAAGAACCCGCACCCACATGTGATATTTGTGAAGTGCCTTTATCAGTGAAGCACATTTTGATAGAATGTCCTACTTACAGCATTGAAAGACTCACACACGGCCTCCCTCCAAATTTATATGAACTATTCAAGACCTGTGATAGTGCAACCATACTAAACTTTTTACGCGACTCAAGATTATTATACTGTTTATAATTTTAATTTCACCATGTATGTACATATAAATTCCGCCGCTAATAACCAGTCTGGTTGATGCGGTTTATTTTTTAAATAAAAAAAAAAAAAAAAAAATAGAAAAAAATGGAGAAATAGGAACAAAAATCGGAGAAAATACCAAAATGCTTAAAAAACCCCAAAAAATCGGAAAAAAATCACAAAAATAAACGCAAAAATTGGTAAAAAAAATCTTAAAAAAAATACAACCAAAAACCACAAACAATTGTAAAAAAATTCGGAATATTTGAAATAGATCAAAAAAATTTAGAGCAAAACGATCAAAAAACAATAGAAAGAAATAGAAAAAAATGGAAAAATAGGAAAAAAATCGAAGAAAATAGCAAAAAGCTTAAAAAATCGGAAAAAAATCACAGAAATAAACGCAAAAAATGGTAAAAAAAAATCGCAAAATAAAACAATAAAAAAAATGAAAATAATTATAAAAAAATTAAAAAAGAAATGAAAAAATTCGGAATATTTGAAATAAATCAAAAAAATTCAGAGCCAAAAAAAAAATCCGAAAACATTAGAAATAAACAGAAAAACATGAGGAAAAATTAGAAACTATCGAAAAAAAAAAAGAAAAAATGAAAAATACGGAAATTTAGTCAGAAATAGGAAAACGGAAAAAAAACATGAAAAAATAATAAAGAAATACGAAAAAGAAGAAAAGTAGAGAAAAATATGGTAATATGGGTAAAAATGGAAAAAATAAAAAAATTGGATAAAAATAGAAAAAAATGGGAAATAATTAAGAAAGATATGAACAAAATTAAAACTTAATAAATTACGGTCGAATTTCGACCATTGGTGTAACATAGTTGGGAAAGGTGGAATTTATTTAAATTTTTTTATTGACACTCATTGCACTTTAATGATCATTATACCATTGTAAATTCATTTAAATTCATATAGAACTTCCAAACGCTTATTCAAAAATTTGATCTTTTTTTTCTAATTAGATTTTCGATTTTTTCATTTTTCCTAAAAATTAAACGTCTATCACAAGATAAGCCGTAGTAATTGCGACTGCGCATACTTCAATCCTAATAAGTTTTTTTTTAATAAACTGTTTGCAAACAAACGATAGGTATTAGAACAAATCTTTCAAGGCCAAGTTTCACGTGACCTTGAAAAAAAATTTTAAGGCCTAGTTTGTCGTGACCTTGTCTGTAAGATTGAGTTTATTGATGATTAAATTTTTCGACAATAAATGTATAAGAGAGGCGAATTCTACCTAAGATATAGGGAATTCACCGTGTTAGAGAGAGAGAGAGGTAACGGAAATTCATCGTGTCAGCAAGAGAGAACGATATTACTTTAGCTCCGTCAGCTCTTGTCTTCAGGTACTTCAGCTCCGTCAGTTCTGTCATGTACCTGATAGAGCTGCTATCTCTACTAAATATCTCTTAATTTTTAAATTTTAAATTTCACTCGTGACATTATATTTGTTAATTACTTTGTCATTAAACAAAACAAATTTCATGATTGTTAATTTTTAGAAACTTGGACAAAATTCAAAAATAAACTGGCGCCTAAAACTTTTATCCCTCATAAATCTACAGTTAAAACAAAAATCTGGAAACCCACCCTAAAGAGCCTTAACGTAACTTTAGAGTAATTTAAATTTTGCACGTTTTTTGTTTGAGAACTCACATTAAATATAAACAAGGTTGATAATCTACAAGGACCTTTAAAAATATTGTCCTTGATAAATAATTAAGAACAAACTCAAATCTATTCCACTTAATTGATTAAGTTAAAATCTATATTCCATCAAGGTCGAGTTGTTAGGGTTAGCGTGATACAAACTAGATGCTTCGATAAAACTGTTTACCAGGTTAAATAATTATATTGAAGTCTATAAATAACTTGAAAAAGACAAAAATATTTGTTTAAAAATGTACTGACAACTGCCATTTGAATTGAAGGATTATAGTAAATTAAGTGAATGAGTTTATAATTTATTTATGGTAATATTTTATGTACTGTTTGACACTTTTTTCTGCTTTTAATGACAAGAAATATTGAAAAGAAAAAATCAGGTCAATGTAAAAGTCACGATAAATCCTAACTCTGATTATCGAATTTGGAATTAGTCACAAACTATTAACCAAATAATAATTTTTAAAGAACTTTCTTAAAACATTAAAAAATCGGCTGTGTCACCCCAGGCTCGGCTGTGGAGAATAGGATTATTTTATTACAAAATACAAAATTCCTGAATTAGTTTTAGGGCATACCAAAATTCAGGTTCATATCTTTAATATTTAAAAATTTATGCGTAAAAAAGAAGAATCAATATCGTGCTTGAGGACCTTCTAGTGCACCGATGTAAACCAAAAACTAATAGTCGCATTCAAGGTAGACTCGAACTGTTCTTACTAAATTTCAGCTTGATTGGTTAAACGGTTCTGCAGCTATCGTGGAAGATTACATACAGACAGACACACAGATAGACACATAGATAGACTTCACCGTGGAAATGGTTTTAAGCTTTTCGGGGGACGTTAAAATTGATATTTTCATCGATATCTCGATTTTTTTTGCTCGTTCATTTCGATGGGACGGGGAAAGTAAAAGTAAAAGAATTTTGAAGGATTTTCAAAAATTAAAATAATTTTGAACGGTTTTCAATCAACTTGTCCAATGGTCATCTGCCCCAAATTTTTGTATAATTATAGACTAATGAAAAATTTTGAATTTGAACTTCTGTAAACAATAAAATGTTATAAAAAGTATAAATGTGCCTAGAATATTCTATCTTATTCGTTTATTAATTTATTATTCATAATATGCTGGGTACAGGATTTTTATCAAAATTAAAAATAATACATATTAAATTTTTTCTAACTGTATTTTCAGGAAAAACGATTTTGATATAAAATTAAAAATATGCAAATTGCAGAAATTAGTTGTTTTATCCCTATTAAAGAAAATTATTTATTTTTATAATCAACAGATTCACAGATTAAAAGTTTTGTTTTACTTTCCCGACCCACCTCCTAGAAGGGAAAGTATTGTGAACGAGCTAAAAAAAAATTTCGAGATAAAAACGGAAATATCCATTTTCGGGTCCCCTGAGACGATTAAGACCATTTCCAGATGGAAGTCGGTCTGTGTGTGTATTCTTCCTATAGAGGCCACACGTTTAATCCGATTGAGCTGAAATTTGGTACAGAGGTTTGGGTTACTCGTCGGAAGAACCCATTAGTTTTTGTACGACATCTGTCGACCGAAAGTAGCACTATCAAAAAATGACAGATGCAATATGACATTCTAATGTTTTTTAAGGTTTTTTCAATATTTAGCCAATTTTGATATCTTAAATCGATTCTAACATTATTGAAGATTTTTTCAATTTTTGACAGTTTCTAACAATTTTTTTTGGCAATTTTGAAGATTTTTATTCGTTTTTTAAAAATTTATGACAGACCCATTTTGTAGACTTTTAAATTTTTAGCAAATTTCGAAGATTTTCTTCATTTTTAATATTTTATATCGATTCTGACGTTATTGAAGATTTTTTTCAATAGTTTCTAACAATTTTTTGCAAATTTTGAAGATTTGGGAATTGGATATGCAATATGTCATTTTAAAGCCCTTAAAAAACTCTATTCAGAACAGTGAAAATTATTTCTTCATCTGTCACCTGTCATAAATAAAAAAAATCGGCTGTGTCACCCCAGAACTTTCCCGGCTCGACCGTAGAGAATATGTTATTTATTATTAATATTTCAATGTTGGTAATGACATAAGCTGCGCATGCGCACTTTATATATCATACTGCTACAATTAGGATTTCCTAAAATCATGTGTGAAAACTATTGGGAATTCGCAAAAAATTTTCATACAATAGTTGAAGGGAATTTTAAATGTGTATTTTTCTCGCCATCTAGCGGCGAAACTATGAGGAATTCGATAAAAGTTAAACATAAAAGTTAAAGAAAATTTGATGCTTCACAACTTTGCACAAGAAAATTTTGCACTAAATACATTGTTTGTCCTCAAAATCAAGAAAAACTAGAGAAAACCTACATGAACATTTTTTACGCGCCCTCTAGTGGCGCAACTATTGGAGATTTTAGAAAAAGTTTGAGACAAAAGTTATAGAGAATGTTATGCTCTAAAACTTTGTACTACAATATTTTGCACTAAAATGTATTATTTGTCCTTAAAATTTAAATAAAGCAAAAAATTGTTACATGTATATTTAACCAATGTCGTTCTTGAGGACCCTCCAATGTACCAATTTAAACCAAAAACTAATGGTCGCATTATAGGCACACACCGACCTTCCATACCAAATTTCAGCTTGATCGGTCACACGGTTCCGCAGTTATCGTGGAAGATTATACACAGACACACAGACACACAGACAGACCATACGCTGGAAATGGTCTCAATCTTCTTGGGGGACCTCAAAATGGATATTTCCATCGATGTCTCGATTTTTTTTTGCTCCTTCACCTTACTTTCCCTTTGGTGGGTCCGGGAAAGTAAAATGTCAAAATTTGAAACTTTATCATTAAATATCTGAAAAAGCATTAATCCGATTGGGCTAAAATTTGGTACAGGGGTTACCCGTCGGAAGAACTCATTAGTTTTTGTATGACATGTGTCAAACGGAAGTGTCATTATCAAAAAAACGACAGATGCAATATGTCACGGAATTCGACTTGCAATATGTCATTTGAAAACCCTTGAAAAACTCTATACAGAACGGTCAAAATTATTTTTCAAACTCTTACCTGTCAAAAATAAAAAAATGTCAAAAGTTGAAACTTTAACATTAAATATCTGAAAAAGTATTCGTGGATACTCGTCGGGAAAGTTTTGGGGCGACACAACAGATTTAGTAATTTACTAATATTAAGAATGCAAAAATATGCAAGATAAAAAAAACCTAACCTAATTTAAAAATTGATAAAGTCAATAAAAAATTTCTAATTATCTTCCGTTTGTTATTCAAATTGAAAAAAAGAAAAAAACGGTTAGAAATACTTTAATATAACCTTTATAATTTTTATAATTAAACGAAAATTGGCAGAAAGTTAGTCTAATAAGTAGAAAATAGATCAGTTTTTCTCCACCTCTATTAGTGTCAGAGACTAATTAAAAAACTATTCTTAGACCAAAAAAAAGCTGAGCAAATAATTAAGATCTTCCTACAATTTATTCATTTGTGTGTTCAGTGGTTCACTCTTATTTTAAATGAGTAATGTAAAATTATTTACACGATTCTTTAAAGAATCAATCTACCATTAAGTACAAAATTGCCATGGATTCGATACCAACAACAATAACATGATTAAGGACGAATAAATATAAGACACTGATTGAGAAATGGAAGCAAATAGATCTAAATACAAATCGGCGACAGTTACAAAGAAAATTAATGGGTTAAGGTCAAAATATCGTAAGAAAAAGAAAAAAGTTGATCCCATCTAGGTACTGGGGGTACTGATAAAATATATACGGTTACATTATGATACTTCGACTTATTTAGTTTTCTCGGAGATGAAAAGACGTCCAAATTTAAACGAAAATGCTGGAAGTATTAAATACTGCATCTATTATTATTATTATTAAGTACACAATTTGATCTCTTGTAACAGGAGACATTCGGTACAATTCTAATTAATGAATAAAGTTGTATTGCCAAACCACTTTTCCTTTATTTACAAAGTACTTCATATATTCATTTCGTAGCAGCTAATGGAGCATTCCCTTGATTAGTTATTTATAGTGCTTGTAGTTTTGACTCCTGCATCCTCAATCCATGTCATTTTCTATATCGTCGCGATCAAAAGATTGGTAAGAAGCGTAGGTAGATGTCACCTTAATCACGGATACCTTAACGTATCGGGGTTACGTCTTAGAAAAATTGTACCATTAAAAAGATTTAAAGCACGACTTCTTTTACAACGTAACGTAACGTCAATGTTGCACAGTGGTTTCTAACCAAACTTTTCGTTGATGACATGATTTTAAATCATATTTTGCATCATATTTCTAGGTAATAGAGAAGCCTTATACGGGGCTTCTGTCCTCAATGCCCTAAATGATACCCAGTGCGTATCTTTATATCGGTTTAAAAAAGTACAATTACTACCTCTAAGAATAGGCCTAGGGTTGCTTGAACAATTTTTTTTTAATACAAGTAATTTGTCTAGTAAGTACATTTTATAAAATTTATTTTTTTGGAAACTATTTGGAATAGTGAAAATACTGAATTTTTGTAAACACTTTTGTAGGATGTACTGCACTGTGCATGCTGCTAAGACGTTTAGTGAGGTTAGGTGTTCATTTTGTATGATTTCCTTCCATATTTTGACAACGACATGCGTGATGCGTTAGAGAGGTACGTAAACGCAGAAATCCGTAGCGATACGTTCGACGTAACACTTAAACCTATCCGTAACCTCTGTGCGCAGTCGCAGATCGATACGGATAGGTATACGTGTTGAAAACTGGTCGTGCTTTAACTCCCTATTAAGAAGTTATGCAAAGCACAACTTACTCGCACTACTGAGTCGATATTGTTTAACTCCAAGTTAATGACTGTATGAAATATAAGAAAATGCGATGCTAAAATCCCAATAAAAAGTTTGTTCGACCACTTATACAATTGGAGCAAACACAATTGATAAAAGACTTGAGACATAGAATATATTCCTAGTAGGTCTAACAGATATGGAATAAATATATTTTGCTCTGCATTATATACTTGAAATCTGGAGGTTTACGTCAGGCAATAGCTGGAGGTTCCATATAATGGACATATGATCCTCGTAATGTATAGCTACTAAAACCTACATCTGGGATAAATCTAAACCTTACCTATGGCAATTGGTTTACAAGTATTGATTTGGTAAAAGAATGTAATATAGAAGGCGTCACCATGGAAAGCCAACCCATGCGGAACCGGTTTTTTTATCTAAAGGATCTTACTCTTTTATGGTAGCGTATATCGGTTATAGGGGTCTATTCTGTAACACCCAAATGTCAATTTTAACCAAAGAATAGACCCCATACATAGGCATATATTGGTTAAGTATATATTCTTCTATCCTCCGAGAATTCTTCTTCATCTCCTTTATCGCCCCTTTTTCGTTCTTCCATTACGTCGACTGTTACTTGTACGGTCTGCCTCATATTTCTTTCTCTCTTGCGTCTTTTATAGCCTTTTTGAATGCCGGGCACTTGAATGTTCCGGCCATATGTCCCTTCTCTACGCATGTTGGACAGGTCTCTTCATTTTGACACTCTTTAACCACGTGGCCCTCTTCTCCGCATTTGAAGCACCTGTCTGCTCTTTCCATTTCTCGACGCTTCTTAATTGTGTGTTCATGCGACCAACATCTATAACACTTTTTAATCTTATGTCGCCTTTCAATGGCCTACCCTCATGAACCCTTCTGCCAATAAGGTATTAGCAATTTCTTTTAGGGTGGCTGCTTGAGTATCATTTCCTCGTGGTGTTAGGCCGCTTATTTTATTTTTACCCTCCTTCCATTGGCAGCACTTCTTTATTACCTGAATTACCTCATTTTTGTTAGTATCCCGCGTCTATGCCTCTAATATGTAGTACCTCCTGGTTGTGTTCCATGCCCACTTGTTTCGTATCCATTTTAGGTTATTTTTTAAGTAATTTACTGATGTTTTATAGAATATCTTTATCTTTGTCTATCATGATGAGCATCTTGCCATCCTTAGTACTCCTGATGCTTCTGAGCTCATCTTGAATTTTCTTCAATATTTGGCTTTCAAGAAAATATGACTATTGTGTCTTACATACCTACCCAAAAAATATAGAAATGTTAAACTTGTATCCATTTTACACCATGATAAAATTAATCCATCTACAGATGAAAAACATAAACTCGAGATAATTTGGTTGCAACCTATAATATAGCTAGAAATACGGTACGTTTTTTCTTCAATAATGAATATGGCTGGTATAAATCTTCAAATTGTTTTTGTCTGTAATAATAAGGCACATAAGATTCAAAGAAGACTTTACTTAAAATAATTTGGACTAGAGAACATTGGAGCCATGTTCTCTGGAAAAAAATGTACCGCGGGCTGTAATGGAGAGAAGGAAAAACTTTTTTGGACGCAGGAAGCAAGTAATAATGAAGAAATCCAAGCTGGATGTTTTTTTTGCAAAAACATTCAAAATCCAAATATTTTTGGAAATATTGTAAAAAAATTGTGTTGCTTAATTATCTTTGTGTTCTTCATATTCAGAATGTGGAATACGTCAATAAAATCTATTATTTTATGATATTTGTATTATTTATTGCTAGAAAATTTTGTTTAGCTTTAGATTTATATTTTTTTGCGGTTTAAGGATATACCTAATTTTTTGACAAGTTTTGAAAATTTTTGGTATTTTTTGTTCAAATGTTGTTTTTTTTGTCATTAAAATATAAATTTTTTTGAAACCTCGGTTCTTGTCAGAGTTGGGGGTTATACGGTTCAATAAAAAAAATATTAAAAAAAAAAAACAAAAATATTTTTTATCGAATTTTTAGAAGTGTAAAATCCTGGCTATTTTAGAAAGTTAGCAACACCGCACATATGAAATAAAGGGTTAAAATTTACGTTCTGCGATATAAATATCTAACAAACAAGTATTAGATTTATAACATAAAATAACTAAACTGAAAAGTAACCAATTGCAATAAAAATTTACCTATGCCCCCTTTGACGAGCCGCCATTGTATTTTGCTAACTTTCCCTACCTACTGCTATACTTTCCAGTATAAATAGCAATTTTTAATGGTTATTAGGTAAAAATATTAATAACAATAATAGTCGTGCTCTGATTATTTATTTAAGGGTGTGAAATATTTATACAATTTTTTTACAGTTTCATCCTATATATGAGCTTTATAATAAGGATTTGACACATTTAATGGTATAAAATTTAGTATATTCTGGAATATAAATAATGTATGTATGGTTCAATTACGTAATATTTTTCGACAGCAATTTTAATTTAAATTTTTTTAAATTACCTGTACAAATTACTCAGTTAGAAGCACTAATTTTTTTTAACAAACCGTTTTGCTTAACAAAAAAACTATCCTTTAACAATAAAAAACCGAACTAGATAACATGAAATTAAAATAACAGTCGCCCCAACGTAAAGAGGTTTTTTGAGAGGGACTGTTCCGGGTTCTAAAAGCTAGCCCACACATGGGCGATAATAAAATTCATCAACACCGTACACGCCAGACACCTTTTGGACATACAATTTTGACGGTCGCACCGAAAGAACTGCTCCAGGTCCTGCCAGGTATTGATTCCTTGTGACGTCAACGGGATGTAGCGGCATGGGCAGGGCTAAATGTGATAGCTTGGAGGCGGCGCGTTAGGTGGCCCATCGGAGGTTTGTTTCTATGCCCTTTACCCCCCAAAACGCCCACGTTGAAATTTTTAAGTGGTCCTTGATCGATATTTTTGTCTACAAGAATGGTCTTGGAATTGTTATGAAGGAATTTTGAGTTAGGTCAATAAAATATTCTACTAGGTTTCCTTATAACTGATTCACTTATAGAAAAATAAACTTAAAAAATGATAAAAATTATAAACAAAATAATTGGTCTGAAGTAATTGAAGTGAGAATTAAAGTGCCGAGCAAAAACTTATCACTTGCGCTTAAACAATGCTAAAAAGAAATCTTCTTTCGCCTACTCTGATAAAAGCTTGTCTGTGGTTCAAGATAAAGTGTTTCCGAAAAAGCTTAATTAAGAAAATCTGAAGTTGAAATTAAATGGAAGTAATCATTAAAAGAATGTGTAAACTATTGCTACTTCTTTTTAGGTAGATTTCTACATATGGAATCTATCTATTATAATCGATTCAATGACATGACCCAGAACCGGGAATAGGGGCGCTACGCCTTTTATGACCTGGAGAATAAGAATCAGTAAAAAAAGTTATCGGTATATACCTATACATATATATTGAAATGAATTTATGATGATCTCAATTTGGGGTGAGTTCTAAATAAATAAAAAAAATAATAAACATTACATAATATAAATATTTAAAATTTTTTTTCTCTATTCTTCTTACTTGTTTTTACTTGGTTTTCTTCTTTTAGTTGTCTTCCAATTTTGATCATAAATTTTAATATTTATTTTTATTTAATTTCTTTAAATGAAGAACATTTTATTTATATTGGTGTATACTTTTTATTGATATTTTCTCCATCCTTTCATATTATATTTTACAAAAAATATATAACATCTGACAATAATTTTTTTTTAAAAAATGTTCATATTGATCTGTTTATTATTTTCTTTCAACTGTTTGCCTCTCCCCAAAAAATTTTTTGTTACTTGATTTATAAAATAATTTTTATTTTTTTACATTAGTTTTGACTATCTTGTCATTTACTTATTATTTGTACAACAAACATTTCTTTTAATATACTTTCTCAAATTTACTCTTTTTCTTTTAAATTATTATTTAAATAATAATAATCATTCACAATATAATAATGATATAAAAATTATAAGAATAAGATTCTTTTTATACTCCACAAAATTAAACTTTTTAACAATAAAACAACATAAAATTATTTATGCTATTCAAACCTTTTAACAATTAAATAATAATTAACTTATATAAAAATAACTCATACAGAGTATTTCATTACAATATATATACAGTGTGTTCATTTAGTGCGGCATTCCTCTCTTACAGCGTTGTTTGAAATCTGATGCAAAAATTATTTCGGAAATAAGTATGGTACCAATTAAGCTACATTTTAAAATTATATTCCCTTCATGTATGGATATTTTTAAAAAGAGAATTTAATGGGATTTTAAAATATGTTATAATATACAGGGTATCGTATTTAAGAAAAGTGAATAAATTTACTTCGAAAATCGGAAAATTTGGCATTAAATTTTGAATACCCTGTAACACTGAAATTAAATATACTTTTACCGAGGGCTTTCTGGTTCTTACGAAATATCATGTACAAATTTGTGACTAAATTACTTAACAGATGTATTATAAGAAGTTGTGTAAAATTCGAAAAATTGACAAATTTGGTAATAACTGGCAACGGTGTATGGGATATTATATCAAAATTAACTGTTACTGTAGACCTAAGGGTTGATTTAAAAAGTGTAAAAATATCCCCACCATTCCATTAAAAAAATAAATAAATTTGTGGCACCTTTTCTTGGAACACCCTGTAGAAGCCAATATAATTTTAAAATGTAGCTTCAATGGTACCATATTTATTTCCGAAGTAATTTTTGCATCAGATTTCAAACAATGCTGTAAGAGAGGAATGCCGCACTAAATGGACACACTGTATATGTGTAGACATTTCGTTCCGGCACGATAGCGATTGCATTTTTTGTCCAATCGACACCAAATTTGGTTCAAAAATGTTCTGGGATATTAATTCGTTGCGTATTGCAAATAGGCATTCTATCCCTAAGGGGATGAGAATTGGAGGGGTTAAAATCTCAAAAAATTCAGATCTCCGCCATTTTTAAAATTATTAAAAAAAGTGATGGGACTTTTTTTATGCCCTGATTATTATAAAATTAATTTATCTGAAACTTTTTTTCATCCGACCCATGGGGGTGGAACTGGAAGGGGTTGAAATTTCAAAAAATTCATATCTTCCCTATTTTAGAAAATATTGAAACAGGTCATTATACTTTTTATGTCCTAATAATGATATACTCTTACTTGGCCTCTTCTTAGTTGGGGACTTGCCCATTTTCAGGTAAAATAATTCTTAGTTGGCACCTTAAAATAAATTCTTACTTGATCCCTTCTTAGTTAGGGCCTTTTCTTTTATCAGGTAAAATTATCCACCTGCTATTATTGCAATAGATACGGAATATACGAAGTGCTTATTTGCAAAATTTAATAAGTCCTATATTTCTATTTTAGAGATAATAAGAAATTTTAAATATGGTATGAAATAATTATAGTGATGTGATGTATGATGTAGTATTGACCACTTGCTTATACAAAAATTCATATAATTTTTTTTTAATATTAATTCTATCATCGAAAAATTTATTTGTGGTCCTGAAAAGAACCGGGCTTTTTGGTAAAAGTACAGCTTGAAGATTATTACATTTTTACATGTCATAGCACCCGCTGCCTTATTTCTTGTGGTATATAGCAAACATTTTACATTGGAAAATGCAGGAAGGTTGCTAACAAACTCCAATCCAGCATCCCTAAGGGGGGCCATTTCTTGCTCGAAAATTTGTGTAACTGGCACTAATTCTTCTCTTGACCTCCTTTTAGCTTTATCTATACAGACACTTATATCATTGACGGCAACATTATGGACACACTGATGTATACTTCGACGCACGACTTCGTTTTTTGACGAAGTAGTTACATTACCAGAACAGGATTTTTTATTCTTGCAGATCCAAAAAGTCGTCGAATTTTTGTTCTGTCTTTTAAAGTAGTATTTGTAGCCAGATTCCAATAAAATTATTTCCACCTTTTGTACTTTCGATGATTTGACACTCCATGGCACAATCGACAATAGTGTAGCACTCACGAAATCAAAACTGGAAGTAATGTTATCATCAGATTTCTGACTGTATTTATCCCAAAATTAATCTCTTATTAGGTATGGCCGAAAATAACCGGTAATCTCATGCAATTATCTACGGTTTAAAATTTTATATTTAGGTACATAATTGTCTATTTATTTATTTAATCTTAGATTAATGAATTATTATTTTATAATGGGGGTTAAATGAGAGTTAAATGAGAGTGTATTCTTTAAGAGTTTTAATGAAAATATTTAGGAAATGTTAATGATGGTCGATAATCCTAGTAATCACACTATCAGGTAAAAGGGGTCAAGTAAGAAACCCAAGGGTTCAAGAAAGGTATCAAAATAATTGCGAGACCAAATAAGATTAGTTTTAGGTGTAACAGGTAAAGTGTCCAAGTAAGAAGTCCCCAACTAAGAAGACACCCTAATTATTATAAAATTTATTCGTTTGAAACTTTTTTCGATCTGACCATATCGTGGGGTGGGGAAGGATAAGTCTCAATTTTAAACAGAAATATACCTCTCCCTGTCCACCCTACCGACATAAATTTTTGTTTTGATATTCGAATATAAGGTTCTGCGCAGCTGAAGATAAAGACAGATTAGGGTCAGAAGGCCCTATTTCTTATCTCACCAGATGTGTCATGGTGAAGAGGCTCTAAAATCTTAACAAGGTCACTAATCTCTCTTGTTCATTAGTATCTCAACCAACCAACCAACCAACTAACCAATATCGGATATACTTAATACTGCATCCCAAAAGGTATGAAAAAATGAAACCAATGCAATTGGATGATTTGTGGATGAGAAACTTCCTAGAAATCAATGCCTGAAAGAAAGGTGCAAGTTATAACAAAGCCTGGAGATGATAAAAGACCATTTACCATGCTGTATTTTGTATAATTATACCTTTTAATCTAATTGCTTTAGATTATAGGTGATATGATACATTTTTATATCAGATTAAAAACATTGGTTAGTAGTTCAATCTTGCAAATACCGATGAACAATATAGTATCAGGGATAAAACGTAACATTTATTTATAAAATGTCTGTCATTTTTTTGTTCAATTTTAGTATTTGTTCGGTTATTGTAGAGTTAATATTTTAATTTACGTCGTTACAGGAAAACGTGCATCCATAATGTATAAAGTTCAAACAGTCATGCCCTCGATGTCAGTGTTAAATTAATATGGGAATAAGGGTAAAGCCATAGGTATGGGAAGGTTGACATTTTAGAAGGGTACCTACATTATTTTTCCATTTAACGGGTTAAATAATATATTGGGAAAGAAAAAATATGAAATAAAATATGGATCATTTAATCCGATCAAATAAAAAACTGCTTATGGGTCATTGCAGGGTGTTGTATTCTTAGGCTATTTATTTTTGTTTGATTCATATTGTTTTTATTGACTTAAGGGAATTGTTTTAACATTTTATATGGATTGTGTATTATTTCATATAGTTTTGGATTGTATTCGATCCAACTTGATTCCTTTAAACAGCTCTTGAACAGGTCTCGAGCAGCTCTCGAAAAGGCATCGAGCAGCTCTCGAAAAGGCATCGAACAGCTTTAAACAGCTCTTAAACAGCTTTTGAACATGTCTCGAATAGCTCTCGCCTGATGACGTCATGAGTGGCCTTGAATGAGCCAAAAAATTACCAGAATGGACCTTGGCGATTTCCCCTGTTAATTTCCATAAGGAGTGCACCAGAACTGTCATATAGCTTATCTACTGTTATCAAATGGATATTATCAAAAATTTGTTTCTGGCCATATACAGCAAAAAGTGTGAATATAGCCGCACTCGTAATTACAATGTTGCCAAGCCGATGATACGAAGTGAGAATGTTTCATTTCGAAGATCGGTCAAGAATATAGCAGCGCTATTCTTGACATAATTCGCAACTTACACGTACACGCACATTACGAACGGTCTAGTTTCGATTACTTCGCTAATATGTTATTCTTGAACACCGCTCGCAAAAACTTGCGAACATACGCCATTCGGTAACCGGCAACATCGCAATTTTATTTAGAACTCAACTTCATAACAGTCGTAGCGGCGAACCAAAAAAGAATATTATTGGAATTCTTCAAAAAACATCCCAAACTTGAGTCAGGAAAATTTTCTAATGAATTTACTCAAAAAGATAACCAAAAATGTTGGCAGGAAGTAACAAATACTTTGAATAGCTGCGGATATGGAGCCTATAAGGATTAGAAATCTTGGCGAAAGGTAACAAAGTTTATTTAATATATTTCATAGATGTATTTAGATTTTTTTTGTAGACATAGCAGGATATTAGATGTAGGACAAAAAATAAAACTATGAAGTTTAAAAGACGGCTGACAGGTACAGGAGGTGTTCCTTTCATTGAAAATTTTGTGACTCCTTTTGAAAAAGAAGTATTGGATACAATAAATGTTACATCAATGCACGGAGATTCAGAAATTTTAGAATCATCAACTGAATTTTCAATGAATTCAGTACCCTATCTTTCGCATACAACTGATGATGATCAATTTTTAATAGAGCAAGAATGTGATGTTTCATTTATAAGTAAACAAGACAATGCACAAGCAAGTGCAAAGTCAAGTACTGTTGTAAAGGAACAAAATAATTCTGTGGTTTCCCTAGCTGATGAAAATGCAAGCAGTGTTGCTCCAAAACAAAAACCAGTTCCTCGAGCTCCCAGAAAAAAATTAAATTATGCATCTGAAGCAACTATAGGGTTTCTTTAGAAAAGAAAAATAAACTGAAATCAGATTACTTTAATAAAAAATTAGCTCTATTAGAAAGACAAGTGATTGCTAAAGAGCGGATTGCAGCAGCAAAAGAAAGATCTACAAAAGCTAAAGAAATATCTGCTGCAGCTACACAGAACATTTCAGAGCAGATGGATGGACTAAAGTGTGCAATAGAATCTTTAAAAGATTCCATTTGTTAAATCAGACATTGTTTATGTAGGGCAATCAATTACCTTTTCATATATGTATTTTTTTTACTTTGAATATTTTATAAAATAAAATATATAATTTTTTATATTATTTTATTAACAAAAGGTATCAGAAAATAATTAAATACAATTAAAAATTATGCCTAAAAAAATTATTTATTAATCTTTGTCTTGCTGTTCTTCCAGCAGCAAGCTCTGGATTTAATCTCCTCAGTGGTATTTGTTCATTTTCATTAACATTTTGTTGAAAGATAACACCAAAATCAATATTTAGTGGTTCAGCCTCTGGCAATAGAATATTATGCTCAATGCATAAATTGTGGAGGACAATACAAGAATTTATAATTATGCAGGCCATAGTGGGTGTATAGTGTAGTATTCTATCTTTTAATAAGCAGCGAAACCTCGTTTTTAGTACTCCATTACACCGTTCAATACTGTTCCTAGTTCTTTTATGAGCTATATTGTAGGTATTTTCTGGAATATTTTCCAAAGGCTCCTGATCTAATGGAGTAAACAGCCATGGTCTAAGTGGATATCCGCTGTCGCCTAAATAAAAATAAATATTTCAATTTTTTTTACTGTTTCCTAATGATTGATCTCTAATCATGAATCTATAATAAAAAAAAATCCTGTCAGTAGGGTCGACAGGGGAGGTAGATTTCTATTGTCTAAATTTGAGCTTCCTTCCCCACTCCACGATGTGGTCAGATCGAAAAAAGTTTCAAACAATTAAATTTTATAATAATTAGGATATGAAAAAAGTCTTATGACCTTGTTTCAATATTTTTAAAGCGGAGATATGATTTTTCAACCCCCTCCAGTTCCATCCCGTTAGGTCCGATTAATATCAGATAAATTAATTTCATAATAATCAGAGCATAAAAAAAGTCTCATGGTCTTTTTTAATATTTTCAAAAATGGCGGAGATCTGAATTTTTTAAGATTTCCACCCCCTGCAATTCAAACCCCCTTAGAGGTAGAATGCCCATTTGCAATAAGCAACGAATTACTGCCCCAAAGAATTTTTGTACCAAATGTGGTATCGATTGGACAAAAATTGCGACCTCTATGTCTACACTGTATATAGGTATATACCGATAATTTTTTTTTTTACTGATTCTTATCCAGAAGATCACAAACGGCGTAGAGCCCCTATTCTTGGCTCTTGGTCCTGTCATTGAATCGATTACAATAGGTAGATTCCATATATGGAAATCTACCTAAAAGAACAAATTAAAATAAACGAAAAAATTAGAAAAAAGCGGAAAAAATTAAAAAAAAAAATAAAAAACTTCCAAAAAAATTGAAAAACGCAAGAAATCGAAAAATATCACAATAAATCGTAAAACAATCACAAAAAAACGAAACAAAATCACAAATCAAAGGAATAAGAAAAAATGAGAAAAAATTAAAAAACGTAAAAAATAGAAACAGAAAAAAATAAGGAAAAATTAGAAAAAATCGAAAAAAAATCAGAATGAGAAAATCCGAGAAAAATCGAAAAACAACGCAAAAACCATAAAACAACCAAAAAATAGGAAACAACTGTAACCATAAAAAAATAAAAAATTGAGAAATAAATTGCAAAAAATCGCAAAGAAATCCCAAAAAAGTCGTCAGAAAAAATAAGAGAAAATTAGAAAATAAAAAAAAAGAATAGAAAAACAAAACACTGAGAAAAAAAATGAGGAAAGACAGAAAAAATGAAAAAAAAAACAGAAAAAAAACAAATAATTATAATAATGAAACGAAAAAAAAAGAAAACTAAAATAAACGAAAAAATAAGAAAAAAAAAATCAGAAAAAAGCGAAAAAAAAAACAAAAAACTTCGAAAAAAACTGAAAGAGAAATTATAAAATATTGGGAAAAAATGAAATATGAAATTGGAAGAAACAGAAGAAATCGAAAAATATCACAAAAAATTGTAAAACAATACCAAAAAACCCAACAAAATCACAAATCAAAGGAATAAGAAAAAATGAGGAAAAATTAGAAAAAATCAGAAAAAACATCGCAAAAACCAACGAACAACCAGAAAATCGGAAACTGTATCCATAAAAAAATTAAAAAAATCGAAAAAATTTAAATAATTTGCAAAAAATCGAATAGAAATCACAAAAAAGTCGCAAATAATAATTAGAAAGTAGAAGAATAAGAAAAAATGAGAAAAAATTAAAAAACATAAGAAAAACAGTACAATGATGATAAATTAGAAAAGAATATAAAAAAAACAAAAAAGTAGAAAAAACCACAAAAAAAAAACAGAAAAATAACAAAAAATTAGAAAAATGAGAAAAAACTAGAAAAAAATAAAAAAACCTCTCTATAGGCGAGTTTAATGGTGTCATAAAATTTTTCCATTTAGGTACCTGATATCACTAAAATCCCAATTTCACTCAAAATTAAAACCCGGCGGTCGTAACATCTGGCAACTAAGCAAGTATTATTGAAGGACATTAAATATTTAAATTTTTACGTAGAAAGTACATCTAATCGCCATCTATCGAAGATTTAGTTAATTAATAGCTTTTCCGCCTTAATTTCCCGCACTTAATTTTTGTCTCGTCTTAAAATAATTCTAGATGTACCAATTTCCCGTCTAAGTTGTGAAAAAAGTTAAGCCAGAATTTACAAAATTTTACCTCATCATGAAATATATTGGTAACTCTTACAATTTCACTGAATTATATCTACATTTCGGATTATTTAAGAGGCGCCAATACCATATGTTATCTTGCCTGAAATCGTTTTTGGACGAGCGCTCCGTTAATAATTAAGATAGGAAGCTGCGGTTTTCAAGAATCGATTCTGTAGTTAATTCTTTAGGGCGCGTCTGTGGCACTTTTTTTAAAATAATTTTAGTAAAAGTGATACGACTTTCAACTTTTTTCTCCAGACAAAATTGAAAAATGTAGCACAGACGCGCTCTTCTCATAAATATTTTAAATATCATGAAAAAAACCGCATATTTTTAGTTAGGCGAGTTCTCGTCCAAATACGAATAATTATTTTTTATGGCGCTCTACCCTATTCTGAGAAGAAAAAATTGGACTAGAGGGTACGATTATTTAACATAAACCGGAAAATACTAAAAAAAAAAAATTTTCATCCAATTTATTAGAATACAAGCATATTTTCCTTGCGTAATTCTCTAACCGGCAAACAAAAAAGTCACGTGCTGTGTGGGCCTCTTAATAATTTTATAATCCCTATATAACAAAACTGATCATTACTTCCATCTACTGGTAATAATGCCTACTAACGCCAACTTAAAATCGAAAACATAAGAAATCCAGTTACGTATAAGTAACTCAAAGAGGGAAAAATCAATCTTTTAAAGTTTTAAGGACTTACTACTAGATGGCAGCTGTGAGAAATAAAAGTTTGCGCGGACATTTTTGATCCAAAATTTTAAAATATACAATTAATTTCAGAATAAAAAAACCAGCATTTTTTACATAATTTGTTGCATTGATTTATATTGTAAGTTAAAAAAGTTGAAAAAAAATATACAAAGTTTCCAAATTAATAAATTAATGATTATTTTTTTATTTAAAAATGATGTAAATGTATATATTTTTGTATTGTTACTTTGGTGAAATTTTATTAAAAATAATATTTTACTATGTATATTATAAATTGCCTATTTGATTTCGTAATTAGAATCGTTTTAAAGGGTATTAGAATATTTTCGATCCTATCTCACGTTCCAATGACCTCCATTCCTTCATTCGTTAACGAAATTAATATTTAATATTTGGAGCTTTGTGAGCTGTAAACAAAGACACACCTCGCTTCACTGAATCCATTAAAATCCTATTAAAATGGAACGACCAACCTAAATTTGAACTGTTTTTTTTTTTTTTTTGGTATGAATAGGAAGAATACAAATTACTGAGTCACTCTTAATATAAAGCATATACTTACCTATAATAATATTTAGTTGTATTATTTATCATAAGCAACTATTTAATATAATTACTCAGGGTGTTTTGATTTTTTGTGGTTTTTTGGATTTTTCCTACTTTTTTGTTTTTTGTTTTTTTTTCTATTTTTTGTCATTTCTTCTCATTTTTCATCATTGTTGTGTTTTTCTTTTTCTATTTTTTATTCTTTGTGTTTTTTAATTTTTTCTTACTTTTTCTTATTCTTCTGATATTTTGCAAATATTTGCGAATTTTTTGGGATTTCTTTGCGATTTTTTGCAATTTATTTCGATTTTTTTCTGGTTACATTTGTTTCCGTTTTTTTTGGTTGTTCTTTGGGTTTTTCGATTTTTCTCGCTTTTTTCTCATTTTTATGATTTTTTTCAATTTTTTTTAATTATTCCTCATTTTTTCTCATTTTCTGTTTTTTTTTTTCAATTTTTTTTTAATTTTTAGTCATTTTTTTGTAATTTTGTTGCGGTTTTTTGCGATTGTTTTAGGATTTGTGATATTTTTAGATTTTCCGTATTTTACATTTTAATACTTCATTTTTCCAAATCTTTTCTAATTTATCTATGAATTTTTTCTTTTTCTCGAAATTTTTTATTTTTTTTTTCTGAAATTTTCTGATTTTTTCAGATTTTTTCGATTCATTTAATTTTTTTCATTTTTATGATTTTTATTTTTTTTCTGTTTTTTTTTTAGTTTTTCAATTTTTTCTAATCTTCCCTCATTTTTTTTCTCATTGTTCTGTTTTTCTATTCTTTTTTGTTTTCTAAATTTTTCTCATTTTTTTTTTCATTGCTTTTGTTTTTTTTTTGTGATAATTTGCAATGTTGTTGTCATTTTTTGCGGTTTTGTTGGGGTTTTTTTGTTTTTTTCTCATTTTTCTGTTTTTTTTTAAATCATTTTCGTTTTTTAATTTTTTGTCATTTTTTTGTAATTTTGTTGCGGTTTTTTGCGTTTTGTGATATTTTTCGATTTTCCGTATTTTACAATTTTATACTTCATTTTTCCAAATATTTTCTAATTTATCTCTCATTTTTTTTCGGAATTTTTTGTTTTTTTTATTTTTTCTGATTTTTTCACGTTTTTTTCAAATTTTTTTTATTCTTTTAATTTTTTCTGGTCGTTTTTTTTATTTTAATGATGTTTTTCTTCTTCAATTTTTTCTAATCTTTCCTCATTTTTTTCATTGTTCTGTTTTTTTATTCTTTTTTTATTTTATAATTTTTTCTCATTTTTCTTTATTGCATTTGTTTTTTTGTGATAATTTGCGATTTTGTTGTCATTTTTTTGTGATTTTGTTGCGGTTTTTTTTTCATTTTTCTGATTTTTTCATTTTTTTTAAATTATTCCTCATGTTTTTCTCATTTGCTGTTTATTTTTAAATTTTTTTCGTTTTTTAATTTTTTTGTAATTTTGTTGCGGTTTTACGATTTGTGATATTTTTCGACTTTCCGAATAGAGATAAAAATCCCGAGAAATGCATTTTATCGAAAAAAAAAGCCCAAAATACATGCATTTTATCGGTATAAAAAAACCGAATTCATTTTATCGGGGATAAAAACCCAAAAATATGCATTTTACCAGAGGCCGAAATTGATGAATTTTATCAGAGAGAAAAAGACAGAGCGCGAATCAATTTATCGCTAAAAAAGGTTTAAAACGATGCATTTTATTGGAGAAAAAAAGGTCCATAAATGCATTTTATTTGAAAAAATCCCCAGATTGAGATAAATTATAGGAGAAAAAAGCCCGAGAGGGAGGCAATTTATCGGAGAAAAAAGCGCGAAATTAATGCATTTTATCCGAAAAAAAATCCTGAAATTTAAACATTTTATTGAAGAAAAATCCCGAAATCTGTGTCTTTTGTCCGAGAAAAGACGCCCGAAACATATGCATTTTATCAGAGAAAAAAAGCCCGAGAAATGCATTTTATCGAAGACAAAAGCCCAAAATACATGCATTTTACCGAAGAAAAAAAACCGAAATAAATGCATTTTATGAGAGATAATAAGCCCGAAACATGCATTTTATCGGAGAAAAAAAGCCCGAGAAATGCAATTTATCGAAGAAAAAAGCCCAAAATATATGCATTTTACCGGAGAAAAAAAACCGAAATAAAGCATTTTATCAGAGATAAAACCGAGATTTATGCATTTTATCGGAGAAAAAAAAGCCCAAGAAATGTATTTTATTGAAGAAAAAAGCCCAAAATATATGTATTTTACCGGAGAAAAAAAAACCGAAATAAAGCATTTTATCAGAGATGAAAAGCCCGAGATATATGCATTTTATCGGAGAAAAAAAAGCCCGAGAAATGCATTTTATCGAAGAAAAAAGCCCAAAATATATGCATTTTATCAGACATAAAGAGCCCAAAATTTATCGCTAAAAAAGTTTTAATACAATGCATGTTATCCGAGAAAAAAGGCCGATAAATGCATTTTATTTGAGAAAAGTCCGAGATTGAGATAAATGATAGGAGAAAAAAATCCGAGAGCGAGGCAATTTATCTGCGAAAAAAACCCGAAATGAATGCATTTTATCCGAGAAAAATAGTCCGAGAGATGCAATTTATGAGAGAAGAAAACCTTTCATCGAAGAAAAAGCCCGAAATCTATGCATTTTATCGGAGAAACCCCTTGAGAAATGCTTTGTATCGAAGAAAAATGCATTTTGTCCGAGAAAAGAAGTCCGAAACATATGTATTTTATCAGAGAAAAAAGTCCTAGTTGCGAGATATTTTATTGCTGAAAAACATATGGAACAATGCATTTTATTGGAGAAAAAATCCCGAAATCTATGCATTTTATCGAAGAAAAAAAGCTGAGAGCAACGCAATTTATTGGCGAAAAAAATCCCAAAATTGATGCATTTTACCAGAGAGAAAAAGACCGAGAGCGAGGTAATTTATCGATAAAAAAAGTTTTAGAACGATGCATTTTATCCGAAAAATAACCCCGAGAGATGGAAGAAAAAAGATTGAGAAATTCATTTTATTGGGGCGAGAAAAGCCACAGAGCAAACCAATTTATCGGTGAAAAAGCCCAAAAATTGATGCATTTTATCAAAGAGAAAAAGACAGAGCGCGAATCAATTTATCGCTAAAAAAGGTTTAGAACGATGCATTTTATCCGAGAAAAAAAGTTCGATAAATGCATTTTATTTGAGAAAAGCCCGAGATTGAGATAAATTATAGGAGAAAACGGGCCCGAGATCGAGGAAATTTATCGAGGCAATTTATGAGAGAAAAAAGCCTAAAATATAAACATTTTAACGAAGAAAATGCCAGAAATCCTCGCAGAAATCTATGCATTTTATCCGAGAAAAATCATAAGAAATGCATGCATTTTATCAAAGAAAAGTGCCCAAAATATATGGATTTTACCGGAGAAAAAAACCGAAATGAATGTATTTTATCATATATAAAAAGTCCGAAATATATGCATTATATCACAAAAAAGCCCGAGAAATGCATTTTATCGAAGAAAAATGCCCAAAATACATGCATTTTGTTCGAAAAAAGAGGCCCGAAACATATGCATTTTATCAGAGAAAAAAGCCCTAGTGAGAGATATTTTATTGCTAAAAATGATATAGAACAATGCATTTTATCGGAGAAAAAATCCCAAAATATATGCATTTTATCCAAGAAAAAAAGCTGAGAACAATTTATTGGAGAAAGAAATCCCGAAATTGATGCATTTTATCAGAGAGATAAAGAACGAGAGCGAGGTAATTTATCGATAAAAAAAAATTTAGGACGATGCATTTTATCCGAGAAAAAACCCCGTGAGATGGGAGAAAAAAGATCGAGAAATTCATTTTATTGGGGGGAGAAAAGCCCCAGAGCAAGCCAATTTATCGGAAAAAAATCCCGAAATTCATGCATTTTATCAGAGAAAAATAGTTCGAAATATCGAGAAAAAAGCTGAAATATATATTTTTTATCGGAGAAAAAATCCGAAAATGATGCATTTTTTGTAAAAAAAGCACGAGAAATATATGCATTTGATTGGAGAAAAAAATCTCGAAATATATCCATTTTATCAGTGAAAAAGAGCCCGAAATTAATGCATTTTATCGCCTAAAAAAGCCATAGAACGAGACAATTTATCGCTAAAACAAGTAAAAAACGGCAATATTTTTCAAAAATTTAATGTTTCTATATGGGTATATACCTTATATACTACAGTATATATGATGTAAGTAACGGGAAAGTAACTATCTCTCACCGTTCTCGAGTCGAATCAGGCTAACAGACAGACGGACCGACGGACAGACGGACAAAACCGTTTTATATAAGTTTTTTTTTCTTCGAAGACTCTAAAAAGCGTTTTACAATTAATATTAAAACAAATAAGTTTTAGGAATCTGAATGATTAAATTTTGTAAAATTTTCTTATTTATTTTTCTAATTTCATATTTGTATTCAGCATTAATAAATAAACTAAAAATTTCTTTTACATAAAGTTTTTTTTAAAAAGCTATCAATGTTATAGAAACCGAGTATAAGATTTCGCAGTATAGTAAATATATTTTTTATTCAAAAGAATTTCACCGTGATATTTATCTTATATCAAACAATTTATTATGTGGATATTTTTTCGTCTGTAAAATTTTTTATTTCCAAAATTTTAACATAACAATAGTTAAATATATTATTAAAATACTTACATTGTTACGAAAATATTTTATTAATTAGTATTGAATTAAAAAGAGTCATTTTTATTATTTTTAATAATCTTAGTCATTGATTCGTACGTCTAATAAATATTGAACACAGTTTTTCCAACATTATTACGTTGTTCAACGGTGTAAAAATTAATACTTAGTTTCTAATATGGTAAGTAATTTATTTAATAGTAATAAATTGTTATGAATTAAAATTTATATCTTTTTAATACAAATTTATAGCAATGAATTCGAATTTTGTTTATTGTTTCTTTATCTACATTTTTCGACACAAAAACGTAGTCGTCTTAAATATTTTATTAGCATATGCATTTCTTGATAACGCACACATTCATAGAATTTTTTTTATTAATCTTTATATCATGAAAAAATTTATTGATAATTGTCTAATATTTATTTTTAACAAAGTGCGTGTTTTGTTTGATATAAAAAGAAATTCTATACTTAAATAAAATTTGTTAAAGTGATAGTTAAACACAAAAATGGTGTAGACAAAAGATTGGTATGTTTCATTTTATAATATTTATTATTAAAAAAATATCTGATCATTATCATACATTTGTTACTAAATTACTAATTTTTTTTGTTTTAGATGATTATGCTTAGATCTTCAATACTTTTCATATATGCATGGATAACCTCAACAGTACAAGATAGTTACATTCAAAATTTACAAAAGTGGAATACAAATGGTAATTATTATCATATGAGATTTCCTAAACCGTTGGTTAAATTTAAAAAAATGCTTATTCCCAAAACGAATTGATGGTTTTCTCAAAATTAAAATATCAGGACCGCTTTTCGACAGGGAAAACCGAAACTAACGATTATCGTTTTATTTAATTAAGATCTTAATTTTCAAAGACAACAAAAAATTTATACGGTTTTTTTTTATTGAAGGTCAAATACATTTGAATACAGCATATGTAATTTTTTAAAACAATATTTTTGTCTTTTAAATGCCACCCTCAACTATTTTTTTAAATACGGAACTGTATTTTTATTTCTTTTTTAAAATATACTTCATATTAATAATAATCGGCTTTTTATCATAGATTTGGTTTAAATTTCCCCTAGAATTTTTTTTAGACCAAGAGCAAAACTTTTGCAGAAGAATTTGTGAAGTTGACGCACCACCAAAAGTTTGTCAATATACATTCGAAATCGATTGGTACCATACTATGACGGATGCATGTGGAAATTGTCCTTATAACGTTACAGACTGTTTTCAGCCAGGGTGTATACCAGGAGATGGTACAAAAAGAGGAGTTGTTACTGTAAATAGGAAGTTGCCTGGTCCTTCGATTGAGGTATGATTAAAAAAGTTTATTTGGTCCGTTTCATTGTGATAAAATTAACAAAGTCAAAGGGACAATTTTTCGTTAAACTTCAATTGAATGACAAAATTATTTATGTAGAAAAATGTTGATGATTGGTTAAAATTTTAATTTTTATAAATTTTTTTCAATTATCCAAATTAAAAAACGTTAAGAAAAAATAGATAAAGTAAAATAATAAATATTGTTTTGTCCAACTATCTCGTTTACTTGGTCCATTCCAAATAGAAAAAATTAACGAAGTCAGAGGAACAATTTTTGTTAACTTGAATTTAATAATAAAATTATTTAATAAAAAAATCATTGATTTATTAAAATTTCTATTTTTATTTCAATTTCTTTGTTATCCAAATTATTCTAATACAACTAATAAAAAATGGATATCGGAAAATAATAAATATTATTTTGTCCAACTATTTCGTTTACTTAGTCCATTTCACATTGAAAAAATGTAAAAGTCAAAGGGACAACTTTTGTTAAATTCAATTTAATAACAAAATTATTAAATAAAAATATCATTGATTTGTTAAAATTTCTATTTTGATATTAATTTTTTTATCTTCCAAAATATTCCAATACAATTAATAAAAAATAGATATGGTAAAATAATAAATATTGTTTTGTCCAACTATTTCGTTAACTTGATCCATTTCATTTTGAAAAAATGCCAAAGTCAAAGGGACAACTTTTGTTATTTAATTAAACTAGAATTTAATCACATTATTTAATAAAAAAATCATTGATGATTTGTTAAAATTTCTAATGTAATTTTAATTTATTTATTTTTCAAAATATTCCAATACAATCAATAAAAAATAGATATAGGAAAATAATAAATATTGTTTTGTCCAACTATTTCGTTAACTTGATCCATTTCATTTTGAAAAAATGCCAAAGTCAAAGGGACAACTTTTGTTATTTAATTAAACTAGAATTTAATCACATTATTTAATAAAAAAATCATTGATGATTTGTTAAAATTTCTAATGTAATTTTAATTTATTTATTTTTCAAAATATTCCAATACAATCAATAAAAAATAGATATAGGAAAATAATAAATATTGTTTTGTCCAACTATCTCGTTTACTTGGTCCATTTCACATTGAAAAAATTCAAAAGTCAGAGGGACGACTTTTGTTAACTAGAATATAATAACAAAATTATCTAATGAAAAAAATTATTGATGATTTGTTAAAATTTCTAATTTAATTTTAGTTTCTTTATTTTTCAAATTATTCCAATACAATTAATAAAAAATAGATATAGGAAAATAATAAATATTGTTTTGTCCAACTATTTCGTTTACTTGGTCCATTTCACATTGAAAAAATGCAAAAATCAAAGGGACAACTTTTGTTAACTTGAATTTAGTAACAAAATTATTGAATAAAAAATCATTGATTTGATAAAATTTCCAATTTTATTTTAATTTCTTGATTTTCCAAATTATTCCAATAGAATTAATAAAAAACAGATATAATAAAAAAATAATAAATATTATTTTGTCCAACTATCTCGTTTACTTGGTCCAATTCACATCGAAAAAACACCAAAGTAAGAGGGACAACTTTTGTTAACTTGAATTTAATAACAAAATTATTTAATACAAAAAACAATGATTTGTTAACATTTCTATTTTATTTCAATTTCTTTTTTATTCAAATTATTCTAATACAGTTAATAAAAAAAAATATAAGAAAATAATAAATATTGTTTTGTCCAACTATCTCGTTGACTTGGTCCATTTCACATTGAAAAAACACAAGAGTTAGAGGGACAAATTTTGTTAACTTGAATTTAAAAACAAAATTATTCAGTAAAAAAATGATTGATTTGTTAAATTTTTTATTTTTATTTTAATTTCTTTATTTTTCAAATTATTCCAATACAAATAATAAAAAATAGAGATGGGAAAATTTTAAATATTGTTTTGTCCAACTATCTCGTTTACTTGGTCCATTTCACATTGAAAAAAAAAACACAAAAGTCAGAGGGACAATTTTTGTTAACTTGAATTTAATAACAAAATTATTTAATAAAAAAATCACCTATAATTTGTTAAAATTTCTGTTTTTAATTTATTTTTTTTATTTTCCAAATTATTCCAATACAATTAATAAAAAAATAGATATGGGAAAATAATAAATATTGTTTTGTCCAACTATCTTGTTTACTTGGTCCATTTCACATTGAAAAAATACAAAAGTCAGAGGGACAACTTTTGTTAAGTAGAATTTAATAAGAAAATTATTTAATAAAAAAATTATTGATAATTTATTAAAATTTCTAATTTAATTTTAATTTCTTTATTTTTCAAATTATTCCAATACATACAATTAATAAAAAATAGATATAGGAAAATAATAAATATTGTTTTGTCCAACTATTTCGTTTATTTGGTAATTTCATATGAAAAAAGGCAAAAGTCGGAGGGACAACTTTTGTTAACTAGAATTTAATAACAAAATTATTTAATAAAAAATCATTGATTTGTTAAAATTTCAATTTTTAGTTTAATTTCTTAATTTTTTAAATTATTCCAATACAATTAATAAAAAAAGAGATGTAGGAAAATAATAAATATTGATTTGTTAATATTTCTAATTTTATTTTAATTTCCAAATTTTCCAAATAATTTCAATACAATAAAAAAAACAGATATATAAAAACAATAAATTTTGTTTTGTCCAACTATCTCGTTTACTTGGCCCATTTCACATTGAAAAAAACGCAAAAGTTAGAGGGACAACTTTAGTTAACTTGAATATAATAACAAAATTATTAAAAAAAAAATCATTAATGATTCGTTAAAATTTCTATTTTTAATTTATTTCTTAAATTTTCCAAATTATTAGAATACAATTAATAAAAAATAGATATAATAAAATTATAAATATTATGTTGTCCAACTATCTCGTTTATTTGGCCCATTTCACCCTTAAAATATTAACAAAGTCAGAGGGACAATTTTTTTTAAATTTAAATTTATTAATAAAACTATTTAAATACAAATATTATTAATGATTGAAGCGATAACATTTTTTAAAAAACGTCTGGTTGTCAATTTAATTAATTTTAAGAACGCAGAAAAATAGTTGCACAATTTAACTTGTACCAAATTATTTTTCCTTTTTCCAATGCAAATATTAGCAACTTTTAGCAACATTTAGCAGTTTTTAGCGAGTATTAGCAACTTTTACCGAGTTTTTAAACATGTTTACCAGTTTTTAATATCTTTAGTCAATATAGGAAGGAAACTTGTCCTTTTATAATCAGTTTTCAGTAAAATTAATTAGTTTTTATTATTTATTATACAATTTTAAACAATTTTTGAATTCTCTACCTTATTTTTAGTCATAAATATACGTTTTCAACTCTTTTAAACTGCTTTTTTAATTCCTACAAATATTTTACCACTTACAAGTATTATTATAATTTTTAGTAGATTTAATGATTTTCTTTTAAGGTATGTCAAAATGACATAATAATTGTTGATATTACAAACAAAATGGACAGCGAAGCAACAACCCTACACTGGCATGGTCAAAACCAAAAGACGTGTCCATATATGGACGGCGTTCCTTACATTACCCAATGCCCAATTCAACCTTACAGCTCTTTTAGATACACTTTTAAAGCCTCACAGGCTGGTACCCACTTTTGGCACTCTCACATGGGTAAATACCATTTATCTCATTATAATCAAACTTTAACTTATCATCTTTCTAGGTATGCAAAGAGTTGATGGTGCTTTCGGACCTTTAATAGTCCGTGTTCCTAAAGAAAGAGACTATCACCATAAACGATACGATTTTGATTTACCATCACACGTTATGGTCATCAATGATTGGGGTACTGACGTTGGATCTAAAATATTTCTGTCTCACTTTTATACCGGATCCGCGGTTGCTCCGACAAGTTTGCTGATTAATGGTTTGGGTAGATATAAAGAATTTGATGCGATTTCTGTACCTACCGCCAGATTTAAAGTAGATAGGGTTAGAAAATTTTTTATAATACTCTTTACGCTAACACAAATCTAAACAATCATGATTAATTCGTTACAATAATCCTCGTCATTTTTTGGTGAGTAGCGCTACCACAATTTGGGGCGTATAGCAATTAACCTAGCAGTAGATAAAAATTAAATTCACGTTTTTACAATAAATGGTTTAATCAACAAAAGATGATCTTGTAAACAAGTTATAATTTTGTGTGTCCCAGTCTATAATTCTTCATAGATTGATGAGTCTGGTAGCCATCGTAAAGCTATTCTAGACTTCCCCATTATAAATTATTATAATGACGGGAGATCAAGTAGTACTTCTATGGCAGCTGTGGTGTTATTTTTATGTTTTCGTTATTCTTTGTATCTTGCTCAATCTGGGGATAGCAGTCCGTTGTTTTATCTTTGGCCACCAGATCAGACATTCATATTATACATCCAGTGTACCATTTTTGGATTGAGCCTCCTACGTTTTTCCATAAATTCGTCTAGCTATCATTAAAGTGTTTTTTGAATCTGAAGGTTCCAGGTAAATTTTGGGTCTAACATTGTCCCAAGATATTTTACTCCTTCTTTCAGATTCACCTCTTCACCAAGAAGCCATAGTGGACCCTCTATAGATTTTGAGCAAAAATAAACCTTCCCCGTTGGTAGACCTTTTTATACGTTGGCAACATTGATGGAACTCCCCCATTCTGTGTTTAAATTTATTTTACATTAAAATAACGTATGAAGTACATTTAAGAATACACGTTAACCTCTTAACTTTCTTAAAACGTTACATATTGTTAATGTTACGTAACATGTTTAGTGGGTAGGTTTCTACTTTTAGTGAATGTTACTAGGCTAGACTTAGAGGGTCATATTTTCAATCCCTCATGTTCTGTCTAGAGCGTGATTGCATTTAGGGCCATCTGCAGTTGTTCCATAACCTTAGCATTGAAATTTCCTTTGGATAATATGACGTGGTCTTCTGGATATCTCAGTGTTTTGTGTCTTTCTTTTTGTAGGATTCTTAGCTGCCCAATTATTAATAGATTTTGTAGCAGGGACATAAAAATCATCGATACAGACAACCTCTGGTCACATGAGCTGCTTTTTTCTTCCCATCAAAGAAATAGGTCTACCCACTAACAGCAGGTTTCGTTAATACCCGAGTTTCTAGACGATATAGCAATTGAATCTAATAATGTATTATCGGAAGCTCCTTCTAGGTCCAGAAAGGTAGCCAATAGCACCAGTCTCATTTAAGTAGCATTTTCAGCACTCTTTACCAGATGATATCTATAGGCATATTGGTTTCAATATAGAAGTCTTTCAGCCAGTACGTCGTCCCTAATATATCTGCCTAGTAGTTTTTCTAGTCTTTAGTACAAAAGATTTTAGGCTTATTGGTCTTAGAGCTTTTGCCATATCATGTCCAATTTTTCCAGGTTAGGTATAAATGGGATTATAGGGCATTACAAAACGATGATGGAAACCGAACTCATTAGTGAAGTTTATTTTTTTTTCATTTTCTGCCATCGGCTGATTCAACGTATAGCCCAAAGTTTTTGCTTAATTCAAGAATATTTCTTTCTTTTCCTAATTTAACATCAGCATTTTTAAGATGAAAAATTATCTTGAACCACCTACAGACTTTTCGGCATTGGTCCACATGCGTGAGTCACCAGGTTTTTGGCCTTTAACTAAACGTTCTTTAAAACTTAACCTATGTTGGTTCTTTTATCTTTGTCAGGAATGATTATTCGTTTCAGTTTCAACAGTAATTCCATATTCCTACTTAAAATTCTGGACATGATGTTTACTTTGATAGACTTAACATTTATGCCATATTATTAGACAATTTTCTTTTGTTTGGTGGACTACTTCTAATGCACTCCTCCCTGAGGATTTTACCTTCATCACATAATCTAGAAACCTCATCATCTCTGGTGATACTTTCCCTAACTTTCAGTATCAGTCATTATTTACTATTCTTAACGTCATACCTTTGTGTAAAGTGGAAATGATGGATAATAGATTTTTGTAATAAATACCACACATCTTTTATGACATTTTTGAACTACTTTCGGTTCAAGAACATCTCTAATGTTTTCTTTTCCAAATGCACTTATAAATTGATCGTTTCCAATAATAACATGTGGAAAATTTCCAAAATAAATAATCATTCTTTTTTATTTGTCATGTATTGCTCCAGAATCAGCAATCCAAACAAATGTCTCGTAAAATTTGGATTGTATATTAAATGATTCAATACAAGCACTAGCGACGCTTCTTCGGATTTTCTTGTAGGACATTTTCATTTCAAGTGACATTTCTGTATATTGCCAATATCGATGATATCATCAAACTTCCCCATTTATGATTTTGGCTTAGCCAGAAGAGCTATTTTTTTACATCTTTTCTTGTTCGTCATTTTTTCCTGGAATCTATTTCACTGTACTCGAAGCATGTTAATTTTCGTTGTAACTTCGGCACTGACTCCGATGTATTTTTGGAAATTAAAAATATTACAAGAGGTAAAAACATATGTCTTTAGTACTTCGGCCCGAAAAATTTACTTTTACAATAAACACAAGAACTATACGCAACACGAAATTTATGAAAATAACGATTTTTCACGCTTTTTTACGATTGTTTCCAGTTTTTTACGGATTTTCCACGATTTTTTTTACGGGTTTTTACGGTTTTCTACGATTTTCTACGGTTTCTACTATTGTTTACGGTTCTTCACGGTTTATTACGTTTTTCTACGTTTTTTCCGGATTTTTACGATTTTTTTACGGTTTTTTACGGATTTTTACGATTTTTTTACGGTTTTTACGGTTTTTTACCATTACGATCTGTTACGATTTTGTACGAAATTTTGCGATTTTTTTAAGATACTTTACGATATTCATTACGATTTTTTCCGAATTTTTAGGATCTTTTACTGTTTTTTACCATTGTTATTATTTGTTTACGGATTTCTAAGATTTTTCACGATTTTTTACGCCTTCTTATGAAATTTTACGATTTTTTACGGTTATTTACAATTTTATACAGTTTTTTTGCGATTTTTTACGGATTTTTACGATTTTTTACCATTTCTTACGGGCGCCTACGACCTGTTATGGTTTTTTACGATATTTTAGAATTTTTTTAAGATTCTTTACGATTTTTTTACGAATTTTTATGATTTTTTAGGGTTTTTTACTGTTTTTTAGACTGTTTCCGGTTTTTTACGGATTTTTACGATTTTTCTTGATATTTCACGCTTTTTTAGGATTCTTTACGGGTTTCTATGATTTTATACGTTTCTACGATGTTTTACGAATTTTTACGAACTTTTACTATTAGGTATTTACTGTTTTTTTTACGGTTATTTACGTTTTTCTACAGTTTTTTGCGATTTTTTACGGATTTTTACGATTTTTTTACGGTTTTTACGATTTTTTACCATTTTTACGGGCGTTTACGACCAGTTACGGTTTTTTACAATATTTTGCTATTTCTTTAAGATCCTTTACGATTCTTTTACGAAATTTTACGATTTTTTAAGATTTTTTTACTGTTTTTTACGATTGTTTCCGGTTTTTTACGGATTTCTACGATTTTATACGCTTTTGTACCATTTTTTAAGACTTTTTACGGGTTTTTACGATTTCATTCGTTTTTTATGCATTTTTACGATTTTTTAGGATCATTTACTGTTTTTTACGATTATTTATGATTTTCACGATTTTTTACGAATGTTTCCGGTTTACTACGGATTTGTACGATTTTTCAAGGTTTTTCATGCTTTTTTACGGTTTTTTACGATTTCTTACCATTTTTTTCGAGCGCTTATGACTTGTTACGGTTTTTTACGATATTTTGCAATTTTTTAGGATTATCTACTGTTTTTTGCGATTATTTACGACTCTTCACGATTTTTAAAGATTGTTTCCGGTTTTTTACTGATTCTTACGATTTTTCACGCATTTTCACGTTTTTTTAAAATCTTTTTCATTCTTTTTTAAGATTTTTTACGGGATTTTATAGTTTTATATGTTTTTTAGGATAACTTACGAATTTTTACGATTTTTCAGGATTTTCTACCATTTTTACGATTATTTACGGTTTTTCAAGATTTTTTACGATTGTTTCCGTTTTTTTACGGATTTCTACGATTTTTCACGCTTCATTAGGGGTTTCACGCTTCTATACGTTTTTTTACGGGTTTTTACGATTTTATACGTTTCCTACGTTTTTTTACTAATTTTTACGATTTTCTAAGGTTTTTACTGTTTTTTACGATTTTTCACGGTTTTTTCGATTGTTTCCGTTTTTTTACGGATGTGTACGATTTTCACGCTTTTTTATTGTTTTTTACGATTTTTTACCATTTTTTTGTGAGCGTTTACGACTTGTTACGGTTTTTTACTATATTTTAAGATTTTTTTAAATTTCATACGATTTTTCATGATTTTTTATGATTTTTTACGATTTTTTTTCTTTCAAACATTTCCAGCGTTGAATTTGTCCAGTCTCTAGGTTTATGAGAATCTGAAAATCATCTTTTGTATTATATAATTACTGCCAGGATTTCTTATCCTTTACGCTCAGGATCTGTAGAGTAGCGCTACTCACTATTCTTAAGATCAATCTCTCCTATGGATGTTATAGGATTGCAGGATTATAGTTTTTATAATAAACAGACTGTATTTAATTTTTTAGGGTTACCGTTATCGATTTCGAGTAATAAATAGTGGTTCACTAAATTGTCCAATTGAAATGACGGTGAATAATCATAGTATAGAAATTATTAGTAGTGATGGTGTCGATGTCAAGCTAATAAGAGGTACGATTGTAATAATATTAAAAAATAGAATTTTCTACAATTTTTTCTACTAGTTTTCATTTAAAACTTACAAATTTTCTTTTTTTCTTCTCTTTATTTTTACCTTTCTGTCAGATAATTAATAAAATTTAAGAAATAATATTTTTAGCCACATCTCTTATAACTTATGCCGGAGAACGTTTTGACTTTATAATCAATGCAAATCAAACAGATGATCTCTATTGGATTAAATTCAAAGGACTAATAAATTGTGGAGAAAATCACGATTCAGTTTTTCAAGTTGCTGTATTAGAATATAATGGATTAGATATACCTCCTTATAGTTATCCTGTAGACGTTGTTAATTATTTTAATGCTCATAATGAAGGAATTGTAAGTATTAAACATTAATTTTATAATTTATTTTTATATTTAACTTTTAGCAAGTGAATCCTTTAAATCAGGGTATGGAAAGTGATTATACAGTTGTACCAGCACCTAGGATGAAATCTGTTAAAAAATGGGATGTAAGTCTAAAACCAAAAGCAGATTTTAAATATTACATTGGATTTGATTTCAATAATATTAGCAATGGGGTCGTTAAGGAAGGTTATGAAGTTTTTAACAGTAAGTAAATTAACACACAGTATGAAATAATTTATATGCATTATTGAATTTAATTGTTAAAATAAATTCGTAAATTAATCAAGTAAGAAACAAATTTTTTTGGGAAAGAAAGAAATGAAAAGAAAATAATAAACAGAGAGACGTCATCAGTTTTAATTTGATGTCGCTATAAAAATATAAAGATAAAAAAATTTAAGAGAAAAGAGGAGAAATTTTGTAGAGAAAATTGGAAATTTGATACAACAAAGTGATAAAAATGAAAAAAAATGAGGGGGTAATCCCACCCAACTTTCCGAACACTCATAGTAAAGTAATTGTTTAATCGATTATTTTAGTTTTTCTGCATCAAAATACATTAATAAAATATGTTTACAAAAATTAAAAAAAAAATTAATTCCAGATTTACTATTTAATTTTTTCATTTGTTTTACCATTTTCGATAAAACAAAAGGACAAAAAAATTTAATTTTTGTTTTATTTTGGTTATAATAATTACAATGTTAAATTTGAAGAGACTAAATTATTTTCCAAATTGAGAGTTTTATATTACCTATTGAATGGTATAATTCCCATTTTAATATCTTTAATGTTTTTAAAGTTATTCAATTTTTTTTAACTTATATTAAATTTAAAAAAAAAATTATGAATTCTACAATTTTTTGAATAAAATTTTGAAAAAAATCACAACTATAGAGTTTTTTACTATCAATTTAATGGTATTTTTTAAATTTGTAATATTAATATTAATCTTAAAAAGAATTAAAACCTTTTTTGAATAATTTTAAAATCAATAAATAATTAATATCTCATTCAATTTTATTCAAAATGGGAAACAGACCTTTTTTTTTGGATTTTTGGATCAAAATGTGTTAATAAAGTTAGTTTAAAAAACAAAAAAAAATAATTTTTTTTTTGTCAAAAATTCATGGGTAAACCCATTGAATTGTTTTAACTTTTTTCATTTTTTGCTATAACTTTTATAAATACTATGTTAAAATTATGAAATAATTTACACAAATGGTACTTTTGGATCCTTTTCGGATATGCTATTTAATTTTTTCATTTATTTTATACTTATTGATAAAACGAAATTACAAAAAATTTATAAAAAATTCTTTATTTTGGTTATAAATATTACAATTCTAAATTATAAGAAACTAAAATTCATTTTAAATTTAGAGTTTTACTGTATCTTTAGAATGGCGTAAATCCCAGTTCAATAACTTTAATATTGTAGAAGTTATTCAATTTAGTTTAAAATCATAATATAATTTTAAATGTTTCTTAGCTAATTTTTAAAAAAAATCACAATTTTTGTAATAAAATTTTGAAAAAAATTATTATAATAAAATTAATTATTACAAATTTAAAGATATTTTTTTAAAACTTTTGATATTAAAATTTAACTAAAAAATAATAATTTAATAAGGATTAAAATTATAATAAAAACTAGCGGCAAAACTATGCGGAACTCGAAAAAAAAGTAAAGACAAAATTTGTAGAAAATTTTATGTTTTACAATTTTCATATGTTTTAAATTTTCACGTCATTACTTATAGCAACTGTCACTTCCGGTTGTCCGATTAATTCCAAAATCTATACAGGTCGTCTCCTTGCTACCCTAAATATGTATATAAAATTTCATCTAAATCGGTTCAGCCGTTTAGACGCTATCGTGTTCACACACACACACAGACACACAGACACACACACACATACACACAGACAGACATCATGCTAAAAAATGGTATAAATGAATTCAGGTGACCTCAAAACATAAAGATTAGTTAAAATCTGGGTAAGTTCAAAATATCATGATCGCAATACTTTCCTTCTATACAACTCTGTTGTTCGGAAAGTAATAAGAGTAAAAGCAGATAATTTCAGAAAAAAATGACAAACTGCAGAAACAGGGGTAATTTTAGAAAAAAAGGCAATTTAAGAGAAGTTTTGGAGAGTAGAGTGGAAATTTCAGAAAACGAAGGGACAAAAATGAAAAAAGGAGTAAAATGGGGTTAATTAAAAAAAATGTAAAAATTGCAGAAAAATGGGGTAATTTTACAAAAAGGAGGTAATTTTAGAAACAAGGAGTAATTTTAGGACAAAGGTTGGATTTAAAAGAAAACGGGAAATTTTGGAGAGAAAAGATAGAAAAAAAGTACTAATAAAATATCTTTATAAGAGAGAAAGAAGGGGTGGTTTTAAAGAAAAAAAAGTAATAGAAAAGAGAAATTTAACAAAGTGGAGATTGGAAAAAAGAACTTAAAAAGCATCTAAGAGAAAGGAGGAAAAATTTTGGAGAGAAAACAAAAATAACAAGAAAGAGGTATTTAAAAAAGAAAAGAGGGGAAAAGTAACTAAAAAAGTGCCTGGTTTTGGAGAAAAAAGAAGTAATAAAAAAACGAAATTTATCAAAGTAAAGAGGGGAAAAAGAACTCAAAAAGCATCTACGAAAAAAAGGAGGGAAAATTTTGGAAAGGAAATAAAAATAGCAAAACGGAGAGAAATTTTAAAAAGAAAAGAGGGGAAAAATAACTAAAAATGTGCCTTTACTAAAAAATATCATTTTAAGAGAAAAAGAATGAGTAGTTTTGAGAAAAAAAAATAATGAAAAAGAGAATTCCATAAAAATTTCTTTTATCTAAACTACAACCTACTTGAAAAATCCTGAAAAATTCTTGTAAAATTCACAAAAACTTCATTGACAACCTAAAAAATAAAAATGTCAAAAAATCCTTGAAAATTGCTTTAAAAAGTCCTTGAAAATTCCTTTTATTTAAACTACTTCAAAAATCCTGAAAAAAACCTTGAAATTTTTTGATAAAATTCACAAAATTTCCTTGATAACCTTAAATATGAAAATTCGTAAAAAAATCTCAAAAAACCCTTGAAAATTGCATTAAAAGGTCCTTAAAAATTCCTTTTAACATAAGTACTTGAATAATCCTGAAAAAATCCTAGAAAATTTTTGATAAAAATCAAAAAATTTACTTGGTAACCTTAAAATGAATACCCTTAAAAAAATCTTAAAAAATCCTTGAAAACTGTTTTAAAAAGTCCTTGAAAATTCCATTTAACAAAACTACTTGAAAAATCCTGAAAAAACCCTTGAAATTTTTTGATAAAATTCACAAAATTTCCTTGAAAACCTCAAAAATGTAAATCCTTGAAAAAATCTCAAAAAATCCTTGAAAATTCCTTTTATTTAAACTACGTGAAAAGGCTAAAAATATCCTGGAATATTCTTGATAATATTTAAAAAACTTCCTTGATAACCTTAAAAATGAAAATCCTTGAAAAATTTTCAAAAAATCCTTGAAAATTGCTTTAAAATTTACTTGGAAATTCCTTTTAACAGAACTACATGAAAAATCCTGAAAAAATCCTCGCAATTTTTTGGTAAAATTCACAAAATTTCCTTGATAACCTCAAAAATGTAAATCCTTGAAAAAATCTCAAAAAATCCTTGAAAATTGCTTTAAAATGTTATTAAAAATTCCTTTTATCTAAACTTCTTGAAAATCCTGAAAAATCCCGGAAAATTCTTGATAAAATTAACAAAATTTCCTTGATAATCTTAAAAATGAAAATCCTTGACAAAATCTCAAAAAACCCTTGAAAATTGCTTTAAAATTTTCTTGAAAATTCCTTCTAACAGAACTACTTGAAAAATCCTGAAAATATCTTTTGATAAAATTCACAAAATTTCCTTGATAACCACAAAACTGTAAATTCTTTAAACAATTTTCAAAAAATCCTTGAAATTGCTTTAAAAAGTCCTTAACAATTCTTTTTATATAAACTACTTGAAAAATCTTGAAAAAATCCTGGAAAATTTTTGATGAAATTCACAAAACTTCCTTGATAACCTTAAAAATGAAAATCCTCAAAAAATCTTAAAAAATCCTTGAAAATTCCTTTAAAAAGTTCGTTATCTAAACTACTTGAAAAATCCTAAAAAATCCTGGAAAATTTTTGATAAAATTCACAAAACTTCCTTGATAACCTTAAAAATGAAAAGCCTTGAAAAAAATCTCAAAAAATCTTTGAAAATTGCTTTAAAAAGTTCTTGAAAATTCCTTTTAACAAAACTACTTGAAAAATCCGGAAAATATCATAGAATTTTTTTGATAAAATTCACAAAATTTCCTCGATAACCTCAAAAATGTAAATCCTCGAAAAAAATCTCAAAAAATCCTTGAAAATTGTTTTGAAAAGTCCTTGAAAATTCCTTTAATCTCAACTACTTGAAAATCTTAAAAAAATCCTGGAAAATCCTTGAGAAAATTCAAAAAATCCTTGAAAATTGCTTTAAAACGTCCTTTATCTAAACTACTTAAAAAATCCTGAAAAATTATTGATAAAATTCACAAAACTTCCTTGATAACCTTAAAAATGAAAATCCCTGAAAATTGCTTTGGTGCATTTTGGAATTAGTCGCCCATAAATGAAAGACAAAAAAAAACAAATTGCCCTAATTTGATAAAAATAAATTAAAAATATTCATTTTTCAGCTCCAAATTATATGGCCCCCTTAAATAACATTTAATTAATCATATGTACAATATGATTGGTATTTTATCAGAATAAAGAAGCAGAATTTACGTATGCTGCCGAACACGTTGCGTATACAGCTATGCCAAAATTGTTTTTATTTTTGAGCGTGTAATGCGTGTGTACTGTTTAAAAAATATATTTCAGCTGACAGTAAAAATTCAACGGAATTTGCGTACGCATCGCACGCACAACCATAAAATAACAAAATTTAAATTAAGCACATTTTAATCAATATTTAAATTCTCATAGATTCTAAAAAGCATTCGGTGACTCGTTTGTTATAAATTTTATGTCTTGTATAAGCAAATTTCCCATAAGTAAATATTTTTAATTATAGTAAAAACACCATCAAAAATTTTGATACCCCAATTTAACCACATCTCGATGTTGATCCCACCAATCGCATTACTGCCTCAACGAGAACAATTACCGAACAAAATTTTCTGCAATAACGAAACAATGCAAGAACATAATTGCAAGAAAATGCATTGTCAGTGTCTTCACGGAATAAAAGTAAGTAAACACTGAAATTAATAAATTGGTTTGTTATTTATTTTTTTTCAGATACCTCTAGGTGCTGTAGCAGAATTTGTTTTTGTAGATGAAGGTTGTTCTTATCAAGGTAGTCACCCAATTCACCTCCATGGTTACCATTTTAGGGTTGTAGCTATGGAACGAATTGGTAGCATGGTGACAGTTGAAGAAGTGATAAAAAGAGATGCAACGGGTCTTATCCATAGAAATCTGATTGATGCTCCGTTTAAAGATACTGTTACTGTTCCTGATGGTGGATACACTGTTATCAGATTTGTGGCCAATAATCCAGGTTAAATATATTTTTGTTTTTAATTTTATATAAAAAATATGAAATTTTTAGGTTATTGGATTTTACATTGTCACGTGGAAGTTCATATGGCGCTAGGAATGGCTATGATTTTGCAAGTTGGTGAAAAAGAAGAAATGGTATCAGTTCCTGAAAAATTTCCAAAATGTGGACATTACGTACCTGATGTATTTTCTCCTGTAAATGGAGTTCAAACAAGTTCAATAGGAATTAAGGAAATTAATTTTTTACTACAAGCCATTTTCCCAATAGCATCTATTTTGTATCGAATTTTTAGAATTTGATATAATACTGGAAATTTAGAAAATTAAAATTGATCCAATATTAAATACGTTATAAATTGTTTATAAAAATTTTTAAATAGATATTAGGTACTCTTAAATTTATTTTGTTAAGTTATAAGTTGTATATTACACAATTTTTATTTTTCAATCAAAGGTTAACTTAAAAATACGACCTTAAAAATTATTTATGTTTGTAAACGAGAACGTATCTTAAAATGTTTATAAACAAAGGATTTAATTTAAAAAAATTAACAATATTTGTTATGCTAAATTTAAGTGAAAGGAGAAAAAATGACTGTTTGTTAATTTTATTTTTTTTAATAAAAGATTGTTACAAAATATACTTTTTTTCAAATTCTTAAAACTTAAAACACAACAAAAAATTTTCTTAATTATATTAGATAACAGATAAAATAAAAAAAAGACACCAATAGAAGAGAAAACCAAAAAAATTATTTTTTGTTTAGTATAATAAAAATTTGGAAACCTTCGGATGTAGGTACTTCAAATTCTTAAACCTTATTACAACAACTATCTTGGTTGGTTTAAAAGTAGCCTTAAAGGGATAAATAGATAAAATAAAAAAAAAGAGACCAATAGTGGAGTAGCAGAGAAACCCACAAAAATCCAGATTTTTTTACCATTTATTTTAATCCTAGTTGATTTTTTTTATCTGTTCTCAAATACAATAAAATATTGCGGAACGATTATTTTACAACTTTTTGGCAAAAAAATTGAAAATAAATATTTCATATTTTTAAGGTTTAAATAAACTAAATAAATTAAAATTAAATTTGGCAGATAATGATAATTTAATAATTTAGTCTAATCGATTTATTTTTATACTGTATTTAAAAAAAAATCAAATAAATTTTAAAATAACCAATAGTAGATCAGAACAGTAAGAGAAAAATTTTTTTATTAATTTAATTATTAGTGACAAAAGAGAAGCCCACAAAAGTATGAATTTTCAAGTACCAATAACAAAAAACGTGTTTTTTTCGAAAAATTAATTAATTTTATATTTTAATGAAAAAAAAACAACTTTTGTTTATAATATAAGTAATATATTAGGAACTTCAATTAATTAAAAAAAATAGCAAAAAAAATATTTTCAAAAAATGAAACAGATCTCCTAGTAAAAATATAAATGTGAACCAAAACAAACTTTCTAGCAAACAATAATAAAAAATAAAAAAAAACAAAACTTCATTTGTTTTTAAATTGTATTTTAAAAAAAAACGATTTAATTTAAAACAATGTGTTACCCAGAACTTTCCTTTTAGTTAAAAAATACAAAATTCCAGAGTGGGAAAGTACAATCCTGTAAAAATGAAGTAAATTGATGAAAAAAAAAGGGTAAATGTTGCAAAAATGCACAAAATTAATTAAAATGAAAAACGACAAAAGTTACTAAAATAAGGTAATGAATTATTTTCCAAAAAATTATTAGAAATGATGAAGAATTTCTAAATTTCAGCAAACATTTAAACTATAATAAAAACAGAGTGAAAATAGACAAAGATCAAATATACGATACAAATCTTAATACAATTTGCAAAAATTCAAAAAAAGAGGCAAAGATGCAGAAAAAGACAAAGAGCAAAAAAGGTACTTAACAAAAGGAAAAAAACTTTAAATAAAGCAAAAAAGGAAAAAAGGCTTAATAAAGGAGAAAAAAAGAAAAAAAGAAAAAAGAGTAAACCAAAAACCAACAAAAAGTCAAAAAAAAGCCAAATAAGACAAAGGCAAAAAATGCCAAAAAAGTTAAGAAAAGGACAAAAAAGTCCAATAAAATAAAAAACTATTAAAAAAAAGCTTAAAAGACAAAAAAAAAGGAAAAAAGCGGTAAAAATGCCAAAAAAAGGAAAAAAAATAATGAGGTTTAATAAAGGAGAAAAAAGGAAAAAAGGGTAAAACAAAAATCTACAAAAATTGCAAAAAAAGGCAAATAAGACAAAGTAAAGGTAAAAAAGCAAAAAAACGGCAAAAAAAGGTCAGAAAAGGACAAAAATGACCAAAAAAATTAAAAACTATTAAAAAAAGCTGAAAAACTAAAAAAAAAGGAAAAAAGAGGTAAAAACGCCAAAAAAGGAGAAAAAAGCAAAAAAGGAAAATAATCTTAATAAAGGAGAATAAAGGAAAAGATCGTAAAACAAAAATCAACAAAAAGTCCAAAAAAAAAGCCAAATAAGTCAAAGTAATGGGAAAAAATCAAAAACTGCCAAAAAAGGTCAGAAAAGGACAAAAAAGTCCAAAAAATTTGAAAACCAATAAAAAAAGCAAAAAAACGGAAAAAAGCGGTAAAAATGCCAAAAAAGGAGAAAAAACTAAAAAATGGTAAAACAAAAATCAACAAAAAATCAAAATAAGACAAAGTAAAGGGAAAAAGCAAAAAACGCCAAAAAAGGTCGGAAAAGGACAAAAAAGTCCAAAAAAATAAAAAACTATTGAAAAAGCTTAAAAAAGCAAAAAACCCAAAAAAAAGACAAAAAGCGAAAAAGGAAAGGAAGCTTAATAAAGGAGAAATAAGGAAAAAATGGAAAAACAAAAATAAACAAAAAGCATAAATAAAGCCAAATAAGATAAAGTAAAGGGAAAAAAGCAAAAAAGGTCAGAAAAGGACAGAAAAAGTCCAATAAAATTAAAAACTATTAAAAAAAAGCTTAAAAAAGGAAAATAGAGTCAAATAAAGGCAAAAAGGGACATTTTAAAAAAGGCCAAAAAAGAAAGGGAAAGGACAAAACAGGAGTAGAAAAATAGGTAAAAGGCCAACAAAAAGAAAATGGGTAAAAAAAAAAGCAAAAAAAAGGCAAAATAAAGGTAAAATAAAGCCAAAAACATGGCAAAAAAAACAAAAATAGTACAAGGAACACAGCTACAATTAGGATATCCTAAAATCATGGGTAAAAACAATTGGGTGTTCAGGAAAATAATTGATACAAAAGTTGTAGGAAATTTTATGCTCTACAACTTTGCACTAGAACATTTTGCACTTAAGTGCATTGTTTATGATCAAAAAAAAAAAAGACTAAAATCCTAATTGTGTATATTTTTCGCCCTCTAGCGGCAAAAGAATGGAGAATTCAAAAAAACTTAAATATGAATGATAAAAGAAATTTGTACTAGAAAATTTTGCACTAAAGCGCATTGCGTTTGTCTTAAAAATTTGAAGAAACTACAGAAAAACTACATGCATATTTTTTACGCGCCCTCTATGGGCGCAGTTATTAAAAATTCTGGAAAAAGTTTTATACAAAAATTATAGGAAATTTTATGCTCTAAAACTTTGTGTCATAACATTTTCTACCAAAGTATATTGTTTGTCTTAAAAATTTGAAGAAACTACAGAAAAACTCCCAGGTAGCAGTGTGACGTATTAAAGACGTTGAAAATTGGTGTATTCTCGTCAACTGACGTAATTTGGGCCAAAAGATGACGTAAAAAAAACATGGTTAGGTGGACATTTTTAACACGTCCTAAAAGAACGTAATATATTTGTCGAATTTTGGTGTTAGTTTTCGAGGAAATATATAAAATCGTATTTTTTAGAAATTAGTTTATAATCTGTGATCACTTTTGAACTGAAATTTATTAGTAATCACTGTTTATAATAATAATCTACAATAACTAAAATAGATATTTAATTACGTTTTAAATACGTAAAAAAACATAATTTTTACGTAAAAAAAGACGTCATTGGTCTGTAACTTATGACCCTGTATTTCACGTATTTTTCACGTAGATAATGACCAATATTCAACGTTTTTATTTAACACGTTACACTGCTACCATGCACATTTTTTGCGCGCCCTATACTGCCGCAGCTACTGAAAATTCTGGAAAATATTTAATTCAAAAATTGTAGGAAATTTTATGCTCCAATACTTTGTATTAAAACATTTTATACTAAAGTGTATTGTTTGTCTTAAAAAAAGAAGAAACTACAGATAACATGTACATTTTTTGCGCGCCCTCTACTGGCGCAGCTACCGAAAATTCTGGAAAAAGTTTAAGAGGGGGATCTTAACAGGTACACCAAACTGATAACACTAAAATTCCAAGCACCATGTGCAAAATCAAAGTTCTGTTGTGTTACTCGAGTTGTCAGTCTAATCAGTCTATCACTGTCTTTCAGCAATAATAAAAGAGGTGCACTGTGTTTCATATATACCAACAGAAAGACGAAATTATTAAAATTATTTAATCTTCTGTGTACCAGGTGGCGCTAGCAGTATTAAAATATTAATTTCTCAGTTAAAATATATTTTGAGAATTTTCGTATTTTCCGATCGGATACCCACTTCAACCCAAGCCCAAGGTCGACCACAAAACAGATGTTATTTTGTTTTTGTTCGACCAGACTCCAGCCAGACTACCTGCTTTTTTATTTCTTCCAGTGAATTTTTGTTTCGACTATCGACTCGACTTTCGGGTTTGGCATATTTCTCAAGCAAGACACAAATGAAAGAGAACGGTAAGATATATTTTCATTTGTAGTTTGAGGTTATGTATAAGAATTAGCAGTTGTATTTTAGAGAAATAATTGTAAATTATTAATTTATCGACTTTATCTTCATATTTTTTGTAATTGCGTTTTGACTATTTTACTTTTGTTTCAGATTTTCGAACTGGTGTAAATATGGCTATGTGTTTTGTTCCTGATTGTAATGTAAACATAAGTGAATAAAAGACATGTAAGTTTTTTGTGTTTGCAACAAAAACAGCTGAGAGAAAAACTTGGATTAACCCAATAAGGTATTCAAATACTATTATTAATACATAAACAAAACATTCTAATGTAAAAATTAAATTTGCAAGAGACAAGATAGAGAACCCTTGAAACATTGCTTAGTTAACAGATGCCATTTCATTAATATGGATAGAAAAAATAAACAAACTTTATTTGATTTTAGTGTGAAGCGAATGTTCAACTTTGAATCTCCAGAAAGACAGTATGTCATAAAATTACATTAATTAGACATGAAAAAAGATGATTATTTATTATTTTTTTTAATTATGTTTCTTTTTAGTAAACGAACTGCAAAGATAAAAAATGTTGATGACAGTTTCGTCTCTGCTTTGAACTCAGAGGTAGCAGGGCCATCTGAAAGTGTTGAATCTAAGACAGCAGTTACAAAGGGAGCTAACCTACTTCATCAATTAAGAAAAGGAGAATGAATCCTTAATATCAGATGATAAACAACCAAGTACTTCGTAAGTATTGTTACCAAAATCAATGAAAATTGTTTAAGTCCATTCATTTAGTTTATACCGATATTCAATTAAGAGGTAGAGCTCAGACATGACCTAATAGAAGCCTCTCACTGCCTGTCTCATTTTGAACAAGAAAAAATAAACGAGAATAAGTAGTTTGCAGCTTATTTCAGTTCTTAATTGAATATCGGTGTAAACTAAATGAACGGACTTTATTGTTGTATTTTGTCTTTTAGTTATTGTTTAACGAGTGAAGATGTACAAGATGCAGAAGTTCCATAAACTTTGAAAGAACCAACATATCTTAGGGAAATTCTTAAGTCAAAAACAAAATTACTTTTTAAAAACAACTAACTTGGAAATATTCAACAAAACATAAGACTACATTTTGATTATGATTTTATAAAAGATGATAACGATAATACAGGTTTACCCGATCCAAAAGTGTTTGATGCCTTATGTAATTTATTAAGTGACCTAAAAATTAAGTATTATTTTAACTGTTTATTTATTTCAACTTAACTGTTTTTTATTATGTCAATAAATAATATTTGTAACAAATTTCCATTAATGTATACAATTAACAATAAAAAAAATTAACAGGTTTTTGAGACTAACAAATAATATAAAGTCCTTTTCAATTTTATTTCATTTAATTTCTAATTGGAACTTTTATTAATTGCTTAACCCAACAAAGTTTTATCGAAGGAAAGTATTGCAATCATGATTTTTTAGCCATACCCAGATTTTAACGGATCTTTACGTTTTGAGGTCACCTGAATCCATTTATACCATTTTTAGCATGTCTGTCTGTGTCAAATTTTTAATTTTTAAATATTTTTATCCTATTAAATTATTTTTTTGTTTAGGTAAATTTTAATATTAAAATAAAAAAAATACTATTAAATTTGTAAGAAAAACTTTATATAATTACGATTTTTTTTTTCAAAATTTTATTAAAAAAATTGTAGGATTTTTAAAAAAAAAATTTAAATTGTATTACGATTTTAAACTAAATTGAATAACTTTAAAAACATTAAAGATATTAAAATGGGATTCTCACCTTTCAAAAAATGTTTTTTTTTAATTTTTGTAATTTTGTTTTATCAAAAAGTATAAAACAAATAATTTTTTTTCATAATTTTAAAATATTATTTGTAGAAGTTAAAGTCAAAAATGTAAAAAGTTTTGACAAAAAATTAGATTTTTTTTAGTTTTTTAAACTAACTTTATGCATTTTGATCCAGAAAATCTTAAAAAAAGCTCTGCTTCGCATTTTGAATAAAATGAATGAAATATGAATTACTTATTGATTTTAAAATCATTCTAAAAATGTTTTAATTTTTTATACCTTGTGTAAATGGGTCATGGGCCACCCCTATAACATTTAAATGTGTTAATAGATTTATAGCAAATTTTTGTCATTATAAGTTATTTTTGGATGTGTATGAAATGTTTCATAATTTTAAATTATTATAAAATAACTGTTGTTTGTACATCTTATACTATTAATTTTACAGAAAATTTCACACTTGATAAAAGTTTCTAAATCTAATAAACTTAATAAATTGATATGAAAGATATCAGGATGAAATTAAGAGTATGTATGATTTCAAAATAACTTTTTTGTTTGTATCTCGTGTACTATTAATTTTAGAGAATATTGAAAATATTCATTAAAATTTTTATCAGAATTGATTAAACAATTACTTTACTAGGAGTGTTCAAAAAGTTGGGTGGGATTACCCCCTTTTTATTTTGTTATTGCATTTACTAATAAAAGTCTCTTTCAGATTCTTATATTTTAAGCCTTCAATTTTATTAATACAAAGTTCTTTTAGTATCTTTCAGATTTTTAGTATTGGATATTTTGAAATATTGTTACTATTTTATTGTATATATTTTTCTTAACATTAGCATGATTGTAAAATTAGTATTTGTAAAAAAATAAATTTAATAATTAACTTTAAACCAAATCTTTTATTTCTTTTCAGTACATACAAAATATGTATTTTAACAATTAATATAAGATTTGTATCACTAATTACCTTTATTACAGTCTTTTTCGGCGTTTTTGAGTTTTACGTTCACATATTCATACAAAATAAGTAGGCAGAAGTGAAATTCCAGTGCACAGGGCTGCTCAGTACTGTTGTGAGTTATACCAGAATTTAAAATCACTTTTATTATGAGTCTTTCTTTTGAGTACATTGTGCGACTAGCCATTCATTACAATTTCTGTTACCATAGTACTTGTTTTATTCGCTTAAAACTACTAACACTAATTTTTAATGCATCTGATACGGGCATATAAAGGTTCGTTGTTCTCTTTCTCCTTGGTGACATATTTAATGTAATAAGTATATGATGAAAAATTCAAGGAAATTATGCCAAATGTTAATATAAGATCGCCAATACATATTGTTTAAAAGTTAAGATTTTTCTAGTAAGGAAGTAAGAAACACCTCTTCTGTAGTTTATTAGTAAGAGTCGATTCGCTTTTTTATACACTACACAATACACATCACAATATGTATTATTATTATTTGAACTGCACATTTTCATAATATTACTATAACAATCACCAAAGTCCAACTTGTCAAAACGTATTTTGATCACATTTGTTTTAATTCGCACGATTCAACTTAATAAAAATGCTTGAAACTGAAGAACTGGTTTTAGTTAAATCTAATTTGTTTTGTTTAAAATATGTTGCAAAATAAACGACATGATTCTATAACCTAACAAAACAGTCAGCTGATAATGACAATAACAGGTCATATTTTTAATAAATTTCATTTATAATCTTGGTTGTATAAATTGTTAAAAATGCTAACCAAAAAGCGCCACTTTTCACGCAGAAAATGCCTGAACTTGTGTACCGCAAGTTGCATAAGTTTTTTTTTTCTAGAATACAAATCTCGAGAAATATAAATTTTTGAGATTTAATATTTTCAGAAATTAATACTGGATGCCTCATTTAGGACATCTCCTTTTCACGTTAAAATTGGTGATCACAAATTGTCAAAAATGTCAAAAACACACCTTCACTAAATGATTGATATCTTCTTTATTACTGCTTAGATTTAGTTCAAAAAAGGAGATGTCCTATTCCAATGTGTAAGCTATTATAGGTATAAATATTTCTACAAACAAAACTTTCGTTCTCGAGATTTGTATTCTACAAAATCGTCAATTTTTCTCGTCAATTTCAGTATTGCCAACTGAAATCGTGACAGCCCGTTTCGACGCCCCTCTTAATACAAAAATTTTATGCTCTAATACTTTGTAGTACAAAATTTTCTACTAAAGTGTATTTTTTATCTTAAAAATTTGAAGAAACTACAGGAAAACTACATGCACATTTTTTGCGCGCTCTATACTGCCGCAGCTACTGAAAATTCTGGAAAATGTTTAATTCAAAAATTATAGGAAATTTTATGTTCTAATACTCTGTATTAGAACATTTTCTACTAAAGTGTATTGTTTGTCTTAAAAAAAAAGAAGAAACTACAGAAAAACTACATGCACATTTTTTACGCGCCCTCTATGGGCGCAGGTATTAAAAATTCTGAAAAAAGTTTTATACAAAAATTATAGGAAATTTTATGCTCTAAAACTTTGTGTTATAGCATTTTCTACTAAAGTATATTGTTTGTCTTAAAAAATTAAAGAAACTAAAGAAAAACTACATGCACATTCCTTGCGCGCCCTATACTGCCGGAGCTACTGAAAGTTCTGGAAAATGTTTAATTCAAAAATTATAGGAAATTTAATGCTCTAATACTCTGTATTAGAACATTTTTTACTAAAGTGTATTGTTTGTTTAAAAAAAAAAGAAGAAACTACAGCAAAACTACATGCACATTTTTTACGCGCCCTATATGGGCGCAGGTATTAAAAATTCTGAAAAAAGTTTTATACAAAAATTATAGGAAATTTTATGCTCTAAAACTTTGTATTAGAAGATTTTCTACTAAAGTGTATTGTTTGTCTTAAAAATTTGAAGAAACTACAGAAAAACTACATGCACATTTTTTGTGCGGCCTCTACTTACTGCCGGAGCTACTGAAAATTCTGGAAAATGTTTAATTTAAAAATTATAGGAAATTGTATGCTCTGATACTCTGTATTAGAACATTTTCTACTAAAGTGTATTGTTTGTCTTAAAAAAAGAAGAAACTACAGAAAAACTACATGCACATTTTTTACGCGCCCTCTATGGGCGCAGGTATTAAAAATTCTGAAAAGAGTTTTATACAAAAATTATAGGAAATTTTATGCTCTAAAACTTTGTGTTATAACATTTTCTACTAAAGTATATTGTTTGTCTTAAAAAATTAAAGAAACTAAAGAAAAACTACATGCACATTCCTTGCGCGCCCTATACTGCCGGAGCTACTGAAAGTTCTGGAAAATGTTTAATTCAAAAATTATAGAAAATTTAATGCTCTAATACTCTGTATTAGAACATTTTTTACTAAAGTGTATTGTTTGTTTAAAAAAAAAAGAAGAAACTACAGCAAAACTACATGCACATTTTTTACGCGCCCTCTATGGCCGCAGGTATTAAAAATTCTGAAAAAAGTTTTATACAAAAATTATAGGAAATTTTATGCTCTAAAACTTTGTGTTATAACATTTTCTACTAAAGTATATTGTTTGTCTTAAAAAATTAAAGAAACTAAAGAAAAACTACATGCACATTCCTTGCGCGCCCTATACTGCCGGAGCTACTGAAAGTTCTGGAAAATGTTTAATTCAAAAATTATAGGAAATTTAATGCTCTAATACTCTGTATTAGAACATTTTTTACTAAAGTGTATTGTTTGTTTAAAAAAAAAAGAAGAAACTACAGCAAAACTACATGCACATTTTTTACGCGCCCTCTATGGGCGCAGGTATTAAAAATTCTGAAAAAAGTTTTATACAAAAATTATAGGAAATTTTATGCTCTAAAACTTTGTGTTATAACATTTTCTACTAAAGTATATTGTTTGTCTTAAAAAATTAAAGAAACTAAAGAAAAACTACATGCACATTCCTTGCGCGCCCTATACTGCCGGAGCTACTGAAAGTTCTGGAAAATGTTTAATTCAAAAATTATAGGAAATTTAATGCTCTAATACTCTGTATTAGAACATTTTTTACTAAAGTGTATTGTTTGTTTAAAAAAAAAAGAAGAAACTACAGCAAAACTACATGCACATTTTTTACGCGCCCTCTATGGGCGCAGGTATTAAAAATTCTGAAAAAAGTTTTATACAAAAATTATAGGAAATTTTATGCTCTAAAACTTTGTGTTATAACATTTTCTACTAAAGTATATTGTTTGTCTTAAAAAATTAAAGAAACTAAAGAAAAACTACATGCACATTCCTTGCGCGCCCTATACTGCCGGAGCTACTGAAAGTTCTGGAAAATGTTTAATTCAAAAATTATAGGAAATTTAATGCTCTAATACTCTGTATTAGAACATTTTTTACTAAAGTGTATTGTTTGTTTAAAAAAAAAAGAAGAAACTACAGCAAAACTACATGCACATTTTTTACGCGCCCTCTATGGGCGCAGGTATTAAAAATTCTGAAAAAAGTTTTATACAAAAATTATAGGAAATTTTATGCCCTAAAACTTTGTGTGATAACATTTTCTACTAAAGTATATTGTTTGTCTTAAAAAATTGAAGAAAGTACAGAAAAACTACATGCACATTTCTTGCGCGCCCTATACTGCCGGAGCTACTGAAAGTTCTGGAAAATGTTTAATTCAAAAATTATAGGAAATTTTATGCTCTAATAATTTGTATTAGAACAATTTTTACTTAAGTGTATTGTTTGTTTAAAAAAAAAAGAAGAAACTACAACAAAACTACATGCACATTTTTTACGCGCCCTCTATGGGCGCAGGTATTAAAAATTCTGAAATAAGTTTTATACAAAAATTATAGGAAATTTTATGCTCTACAACTTTGTATTAGAAGATTTTCTACTAAAGTGTATTGTTTGTCTTAAAAATTTGAACAAACTACAGAAAAACTACATGCACATTTTTTGTGCGCCCTCTATGGGCGCAGGTATTAAAAATTCTGAAACAAGTTTTATACAAAAATTATAGGAATTTTTATGCTCTAAAACTTTGTATTACAACATTTTCCATTAAAGTGTATTGTTTGTTTTTAAAATTTAAAAAAGGCAAAAAATCTTACATGTTTATTCAATCAATATCGGTCTTGAGGACCTTCTACTGTACCACCTAGAACCAAAAAATAATGGTCGCATTTGAGGCACACACCAACGCATCATACCAAATTTCAGCTTGATTGATTAAACGGTTCGGCAGTTATTGTGGAAGATTACACACAGACATATAGACAGACACACAGACAGACCTTAATCTGGAAATGGTTTCAATCTTCTTGGAGGACTTCAAAATGGATATTTCCATCGATATCTCAATTTTTTTTTTGCTCTTTCACTATACTTTCCCTTTGATGGGTCCGGGAAAGTAAAAAAAACCAATAGTAGATCAGAACAGTAACCCACAAATTTACCAAAAATATTTAATTAATATTTCTTATTAATTTTAATAAATTTTATAGGTCTATTCAATAAATTTACGAATAAGTATAATTTGCTAATTTTTTTTATAAATGAAATTAATAGTTAAAAAAATGTTGTGTACCTTACATTTATAATCACGCTATAGAAATGAAACTTATAAACTCATAAACAAAAACAATAATAAAATAATAAAAATAATCATATCCTATATAATCTTTATTATTTTCCGATCATTTATCTCTTGACGTACTATATATCAAAATTCCTGAAACCCGCATGGAATCTAAACAACACAGTAGGCAATAAAACGAACCCTTCGTTGATCATTCCTGTAGTGCAACAGCGCAAGGACGAACAATCGTGTCTTTCCGTCTCTTTTCGCCTATCAGCACGCTACCCACTATACATCGAAGTAAAACGTGAAACTCAAACTAAAAACAGTTTCGATGTTGGTGAGATGCAGGAAAGTTCGGTGATCGCTGCTAGGTTTTTTTTTTTCGTTAAAGTGACGTAAATCGGAAAAGACAAAACAAAAATTAAGGACAATAAAATGATAAAATTATCTGCCAAAGAATATAGCTGTGATTTGTGCTTTTGTGATTTCAAGTTACAATGTTTATAGGAGTATTATGTAGTGTTATTGTGAGCACTTTCCTTTGGAGTCTCTTATTGGCATCTCCGTTAGATCCTCTTAGGCACATTAAAGGTAAGAAGTTTACATATGCAATTTTATAATATTAAAAAATGATTAAGTTTGTATTAGTACCTTCTAGTTTTTTTAATTATAAGTACTTATTTCCTCAAGACGTTGCCAGTTGTAATTTTGTTGATATTGTTTACGTTTACTGTATTGCATTCAAAATTTGAGGTTATGAATTCGTAAAGCTTTTGATTTATTATCGTAACTATGTTTAGTTATATAAATAGAATTGCGTTAATAATTAATTAATGTATTTTAAGATACTTGATGACAAATTATTGTATTGAATTTTTATAGAAAAACTACCAAACGGAATTTAATCAAATGTTTACTAAATTTCATAAATTTAGATCAAATTAAATGTTTAAAGAAACCGAAGAAAAAATTCCCATTTTAAATAATATTGTCGAATAACTTTTTAAGTATATTTAACAAAATTTTTAAAAAATTGACTTAGTTTTAGTAAAAAAATATAAAATATGTAATTTATATATTTTGAAAAAGAAAACAGGTAGCATACTAATAAAAATGTGTACATTACATATTTTTAGGTAGATTTCCATATATGGAATCTACCTATTGTAATCGATTCAATGACTGGACCCAGCACCAGGAATAGGGGCGCTACGCCGATTATAACCTTCTGAATAAGAATCAGAAAAAAAAAATTATCGGTATATATGTATGTGTAGACATTCCGTTCCGGCACGATAGAGGTCGCAATGTTGGTCCAATCGACACCAAATTTGGTACAAAAATTCTTTGGGCCATTTTTGAAAATAATAAAAAAGACCATGAGATTTTTTTTATGCTCTGATTATTATAAAACTAATTTGTCTGAAACTTTTTTCATCCGACCCACGAGGATGGAACTGAAGGGGGTTGAAATTTCAAAAAATTTATATCTCCGCTATTTTCAAAAATATTGAAACAGTTCATAGAACTTTTTTAATGTTCCAATTATTATAAAATTAATTTGTCTGAAACTTTTTTTAATCGGACCTAAGGGGATGGATCTGGAGGGGGTTGAAATTTCAAAAAATTTATATCTCCGCCATTTTCAAAAATATTGAAACAAGTCACTTTTCTTGTGTTCTAATTGTTATAAAATTTATTTGCCTGAAACTTTTTTTCATCCGACCCCCGAGGATGGAACTGAAGGGGGTTGAAATTTCAAAAAAATTATATCTCCGCTATTTTAAAAAATATTGAAACAGTTCATGAAACTTTTTTTATATTCTAATTATTATAAAATTAATTTGTCTGAAACTTTTTTTAATCGGACCTTAGGGGATGGATCTGGAGGGGGTTGAAATTTCAAAAAATTCATATCTCCGCTATTTTTAAAAATATTGAAACAGGTCATTAGACTTTTTTCATGTCCTAATTATTATAAAATTTATTTGTTTGAAACTTTTTTCGATCTGACCATATCGTGGAGTGGGGAAGGATGCTCAAATTTAGACAATAGAAATCTACCTCCCCTGTCGACCCTACCGACAGGAATTTTTTTTTAAGTTTTAAGTTTTATCCTTTATACATAAAAATCAGTGTATATTTTGACTTGATGACTCATCAACGCTCAGTTCAAACAATAAAGACGAAAACAACGACTAATTTTTGATGATTTCGATCCTAAATGGGGTGGGGGAAAATGGGAAAAAGTTGTTTTTATAAAATAACTTCTTACAACAATGTTACAGCTTGGAAATTTATTTTTTCAAAATAAACAAAAACGTATTTAATATTTTCCAAAATAATTCCAGTTGAAATAGTGGGGGCTTTTGCAATATTTTAAAAACAATATAACCAAATGTATAATATAAGGCGAGGTTCGTAAAAATTTGATATAGCTAATCCACAAGTACCAGAAATTTTGTAATTATACCAAAAACAAGATTTTTGCCAGGATTGGTTTGGGGGGAACCACCCCTAAAAACCGAAAAACAGGTTTTCGAGGTATTTTTTGGGTCGATTTACTAGTTTTATTTTTTTTGAACCCTTTAGAACCCTTTAATTTCTAATAATTGAGGAACCTTCAGTCCAAATTTGGAGTGGCTGCGATCATTTCTCCCCCCTGGAATAAATATATACACGGTATTTTTTTTAAACGTTTCCACCTCCGATTTAGGCTCACCCAATAATTTTTGGCCAAAAAGGCGAGACACGTTGATTTTTGATTTGAGGGGGACAAAATTTTTGATAACAAACATCACTCTAACGTCAACCGCCTTCACCCCACGCCCCTCAACTTTAAAATTTAAATAGGGAACATACCATGTGTGGCACATCAGGGAAAAGTTAATTCAATGCAGAATTCAAATCACTAAGTTTAATTTTTTTACTACCCCCTGAACAGAAATACAGGGTGTTTTTTCCTACCCTCACTTTACTCTCGCACAATAATTTTTGAGAAAAATAGTGAGACACGTTGACGTCTGATTCAAAGGAAACGAAATTTTTGACAAAATTTGTCGCTCTCCCTTAACCCCCTTCACCCCCACCCCGTAACATGAAAATTTGAATGGGCGATACACCATGTGTGGCACATCAGAGGAAAGGTAATTCAATGCAGAATTCAAATCATACCCTTTGTCCACTGCTAGGACAAAAAAACATTACATAATTTGTATCAATAATGTTATCAGTTAATTGTTAGGTATTTAAAAGAAGGGTAAAAATAAAAAAAAATTACAGCAATTGCTCAAAATGTTGTCCATCGTGTGCTAAACAAAAGTCAAGCCTGTCTTGTAATTCTTGTCTAACATTTTGAAAATTTTCCCTAGTAATGGATTGACATTCTCTTACAATTCGTACTTTAGGTGACCCCAAAGCCAGAAATCGCAAGGAGTCAAATCTGGAGATCTCGCAGGCCATTCTATTGCTCCTCTTCTACCGATCCAACGTTGTGGGAAATAGTCATCTAGCAATTGTCTGACTGGTAAATGATAATGAAGACTAGGCCCCATCTTGTTGAAAATGTAATAGATTTTTATCTAGAGCAGGATTTCTTACTTCATCTACCTGATTTTCAAGCTCATGAGTAATTAGCGGGTCAATGGTCGTTTCTAGTATTTTTGACCAGTTAAATTCCCATATACGAATAATGGCCCAATAATTTTATCGCCCAGTATGCCAGCCCAAACATTAAGTTTTTGAACATGTTGAGTATGCCCTTCAACAAAAACATGAGGGTTGTTGTCACTCCAGTAACGACAATTATGTTTATTCCTAGTTTCCCATTTGGAACTTCTCGTCGTTTTTTGAAATAGATTTATCTTCTTATTGATCCAGAAGGTGTTTTTTGACTAGGTGAAGAATAATGCTGCATGCCACGACTGTGGTATCATCTAAATAAAAGCTGAGCATTGTGTGTGGAGATTTAGGAATGTCTGATATATAGTTGGGTCCATATTACTGCTCCTTGGTGTACTCCTGCTTCCAGTACTCCATAATTTTATAGGACGTGTCCCATTTTAATTCTGAAGTATCTGTGTAATAGGAATGAGGATAAATAGGATTATATGTTTTGCGTCATCATTTTAAAGATGGGATCCTAGTGCCAAGTTCTGTCAAATGCCTTGCTGACCTCCCGTTGACTATCTGATGTTGTATTCCTGTATTACAAATTCAACCGGTTTTAGGATTTGCTCGCTGGTATGACATTTAGTAATTCTATCTGAATAATCAGACGATTTTACTTATAGCTACAAGTAGACTGATTTTTCTGTAATTTTGCGGAAAACTGCGATATTTTCTAGGTTAGGTTTGGGAAATATTTAAATCTTAATATTGAGTTGTTTATTGTTATTAAGTGTTCTACTGCTTTATTTGGAATATAATTCTATTTGATATCTGATCATTTCCTGGTGCTTTTTTCGGGGCTTAATATATAAGACATAATTTTTTTTCGATAAATACATGTTTAATTGTATGAAAGTTTTATTATCATGGCAAACAATCAAAAATCAAGGGAGTGAAAAAATCGCGAGAGCTTGCTCGAGCGATTTTTTCTACTTCCCTTGATTCGAGATTTTTTACAAAATGAAAATAAAATTTGAATACGATTTGAAATGTATTTGTCTAATAAAAAAATGTCTCGAATGTATTTTAGGGAGATTGATACACAACTACATTATAAAGACAATTTAGTTTGAAATAGAAAATTCAATTGAGAAGTAAGAATTTCAAATTGACAACAATCATTTCGAATTAATAGAAAACATATTAAAATATTTACAAATTACAAATTATTTAGAGTTTGACGGATTTTCAGTAACATACATATTATGAACATTGAAAGTGCAATAGTTATATGTTAAATTATGACCAGATTTTTTTTGGATATTATTAAAGTTTTCCGTATTAGAATTTTCTTGTATGGTGTTTATATCTCTTGTAGTTTAGATCCCAGAAGGTTCAGGTCTCAAGTTGTTAATTAAATTAGCATGATGTTCCTCGTCTAACTGTAAATAAGGGCCTAATGACTTAGCATTTGCATGCCCAGTCATTTTAATGAGCTATTCTTCCGGGACACCTGATTTAGCAAGATTTGATACAGCACTTGATCGATTTGAGTGATTCGTGATCTTGTTTGTAACAGTATCAAGCCCTATTCTTTCCGCAGATTGTTTGGTCCATTTTCCAATCTCATTTATCCCAATAGGCATATTTTTGTACCATTAAGAAACGGTTTTATTCCAGTAAGGATTTACAGTCAGAAATAAACTGTCTCACGTAATCCTAGTAGTGCGTTTAGACATAAGCTTTTTAAATAACCTCACCGGGCACACATGAAGATTATTGTGATTAGGCACTAACCACTTACTGTTTGTTAATTTTTGAGCTCCATCCTGGCATGTTTTGGAAAAATCGGGTTGTACTCAATTCTTCCAGTTGGGTTACCATTCGATTTCTTATCCTCTTTGAAAAAGTGCACTTCGCATCTTGCTGCTTCTCCCCCTCTCCAGGCTAGTTCGAGTGCCATTATATGATAAAGCTTTTTTTGAAGTCCATCTGGATAATCTTCGTTTCACAAATTCATTATTTCATACATTTCTTCCTTACTTAGAGCAGTTGAACTTTGCTTTCTCTTGTCGGGAATAGACTGAAGCTGCTTTCGTTTCGCATTTTTTGCATCCCTTGCTTCTTTGAATTCAATGTCTGCAAATGGATTAAATTTTCGGGCGTACTGTTTATAGTATTTTTCTTGAAGTAACATTCCATATAGTCTTTATAACGCATTCATCTTTACCATCAGCTCTCTTCATATTAAAAGCCCAATCTTTCATGACGAATCCAAGCTCTTGATTTGAAGTAGTTTCTATAAGTTCATAACGTTTCTCTTTTAAAAATATTTCAAATTGTTTCCATATTGACTTTAGGTTATTTACTGTACTTTTCGGAATAACACTCTGTACAGTTTTTTCGATATTTTCTAAAGATTATTTCCCTCGTAACAAATAAAACCAATTAGAGACCTCCAAATTGCATCACCTGACTTGTATTGATAAGTGATTATATTGCTACAGGTCGTTTAATCGCGATTAAACGATGTCTAGCTTTGATTTAACGTCACCTAGCTTTGACAAATACGCATGTTAATAAACAATAAAGATAAAATGTAAATACTACATTCCCAATTTGGGAAATAATCTTAACATATACCCCCCGATCTGTAAATTTAACCCCATAAACTGCGGCTAGTCAATTTTATTCAAAATTTTGCTTTGAAGCAAATGTTTTCGAATAAATAACCACCTAAAAAGCCCTCGACCTTTGGTGGATTATTCAGTCTCAAACATTTTCTAAGCAAAATTTTTCAAAAAAAGCTAGCCGCAGTTTATCCGGTTAAATTTGCAGTTCTCAGGATATAACCTGCGATTATTGACCAAATCTTGTCATTTGAAAGGACGTTGTGTTAAGAAAACTCGAAAATAATCTGACAGTGACAGTTGTCAAAGTATAGAATTGTGAATGGTACCATTCACGGCATAATTGACTAAAGCAAGGTGCATATTTATCAGTTATTGGGAAAGCTAGGTAGCTTTTTATCCTTAAAAATGACTGTTAATTGGTCGATTTTAAGAAATTGAAGAAATCTCATTGGTTTTTAGAATAGGAGTGTATTAATCGCTGAAATGACCTTGATTACATCCTTCATTTCTTCTGAGTATGGTATATAAGCAATTGTGAGTTCGTCGAATTATTTATGTTGTTTTGAACAGCTTCCTCGATCTCGTCTACTAAGTCGCCGTCTTCGTCTTCATACTAAATTTTTTTATCAGTTTAGGTAAAATATTATCCAACTTAAATATTAACTAAAAATTATTAAATGTTTAAAATTACCCATTTGATGTTATAATTATTTGGTACTGTTACCCCTATCTTTTATGTAACTAATGTCGAACATTGTATTATAGACCTGATGATGGCATTAGTATGCCGAAACTAGTTGTCAACCTCCATCTTTAATAAATTTATGTGGTACTAGATATTGAATTTTATTTTTTCTTTATATTTTTAATATAAAATAAAATATTTACCTGCTTAAACTTTCCTCGTTCTTTTTCTTTTAATTTTTAAATACCTATATCTGTTTTGTACTCTGAATATTCTGTAGACATAAACATAATTTAAATGAATATATAAAAATTATTTATTGCTATGTAAACTTATTTTAAAATAAGTGTGTTAATAGGAATCAAATATTATTTAAAAAAAATTACTTAAGTATTAAGAAATCGACATAATTAATTATAATTTTTCTAATTAACCTAATTTATAGAATTAAATTATTTTTCATAATTAATGAATATTTCACAAAGTTTTACTATTTAAAAGTTAATATAAAATAAACCGTACTAATTAAAGAAAAAAGAAAATCCTTGAAAACAAGATTTGATCAATGTTTTAATAAACAATCAAGTTATTATCTTTGATGATTTTGCATTGAGATCGAGTGTAGGTAGAATGTAGGCACAAGACCATTGTCCTGATTTATTTAAATACTTTGACCCGATCAGTTTTAAGAAGTATCACAAATCTTTAACACTTTGACTGCGATATAATAATTTTTTATATATTTTTAATCGATTGGTGAGAAATTAATATATTGGTAAAGGTTCTCCCAGAATTTTTTAAACAAGTTCCGGAAAATAATATTCATAAATAAGGTCATGTTATTTCATAGAAAAATTGGTCATTTTGTGAAAATGTTAGTATTATCCTTTTCTTTGAAAGTTTTACTGTGACTAAGCGAAAACGGTAATTTATGTCTAATCAATATGAACACGAAGTTTTAATAAGAGTGATAAAAACTTTATATACACTAGAAAAAGTGTTTTCTTTAAGCTAATGTTAAACTCAGTTGATACGAAATATTGCCATGTTAGATTATTCTGAGATTATGTTGGGGGATTTTATCTTCAGGACTTCAATTTCCGTATTCTGTCCATGAAATGGACATGATACGGAAAGGAAGAGTTTTGTTTTTGGTGATTGTTATTGATTTCTAAAATTTAGTCTAATAAAATCAATACAAATCACAAAGTAGTTTATTTTTGTATGTAATTTATTTTCTGTATATTGCTTAAAACTGGGTTTTTTTATATTCTTATCTTTATCTCTTTTTATTTTAAAGTTACGCGTTTTGAAGTTTTAAGTGTTTTTAAAAATTGTAAATTTTTGATTACATTATTATTTGTCCCATCAAGTAACTGATATTGTTTTGGAATTTTAGGAAAGAAATATTTTAACTATACAAAATTTTTTTCTCTTTCTATTGGTCAGTACCATGTTTCTGTATCTCTTTTTATTTCCGACTTACAAGTTTTTAAGTTGGAGTGTATTTTTAATAATTGTAATTTTTTGATGACGTTATTACTAGCCCCATCAAATAATTGATCTTCTATTAGTATTTTAGAAAAAAAATACTTTTTTTATACAAAATTTTCTTCTCCTTCTATTGGTCAGAACCATATTTCTGTATCTCTTTTTAATTCCGAGTTAGACGTTTTTAAGTTGAAGAGAATTTTTAAAAATTGAAAAATTTGGATCACGTTATTACTACACTCATCAAATAACTGATATTGTATTAGCATTTTAGGCAAAAAATAGTTTTATTATACAAAATTTCTTTCTCTTTCTACTGATAATAACCGCGTTTCTTTATCTCCTTTTATTTCCGAGTTACGCGTTTTTAAGTTGAAGTATGTTTTTAAAAATTGTAAATTTTGGATGACGTTATTATTAGACTCATCAAATAACTGATATTGTATTAGCATTTTAGGCAAAAAATACTTTTATTATACAAAATTTCTTTCTCTTTCTACTGATAATAACCGCGTTTCTTTATCTCTTTTTTTCCGAGTTACGCGTTTTTAAGTTGAAGTATGTTTTTAAAAATTGTAAATTTTGGATGACGTTATTATTAGACTCATCAAATAACTGATATTGTATTAGCATTTTAGGCAAAAAATACTTTTATCATACAAAATTTCTTTCTCTTTCTACTGATAATAACCGCGTTTCTTTATCTCTTTTTTCTCCGAGTTACGCGTTTTTAAGTTGAAGTGTGTTTTTAAAAATTGTAAATTTTGGATCACGTTATTACTACACTCATCAAATAACTGATATTGTATTAGCATTTTAGGTAAAAAATACTTTTATTATACAAAATTTCTTTCTCTTTCTACTGATAATAACCGCGTTTCTTTATCTCCTTTTATTTCCGAGTTACGCGTTTTTAAGTTGAAGTATGTTTTTAAAAATTGTAAATTTTGGATGACGTTATTATTAGACTCATCAAATAACTGATATTGTATTAGCATTTTAGGCAAAAAATACTTTTATTATACAAAATTTCTTTCTCTTTCTACTGATAATAACCGCGTTTCTTTATCTCTTTTTTTTTCCGAGTTACGCGTTTTTAAGTTGAAGTATGTTTTTAAAAATTGTAAATTTTGGATGACGTTATTATTAGACTCATCAAATAACTGATATTGTATTAGCATTTTAGGCAAAAAACACTTTTCTTATACAAAATTTCTTTCTCTTTCTACTGATAATAACCGCGTTTCTTTATCTCTTTTTTTTTCCGAGTTACGCGTTTTTAAGTTGAAGTATGTTTTTAAAAATTGTAAATTTTGGATGACGTTATTATTAGACTCATCAAATAACTGATATTGTATTAGCATTTTAGGCAAAAAATACTTTTATCATACAAAATTTCTTTCTCTTTCTACTGATAATAACCGCGTTTCTTTATCTCTTTTTTCTCCGAGTTACGCGTTTTTAAGTTGAAGTGTGTTTTTAAAAATTGTAAATTTTGGATCACGTTATTACTACACTCATCAAATAACTGATATTGTATTAGCATTTTAGGTAAAAAATACTTTTATTATACAAAATTTCTTTCTCTTTCTACTGATAATAACCGCGTTTCTTTATCTCCTTTTATTTCCGAGTTACGCGTTTTTAAGTTGAAGTATGTTTTTAAAAATTGTAAATTTTGGATGACGTTATTATTAGACTCATCAAATAACTGATATTGTATTAGCATTTTAGGCAAAAAATACTTTTATTATACAAAATTTCTTTCTCTTTCTACTGATAATAACCGCGTTTCTTTATCTCTTTTTTTTTCCGAGTTACGCGTTTTTAAGTTGAAGTATGTTTTTAAAAATTGTAAATTTTGGATGACGTTATTATTAGACTCATCAAATAACTGATATTGTATTAGCATTTTAGGCAAAAAACACTTTTCTTATACAAAATTTCTTTCTCTTTCTACTGATAATAACCGCGTTTCTTTATCTTCTTTTATTTCCGAGTTACGCGTTTTTAAGTTGAAGTGTGTTTTTAAAAATTGTAAATTTTTGATAACGTTATTACTACCCTCATCAAATAACTGATATTGTATTAGCATTTTAGGCAAAAAACACTTTTCTTATACAAAATTTCTTTCTCTTTCTAGTAATAAAAACGTCGTTTCTTTATCTCTTTTTATTTCCGAGTTACGCGTTTTTAAGTTGAAGTGTGTTTTTAAAAATTGTAAATTTTGGATCACGTTATTACTACACTCATCAAATAACTGATATTGTATTAGCATTTTAGGCAAAAAATACATTTTTTATACAAAATTTCTTTCTCTTTCTACTGATAAAAACCGCTTTTCTTTATCTCTTTTTGTTTCCGAGTTACACATTTTTAAGTTGAAGTGTGTTTTTAAAAATTGTAAATTTTGGATCACGTTATTACTACACTCATCAAATAACTGATATTGTATTAGCATTTTAGGCAAAAAATACTTTTCTTATACAAAATTTCTTTCTCTTTCTACTCATAAAAAGCGCGTTTCTTTATCTCTTTTTTCTCCGAGTTACGCGTTTTTAAGTTGAAGTGTGTTTTTAAAAATTGTAAATTTTGGATCACGTTATTACTACACTCATCAAATAACTGATATTGTATTAGCATTTTAGGTAAAAAATACTTTTATTATACAAAATTTCTTTCTCTTTCTACTGATAATAACCGCGTTTCTTTATCTCCTTTTATTTCCGAGTTACGCGTTTTTAAGTTGAAGTATGTTTTTAAAAATTGTAAATTTTGGATGACGTTATTATTAGACTCATCAAATAACTGATATTGTATTAGCATTTTAGGCAAAAAATACTTTTATTATACAAAATTTCTTTCTCTTTCTACTGATAATAACCGCGTTTCTTTATCTCCTTTTATTTCCGAGTTACGCGTTTTTAAGTTGAAGTATGTTTTTAAAAATTGTAAATTTTGGATGACGTTATTATTAGACTCATCAAATAACTGATATTGTATTAGCATTTTAGGCAAAAAATACTTTTATTATACAAAATTTCTTTCTCTTTCTACTGATAATAACCGCGTTTCTTTATCTCTTTTTTTCCGAGTTACGCGTTTTTAAGTTGAAGTATGTTTTTAAAAATTGTAAATTTTGGATGACGTTATTATTAGACTCATCAAATAACTGATATTGTATTAGCATTTTAGGCAAAAAATACTTTTATCATACAAAATTTCTTTCTCTTTCTACTGATAATAACCGCGTTTCTTTATCTCTTTTTTCTCCGAGTTACGCGTTTTTAAGTTGAAGTGTGTTTTTAAAAATTGTAAATTTTGGATCACGTTATTACTACACTCATCAAATAACTGATATTGTATTAGCATTTTAGGTAAAAAATACTTTTATTATACAAAATTTCTTTCTCTTTCTACTGATAATAACCGCGTTTCTTTATCTCCTTTTATTTCCGAGTTACGCGTTTTTAAGTTGAAGTATGTTTTTAAAAATTGTAAATTTTGGATGACGTTATTATTAGACTCATCAAATAACTGATATTGTATTAGCATTTTAGGCAAAAAATACTTTTATTATACAAAATTTCTTTCTCTTTCTACTGATAATAACCGCGTTTTTTTATCTCTTTTTTTTCCGAGTTACGCGTTTTTAAGTTGAAGTGTGTTCTTAAAAATTGTAAATTTTGGATCACGTTATTACTACCCTCATCAAATAACTGAAATTGTATTGGAATTTTAGGCAAAAAATACTTTTATCATACAAAATTTCTTTCTCTTTCTAGTAATAAAAACCTCGTTTCTTTATCTCTTTTTATTTCCGAGTTACGCGTTTTTAAGTTGAAGTGTATTTTTAAAAATTGAAAAATTTGGATCACGTTATTACAACACTCATCAAATAACTGATATTGTATTAGCATTTTAGGCAAAAACTACTTTTATTATACAAAATTTCTTTCTCTTTCTAGTAATAAAAACGTTTCTTTATCTCTTTTTATTTCAGAGTTACGCGTTTTTAAATTGAAGCTTGTTTTTAAAAATTGTAAATTTTTGATGACGTTATTACTAGCCTCATCAAATAACTGATATGGTATTAGTATTTTAAGCGAAAAATACTTTTAATATATAAAATTTCCTTCTCTTTCTATTGTTCAGTACCACGTTTCTGTATCTCTTTTTATTTTCGAGTTACATGTTTTAAGTTGAAGTGTATTTTTAAAAATTCTAATTTCTTCATGACGTTATTACTACCTTGATCAAATAACTGATATTGTATTAGTATTTTCAGCAACAAATAGTTTTATTGTACAAAATTGCCTTCTCTTTTTTAGGTTTCTGTATCTCTATTTATTTCCGAGTTACACGTTTTTAAGATGAAGTGTGTTTTTAAAAATTGTAAATTTTTGATGACGTTATTACTGGCCTCATCAAATAACTGATATTTTATTAGTATTTTAGGTAAGAAATACTTTTCTTATATAAACTTTCTTTCTCTATCTATTGGTAAAAACCATGTTTCATTATCTCCTTTTATTTCCGAGTTACGTGTTTTTAAATTGAAGTGTGTTTTTAAAAATTTTAAATTTTTGATGACGTTATTATTCATCTTATCAAGTAACTCATATTATTTTAGAATTTTAGTAAACGATATTTTGTTTAAGTAAAATTTCTTTTTCTTTCTATTGATAAAAACCGCGTTTTTTTATCTCTTTTTATTTCCGAGTTACGCGTTTTTATGTTTAAGAGTGTTTTTAAAAATTGTAAATTTTTGATCACATTATTTGTCTCATCAAATAATTGATAGTATTTTACTAAATAAAAATGTAAGTTTTAGGAATTTTGTATAAAAAGCTACTCAATCATTACAGTAATAATAACAGAAAAAAAATTAAAGCAACAACATTTTTAGAAAACGATTTTTTTTAATGGCAATAAAGGTATTAAAATATCCATTAATCGGTAGAATTTAAAAAATATTTACTTATGATACCAAAGTATAATAACAATGAGTCAGATATAAAAAAAACAAAATAATTACAACGAATATCGAGGAAGTATCCTTCTTAATGGTACCCTTGAACAATGAAAGAAATACCGTAAATTGGTAATTACATTACCAATTGATTACATAGCTATATGATGGATTAATTTGTTATTTATTATAACATAGTTTTCAAGGTTTCTTAACCTAAGGTATATATTTATAAAAATCGAACAGAAATAAGTATGAGGAATATTTTATCTTTGATTTAGGTAATCTGCAGATAACATAAATTTAAAAATTGCACAAAAAGAAATTTCCCTTTTAACTAGCCCCACGTTGGACTGTTTGTAAATAAATAATTTTATTTTTATAACTAAAAATAAAATTTGTATAATAATTTCTTTTTGTGCATAATCTGTGAAAGTGTGAAATGTCGAATATAAAATAGAATAACGGATTTTAAATAACTTACATAATAAGAACTAAGCTGATGGAATTAAACTGCTAATCTTATAATTTCAAATTAAGTCACGTTCGTCGTGAATCGAAACGTCTTTGGTTTTCACGTTTTATACAGAGTTTATAGATGTGATAAAATTTTTGATCCCGTCATTACATGATACGGTCACTGAAAACTTTAAATGTACAATTTAATATATATCAAGTGTATGTTTAAATTTTCTACGAATAATATTTATTTTGCAAAATAATATTTTAAAAAAATGATATTATTTCAAATGGCAAATTTTATGACAGGGTAAAAATACAAAATTTTTCTGTTTTAATCAAAAAATGTTAATGGTTAGGCAATAAAAACCCAATAGTAGGTAATTATTGTATTGTTAAAGAAATATTTAATATTCCTAAATAGGACTGGTATCAATAGGTATAGTTTACACACTCTTGATTAATTCATTGAACTCTATTTTTTAATAATAATTAATTCTTTTAAATTATTTTTTTATACAGAGCAGGGCAAAAAAAGGCGCCAGTTATAAGTCCAATTTTGTCAAAATTTATCGACTGAACTTAGATTTAACATGTCATCTAATGAATGTCAGTACATTGATTTTTATATAATTACATGTACAATAATGCTGTATTTATAATAATTTAAAGTGAAAAGTTTTTATTATTCGCTGCGTGCTGAGTACAAGGTGGCGACAACTGAAACTATCCCAGCGCTCGTAGTGGTCAAAATTTCGTGAAATCTGGCTTTTGTCATTAATAAACACGTCAAAATTAAATATAAAAATGGTTCATAATAGTTGTTGTGTTGTAATTGCAAAAATACAGGGAGAAATAGCAAGTGCAGATTTTACACATTTTCAAGAGCTAGCTGGAAATTAGAGAAAAGAAAGAACTGGATAAATGCAGTGAGTAGAAAAAAGTAAGTAATGTATAACCTACCTCTGTAGTATGCTTACTTAGACGAATGTGTTTTATTCTACAATTATTCGATGTGATTAAATAAATTTTGCCACTATGTCTCAATTCCTTCACATCTCTAACGTAACCAGCCGCGACAAGTAGGTCAAGTTTGTCCACCAATTAGTTTTGTTTGTCCACCCACCGGTTAATTATAATTAATTAAGTACATTTTCAAAAATTGTGATATTGTGAAGTTGGCACACCATTTTTTGAATTTTGAAATTTTTTTTCGTTCATTCGTTTGTTTATCGTTAGACCAAGATTGTCCACCTAAAATTTTTGTTTATCCAAACATCATTTCAAAATCGACCATTTTGGTTTTATTTAATAAACACCTTAATTTTCAAAAATTCAAAAAAACTTTATAAGGTTTTTTATGGAAGGTCAAATAGCGCTTAATATAGCCTATCCAATTTTTTAAAACAACGTTTCGTCTTTGAAGGGCCAACATCAACTATTTTTTTTAATACGGACCCGTACACTTTATTTCAATATTGAAATCCCTTTTTTTTCATTATCCAACCATGTAGAATATTTAATTTTTGTACGTACTCTGGGAATTTTTCTTTTTTCTCTTTCTATCTACACTTAGTACGTTGTAATAGCATTAATAGGTTTTCTGTTACAGGGGTTAAACAAAAAATTATTGATTGAAATCTATAATTACCTATGTTATTTTTTTTAATTAAAAAATATATTAAAATCATTTTAATATCAGTGAAAAGAGAATAAAAAATTCTATAAGTGGGAGTTTTTCCAAAATTTTTGAGCTAGAATTGTGACCTTGAGAAAGGGGAAAGACCAAAAATGAGGAAAATTAAAAAAATCCTGATACTGTGGTCTCTCCCTTTTTTCACAACCACAATTTTTCATCTACAGTTTTGAAAAAATTCACACATATAGAATTTTTTTTCTCTCTCTATCTGCACTTAGTACATTTTAATAGCATCTATTGCTTTGTTGTTACAGGGGTTAAACAAAAAATTATTCAGTATAATCTACAACTACCTATGTTATTTTTTTTTTAATATATTAAAATTATTTTAATACTATTAAAAAGAGAGTAAAATATTCTATAAAAGAGAATTTTTTCAAACTTCTTAAGCAAAAAGAGGGACACCAAAATGAGAAAAAATATAGTTATGGTCTCTCCCTATTTTCACAACCACAATTTTTTATCTAAAATTTTGAAAAAATTCACTTAAATAGAATATATTTTTCTCCTTCTATCAACATTTAACGCGATTTAATAGTATAGATAGTTTTCTTGTTACAGGGGTTGAACCAAAAATTATTTAATGAAATCTACTATTTTCTAAGTTATTTTGTTTAACTAAAAAATATATTAAAATATATTTAATCCCATTAAAAAGCAAATAAAAAATTCTATAAATAGAAATTTTTTCAAAATTTTTAAGCCAAAATTGTGACCTTGAGAAAAGGGAGAGACCAAAATGAGAAAAAATATAGTTATGGTCTCTCCCTATTTTCACAACCACAATTTTTTATCTAAAATTTTGAAAAAATTGACTTATATAGAAAATTTTTTTCTCTTTCTATCAATATTTAACACGATTTAACAGTATCGATAGTTTTCTTGTTACAGGGGTTGAACAAAAAATTATTTAATGAAATCTACAATTATTTAAGTTATTTTGTTTAACTAAAAAATATATTAGAATCTATTTAATCCCATTAAAAAGAAAATAAAAAATTCTGTAAATGGGAATTTTTTCAAAATTTTGAAGCCAAAATTGTGACCTTTAGAAAAGGGAGAGACCAAAATGAGAAAAAATATAGTTATGGTCTCTCCCTATTTTCACAACCACAATTTTTTATCTAAAATATTGAAAAAATTCACTTATATAGAATATTTTTTTCTCTTTCTATCAACATTTAACACGATTTAATAGTATCGATAGTTTTCTTGTTACAGGGGTTGAACAAAAAATTATTTAATGAAATCTACAATTATCTAAGTTATTTTGTTTAACTAAAAAATATATTAGAATCTATTTAATCCCATTAAAAATAAAATAAAAAATTCTATAAATGGGAATTTTTTCAAAATTTTTAAGCCAAAATTGTGACCTTGAGAAAAGGGAGAGACCAAAATGAGAAAAAATATAGTTATGGACTCTCTCTATTTTCACAACCACAATTTTTTATCTAAAATTTTTAAAAAATTCACATATATAGAATATTTTTTTCTCTTTTTATCAACATTTAACACGTTTCAAAGATGAAATAAAAAGTACAAGTAGAGGTAATTAAAAAAAATATATTTAAGGATGGCCCTCCAAAGACGAAACGGTGTTTTACAAAATTGGATACGCTATGTGAAGCCATATTTAGCCATCAATAAAATCGCCAATTTCGGTTTTCTTAAATGTCTCGGAAACCGGACCTGATATTTTAATTTTGAAAAAATCTATTAATTCGTCTTGAAAATACACATCTTTTTTCCTATTTAACTGAAATTGGATCTATTTCGGTTAATGAGGTCTCTGTATACGCAAATTAAATTCGATCCACCCTGAATACTCCAAAGCCAATGAAAAAAATATTTATTTTGTTTCATAGTGTTATAATTTTGAACAAAAGAAGCTGAAGATTGTCTACTGGAATTTTATTTGTAGATGTTATAAAATAATTTATCTGTTCTCGTCCAGAGAATTTAACCAAATGAGAATTCTCTTTTTGTCCTTCGTTTTGAAATGGTGCTTGGACAAATAAAAATTTCAAAATTCAAAAAAGGATGTGCCAACTTTACTATATCACAATTTTTTAAAAGTAATATAATTAATTATAATTAACCGGTGGGTGGTTAAGTAAAATCCAGAATCGATTCATTACTATTCATGCGCTCTACGTCAGGTATGAATTAGTTCGGAATCGGTTCAGAATCTATCCCGCGAAAAAAGCTATTGTCACTATCTACTTGACGTGACGTTTCAATAGCTAAGGAATCTCGAGAAATTTTGACAAAATTAGACTTAGAAAAATTACTGCTGCCTTTCTTCTGTCCTGCTCTATATATGATATAATTAATTTATAATCTCTGTTACTTAAAAATAAGTTGTATTTTCGATAAATAATTTGAGTATTTCGATTATCAATTGTGGATAACTATATCATTAAAAATCCATTAATAAATTCCTTGGACGCTTCGATTTAATACATTAAATGACCCCTTTGTTATATCCATTAGTATATTATAGTCATTTTTGTCTTGATAATAGTTATTGCATCAAAAACATATTATTGGCTTAAATTTACATACGTATTTAGATGCAATATCTGATCCGTACAAATATGTAGAATTAAAAAGTTTTTTCTAACAAAAATTTCGAGTTATTTTAGAACTTTCCACTTATATTTTCGAGCATTCAGAAAAATTTTCCGCTATCCGGAACAAAAACCCAAATGGTGAAATGAAGGTCTAACCCATCGGAAACATGAATTATCGCAAGCTTGAAGATATTATCAGTGTAAAAAAGAAGAAATAGGAACTCTGCCCTAGAGAATATGAACGATTGATTCAATTATTGGATTCCAATAAAGCAAGCATCAAGTTCATCAAAAAATCTTCGTGGCGCTGCTTCCTGGAGGAACATTTGGCGGTTGATCCTTGAGGTACATTTGGCGGTTGATGCTTGAGGCGTTGTATAAAAGGTTACCGCTATTAAAGTCGAGTTATTATTAGTCCATTTTATAGATCAATATCATTGAATCTATGTCATTAAAGTGAAATAGTCTAATGTGAACATATTCAACGACATTGCCGCAATGAAAGACCGTTTTGTGTCTGTTTTTGAGGTTAGTTGTGTTATTGGTCCACAATCCTTCCACAAACAGAAACGAAAATGCGAAAACTCAATTGAACAAGCTATAAGTAAATTACAAAAAATATTAGATCAGTGCAAAGAACCCGAGGATGATGAATTTGATCTTTTTGGTAAAAGGGTAGCATATTTTCACTGCACTCTGAACTCTGAAAACTATGAATTGTAGTACTTGAACTTTCTAGCGACGTTGAGGTAGGTCTAGTGGTTCGCACCGTTTCAGCCTCTTTCGCGGTTGTTGGATAAGCAAATCCGTAGCCAACACGTTAGGGTGAACACTTAGTTTTTCTTGATATCGCAGGATTGTTTTGGCACATTATTTAATAACTGCTGGGATCTGTAGATCGTGGTTAAGCACATGATTTAGTATGAACCAGGGGGTGTTTGTTGCAGCTCTGAGTAGTTTTGATTGGAACCGTTGTATTTTCATGATGTTTGAATTGCTGGCTGTACCCCAGAGTTGTACCCCATATGACCATAGTGGTTTTATTATGGACTTATATACCAGAATTTTGTTGCCTAGTGATAGGACAAGCGACCTATGAGCCAGTAAATTTTCCTATACAGAAAGCCAAGTTGTAATCTTTTAAACCAAATATGTTTTGCCCAAGTGAGACGTCTGTCAAGATGGATTCCCAGGTATTTTACCTCATTCTTTTGGGGCAGGATGTTACCGTTCAACGGGACTGCCAGGCACGTTTCTCTTCTTAGAGTAAATGAAATGTTACATGCACATATTCTATCGTATTGGCTTTTATATGCCAGTTCTTCATCCACAGCTCGATCTCACCGAGGTGTATTTGTAGGTTCCTGGAGGCGGTAAAAGGGTTACTGTGTGATGGTAGCTAAAACAGTGTATCTATTTGTCGGTATATCAGCAGTATATAGTAAGTATAGTATAGGTCCTAGCACGCTACCTTACGGTACCCCAGCTTTTATAGGATTTAGATGAGTATAGGATTCGCGGTATTTTACTTGGAAGTATCTCTCTGTCAGGTAGGACTTTAGTATTACATAGAAGATGTATGGTAGGTTCTTCCTGATTTTGTATAGAAGCCCATCAGACCAGAACTTGTCAAAAGCTTGGGTGATATCTATAAAGGCTGCAGAACAGTATTTTTTTATATTCTAGGGCACTGCGTATTTCATTAGCAACTCTTTTAACCTGTTCAATGATTACATGCTCATTTCTGAAGCCAAACTGATGATTTAGTATTAGGTTCTTTTCTTCCAATACTGGATTTAGCATTTGAAGGAAGATTTTTCAAAAAAATTTGACAATATTGGTAAGAGGCTAATAGGTCTGTATGATCTGACATCTGCTGGATCTTTTCCGAGTTTTTGTATTAGTATTATCTGCGCTACTTTCCATTGTGATGGAAAGTGACCTGAGTGATTTGCCATCTCCTCCTAAGTTTACGTTTGTCTTCAATTAACTGTTTGATATATTCAGGGTATATAGTTGTTCGGCCAGTATTGTGTACTTCAGGAGTTGCTTTGCAGCCTGCCGTTTGAATTAAAGTGTAGCATATCAATTAAAAAAAATGCCGCTTGAAGGGGAACTTGTATGTCAAGAAAAATTCCAATCTGTGCTAACTCAAAAACGGCTACTGCAAATTGTTCTTATGTTACCCTTACCATTTTGTTTTTTGATGAACTGAATCCATAAAATTTGCTAGTGGATATCCGTTATAGCTATATGTTTTCATTTCACTTTGTTTCCTTTTCTCCCATACCATTTTTTTCACCACGATCATCACAGCAGTCGCTAATATCTGCAGTTTTGTTCTGTAAGATCTGTAGTTTTGGTAGTGATATTTTCTACGGCTTGATTTCTATTATTTTGAGGCGGAATTGGGAGTTTGGTAACCTCTTCAGCAGCAAATGCTCTTCCCAGTTTTGTCCAAATATTTCATTAATGTCCTGTATTATCACAACTTTTCCAGGATTGTTTTTTAGTCAGTTTTGGACTACCAAAATCAAAGTTAAAAAGTTGTAAATGGTGGGAAGTATTTAGGGGAATTGCTAAAATGTGCACGTTGCTGTTCCTTCCAATTAAAAGTGAATCTAATTTTTTAACAGGTGTTAAATGGCTTTGCAAATTAGTAAGTCATTCTTTGTTCGCTTTGTATATTTTTAAAAATGTGTAAACCATATTGGTGCAAATATGTCGCTTTGTATCCATCCTAAAAAATGTGTAACTACTACAGTTTCATGTGTTAAACCTCTTGAGAAGTTTGAATTATTTTCCACACGGGGGCTATCTTGTTCGGCAGATGAGAGGATTCCTACCAGTTTTTTACTGATTCCGTTCTCGTCGCAATTAAAAATTCTGCTAGGAAAGAATTGGTGAAAGTCAAAGATTGAAGACTTTATTTTTACTTCATTAAATACAAATGTTGGGCTCAAAAAGTTAGATACCCAGCCAATTGTTTTTCCTAAGAAATCATATAGGGAATACTATTTTTACCAGAATATTGATAGGGAAGATGTCTAAAAGTAGATAGTGTCCCCCTTCAGAACAATGTCCCTAGAAAAGTTAGTAGATTTTCTCCTAGATTAACCTTGAGACCCACCCAAACGAACCCGCCCAGCATGACGCAGCCACCTATCTACAGACATCCACAGAGGTCTGTAGACCTATGTAGACGTCTGAAGTATGTCCAAAGTACGTCATCTGTAGACCTCTGTAGACAGGTGGCTGCGTCATTCTGAGCGGGTCCGTTTCTGTGAGTCTCAAGGTCAATCTGGGGGAAAATCTAGTAACTTTTCTAGGGAGATTGTTCTGAAGGGGGACATTATCTACTTTCAGACATCTTCCTTATAAATATTCTAAGAGAAATAGTATTCCTCATACGATTTCTGTAGACCTCTCTTGACCTCTGTAGACGTCTGAAGTATGTCCAAAGTACGTCTTCAGTAGACCTTTGTAGATAGGTGGCTTCGTCATGCTGGCAGGTTCATTTGGATTGGTCTCAAGGTCAATCTGGGGGAAAATCTAGTAACTTTTCTAGGGAGATTGTTCTGAAGGGGGACACTATCTACTTCTGAAGTTATGAATAATTATATACTCTTCTAATTCTTATTCTTGCCTTCAGAGTAAACATTAGTTTAAATATACCTAGATAATATAAGAATTTTGTTGGACTGGTATTTTTTATATCCTTCTGTATCCAAGATTGCAAATTCAAACGTGCATGCGCACCAGTAAACAATATATTCAACCTAATCCAAATTATCTAGTCTGAAAAAATATCTATTTGCGTTAAAAAGCATTTGACATATTATAAAACATCGGGAAAAAGTGATTTATGCTCCATTTTGATTTTACCAAAACTGTAAGTTTTTTCAGGATGTGAAAAGATTGTTTCATTACATATTTATAAAAAAGTTTTCTTTTATCTATTGTTTTTGTTAACACGCCGCTGCCAGTATAAAAAAAATGTATGCATCCTAACCCAACGAGAACAATTTGCGTGTTAATGACCTATACCAATCGGGTACAATTAACCTATCATCCGTTATCAAATTATCGAATTGAAACAAGCCCAGAACGCTCATTAAAAAAATTATACAATAGCGAATTGTACTAAATCTCGATGTTGTTACTGTTAACGTAATTAGAGTGCAATTAACGATGAGAAAACAATCGAGTGTTGGGATATATCAATTACGTGAGAATCTGGTATCACCTATTTGCCCCCTTATTGCTCTATTGGTTTTACAAGTGTTCTTTTTCTTTAAATTATAAAATTTATAATGAAATGTTATTTTATATTTTAATTTTTATTGTTACATATTAAACAGCTGGAGTGAACAGCAGAAAATAGACAGTTGACATCACAATATCATAACACATGGTGCAAAGTTTAAACCATAAGATAAAGAAACTGCCACAAACTTTGATTTTGATGGGTTTAAATAAAATCTACGTTCACCCAAAATTACATCAACTTCATTGTTAATTGAAATATTGTATGTATTCATTTTAATGATGTCTTTTGGGACAGAACTAAATAACTGAGAAGGGGGCATTACCCGTCAGTGCCAGATGTTTGGCAGATATTCGCCAGATATGACATGTGACCGGAAGTGCTCATTTGTACCGGCATTTCATATCTACTAGGTCTTCGCTATAGAATTGTGTGCAAGAGAGTTGGCAAATCAACATCTTGTTAATAAAAATATTTACATTTTGTCGGACAGCCAGGCAGCTTTAAAAGCACTGAGCTCCAACCGTCAGGACTCGAAGCTAGTGTGGAACTGCATCGAATCATTGGATCGCATTGCTACCGGTAACAGAGTAATCCTACTTTGGGTACCTGGGCACGAAGGGGTGGATGGAAATGAGAAAGCCGACACTCTTGCGCAGAATCCGAGTTCATTGGATCGGAACCATATTTCAGCATAACCAAAAGCAGTGAAAAAGACAATATCTGGAAATGGACCGAAAGGAAAACCCTCCAGAACTGAAAAGATATTCCTGGGTTAGCTCACTCTAAGGCTTTCATAGTCAAACCCTCAGGAAGCACTCTATCGCAGATCCTAGAATGGAGCAGAAGTGATCTACGCATAGTAATTGGACTGCTTACAGGATACTGTCGTCTGCGTTACCATCTGAAGAATCTAGGTCTGAGTCAAAAATCGGACTGTCGCTTCTGTGGCGTGGAAGACGAAACGGCGCAGCATATTTTATGCTCCTGTCCTGCCCTGGAGATGAATAGGCTTCATACGTTTGCTTGAACCTACATATTAAACAATTATATTCTAATCAAGTATGCGTTTATTTACATCGCAATAAGGAATTGATAGGAGCTATAATAACAACCATGTGTGGGGAGTGGTTGCAGTGAAGCAGTTTTTTTAAATTATTTCTAAGTAAAATTTTTACTCAATGTCACTCTTATTACTCTCTGAATCAAATTTATTGGCTGTTCATAGTTATCTTCATCATGTAAATTATCATCCTCGTCATCAGCACTGACCAAGTCAGTGTTGCTGTATCCATGTCCAGCGCAGTTGGTGCACATTGTTGAGCACCGAAGGCAAATTCTTAGACATTCATAGTTGTTAAGACACTTTCATGTGCAATATCAAGAAATTATGTGTTAAAGTGTTCCGGAGCAGCAGGATGAGATGTTGCTCTTGGACGTAGGTGCCCGCTGATTTTTTTCCATTCCCATAAAAGATGGTATTTTTGCAACCACGTCATATCTGGACTCTGAAAGAATGCTCTTTTGTAGCTGTTGCGGCAGTTTTCAAGTACGTTTGATAACCTAAGGCATCTAAAGTTTGGTATTTTTTGCTCAGTACATCGCAAGAAAAATTCTTTGGCAACATAAGCGATATCATCAGTCTAGGCATTTGGCTTGTTGAAATGAAGTAATTTTCCCCTCAGTTCCACATTGTAAAAATTCAAACTAAAATTCCTACATAGAAGTCGCCCTTAGCGACCGCCAGTTTAAAAATTATTGATTCAAATATTTTATCCGATAAATCTTAATCGCGCTTGTTCGCCGCCTCCCGAACCACCGCGAAAAGTTTTTTTATATAACCTGTATCGACGTAACAATCGATCTCTTTTTGTGAAAAGTGCCTGACGAGTCCGATCGCTCGCTGTTCTGTATTCTGCAATCTGTAAGTTTTTTTCAATCTTGCGTAAGTGTAACTACACGGAAAAAAATGACTCAGAACGACGATCCTTTAAAACTGTATCATATACTGGGTATATAAAATTCCAATATTCTCTATATAATGTTTCATTGAAACAGAACCCCTGTCAGATACTGATAAAGAAATAAATCTTACTAGAAATCGTTGTCTAAAGGCAGAGTTTTGGCATATCAACTTAAAAATACATTGTATACGCATTATATGCTCAGTCCTACAGGAAATTTCGCATACTCATTATATTCTCGTCAGATGAATGGAAGATTCACAGCAATTTAAGGTTATCTTCTGGTGTTCTAAAACAGACTCCTTTCTGAATTTTCTTGTGCCGAACGCGCACGGTGATGTACGAATCAAATACGAGTCGGGTCAACGCCTCATTTCCACAATTGGAATCATTTGTTAATTGGTAGTGTTCGGAGAGTGATATGTTATGAACATTACGTTATATTCCCTAAAGCGTTGAAAATGGAAAAGTTTTTGAGACATTGAATTTAGACGAAGAATACGTTTAACGGGTTTTTTGGGTAAGTACAGCACAATATAATATTATCCCAGTTCAATTCCTCGTTGTCGCATAATCTGAACTAAATTTCTTTACAAAATTTGTAATAACTTCCTTTACAAAATATTCTGTGAAGAAATTCTGGCCAAAAAATTAACATTTTTCCGAACAGAAGGGAGTTAAGGGAGAAAAATAGGGAGTTACTTTTTCCCAAAGTGAGTAATTTCAGAATGTTAACAAATATGTTTTATTTTTTGTAGGATTTCGAAGATTATTTGAAAAAATCAATTGATGGAAGCTGCAAAATCAAATAGACATTTTGAAAATCTGCAAATGTACGAGGTGTTCAATTTATATATCGAGGTTGATGCCAGTGTCAAGTAGACTTGATAACGCTGCACTCTCAAAAACTAGGAAGGAAGATCACATCGTAAATAATCAATTTTTCCATCAGTTCTCCGAATAGATCTAATGTATCTACCCTTTAATGACAATAACAATACTGATACTATCTATATATACTTTCTTTTTAAGTTCTTTATTTGTTAAAAAAAAGAAACGCCTGTTTAATAAAATATTAGGTAGGTTCAGCATTCTTTTACAGATATGTTTATGTTACTGAAAAAAGTATTATGTTTGTTTTATTTTTGTTTTATTTTTGATTTAATTTCATCAACAATAATGGATTATTTCAAAGAATTTATCGTTCAATAAATATTTTTAAAGATCAAATTCTTTTTTGTTACATTCATCTGCTATATTTATGTACTTACCTATATATGTTTCTATATACAGGGTGAATCGGGAGGAATTGACCAAACTCTATGAGTACATTCTATACACATGAAAATAATTTAAAAAACTTATGATTACAATGTTAAATTCTTTTTTTTAATTATTTTTATGTGTAGAATATACTTATTAGATTTTGGTCCGTTCCCCCATAATCACTCTGTATTTATAAGAGCAGATCAATTTCGGCCAGATAAACGAGATCACTAGCCTCATATGACAAGATTGCTAGCTTTATATAACAAGATTACTAGTTTCATATGACGAGACTGCGAGCTTTATACGACGAGGCTACTAGAATAATATGACGAGATTATAAGCTTTATATGACAAGATTTTTATTTTCACATGCCCAGGTTACTAAATTAGTAGAACGGGGTTTTTAGCTTAATTTGCCAAGAGTATCTGATCCTCTAGCCTGGTTGTTTGGGAATATATGAAAGTAGTTTAGTTCTAGGATACCAAAGCATATTTGGAACAGGTGACTCCGTCGGATTGTTTTAGAAGTGCATTCTTCTGTCACGCCGGGTATATGACATTCAGCTAATAAGTATATGAATTTCGTATACTAAGTATCGGATTTTTTTTCCGTGTATTATTGAGGGGTGTCGCGATGTTGCCACCTCTATCATAATAAAATTCTAACTAATATTTGAATATCAATTAATGTAAAATTTATTCAATTATTTATATCTGTTGTGCCATTCTTTGTTCGGGTTGGTTGGATAGGAGAGATTTTTTAAATAAACAGTTCTTTTTGAGCATAATAACATAGTGCTTCTGCAACTGGTCCTTCGAAGTTTCCTCTTTAACTTAAAACTAATGAAGTGAAGAAAACCATAAAATTACAAACTATAAAAATATACGAACCAGAACTTAACTTAAAAAGTTTACTTCTTCGCTTTGTACTTCCTTAAGAGGGGTAGTTTTTCTTTCCTATATATTTTAGACATAAAATCACAATAAAACAGGCAACAGAATTGTTTTCATTTCTCCTAAAGCCTCGTTTCCATTGGGCACAATTATCAGATCTTATATGAGAAACTATATAATTTGACAAGTTGTGATACAGATAGCTCACACATGCGCGCAGACTTTTTGTATGAGTACACGCCGCGTTCATTGTTCTGCATACATTTTGTAAGTAAATATTATTTATACCTGACAAATCTCGGAGCTTTTATTTCTATCGGGGGAAGGTAAAATTCTTAAAAAACTAATATTTGCGACGTCAAGTCGAAGGATTATAATGGTGATACATACCAAGCTGCTTTTCGACATTCTGTGAGATTACATCAATGATGTAAATGATTCGCCTGTTGCCAAAAATCTCAAAGTTACTGTCAATTAGTCGGATGGAGGTATGAATTTTTGAAAGTTGGTATCCGTTTTGACTATATGCGGTGCAACTTTTTGCAAAAGATAGTTAAAGTCACCAAGTCCCACATGTTCTTAAAAACAGCTCTGTCCTCTAATGTTAGTTCGGTTATTGGCATGTTATATGCTCCATGGGTTTCCCTGCATTTCAAAAATTGACGTTGACGACGCTTGTTTTTTACCTCTCGCCATTCAGATAAGAGATGTATAGTGTGGAATGAGCTTAACCCTAGCCTCCTGAGAGTTATATATGGTTCATGTTTTGATAGTTAGTTGACATATAATACGCTGTCAATAAAGTATATTAAGATATGTTCTAATAACTTAGAATCGGTTTGGAAAATATACTTTATTGACAGCGTATTATAAGTCAACTAACTATCAAACATGAACCATATATAACTCTCAGGAGGCTAGGGTTAAGCTCATTCCACACCTCCCCCACGAGTTTTATTTGGATAATTACAAAAAATAAGTAGGTAAATTAATTTATTTTTATAAGGTATCTTCTATTTCTAACGTAAACTCGCCCGCTTGCACATTTTACTAAATATCTTCTGTGACTTTTAATTTCCAATATCTCTCCAATTTTATCCCATAATTTAGTTCTGGCATCTTGTACTCGTACTCTAGATCCAACTCTAAATGGCGGTAAGTCTTTGGCATTTTTATTATACAGGTTGATCAACTTGCTATGTTGTTCTGCTGCTCGTTTGTCACATATCTCTGCAACATTTTGCCATTCTTCCTTAAACGATTTATAATGAGCAGGTACTAGAGATATTATGGGATGTCCAAATAAAACTTGAGAAGGTGACCTTCCATCCGACTTTGGCGTATTTGTCCATTCAATTAATCCGGCGAAAAACTTGTCTTTGTCCAATTCGCCTCCACTTATACATTTTTTTATCAAACTCTTCATTGCTTTTACTCCTGCTTCTGCATGTCCGTTACTTTAGGGATAATATGGGCTTGATGGACAGTGCACGACGTTTCATTTTTTTAGAAATGATCTAAACTCACTTGAACCAAATTGTGGTCCATTATCAGATCGAAGACGTAGTGGAACTCCAGTATCAGAAAAAATCTTCCTCATATCATGTATTATTGAAGCACTGTTCGGATCCCTGGTCCCGTAATGGCATATAACAGGCCATCTAGACAATCTGTCGATATACACCATGTATTTCATTCCTCCACAAGAAAAAAGATCGGCTGATACATCTTGAAACGGAAATGCTGGAAGCGGATCGGACATGCAAGTTTCTTTTTGTAAAGGTCTAGAAATTTGGCAAAACTCACATACTTCTACCATGTTTTGGATATCATTATTCATATTTGGCCAGAACACTGTTTGTCAGAGCACCAATAGGATTAACAAGTTCGGGTGATGAGTTTTGTAGGAGAGGTGATGAAGCATTAGCTGATATTTGTAATATTGAAAAAGTGGTCGACGATATTCTTGTATATAATGAAACTTTTTCTGATCACTATAAAAAGATGGGGAGGTGTGGAATCAGCTTAACCCTAGCCTTCTGAGAGTTATATATGTTTCATGTTTGATAGTTAGTTGACATATAATACGCTGTCAATAAAGTATATTTTCCAAAACGATTCTAAGTTATTAGAACATATCTCATATAGGAATCATGCTAAAAATTGGGTAGTGAGTTTTCAATGAATACACACGTTTTAGGGTCCCTGGAGCTTCCTGGATAAATTTTTCGATTTGTTCCTTCGTTAAAATCTTAGATTTATTTGCCATATAACCTTGAGCTTGCCGTTTCAATAAAGAACGAAGTTTTAAATATGTAGATATATCTATGTTGTGTTTAATTGCAAGGGTTGAATTCAACATTGCATAATTGGCCCATAATGTTGATGATTTCATCTTTAAACAAAGGAAATACACCATTAGAACAGTTTCCAAAAAAGAACTCGTATTTATACTCTTACAATAGTCCATAAAACGTGTATATGCATATTAGTACTCTTCTCTTGATTTCTTTGGCAGTAATTCTAATGAAGCAGTAGTCACTGCCTCAACCAGCTCTGGAGGAGACCCAAGCATCGAAAATTCATCATCACTTATCATTTTACACTGTTTTGCTTTCAAAAATACCAGCAATTAAATTTATATGAGTCAAGTTTGACAATTCAACATTAATACGTTTCCACAGTAATTAGTTGCCAAAAAACGATTTAGTTGCTCATACCGATCATGAGAAATCGCGAATACCGCTAGCTTTATATAAAGGTAGCGGAAAAATTTGAACAAAGTTAGCGAAATAGAAAAAAAAATACACTCGAATTAGTTGCTAATTAGTCATGAAAGAAACGATTTAGTTGCTTATACCGGTCACGAGCAGTTGCAAATACTGCTAGCTTTATATAATAAATAGATTCTTTTGCTTCTGCCATCATAACACCCCGGTTTTTTAGTATTCAGCATGTGAATAGAATTTGTTGCTGATCGGGATATTGATACATAAGATCATCCACTTAGGCAGCAACAAAATTGCAATTGAAAATCGGCCAGTTTCTTGCTTATTATTTGAGAACCAAATTAGCAATAAATTTTTACGCACATTTATAAAAAGATAGCGTTATTCGCGATTTCTCGTGATCAGTATTAGCAACTAAATCGTTTCTCTGGTAACTAATTAGCAATTAATTAGCAACTAATTCCAGTGTATTTTTTTTTTTCGATTTCGCTAACTTTGTTCAAATTTTTCCGCTACCATTATATTATTATAAAGCTAGCGGTATTCGCGATTTCTCGTGATCGGTATGAATAATTAAATCGTTTCTTTGGTTACTAATTAGCAATTAATTAGCAACTAATTCCAGTGTATTTTTTTTGATTCCGCTAACCTTTTACTGCCAGCTTGATGGAGCTCGCAACCAATTTTATTACGAATAATTGTGAATAAAATTATTCGCAATTTTTTCAAAATTAATTAATATCTGTCGAATTTTAAACGATTTGCGGAAAAATAGTATGTTTCCCTCGTAGGAAAAGCCACATTCCTGGACTCTCCTGGAGTCGTCCAGGAATGTTAGACTTTTCCTACTCGGTAAACAATGTTTATTTTCATGTTTTGTGGAGTAGGTTCTCGGATTATTAGAAATTCTCTAAAATTCTAAAAAAATAATTATTTTTTTTTAAATTTCATCAATTTTAATTAATAGTTTCGACCACATTCTGAAACAAATTTGGAATCCATTGATTTAATAGAGTCTTGTATATTATATAAGATCTAATATATAATACGATCTTAATCTCATCAGTAATTAGTTCAAAGTAAACTCAATTCCAGTTCAATAGAATCGTTTGAAATTATATCAAGTTTCAGAGATGCAAAGCAATATCGCATCTTAATAAGTGTAATTATTATGTGCACTAATTAACATCAATTGGTACGTTTCTAATAACGTATATTGCCAAAGGCGTAACGTCTAAAATTTATAAGATAAATAAATAATTTTTCCTAAAATAAAAAAAAATTACCCTCCGATTCATCCGTATAAAATAACTAAAATTATTAAATCGAAGAATAAAAATTACTCCTAATCAATTTTTTTAAATACTTTGGGGAAGATCATTTTTTATTTTCAAAATCTTTTACATTTTCATTATTTATTCAATTCTTAATAAAATATCAAAAATGTGGGTGGCTACACCTCCTCATTTTTTAAATTCAACATAAATCGTAATGCGCGCAGCGCGTTTAAAAAAAACCCATTTTCTATTTGAAGCTCATTTTTAATTTGACATTTTAATAGCAATTGTAAAAAAAAATATATTCCACTAATAATTAAAACTCCAAGTCACACCACAAGATTTATTCAAAGGTTTAAAAGTCAATTAAATTTGCGACATGTTTCGGCCAAACGAAGGCCATCATCGGGCCTACAATACAAACAATAAAAAACATACTCATAATGGGTTACTTCAAAACATAACAAAGAAATTATACATGGAATTAAAATTTGTTATGAAAATTAAACTTTAACATAGTAAAAAAAAATTATTTAAAAACTTTAACCAATACCTATTCACCCCTAAACTACTTAAAAAACACCAAATTGAATTTATTAGAGATGGTTGAAATCCCTTTCCAATAGTGATTTTATTTGTCTCAATGAACAACTTTATCCCACTCAAAATTATTTATTTTTAAATTTACGTTTCTAATTATTTCATTTATCTCATGCTTCGTCATTTTATAGGTTATCTTCTTCTTTTACCAATTTATTTTTCTTCTTTTACCAATTTTATCTTTTTATTTAATCTATTCTTTTACTTTACGCTTTTCTACTTGCGGTCTGTTACCGTTTCCCTATTTTTCCCTTTCAGTTCGTCTGTCTGTCATTTGTCATCCTCTCATTAGCTGCAGCATGGTATAATTTGTTACCGTTAATTTTTAAAAAACTTATCTTTCTCTTCTGAGTGCATCGTAGGATGTACTTTGATGCTTATCTTAAATATTGGTTAAAGTTTTTAATTTTTACTTTCCCGGACCCATCAAAGGGAAAGTATAGTGAACGAGTAAAAAAAATCGAGATATCGATGGAAATATCCATTTTGAGGTCCCTCAAGAAGATTGAAACCATTTCCAGCGTATGGTCTGTCTGTGTGTCTGTTTGTAATCTTCCACGATAACTGCCGAACCGTTTGACCAATCAAGCTGAAATTTGGTATGGAGTGTCGATGTGTGCCTAGAATGCGACCATTAGATTTTGGTTTAAATTATTACAGTATAAGGTCCTCAAGACCGACATTGATTAAATATACATGTGTCAATATTTTTCTTTTTTTAAATTTTATGGAGAAATAATACACTTTGGTGCAAAATATTGTACTACAAAGTTTTAGAGCATAAAATTCCCTACAACTTTTGTCTTAGGCATTTTCCAGAATTTCCAATATTTGCGCCACTAAAGGGCGCGTAAAAATGTGCATGTATGGTTTCTCTAGTTTTTCTTGATTTTGAGGACAAACAATACACTTTATTGCAAAATATTGTACTACAAAGTTTTAGAGCATAAAATTCCCTACAACTTTTGTCTTAGGCATTTTCCAGAATTTCCAATATTTCCGCCACTAGAGAGCGCGTAAAAAATGTGCATGTATGTTTTCTCTAGTTTTTCTTGATTTTGAGGACAAACAATACACGTTAGTGCAAAATATTGTAGGACAAAGTTTTAGAGCAGAAAATTCCGCACAACTTTTGTCTAAAGCTTGTTCTTGAATTTCCAATAGTTGCGCCACTAGAGGGCTCCTAAAAAGCGTGCATGTAGGTTTTCTCTAGTTTTTCTTGATTTTGAGGACAAACAATGCATTTTAGTGCAAAATTTTCTTGTGCAAAGTTGTAAAGCATAAAATTCCTTACAACTATTGTATGAAATTTTTTCCCGAATTCCAAATAGTTTTCACACATAATTTTAGGAGACCCTAATTGTAGCAGTGTGATATACATCGTGCGCATGCGCAGCTTATGTCATTATCAACATTGATATTATTCATCATCGACTCACTATTTTTAATGTTTTGCATAAATTAGAATTAGAATTTTGTAATTAAAATAATAATAATAATAAATAACATATTCTCTACGGTCGAGCCGGGAAAGTTCTGGGGTGACACAGCCGATTTTTTTTTATGTTAAAGTTTAATTTTCATAAAAAAATTTAATACCATATACAATTTCTTCGTTACGTTTGTAAGTAATCCATTATGAGTATGTTTTCTATTGTAATCCAATTTTAATGTTTGTAATGTAGGTCTGATGATGGCCATCGTTTGGCCGAAACATGTCTGTCGCTGATTTAATTCACTTTTAAACCTTTTAATAAATCTTGTGATATGACTTGGAGTTTTAATTATTCGTTGACAAACTTTTAAATTAAATAAATAATCTTAATTATTTTACATCAAACTATTTCTTATAAAGTTAGTTGACTTTTAACTTTATTTTTAATTTTAGTGAGCTCTAATGAAATACCTGAGAAACTTTTTTAATCTCAATTTACTTTTATGAACAAATATTAGAGCGACCAGAAAACTAACATTTAATTTATAGACAAAGAATGCACTCCTGTCATTTAAATTGAATATAAGAATTGTTACTTCGTGATTTTCCTTTTATAGCGGCATTTTGTAAAGAGATACTTCGTAAGCCTTTGATTTTACAAAAAAAGTGCTTTTCTGTTTGCTCGAGGCGAAATTTCAAATTACCGTTATCAGCATTTATAGAGTATGAAAATCCTTAAATTATAATAACTGGAAAGGTTCAATACGGGTTTTAATTAAATATTTGGGTAGATGCTTGTTATCTTGGACTTTTGTGTGTTATCTCATAAAAAAAGAAGGACCCACCTCTCAAAAGGAATAAAGGAAATCAAGAAGGGTCAATTATTATCATTTAATCAATAGCAAATAGTTTAAATAAATTTATTTAACATTATCGCTTAACATCTTACCAATAATAATCTCTCTAAGAGAATTAATTGATAATGAAAAGAAAAATAACTTTGACTGTCGCTACATATATTTATGAAATTTATTAAACAAAAATAAGAAATTTAAACTAATCTAGATACTTCAATAATATATAGAAATCTAAAAGAAAATTAATTTTACTTCTTATTAATTTAATCATCCAGGCAGCATGCAAACGACTCATAAGTAGTAGCAAAAGAAAAGATAATAGGCAATTGCTAATTTAAATGAAAATTAGAAATCACGCGGCAGAAGAACGAAGTAATAAAGTATTAAAAAAACGTAGGAATGCATTTATTTACAAGTTGACTCGAAAGTTGACAATTCAGGTAAAATGAATTTTGAATAAGCGCCTTAAAGTTTAACGAAAAGTCACAAAAGGATATTTAAATTTCCACAATATACTTTCATGGGAAAGAACAAAAAAACATAAAATTATAATAATTTAAAAAAATTAATAAGTATCTGGTAACCATGATGTTTAGATCAAAGGAGCACAAACAGATGAAACACTGAATAACTTCATATCCAAATGTAATCAGTTTTCCTCTGCAAATGGAAAAATGTCTTCGGTTGACCTGGTCTCAATCTTTCGGGCCCTCGGCTACAACTCGAGTGGATCAAACTAAAGAAAAAAAAATCCAGGATACTGATATGGAATTTGTAGTCGCCAGCTAAGTAAATATACCCCTCAGGCCTTCTCTGTAGATTCTACCCCAACCTAGCATAGGTAGAAAATATAGAATAAAAGACAACCTCAAAACATTTATTTGTTAGTTCTGAAATTTTTGACAGTCACCAAAAAAAAAATATGTAAGATTATCAAAAAAATTCTGTATGAAAATCATAAAAATCAAAAACCATTATTTGAACTAAATGTTATGCATTCAAGTCGATTATACATAGTTTGGTACCAACCTACACAACGACGTTCAGAAAATAAATAAATTTATAACACCTAAAAACATGTTTTCGTACCCGTACAATTTAAACCTAAATGTCTTTAACACAATATGAAAGGGGAGATATAACTCCATAACGTTACCGCTATTATAGTTTTTCTTAAAAATTAAAATGTTCATATCCAAAAAAAATAAGAAATTTAACTTCACCAAAGCTAGAAGAACTTCTCTGAAATGTAGTTTTCTTCGATTTCGGTGGGCCAATCACGAGAACCTAAAAATCTTGAGCTCCGCCTTACAAGAGTGACCTTCTGGGCCTCACACAAGAACCCTTAAAATAAGTAAAAGAACCCGATTTAACATAACTCTAATGAATTTAAATCCCTGTGGATCCTGTGTTAAATTTTAACCCAACCCTGTACCAATTTAATAAAAAAGTATTTATAAAATAAAGCAACTCAAAGAATTTACAATGAGTAATGTACAAATTAATCCCCCCCCTCCCCAGTCAAATACTTGTAGTAGTATTTTCTAAATTTATTAAAAATCCCAAATTGTAAAATATTAATATTTTCTTCCGGACTATAAAGGAAACTAAGAGATACTGTCAGGCATGTCAATACAAAAAATAATATAAATCTGACAAGATAATTAATTTTTTAATAAAATAAAGTGCCTTAAAACGGCTTTGTTTTTGCAAAATTATATTCAAACCATCCTTTGATTTCTAGTTAAGAACCAAACGATAATATGGTGCCTAACGTGGGGCGTCGTGTTATCGTTTGGTTCTTGAATGGAAATCAAAGGACGGTTTGAATATAATTTTGCAAAAACAAAGCTGTTTTAAGGCACTTTATTTTATTGAAAAATTAATTATCTTGTCAGATTCATATTATATAATTATTGACATACCTGACAGTATCTCAGTTTTTTTACCTCTCGCCCTTCAGATAAGAGAGGTATAGGAATCATGCTAAAAATTGGGTAGTGAGTTTTCAATGGATAAACACGTTTTAGGGTCCCTAGAATACGATTTTAATATTTTCGCGATGATGTCTGTGTGTGTTAGTGTGTGTGTGTGTGTTTGGATGGATGTTGTAGTAACGATAACTCAAAAACTACTGAATTAAAAACCTGAAATTTTTCACACACGATTCTTATACCCTAGATTAGATCTGATTAGATTTTGGTGCCAATCGCACAACCGGAAGTGGCAGTTGCTATGGGTGATGACGCTATTATTATACAAAACGGCAATAAAGTTTTACACATATATTTTGTATACCCTATAGTTTATTTTCATCTCATTAAAATTTTCGAAACTTTTGCCATTGTTGCCAGATTTACAAAAAAATAATTTTTTTTCATACTTTTTTGTGTCAACCTGTAAATTTTTGATTCAAAAATGGCGAGAGGTCATGTGCTGGCCACATCAGATTTTTTAAAAGTCCGAAAGAAAATATTAATATTTCTACAGTTTTGAGATTTTTAATAAATTTAGAAAATACTACAACATACTACTAATTGAATCAGATATTAAACAGCTATATAACAAGAAAAATGTGACAATACTTATAAAAATTCGCTATAACCCTACATATAAAATATTATATGCGTCCACCAAATACTAGAATAAGATTTATACAATTTATACATAATTAAAAAAAACATCCCTCCTTCGAGGGTGTCAAATGTAACACAGACTAAATCCCTTTAACTTTGGTTTATTCCCCTAGGAATTCTAAATGGGACTTCACCAGACAGCGATCAGAAAGAAAGCTAATTAAGTTATAATCCCGATACAGACGGCGTCGGATATAGATAATCCCAAAATTACTGCACTAAATCACAATTGGACGTAAATATCACCAAAACCTGTCACTTCGACATACATGGACGCGAATTTAGATAATCCCACTAATGGATGACTCAAAATGCCATTAAATCTTACAGATTCATTCAAAAATTTAAATTCAACTTTTCTTTTCCATCAAGCAAGCAAAAAAATGAGCTTTTCGGCAAGATGACACATGACCGCTGAAAACGGATATCCTGTCCAGAAAAATGTCAAGCACAGTCAAACAGACGCAGTAAGAGATACCAAACCCTCAAATCCACCTACAGGGCCCTCTACAACACAGGATGGCACGACCGCAGAATTCCCATCTCAATTTCAGAAGGTTATACCAAGACCCGCAAGTCAATTTAGACCCCACTTTAAACGTTCAACTATTCTAGATTCTGAGAAACAACAAAACCTTATTGTCTACGGACCCAAATACGGGTCTAGAGCTGACGTCATAAGGAACCTCCATGGTTTATGTCGCGAAAACACACCCTACAGTGTAGCGCACTCCAATCGCACAACGATCATAGCTGACTCCGAACATAGCAACAAACCTATGAACGAGCTAAACCGAACACTCTCCGCGTTGATTTGTCTGGCATGACCGGTGGTGTCAGAGGCCAAAATAAAAGAAGATGAACAAAATCCAGCTACTGACAATTATGTATACAAACCGTTCTTTAATTAATCGATCAAAAATATTGTTATAAATGGAAATAAGAGAATAATTACAACCAGGATGAAAAGGAATACCAATGGCCCAAGTAAGAAACAAAATGAAACATTTACTGGCTGTAAAGAATCTTAAAAACCCCTACCAATCCCAGAATAATTTCATATTTTATAACCCCAAGGAGGTCGTTTATCCTCCTAGTTTTATTACTCACTACAATAAAATGTTTTAGGATACTACACCAAGGAAACATTGAAAAATGTACCCCAACAGATCCTAGGATCTGTTCAAACTAAATCAGACCAAAATACTAATTGGAACTAAATACAATTTGGAACTAAAAATGCAAAATTACCAAATTCCAACATTTCTGATTAAAAACCTGCTGAAAATATGAAAATTATCTGCTTCAAACTCAAGGTAAGCGCAGTTGTCTTAGTGCGGAAATTGAACCATTCCACAAAGTCAAAAACGTTTAAATGTCTTCTCTCGTAATTCCTGTAATATCAATTTTGACATTCAATGGTTGACAGAAATAATTTAACGTCAAAGGAGATTAAAGGCGCTACATATACCTTGGTGTTAGTGTTTACTTTTTCCAGACCTCCGTATGGGTAATTTCTTATCCTGAAATAAATGGCTTTGGATGTGTCTGCGTTAATCTCAATTTTCCACTTTGCAAACCAATCCTCTAATTCATCCAAGTGGTCTTGCAAGTATTCTCTACCAAGGTGAGGTCTTAGGCTGCGCGCCATGATTATTGTGTCATTTATTGTGTCATCTGCATACAAGCTAAGCATTGTGTAAGGTGATCAATGAATATCAGAAGTGTATATGGTATATAATTGGGGCGAAAGTACTGCCCCTTAAGGCACTTCTGCTTCCAGTAGTCCATAATCTGATTGGACATCACGGAGTAACCTTAAATAATAATATATCGTAGTTCATTAAACTAGTTTTAATTTAAAAAATATAAATGTGAAGACTAGAGGTATACGTAACGTGATAATACAAGGTAACACCGACAGGTTGAACGCCGGTCGTTGCCCATAGGTCAGGAACTGTTTATTATTGAGTTTGCATATATAGTTTATTTCTTTCAGAGAGTTCAGTCATTCTTGATTCGTTATTCATTCTTTATTCTTTATTCGTTATTCATTCTTTATTCATGATTCGTTATTCATTCTTGATTCATTATCGACGAGTTATCGATTTCTTATATTGTAGTAAGCATCTACCAGTGAATACATTTGGTGTTGAAAGTATCTACTGTTTATCTTCCTAACATTGAGATACTCTACATGGTTACCTTACTATCCCACATCACATGGCGATCCTAGACCATTACATTACACTAGATGACACATGTCCCATTTTGATTCTGAAATACCCTTAAGATACAAATGAGTAAATGAGGAAGGAGGATAATAGGTTTTGTGTACCTGATCTCTATTATTTTATAGACGAATGCGTTTGAGACATTCAGAAACACAGTTCCCGTCGTCTGTCTGATGTTGTAACCCTGGCCTACGTTTCAGCCAAATTGCTGAGCTGGTATGACATTTAAGTTCAGTCTCGTTAGAAAGACGTTTCGCGATCTTTCTAATGGTCGGGAGTATGCTGATTGGTCTATAATTTTACCTGGTTTGGGCACCATGATAACGTCTGCTTTTTCCACATTTTTGGGAAATACCTGGACCCGAACAGTTGCTTTGTTGGGACAGTATTTTAACATCCTGATATGAACTTGATTATATACCTCAGTTATTCTAGTAAACTGTGGGATATGGGCAAGTCCATTGGACCATTAACAGAGTTCAGAACAGTTTCCTCGACTTCGTCAACGAAATTTTCATCCTCATCCTCATGTTGGTTTAGCATGCATTCTCTCTCTAAGGTATTTTTGAAAGCGTCTGCTTTTTCCCTTTCGGTCTTGCCGCGTAAAGGAGGGACCGGTTTCCTGTGCTGCCTTAAGGTAAGTCCATAGTGCACCGCTTATCGCTTCCCGCATTATCGCGGCAGAGTACCGGGGAAATAAAGTATGGAGAAATGAACAAGTGTGGCCATAGTGTGCCCGTCTGCCTGCTTCAACCAGCTCAGTCCGCTTTTATCAGCTTTTACCGGAATCAATTAGTGTTTCTTTTCTCGCTTTCCACTTCACCCGTGGTGTAGCAACTCAATAGTTGATCTGCTTTGTTTTCATATAATAATAATATTAATTTAAAAGGCGGGACGGAAGTTTAAAAAGACATTTTAATTTCTAAAGTATTTGTAAAAAGTGTTATATAGAATGTATGATATTCACCAACTTCAGGGTGAGACCTATTAATTTCATGGGCGTGAGTTCTTCTTTCTTGTTTCAGTTATGACCGAAAATTATAACCATCTAATAAAATACACCTTAGATCCTCACTAGATAGAAAGCTCCATGATGCCAACTGAGAACTGAGCGTCACCTGCTAGAATCTGGTAAAACCAGGTCAGTGAAGTTGGCAACCACTTTTGCAAATTTCCCAAAGATTTTGTGTGCATTCGCTTTTCCATCGATTGTCCATTATTGTCCACTAATTATTTTCGTTTGTCCGCCCTTCGGTTCAAAATGGTGGCCCAAAAACTTTATTTTTGCAAATTTTGCGCTCGTCACCCACAAATTGCAAAAAAAAATTTCACCGCACAGGTCGTTTGTTCTTTGTTTGTCAACATTTGTCAACCAATTAGTTTTGTTTGTCCTCCCAATATGGACGTACCTTTAGAATTCTTGAGAGGTTTTCATAAGGCAGCTTACTGTGGATTAAGCTCCTTAATCCACATTTTCCTAATTTTCTCATGTTGTTTTGTGTATATTTAGTCAGACAAAGATAATAGAGGCAAGATAAAGGGACTTTTTTTGGAAAGAATGTAAGAGGTAATTTCCAACAATAAAAATTGAATAATAACCATTTCATTCATAATATTTATATAGCAATATTATAAAATTTTTTTTTCCAAAAGTCCTTGTTTAATAAACATTATTTTTCTCCGATTGACATTAACACTTTCACTGCCTAGGCAATAAAAAAATCTCTAAACACAGATTAATCTCTTCTCCAAACAACTTAATCTTAAAATAAATGGATAAAAATGGCGATTTTCAACTAAACAATTCAGCAATGGTAATGTGATTTAAGGAGGGTCTAGGACATTAGCACGCGGCCACTAAGACGCGGCTACTAGGACGTGGGGCCTCTAGGACGCGAGGCCTCTAGGACGCGGGGCCTCTAGGACGCGGGGCCACTAGGACGCGGGACCACTAGGACGCGAGGACACAAAGACGCGAAATTGGGGAGCAGCAAGATTAAAAGAAAAAAGTGTACTTTGTTTTTATTCCAAGTTTTCGAGCGTTGTTAAGCTCATCATCAGGGAAGCTGTATATATATTGTAATGAAATACTCAGTATGAGTTGTTTTTTATTTAATTGTTAAAAGGTTTGAATAGCATAAATAATTTTATATTGTTTTAAATGTTATAAACAGAGTTTATTGTTAAAAAGTTTAATTTTAAAGAATTTTTTGAGAATAATTGGTGTATAAAATATTTAAAATCAACAATTGTGGAGTATACAAAGAATCTTATTCTTATAATTATTCTATCATTATTATAATATAAATGATTATTATTTGTATTATAAAGTAATAGAAATAGTTAAATTTTGAAAAGTTTATTAAACGAAAATTTTGCTGTATACTTAATAAGTAAATGACAAGATAGTCAAAAGTGATATATAAAAAAAATATTTTATGAATCAAGTAACAAAAAAAATATTTTGGAGAGAAATAGACGGATGAAAAAAGAATAATAAACAAGTCAGTCAGAAAATTTTAAAAATGTCAAATAGAATATTAATAAAAAAATTGTAAAAAAGGTTTATTGAATGCTGTGAAGAGTATACAGATGGAATGTATTTAAAAGTAAAATAAAATTTATATACCAATTAAAAAACAAAGGTTATTAATAAAAAAGTTATAATATTCGAAGAAAAAGAACTGAGGACAAATTAAAAATAGGGTGAACAAACAAAAATAATCAACTTATAGAAGTGATCCACAAGTAATGAGACTACAATAGCAAATTAAGGAATAAAAGTCAAGTAACCATAAGAATAGCAGAAGAACAGAAGTGATTAAAGAAATTTGAAGAAATTTAAATGACTAAATTTATAATTATTTTTATTTAAAATTGTAATTGTAATAAAGAGAATTATTTTGTAATTAAATGTAATCTTTCCATTTAAATGTATTTTGTCAAATTAAAATCAATTTTTTTAATTTTATTATAATTTTCTATTTGACCAAGTAATTAATGTAATCTTAAATAGTTGTTCATATTCATTTTAATTTATAATGTAAACGTAAAAGGTCCTTTGCTACATATTTATTTAATTGTGGCAATCCTTATTATACTTTCGCGTCCTAGTGTATCCCCGCGTCCTAATGGCCCCGCGTCCTGGTGTCCCCGCGTCCTAGTGTCCCCGCGTCCTAGTGTCCCGTTCCCGATTTAAGGAGGCACATTGAATCCACTAACCTCTATTTCATGGACAATCAATTGATAAAGAAAATTGAAGCAAATTGAATGTGTAACAGTGGTCTTATTTTTCGGTAGATATTATTATGTATACAATTTAAGATCTAATCGACAATAATAATTAGAAAATACGATTTAATTATTACATATAACATACGATTAGAAAAAATATTAAAAATTGTGAGTTGTATCCGGTATAAAAAAGTTTTCAGTTTAATTTGATTTTTTTAATCACACTGTACAAACAATAGGAGAAAAAATTATATGTTACTTCTCAGCCTAGTTAAACAAATAACTATTTTTAAAATATTTTAAATAATTCATTAAAACTATTAGTGCAATGATTTAATTTGTTTTAGTGTACAATTAAAAAAAATTGAAAATAAAATTATTAGAGTCGAAGGTGTATGAAAACCGGTTGTCATTTCCTACTCCCATAAAATGGATGGCTTAATTGAATTTTACTTTTATGTATACTTCTTATTAGTCATCGTGTTATTTACATTGTCGTTCACCTCTGATAGAAAAGCGGTGATGACTGCTCTTCAAAAATATATTGATATTTGCGGAATTATGTTGTATAATTATTAATATAAAAAAATATTTATGGAAATTTAGCACTATCGAAAACTGGTTTGGTTCACTGGCAACATTTTCTAAAAAAAAAAAATTATAAAACGATTTTAGCCTGAATCAACTCGAAAACGGATAATAGCAATCAATTCAGCATGGTTAAAACCCCAAAAATTTACTGTAGTAGAAAAAACGTTTTTCACTTGTTATTGCCTAATTTCATGTAAAATAAAGCCAAAATGACTTAGATTTATAGACAGCATCCACTATTGGCACTTTTTCAATAACACTCTGTATTCATCGTTACCAAGATAGTTAACCGAGTGTTAAAAATTAATTTTTCTAGCCAGCATTGTGGTTTTGATTGTAATTATTTTAATATTAATTTTTTTTGGGGAGGATATTCCCGCTCATGTTTTTTACCCAATTTCCCCCCGTTTTTGTCCCCCACATTTTTCCCACTCTTGTTTTTAGTCTTATTTCCCCTCTTTATTTATCACCCTTATTTTTGCCTTACTTTTCCCTGTTTTTTACACTCTTGTTTATTTTTTGCCAGACTTTTAATTTTCGATGTAGTACCTTCGTACACTAAATATATTTATTCTCTTTTATTAATTGTTTTAATTGTTGTGGCAAACAGTCAATTTTTTCCTTTCGTCATTTAAACGTTGTACAGATGATTTTCGTGGTAGTTTCGCTGCACGGAAGGCGAGAAAAACAAAAAAAGGTTCATCGGTTTCCAAGGAAAAAACAAGCAATTATATTAATATATATCAGTTTTTATATAGAGGTTGTAACGTCTACTATACCACTTTTTTCTCCTCCATTTTTGCCCACCTGTGTTTTTTACACCATATTTTTTCCAAATGTGTTTTTTTTCACTCTTGGTTTTTGCTCTACTTTTTTACCTCTTTTTTCCACTGTTATTCCCCCTCTTCTTTTTTCCATTTATCCCTATTTTTTCCACTCTTGTAATTCATTTTTGTCCCACCCTAGTTTTTGACTCCACTTTTGCTTTTGGTCACAATTTTTTCTTCCTTTCTTGCAAACTGTGTTTTTTATACCATATTTTTTTTAATATGTGTTTTTCCCTCTCTTGTGTTTTGTCCCATTTTCCTAATTCTTTTTTCACTCCTGGTTTTTGCTCAACTTTTTTCCCTCTATTTACCACTGTTGTTTCCCTCTTCTTTTTTTCCATTTTATCCCAATTTTTTTCCACTCTTGTTATTGATTTTTGTCCCATCCTTGTTTTTGTATCCTTTTGCGTTTGGTCACTTTTTTCCTCCTTTTTTGCCCACCTGTGTTTTTTATACCTATTTTTTCTAATATGTGTTTTTACCTCTCTTGTGTTTTGTCCCAATTTTACTAATTTTTTTTCACTCCTGGTTTTTGCTCTACTTTTTCCCTCTTTTTATCACTATTGTTTGCCTCTTCTTTTTTCCATTTTATCCCTATTTTTTTCCACTCTTGTTATTGATTTTTGTCCCATCCTTGTTTTTGGATCCACTTTTGCTTTTGGTCACTTTTTTCCTCCTTTTTTGCCCACCTGTGTTTTTTATATCTATTTTTTCTAATATGTGTTTCTACCTCTCTTGTCTTTTGTCCCAATTTTCCTTATTTATTTTCACTCCTGGTTTTTGCTCTACTTTTTTCCATCTTCTTATCACTATTGTTTCCCTCTTCTTTTTTCCATTTTATCCCTATTTTTTCCACTCTTGTAATTCATTTTTGTCCCACCCTTGTTTTTGGCTCCACTTTTGCTTTTGGTCACACTTTTTTCTTCCTTTTTGCCAACTGTGTTTTTTATACCATATTTTTTCTAATATGTGCTTTTCCCTCTCCTTGTGTTTTGTCCCATTTTTCCTAATTTATTTTTCACACCTAGTTTTTGCTCCACTTTTTTCCCTCTTTTTACCACTGTTGTTTCCCTCTTCTTTTTTTCCCTTTTATCCCTATTTTTCCCACTCTTGTAATTCATTTTTGTCCCATCCTTGTTTTTGGATCCTTTTGCTTTTGGTCACTTTTTTCCTCCTTTTTTGCCCACCTGTGTTTTTTATACCATTTTTTTTCTAACATGTGTGTTTCGTACTCTTGTTTTTTGTCCCATTTTTTTTCACCCTTGGTTTTTTTCAAATTTTTTCACTATTGTTCCCCCTTTTTTTCCCATTTTATCCCTATTTTTTCCTCTCTAGTTATTAATTTTTGTCCCATCCTTGTTTTTGGCTCCACTTTTACATTTTCTCACACTTTTCCTCCTTTATTGCCAAACTGTGTTTTTTATATCATATATCATATTTTTTCCAACATGTTCCTACTCTTGCGTTTTGTCCCATTTTTCCCAATTTTTTTTTCACTGCTGGTTTTTGCACTTTTTTCCTTTTTTTTACCACTGTTATTCCCCCCTCTTCTTTTTTCCCATTGTATCCCTATTTTTTTCCACTCTTTGTTATTTATTTTTGTCCCACCCTTGTCATACTTTTTTCCTCCTTTTTTGCCCAATTGTGTTTTTTATATCAAATTTTTTCCAACATGCGTTTTTCCAACATGCGTTTTTCCTACTCTTGAGTTTTTTGTACCATTTTTACCATTTTTTTTCACCCTTGGTTTTTGCTCAACTTATTTTTCCCATTTGTTCCACTATTGTTTCCATCCTTCTTTTTTCCCATTTATCTATTTTTTCCAAATCTTGTTATTCATTTTTTCCCAACCTTCTTTTTTGCCCCACTATGGTTTTTGGCTCGACTTTATTTTCCTCCCTTTTATCCCACCTGTGTTTATTTGTTTTTTTCTCACTTGTGTTTTTCCCTTCTGTTTTTCCCACTCTTGGTGTGTGTCCCATTTTCCTCTATTTTTTCCCATTCTTGGTTTTTGCTACACTCATGTTCCTACCCTTGTTTTTAACCCTAATTTTTTTCCACTTTTTTCTCCGCTTCCCTCCTTTATTCCAACTTTGTTTTTCTGATAGGATCAGTTTTTATTGCCTAATTTCATGTAAAAAGAAGCCAAATATAACTTGGATTTAGAGGCAGCATCCACTATTAGCACTATTTTCGATAACACTCTGTATTTATCATTACCAATATATTTACGCGATTACAAATAACAATAAATTAATGTTTTCGAAATTCTTCTATCCAGCATAAGAAAACTATAAAATATCCTAGTAAAACACTCCCAACGTTATTTTAAACGGATTGAAAATACTATAAGTGTGAAATCAAATTATTAACAAGCAAGAAACGCCATTATTATTGGAAAAATAAACTGTTAATGATTTATTGCAAGTCATTCCGTAATTAAACTTTAATTCCATTTATCCGGTAATTTGATTTAGCAATTTTTTTTTGCTGGTCACTTAATTATATGCTTTCTGCTGGCCTAATCAAATTTTCTTTTAAATTAGTTACAAATCAACTACATTAAATCACGAAATCATTTTTAATATCGAAAAGTAATTTCACACTAAGAAAAATTTATTAATTCTAAATATTTTTTTAGTGTATTTATTAGCATTTTTAGAAACAATGTATTAAAAAAATTGCGTATTACCATTAAATTGTCAGCTTTCTCTTGTTGTTTACCCTTGAATGATATCTGTGATAATGAGTAATTATTTGAATATCATTAATGCAAATTTTCCTTAAATAAAGAGATGAAGGTATATGTTAATGAAACCGTGAATAAAAATTTAAAAAATATATATTTATCTGTATAAATGTTACCATTGTTATTAAATTTGTTAAATTGTGTTTCCTTTAACAATGTTTTTTAAGACATCTTATTTCGTCTACTTCCTACTCGTTAACCCCATCGCTAACATTATGGTATTATCTGCAAAAGTTGGAAAATATTAAATTTTTATTAAAAAGGTATATACAGAGTGTCCTAGTACCCTGTCGTAGGTAGATATTTCGTTTATCTTTAGCGCTAGAAAAAAATCATTAATAAAAGTTTGCCAAGGCTGCATTTTAAAAATATTTTTAAGTGTAGAGAGAGTGTTCCAAAATTTAGTGTTGAATTAAACTTATATATTTTTTTAATGTAACACCCTGTATATTATTCTGCAGATGCAGAAGAAAATGAAGAAATAGACAGGTACTTATTTTTGTGTTTTTTTATCTTAAAGTTAATAAATCCCTGAAGAATCAAAAATTTTTGCTAACAATTTTTTAAATTATATTTTTTGAAAAACAATATTTCTTGAATTATTTAATTTTAAAATTCCAATTAAATTGTTATAATTAACGGACATTAAAACATATATTTCGTTAAAATTTCAAATAAATTGAAATTTTTTTCGACGTAAAAAACTCAAAAATTAAAAAAATAACGGTTTTTCCCATTATCTCGGAAAATTTGAGGTTATGTTGAAAATTGGACTGAAACAAAATTGTAGATTTATTTATTATCTATAACTTTAATCCAAACCATTTATAATCAATAAGTCACGTTTTACCGGAAATTACAAAAAACAAATTTCAACCCTTAAAACTTACACCCTTCGAGATATTACCAGTTTTCCTTTGATTCAATTTCATGATGTGTTGTATAGTGTTGTGTTATACAGGGTAAGCCAAAACTAAGAAAAACAAAAATAGGGAAAAAGCAAGTAAAAAAAAAGTGGAAAAAAGTCGAAAAAGAATTGGGGCAGAAAACAAGGGTGAGAAAAATAGGAAAAAATAAGAGTGGAAAAAAGAGAGGTAAAAAACTGGAGCATAAGCCAAGAATAGAAAGACATTTATGAAAATGGGACAAAAAATCGAAGTGAGAAAAACAGAGGGGAAAAACACAAGTGGGGAAAAATTGGTTCAAAAAAACCACAGGGAGGAAAAAAGGCAGAAAAAAAGTGAGTTAAAAAGCAAAAGTGGAGCCAAAAATAACGGTAAAAAAATGAATAACAAAAGAGGGAAAAATAGGGATAAAAATGGGAAAAAGAAGTAAAAAAAAGGGGGAATAAAGTGGAGTAAAAAAACGGACTTGGAAAAAAATTGGAAAAAATGTGATAAAAAAATTAGAGTGGTAAAAACACAAGTTGGAAAAAAATGGTACAAAGAACATAGAAAAGAAAAAAGAAGAAAGAAAAGCAGGACCAAAAACAAAAGTGGTGCAAAAAACAGAGGTTTGAAAAAATTGTGAAAAATGGGACAAAAAACAAGAGTGGGAAAAATTCAAGTTGGAAAAAAAATGTGCAAAGAACACAGAAAAGAAAAAAGAAGAAAGAAAAGCAGGACCAAAAACAAAAATGGGGTAAAAAATAAGGGTGGAAAAAAATTTGTGAAAATGGGACAAAAAACAAGAGTGGGAAAAACACAATTTGGAAAAAAATGGTGCAAAGAACACAGATAAAAAAAAGCAGACAAAAGGGGCACCAAAAATACAAGTGGAGCAAAAAACAAGGGTGAGAAAAAATTGCGAAAATGGGACAAAAAACAAGAGTGGGAAAAACATAATTTGCAAAAAAAATGGTGCAAATAACACAGATAAAAAAAGAAGACAAAAAGCGGGACCGAAAACAAACGTGGAGCAAAAAACAAGAGTGGGAGAAAATTGTGAAAAATGGGAAAAAAAAAACAAAAGTGGGAAAAATTCAAGGTGGAAAAAAATGTGCAAAGAACACAGATAAAAAAGAAGACAAAAAGTGGGTCAGAAAACAAAAGTGGAGCAAAAAACAAGAGTGGGAGAAAATTGTGAAAAATGGGACAAAAAACAAGAGCGGGAACAATTCAAGATGAAAAAAAAATGTGCATGGAACACACAAAAGAAAAAAGAAAAAAGAAAAGCAGAACCAAAAACAAAAGTGGGGTAAAAAACAAGGGTGGGAAAAATTTTAAAAAAGGGACAAATAACAAGAGTGGGACAAACACGATTTGGAAAAAAATGGTGCAAAGAACACAAATAAAGAAAGAAGACAAAAAGCGGGACAGAAAACAAAAGTGGAGCAAAAAACAAGAGTGGTAGAAAATTGTGAAAATGGGACAAAAAACAATAGTGGAAAAAATTCAAGTTGAAAAAAAAAATGTGCAAAGAACACAGAGAAGAAAAAAGAAGAAAGAAAAGCAGGACCAAAAACAAAAGTGGGGTAAAAAGCAAGGGTGGGAAAAAATTGTAAAAAATGGGACAAAAAACAAGAGTGGGAAAAACAATACAATTTGGAAAAAAATGGTGCAAAGAACACAGATAAAAAAAGAAGACAAAAAGCAAGACCGAAAACAAAAGTGGAGCAAAAAACAAGAGTGGGAGAAAATTGTGAAAAATGAGACAAAAAATAAGAGTGGAAAAACACAATTTGGAAAAAAATGGTACAAAGAACACAGATTAAAAAAGAAGACAAAAGGGGCACCAAAAATAAAAGTGGAGCAAAAAACAAGAATGGGAAAAAATTGTGAAAAATGGGACAAAAAACAAGAGTGGGAACAATTCAAGATGAAAAAAAAATGTGCATGGAACACACAAAAGAAAAAAGAAAAAAGAAAAGCAGAACCAAAAACAAAAGTGGGGTAAAAAACAAGGGTGGGAAAAATTTTAAAAAAGGGACAAATAACAAGAGTGGGACAAACACGATTTGGAAAAAAATGGTGCAAAGAACACAAATAAAGAAAGAAGACAAAAAGCGGGACAGAAAACAAAAGTGGAGCAAAAAACAAGAGTGGTAGAAAATTGTGAAAATGGGACAAAAAACAATAGTGGAAAAAATTCAAGTTGAAAAAAAAAATGTGCAAAGAACACAGAGAAGAAAAAAGAAGAAAGAAAAGCAGGACCAAAAACAAAAGTGGGGTAAAAAGCAAGGGTGGGAAAAAATTGTAAAAAATGGGACAAAAAACAAGAGTGGGAAAAACAATACAATTTGGAAAAAAATGGTGCAAAGAACACAAATAAAGAAAGAAGACAAAAAGCGGGACAGAAAACAAAAGTGGAGCAAAAAACAAGAGTGGTAGAAAATTGTGAAAATGGGACAAAAAACAATAGTGGAAAAAATTCAAGTTGAAAAAAAAAATGTGCAAAGAACACAGAGAAGAAAAAAGAAGAAAGAAAAGCAGGACCAAAAACAAAAGTGGGGTAAAAAGCAAGGGTGGGAAAAAATTGTAAAAAATGGGACAAAAAACAAGAGTGGGAAAAACAATACAATTTGGAAAAAAATGGTGCAAAGAACACAGATAAAAAAAGAAGACAAAAAGCGAGACCGAAAACAAAAGTGGAGCAAAAAACAAGAGTGGGAGAAAATTGTGAAAAATGAGACAAAAAACAAGAGTGGAAAAACACAGTTTGGAAAAAAATGGTGCAAAGAACACAGATAAAAAAAGAAGACCAAAGGGGCACCAAAAATAAAATTGGAGCAAAAAAACAAGGGTGGGAAAAAATTGTGAAAAATGGGACAAAAAACAAGAGTGGGAAAAACAAATGTTGGAAAAAAATTGTGCAAAGAACATAGAAAAAAAAAATGAAGGAAAAATGCGGGACCAAAAACAAAAGTGGGGTAAAAACGAGGGTGGAAAAAAATGTGAAAAATGAGACAAAAAACATAAGTTGGAAAAAAATGGTGCAAAGAATACAGATAAAAGAAGACAAAAGGGGCACCAAAAAAAAGTGGAGCAAGAAACAATGGTGAGAAAAAATTGTGAAAAATGTGACAAAAACACAAGTTGGAAAAAAACGGTGCAAAGAATACAGATAAAAAAAAGAAGTTAAAAAGCGGGACCAAAAAGAAAAGTGGAGCAAAAATCAAGGCTGGAAAAAAGTTGTAAAAAATGAGACTAAAAACAAGAGTGGGAAAAACGCAAGTTGGAAAAAAAAGTGGTGCAAAGAACACAGATAGGAAAAAAGAAAGAAAAAAAGTGGAGCAAAAAACAGGGGTCGGAAAAAATTGTGAAAAATGGGACAAAAAACATGAGCGGGAAAAACACAAGTTGGAAAAAAATGGTGCAAAGAATGCAAATAAAAAAAGAGGGGAACAAGCGGGACCAAAAACAAAAGTGGGGCAAAAAACAAGTGTGGGAAAAAATTATAAAAAATGGGAGAAAAACAAGAGTGGGAAAACACAAGTTGGAAAAAAAATGGTGCAATGAACACAGAAAAAAAGAGAAGAAAAAAAGCAGGACCAAAAACAAAAGTGGGCTAAAAAACTAGGGTGGGAAAAAATTGTAAAAAAGGGGACCAAAAACAAGAGTGAGAATAACACAAGTTGGAAAAAAAATAGTGTAAAGAACACAGAAAAAAAAACTTTAAATCAACTTAAACTCTTCTGGCAAGTTTTCTAATTCCAAACACACCAAAAATAATATCTAAAAAATTTGCATGGTCAATAATATACACAAAAATCAATAAATAAAATCCCTAATATAGAAAAATAAAATCTGCAACTCTGCAAATTGGCATCAGATTTTTATTTCTCTTTTTTTCTATAGCATGAATCGCTGTCATTTTCTATATCTATCGAACTGTTGATTGCTTGTTCGGATACTGATTTCCCACGACTACGCTGCCGAATTCGTGAATACGCATCGTTGCCATAGCGACCGTGCCATGGGGAGTAAAATTCCTGGTGGACCGTTCGCCGCCTGTCTTCGATTTAGGGATGTTAAATTTTCGTCCATTCCACAAATAAATTTTCGAAACGAAATGTCGGAAAAAGCCATATTTTAAGTAAATAAAAATTTTTATATCTTTGTTTAGGAATTCTATATCACAATATGTGTATTTTTTATACTGGGTGTCACAAATTTGTTATTTTTATTTGGATAAATAATATTATTAAAATAAAATATAAAAACAATTTGATTTCTGTGTGGAAAGTAGGGCAAAATTGTGTACTAAAACTTTGGAATTATATAGATTTTCAATTTGAAAAGAGCAATTTAAAAAGTTTACTAGACTAAAATATCTATTTTATTAAAAGAAGTCTTGATTATCTAAATCTAACCTGTGCATTTAAAAAAAATCGGTTATGTCCCCCAAAACTTTCCCGACGAGTATCCACGAATACTTTTTCAGATATTTAATGTTAAAGTTTCAAATGTTGATATTTTTTTATTGTTGACAGGTGACAGTTGGAGAAATAATTTTGACTGTCCTGTATAGAGTTATTTCTTGGCTTTCAAATGACATTTTGCAAGTCGAATTCTGTAACATATTGCATCTGTCGTTTTTTGATAGTAAGACTTCCGTTTGACACATGTCATACAAAAACTAATGATTTCTTCCAACGGGTAACCTAAAACCCTGTACCAAATTTCAGTCCAATCGGATTAATACATTTTAAGATATTAAAGCTAAAATTTCAAATTTTGACATTTTTTTTTATTTTTGACAGGTGACAGTTGGAGAAATAATTTTGACTGTTCTAAAGAGAGTTTTTCAAGTGCTTTTAAATGACATATTGCATGTCCAATTCCGTGACATATTTGATCTGTCATTTTTTGATAGTGATACTTCCGTTTGACAGATGTACAAAAACTAATGGGTTCTTCTGAGGGGTAACCCAAACTCCTGTACCAAATTTCAGCTCAATCGGATTAAACGTGTGGCCTCTATCGTGGAAGAATATACACACACACACACATATACACACAGACCGACAGACAGACTTCCATCTGGAAATGGTCTTAATCGTCTCAGGGCACCCGAAAATGGATATTTCCGTTTTTATCTCGAAATTTTTTTTAGCTCGTTCACAATACTTTCCCTTCTTGGAGGTGGGTCGGGAAAGTAAAATATGTATTTTATTAAAAGGAGTCTTGACTATCTAAATCTAGCCAGTGTATTTAAAAAAAATATTTCATCGGAATTCCAACCAGGAAGTCTTTTTATTTTTCGAGTGGAGACAATTTGTTACCTCATTAGAGGGGTAAAATCCTGTCGTTATTCGAAAACATTTAAAATAGCCTTAATTTTCATATTTATTTAGTAGGTAAGTAGGTAAGTTATGAACAAAAATCCGCTTCTGGTTTTTTATTCTCATTTTCCTAGTTTTCACCTTTTTTAACACTGATTTTCACTTTTTTGTTTGCTTTAGTTTTATCATTTTTCCTTTTTGAATCACAACCTGATTTTCCGTAAATATTTATTTGTGAGATTTAACTATACTGCCTACCCCCCCTGATCCTTAAATAATATGTAAATGCTTAAATTTTACTTATTTTTACTTTCCGAACAACAGAGTTGTATAGAAGGAAAGTATTGCGATCATGATATTTTGACCATACCCAGATTTTAACGAATCTTTACGTTTTCAGGTCACCTGAATCCATTTATACCATTTTTAGCATGATGTCTGTCTGTGTGTATGTGTGTGTGTCTGCGTGTGTGTGTGTCTGTGTGTGGGTATGTGTGTGTGAACACGATAGCGTCTAAACGGCTGAACCGATTAAGATGAAATTTTATATACATATTTAGGATAGCAAGGAAACGACCTGTATAGGTTTTGGTGTCAATCCGACAACCGGAAATGACAGTTGCTATAAGTGATGACGTCATTACTAAACAAGATGGCAATAAAGTTTTACACATATATTTTTTATACGTTAAAGTTTAATTTCAAATGACTAAAATGTTCAAAAACTTTTGCCATTGTTGCCATATTTATCAAAAAGTTGTTTTTCATATTTTTTATTAAATTGGCAAAATAATGCATTTTTATGAAAAATTACAGGATATAAAAGTTGTAGAACATAAAATTTTGTACATATTTTTTCATTATCGTTTTTTCGAATTCCTCATAGTTTCGCCGCTAGAGGGCGTGAAAAAAATATATATAGACTTCTGCGACTTTTTTTTAGATTTTGAAACAAAAATACTGCTAAATTTGTAATAAAAAACTTTATAATTGTTATTTTCTTCAAAATTTTTAAAAAAAATTGTGGAATTTAAAAAAAATGGGTCAAAAAAATTTGAAATTTTATTATGATTTTAAACTAAAATGAATAAATTTTCCCACTTTTTTTATTTTTCCCCTTATTTCTTATTTTTTTCCTATTTTCCTTATTTTTTTTTCATATTTTTCTCTATTTTTTTTTTGGTTTATTTAATTTCCCTATTTTTCCCTGTCATTTCCTATCTTTAGCCCCTTTTTTTACGTTTGCCCATTTTTTCCCAATTTTCATATTTTTTCCATGTTCCTGTTTTTTCCTGGTTTTTACCATTTGGTCCTATCTTTCTTAGTTTTCCTGTTTTTCTAATTTTTCTTTATTTTTTCCACTTTGCCTATTTTTCCCCATTTTTTATATTTTGCCCTATATTTTTTTCCATTTTTTACCCATTTTTCTCTATTTTTTCTTATTTTTCTCTGTTTTTTCCTATTTTTTTAATATTTTTTTATTGTTTCCCATTTCTCCAATTTTCCCCATTTTTTTCTATTTTTTTCCCATATTTCTTATTTTGTATACGTTTTCTTATTTTTTCCTTTTTTTATCTTATTTTTCTCTGTTTTTTCCCCAGTTTTTTTTCGTTTTCTTAATTTTCCTATCATTTTTTATTTTTTTCTACGTTTGCCTATTCTACCCAATTTTTTTTATTTTTCCATTTTCCGGTTTTTACCATTATTTCCTGTTTTTCTTAACTTTTTATTGTTATTTTCTGTTTTTCTGATTTTTTTATATTTTGGCTTATATTTTCTTTGTTTTTTCCAATTTTTTACTGTTTTTTTTCTATTTTTTCCTAGTTTTCTTATTTTTCCAGTTTTTCCCATTTTTTCCCATTTTTCCCTATTTATTTTCAATGTCTCCCATTTTTTTCAATTTTTCCCCATATTTCTCACTCTTGTCTATATTTTTTATTTTTCCCATTTTTTTTCTCCATTTCCTCCCCACTTTTTTTCAGTTTCTTAATTTTCCTATTTTTCTATATTATTTCCCATTTTTTCTACGTTTACCTATTTTTCCCAATTTTCTTGTTTTTCATATTTTCTGTTTTTCTGATTATTTATATTTTTTTCCATTTTCTCTATTTTTTCCATTTTGCCTATTGTTCCTTAATTTCCCCATTTTTTATATTTTGGTTCATATTTTCTTAATTTTTTTCCTATTTTTTTCTGTTGCTTTTTTTATTTTTTCTTATTTTTTTCTGTTTTCCCAGTTTTTCTATTTTTTCTCATTTTTCCTTATTTTTTCCAATTTCTCCCATTTTTTTCTATTTTTTCATATTTTTCTTATTTTTGCCTACATTTTCTTATTATACCCATTTTTTTTTCTTATTTTCTCTATTTTTCTACAGAATAACTTAATATTAAAAATATTAAAATGAGATTTATACCATTTGATGGGCAATATAAAATTCTAAATTTATAATATATTTTAGTCTCTTCGAATTTTCGAATTTAACATTATATTTGTTATAACCGAAATAAAAAAAAAATTTAATTATTTTGTAACACAAATAATAAAAGGTAAATTAAATATTACATCTGGAAAGGAATAAAAAGTACGTTATGTGTGAAATATTTAATAATTTTAAAATAATACTTGTAGAAATTATACAAAATTATAAAAAGATAAAAAAAAAATTACAAAAAATTAAGTTTTTTATTAATTTTTGTAAACTAATTTTATTAATGTATTTTGATGCAGAAAAACTAAAATAATCAATTAAACAATTACTTTACTAGGAGTGTTCGGAAAGTTGGGTGGGATAACCCCCTCATTTTTAATACATAATATGGTAAGTTAAAAATTCTATGAAAATTATTTTTGTTACCGGATAATTTATTTCTAGGCCTGAGGATGGCTCATAAGCCGAAACTATTTGTTTAATTATATTGTGGTACATGTCTTGGAGTTTTATTTCTACTAGAAAATTTTTATAATACATATAAATTAAAACACTCTGTATATTCATATCATGTATTTCCGAGGTTATCATATGAAAAACTAAATTGTCTGTTTTTGAATAAATTACAGAACGCCGGAGAAACTTCCTCTTTTTACGAAGGTAATTTCACAGTTTTTAAATATTCCAACACGGTCAATACACATATGTACATACAAGACAAAAACTCATCTACATTACCATAGGCGGAGCATCGTGATTTATTTAATTTTTAATCAAATTGTAACGCCCCTGATAAGGGTGTGGTCCTTGGAGACATAAATCTCTGAAATGAGTTTTTAAGTTTAGAACATTAAAATATGTTTTATTTTTTATCTCGTTTTTCCTTTATTATAAGTTCATGAGTTTCTTGAACAAACTGCTGCATCCATCGGAAAGACAAATTGCACTTCTATACTTCTTAACCACTGTGAGAGCTTGAAGGGTATTTTCCTCTTATTTGTTACGAGGATTTGGAGAAAATACGGGAAAATAAAGATAGGAAGTTTAAGGAAACGGAAATATTTTTATAACTTTCGTTTAGTTACTACTGTCCTATAAAGACACGTAGTTTGATCCACAAAAAACTGATATAATTGTTCAAATCAAGTAATAATTGTACTACACAGTTTTTAAAAAAAATACCAACAAAAAAACTACTATTTTAACTATTTTGATCTATTTTCCCAATTTTATTTATTTTTTTCGTATTTTTCCCCATTTTATCCTATTTTGTCCTAATTTTCCTAATTTTTCACTTTATATTTTTCCCATATTTTTCATGATTTTCTCTATTTTTCGCTATTTTCCCATTTTTTCTATTTCTTTCTGTTTGTTCCTTTTTTCTATTATTTTATCCCGTTGTCTTTATTTTTTTCTATATGTCCCTATTTGGACCTTTTTCCCCATTTATTTCTATTATTCTCTATTATTTAATATTTCTATCTGTTTTTTTCTATTTTTTTTTATTTTTCCCTATTTTCTTTATTTTTTCATATTTTTGACCATTTCTTCTTATTTTTTCCTATTTTTGCCATTTTTTTACCCTATTTTTCTCTGCTTTATCATATTTTATGCTGCTTTTCCACATTTTTTTGTATTTTTCTCTACTTTTTTCTAATTTCCATATTGTTCCCATTTCCCCCAATTTTTCCTGTTTTTCATTATTTTTTTCTGTTTTTCCCTTCCCCGTTCTCCTTATTTGTCGCTACTATTTTTTCCTATTTTTACTATTTTTCCCAATTTTCCCTATTTTTCCTATTTTTTCCTATTTTTTCCTATTTTATCCTATTTTTTTCCTATTATTCTCAATTTTTCACTGTATATTTTTCCCATATTTTTCACTATTTTCTGTAACTTTCGCTTTTTTCACATTTTTTCTATAGCTTTCTATTTGTTACTTTTTTTCTTTTATTTTATCCCATTTTCTTTATTTTTCCTTATTTTTTCTATTTGTCCCTATTTAGACCTTTTTCCTTATGTTTTTTTTTTATCTCCCTATTTTTACCTTTTTCCCCATTTATTCGTATTATTTTCTATTATTTAATGTTTTTTCTATTTTTTCCTATTTTTCCCTATTTTCTTAATGTTTTCATATATTTGACCATTTTTTTTTATTTTTTCCTATTTCTGCCAATTTTATTACGTTATTTTTCTCTGCTTTTCCATATGTTATGCTGTTTTTCCCTATTTTTTATATTTTTTCCTGTTTTTCATTATTTTTTTCGTGTTTTCTCTACTTGTCCGTATTTGTTCCTACTATTTTTTCCTATTTTTCCTTATTTTCTAACTATTGACTATTTTCCCATATTTTCTCTAGTTTTCGCTTTTTTTTCCCATTTTTCCATATTTTTCCCCAATTTTCGCTATTATTCTTTTTTTTCTAATTCTTCATATTCTCCTGTTTTTCATTATTGTTTCCTGTTTTTCCATATTGATCCCTATTATTTACCATTATTGCGTTATTCCATTTTTTTCTTATTTTCCCCAATATTGCCCTATTTTTTACTGTTTTCCCATGTTTGCATATTTATTCTCTAATTTCCCTATTTTTCCATATTTTTTTCCTATTTTTTATTACTTTCCCGATTTTTCCCCATATTTCACTATTTTTCTAAAATTTCCATATTTTGCTCAATTTTCCAATTTTTCCATATTTCTTCCCTAATTTTCATTATTTTTTTCAAATTTCTCTATTTTTCACGTTTTCTTATCATTCTGATGTTTTGGTTTTTTTCTGGTTTTCTATGTTTTTTTTTCGATTTTTTAATCTTTTCTCATTATTGTTTTTTTATTGCTTTTTCTTTCGTTTTCTGATTTTTTATAATTTTATAATTATTTTATACAGACTTTTTCTGGTTTTTTCTCATTTTTCTGATTTTTTGTCTTTTTTTTCTGATTTTTTAGATATTTCTTAATTTTTTATCTTTTTTTTTCCAGTTACTTTTTTTTCTATTACTTTTTTGTTATCTAATTTTTTTCTCAGTTTTCTTATTTATTTGATTTTTCTGATTTTGTTACGATTTTTTTGCCATTTTTTTGTGATTTTGATGCAATTTATTTCGATGTTTTTCATTTCTTTCTTTTGTTTACAATTGTTCCGGTTTTTTGGTTGTTCTTTACGATTTTTTCCATCTTTTTCCGTTTTTTTTGGCGATTTTTTTTGATTTTTTTTTATTTTTTCCATATTTTCAATTTTATTCTTCATTTGTTTCCAATATTTCAAAAATAATTTTTGTTTCTTTTTTTATTGTTTCCGATTTTCCCTTATTTATTCGATATTTCTAATTTTTTCTTGTTTTTCATTAAATTTTTTGATTTTTTTTCATGTTTTATTCTGATTTTTTCAATATTTTCTAATTTTTTTGATTTTATTTTTATTCAATTTTTTTCTATTTCTTTCTTTTCTTTTCTAACCTTTTCCTATACTCCGATATGTTTTTGATTTTTCGGTTTTTTCCTATTTTTATTCCTCATTTTTCTGATGCTGTTCTGTTGTTTTTCAATTTTTTCTATTGGTTTTTCAATTGTGTTTAAATTCCTTTAGTTTTTTTCTAACTATTTCTTATTTTTCTGATTTTTGTCGATTTCTTTCGATTTTTTTCGATCTCGTTCTATTTTTTTAGATCTCTTTCGATTTTGTCGATTTCTTTTGTTTTTTTTTTCGATTTCGTTGGATTTTTTTATTATTTTTTATTTTTATTGGTTTTTTCGATCTCTTTAGACTTTTGTTGATCTTTTTCGAATTTGTCGTTTTTTTTTCAATTTATTTCGATTTTTGTCGATTTTTTTGTTTTTTTATTTTTTTTATATTTTTTTTCGATTTTTTTTTGATTCCTTTCCATTACTTTTGATTTCTTTAGGTTTTTATCTTTTTATATCGTTTTTTATTCGATTTATTTCAAATTTTAATGGTTTTTTTTTGTTGGTTTTTTATTTCATTCGATTTTTTTTTCAGTTTCTTTTGATTCCATTCCACGAATTTCGATTTCTTTTGATTTCTTTTGTTTTTTTTTCGATTTAGTTGGATTTTTTTCTTATTTTTTATTTTTATTGGTTTTTTCGATCTCTAGACTTTTGTTGATCTTTTTCGAATTTGTCGTTTTTTTTTTCAATTTATTTCGATTTTTGTCGATTTTTTTGTTTTTTTTTTATTTCCTATATAGTTTTTTTCGATTTCTTTTGATTCCTTTGCATAACTTTCGATTTCTTTTGGTTTTTATCTTTTTATATCGTTTTTATTTTCGATTTATTTTAATTTTTATCGATTTTTGTTGTTGTTTTTTTATTTCATTCGATTTTTTTTTCAGTTTCTTTTGATTCCATTCCATTAATTTCAATTTATTATGATTTTTTTCTTTTTGTGTTTTTTTTCGATTTCTTTTGATTTTGTTCCATTACTTTTATATATTTTACGATTTCTTATAACTCCTTTCCATCTCTTTCAATTTGAGTTTTTTTCATTTTTTTTATACTTTAAATAAATAAATATTTTATTTCTCACATACTTTGATTAGTCTTGTATTTTAATATAATTATTACATTGTTTGACGGTAATATTTGTAGACCTGATGATGGTGATTGTATACCGAAACTAGTTGCCGCTAGTTCCCATTTCAACATTTTACTATTAAATAATTGTGGTACTTGACATACAGTTTTATTACCTCTCAGTAATATATTAAATTAAATTCGAACAAAAATTTCTTTTATCAATATATAAATAATTACCTTTTATTAGAAATAAAGAATTGAAAATTGTTTTATTTTTATATTCCAAATCTATATTTTTTATCCAGCTAATAGAATTTTAAACCTACATATATATATCGTTATTTTATCATCATCATTATAACTACATTTTCGTCGGTATAAAAATTTATTTTAATTTCGTGTGAAAAATGAAATGTAAGTAAAAATGGTTGGAACAAATTCGTTCTTTCATAACTCAAAAGCTATGACAGATTTCGTAACACTTGTAACGATTTGTCTACATAATTAATTACTTTTCTAGTTTTTGATTTCAATAATGGTGAATGAACTAGGTAAACCGTAACAATATTATAAGTTATGGTTTTATTTAAATACTGGATTATATGAGCGTATTTTGATTGAAAAACCATTTAAAAATGGAAAAATCTCAGACAGAAAAGTTGGTAAATGATCCAAAAAAAAAATTAAACAGGTTTTAGGATATTTTAGAATTCTTAAATCTAACAAAATTAAATTAAATATTTACAAAAAAAATATTGTAACATGAAATTTTTTGAGTATTTTGAAAGTTATTTTTATTTGTTATTGGCCACCTCTACTTTTAGAATAATTGTGGTAAAATAGTTATTTATGTAACAAGGGCATAAATAGATCTTTATTCCCTGAGAGCGACAATCTTACAAACCCTAGTGCCTCTGGCCCGACACAAAAAGAAAAAGTAAAAAGAAATCGAAATTAATGGAAAGGAATCAAAAGAAATCGAAAAAAAAATATAAAAAAATAAAAAAAAAAACAAAAAAAATCGAGAGAAATCGAAAAAAAGCGACACAAAAAGAAAAAAAAAATCGGTTGTGTCACCCCAGAACTTTCCCGGCTCGACCGTAGAGAATATGTTATTTATTATTATTATTTTAATTACAAAATACATTACATTAATTTATGGAACATATTACAAATAGCGAGCCGATGAATACGTCTACCGAATTGATATTTCAATGTTGATAATGACATAAGCTGCGCATGCGCACGTTGTATGTCACACTGCACAATTAGGATCTCCTAAAATCATGTGTGAAAACTATTGGGAATTTGGGAAAATTTTTTATACAATAGTTGTAGGGAATTTTATGCTTTACAACTTTGCACTGAAAGAGCATAATTTACCTCCAATTTAAAAAAAAATGGAAAATCCGTGTATTTTTTTCGCCGTCTAGCGGCGAAACTTTGAGGAATTTGATAAAAAGTTAAATATATAAGTTAAAGAAAATTTTATGCTTTACAATTTTGCAACAGAAAATTTTGCACTAAAATGCATTGTTTGTCCTTAAAATCAAGAGAAACTAGGGAAAACATAGATGCACATATTTATGCGCCCTCTAGTGGCGCAACTATTGGAAATTCTCAAAAAGGTTTCAAAAAAAAGTTATAGAGAATTTTATGCTCTAAAACTTTGTACTACAACATTTTGCACTAAAGTGTATTGTTTATCCTTAAAATTTAAAAAAAGTAAAAAATTGTTACATGTATATTTAATCAATGTCGGTCTTGAGGACCTTCTACTGTACCAATTTAAACCAAAATCTAATGGTCGCATTCTAGGCCCACACCGACCCTCCATACCAAATTTCAGCTTGATAGGTCAAACGGTTCGGCAGTTATCGTGGAAGATTACACACAGACACACAGACAGACCATGCGCTGGAAATGGTTTCAAACTTCTTGGGGACCTCAAAATGGATATTTCCATCTAAATCTCGATTTTTCTTTTGCTCGTTTACCTTACTTTCCCTTTGAGGCTGAAATTTGGTATGGAGACAAATAATACACTATCTAAATCTAACCTGTCTATTAAAAAAAATAAAATATAGCTTTCTCTTTCCACTTGAAAGTTATTCTCCACTACGTTTCCTATTGTTTTCCACTTTCCTCTATTTTTCTATTCCACTCTTTCCACTTCTTTTTTTCTACTTTTTTTTCTACATTTTCTCCTACATTTTTTACTAATTTCTTTGTGTCATACTTTTTTGTTCCACTTTTTCCCGTTAAAACTTTTTTCACTTTCCCCTACTTTTCCACTAATTTTTTTATATTTCAAAATTTTTTCCACTTTTTCCCCAACTAATTTTTTCTCCACTATTTTTATAATTTCAATTTTTTTCTGCAATTTTTTCACCGTCCTTTTTTTCTTTACTTTTTTACCAATTTTTTATATTTCAAATTTTTTTTCCAATTTTTTCCCTCTATTTTTTTGTTTTAGATATTTTTTACATTTTTTGCCCTTAATTTTTTAAGTTTCAAACTTTTTTTCCCCATTTTTTCCTAACTTATTTTTTTTCAGTAATTTTTTTGTTTCCAACTTTTTTTTCCATTATTCCCCCATCCTTTTTCCCCTACTTTTTTAATAATATCTTTGTGTTCTACTTTTTCTCCTCAAAAACTTTTTCCATATCTTTCCCTATTTTTCCCCTACTTTTTCCCATGCTTTTTTATTCCACCCTTTCCTCTACTGTTTTCCACTTTTTCTCACACATTTTTTTTACTAATTTCATTGTGTCAAACGTTTTTTGTTCCGCTTTTCCTCTTAAAATTTTTTTCCATTTCTTCCCCTAATTTGTCACTTTTCCGCTACTTTTTTATTTTATCCTTTCCCCTACTTTTTTATTCTGTCCTTTTCCTACTTTTTCCCACTTCTTATAACTTTTTGACTAATTTTTTTGTGTAAATTTTTTTTCTTCCTCTTTTTCTCCTTAAATCTTTTTTTTCACTTCTTTTCCTATTTTTTTCACTTTTCTCCCATTTTCTTCCACTTTTCCTTACTTTTTTATTCCACCCTTTCTCCCACTTTTTTTCACTTTTTCACCTACATTTTTTACTAATTTCTTATTTCTTTGTGTCAAAATTTTTTCCACTGTTTCACTAATTTTTTTATAATTTAAAATTTGAAACTTTTCCCCTAATTTTTTTGTTTCAAACTTTTCCCTCAATTTTTTTATACATAATCTTTGTTTTTTATTTCCAATTTTCTCCCTCTCCCTTTCTATCAGTACCAATGGAGTGGTAAGGGGGAAAGGTAAGGGGAAAGAAAAAAATAATTACTCAAAAAAAGTGATTTTTTCGTAAAAAAGTGGAAATTTGACAGAAACTGACAATAATGAAAAAAAAATGGTAGTAGAAATTTAAGACAAAAAAGTTCGAAAATTTGAAAGAAAAGGGAAAATTTTGGAGGAAGATGGGAAATTTGAGAAAAAAATAACAAAAATCAAAAAATAAGAGGTAATTTTAGAAAAAACGGGGTAATTTCAGGAAAAAGTGACAAAAATTGAGAGAAAAGAGGGGAAATTTGAGACAAAAAGTGACAGTATTTGAGAGAAAAGAGGTGAAATTTTGAAGGAAGAGGCCTTCTGACAAAAATAAGGGGTAATTTTCAGAAAAAGGGGTAATTTTAGAAAAATGGGGGTATTTTCAGAAAAGTGACAAAGTGAAAAGAGGAAAAATTTTGGACAAAAAAATTAACACCCTCATTTTTCTTAAAAATCTACTAATTTAGTAGAAAATCTACTGAAAACGGTAACCCTGATTATTTGGGATACAGAATAAGAAAAAGCAATAACAAAATAAATTGTGGCGAAGCTGGGCTGGGAATCCCAGAGTCGGCGCGGGGATGCTTGCGCAACAGCCGAATAAATCGCTACTGATATTACACTTTTGTACACGAGCGTATTGAGACATTTTCGGATGTTTAAAATGGTGGAAAACATTTTTATTTTAGTAAATAAAATTATCGATTATATCGGATATATATCAGGATATAAATATCGGATATATATCATGATATATATCACTTGATATATATCCTCCGAACCCTGAATTACATTCATCTTTTAAATATGAAAATGCCTGATTTTGATTTTGGTTGTACGGGATAAAGTTTTACATTTAAGCCTACAGGTGTCGCCACATGGCAAGTTGCACACAGCTAATATGTTAGATTCTCTTAGTATCAGACAGTTTAGATAAGTTGGCAACATTGCGTGTATTTTTAGTACTGAAACTTTTGAGTTTTATCTTTTTCCACTCATCATAACTATTTGCCTTTGGTGTGATACAATTTTCATTCTTGAAAAAGTGGTTGCATAAATAACTTCTTGAACATTTATGAAAGCTTACATATTTAATGCTTGTTATTTTTTGTTGTGTGCTACTCCACTGAATTAGCACGCCAACATATCATTATCATGGGTATTCCATTGGTCAGTGACTTGTCTGAAGGTCAAATTGGTGATTACTAATGCATAACATCCTACACGTATTTTTAAAAAAAAATGTTTAACAAATTAAATTTACTGTTTAATGAATTAGAAATGTGGACTTAAGACAAAAAAAAAATTATGTCAATATTATTTTAAAATGTAACAAAAATGAATAACTCCTAAAAATAGAGATAAATATTTGACATACCAACAAATATCCTAAAAAAAGCTTTATTTAAAATGGCAGATTCGCTAATGAATTGTCGATAAATCTTGTTAATCCTATTTAAACTCTGTGAAAAAGCTGTTAAAAAGTTTTTCGTTGCGGGCCTTCACCCGACGTTTCTAACGATTTTCTGTCAGAGTAATTTGAATAAATACCTTTTTTTATCTCGTAGCATACCACTCATCAATTTAGGTTCAGTTTTGGAAAGACATCGAATGTACACACGCTAAAGCTCAAAAAGCTCGCGTGTACCAGGTTAGTTCGATAATTATTGAAAGACCATCAATTTACGTTGCTTTTGTTATTTATTATTACAGCGAATAAGCAGTATAATTTTATCCTATTCGTTTAGTTGCTAGAAATAGAATAAGAACGGTCCAAGTGAGAGAAATAATCCACTAACGAATATCGATTATATATTTAGGAGGGAATATTTGTTTGGTTCCATATCTTTTTCTGTACTAAACAAGGACCGAAGTGATCGTTATGTGAATGATATTCACAGAGATTATTCTAAAAAAACACCATATATGAGTATTGCGCTTTCTATAACCGAGATACAGAGTATTTTATCCATTATGCCTATTTATTTCCTTATAACTTTTGAATCACCCTATAAATTGTTTTGGTACATTCAACCCGTTATATTTTGTTGAATGTACTAAATTGTTATAAAATACAAATCAGGTTTAGCAAAAACTCTTACACTTTTTCACCATAAAAACAACACCCTGTATATCTGATTTTTTTTAAATTTTATTCCATATTTTGAATTGACCAAAAAAGTAAATTTAATTACGTGGTTTTTATTTTTGGTAGACGACTTTACTATTCAAATGTAACAAAAGGTGTTGCTATAAAATATCTCTTGTTAAGCCGAGCGAACCCAGACGCGCGTGAATAACAATAAAATGATAATTATTGATATAATTAATTATACGTCCACGTTATCAACAGTTATTGAAGTTTTATTCTATCTTGAGTGAAGTATATAATGTTGTACGTATCTTTTCTATTAATGGGGGAAACATCAAACATTTTGACTGATTATTAATTAGTAAATTTGATTAGTTATTATTATTATTGCTGTAAATAAAATTCGGTACTATTCCTAATTAATTTATTAGCGAGGGTTAAATATTGATGGTAAATACAAATTAAAAAAATTATTATCAACATGAACATGAAATTATAACACCGATTCATGAATTCTTAGAAACTCTATAATCTGCGACAGAAACCAAATATAGCAGGTCTTTACCCAACGAAACACAAAAATTAACTGACTATTCTGTGATTTTTAACCGTAACCAACTGGTCATTACTAAGAAAGGTTTTAACATATAAATCGTTGGAAAATATTGAAATTGACCAAAAATTAATAAAGCTTTGCATCAGTTTTCCTTTATAGCTATCATTGCCATTTAGTTCTACTTTCCCGACCCACCTCCTAGAAGGGAAAGTATTGTGAACAAGCTAAAAACAAATTTCGAGATAAAGATAAAAATGTCCATTTTGAGGTCACCTTAGATGATTAAGACCATTTCCATATGGAAGTCTGTCTGTCTGTCTTTCTGTGTTTATTCTTCCACGATAGAGGCCACAAGTTTAATCCGATTGAGCTGAAATTTGGTATATATGTTTCGGAAGAACCCATTAGTTTTTGTACGACATCTGTCAAACGGAAGTGTCTCTATAAAAAAAAACAGATGCAATATGTAGCGGAATTTGACGTGCAATATATCATTTGAAAGTCCATGAAAAAGTGTCTTCAGAACAGTCCAACTTATTTCTCCAACTGTCGCCTGTCAAAAATAAAAACAGTCAAAATTTAAAACTTTTAAACATTAAATATCTGAAAAAGTATTCGTAGATTTTTTTCAATTTTTTAAAATTTTTTTACAATCTTTTCCAATTTTGTCCAATTTTTTTTTCACTTTTTCTGACTTTTTAATAGTTTTTGAGTTTTTTTTTATATTTTTTATGATTTTTAGAGCTTTTTTGACATTTTTAAAGTGTTTAAAAATTTTCTGAAATTAATTTGAAATTTTTTAAGAGTTTTTGAATTGTTTTGAGATTTTTAGAGGTTTTTTGATTTTTTGAAAGTTTTTGAGATTTTTTTAAGATTTTTTGAGATTTTTTGAGATTCTCTTGGACTTTTAAGAATTTATAGAATTTTGGAGAATTTTTTGATGTGTTTTAAAATTTTTTGAAATTTATTTGAGATTTTTTAAGATTTTTTGAAATTTTTTCGACATTTATTTTAGTTTTTTGAGATTCTTTGAATGTTTTGAGATTCTTATTTTAGAGATTTTATAATCATTTTAAATTTTAAGTTTTTAAAGAATTTTTGAGATTTTTTGAGGTTTTTTGAGATTTTTTGAGATTTTTTGAGATTTTTTAAGATTTTTTGAGTTCTTTTGATATTCTTGAGATTTGTTGAAATTTTTTTGAAATTAATTTTAGTTTTTTGAGACTCTTTGAATGTTTTGAGATTCTTTGAGAATTTTAGAGATTTTATGAGGATTTTAATTTTTTTTAAAGATTTTTTAAGTTTTTTTGAGGTTTTTAAAGGATTTTTGAAACTTTTTGAGATTTTTTGAGATCTTTTGAGATTTTTTTAGTTTTTTTGAAATTTTTTGATTTTTTGAGTATTTTTAAGATTTTTTCAGATTTAATTTTGAAGTTATTTAACGTTTTTAATTTTTGGAGATTTTTTGAATTCTTTGAATTTTTAGAGATTTTTTGATCAAATTTTTGAGTTTTTGAGACATATACTATTTTAAATTTTTTGATATTTGACACATAAATTTTTTGAGATTCTTTGTGAATTTTTAGATTTTTTAAAATTTTTTTTGATTTTTTTGATTTTTGAGATTTTTATGGTTTTAAGGTATTTTACTTTTTTGAGATTTTTGACAATTTTGATTTCTGAAATTTTTTTTGATTTGAGTTATTTTGACATTTGAGATTTTTTGTTATTACTTTCCCGACCCACCTCCGAGAGCTAAAAAAAATTTCGAGATAAAGATGGAAATATCCATTTTGAGGTCCTCAGGTGACCTCAAAATGGATATTTCCATCGATATCTCAATTTTGACCATGGAAATGTGTCTGTCTGTCTGTCTGTGTGTATTATAAAGATTTTGTTAAATTTTTCTACAATCTTTTCCAATTTTGCCCATTTTTTTTTCAATTTTTCTTTGACTTTTTAATCGTTTTTGAGATTATTTGAGTTTTTTCGAGGTTATTTGAGTTTTTTAGAGGTTTTGAGATTCTTTGAGATTTTTTGAGATTTCTTGATATTTTTTGAGATTTTTTGAGATTTTTTGAGATTTTTTGAGATTTTTTGAGATTTTTTGAGATTTTTTGAGAGTATTTGAGTTTTTTCGAGGTTATTTGAGTTTTTTAGAGGTTTTGAGATTCTTTGAGATTTTTTGAGATTTCTTGATATTTTTTGAGATTTTTTGAGATTTTTTGAGATTTTTTGAGATTTTTTGATGTTTTTTGAGATTTTTTAATATTTTTTGAGGTTTTTAAAGAATTTTTGAAATCTTTTGAGGTGTTTTGAGATTTTTTGATATTCTTTGAGACTTTCTAGATTTTTTTAAAAATTTCTACAATTTTTGAGAATTTTTTGAAGTGGTTTAAGATTTTTTGAAATTTTTTTGAGGTTTTTAAAGAATTTTTGAGATTTTTTGATCAAATTTTTGAGTTATTGAGATATTTACTATTTTAAATTTTTTGAGATTTGACGTTTTAATTTTTTTGAGATTCTTTGTGAATTTTTAGATTTTTTAAATTTTTTTTTGATTTTTTGATGATTTTTGAGATTTTTATGGTATTGAGGTATTTTACTTTTTTGAGATTTTTGAAATTTGTAATTTTTGAGATTTTTTAAATTTTTTTAGATTTGACATTTTTTGACATTTGAGATTTTTTGTTATTACTTTCCAGACCCACCTCCGAGAGCTAAAAAAATTTTCGAGATAAAGATGGAAATATCCATTTTGAAGTCACCCGAGATGATTAAGACCATTTCTAGATGGAAGTGTGTCTGTCTGTCTGTGTGTATTCTTCGACGATAGAGGCCACAAGTTTAAACCGATTGAGCTGAAATTTGGTATATGGGTTTGGGTTACCCGTCGAAAGAACCCATTAGTTTTTGTATGACATCAGTCAAAGGTTTTAAGCCGAGATCTGCATATATATAAATAATTTTTCTGCATCATATTGTATTATATTGGAAAAATAAAAGCTTCTCTATTATTTAGTTTATCGTAAAGGTACTGCTTGTTTATTGTTTTGTTTACTAATATTGCATGATTTTTGACTACATTAAAAAAATTACGGTTGATTGAATCGTGATCAAATGGCAAGAAAAATGTATTACACGATTATATTTTTGGGGTAAACCCAAACGCTGTAGACTGCATTTAACGGTAAAAGAGGTATTCCAGAATCCGTTTCTCTTGAAAAGTAATCAACTTCAAAATTAAACTTTGCCCTTTCTCATTATACCAGGAATTAATTGAACGGTCAAAAGTAATAAATAACATTTACGTCGACATTAGTTAAGAAATACGTTAATGACGTCATAATTCCATCTCATCCTTTTCATGATTGAGAGATCAAGTTGGACAATGTATGACGTAACGGCAGAGGGTGATTAAACAAACTCTACCAGTTTCAATACTATATGTTACTATTTTTGTTATATTTGACCTATCTTATATAATTTGGACACTGATAAAAAATTTATATTTATTTTTATTGAACTGTCCTCGTATTTGGCACCCTATAGGGCCGTAAAGTGTTTTCCCCCTATATAAGCTGATCTCCTTTCACGAAAGAGATTTATGTGTCTCCTCTTTTTACGCATAGATTTTTTTTGTCAATGGAATACTGCATTGCACCAAAACGTCACTCAATTTTTTATATTGATATAATTTTATTGTGTCTTCATTTCCATAGGAAAGATTCAAAAAATATAAATGAACTATTGAGGAGACAATCTGTATAAAGGAAATCCTCCGGAAGGAAAACGTAATGTCACAATGCGCCGAATTTTCCAACATAACAAAGAAAAAGGAAAGTAAAGTAGGAAAATGTTAGTTTTCTTCCACGTCGCGTCGTATTGATCTATTTCCTTCCGTTATGTTCATAATTTACAGCAAGATGGTTCTTACATAAATATTATAATCACTGAAAAGATAGAAAAAACAAGATTCCTCTTAAATAAATAATAAGTTTTACCTTTTCATAATTATAAAAATAAACTCAATTTGATATAAAATAATTATACCATATAGCGCGAAAGAATGGGCAATATCGCTTTAGTTATTATACATTTTAAACGGAATGGTTAAATTTTTTATTGCAATGCAACTCGCTTACTTTTTATGTCGGGATATTTTGATTGTTTATGGTGAAACTCGCGGTATTATGAAAGACTATTTATTTATTTATTTGCTTGTTTATCCTAACAGGAATGTTGGCCTAATTACAATATACGTACATATTATAATATTTACTTAATTTTAGTAATACGATGATACATACTATGTATAATACCAGAAACTCCGAAGATCAAATAATTAAAAATTAAATGGATATGTTTAAAATTTGCTCATTAATTTTTTTTAATGTTTTATATTTTGTGTACCAGTCTATATCATCTAGATTATTTATACTATTGGCTAAATGAAGCATGATCAGGAGGAGAGTCTTATATGTAACCTACCAAAAGGTACAGTAAACATATTTGCATTACGTGATGGTACATATAATGATCTCAGTGCTAGAAAATTTGAATTGGGTAAACTTTTGCAAAATTAATAATCCAAACATCCATCAATTTCCACAACCTATTTTGCCATTTTTTATAAAAAAAATCCACACTAAAATCAACATGCATTCAAGGCTTAAACTCCTGACACATAACCTCATTATCATCAATGTTAGAAAATTTGAATTGGGCAAACTTTTGCAAAATTAATAATCCAAACATCCATCAATTTCCACAACCAATTTTTCCATTTTTTATAATAAAATCCACACTAAAATCAACATGCATTCAAGGCTTAAACTCCTGACACATAACCTCATTATCATCAATGTTAGAAAATTTGAATTGGGCAAACTTTTGCAAAATTAATAATCCAAACATCCATCAATTTCCACAACCAATTTTGCCATTTTTTATAATAAAATCCACACTCAAATGAACATGCATTCAAAGCTTAAACTCCTGACATATAACCTCATTATCATCAATGCTAGAAGATTTGAATTGGGTAAACTTTTGCAAAATTAATAATCCAAACATCCATCAATTTCCACAACCAATTTTGCCATTTTTTATAATAAAATCCACACTCAAATCAACATGCATTCAAAGCTTAAACTCCTGACATATAACCCCATTATCATCAATGTTAGAAAATTTGAATTGGGCAAACTTTTGCAAAATTAATAATCCAAACATCCATCAATTTCCACAACCAATTTTGTCATTTTTTATAATAAAATCCACACTAAAATCAACATGCATTCAAGGCTTAAACTCCTGACACATAACCTCATTATCATCAATGTTAGAAAATTTGAATTGGGCAAACTTTTGCAAAATTAATAATCCAAACATCCATCAATTTCCACAACCAATTTTTCCATTTTTTATAATAAAATCCACACTAAAATCAAAATGCATTCAAGGCTTAAACTCCTGACACATAACCTCATTATCATCAATGTTAGAAAATTTGAATTGGGCAAACTTTTGCAAAATTAATAATCCAAACATCCATCAATTTCCACAACCAATTTTGCCATTTTTTATAATAAAATCCTCACTCAAATGAACATGCATTCAAAGCTTAAACTCCTGACATATAACCTCATTATCATCAATGCTAGAAGATTTGAATTGGGTAAACTTTTGCAAAATTAATAATCCAAACATCCATCAATTTCCACAACCAATTTTGCCATTTTGTATAATAAAATCCACACTCAAATCAACATGCATTCAAAGCTTAAACTCCTGACATATAACCTGATTATCATCAATGCTAGAAGATTTGAATTGGGTAAACTTTTGCAAAATTAATAATCCAAACATCCATCAATTTCCACAACCAATTTTGCCATTTTGTATAATAAAATCCACACTCAAATCAACATGCATTCAAAGCTTAAACTCCTGACATATAACCTGATTATCATCAATGCTAGAAAATTTGAATTGGGCAAACTTTTGCAAAATTAATAATCCAAACATCGCATCAATTTCCACAACCAATTTTGTCATTTATTATAATAAAATCCACACTCAAATCAACATGCATTCAAGGCTTAAACTCCTGACATATAACCTCATTATCATCAATGTTAGAAAATTTGAATTGGGCAAACTTTTGCAAAATTAATAATCCAAACATCCATCAATTTCCAGAACCAATTTTGTCATTTTTTATAATAAAATCCACACTCAGATCAACATGCATTCAAGGCTTAAACTCCTGACATATAACCTCATTATCATCAATGCCAGAAAATTTGAATTGGGTAAACTTTTGCAAAATTAATAATCCAAACATTGCATCAATTTCCACAACCAATTTTGTCATTTATTATAATAAAATCCACACTCAAATCAACATGCATTCAAAGCTTAAACTCCTGACATATAACCTCATTATCATCAATGCTAGAAGATTTGAATTGGGTAAACTTTTGCAAAATTAATAATCCAAACATCGCATCAATTTCCACAACCAATTTTGTCATTTATTATAATAAAATCCACACTCAAATCAACATGCATTCAGGCTTAAACTCCTGACACATAACCTCATTATCATCAACGCTAGAAAATTTGAATTGGGAAAATTTTGGCAAAATTAATAATCCAAACATCGCATCAATTTCCACAACCAGTTTTGTCATTTATTATAATAAAATCCACACTCAAATCAACATGCAAAATTTGAATTGGGTAAACTTTTGCAAAATTAATAATCGAAACATCCATCAATTTCCACAACCAATTTTGCTATTTTTTGTATTAAAATCCACACTCAAATCAACATGCATTTAAGGCTTAAACTCCTGACACATAACCTCATTATCATCAATGCTAGAAAATTTGAATTGGGTAAACTTTTCCAAAATTAATAATCCAAACATCCATCAATTTCCACAACCAATTTTGCCATTTTTTGTAATAAAATCCACACTGAAATCAACATGCATTCAAAGCCTAAACTCCTTACACATAACCTCATTATCATCAATGATAGAAAATTTGAATTGAATAAACTTTTGAAAAATTAATAATCCAAACATCCATCAATTTCCACAACCAATTTCGCCATTTTTTGTAATAAAATCCACACTGAAATCAACATGCATTCAAGGCTTAAACTCCTGACACATAACCTCATTATTATCAATGCTAGAAAATTTGAATTGGGTAAACTTTTGCAAAATTAATAATCGCAACATCCATCAATTTCCACAACCAATTTTGCTATTTTTTGTATTAAAATCCACACTCAAATCAACATGCATTTAAGGCTTAAACTCCTGACAGATAACCTCATTATCATCAACATGTCACAAGTTACACTCTATTCCTTTTATTTTCCATTTTTCTCCTACACTTTATCATAGTATCAAAGAAAATATCATTATGAGCCCGATTAAGTTTCTGTAGATTGAAATAAAAAATTAATCAAGTAGAAATAAATGAGTATATAAAGTATATCTGGAAAACATTAGTTTACTTTAATCGTAAAAATCATTGACATATATTCATTGACTTGTCCAACGCTTATATGGTTGTAATATTTTTTTCTGAAAATGTGGGAAAGATGGCGTATAGGTTCGGCAGTGGCGGCTCCTCGAAGGATGCTAAGGAGGCTCATCCTCCTTATGAATGTGTCTAGCAAATAGCACCAGAAATATTTTGTTGATCATTTTTTATTTTATTTCCTGTTTCTCTAATAAATTTTACCATCAATTCAACGTTCTCAGTAGTTATTTTTGAATCTGACAACAGTGCCCTGATAAACCGCGATAAACAATGATAAACGAAGATAAACGACAATAAACCACAATAAACGGTAATAATTGGCAATAAGCTATAAGTTATATATAACCATATTATATATATCTATTATTTTATATTGTATTTAATATTACATAATTATTATTTTCTACGCCTATGGTAAATTCACTTTCAATATTAAAATCATTGAATATTACTTTTCCGGACTTTATCTTTTAAAATAAGATGAATTGTTTTTATACCAGCTTTTATCTTATTATTGTTTATATCATTTAATTGTTTTATATAAAAAGCAGGAACACCTAGAGGAGGATTCATTAATTAATTACGATTCTTTTCAATGCATTTATTTTATATTTTTTTAAACTCAAAAATAAAGTTCTTTTTTCAAAAACTTGTCTCAAAACTTAATTAATATACGACAATAAACGGCAATAAAAGATAAACTCTGTATATAACTCAAACACTAAACACGTGTTGCTCAACACAGTTGTCATTTTTCGTCCAGTCCAATTAATAAATATCGTAAAAAATAGCTGAAATGGCAACACTCTCGGTAGGCTAGCATCAAGCCTGCTGCCCAGTGTTGTCAAATGTAGCACAATTATGCTAAAAGTGGAACTTTCAGTTCTGGAGTAGCACTAGAGCATGCACTATTAAACAATAGACAAAATCTAGCAATATTTCGTTCTATGGCATTTTTGCCTGCAATGAGTTTGTTATTGAATAAATTTCTTAGTACAAAGATGTCCAGAAATAAATTTATTCTTCAGAAAATCTCATAAATGTCTGAAATTAAGAGCAATTGAAGTGAATCGGACAAAAAATGCACGTCACTTCTCCAAGTCTTGCTAAAGTTCAGTTTATTTTACTATTTTTGACAATTACTTCAATCAAATGAAATCTGATATTTAATGACATCATAAACTACGCAGCGCTGAAGATGAAGCCATCAAACGAGTCAAGAAGCACCAATTGGACACTATTTTGTGACCAACTTCAGCACAGTCAAAATTTCGTCCATAAAAAAAAAGAAAAAATATTAAAAATCAAAAAGAATAAATAAAAAAAGAAATAAAATTTTTTGGCAAGAAAAACTCAATACCTACACGTTGGTTCTTGCTGGGTAACAATTAATTTTGTCTCTGAAGTAGCTGGTACGGCCGCTGCGCAAAGGTGAAATTAATTGATTAAAAAGAGCTGCCACTGAGGTTTGGTCTAGCGCTATCTCTAATATCCCTCGTTGCCCGGTCCAAGAGACCTTCACACTTTAACGGAAGGTGGCGCCCAAGGCAATCTGATACCTAAACCAACGCACCAAAAGACTGTTTGTCGACGCAAAGAGCGTTACGACCTTAAATCTAGAAAACTCGGTCCAGATTGTTCACAGCTGTCGTGACCAAAAATCTCGAGTCGAGATCTAATCTATGGTCTTTAGTCCGGAAAATTCGAAAGTCGGGCCATTTCTTCGAATTTTGCCACTTTTGCAGCTCTTAACATTTGTGTATGATCTCTTTATTGTATAAAGGTTTGGGGATTGCATATCCAATACCAAAAAAATCCGTCCCGGTTTGGAAATACATTCATGCGCAGTAGCTTTTAAGGACTACAAGGATAGGAAGGCGGTAGAGGAAAAAACATGTGTCAAAAAAATATTTAGACAGATTTGGTTTCAGAATGTCAATATATGGAACCAATCAGGGTCTAAATCAACAGAACATAACTTTTATTGACTATAAATTCTAAATTCATTATTTTAAATCGACATCAAACGTTTATTAACTCACTTCATTCAGAGCTTAGTAGTGTGTGTCTGTGTGTTAGTATGTCTGTCTGTGAGAGTTCTCACTCCCGTTATACCAAACCGATTAACTTCAAACTTGGTATTAGATAAAATAGAGTCATACCTCGGTCGAGCTTAAATTTAAGTCCTGTAGGTCAAAGTGAACCGGAGATATGGGGTCACAATGTCATATATATTTTAAATTGCAAAATTTTTGATGGTTGATACTTGCTCAGCACCAATAGCAAATTATGTCAAGGCAACATATAACACTAATCATTACTGCATAGTACGCTGAAGTAAGTTTCCCTCCAAGGAAGTTACACTTAAAAATTTGTAAAGTAAATTTGAGGTCTAAATTTGTACTAAAAAAATATTTAGCTTCTACCTCCTCTTTGATATGGAGCCTTCTCGTCCTTTCTATAACTAATTCATTATCCAAAGAACTACCTAGTCATTAAAAATTTAAATTTCTCTTATATTTTTTCTTAATCTTTATGTACTTTTTTGATAAAATCTCTCGGAAATTCTTTCCGCAGCTATAAATAAATCATACGATACTGTTGTAAAAGAGATAAAGATTGACCGAATCATCGTTTCATCTCTTTCTTTCGATATAGCACAATTATCACCAGTGAGCATGTGAAAACAGGTATTATTTAAATTGACCTACTCAGATCTATTCCAATGATGTCATTTTTTCTCTCAATAATCAATGTCTTTGATACATAAACTCATGGACATGCTCAGTGGCGAGAATTGTGCTATTTTGAGATGAAACGATGTTTAGGTCAATCTTTGTCTCTCTCAAGACAGTATCGTATAATTGGGATGTTAGAGATAGCGCCATCTTTCTCACTCTTTTCATCAAAAAAATATTACGAGATACGGATTGGGCACGTCCATGAGTATATGTCAATGTTTGATATGTATCAATTTGACAGTTGTTTTCCGAAATGGCAAATTCCAAATATTTAAAATCAGCAAGTGGTATAGCAAAAATCGTTGAAATAATATTATGTCTAATAACTTGCCTATTTTTTTCGATGGAAAAACGGCTGAGTATAGAAGAACCTTTCGAGGAATGGGACTCTTACCTATTGTTATGTATAGAATTAGGATTTATTATTAGCCTAATAGTGTTATTGGTCATGTTACTGCAAGATTTGACTAAGATTTTTAAATGGTTATTTATAATGTGGCCAGCTGGAGGAATTTGTCTTATAGTGTTCGCGTCTTTATATATCGACTCTGAACCGCCTGTACTAGCGACGGTCGGTGCGATTTTTGGAATTTTAACTGGATTTGCTTATATTGCTGACTTTGTTTGTACAGCCAAAGATGGAGGAATATTTTAAGCTAGTAACAAAACTGTAAATATTGTACATAAATATACTAAATAAAGTTTTCAAAATACTACTGTAAAAGCTTAATGTATAAATGTAATCTCTAAACTAATGATTTTAAGTTACAGATAATACATTATTCTCTTTACGTTTCAAACTTGTGTTAGTCATTCATGGAATGGACCATATTAAAAACGCCAATGTTGTAAAATAAATAATCTATGAAAACCACATTTTCATTATCTCCAAACTTGGTGAAAAAGCTCCTTACAAATATTTCCTGATACGGCTGCTTCAAATGGCTCTGGGTCATACCTTTAAGGGGCTATTATAATACTAACAAACTAATGATCCATAGGTTGTTGTAAATAAAATCCTTGAATGATCCAACGAAACACATATATTACTAATTTTCTATAAATTCTTTATTTTACAATACTTCCACATTGATGCACTAGGATTAAGTTTCTTTAGTGCTGTTTCAATGAATCACCAACAACATCATGAGAAAATGTTACTTGGAAGTGCATTGACAGCCTGGGCTTGCGCAGGACATACTAAAAAGACAGTTGGTACATCGGTCGTGGCTACTGCACCAACCAGAGGGTGTCCATGCAATTGTCACTGTAATAGTAATTTGAACACTTCCAGCTCTTTTTCGATGATGATCTATACAACCTGATGTTTAATTTTAGTAGAAAATATTCCCGTGATAAGAGTTGTCATGATTTCAATTTGACATAGCCATCATTGAAACAGTTCTGGGAATTCTTATTTTTACAGCATATCACAAATTGCTACAAATCGATATGTACTGGAGCCAGTGTTGCCAGTGTTGCCAGAGTGGTGTTGTAGTACCACATGTGGTACTCAAAACTCAAAAAGTACGGTGGTACTCTTGTGATAAATGTGGTACCTCAATTAGTTTCCAGGTACAATTAAAAATATCAACTTCTTTATCGATTATTCCATCCATCAATTACAACGAGCCCGAGAATGATTGTGATGTAAAATCCCTCACCCACTGGATTACCTCCCCCCACATGCGCTTGTTATAGTGCGCGATATAAACACCGGTCTAGAGACTGGTGTTCCTTGCACTATATTCTCTTCTCTCTCATTTTTTGCTGTATTCCACCCTAGAGGGCATTTGTGAATTCCTGGCGTGTCTTCTTGGCCGTAATTTTAGGGACGACCGAAGCCTCTATCCCTTGTTGTCTATGTGGTCCTGTCTCGATGGAAGATTTGTATGTCTGTCATGTGTCGATTATTTCAAACAAGAAATAATCAGCAGATGACTATGAAAAGAGAGAGATGCATGCTTGCAAAGATGCGTACTAGCACTGTTACTATTTGCTTTTAGTTTCTCTGTGGTATCGACGAAGTACGCATGCGTCACGCTTGCCTCTGGAAAATGAATGAACTGAAATGTCCCGGTCTCTCTCACTTTTACTTCTATTCGGTGCATTTTGTAATTGACTAGTGAGAGTTCTTACTCGACGATCAATCATTTTTCTGCACCTTGGGCTATACTTATATCGAAATAATATGTTTTTTCTTTCATAGTGAATCAAACATTAAAAAGTGATAGGCTAAGGCAAGATTTAGTACATTTTCATCCAATTTGTGGTACTGAAATTTTTTTCGACCTGGCAACACTGACTGGAGCAAGAACTAGGATAAGGAAGTACCATTTATTAATAAATGCATGAGTAAGAATAAATTTTGGATTATCAAAAAGTACATAATGCATTGTTTTACACAAAACTGGTAAATTTGCCAAATTTCTCCCTTTTTCCATGTAATGAATCGAAAATTCATCCAGTTTAGTATTTTCGTATAAAATTTGTAGATCGATGAAAAAATGGGGCCCTATTTTGGGCAACACTCAGCAAAAATGTTTATAAATGAAAAACCTGTACGTTTTGAGTATAAGTTTTGTTATCTCTGTTCCTCTGATTGATATCTATTCCAGATTATCCCTTATGGAGAGTAGAAGAAAAGCCACTTTATCCCACACACCCCGATTTTCTCCCAGGACCCCTATTCTTGAATGCCAGGGAGTAGAAATTCTTCAAAATATTTCTTTCAAATATTAAGAGAACAATTTGTCCCTAAGGGAGCTGCGAATTCTACTAGTCCCAATAAGTAAGAGAAAATGAAAATGACAATGGAAATAACAAAATATAACCTAAAATAAAGTTGAAACCGTATTGTTTGTGAGTGATTATTTTTTGTATAAAATGAATCTAAATGATGTCACATACTGAAATCATATTATGAATGATGATGTTGTGTAGGCAATTGAGGATCTCCCAATAGGTCCGGATGTTCTCCAAACAACAGACCCATTTTTTTATTTGATAGGATATGGTAAGCTTACGCTAAGTACTTCACGCTTTTTTGCATTTAGAATTTTTGCAAATTCTTCCATAACTGTCTAGATTGTTTTTTTGTAAAATCTGGTGAAAATTTTCCGGTATTAAATTTTGGCCTGGCCTTTATGAACTCCAACATTACATCTTTTTGTTTTTATCTTATATGTGTCATTCTTGTTTTTTTATATATAAGTATTAGTAAATATATACTCCAAACATGTATATTTGGCCCCAAAGATGTCCAATAAAGACGCAATTATGTACGCAATATTTTTCACAAAACAAAAGCTTTAAAAAATGGGGTTAGAGCACAAAAATACAACAATTTTGGACCTTGGTTAGTTGCCAATCAAAAGGGGGTCAATTTTTTGCATTTCTGATTGGTCAGAATTTTCTACTGACACTTGGCATCAGTGTTGTTTTCTCTCACTCCTTTCTACTCCCTAGTTTCAAGAATACAACTTTTTAATGTCAAGAGAAATTTTGTAGGAGTAGAAAAGGAGAGTAGAATTTGTTCTCAATTCAAGAATAAAGGTCCAGATCTGGAGAAATTTATAGAGTAGATCTGGCAAGACAGCAGAAGACTAGGGCTTACGTATTTGACAGACCTTAAGACCCAATCTAACTTACTTCATACCCTTCTGTCTTGTCAGCATCCACTGATGGTATTGATGTGTGAGAAAACAAAGACTAGAACAGACGTATGTGATAAAGCTGAAGACCAAACCAGACGTATTTGACATGGTAGAAGTGTCTGAAGTACGTTATGGATCGGGTCTTCAGGTCTGTCAGATACGTCACCTCTAGTCTTCCACTCTATCTGTTCCTTCTGCGACGTATGATAAGTAGCTTTATAAATGATGGTCTGTTGCCAGATCTACTCTATACATTTCCCCAAATCTGGGGAAAATCTGGGTGAGTGAAAAATCAGATCTAGTTCTATGAGTTGATATAGTTTTCAAATTAGTTATAAAAACCCTTCAAACTATAGGCTTATTTTTGATAACATTTTTCTTCTTATAAGCTGTTCAAAGATTTAAAGAAAGGGGGAATTAATGGAACTGGCACAATGAGCGAGAACAGTATCGAAAAATGTCCGCTAGAAGCTAGTAAAATTACTTAAAAAAAACAAAAGGTCATTCGACTTCATTTTTGACAAATAAACAGAAGTGACTGTAGTTAGAGTTTGTTTAACCATCCTCTGTCGTTATGTCATACACTGTCCAACTTGTTCTCTCATACATGAAATAGATGAGATGGAATTATGACTTTTGACAGTTCAATTAATTTTTCGTTGTCAAAAGTCTTCCCTGTATATTGAGAAAGAGCAAAGTTTAATTTTGAAATTGATTAATTACTTTTGAAGAGAAAGAGATGCTGGAATACCGCTTTTACCGTTAAATGCAGTCTACAACGTTTGGGTTCACCCCAAAAATATAATTGTATAATTCATTTTTAATATATTGATATGGTTTTTTTAGTTATATGCGTAGTTTTAGTTCTGTTTTTGTATGTATTGTGGTTGACTGTGATTGAAAGGTGGAAGGTTATTGTCAAATGTAAGTTTGACAATGAAAATGAGGTTATGATAAAAAGTTTAAGGTGCGTGTGAATGTATTTAAATGTGTTAAGATTTATTTAAGAATGTTTGTTTTTAGAGGATTATTTTTCATTGAATTTAATAATGAGTTCACAACAATTGTGTTACAAGTAAAAGGAAAAATCTTAGTGTCGTTAGTCATTTAAATTTACAGATAAAAAAAAATATCTAGTTAGGGGGGGAAAACAAATGAAAAAAAAATAATAAAGAGTTTTGGTTTTTTGATTAATTAAGAAATTGATAAAAAAGATGTCAAAGAAATAATTTTTGAATGAAGATATTTTTACAAGAAAAAGGTGTATTGAATGTTATAATGTTGAGTAAAGTTGAGTAAAATAAATAAAAACTTACATACCAATTAAAAGAAGATTTTATTTAAAAATAAAATAAATTTTGGAAACAGCAGATGATAAATTTAAAATAAAGGTGAACAAGAACAAGATGGTAATTCAAATAGTTGTGTAGGAGTAAACATACAGAAGAGACTGAAGAAAACTAGGAATCGACAATAGATAAGAAGAAATTAGGTAAAGAAATAAAATATCAAGACAGAAATTCAAGTGATTTGTGGAAGGTATAAGAGAGAGAAGATCAAGAAGTATTTAAGGCGCCCAAAATTATAGTTTTTTTTTATTTATTTTTTTTGTAAAGTTTATTATTTTTTTTAAGGAACCGAACCCTAAAAGAGCATAAGAGTTTTCATGATAGCTAGTCTAATAGAATATATTATACAATTCGCCATTTAATCACGATTCGATCATCCGTAATTTTTTTAATTTAGTCAAAAATCATGGCGAAGGACGTTTATTAAACATCCTCAAACTAGAAATTTGAAACAAATCAGTAAAGTTAAAAAAAAACTAAATTTATTCATACAAACACACATTAACATATGTTATTAATTATATTTTAATTTTCAGTCTAAGCGTAAAATAACATTCAAATAATATATGACAAACGAAAAAGAGCAGAATACGTCACCGATTATGACGTAACGGTAGAAGATGGTTAAACAAACTATAGATGTAATGACAAATCAGTCGTAACAACTGCCCCGTCAACCCAGTAGGCTCTGCAAAAAGATATAACAGGAATTATCACAAAGAAGCAAATATATGCCAACCGAATGTTATTCAAGAAGATAACAAATTTATTGTATACCAAATTATAGGAAAGAAATGGTAGTGGCCACTTTCTAAAAATCTTATTGTAAATGCAGAAATCTTCACATATTGGTAAATAAAAGCTCAATTTTACAAGTAGATGTTTGGTCATATATTGTTGTTTGTTTGAAGAGGGAAAAGAGAAATAGAACAGAATTACAGTAAATAGTATGGACAATCAAGTCTGATATCAAAAGAAAACATGAGTAGACCATCTAAGAATAGGTTACCCTATGAGGTTCGAAGAGATAAGGTTGGACATTGAATTATAAAACATGCAGATATAGTTCAAGAAGAAAGTGTAGACAGTGCTCGAATCATACAGTTTTTGTTTGTTAAAAAACTGAGGCTCATTTGTACTCAAAAAATAACATCAAATGTTTGAATATTATTAAACATAAGTTTGAAATAATTGCTAGGCGTTAGATTTGTTGAAATCTAACTTTATCAGTTCGAAGGACCAGCATTAATACAGAGTATCTGGATTTAGTATATTAACACAAATAAATCGTTTAAGTGAACTGTAAGGACTATTTACTCTCTCACTTAATATTACTATACAAAATATATTTACAATTTATTTACATTTTACCTCAGAAAATAGTGTTATAATTTTATGTCAACTGAACTCGGCTAGATATGATGAGATACTAATTGTTCTGAAGCTATTTCCCTATTTATAGTACCAAAAGATTATCTGCATTATTTTTTACAAACTGTACCTTTTGCTCACGGCTCTAACGCCAATGATTATGGATTATGGAATGTTAAAATATAGAGTATTGGCCAAAGGTATAAATTCCAAATAAATCTTAGTAAATTTAAATTAAATATAAGTTTGCGTTGTGAATTCTGGATAATATTCCAGTGAAATTTATCCAATTATACCTCATTACCGCCAAAAATCAATTTCAATATAAAAATTAAATATTGACACTGCATATGAAATGAATTCTTAGAAACACCCACAAATATTGAACTATAAATTATACGTAGAACTTTGAAAACAAACGGTTCAAAGAATTTTTTTTAGTTAGAAATTCGCGTCAATGTTAGCAGTATTCGTGTATTTTGTTTACGTCTGTTTGTCAATGACATTGTGTCCAAAGGGAATTTATTTAATTATCGTTGACATGTATGCGTGGTACAAACTTATTTGCAATTAATTTAATTAACCATAATACTATATTGATCCAAATAAACTCCACTTTCCGGATTAAAAATGAACCGGAAAATAGTAATTTTCCGAAAGATTTTTATTACCCCAAAAAAATATTGATTATGTAATGAATTTTCATGACTGATGGATAAATTTCTCGAAAAATTACACTATTATTTTAAATTTAAGTTTAAATCATTATTTTAATACACACTGCGCCATTGTAAAATGTTTAGAAATATGTAGCTAACGATTATGCAATAATAGATCTTAACACGATTATCTCTGCAACAAATATTATATCGAAAATTGTGCATCTTACGAATCTTAACCTACAGACGTCCTCTCAAATATATCACACGACTTTTTCGTAACATATCACCAGACATTCATTCATCATTAATTCTTAAAGACAAATGTGTTTTAATGAGAAGTAATAATAATAATATGTAAAATTTCTAACTAAAAATGTGCAATGATTACTAAATTAAACACGTGTGGTGCCCGTAAACCAAGTGCGAATGAATGAAAGTGAATTCGTCTCATTTGTTATCTTTGTTTAAAAACAAGTTCTGCAGTTATATGAAAATTGCGTGGTCCTTGGCAAGTATTTTCATGTCCACTTTAAGATTAAGTAACACTGAAGAAAACTAAATTATATTATATTTTCTGTCCTCTAATTTTAGAAAAAAAAGTTAAATTACTGATTTATGTGATGTAAACTATTAGTTTTTTTATTATGTTTTGTCAATTTCTTAAATAAAACTGATAATCTGGAATCGTTCGAAAATTAAGCGTTTTAGAATGGACTAATTCAACATCAGTTCGATTTATTCGACCTACATTGGCAATAGGGATGCTAATTCAAAAGCAATAAAAGCAAAGTCTGGAAAAGTGTCGTTGAAGTGGCATTCTGGAGTACCTATTCAAAATTCTCTGAAGGAATCGCTCGAGCAGGGAACAATGCAATGTAGGAGTATATTGCTAGAAAAACATATTGACAAATTCTTGTGGGAAATATTCACAATATAAAAGGGAGGAAATTGTATGTCGAGATAGCTTCACAAAATTGGTTAGATTTTCATTTCTATATGGTTTATTAACGTATAAAATTACATGTTTCTAGAGTCGAAAAGAGTAAAAAAATTGTAGGAGACAGTCCTTTGACAAATAAAGAGTGTTCGCTGCCTTTTCAGCTTGAGCATCACCTCATTAATCACTACGGAAGTAAGTTCTACGTTTAACAATTCTCTGAAATCCCCTAGACTTAACTTCTGACAAAAGCCTTTCCCCAAGCGGCGAGTAAAAGGAGAATACAGATATTTGGAATTTGTATCCTTTTTTTAATATTTTTTTTTACTGGAAAAATCAGAGATTTTTATTTTATTTAAAGAAATAGTTTAATCTTTTGGTATATTAATTATAATTCATTTTTAATAACAAAAATACTAACAGGCAACTAATTTCGGTCACTGACCATCATCAGACATAAAGATACAAACGTTCATAATAATTCATATAAAACATTAAATTAATAATTAAATTTACCAATAGTAAGTACTAAACTTCTCGTTTGCACTCTCTACCTCTCGTTTAATATATATTTTACTTTTTTTGTTTACTTTGATGCGGACTATCGCATAATACTTTAGGTCAAATTTATATATAGGTCATATCTGAATTCAAGGAAACATTATAATAATATAAAACTTCTAACTTACTAATAATTAATTATAAATACCGAAATATATTCTCTCCCTTTTTACTTTTTTTCTATTTCTTGTTATATATTTAAATATTATCTTTTTTAATGTGACATCCTTTAATATCTTTATATCTTTATTAACGAATATTTACAAATATTTTATATCTTTTTAATTAGCTTCCTTAATAAGGGTTAATTGAATTTAGTTCATCGGTATCGTAATGAATTGAATTTGTTTTAAATCTAATCAATATTCATTCATTATTAGTCTGCTGAGCTTCGTCTTTTTACTAACCCTTAAATATCAAAACATTAAAAAAAACCGAACAAACGTTGTACAGTCGTAAAAACATTTTTAATTTAAAGTTAAAAAAAAATTTAAATGAAATTTTTGATGCCTCCATATTGGACGATATAAATAAACGACAATCAACATCAAAATGCATCCTACGATGCAATTACAGTTAAATTAAAGCTTTGAAATTATAAATTGCGTCTTACTAAATTTGCAATTTATAATTATACTAAATTTAAGTGGCAATTTTAACAAGTGACAATTTTGACAAGTGACAATTTTGACAAGTGACAACTCGAGGACAAATGAATTTTTAATAACAAAAATACTAACAGCCAACTAGTTTCGGTCACTGACCATCATCAGGTCTAAAGATACAAACGTTCACAATAATTCATATAAAACATTAAATTAATAATTAAACTTACCAATAGTAAGTACTAAACATCTCGTTTGCACTCTCTACCTCTCGTTTGATGTATATTTTACTTTTTTTGTTTACTTTGTTGCGGACTATCGCATAATACTACCGAAATATATTCTCTGCCTTTGTACTTTCTTTCTCTTTCTTCTTATATCTTTAAATATTATCTTTTTATCTCTAACTACTGTGACATCCTTTAATATCTTTATATCTTTATTAATGAATATTTACAAATATTTTTTATATTTTTAATTAGCTTCCTTAATAAGGGTTAATTGAATTTAGTTTATCAGTGTCGTAATGAATCGAATTTGTTGTAAATCTAATCATTATTCATTCATTATGAGTCTGCTGAGCTTCATCTTTTTACTACCCATTAAAAATCAAAACATTAAAAAAAAACCGAACAAGCGTACATTCGTAAAAACATTTTTAATTTAAAGTTAAAAAAAAATTAAATGAAATTTTTGATGACTCCATATTGGACCATATAAATAAACGACAATCAACTTCAAAGTGCATCCTACGATGCAATTACAATTAAATTAAAGATTTGAAATTATGAATTGCATTTTAACCACCATGTGGCAACTAGATTTAAGTGACAATTTTGACAAGTGACAATTTTGACAAGTGACAGCTCAAGGACAAATGAATTTTTAATAACAAAAATACTAACAGGCAACTGGTTTCGGTCACTGACCATCATCAGGCCTAAAGATACAAACGTTCACAATAATTCATATAAAACTTTAAATTAATAATTAAACTTACCAATAGTAAGTACTAAACATCTCGTTTGCACTCTCTACCTCTCGTTTGATGTATATTTTACTTTTTTTGTTTACTTTGTTGCGGACTATCGCATAATACTACCGAAATATATTCTCTGCCTTTGTACTTTCTTTCTCTTTCTTCTTATATCTTTAAATATTATCTTTTTATCTCTAACTAATGTGACATCCTTTAATAACTATATATCTTTATTAATGAATATTTACAAATATTTTTCTTTTTTATTAGCTTCCTTAATAAGGGTTAATTGAATTTAGTTCATCGGTATCGTAATGAATTGAATTTGTTTTAAATCTAATCATTATTCATTCATTATTAGTCTGCTGAGCTTCGTCTTTTTACTACCCCTTAAATATCATAACATTAAAAAAAAACCAAATAAACGTTGTACAGTCGTAAAAACATTTATTAATTTAAAATGAAAGAAAAATTAAATGAAATTTTTGATGCCTCCATATTGGACGATACAATTACAGTTAAATTAAAGATTTGAAATTATAAATTGCGTCTTAACCACCATGCGGCAACTTGGTTTAAGTGACAATTTTAATAAGTGACAATTTTGACATGTGACAGCTCGAGGACAAATGAATTTGACGTGACAGACAATGACAGGAAAGAAGGTAACAGACCCCTAATAAAACTTAATAAAATACGAGATCAAATTCAAAAAAAAGAAGAAATAACCTATAAGATGTATCAAAATAAAATAATAAATATGAAAATTAGAAACGTAAATTTAGAAATGAATAATTTTGGGTAGGGTAAAGTTGTTCATTAAATAATATTTGTGTTCGAAAGAGCTCTTTTGATTTCAAACATTTCTAATAAATTCAATTTTGTACTTTTAGTATAATGATGTAACAGTGAAACGTTAAAATTCTGATTTGAATGTCTGGATTCTGAGATATGGTTGGCGTTCCTTAATACAAGTTTCCAAACGGATAATCTTCTGTTTATTTTTATTTCATTCTAATATAGTAATACTATTACTTAAACCTACCCTAATTTCATAATTAATAAAAGTTATTTTATCTCAGGACATCGATCATCCTCATCATTGACAAAAAATTGTTTACAATTATGTCGGATGTTTACGGAAGGAAAATTAATGAAATCGGTTAGCCCGTAATCCGTTTGCTCGTCACGTTTCTCATCTTCCCGTTTGAGTGTCGCTCTTCATTGAGAATACTTGATAACTTTTCGTATTAATCAATACTTTCAAATCATTCCCTTATTGGAAAATATCCGTTTAAACGTGACTTGTTGTTATAAAATGAACTAAATGGGAAAAAATGGAAAAAACTAATTTTACTACTTTAAATAATCATATTTTTCTTACTATAATATATGGAGTTAAATATATTTTAATAACATTTTGCACATTTTGTCAGAGTAAAAACAATGATGGTGGTGAAATTCTGAATAGAGTAAAAACCGCGAAACGGCATAAACTTTTCCCCCAATAAATATCTACATTGCGCAAAAATGCTTTTTGTCGATTTCCACCACCGAGCTAATTTAGTTTTTGAGCAGCACGTGCTTTTGACACTTCCAGGCAATGTTGAGATTTTGACCAAAGAAGAATTCATGATGACTTCGTGAAATTATCCGGGGGCTGTACAAAATTTTGTTATGTTCAGAGAAATTACTATTTTAATTTCGATAATTTAGTTCTTTAATTAGTTTTTAACTTAAGAAAATTAATACAACCTTGTATATCGAATACGATATAATATTTGCATATAAATTTTTAATCCGTAATGAAAATTAAGCCAAGTCCGAGATTCAGATTCCACGCAAGCCCGGAATAAAAGCATTTCCTCCAGATCCGCAAGATTTTAGTAAGATTGGGGAAAAAGCTGCTGTATATCTCACCAGCTTTAGTACAAACATCAATTGTGTTCACCATGACCGAATAGAAAGAAAAGTCCCGCAGGAAAATAAACTCATCTGTCGCTTATCGATTTCTAATAATAAAGCGTGAGAACCCTTCATGCATATCATCCAACTTTTCGCATGCCTAGTCTACCTCATATCTCTGTAATTATCCCTTCAGAGTTAGAACCGATTGCATCTCTGGATCTTAGAATTTTTCTGTTAAGATTCCATCAGATAATACCCTGGTATTCAACACAGCAGACCAAGTAAAGTCTGCCTTTCTGGCCTTGTCAATACAATAACCACCCCTGGAGTATTTTATTTCTGCACTGACACTGCCCAGAGCATGTGACCTTCACATTATTAATGGCGCCCGAAGCAACCAGTTACCTGGACCAAGGCTCATGACAACTAATATTAAATTATTTACTTATTCTGTTAAGTACAAACTAATATATAGACTGAACCGCAATTAAACATTAACTGTATAATTAATTATTCTGGTTTAAAATAAAAAAGGATCTAATTAGAATTAAATCGAATATCGTCGCTTTTTGAGTTAGCCCGTGTACTAATCATTTCGTTTCTCATCGGCACCGTGAGTGAGAATGAGTGCAAACAAATTTCTACAAAAGCGACAGAAGTGCTTAATCTAAAAGCTCGGAAAACGAGGGGGAGCATAAGTTCAGGATGTGAATTTTTGACTCCAACGACATAAATGCCTTTAGTTTGGTTTAAATGTTGCAAAATTATTAGAACATTCTTCATGAATATTTAAGTTTCTATAGTAATTTTTCAGAATATTTGTTTCGTTGATTTTTAAAAGAAACTTGATAAAAAGAATTTGCGGTAGAAATGTATACGCGTAATTATAGTAATACCCTGTATAATAAATTGAAAGTAATATTTACATATTATATTATTTATTTAGCGTTTCGTATTATAATTGTCTGATTTGTGTTTGGTAGGCTCCTCCCACCAATCATCGGACTTCGACCATGTCCATTTCGCTCAGTCTTACGTCCGACCAAAATACGCCGCGGTTAATATCCAATATTCATCGTTTGGTTTGTATTTAAATAATGTAATTGTATCTGAGATTATCAGGGAAGAAAAGCAAGTAAGTCTGAATTAGTTGGCACGGACGATTCCTTTGGATACTTATTTTGTACTTATCGTAACTTATCGAAAATATACAAGACGATTGAGTAGGTCTTACAACTTGCTTGTATAAAATTATTTTGTTTTTCTTGTTTAATTTTCTACTTATAGGGTAGACTGCCCTAATTGTGCTTTTTTAAATGTGTGTCGCTCATCCCTGGTATTTTATTAAGGATTTAGGAATGATGGTGTGTTCTTCGATATAAATGTTTTTTTCTTACTGTCTTTGTGTAACACCGTCATCATTGGTTATTTATTGTCACATTTTTAAAAGAGTACTCAACGTCTGCTATTTTTATAAAAAAGGTATAGACGTATAGCGCCATCTGTATTGTATTGTTTGGGATATATTATACTGACGTCTTACTAATACGGATTGTTGTGGTACCTCAGCCCTAATTTTATAATTGTGTCATTGATTTTAATGTGTAAGGTGAATCGTTATTTTAATTTGTTGATAATTAGTTATAAATGTGATTTAAGCTCAATTATTTTTATTATGGGTTCGTTCTCCGAATAGAATTTAAAAAATATTAAAAAGTAAAATATTAAATTTGGACGCCAGTCTAATTGATTTTTTTGATGTATTTAGAAACAATTGACAAAAAAAACTATGATATATTTCAAAATCTGTCCTTTCTTTCTTTTTGTGGATTTAATGAAATTAAATTCAAATTAATCGTTATATTTGTTATATTTTATACGAAAAAATTAAATCATTTAGAGACTTTTTCTTTGTTTTTCTGGAAATGTAACTTAACTTGGTTTTTAGCTTGTCTTCGAGCTTCTTTTAAAAAATTTCTTCGATCTGGCAGTAGATACTTTAGGTCCCAAAGGAAAAAAAAACTTGCTCGTCCTAAAAAAAAAAATTTGTTCAGTCCAAAAACTTAGTCCCAAAAAGTAAATCTTCTGTCCAATAAAAATTGTTCCCAAAAATACTTGTTCCAAAAAATAAAACATTTGGTCCAAAAAAAGGACTCCTTCCAGAAAACCCTAAAAGTTCACATAAAGTAAATACAAGACAAAAATCTTATAAATTACTAGATTTCGTGGTCTTTGTTTTTTTTTAAAGAATATAAAAGAAAAATAATTTTAATATGAAATTCATAAATTTTTAGATCAAAATATGAAACATAAAATAATCAAAGTGAATTAAATTTTAAGACAATTTGTAAAAACAAATTAAAAATAAATTCTCTTTTTGTAATTGAGACTGAAATAGCACCACAAACATCAGATAATCTATATTATTATAAAAGATAAGATATGAACTTTTAAAAAGAATTAAAAATAACAATAAACAAAAGTTAAAGCATCGAAATAATTAAGAATGATAACAGGGGACCTAAGTGAAAATATAATATAATATAAATAAAACTCACCCTATATAAAGAGGGGAAGAGAAGAAATTTTCAATAAGCAACATAGATGGTGTAGAAGTCAATTGTATTGAATGAAGAGAGATAATTGCTAACATAGGAAAGACATTTTATAGTAATACCTAGAAGAGAGGAAGATCATAAGAAGGGATATCATGCAAGTCTGAAATTAAAATATACTGAGCAGAGTAATATTAAAAAAATACAGGGTGGCACAGGCAAAAAAACGACCATACAAAAATTACCAAAGTAATTAAAGTAACTATCCACATTTTAAATTAATATTCACTGCTAAAGTACGAATAGTGACTTTTTCAGCATCTCCATTTTGAATTTTGCGTTAAGTTACAATATCTGCAAGATAATCCCTACCGCAAATCGCATCAAGGAAATCAGTTGCAAAAAAACAGTATGTAATTAATATAGTTACATCAAATTTAACAAAGTAAAGTAGACAAAAGTTAAAAACAACAAGTTGTAGCTTTGCTATAAGGGAATAACAAAACAAATTGAAGCTAACATGATTCGAAATAATAAATAAACATAAATATGCGATATTATAGCATAATATGATTCGAGATATTGTATTGACTGAAGAGGCAAAGAGAGAGAATTGTTAACATGGGAAAGACATTTTATAGTAATACCAAGGTGAGAGGGAGATCTTGAGTAGGGATATGAAACTAATCTGAAATTGAAATATACTGAGCAGAGGAATAATCAAAATACAGGGTGGCATAGAGAAAAAAACGTAACAAATGTTCTAACTACTAGATATGAAGCTATAATTTACGTTACTTACTCTTGATCAACGCGCATCGACTATGACCGGGAGATCAGTCTAACGTCCGACCACTTTTATCCATATTAGGTACCCGCCGTTCGATGGTCAGTAACTCCATCGCATTACTAGATTTTTATTAGAATGGTTTATGTTTATGAAAGGTTATAATGAAGCGAGTCGTTTCTATGCATTTTTTTAAAATTATATAGATTTTTAAAAGCTGTAGTTTTCAATATTATTTTCAAAGTTATTAAAGCATGGCAATGTATCTTGGACCTTGAATGGTCCTGGATGTGGGTGCGGGTACAGTAATTGCTAGTGGTTGCCTGCTACTAAGGCGTGGAAATTCTTCTTTTCTTCTTCTATACATGCATACATGCGATTAATTGATAAAAGAGCACCAGTATAATATGACATAATGACATTAACAGTATTCATTTTGTGTAGGGTTTAGTCTTCGAATAGCGAAAAATTTTGTGGACAAGCCTATGCCTTTTATTAATATGATTTTGCCCTTATATTGTCGAGAGCATTCTTAATAGGTCATGCCTTGGATATCTGTTTTCTATTCGCTAAGGATAGTTTAAAAAATATGCAGGCGCAAAATAAAGGCCCTAATATACATATCCATAAAGCAAAGCTAAATAATTATTAATATACTAATAATAAGTTGAAACTTTTGTCGTTGGCAAAATATATATGGCCAAATCCACGTGACATCTCGATATAATATTTAAAAATAAAGTTCTATCTTCCTAATTTCAGCTATTAGTCAAAGTTAAAAGTAGCAATAAATTAGCTAGCGATTTAGATTAAAGAATTACTATAAGCATGCAATTTTCCCAACACGCAACGACATACAACCGTGTGGTTTTATTTTTTGCTTCGTTCTGATAATTTTTAGTCGCGGGGGTGTTTAGTTATATTTTAAGATTTTTATTCGTACGTAATACTTAGATTTAGATAATAGTAAAGATTGGAATAATTCTTATAAAATACAATACATTATAATAAATTATTCTATTAAAACTGAAATTAACTAGAGGCCTTGATAAATTATTTATAGATGTAGGTGTAAAATATATAATAAAGATTTAATAGTTAATAACAAAGTATTTATTAACGTGTAGGTAGCAAATTCCCACATGAAAATATTCAAAATTTCCTGAATGAATTTTTATGGTACCAACTATGAAGTCCTGCGTTCGTCATTATTTCAACTAAAGAATAGTTTTCATCGAATAGCCAGCTAGGTCACCAGAATTTACTCCGTTTGATAAGTACCTTTTCTATGTATTACTTTTACTCTAATCAAAATAACATTTATTCTACTATAGGACTTTTTTAAAAAAAAAATTGCTGTTAAATGCAGTTCACTGATGCACTCAAATTGAATTAATTATTTGAACAACAAACGTACTGCCTAAAATCGTACCAACAAACAACAACAAAACAATTTATTTTAAAAATTAGGTAATATCTACAGGTTCAAGAATTTAAGATAGATCCCTATTCCCCCCCTGTTTCTTTTCTTCTTATTGTTAACTTGCCTCCTAGTCTGCGGTCAGTCTTTATGCAGTTGTTTTTGGTTAATTGAGATCAATAGTTAAGGGTTATCAGAGCTATGGGTGTTTATTGAAATTTTCGTTGGTTTCCCTGAAAACTTATGCAAAAAACAGGGTTTTTATCCATTATATTTTAATTGTGATTATTTATAGTATTTTTATTTTTATTATTTAAGTTGCTTTAGTTTAATTTTATTTTTTGTTATTTTAATTGCTATAGTTACTTATTTTTAGGGTTTTTTTTTTTTTTTTTTTTTTTTTTTTTTTTTTTTTTTTTTTATTATTATATTATTGTTATGTTTTTTTTTTTTTTTTTTTTTTTTTTTTTTTTTTTTTTTTTTTTTTTTTTTTTTTTTTTTTTTTTTTTTTTTTTTATTGTTGTTTATTATTATTTATTTTTATTTTTCTTTTTAGTTTTTATTGTTGGAACAGTGGTAGCTTCTGATGTAAGTATCCGTGCCTCATATCCGGGTTTGTGTTTGCTTTTATTATTAGAATTTCTTCTTTTAGTCTTTCTGGTAGACTTTTGTTATAAAATTTGTTTGCTCCTTTTATTATATATTCCCGGATAGTAGGCACGGACGCCTCATCGTGTAAATCTACAATTCTCGTCCGCCACTCTCTGCTCAGTACTTGCCTCAGACACCTGTTTTGCAGTTTTTGCAGTTTCTCTATCATGTAGTTGGGGGCAGAGCAGAACACTGGATACCCATACGTCATAATAGGTCTTATGACCTGCTTGTAGAGGAGCACTTTGTTTTTCTTGTGAATGCTGCTATACCACCCTATTAGGGGGTGCAGAACTTTAAGTGCTCCTTTTGTTTTCTGTATTGCTTTTTCAATATGGGTTTTATGAGTAAGTCCCCTTGCCTAAAATCGTACCATAGACATAATGGCTGACTGTACCATAGACATAATGGCTGACTATAACTGGGAGATCAGTCTAACGTCCGACCACTTTTATCCATATTAGGTATATGGTAGGATTTTACGCAGTATGTTTCTTCTTCAAATAATTAATTCAATTTAAGTGTATCAGTGATGCACTCCGGCTGCATTTACAATGCAATTTTTTTTAACTATTAAAGTTAGAGTTATTTAATATTCTTTTAATTTTAAGTTGTTGTTTTTTACATTTTAATTTTTACTAATGTAACGTTTAAGTTCATACCATTTTTTTAACTGTTTATTCAACGTTTTGGATAAAATTTGTTAGTAGCCTGATGATGGTCGTGTAAACCGAAACATGTCGCCTTTCAGACTGTTTGTCTTTATTAAATAATTTTGTGGTATGACTTCGAGTTGTTTTATTTCTTTATTGAATACTTTAAAACATTTGAGTATGGATAATATTTTGTTTTTATAGTAGAAGAAATTTAAATATAAGTCATGTTTAATCTTTTATTATTCTATTTTTTTGTTACAATTTAATAGTTAATTAATATTTTTTAATGTAAAAAAGAAACCAAATGATTGATGTTTTGCAATATTATTGTTTATGAAAAAATTATGGTTAGTATCTCTTATACTATGATAGGAAGTTACATTAATGTTATTTATGAATTGCATGTTATAATAGATCATAAATTTATATTAAAAAAGTTTAGATTATCTATTGTACAAGCACATTAGTTCTAAACTGATACAACTAGAACGGAAATTCGAGATTTCTAAACTGAAATTATTACAAAAATTATGTTAAGGATTAAATAAGATTATTTTTAAAATCCTTATTTAAAATTTTAATAAGTAGTAGGTTAGAGAGGATATTTTTGTTTATATGGAAAATTAAACCAGTGTTTTGATACAAATCGATTTATGTTTGACCTTAATTTAATGCCTTAATAATGAAGTAATTATGTGAAATATAAGTGTTTCTCTTAATAATTTAATTTTATGAATATTGGACTATAAAAAATTTATGTTTACCCAATATTGGTAAAAAAGTAAAAAAGAACAATATAACGGATTAAAAAAAGTTTTATAATAATAATATACTAGTACTAGCTTTTGCCCGCGACTTTGTTCGCGTTGATGTCGAAATAAATAAAAGTTTATTTTCTGTACTCGTTTACTTCCCTCCGGTTTTTCAAACTTCTATACCCATTTTTTACTTTTTTTTTAAACTTTTTTTGCCCCCTTTTGAAAATTGATTTTGATTTACTTTTTTAACCTTTTTTGCCTTTTGTTGTTGCTTTTTTACACCTTTTTTTGCTTTTTTTAAATCTTTTTGTGACTTTTTTGCTTTTTTTGCCTCTTTTTATTTTGGCTTTATTTTAGCTTTATTTTGTTTTTTGGTTTTTTTTTGCCTTTTTTTCCTTTTTTTTGACTTTTTATGCCTTCTCGCCCGGTTTTACCATTTTTGCTTCTTTTGCTTTTTTTTATTTTGGCTTTATTTTAGCTTTATTTTGTTTTTTGTTTTATTTTTGCCTTTTTTTCCTTTTTTTTGCCTTTTTACGCCTTTTCGCCCGGTTTTAATTTTTTTTGACCTTTTTGTCCTTTTTGCCTTTTTGTTGCTTTTCTATTTTTTTTTGTCTCTTTTTTACCGCTTTTTTGAATTTTTTTGCCATTTGGCTTTTATTTTCTTATTTTGCTTTTTTTACTATTTTGACGTTTTTTGCCCTTTTACCCCTATTTTGACTTTTTTCGACACTTTTAATTTTGTTTTTATCCTTTTTTCCGTTCTTTTACCTTTTTGCCCTTTTTAAAACCATTTTTGATTAACTTTTTGAACTTTTTGTTGCTTTTTACCCCTTTTTTGCCTTTTTTTTTGTCTTTTTTTGCCTTTTTCCTTTATTTTCATACTAATATTTTTTTTTTTGGCGTATTTTGGTTATTTCCCTTTATTTGGTATATTTGTTTATTTGTTTGGACTTTTTTAAAACTTTTGTTTTGCATTTATTTTTCTTCTATTCTTCTTTGTTTAACTTTTTTGTATGTTTTTTCCTTTACTTTTTCTTATTTGGCCTGTTTTTTTGACTTTTTGCTGATTTTTTTCCCTTTTCCCATTTTTGCCGTATTTTGTTTTTAGTTTTTGAGCTTTTTATACCTTTTTTTTGCTTTTATTTGCTTCTATTTTGCCTTTTTGTTGTTGCTTTTTTATCTTTTTTGTTGCTTTTTTTATCCCTTTTTGCAGCTTTTTTTGCTTTTTTAAAACTTGCTTTTTTTTTCCTTTTTTGGCGTATTTTGCATTTTTTTTCTTTACTTTGTCTTATTTGTAATTTTTTTTTGAGTTTTTGTTATTTTTTCCCTTTTCCTTTTTTTTGTCCAGTTTTTTTTTTCATTTTTTTCTTTTTTTATTATAGTTTTAATTTATGCTGAAATTTAGCCATTCTTTATCATTTTTAACAATTTTTTTGCCTTTTTTTGAAATAATTCATTATCTTGTTGGTATTTATAATAACAAGGTACAATTTTAAGTAATTTTAATCGTTTTTAATTTTAATTAATTTTACAACATTTACAACATTTTACGTTTCCATTCAGAAATTTTGTATTTTGTAATTAAAATAATCTCATTCTTCACACCTGAGCCGTGAAAGTTCTGGGATGACACAGCTGATTTTTTGGTTGACGCACTTACTCGAGCGGGTCAATATTTGTTTAATCCCAATTTTGAACCCCTTAAAATACGAATTTTCAAAATTCTTTTCTTAGTGCTCCCCTACACTACCAAAGGAAACTACCCTGAAAATTTCACGTCTCTATCACCTCTGGTTTAGGCTGTGCGTTGATTCTCAGTTAGTCAGCGACACGACAATTTTATATATATAGATTAGAAAAATAAAATTAAAGTGTTAATTAAATAAAACGAAAATCATCAATTTAAAAAAAAAACTGTTAATGGTTTGCGAAATCCCTATTAAATTTGTGCCACCCTGTATAATCCTTTCCGATCAAAATAGATTCTTTCCATTAAATCGGTCATCTCTTACCACACCAATTTATCTTATTCAATTGATTTCTTCCAATAATGTTCCGACATATGTAGCACACGTTCCTTGACATCCGAACGAGAAAATTTCTCTTTATGATATCGACCTTTTCTATCCATTACGTGTCTGTTTTTTAATAATTCAAAAGATACTCTATATACAGACACTCAATTTCTTGTCGCTCCTTTTTTTTTCAAAAAAAAAAGAAACAACTCCATGAATGGATGTGAGATAAAAGGTCAAACGGATATGATGTATTGGTATTTTTTTACGATGGAAAATATAATCGATGGAAAATTTTATTATTATCTATAAAATACAGGTAAAGGGGTTGCACTGTTTAAGCTCAAAAAATTTTGTTTTGATATGTCTAAGTATTTTTCCATATTATTCCCTATTTTTCTGTACTTTTCATTATTTTTTACTATTTTATACTATTTTTTTCTTATATTTACCACTTTTTGCCTATTTCCCCTATTTTACCTATTATTCCCTATTGGTTTCCATTTTTCCATATTTTTTCTGTTTTTTACCATGTTTCTCTGTTTTTCATTATTTTTTACTCTTTTTCAATATTTTTTTACTATTTCATTTATTTTACTATTTCTTTTTTTCCCTATTTTTCCTGTATGTCCCTATTTTGCTTAATTTTTTCTATTTCACATTATTTTTCAATCTTCTTGCTATTTTACCTTATTGTCCACATTTTCTCTATTTTTTCTTACTTTTCCATTATAAAAATTGCAATAATTTCGTAGTACTGAAAAGTTATTTTAATTTGTTGGTAATTAGTAATAAATGTGATTTAAGGTCAATTCTTTTTTTTAAATTAACATTATATTTGTTTTATTTTATAAGAAAAATTTAAATCTTTCAGGGACTTTTTCTTTTTTTTTGTAAATGTGACTTGGCTTGGTTTTTGGCTTGTCTTCGAGTTTCTTCTAAAATTTCCTAGATCCGGCAGTAGGGATGTTTAGGCCCCAAAGGAGGAAAAAAACTTGCTCGTTCCAAAAAAAAACTGTTCAGTCCAAAAACTTGTAGTCCCAAAAAGAAATTGTTCTGTCCAAACGACTTGTTCTAAAAAAAAGGTTTGGTTCAAAAAAAAAAAATGTTCTCTCCAAAAAATTTGTACCAAAAAACTCTAAAAGTTCAAATAAAGTAATTATAAGACAAAAACCTTATAAATTACCAGATTTCGTGGTTTCTGTTAAAAAAAAAATATATAAAACAAGAATAATATTAATATTAAATACATGAATTTTTAGATCAAAATCTGTAAAACCAAATTAAAAATAGATTGTCTTTTTGTAATCGAGACTGAAAGAGCACCACAAACATAATTTATATTATTATGAAAGATTTAAGTAAAAATAACAAAAAAATATACTAGCATAAAAATGAATTAAAAATAACAGTAAATAAAAGTTAAACCGTCGAAATAATTAATAATGATAACAGAGGACAATAGTGAAAATATAATATAATAAAAACCTAACCTATATAATGAGGGGAAAAAGGAAATTTTTAGTAAGCGACACAGACGATATAGAAGTCAATTGTTTTGACTGTAGAGGCAACGAGACAGAATTGTTAACATGAGAAAGATATTTTATAGTAATACCAAGAAAAGAGTGAGACCTTGAGAAGGGATATCAATCGAGTCTGAAATTGAAATATACCGAGCAGAGGAATAATGAAAATACAGGGTAGCACAGGAAAAAAACATAACAAAGTGACAAAATTTGAGAAAACATTTAAGACAAAAAGTGACAAAATTTAAAAAAAAAGAAGGGAAATTTATAAGAGAGAGGGGAAATTTGAGACGAAAAAGTCACAAAATTGAGAAAAAAGAAAGAAAGAAAATTAATAATGATCAAAGTAACTATCCTCATTTTAAATTAATAACCGTTACTAACGAACGAATAGTGATTTTTTCAACATCTCTATTTTGTATTTTGCGTTACGTTACAATATCTGCCAGATAATTCGTTCCTATTCGTTCCTAATTTTTCCAATCTTCTGATTTTTTTCAATTTTTCATTATTTTTCCCTAGATTTTTTCAATTTTTCACAATTTTTTTATATTACTCTATTTTTCCCTATTTTTACTATTTTTCCATATTTTTACCATTTTTTCATATTTTTTTCTCTATTTTTCTATTTTTCCAATTTTTTTTATTTATTCATTCATTTTTCCTATTTACTTTATTTTCCCCTCTTGCTCTCCGTTTTTTCCTATTTTTCCCAATTTTTTTTCTGATTTTTTTCCCAATTTTTTTTTTGATTTTATTCAAATAAATAAAAAAGTAATAGCTACAAAATGTATTTTTTAAACTATCCAGAAAAGTTACTAATATTCATATTGTAACAATTATCCTAATAAAATGTAAGACATTCGCTTTTTAAAAACCTTAAAATGTAACTTTTAAAGATAATTTTTTAACTTGATTATCATCCGTTACTTTCTCGCCTGAATTTTCATTTTACCCCGGAGATTTCCCGCACTTTCTTTAATGAAAAACTAGGTCGTATACACTAATAATTTATTCACAGAAACGAAGAAAGATAAAAATCGCTTTCATACCAAAAAATACCGGGCTTTTATGTTAATAAATGTAAAGATTTTAAACAAATAATAGTCAAAGGGCATATAATAGTCATTATATGCAAGTATACTATACAATACACATAAGTGAATAATGATTTCATTATTCACTAGTGAATTATGATAAGTTGCATCAACTGCTTTATGTTCACCTCATGCTGCTCTCCTTCAACAAATATAAAGGTCGTATATGTTCCCATTTGCCGAGCACAAGGGCAAGGTCGATGTCAAAGTCATGCTAAGATCATGTGTACATCATGCCAAGGACGACTCAAGGTTACTTTAACAAAGTCACGTCAGGGTCGTATCAATGTCATGTCAACAAAATTACGTCAAGGTCAATGTAATTGTCAAGGTCAATGTCATTAACAAGGTCAATGTCATGGTCAAGGTCAATATTAATTTATCAAAAAGGAGTAGAAAAAGTTATTTAAAAACATTGGTATTGGAGATTTTTTACTAATATGTAAAGGATATTGGATAAATTTCACTGAAATATTGAATTTACCAAACAAATTAAAATTAAAAATATCCATTATTATGGTTATACTTTTGGCCAGCACAGAATTTTTTACCATTCCATAATCTAAAAATAGATTTGGACTTAAAAATTTATATCAGTTCTTGTCGTTCAGAATTTACTTTAGAAACGTGAGCAAAAAATAATTCAATCAGTCCTACTGTTGCTAAGGACACCTGTCTCTCTCTCTCTCTCTTTATCTAATATTATTATTGAGAGTGACAGGTCCAGATGTATCTAATACCTAGACGAGTCGGTTTTAAAGCGGGAAAATAAAAAGCCATTACAAACCCCCACTTGCACTAAGCTTTGGGCGCGCCAATTAAAAAATTAGTGAATTATTAGCTTCTAGATTGTTGGTTGAACAGAATAGTTGTCTGCCAACGAGAGCTTTTATATATGGGTAACTATAACCTGAAAAAATGTCAAATTAATTTATTTGTTTTAAGATAATAAATCCTGAGACGCTGTATTCAGGTTGGTCCTTCGATCAAACGATGGTTGATGTCAAAACGTCGACAGCCTAGTAATATTTACAAACATTTATGAGTTTTTAATTCATATTTGTTTAGGTATGTTGAATAAACAATTAAAGGACAAGCACAGGGTATACTGGATGGAACTTCCGAAACCAAGGACTTATAAAAGATCCACCGAATAGTAGAGACAATCTACTATTTGTCTAAATGGATGGGAGACTAAAACTTCAATAAGTCTCCTGACAGGACACGGCGGGCTCAGAAGATACCTGAATCTCATAGACGTATATATGTAAGGAATGTGAGGAAAAGGACGAGCAAGTACAGAGAATGGCACTAATTTCTCATTTCAACCAGAAAGGACGAAATTTATTGAAAAATCTGATGTGGCCAGCACATGACCTCTCGCCATTTTTGAATCAAAAATTTACAGGTTGACACAAAAAAGTATGAAAAAAAATTATTTTTTTGTAAATCTGGCAACAATGGCAAAAGTTTTGAAAATTTTAATGGGATGAAAATAAACTATAGGGTATACAAAATATATGTGTAAAACTTTATTGCCGTTTTGTATAATAATGGCGTCATTACCCATAGCAACTGCCACTTCCGGTTGTGCGATTGGCACCAAAATCTAATCAGATCTAATCTAGTGTATCAGAATGCTGTATGCAAAATTTCAAATTTTTTTATTCAGTAGTTTTTGAGTTATCGTTACTACAACATCCATCCAAACACACACACACACTAACACACACACACACTAACACACACACACACACTAACACACACACACACACACACTAACACACACACACACACACAGACATCATCGCGAAAATATTAAAATCGTATTCTAGGGACCCCAAAACGTGTTTATCCATTGAAAACTCACTACCCAATTTTTAGCATGATTCCTATACCTCTCTTATCTGAAGGGCGAGAGGTAAAAATGAAGAGGTGGAACAAATCAAATAAAAATAACCGTAAAATAAATCATTATAGTTGGTAAACATTAATAAAGTATACACGTAACATGCAGAAAAAACACAAAATTATCTTTCCTACTAGATTTTTAGAATTTTTACATGTATTAAAATTGTGAATATTATTTTTGTGAGTGATATTGTAAAAAATATAAAATTAATTTATTTGTGTTAAGATAATAAATCCTGAGACGCTATATTCAGGTTGGGTCCTTCGATCTAATGATGGTTGATGTCAAGACGTCGACCGTCTAGTAATATTTACAAACATTTATGAGTTCTTAATTTATATTTGTTGGAGAAACACTTAAAGGACAAGCAGAATGTATACTGGATGGATCTTCCGGGGCTAAAACAGCCCAAAGCACTTATAGAAGAGGCACCAAAGAGTAGAAATCTACTATTTGTCTAAATAGACGGGAGATTAAAACTTCAATAATTCACCTGATAGGACAGGGTAGGCTCAGAAGATACCTTAACCTCATAGGTGTATCTATTCAAGGAATGTGAGGAAAAGGACGTACAATGAGTGGGAATGGCATTAATTTCTCATTTATTGGTAAATGTAGAGGTGGAACAAATCAAATAAAAATAACTATAAAATATATGATTATAGTTGGTAAACGCTAATAAAGTCTACAGGTAACATGCGGAAAAAACACAAAATTATCTTTCCTTCGCATAAGCTAGTTACAGATATAAAAATATTTGCTTTTGGGGCGCTACTGTAACCTTTACAATTACATTGTTTCCTAACCTAATTTACTCTTCGTTTTTTTTAGTCTATTACTATATCAAATAATAATCGTAACGGAACTCTCCCAAACAGGTTTTTATGTAGGTAGTAGATAAATACTTGTATGAAAACAAATTATTTTTCTCTTTATCTACATCCTGTTTCATTTTTATTCTCCAATTTTGTCCAAAAGCCGGGAAAATATTTCAACAAAATAGAAATTTATTATAGTTAGATAATTCTGGCAACGAAAGCCGTATTATATGATTAAGCAAATAAATGTTTTTGGGTGGGCAACAAGAGAGCACGTAACCCAGTTTTGTGCTTTTCACACAAAACAAACTACAAAATATAAACAAGAGTTTGTTGGAAAACTGGTCTCTAGAGATTTTGGTGGATATTCATTTGTGTACGTGTTAAATTTGAACTGAAACTGGTTTCAATGTACCATGCTTATTGTGCAACTAAAGGAAAAGGTTGTTACAGTTGACAGTTTGTATTTTTGAGGGAAAATCTTGTGAAAAATAAAACAACGTTTTATATTTCTTTTATACCCGAATGCGGACTTCCGCTTTTTAAAACTCCACTTGATAGAGTATCATATTTAAATAATTCAGTGCGAATAATTCTTCATGCATGAACGTGTTTTGCCCGAAGGGAGAGACGGATATGATGTGCCCTTCACTGCGAGTAAATAAAAATTACATCGCTCAACTGAAACTGAGTTGACGTCCAGACAAGAGCAAAATATAAAATGAGAGAGTTTGTCTGAAATCCACAGATAAGTGCACACAGCATGAAGCTATCTTAGGTTATGGTTTTCTTTTACTTACTAAAAGTAAAATTTTTATTTTCTATTACAATATTTCCTTATATAAAAATATTTATTTTTTAAACCCACCAAGAATTCTCATTTCTTTATTTACTAATCACCAAACAAAAATAAACAAGCATTATATAAACCCCAACAGAATTATATTTCAAAAACCCTAAAAGACTCCTTTTATTTAATTAAACCCCAGTATCGAGCAACAAGAAACAACTTTTATAAGAACTTTCCACTAGCATTCGCTTCATTTCCCGATGCCGCAAAGCGACCGAAAAGAGATAGAAAACCAACCCACTTTTCCGAGCAAAGTCTTTCAAAGTCGAATGCGATGTTTTTACTAAAAGTACGTAGCCTATCAGGTAGGAAAAGTTTAAGGAAAAGAACTCTAATACCTTGAACAATTGTTCCTGGCAGTCGATGGATAACTACGTGAAGGAACTCAATAAGGTTAACTAGTTGTGTAGAGGGTCGTTCCCAAATTTGTTCATTTATGAAGAGATACACTGATTTGATAAAAATTATAGTGGGTTATTAAAAAAAAATTACACTTATTACCAACATATTCGGATAATAATGAATATTAATATGAAAAAAAAATACTTTATAATAGATAAATAAAACCACTTCAGTCTATATTACACAAGTTTAACTGTGACAAGGAACGAGTCGTTTCATAAAAATGATTTTGGCCAAAAGGACGGAAATCACATGTTCGAATAGATGGGGCAAGTGACATATACAAATCTTTTGAAATTATAAATTACGAGCGATTAACTTTAATAACAGGGTGGATAAATCTGAATAGATTTTTTGGATAAATTACAAACATGTTTTTAGAGTGTTGATAATCTAAAACTCTCAGAAAATTTGTTTGATGGCTTGTCATCTATTTTTTTTTTGTATTACAACTATTGTCCTTAGTTGTGGAGGCGGGAATCTTTTAAAGACACTTCACGCTAGATTCAATGCGTGAAGTAGTGCAGGACTCTCTCCTGATCGCTCTGCAAACAGAGTCAGGGGCATACCTGCTAAACACTCCTCGGCTATTTGTCCTGATTTGGTTGATTCCTTGTACCCTGCTGTACTAGAAGTTTCTCCTTTTCAGGGATACAGTGGGTGTTGGATTGTTCTGAAAAGTAATTGATTATATATATTGACTTGAGGGGAGGCTCAGGCGGACAAAGAGTCCTTGGACGTCAGTGAGGTGACCAGCTCATCTGATTCTTAAAGGAGCCTTCATCTAAGAGATCTAGGAGCGGAAGATCTTTGGCTTCTTTGAGAACTTTTATGTTCGGTTGAGGTAGTTTTCTTTTGGGCTTTTTGGGTAGAGGTCTTCCGTTCCTTCTATCTGTCCATATCGTCCTTAGTGTTTCTTGTGCATGGGTGTTGGAGCTGGCCAGGATTCTCCTGACGTACCTTCCTTGGAGGTCTTTGAATCTGTAAATTATAGGGGTTATATTAGTATTTTCATATAGTTCATATAGTTCATAAAGTTGATGATGGCGTGCAGGAGGTGAGGAGGAAGAGCGGAAATATTCAGAGCTCTATAATCTAGGATGGGTCTGATGTATGTTTTGTAGGTGTGTAAAAGGGTTTCAGGGTGGCATCTCCCAAATTGTCCCCCCAAGGCTCCGATGAGAGAGGCTCGTTCCCTAACTCTGTGTAGAGTTCTTTGGACTTCGGTTGACCAGTTGAAAGTACGCGGGAAGCGTACTCCCAAGTAGTCAATCCCGTCCTTGGGCACGATTCTCTTGCCCAAAAGCCTCAGGTCTAAAATAAATAAAATACGTTCTGCAAAAAAAGTGGAGCGTTTTTATAGAACCTTAAAAGCGGCACTAATAGCTAAATTAAATAATATCAATAACGGGAAAGTCGAATTACCTTTCATTTTATTAGGTTTAAGATCTACAGTAAAAGATTTCGGTGCTCTTCTGCAGATTTGCTATATTTTCAATCTTTGCGGTTACCTGGAGAGTTTTTATCAATCTGAATGAAAATGTAGATTCTTCAGCACTTTTGGTAGCGTTACAAGAAAATTGTAGTAAATTTCGGCCTGTTCCAATCGAAAGACATGGAAATAAGAGCATTTTTGTTTTTCCGGATTTGGAGAAAGCAGATTTTGTATTCTTTAAAGTCGCAGGCTTAAAACAGGCTTTAACGGCCCCATATGAAGATCCTTTCAAAGTAATTAAAAAGACAGAAAATCTTTTTACAATTTGGAAACATAATAGAGAATCAGTTGTCAGAATTGACAATGTTAAATCCGTGTTCTTTTTATCAGATAATATTGACATGAATGTTACTCCAATTAAAAATGACAAGAAGGTATCGTTCGTTTTGAATTAAGGGGGAGATATGTAGTACCTGCTTGGAAAGCTTCCGAACAAGTCCGGCATGCCAGGCCTGATCGAAAGCCTTTTGGACATTGAAAAAGACTGACGACGCACAGTGACCTAGGTTTAGGGATTTGGAGGTAAGGGAGTGGAGGTCTTAAGAGCTCTGGTAGTAGGAGGACTTGGGTGTCGTCTGCATAGAGTTGGACATCTTGGCTAGGAGAGGGGGGATAGGGATGTCGTGGGTATAGATGACAGAAGCTATGACGGAGCCTTGAGGGACTCCGGCTCAAGGAGTAAAGGGGTTAGAGAGCAAGTTTCCTACTTTAACGCGGATGGTTCTGTTTTGAAGGTAGGAGCAGATGCGTTTGATGAATGGGATAGGGAAATTGATGTTAGAAAGCTTGCGAATAAGTCCAGTTTGGTCGAAAGCCTTCTGAACATCAAACAGGACTGCCGATGCGCAGTGACCAAGGTTAAGTGATTTAGCTACAAAGGTGTGGAGTCTCACTAGTGCGTCTTGGGTGGAGTGTTCAGACCTAAATCCGTGTTGAAATTGGTGGATCGTTCCCGTTTCATCCAGAAAATCCCAGATACAGTCCTTGAGAAGATTCTCAAAGACCTTACCCAGGACATTCGTCAGGGATATAGGCCTGTAGGAATTGGTATAAGTGGGAGCCTTGTGGGGCTTGGAAATAAGGATGGTGTGGGCTGTTTTCCGGTTTGATGGAAAAAAGGAGTGCTGAAGGCAGGCATTGAAAAGGAGGGTGACGATGGGAAGGATGGTGGCAGGTAGGTTTTTCAGGGCCTGACGTTTGATTCGGTCAGGGCCTGGGACTGACTTTCTCCCCTTCTGACATGCCGCGGCAATGTATTTTGGGGTGAATGGGTTGAGCAGTGGCTCGGGGATAGGGGGAGTTGGGGGAGGATGTCATGGAGTAAGCGGTCGGTGTCTTCCTGGACATTTTGGTTGAAGTTGGGATTGACTGGGTTTGTCACTGTTGCTTGTAGGTGTCCTTTGAATGCAGTAGCCTTCTGCTCGGGAGTGTGAAGGACTTATTGGATTTATGATAAAATACGCCGATATATATCTGTATCAGCGTTGCCAACATATCTGTCAGTCAAGTGTCACTGTCACTCATGTCTGTCAGTCAAATATTAAATCACTGTCACTGCTCGCTTATTTTAATCAAGCGATAATAAATAAATAAACAAATCAACTAAATAATATAATATTGTTGACGAAATCAAACACAACAGTAATAAAATATAATTATAATAGTATTTTATACAAATATATGAGTTACTCTCTATTTTCAGGTTACTACTGCCGTTAAAATAGAAATAGATTCATCAGCAGATATAAAAGTAAACCAGATTTTAGATTCAATTCATCTGAATTCTATTACCAATTGCTTAATGTCTTTCAGAATAATGCCAACAAAAATAACAAGAGAAAACCGAATAAATTCAGTAAAATTTGGACCAGAATTCAAAACATGGATTGAAAAGTCACAAAAAAAAATAAAAATGGAAATGAAGCGGTATACTGTAAATTTTTTGTTTGAGCTGCCTGTGCTGTAAAACTCCCATAAAGTTTTAATTTATTACTCCTTGTCGATTGCGATTCTAGCATAGTACCTACTTATATTGTAAAATTTATATTGTGACAAATATCTGTTTGCGTTGCTAAATTTTTATAACAAATTTCATAAATAATTGTTTAAAATTTGTTATGACTGCATGTTAAAATAGTAATTGAATCACCCTATATAACCGGTTAGTAAACTTTAAAGTCTTTAAAATCTTTTACCGAAGTTTATTTAGATTTGAAGTTATTTTCTTAGACTTTTTCCAATCAGCTTTTGAAATAAGTTTAATTCAATTTCTAAGAGAAAAATGATGAAGCAAGTAATCTTTTTTCGATGTATAATTTAAAAGATATATTTTATTTTAAGTAATAATTATCATTTTTAAAATAAACTGATTATTACTAAAGGTAAAAACACTTTTCACTTTCGTAATTGACAGTTTTTGTAGTTATTATATTATTTTACGGAGAAGTTAAGAACTTACATTTTACTTTATTGTGAACGAGATAAAAAAATTTCGAGATAAAGATAAAAATATCCATTTTGAGATCACCTGTGATGATTAAGACCGTTTCCAGATGGAAGTATGTCTTTCTGTCTGTCTGTGTGTGTTCTTCCACGATACAGACCAAATGTTTAATCCGATTCAGCTGAAATTTAGTATATCGGTTTGGGTTACCCGCCGGAAAATCCCATTAGTACGATATCTGTCAAACGGAAGTATCACTATCAAAAAATGACAGATGCAATATGTCACGAAATTTGAGTTGCAATATGTCATTTGAAAGCCATTTAAAAACTATTCAGAACACTAAAAATTATTTCTCCAACTGTCACCTGACAAAAATAAAAAAGTGTCAAGATTTGAAACTTTAACATTAAATATCTGAAAAAGTATACGTGGAAATATTTACACATTTTTCAATGAAATTTTTAAATTTTTATCAAAATTCCTAAAATTTTTCACAGTCCTTGAAATTTTTGAATTTTTTAGAAAATCTGGAAATTTTTATGCGTTTTTAAAATGTTTACAGTTTTTTATTCAAACTTTTGAAGTTATTACAAAATCTTAAAATATTAAGAGATTTTTTATTGGAATTTTTAAATTGTTATCAAATTTCCTGAAATTTTTGATCTCAGTTCTTGAAATTTTTTAAATCTTTACAAAATCTGGAACTTTTACATGTTTTTAAATTCTTTATAGATTTTTATTGAAACTTAAGAAATTTTAACAAAACTTTTAATTTTTTACACATTTTTAAAATTTTTGAAATATTTACACATTTTTGAATGAAATTTTTTAAATTTTTGACAAAATTCCTGAAATTTTTTATCACAGTTCTTAAAATTTTTGAAATCTATATATTTCATTGAAAATTTTAAAACATTTAGAGACTTTTATTGAAATTTTTTAAATTACTATCAAATTTCCTGAAATTTTTGATCTCAGTTCTTGAAATTTTTAAAATCTTTACAAAATCTGGAACTTTTACATGTTTTAAAAATCTTTATTGATTTTTATTGAAACTTTAGAAATTTTTACAAAATTTTTAATTTTTTACACATTTTTAAAATTTTTGAAATATTTACACATTTTTGAATAAAATTTTTTAAATTTTTGACAAAATTCCTGAAATTTTCTATCAACGTTCTTAAAGTGTTGAAATCTAGATTTTTTTATTGAAATTTTTGAAACATTTAGAGACTTTTATTGAAATTTTTTAAATTACTATCAAATTTCCTGAAATTTTTGATCTCAGTTCTTGAAATTTTTGAAATCTTTACAAAATCTGGAACTTTTATATGTTTTTAAATTCTTTATAGGTTTTTATTGAAACTTTAGAAATTTTTACAAAATTTTTTTTTACAATATATTTTATTGAAATTTTTAAAACATTTAGAGACTTTTATTGAAATTTTTTGAATTACTATCAAATTTCCTGAAATTTTTGATCTCAGTTCTTGAAATTTTTAAAATCTTTACAAAATCTGGAACTTTTACATGTTTTAAAAATCTTTATTGATTTTTATTGAAACTTTAGAAATTTTTTATCAAAGTTCTTGAAATTTTTGAAATCTAGATTTTTATTGAAATTTTTAAAACATTTAGAGATGTTTGATTAAAGTTTTTTTAATTTTTATTAAATTTTCTGAAAATTTGATCACAGTTCTTGAAATTTTTACAAAATCTAGAAACTTTTGTGAACGAGCTAAAAAAATTTTTCGAGATAAAGATGGAAATATCCATTTTGAGGTTACCTGAGATAATTAAGACCATTTTCAAATGGAAGTCTGTCTGCCTGTCTGTCTCTGTGTATTCTTCCACGATAGAGGCCACACGTTTAATCCGATTGAGCTGAAATTTGGTATATGGGTCAAAATTATTTCTCCAACTGTCACCGGTCAAAAATAAAAAAATGTCAAAATTTGAAACCTGAAAACGTATTCGTGGATATTCGTCGGGAAAGTTTTGGGGCGACAAAACCGATTTTTTATGTATATTGTAATTTTTTGTTTTAGATTTCGATTTGAATTCGTGGATTCGACACTACGAGCCTGTACACTACAATCCTAGCTTGTTAGTGGCTCAACATAAACGCGTTCGGAGGAGTACGGGTAGTGATCGGCATCTTCCGATAAGGATCGACATCAAAGGACACAACAGGTAAGCATTTTTTTACAGTATCTTTATTTAAAATGCAATTTTTAAACTTCTTCTCGTATAAAAACAAAACACTATCAATCTTCCGACATAACACCTCCCACTAATCAGCTAAAAACTAGGAAAACTCGCTCGAGCCCAAAAGCTCACAAAACTGCCGGATCATAAATTATAATTTGGCCAATTCCGGAGCAAATATGATGGGTGGCGTGACTCGGCATATTCTTTTGTTTCTCCGTTGGAAATTCCTTTCGGTTTCTTTCCGCGGAAAAGTCGAAAACCTCGAGAAGACGATGACAAAACAAGAGATTGATGGCTTGTTATTTAACTCATGCAAAACGTTAACGAGGACTGGAATTGTGTATTATGTTTCCAATTAGGATGATGTACCGCTGATGGGAAAATATATTTAAGCGAGATAGGGAGTTGGTATTATAAAAGTTGCCGTCTTTGAATACAATGTTTAGTTATTTAATTATAACAAATACGATAAGAATCGATATATTTATTATTTTTGCACGAATAATTTCAAATAAATGTTGGGGTCAATTTATTTACAAAATTTTTGACTCGTAATAGCTTCATAATCACTGACAAGAGAACATGAGATCTGGAATTTAGGATTGTTTTAAAATTCAAAAGCACAGTACCGTAATCTACAAAAATTTGTAGCATTGGTCGGTATAAATTCTTTTAGTACCAAAAAAAAATCTTAAATAGTCCTTGCAAACCTCTTGAAAATCCTTTAAAAAAAATCATTAACTAATCTTCAAAAAATCACTGAAAAATATTTAAACCATCATTGAGTAAATCTTGAAAAATTCGTAAAAAATCATGAAAAAATTCTAGTAAAAAAATTAAAAAAAAGTAAATAATACTTGAAAAACTCCTAGTAAATCTTAAAAAGATTCTTATGAAAAAATAAAAAAATTTAAATAATACTAAACCTTAAAAAATCCTTCGAAAGTTCTTGAAACTTGTTTGAAAAACATTAAAATTTCTTAAAAAATTATAGAACAGTACTTAAATGAAAAAATCATTGAAAACTCCTTAAAGTTAAAATTTGTTGAAAAATCCATAAAAAGTTAAAATTTGTTGGAAAATCTTTTTAACGTCCTTAAAAATCCACATAACGTCCTTCAAAAGCTTGTGAATGAAAAATCCGTGACAAAATCGTTAAAAATATTTTTAACAAATCCTTGAAAATGCATTGTAAAAGATCTTGTAACTCCCTTTTAAAGAATCATGGACAATCTTGAAAAATTACTAAAAAATCCTTGATAACATTTGTTGAAAATCCCTGATAATAAATAAATTACTAGAAAATCCTTGAAAAATTTTTTTTTAAACCGTTAATAAATTTTTAAAAAATTATGATAAAATCCTTGAACATTTCTAGAAGAATCATTGTAAAGTTCTTAAAAATCCTTAAAAAATCTTTGAAAATATTTAGTAAAAATTCCTTGTAAAATTTCTTCAAATCGTTTGTAAAAAATCTTGTAGAATCTTGAAAAATTACTGAAAAATCTTTGACAATTTTTTTTTAAAGCCGCTAATAAATCTTTTAAAAAATTCTTGAACAATTCTTGTAAAGTCCTTAAAAATTGTTAAAAATGCTTAAAAAAATCTGTGAAAATATTTGTTGAAGATCCCTTGTAAGAATTCTTGAAAATCTCTTTTAAAAATTCTTGGAGAATCCTGAAAATTACTGAAAAATCCTTTTTTTTTTTAAACCGTTAATAAGCCTTTAAAAAATAATAAAATCCTTGAACCCTTATTGAATAATTCTTAATAAAATCATAAAAATCATTGTCCTTAAAAATCCTTAAAATTTTTTTAAAAATCTCTTGTGAAAGTTCTTGAAAATTCCTTTTAAATATTCTTGAAGAATTTTGAATAATTGCTGAAAAATCCTTGACCATTTTTTTTTAAAAACCATTAATAAATCTTCAAAAAATTATGATTAAATCCTTGAACCATTATAGAATATTTCTTTAAAAAATGGTAAAAATTATTAAAAATTTCTTGAAGAATCCTTGTAAAGTCCTTAACAATCGTTAAAAAATCCTTAAAAAATATTTGTTGAAAATCCCTTATAAAAGTTCTTGAAAATCATTTTACAAAAAATTCTTGGAGAATCTTGAAAAATTACTGGATAATCCTTGACAATATTTTAAACTGTTAATAAATATTAAAAAAATTAAAAAATCCTTGTACCATTATAGAATATTTTTTAAAAAAATCGTAAAAATCATTGAAAATTTCTTGAACAATCCTTGTAAAGTCCTTAAAAATCGTTAAAAAATCTTTGAAAATATTTGTTAAAAAATTCCTTGCAAAAGTTCTTGAAAATACCTTTTGAATCTTGAAAAATTACTGAAAAATCCTTGACAATTTTTTTTTTAAAAACCGCTAATAAATCACTAAAAAATTATGATAAAATCCTTGAACTATTATATAATAATTCTTTAAAAAAATCGTAAAAATCATTGAAAATTTCATCAAGAATTCTTGTAAAGTACTTAAAAATTGATAAAAAATCCTTAAGAAATCTTTGAAATTATTTGTTGAAAATCCCCTGTAAAAATTCCTTATAAAAGTTCTTGAAAATCGCTTTTAAAAATTCTTGGAATATCTTAAAAAATTACTGAAAAATTCCTTACAATTAAATCATTTAATTTTTTTTAAAGAATCCTTGTAAAGTCCTTAAAAATGGTTAAAAAATCTTTGAAAACATTTGTTGGAAAATCTTTCTAACATCCTTAATAATTTACAAAACTTCCTTGAAAAACTCGCAAATGAAAAATCCTTGAAAAAAACGTTAAAAACAGCATTAAAGAATTCTTAAAATATCCTTAAAAATCGTTTTTAAAAATTCTTGGAACAATCATAGGAAAATTCTTGACAATTTTTTTATAATATCCTTGTAAAAATTTTCCTAAAATGTTCTTGGAAAATTATTGAAAAATCTTTAACCATTCTTTTTGAAAAATTCTTAATAAATCTTTAAAAAATTATGAGAAAATCCTTGAACCATTATGGAATAATTCTTAAAAAAAAATCATAAAAATCATTGAAAATTTCTTGAAGAATCCTTGTGAAGTCCTTAAAAATCGTTAAAAATCTTTAAAATACATTTTGGAAAATCTTTGTAACATCCTTAATAATCTTTAAAAATTCCTTGAAAAACTCGCGAATGAAAAATCCTTTAAATTTTTTTACAAATAGCATTAAAGAATTCTGAAAATTTTCTTTAAAATTCTTTTTAAAAATTCTAGGAAAATTTTGGAACAATCATGGAAAAATTCGTGACAAAATTCTTGATATTTTTTTATAATGTCATTAATAAATTATTCTTAACATGTTCTTGAAAAATTATTGAATAGTCCTTTATAAATTTTTTTTGAAAAAAAAAACATTAATAAATCTTTAAAAAATTATGAGAAAATCCTTGAACCATTATAAGTAGATTAATTTTTAAAAAAAATCGTAAAAATCATTGAAAATTTCTTGAAGAATCCTTGTAAAGTCCTTAAAAATCGTTAAAAAATCCTTAAAAATGTTTGAAAATATTTGTTGAAAGTCCCGTATAAAAGTTCTTGAAAATCATTTTTAAAAATTCTTGGAGATTCTTGAAAAATTACTGAAAATTCCTTGACAATTTTTTTTAATAACCGTTAATAAATATTTAAGAAATTATAAAATCCTTGAACCTTTATAGAATAATTTTTAAAAAGATTTTAAAAATCATTGAAAATTTCTTGAAGAATCCTTGTAAAGTCCTTAAAAATCGTTAAAAAATCCTTAGAAAATCTTTGAAAATATTTTTTGAAAATCCCTTGTAAAAGTTTTTCAAAATCCATTTTAAAACTTCTTCCAGAATCTTAAAAAATTACTGAAGAATCCTTGACAATATTTTTTGTAAAAACCGTTAATAAATCTTTAAAAAATTATGATAAAATCCTTGAACCATTATAGTACAATTCAAAAAAAAATAGTAAAAATCATTGAGAATTTCTTGAAGAATCCTTGTAAAGTCCTTAAAAAACATTAAAAAATCTTTAAAAAAAATTTGAAAATATTTGTTAAAAATCCTGTATAAAAGTTCTTGAAAATACCTTTTAAAAATATTTGGAAAATTTTGAAAAATCACTGAAAAATCCTTGTGCAATTTTTTTTGTAATCTGTTAATAAATAATTAAAAAATTATAAAATCCTTAAAGCATTATTAAATAATTCTTAAAAAAATCGTAATCATTGAAAATTTTTTGAAGAATACTTGTAAAGTCCTTAAAAATCGTTAAAAAATCCTTAAAAAATCTTTGAAAATATTTGTTAAAAATCCTTTATAAAAGTTCTTGAAAATTTACTAACAAATCCTTAACAATTTTTTTTAAAACAGTTAATAAATCATTAAAAAATTATGATAAGATCCTTGAACCATTATAGAATAATTCTTCAACAAATCGTTAAAAATTTTGAAGAGTTCATGAAAAATTATTGGAAAGTCTTTAAAAATCTTTATAAAAATCCTTTAAAAAAATCCTTAAAAAAATCCTTAAAAAATCCTTAAAAAAATCTTTTAAAATATTTGTTAAAAATTCCTTATAAAAGTTCTTGAAAATCTCTTTTAGAAATTCTGGGAGATTCTTGAAAAATTACTGAAAAATCCTTTACAATTTTTTTTAAAAACCGTTAATAAATATTTAAGAAATTATAAAATCCTTGAACCTTTATAGAATAATTCGTAAAAAGATTTTAAAAATCATGGAAAATTTCTGGAAGAATCCTTGTAAAGTCCTTAAAAATCGTTAAAAAATACCTAAATTTTTTTTGAAATTATTTGTTGAAAATCCCTTATAAAAGTTGTTGAAAAGTCCTTGACAATTTTTTTTAAAAACCGTTAATAAATATTTAAAAAATTATAAAATCCTTGAACCATTATTGAATAATTCTTAAAAGATCATAAAAATTATTGAAAATTTCCTGAAGAATCCTTGTAAAGTCCTTAAAAATCCTTAAAAAAATTTTGAAAATATTTGTTGAAAATCCCTTTTATAAATTCATTCTTGGCGAATCTTGAAAAATTACTGAAAAATCCTTTAAATTTTTTTTCAAACAGTTAATAAATATTTAAAAAATTATAAAATCCTTGGCAAATCTTTCTAACATCCTTAATAATATACAAAACTTCCTTGAAAAACTCGCAAATGAAAAATCCTTGAAAAAGTCTTTAAAATATCCTTGAAAATCCTTTTTAAAAATTCTTGGAAAATCTTGGTGCAATCATGGGAAAATTCTTGACAATTTTTTATAATATCCTTAAAAAATTATTTCCAAAATGTCCTTGAAAAATTAATAAAAAAGTCCTTGATAAATCTTTTTAAAAACCCTTAATAAATATATTTCTTTAAAAAATTTTGAGAAAATCCTGGAACAATTATAGATTAGTTTTTAAAAATGCGTAAAAAACCCTGTCTTGAAGAATCCTTAAAAATCATTAAAAAAATCCTGAAAAAAATCTTGAAAAGAGTTGTTGAAAAATCTCTAAAAAAAGGTTTGTACAAAAATGTTTTTAAAAATTCTCAAAAATCGTTAAAAATATTTTTTTAAAATTCTTGGATGATCCTTAAACCATAATTAAATAATTCTGAAAAAAAAATGTAAAATATAATTGAAAGTTTATTGAAGAAATGTTATTAAAAATCTTGAAACAGCCAAATAAAATTTAGAATAATAATTGAAAAATCCTTGTAGTCCTTAAAAATTTTCTAAAAATTTCTTAAAAACTTATAATTGGTTAAAAAAGTTAAAAGATTGGGTTTTTGGGTAAGAATTGTGCTGAAAATTGTCCAGCCAAATGGAAAGCAGGATCGATTTTTTTAAATCCTTTAAACCGCTTCAAGAGCGGAACTAGAGATTCAAGTTAGTTTTGAATCGCTGATCTTACAGGAATTATTAATCAAAAAAGAAATTAAGTAATCAAAATTTTGGAATTGGTAAAAATGGAGGTGGAAGTAATAAATAAAAATAAAATGATACAAAATAAATAATTTTATCCAGTAATCAGGAATCATAGTTTATGATAATAAATTTGTCTTGATAAAGTTAAATCCGTCTGAAATCAATTTTCCAAGCACTGTAATTAAACCTAATGGGTCACGCAGCTTTGTAAATTAATCTAGACAATACATATTAATCACTATCAATCATTCAGAGCCATACATGTGACATTCTCAGCGGATTAAAACATGATTAACCCACCTCGCAATTTTTTCTTTCTGAAATGATGAATTGTGCTATTGCGCTTCATAAAATACAGAATATCCATAGTCGAATTTTTATCCAAAAAAATAAATTTTATCTCGTTAGTTAACCCTTTGAAAATATCATTAATACATCAAACAGTAAAATAATTCACTTGTTATTGTTTTTTAGCGCTCGTAGTTTTTATAATGGACGTTTTATTTGAAATGGAAAAATGAGAAATTAATTTTTAACATTTCCTGCTGATATGTATATTTTCTCGTATGAATATTAATATCACAAACAGAGGGTTGTTTGTTATTTGGTTTATTTAAAAATTATATTTGCTTTATAAAAATAAAACATTGAATCAATAAACAGAATTATATTTAATACAATTTTAATTAAATATCGATTAATGAAAAAAAAATACTGAGGCCCAAAAAAAAATCCAACAATTATGTTTACTTGTGTTAAAATTATGTTATTCCACCCTTTAAGGGTTCTTTTGGTAGTTTTTCATGTTATATGTATAAGAAAAATTATTGGGTTCATATTTACTCCGATCTGAATTTTTAAACTAAATTGCAATATTTCCTATCCAATCCATATCGCTCTATATGACTAGAACGTAAAATTTACTACTACATGTTCTTTATATCCTTTATCGATCTAAACTGATCTCAGCCAAAAGCTATTTAGGGGTCGGTCAATTTATTAGATTTTATTTCCTATAAGCGAGTAAGCACATTTTTCGGAGAGCGAGAGAGAAATTCAGACTAAAGCCGAGTTTTATAGAGAAACGGCGATTTCCAGATGAACAAAGTGAGATTATTTGTGTCTTGTTGTGTAAGATCAACTTATATTTCGCTGAGTTTGCTTAGAGTGATGCTAAGGGGAGTCGAGCGTATAGTTATAGCGAATAGATATTTTCTATAACATTGAATCTTTTTTTTTTAATGTTTGATGGTCAAAAAAATAGATGAATACAATAAGAAATTGTATATAAATAATGGAAAAAATTCAAGAAATAATAAAAGAATCATTACAAATATAAAATTAACCCAGTAAGCTAAGAGTATCCAAGTAGCTCATTTACGGACAGACGGAAGGTTTTAGGTCACTGAAAATATTAAAATTCGAAACCGTTCTATCGATTTCTGAAAACAGAAATCAAAAATTCGAAACCGTTATCGCTGAGATAGACGGAAAGACGGACAAATGGACAGACAGTCGGTTAAAGTTAATTTTTGGAAAACAGGAAAAAATAGGAAAAATTGTGAAAAATAGGGAAGAATATGGAAATAAATGGAGAAAAATAGGGCAAACTAGAAACAAATAGGGCAAATTTTTTAAAAAATAGTGACAAATAGAGCTAAATAGGGAAAAATAGGGGAGAGTAAGGAAAAGTAGGGAAATATGGGCAAAATGGGGAAAAAAGGAAAAATACAGAAAACAATGGGGAAAATGAGAAAAAATAGGAAAAAAATATGAAACAATAGGGAAATTAAAGAATAAATAGGGAAACATGAAAAAAAGCCAAAAATAGAAACAAATGCGGAAAATAGGGAACAATAGGTACAAATAGGATAAAATAATGAAAAATAGGAAAACATTGAAAGAAATAAAAAAAATTGGGGAAAAAAGGTAAAAATAGGGAAAATAGGAAAGAATGGGGCAAAATAGTGAGAAATACAGAATTTTTGGAAATCAGGGAAAATAGCGAAAAAATAGAGAAAAATGGAGAAAATAGCGGATAAGAAAAAAAAAGTAAAAAACGGAAAAATAAGGAAAATTTTGTAAAAATAGGAAAAAATTGTGGGTAAATAAGAAATGATAGGAAAATAGTATGGAAAAATAGGAAAATTAGAGAATAAACAGGGAAAAATGGCAACATAGTTAAAAATAGAGAAACAGTAGGAAAAATACGGAAACGTGAAAAAAAAGAGGAAAATAGCGGAAATAAGTATCTACAAATAATGATAAACAGTGAAAAACAAGCAGAAATAAAGAACATAAGTAAAGGAGCTGCAAGGGTTCTAGCCCAAAAACCCTCATTTCCCCATGTAAATCTCCATAAGAAAATATAAGGTCCAATTTAATAAGGGGAGAGATTGTTTTCAAAACCAGTTCAAAGCTGATCAAATCCTGATCAAGACCTGTTCAAAACCTGTTTCTGACCTGTTCGAGCTGTTCAAAAGCTGTTTTGGACCTGTTCGAAAGCTGTTTTGGACCTGTTCAAAAGCTGTTTTGGACCTGTTCAAAAGCTGTTTTAGACCTGTTCGTTTGGGCATTTTACCCCTGAAGCCGATCCATACTGTTAATTTTATAATAATTACTTTATCTAAACCGCGAGCCGACGTTATCTCTAAGCGATGACGAATGACCTTGAATGAGCAAAAAATCGCCAAAATGGACCTTAGATTTTCTTATGGAGACTTACATGGGGAAATGAGGGTTTTGGTTTTTGGGCTAGAACCCTTGCAGCTCCTTTAGTAACATAGGAAAATTAATGGAAAACAGGAAAAAATATAAAAAATAGTGTAAAATTTTGAAAAATATGGAAATAAATGGAGAAAAATAGGGAAAACTAGGAACAAATATCCAAATTTTGAAAAAGAATTGTCTTTAAAACCCACTTTTCTGGGAATACTAGAGGTACTTTGATCCTGAAAGATTAAAAAAATGATCTATTTTGCTATAAGAACAATTTTTAAAATTTCAGGATTTTTGAAACCCGAATTTTAGAATTGTCAATATTTCCTTTAATTCTTATAACTAGAAAACTATACAAGATACAAAAACAGGGAAAATAGCGAAAAAATAGAGAAAAATGGAGAAAATAGGGAAATTTGGAAAAAATTATGAAAAGAAACAGTAAATAAACAGAAAAATTGGGAAATTTTGCAAAATTGGGAAAAAATTGTGGAAAAATTGGGTAAATAAGAAAAAATAGGAATGAAGTTTGGAAAAATAGGAAAATTAGAGAATAAACAGTGACAAATGATAAAATAGTTCAAAATAGGGAAACAGTAGGAAAAATAGAAAAACATGAAAAAAAATGAGGAAAATAGGGGAAATAAGTACAAATAATGATAAACACTGAAAAACAAGGAGAAATAAAGAACATAGGAAAATTAATGGAAAACAGGAAAAAATAGGGGAAAATATTGAAATAAATGGAGAAAAATAGGGAAAACTAAGAACAAATTTCCAAATTTAGAAAAATAATTGTCTTTAAAAACCACTTTTCTGGGAAAGATTTAAAAAATGATCTATTTTGTTATAAGAGCAATTTTTAAAATTTCAGGAATTTTTGAAATTTCCCGAATTTTAGAAATGTCAAAATTTCTTTTAATTCTTATAACTAGAAAACTATACAAGATAATAAATTGAACTCAACGCCATTTAAACGAAAACAAAAAATAATTTTAGTGGAATTTTTTCAAATTACTGAAAATTTAATTGTGGATTTTAGCGAGAAATAACAAAATCGAGAAATATTTAAAGGTTTCCATTTTCGATCGTTTTTCTAAATTTTGAAAAAAAAAATCGTCTATACAAACTACTTCTCTAGAAATGCTAGAGGTACTTTGATCCTGAATGATCAAAAAAAATATCTATTTTGCTATAAGAGTAATTTTTAATATTTCAGGATTTGTTGAAATTGCAGGAATTTTTAAAATTTCAGGAATTTTTCAAATTTAAAAATGTTTTTTAACTCTTAAAACAAGAAAACTATACAAGGTATTAAATTCAACTCAACGCTATTTAAACGACAATAAAAAATACTTGTAGTGACATTTCTTTCAAAACATTAGAAATATAAATGTTGACTTTAAAATTTCCCATTTTCGATCTTTTTCCAAATTTTGAAAATAAAAATTGTCTTTAAAAACCACGGTACTAGGAAAACTTGAAGTACTTTGATCAAAAACATTTTCTATTTTCCTATTAGAACGATTTTTAAAATTTCAGGGGTTTTTAAAATTTCAGGAATTTTTGAAATTTCAAAATTTCTTATAACTCCTATAATGAGAAAACTATACAAGATATGAAATTGAACTTAACGCCATTTAAATGACAATACAAAATACTTTTAGTGAGATTTTTTTCAAAATATTAGAAATATAAATGTTGGCTTTAAAATTTCCCATCTTCGATCTTTTTTCCAAATTTTGAAAATAAAAATTGTCTTTAAAAAAACACGTTAGTAGAAAAACTAGAAGTACTTTGATCAAAAATATTTTCTATTTTGCTATAAGATCAATTTTTAAAATTTCAGTAGTTTTTAAAATTTCAGGAATTTTTGAAATTTCAAAATTTCTTTTAATGCTTATAATGAGAAAACTATACAAGATATGAAATTGAACTCAACGCCATTTTAATGACAATACAAAATACTTTTAGTGAGATTTTTTTCATAATATTAGAAATATAAATGTTGACTTTAAAATTTCCCATTTTCGATCTTTTTTCCAAATTTTGAAAATAAAAATTGTCTTTAAAAACCACGTTTCTAGGAAAACTAGAAGTACTTTGATCAAAACATTTTCTATTTTGCTATAAGAACAATTTTTAACATTCTAGGGCTTTTTAAAATTTCAGGAATTTTTGAAATTTCAAAATTTTTTTAACTCTTATAATGAGAAAACTATAAAAGATATGAAATTGAACTCAACGCCATTTAAGTGACAATACAAAATACTTTAAGTGAGATTTTTTTCAAAATATTAAAAATATAAATTTTGGCTTTAAAATTTCCCATTTTCGATCTTTTTTCCAAATTTTGAAAATAAAAATTGTCTTTAAAAACCACGTTACTAGGAAAACTAGAAGTACTTTGATCAAAAATATTTTCTATTTTGCCATAAGAACAATTTTTTAAATTTCACGGAATTTTAAAAATTCAGGAGTTTTTAAAATTTCAGGAATTTTTGAAAATTCAAAATTTCTTTTAATGCTTATAATGAGAAAACTATATAAGATATGAAATTGAACTTAACGCCATTTAAATGACAATACAAAATACTTTTAGTGAGATTTTTTTCATAAAATTAGAAATATAAATGTTGACTTTAAAATTTCCCATTTTCGATCTTTTTTCCAAATTTTGAAAATAAAAATTGTCTTTAAAAACCATGTTACTAGAAAAACTAGAAGTACTTTGATCAAAAACATTTTCTATTTTGCTATTAGAACAATTTTTAAAATTTCAGGGGTTTTTAAAATTTCAGGAATTTTTGAAATTTCAAAATTTCTCTTAACTCTTATAATGAGAAAACTATACAAGATATGAAATTGAACTCAACGCCATTTAAACAACAAGAAAAAAAACTTTTAGTGAGATTTTTGTTAAAACATTGGAAATATAATTGTCCACATTTTGAAAATAAAAATTGTCTTTAAAAACCACGTCACTAGGAAAACTAGAAGTACTTTGATCAAAAACATTTTCTATTTTGCTGTAAGAATAATTTTTAAAATTTCAGGGCTTTTTAAAATTTCAGGATTTTTTAAAATTTCAGGAATTTTTGAAATTTTAAAATTTCTTTTAACTCTTATAATGAAAAAAACTATATAATATATGAAATTGAACTCAACCCTATTTAAATGACAATAAAAAATACTATTAGTGAGATTTTTTTTAAAATATAAGAAATATAAATGTTGATTTAAAAATTTTCCAAATTTTGAAAATAAAAATTGTCTTTAAAAAACACGTTAGTAGAAAAACTGGAAGTACTTGGATCAAAAACAATTTTTAAAATTTCAGGAGTTTATAAATATTCAGTAATCTTTGAAATTTTAAATTTTCTTTTAATTCTTATAATGAGAAAATATACAAGATATGAAATTGAACTCAACGCCATTTAAATAACAATAAAAAATACTTTCAGTAAGATTTTTTTCAAAATATTCGAAATATAAATGTTGACTTTAAAATTTCCCATTTTCGAACTTTTTTCCAAATTTTGAAAATAAAAATTATCTTTAAAAATCATTTTCTATTTTGCTATAAGAACAATTTTTAAAATTTCGGGGAATTTTAAAATTTCAGGAGTTTAAAATTTCAGGAATTTTTGAAATTTCAAAATATTTTAACTTTTATAATGAGAAAACTATACAAGATATGAAATTGAATTCAACGCCATTTAAATGACAATAAAAAATACTTTTAGTGAGATTTTTGTCAAAATATTGTTGAATTCAAAATTTCCCATTTTCGATCTTTTTTCCAAATTTTGAAAATAAAAATTGTCTTTAAAAACCACGTTACTAGGAAAACTAGAAGTACTTTGACCAAAAACATTTTCTATTTTGCTATAAGAACAATTTTTAACATTTCAGGGCTTTTTAAAATTTCAGGAGTTTTTAAAAGTTCAGGAATTTTGAAATTTAAAAATTGTGTTTCAATAGTATTCAAGGTTTCGTCAAGGATTTTTAAAGTGATTTTCAATGATTTCTAAAGTGTTTTTTAAGGTTTTTTCAATATTTTTTATCGAGTTTTTAAGGATCTTTCATCTTTCTTTAGGATTTCGATTATTAAGGATTTTTCAATAATTGTCAAAGGTTATTTTTCAAGCAGTATTCAAGGGTTTTTCAAAGATTTTTCTAGTTTTTTTTTCAATAATCCTGCAATTTTTTCTTAGTAGTAGTATTTAAGAATTGTTTAAAGATATTTCTCGTTTTTTATTCAAAGGATTTTTCAAGAATCTTTTAATGTTTTTTTAAAAGAGGATTTTTGAAAATTATCAAAAATGGTTGAAAATTATTTTTCAATAGTATTCAATAATTTTCAGGCTTTTTCTAGGATCTTTGAATGTTTATTTAGTATTTTAATTATTGAGAATTTTTCAAAAATTGTCAAAGGTTGATTTTAAGAAGTATTCAAAGATTTTTACGTTTTTTTCAAAGAGATTTCAAAGATCTTTCAATAGATTTTAAGGATCCCAAATATTGAGGATTCTTCAAGGATGTTTTTTAGGATTTCAAATAATGAGGATTTTTCAAAAACTGTGTTTCAACAGATAAGATTTTTTCAAGGATTTTTTAAATTATTTTTAAAGTGTTTTTTAAGGATTTTTTATAGAGTTTTTAAGGATATTTCAATGTTTCTTTAAGATTTCAATTATTGTTGATTTTTCAAAAATTGTCGAAGGTTGTTTTTCAAGCAGTATTCAAGGATTTTTCTCGTCTTTTTTTTCAAGGATTTATCAAAAATCTTTCAATGTTTTTTTTCATTTTTTAAAAATTGTCGAAAATTGTTTTTCAACAGTATTCAATTATTTTTCAAAAATTTTTCAGGTTTTTTCCAAGTATCTTGCAATGTTTTTTTAGGATTTTAATATTTGAGAATTTTTCAAATATTGTCAATGGTTGATTTTTAAGAAGTATTCAAAGAATTTTAAGGTTTTTTTTCAAAGAGTTTTCAAGGAACTTTCAATGGATTTTAAAGATTCCAAATATTGAGGATTCTTCAGGATGTTTTTTAGGATTTCAAATAATAAGGATTTTTCAAAAATTGTGTTTCAACAGTATTTAAGATTTTTTCAATGATTTCTTAAATGATTTTTAAAGTGTTTTTCAAGGATTTTTTATACAGTTTATAAGGATCTTTCAATGTTTCTTTAGGATTTCAATTATTATTGAATTTTCAAAAATTGTTAATGGTTGTTTTTCAAGCAGTATTTTTCAAAGATTTTTCTAGATTGTTTTCAAGGATTTATCAAAAATCTTTCATTGTTATTTTTAGAAGACGATTTTTTAAAAAACATCAAAAATTGTTTTTCAATAGTATTCAATAATTTTTCAAAAAACTTTGTTTTTTCAAGAACTTTCAATATTTCTCGATGATTTTAATTATTGAGGATTTTTCAACAAAGTCTGAGGTTGTTTTTTAATGTCGTGTATTAATTTCTGAGGTTTTTCACAAACAAATATTTATTTTGAAGTTTTGAAACTTGTCGACTGTATAGTTGTCCTTATCCAAGTAAATTACGTTTTTGAAATTAGTATTGCCAATTTATAAAAATTAAAGGTACAACTTCCATCTAAAGGGGGATCACGCAAGAGTCGAAACTTTTAGATTATTACACACTATGATAGTTTTCAAACTTGTTCATTTTTCTAAAGTAGGAAAATTAATAGGGGAGAGTTAACACTTATACTAGCGCATTGTATATTTTCCTTATTGCGGAATTACTGAACGCACCTTACAAATACGAGAACGATTATTATATTATTATTATAAAATAGTTAACAAAATTTTATCTTAAGTGACGCCAATGTTTTATTTTCTTCTCATCCTTTTTCATGTAAGCGGTGTTATTTATGGCATGTAAAGCGTAAAAATGTGCTTTTATTGAAGCGTTTATTGATATTACGTTCAAACTGAATTTAAATATATTCGCATTCGAATTTTTATTGGAAAAGTTTTAAAGACACAGGAATTCTAATCTTGCCGAGAGAGAAAATCAAAGCAATTCAAGAGAAAATTTAAATTACAGAGAATATAAATCAGGCAAAAAATAAATTTATTCTAGCAGGATAATTTAAAGGATATTGATTAAGCGGCGATATTTGAGAATTAAATTTGGGAAGGTATTACAGAATTTCTACATTGTTTTGTTGAAAAGTTAAAAATTTTATAATACTAAAATAACATTTTTCTTTTTAACTGATTTTGTAAATTTATGATAATATAATTGTTAAAAATAATATATTTGGCTCATCCACCAATAATTAAAAAATAAAACAAAAAAAAAGGATTCTAAATAAAAGAATAGTTTACTTTTTGTTTGTATTTTTTGTATATAGTTTGGATATTTATAATTTTGACAACTCAAATGCACAAATTATTATCAAAAATAAAATTTCTCTGATAAAAAACTTTCCTATATAGTGCAAACTTTTTAAACTCACTGTATATTTAGAAAATGGAAAAGATGTTTAAAAAAATAGCATACCGGCCCATTAATAAGCAAGAAAATTACTAAATCTCAAGATTAAAACTCAACGGATATGCAGGTCTACCAACAACAGCGAAGTTAATTAAAAAAGAAGATCCTAAATTGACTTTTCAAGATTCTTTCTTGGTTAAGAGGAAGGATGGTGTCTGTTTTAAACGCGTCCTAGTTTTTATCTTTTCCTTTTTTTTAAGTTATGTTATTTTCCATTCATAAAGTGGGATGAAAATGAAAACAGGGTCGTATTAAAAAAAATGTTCAGAATTAATTATTTTCATAAATTGTTCTTTGAATAATAATTAGATCCAGCTATTTGATTAAAAAGGCAACTAGTTTCGATCACAAACCATCATCAGGCATAATTCACTTATATGATTGTATCACTCGGTATATAAAATAATCAAGTATTTATCTCTACACATTTAAAGGGTCGACTAAATAGGGTGAAGAGCAACCACGCATTTTTTCTGTAACAATTGAATACGAGTCTTTTCACGCCTTGCTGTGTATTTCCAGCAGGAGTTGAAAGAGCCCTAACTTTTTTTTTATTATCTTCGTATATCATTTATATAAACTTCCATTGTTTCAGCGAACTCGGATACGGCTTGTAAACGAAAGGTCCACGGTAATAAAGACCTCATATTGTTCGGATGGATATTTTTTCTCGTATGAACCAGCCAATGAAAGTAATTTATTGGGTTATGTGGGGCGCGGATGGGCGAGATTAAAGGAAAATATTTGAAAAAATGTTTCATAAACGAATAGAAGTTAAGTTATACTCAACAAAAAAAAATATGCTACAAATGTGTCAAAGTTTTAAATCTATTGAGTAACTTTTAAACTCATCAATATTTTCATTTTTGTGAATAATAAACGATGATACCATTTTTTAAATTTTCAACAGTTTTTTACAAAAAAAAACATTCTAGAAAAGCATTGAACTGACAGTTATGACTGATGAATTACCAAAATGGGTATTTAAGGTGAATAATTATGTTTACTTTCCTAAAAGGTCTCTTTTCTCTCAATATTAAGTTAGTTCAACGTAAAATAGGCTATATAAATACTAATAATCACTTTTATACCCAGCGAGTATTTAGTTTCCTTTTAATTCAATTACAGGACTGGTCATGTCATTTTTTATTTTAAGTAAAGCATTTTTACTTAACTTTAACCTCAATAGTGTTACGAAGTTGCTTTATTACCGGTATTATTTTCATTCCTTTTACTTGATATTTGATAATTAATAGACGCCAAAAATGTTGCCGAATGCCACGATTACAAGACAATAGTCGATACCATAACGATCCCTTAAGTATTAATTCTTTACTGACGCTGCTCGGTTCAAGTGACCTTACACTATAATCGAAAGGTGGCGCTCGAAGCAATCGGAAACCTGTACTAAGGTGACAAACCAATTGTGTAACTACGAAAAATCGTTACAATAGTTACCCCATTTTTTACTTTCCTGCTACATACATCATATATACAAAATATAAGGTTTTCAAAATGCACCATATGGAAATTTTTTTTGTCCATTTATCAGAAAATTTTATTCTTGATAAATATTAGTTAATTGCAGAAAACTTCTAATTGGGTTATCAAAGTTCTAATTTTCCAAACTGTGTACCGGGGAGAACAAAAAATAAAAATTGACATTATAACTGAAAGTTACTAAAAACAACTGAAACTCCCAATGGAGCATTAAAAATAGTATAGAGCTAAATGTGCATCCAGACCGGTGCAACAAACAGCACAAAACGTTCGCGAACATTTTGCAACAAGCATTTGGGTGAGCGTGGATGACGTCTAAACTGCAGCAACAATTTTTTGTTTGTTGATGTTTCCATTTTGACAATTCAATATATTTCTACAAATTAAACAGCGTATCGAGCGTGTAATTCAAATTAAACGTCCAAACTAACGAGCAAAAACAAGAAAATTTCCTTTGATGTACCGACATCGCATGGAAAACATTTTGCGCTGAGCAAAACAGCGCGCGAACAAATAGTGGTGCGCTCCCGTCCAAACCGAGATGTTTTGCAATGTACTCGAACGTTTTGCGCTGTTTGTTGCACCGGTGTGGATGCACCTTTAGATTATACCTACGTTTAGTAACTAAAAGTTACTAAAAACAACTCAAACTCCTAATGGAGCATTAAAATTAATATATATCTAAGAATACACATACGTTTAGTAAATAAAAGTAACCAAAACAACTAAAACTCACCATGGAGCATTAAAAATAATATAGATATAAGAATACAAATATGTTTAGTAACTAAAAGCAACTGAAACTCTCAATGGGGCCTTAAAAGTGGTAAGGATTTAAGAATACACATACGTTTAGTAACTGAAGGTTACTAAAAACAACTGAAACTCCAAATGGAGCATTTAAAATAGTGTAAATCTAAGAATACACATACGTTTAGTAACCAAATGGTACTAAAAACAACTAAAACTCATTATGGAAAACTTACAGTGGTGCATTTAAAATAATACAGATCTAAGAATACACATATGTTTAGTAACTAAAAGTTACTAGAAACAACTAAAACTCCCAATAGAGCATTAAAATAGTATAGATCTAAGAATACACATACGTTTAGTAACTAAAAGTTACTAAAAACAACTGAAACTCCCATTATAGCATTACAAACAGTATAGATTTAAGAATAGACATTCTTTTGGTAACTAAAAATTACTAAAAACAACTGAAACTCTCAATGAAGTATTAAAAATATTATAGATCCAAGAATACACGCACGTTTCGTAACTAAAAGTTACTAAAAACAATTGAAACTCCCTACCGAGCATTAAAAATAGTATAGATCCAAGAATAAACATACGATTAGTAACTAAAAGTAAATAGAACAATTAAAACTCCACATGGAGCATTAAAAATAGTATATATTTAAGAATACACATACGTTGAGTAAGTTAAAATATTTAATAAAACTGAAACTCCCAATGCGGCATTAAAAATAGTACAGATCCCAGAATACACATACGATTAGCACCTAAAAGTAACTAAAACAATCAAAATTTCACATGGAGCATTAAAAATAGAATCGATATAAGAATACACACACGTTTCGTAACTAAAAGTTACTAAAACCAACTGAAACTCCCAATGGAGCATTCAAAATAGTATAGATCCAAGAAAACACATACGATTAATAACTAACAGTAACTGAAACAACTAAACTCCACATGAAGCAATAAAAATAATACATATTTAAGAAAACACATACGTTTAGTAACTAAAAATAATTAAAAACAACTGAAACTCCCAATGAAGCACTAAAAATAGTATAGATCCAAGAATAAATATACGATTAGTAACTTAAAGTAACTAAAAAAACTAAAACTCCACATAGAGCATTAAAAATAGTATAAATCTAAAAATACACATACGTTTGGTAACCAAAAGTTACTAATAACAACCGAAACTCCCAATGGAGCATTAAAAATAGTATAGATCCAAGAATACACATACGTTGAGTAACTAAAAATAACTAAAACAACTAAAACTCTACATGGAGCATTAAAAATAGTATAGATCTAAGAATACACATACGTTTTTTAACTAAAAGATACTAAAAACAACTAAAACTCCCAATGGATTATTAAAAACAGTACAGATCCAAGAATTCAAATACGATTAGTAACTAAAAGTAACTGAAACAACTAAAACTCCACATGGAGCAATAAAAATGGTATATATTTAAGAATACACATAGTTTTAGTAACTAAAAATTACTAACAACTGAAATTCCCAATGGAACATTTAATATAGTATGAATTTAAGAATTCACATACGTTTAGTAACTAAAAGTTAATAACAACAACTGAAACTTCCAACGGAACATTTAAAATAGTATGGATTTTAGAATACACAAGCGTTTAGTAACAAAAAGTTATAAAAAAAAAAAACTGAAACTCCAAATGGAGCATTAAAAATAATATGTATTTTAGAATACACATACGTTTAGTAACTTACAAGTTACTAAAATCAACTGAAACTCCAAACGAAGTATAAAAAATAGTGTAGATTTAAGACTACACATACGTTTAGTAACTAAAAGTAACTAAAAACAACTGAAACTCAATAGATTATTAAAAATAGTATAGATCTAAGAATACACATACGTTTAGTAACTAAAAGTAACTAAAAACAACTGAAACTCCCAATGGAGCATTAAAAATAGTATAAATCTAAAAATACACATACGTTTGGTAACCAAAAGTTACTAATAACAACCGAAACTCCCAATGGAGCATTAAAAATAGTATAGATCCAAGAATTCAAATACGATTAGTAACTAAAAGTAACTGAAACAACTAAAACTCCACATGGAGCAATAAAAATGGTATATATTTAAGAATACACATAGTTTTAGTAACTAAAAATTACTAACAACTGAAATTCCCAATGGAACATTTAATATAGTATGAATTTAAGAATTCACATACGTTTAGTAACTAAAAGTTAATAACAACAACTGAAACTTCCAACGGAACATTTAAAATAGTATGGATTTTAGAATACACAAGCGTTTAGTAACAAAAAGTTATAAAAAAAAAAAACTGAAACTCCAAATGGAGCATTAAAAATAATATGTATTTTAGAATACACATACGTTTAGTAACTTACAAGTTACTAAAATCAACTGAAACTCCAAACGAAGTATAAAAAATAGTGTAGATTTAAGACTACACATACGTTTAGTAACTAAAAGTAACTAAAAACAACTGAAACTCAATAGATTATTAAAAATAGTATAGATCTAAGAATACACATACGTTTAGTAACTAAAAGTAACTAAAAACAACTGAAACTCCCAATGTAGCATTAAAAGTAGTATAGATCTAGAATATACATACGTTTAGTAACTAAAAATAATTAAAAACAACTGAAACTCCCAATGGAGCTTAAAAAATAGTATAGATCTAAGAATACACATACGTTTAGCAACTAAAAGTTACTAAAAACAACTGAAACTCCAAACGAAGTATAAAAAATAGTGTAGATTTAAGACTGCACATACGTTTATTAACAAAAAGTTACTAAAAACAACTGAAACTCGCAATGAGCATTTAAAATATAATAGATCATAACATTAACTGTCAGTAGATAGAACGTCCTTTAACTTTAAAGACTCAATAAGTAAAGGCAATGACGTTTAGAATAAAACTTTACAAGTTGATTTATTATACAATTGTCACAATCTAAACGTCATTGTCATTAGTTATAGAACCGTTAAAGTTAAAGAACGTTCTATCTACTGACAAATAGGGTTGCTTTCGAGTAGATAAAATAGAATGTTTTAAAAATTACTAAAATTAGTTTTTTAAAATATTTAAAAGATTTATGTTTTCATTTCTCTCCCTAATTTTACAATGAAATAAGTAATTTTTTTCGTTTATTTATTGAAATGACTTTTGGCGTCGTATCGATAACTTTCCCGTATCACGCAAACTAAATTCAAACTACAAATTACTGTCTAGAATATTTAAATAATCTACCGGTGCTCGTATACCTTCCACCGATTGGAAGCACTCCATTCCATGCAATTTTGGATTAATTAATTGGTTGTGGATGTTGGTTTATGTAATTTATTATTGTTGATGTGTGCGCGTGGAGGGAAATATCGTTTTATAGTTTCCTTTCTTTCCATTGTATCGGTCTAGTGGAACTAACTATATTTTTAGTAGTACTGATTTTCTTAAATCTGATAAAAGTCCTAAAGTGTAATGAAATGAATAAATTATCATGGAAAACTGTACAATATATTCAAGGAGGAAAATTTAAAAAAAAATGGATATGAAAAATATATGTAAAAACTAATTACAGTCTGGTTTACTACATCCTTAATATTTTTGGAACACATTTTTTATTACCTTAATCGCTGCCATTTTAAAGGCTCTAATACCGTTCATTTTTAATATTGGTTCTTTTTCCTCTACAATAATTTTTGTAATGTTTAAGATATTTAAAACACTTTTCTTATCGTTGAGGATTTTAGTTAATAATTTATCTTTTATAAAAATGATTTAGTAAGTAATAACTTACAAGCTAAAAGTTACAGAAATAACAAAAATACTGAGAAACTGAACTAAGTGAAATTGTATTTTTCTTTTTAACACCTTTTGTTTCAAATGATGAATGGGATCTGTTTATTAAATCAGAATATAAAGGCAGTTAGAAATAAAAATGATTAATGCTTATTTTTTGTTTGTACAAGTCGTACAAAACTCTGTAATGAATAATAAGAATGAAAGTTTTTGTAGCTCGTTATTTACGCGTTTGTGTTTTAAATTAATTTTTGACTAATGGATCGTACAAATTATTTGGAAAAAATACAGTAAAATTAGCACAGCACATGTTTTTTTCTTGATTCAATTTTTTCCTTAAAATATATGGCTACAGATATATTGAACCTCAATAAAACGAAAATTGAATCTGTCGGTCATTGAATTCCAGAAATTTGGTACAGAAATCAAAGAATTGTTAACATTCTGGAATGCTAGTCTCAAATCACATTTTGGCCGAGATCATCTCTTAGTTTATTTATGTTAGAGGATTACTGAAATTGGTATTGAATAATACCAATAACAAACCTAAATTAATCCTTTTAAATGATAAGATGCAATCTCGACTCAGAGCTCTTGAATTGTTTTATCCAGTAGTAGAATCACGCCTACCTGAAGACCTACTTCGTATCTGGCAGAAAGATGTGAGTTTTTTGAAAAATGGTATTTGAAAACTCTTTTGGGTAATCTGTTGAATTTCCTGAAGATATTAGTATAAAAAGAAGGACGGATAAACCTTGCTAATTCTGGTTTCAATTTACAAAAGGCATAGAGGAGGAAAGAAACAAAAAATGCTTGTCCAAGTTCTTACATCCTCTGGACTAACTAATTAACCAGAATATTTCCAAATGCATTTTCTCCAAAGATAATCCTTTCTTCGAAGACTCCAGTGAAGTATTCAAAATAACCTTTACATAATATAAGAAAATGTTACGTTTGTTTGTGCCACCCTTTATTTTCATTATTCCTCTACACAATATATTTTAGTTTCATACTCGCTTCTTATTTCCTCGAGTCATGTCCCTCTCTTCTCTTGGTATTCCTATAAAATGTCTTTCCCTTGTTAATAATGTTCTTCTCTTTGCCTACTCAGTTAAATTAACTGACTTTATATCGTTCGTGTCGCTTACTGAAGAGTTCTTTTTTTTTATTCCCCTCATCTTATAGGGGTTTTTCTCTGGACAGTTTTTTTCCTGAGCCAAGAAGTTTTCTTCCTGGGAATTATTTTATTTTGCTCTGAACTTCGTTTTTTTCTCTGGACTACAGTTTCTTCAGTTTCTCCTTTGGACCAAGTTTCTTGGACTGCAGTTTCCCTTGGAGAAGGAAGACAAGAAAAGACCCTAAAGAAAAGTCAGGTTTTTTTTAAAGAAAAAGTAAAAAACAATCTCTGGAACACTATTTTTATGAAATAAATAAATATAAAGTGTAATTTGAGTTTAATTTCCTTAACCCAAAAAAAAGAAAGGACGGATTTTGAAATATATCATAGTTTTTTTGTCAATTGTTTCTAATTCCATAAAAAAATCAATTTGACTGACGTCCAAAACTTTTTCAATTTTATATTTGAGCTTAATCACATTAATTATTGGATAAATTTCACTGGAATATTATCCAGAATTTACAAAATAAACTTATATTTCCTTTAAATTTAATAAGATTCATTTTAATGTATACCTTTGGCCAGTTCTGTATATTTTACCATTCCATAATGTAAAAATAGGCGCAGAAATACCTGTGATCGCCGGATAGGTCGGTTTTCTTATTGGAAAGAAGAAAACCGTTACAAATCCCCTCTTAAAAATCTTCTAAAACTATAAATAGGGAAACAGTCTAATAGTTTACGAGAGTCTCATCATATTTATCAGTGTTCAGTTGACATATCATGTCTCGACATCATAAAAATGTACATAAATTGTAAATATGTTTTGTAGTAGTGAGAGCAGTTGCTCTAATAATAATAATGTCATAAAAAATGTAATATTAATAATTTTGTTTTTCTAATAAATAGGTGACTAAATAGCTCTTACAGTTCACTTAAATAATTTGTTTTATTTTGTGGTAATATAATAATTCCTTATACTCTGTATTAAGGTGGTCCTTCGAAAATTTGGGCAGCGTTAACACGCTGTCTGCCGTAGTAAATTATTCCAAACTTATACCGATTCTTAATCATATTTGTTCAATTATTTATTATCAACATAATAAAGTATCGTTTCAAAAAGATTCTAGGAGAAAGGCTGTTATGTCTCAACTTCGGTCATATAGCTAGAAAATTGCATACCGTTTCCACCTTGGTTTGTAAAGGCAAGTATTCCTCTGTAATGTGTGTTAAAATGAACCAGAAAACTCCCCTCTTATTGGTACAGGCTCAATTAATCTTGAAAATATTTCAAACCAAACTTATAATGAGGTATTCATGCAGACCTTGATAGTTAAACTGCGTGGAAGAACCAAATTAAAAACAATTCGAGATACTATTGATAGAGATCGTATATCAGTATACATACAGCGATTGGAATATGATGAAATTGGTACAGAGGCATGTATTATTTGGAGGTTTTCACTCCAAAGATGTAAATGATTCTTGCTACAAAATAACACTGATCAGTTCTGACAGAAACTACGGATGCAGTTTTGAACCATTAGATCAATAGATACATTATTGGACTCACATGGGACAGATTAAATACCCATATCCTTTGCAGATGCTAAATTTTCTACACTAATGATAGTGTGTACCTTTTTTTTTGAAATTAAGCTCATATTAGCGACCTATGGAGCCTAAATCTTTTTAGTATTTCGGATCTTGTAAAAAGGAGATTGCCGTAACATTTTTCTAGAACTGTTTCCAGGAATGACTTAATTTCCATGTCGTGGATAGAAGGTCATCTACCGTTACCCAATAATTACAATACGGCAAACAAGACTAGATAATGTCATGCACAAATGGCTACTGGAATTATTATAATCAATTTCTCCAAGAATGGGTTGCTGAAGGGATCATCGAAAGTCTTCCTGAGAATGAAATTGCTGCTGATTCCCATTATCTTTCCCAGAGATATATTATCTGCTAGAGGAAAACAATATCCATCTTTGAATCACTATCTTGAGAATTGGATAACTTTAACACCCATAACTTTAATTGGATTTAGATTGTTCTGGATTGAAGTGATTTTTGACATTAAGAAGGCTTTCTTGTAGATAAGCTTGATTAAAAATGATCTAGATTGTCTACGGTATGACCAAGATGGAAACATAATATACTTTAGACATTCCAAAATGTTATCCATAATCTTAAATATGGTCAAACGATGAGATAGTAAAAAACTCTAAATAAAGTACTACAAAATTTAATAAAATCCTTGTTAAGAAAGGAGAGTGGCTTCTAGTTAATGTAACTAGCTCCTTTCCTTTCTTAGCAAGGATTTTATTAAATTTTGTGATACTGGATTTAGAATTTTACTACCTCATACTTTAGACATGTTCAAGTTGTGTTTGGAGGTACCTACACTTCATTCCTGTGGGTACTGTTATTGATTATCACTTGAGATCGCCTTGAAGTAGAAACTACAGAAGTCTCTCACCAGTGATAGACAATTTACTGAAATTGCGTCGCAAGTGTAGACGATTATCAAGAACTGCAAGACTTAATTCAACAATCTCAAGAACTGATGGCTGAAGTTAAATTTGAATTAAGAATATGGGAGCTTACCATGATGAATGATGATACTCATACTCCAGAAACGGAAAATATTGTATCCCTTGTACTTAGATTGAATTGGAATAAAAAACAGATCCTTTGGAATTTTGCTTAGATGCATTAAGGAATATGGATTTAACCAAAATAACAAAGAGAACAATTTTGTCTACTAATCCAATTCGATTTGACCCGCCAGACTGGTCTGAAACTACTTTTGCAATGGATATGGGTAACAAAAATGTGCTGGAATACAGAACTACGAAAAGAAATACGGTTGGAATTCTCCAAACTCAACAAAAAAAATTCTTGTTGGATATTATAAGAAATCCTGCGGGTCACACTTTGCATATTTTTGTAATGCCGCTTATGCCACATCAATTTTCCGTAGAAGCGAGTCTTCGGAAGAAATACAGATTCAATTACTCATGGCAAAGACTACAGTAGCTCCATTGAAGAAGATGTCCTTTCGTCGACTGGAATTACTTGCTTTAACTATTGGTGCGAGATTGTTTTCTGAAGTACTGAAAAAAAAAATTCAAACTTGAAGATGTCGAAAACCCTATAGACATCAGCTTCTATACCATAAATATAAGATCCATTCTGGCAAAATTTGTCCATATCAAGTTCATGCATCATCGCTTCGAGATAACTTCCTCCCTGGTCTTCAGGTACTCCATTTGGTCCGTTAGGAGACGTACCCCATTTGGTCTGATAGGAGACGTACCGGATGGAGCTTAAGACCAGAGCCGACGTTATCCTGAAGCGATGATGAATGAACTAGATATAGACAAATTTTTTCAGAATAGACCGTCGGCTCTGGGTCTTCAGATACTTCAGCTCCGCTTACTCCGATAGGAGATGTACCTGACAGAGTTAAAGACCAGAGCTTACGTTATCTTGAAGCGATGACGATTGAAGCTGATATAAACAAATTTTGCCAGAATGGACCATGGGCTCTGGCCTTCAGATACTTCAGCTCCATTTGGTCCGATAGGAGATGTACTTGACAGAGCTGAAGACCAGAGAAGACTTTATCTCGAAGCGATGATGAATGAACTTGATGTGGACAAATTTTGCCAAAATGGACCGTGGGCTCTGGTCTTCAGGTATTTCAGCTACGTTTAATCCAATAGGAGACGTACCGGATAGAGCTGAAGACCAGAACCGGCGTTATCTTGAAGCAATGACGAATGAACTTGATATGGACAATTTTTTCCAGAATGGACCGTCAGGCTTTGGGTCTTCAGGTACTTCAGCTCCATTTGGTCCGTTAGGAGACTTACCGGACAGAGCTGAAGACCAGAGCCGACGTTATCTTGAAGCGATAATGAATGAAGTTGATATGAACAAATTTTGCCAGAATGGACCGTCGGCTCTGGGTCTTCAGGTTCTTCAGATCCATTTGGTCTGATAGAAGACGTACCGGATAGAGCTGAAAACCAGAGCCGACGTTATCTTGAAGCGATGACGAATGAACTTGATATGGACAAATTTTGCCAGAATGGACCGTGGGCTCTGGTCTTCAGGTATTTCAGCTACGTTTAATCCAATAGGAGACGTACCGGATAGAGCTGAAGACCAGAGCTGACGTTATCTTAAAGCGATGACAAATGATATGGACAAATTTTGCCAGAATGGACCGTCAGGCTTTGGGTCTTCAGGTACATTAGATCCATTTGGTCTGATAGAAGACGTACCGGATAGAGCTGAAGACCAGAGCCGACGTTATCTTGAAGCAATGATGAATGAACTTGATATGGACAAATTTTTCTAGAATGGACCGTCAGGCTTTGGGTCTTCAGGTACTTCAGCTCCATTTGGTCTGATAGGAGATGTACCTGACAGAGCTAAAGTCCAGAGCAGACTTTATCTTGAAGCGATGACAAACGGAGTTGATATGAACAAATTTTGCCAGAATGGACCGTCGGCTCTGGGTCTTCACGTACTTCAGCTCCGTTTGGTCCGATAGGAGATGTACCTGACAGAGGTAAAGAACCAGAGTATTGACCTTAAAAATCCTTATGGAGAACTATATGTAAAAAAGTGGGTTTTGATTCTTGAACTGTTGCTGCTCCTCTATTTTCTATACTAGTTTGTATTATTTTTCATAATTTTTTTTGTTCCTTGTATCAAAAATTTCCAATTTATTTACTTACTTTCCAGTTACAGATTAAAAATATATTGAATCAATAATTATAACAGTAGTAGAATATTGAATTAAATATGAAGTGGAATAAAACAATTTCAACCAAAGTATCAACAACTAAAACTAAAAAAGCGTCACAAAAACAAAGTTTTATTATAAAAACGGCTTACTGGGAGTTATGTTAAAATTGAACATATTCCATATTTAATACTTTAAAGCTATGCATTTGAAAACAATATAAGTTTTATAGAACAATGGAAACAAACAGCCTGTCGACAACATCTGTTACTCTATTTTCCGAACTTTTTTTTTCCATTTTTATTCAAGAAAGGTTTGAACATGGTTGTGATAAATGTTTGAAATATAATTACAAATTAAAAATCAATTCTTAAAAGCAAGAACAATATTTCTAAATTTCCTAAAAGACTTAATAAAATTACGACTTTTACCCAATGAAGCAGCAATTAATTTTAACGGGCTGAAATATTTGATTAAAAATAATTTCTTTTTAGGTCTTTGTGATTTTTACGAGCCAACATAAATGATCTGGATAACTCTGATAAAGTAGTAGAAAATAAAATTTAAAAAATAAAAAAATAATTTTATTTTTTCTTTTTATGATTCCAATTCAATTTATTATTAATCAAAAAATTAAAAACAAAGTCTCAAGAAAGAGTAGTTTTTTGTTTTTAATTAAATTATTATCTAATTCACGTTTTCACATATAATTTCATGAATAGCTTACACTAGTTTTACTTCCAACTTGAAATACATGCCACCCACCATTCCCTATTGTATCTGAATAACTTATTTCCAAATGAATAACGCATCCCTACAACTTGTGTTACAATATGGAAAGTTACATATCAACCGCAGATGTACGTAGTTAGTTTTAAGTTAATAATGAGATTCTGAATTCTATACCAAATTACAATTGCCGACTATGAAATACAATAATTATGTATCCAGTTCCGCATTAGCGTACGACGTTTGATAATTGAAGTCGAGCTTTAATGTCGCGGCAGTGCGAGAAGAACTTTGTTAATGATATTAAAGTTGTATGGTTGCTGGATTCGAAGTATTTTCTAAGTTTAATATGTGAAAATAGTTTTGATCCTACATTAAGAATCCAATAAAATCTTGCATGGCTTATTGTCAAGCGAAAGTCTAACCCATATTTACATCATGAAATAAATTACCAGCAAAAACTTTTTTACTAGAAATTTATATCGCAGAACGTAAATATTAAACGTGTGCGTTGTTCACAGCTTTGTAAATTAGCTTAGATTTTATTAAATGCAATTTCTATAAATTTGATTAAAACTAGTTTTAATTTTTTGGTTGAAATAAAAACTTCTATTTATTTTTTTAATTGAAGCACGAATTTCGTGAACATCCTGTATATCATGTTAAAAGTAACAATGTGTAGCGAAGCTATACTTAATTACCGTTATAATTAAAATATATTAATTATGACACGCACGGTACTGGATTAGAAATAACTTAAAATTATGGTAAAGGCAACCTTCCTTCAAATATAAGATCAGTTGTACCAATTAAATCTGCACCCGACAGATGGAAACAGTCGCACAAGCGTAAATTCTTACCATATACCATGATTCAATCCGTTATCATCAGTTCGAGTTGGAAATCAAGAAGAGAACCAGATTCAGCCAGCTACAGTACCTATTCAGCAACTCGATCGCAAGCAGAGTAGATCCAGCTCATGTCCAGCCATCGCAAAGAGCAGAAGACAGATAGGATCGACAGCTGAGCACTCTTCGATTAATATCAACAAAAATCGGGAAAAATCCGGAAAGTTACACACCTTTTTTTTCCTCACTGGATTTGATATTAAATAGGCTTTTTCTTTACTTGGTGATATTATTAGTTGTGAGTTTTTTAATTTTTTTTTAGTAGCGAATACCAAAATCGTACCTGGTACTTTTTTCGGATTTATGTTATTTATGATTGTATTTTTTACTTTTGAGAAACGAAATTTTTTGATAGGTCAATCCATTTGTACTGTAACTGTTGATTTCTTAGTAATCTATGGTAAAGTCTGCTTTATTTGGTTCAAAAACTATTACTAGGTGATCAGCAAAGGCTGTTACCTTTTCTGTGTTGTTCCTTGCTCACTTTCCATAAAAATTTTTACAGGAGAGTAAAACTGTTGTGTGATTTTTGTCTCTTTCCAAAGAAAATAATTTGTGGCTTCAGTAGAAGTTAGAGAGGCTAGGTAATTTTGAAGTGATTTTAATTTCAAAAAGTAACTTCTTTAGGTCCTTATAAACTCTAATTAGTTAGCTTTATCGATTTCTCTGCTATTTTTTGTTTGATTAAGACTCTAAAACTACTTGTACTAGTTGAGTTATCATTTTGTTGCTGTCCAAGCTGCATTTTGTATGGCTTTGGATAGTTGATATATTACTAGATCTATCTCTTCAGGAGTTTTTAGTGAGATTTGTAGTGAAATTTTCAGGTCAAGATTTTCTCTAAACTGTTCCCAACTTTCGTGGCTTTATGTTTTCAATAGCATTGCTATATAATAAAGCTGTGATTGGTGAGTGATCCAAAGATAAGTCAAAGAAAGATTCCACCTGGACTTTTATTGATCCTTTCAATGATCCAAAATTCTAACAGGTCAGATAGTTGTTGCCTGTAAGTATTCCCTTGTGCATTCTTCCAGTATTTTTGTTAGCTTCTCTACCTTCCCTACCGAAGATCATAGACTCATCCAGTCAGTGGTTCGGTGGACGTAGAACCATATGCGTGCCTAGTTTACATGAGATTCGGTTATATAATAAATATGACAATATTAAAGTTGTTATAAAGTGTCTACATAAATAATTAATACAAAATAGTGAATATTTCTAAGAATATTTATGTGATGTTTGACTTTCTGTCTTATGATTATGACAGTACCTTCATGAGTAGTGCCCTCTGGATGTTCAGATACCTAACTTGGATTGTTAAAAGGGTTTTTATGTGTATATTGTATCTCAGCTCCAAGCATTATGTCTATGAGGTTGTTTTATATTGGTATTCCATTCGGCTATTTTGATTAATTGGGTCATTAGGACATTTTCTTGAGAATTGTGAAGATCAAATTCATCATTTTTCTCATTTGACTAATAAAATCTTTCATCATAGCTTTAAGTTTATCATATCGTTACTCTAATGAGGGTAAGGTTTTGGTTGTACTCTTTTTTTCTCTTGATTTTGAGTACATTTTTTCTTGAAGCTATTTGTGTACCACCTCTTAAGTTTGCAGGTTATTTTTCATTACAATTTACACACCTAACTTTATCCTTTGTTTTCCTCTTTACTGAGACAGCCCCTTGTGAGATGGCTTCCTGTGTATTTTACGCAACCAGGATTTTTATGGTAAAAGTTTTACGTATGACTAAATCCTTGACAACGTGTACACTGTGGTATTTCTCTGTTGGTTACACATGAATGCCTTAGGTATTTTCTCCTTATTAAATTAATATCTTTAATCGATGTTATTGGCTAAGGATTTAGGCCTCAACACTGCAGCCTTAAGGATTATTGCTATGCCAATTGTATCGTTGTTATTAAGTGAAAAGGTTTGTTACCTTTATCAGGCTTAGCAGCCTCTTCACAAGATTTTCTCTGGGGAAGGCCTCCTGTGTATTTTCTGTCCTCTAGCGTATAAGTGCTTGACACTCTACTATAATGTGAGTTGGTAGATGTTAATTTTGTGTAGATGTTCCCTAAGGTGTCAATGTCCAGTTATTAGTCCCGTGACATGCCTTATTTGATTTCTGCATAGCTACAGCCCATCTAGTCAGGCAGAGTCGTCCTGAGGTTATCGGAATGCCAAACACCGGCTCAGGGCCCGTAGATTTGGTCGCCAGAGCGTCAGATTTCTCGTTGTCTATTATTCCCTGGTGTCCGGGAACCCATTGAAGTGTTACCTTGTATTGATTTGCCAGAACCAGTAGGATTTGTAGACAGTTCCAGACCAGTTTCGATCTGATTTTTTTTGCATGCTAGAGCTTGTAGGGCTGCCTGACTATCGGAGTGAATGAGGATTGTTTTCCCTATTTAACTCTTTTCAATGTTCTCCCTTAGACATAGCTCTATGGCATGTACTTCTGCTTGGAATACTGAAGCGTAATTCTCCCAGTGACGCATAGTTATTGCGTCTGCGTTTGTCGCCATATATTCCAGCACCTGTTCCACTGTCGGTTTTAGATCCATCAGTATGCCATACCAGTATTCCCTCTAGATAGTTTGATGTGTCTTCATCTTTTCAAGTTAACTGAATGTTGAATGGCTTCGTGAAGTTATTTTTTGGTATCAGTTCAACACTTCTCAATTCTGATAACGAGCTTGTGATGACTTTTATTACACTGGTATATCCTTGTTCACTTGAACACCAGTTTTCATTGTACTCCAAGCTGAATGCTCCCATTCTTGCCTAGGCTTTCTTTAATACAACTCTAAAGGCTCTTTTTTCTTTAGTGGTATAGGTATGATGCTGTTTTTTGGTCATTTATAGCTTTATAACTTTTTGGTAACCATATGACTGTCTTCTATTTTAATTCTAACTTGGAAATTGCTAAATACCTTAATAGAGCAATTTATGTTAATAGTGGTAATTGGATTTATGTTTTCTACTCCAGAGACCAAAATTGGCGATGATTTGGGTTCTTTCATCTTATTTTCATCAGATTGATTTGTTTCTATTGTTTTATTATCGATTTCGTCTTCTGTGGTACTAAACTTATTGCTTACGATTTTCTTCTTCTGGGATCCTTAGACGTTTTTTATTAGTGACTAATTACATTGTTCAATTAGTTTTCTTTGCTCCAAAATTAATGTACAACAATAAAAAATTCTACACCGACAAAAAAAACATTCTGCATATCATACTATGTCTCTATCTCATAATTAATGGCGCTCGTATGTATATACTTTAGGCGTTGTATTTTGTAAAGAGCAAGCCTAAATTAGGAAAGGATTCAATTACTCTGTCACTTTTGTCTGTCCCTCAGGGGTCCCAACGCCGAGATAGAGACATATTACATTACATTATGAAGTCAGTTAGAAGTATGCTCAAAGTAAGACGTGCCGTCTTTACCTAAAGTATGTTTTTAGTTTCACGTTTTCGCAATTTTCGTCGAGATAAAAGACGAGCTTGATTAAGTCTTTTTAATGGATGTTCCAACTAACATAGAGCAATCTGAATTAATTTTTACCAAAACGGATTTTACGAATAACAACAGGATATATAAGTTATTTTTATTATTCAATATTGTGTCGTTTTTTTTTGAAACGCCTTGTATATTTAATGTTTTTTTTGTTAAAATTTTGATTGGAGTTTGTAGTTAAGTTTCTAAGTTATCATGAACTTAAATCGGTTTCGTGGTTTTTCTTGCGGAAGAGTCATCAACTCAATATCTTGTCCCAGAAGGGGTCCTCTCCCTTAGTTCGTTATGCCATGTTAATTTTAGGGGTTGGAAATTTGGGAAATTGTTATTAAAATTGTTGGTGCTTTTGACTGTTTGGAAATTGCTTTTGGACATTAATTGATTGGAAATAATAATTTTCACAAATTTTTTTTAGTGTACAACTAAATTAATATAATAATCATAATTTGTTGTAGAATAAGCAAAATTTGATTTAATTTATATTTAATGTCTTTTTAAAACATGAATTTTTTATAAAAGTTTAATTTGTGGGGCAACTTTATTTTACCAAAAACATAGATTTTATTTAAATTTTTGTTTTTTATTGAATGCCCAATATTCACGTCAAGTTTTAGTGTATGAGGGTGAATCTTGATTGTTTTGAATGCATTCTACTAGATTTTACCCTACCAAAAATACAATAACACATATTGGATAAGCCAAAATAATGGATTATTTTCTTAGTATAATGTAGATATTGAATTAAATATTATAAAAAGCTTTATATATCTTCCATCATTTTTATTCTGTATGAAAACGTGGGTTCCTGCAAGTGTGTTTATTCATATTTTCTAACGATTTCATTCACAATTCTTTCCTAATTTGACAGTAAAATATGCTACATTATTTAGGTGTTGTTGTTTCAAGGAAAAATGTGTTTTTGCAAATTCGTATTTTCGTATTATATGGAACGGAACATAGTTGGTTATAAATCCTATGGATATATAAATTTCGAGTTGAATGAAATTGGTTTTCTGTTTGTCATTACGAAATTCCAAATTATTTTGTAAAAATAATTTTACTTAACAGAGAAAAAATTTATGGTAAAATACAGACAATTTTTGGCTGGAATTTAGTGATGTCCAAAAAACAAGATTAGGAAAAAATGCGGCAAAAACCAAGAGAAGAATAAAAAAATGAGTCAAAAAACAATAAGAATATGAGAAAAAATGAAGCAAAAATACAAGTGAGAAAAAATGGGGAAAAATCGAATAAAAACCGAGACTGGGAGAAAAGAGGGATATGAAACCATACTTGTAAATCGGGGGGAAATAGGTCAAAAAAAAGGAGGAAAATTTTGGAAAAAAACGCAAATGAGAAAAAATTTGGCATAAAGAGGGGAAAAGTGTAAAAAATTAGAGCAAGAAATAAAAATGGTAATAAAATGAGGAAAAAAAATAGAGCTAAAAATATAAATGGGAAAACTGAAACGATACTTTATTTTGTTGATAATAAATAATTAATATTTAATATGTTTAAGCTCAATTATTTTTATTATGGGTCCGTTCCACAAATAGAATTTGAAATATATCAGAAGTAGAATATTAAATAAAAAACGCCAGTATAATTGATTTTTTGATGTAATTAGAAACAACCTACAAAAAACTATGATATATTTTAAAATCCGTCCTTTCTTTCTTTTTGTGGGTTTAAGGAAATTAAACTCAAATTAAACGTTATAATTGTTTTATTTAACGATAAACGAAAGTTCCCGGGTTTTTTCTTTTTCTTTAAAAAAAAGAAGCTTTTCTTAAAGTTTTTCTTATATTCCTTCTCCAAAGGAAACTGGATAGCTTGGTCCAAAAACATAGTCCAAGAAAACGTAGTCCAAGAAAAAATGTAGTCTAAGGAACGCAAAAATAATTATCCAAGGAAAAAAACTTGGTCCAAAGGGAAAAAAAACTTGGTCAAAAGGAAAAAAACTTGGTCAAAAGGAAAAAACTTGGTCCAAAGGAAAAAACCCTAAAACTTCACATAAAGTAAATATAAGACAAAAATCTTATAAATTACAAGATTTCGTGGTCTCTGTTTCTGAAAAAGAATATAAAACAATTATAATATTAAAATGAAATACATGAATTTTGGATCAAAATGTGAAATATATAAATAATTAAAATGAATTAAATTCTAAGAAAATCTGTAAAAGCAAATTAAAAAATAGATTCTCTTTTTGTAAAACGAGACACAGACATCAGATAATTTATATTATTATAAAAAAAATAAGATATGCACTTTTAATTAAAAATAACAAAAAAATATACACCGGCATTAAAAGAATTAAAAATAACAGTAAATAAAAGTTAAAAGCGTCGAAATAATTAATAATGATATCAAAGAATACGATCATCTAATTTGTATACAACTTTATTATCATTTTATTTTCCTCACTCATTTTCACTTCTTTCATGGAAAAAATAGTGGGAAAATAGAAAAATATAGGGGAAAGGATAGGAGTGGGGAAAAGTATAAAATAGTATAAATTTGAGAACGCCCAACTTTAGTATGTATGTCTATCTGTTAATAAAAATTTCTCATTTAATCCAACATGACGCGAGGAAACAAGAAGAGCATATCAAGCGAGTATGAAATTAAAATATATTGACTAGAGGAAAATTAAAAATACAGGGTGGCACAAAAAAACGTAACAAAAGATGAAGTGGTAAAAATTGGAAAAAAAACCAAATAGTAAATAGAAGCGAAGCAAAAATCAATAAACGTTAAAAAAATGTAACAAAAAACAAAAGTGGAGAAAGTGGGACAAAAAGTAGGAAAAAATAGTGAAAATGTGTCAAAAAAAAGGTTTAAAATAGGGTGAAAAATGGGACAATAAAAAAGGTTAGGAAAAATAGCGGAAAAAGTGTTGCAAAAAACAACAGTTGTGAAAAAAAGTTGAACAAATAGTACAAAAATGGGCAAAAATTGGAAAAAGTGCATGTAATTTTACTATTTCCGTTTCCCACTCGTTTCTTCTTTTTTAAAAAGAAAAGAACAGGTTGTGATAAAAAAACAGTTGAAAGAAATGTAAATTATTAAAAATGTAAGAAAATAAAGCGTTCGGGAAAAATAAAAAAAAAGTTTGGAATATAAAGAATAAAATATAGGAAAAAAACACTATCCATTCCATGCCGAGCGTAGCGAGGTTTGGAGAAATTGATCATCTAATTTTTATATAAAAAAGTGAGAAAAAAATGGGGAAAAAGGCGAGCAAAAACCGAGACTGGGGAAAAAGAGGGATATCAAACAATAGTTATAAATCAGGGGAAATGGGTCAAAAAAAAGGAGGAAAATTGGGGAAAAACGCAAATGGGAAAAAATTGATATAAAGATGGAAAAAATCTAAAAAATGGAGCAAGAAACAACATAGAGGAAAAAAAAGAGCTAAAAATATAAATGGGAAAATATGAAGTGGTAAAAAATGGTCGAAAAACCAAATAGTAGAAAAAAAGTGACGCAAAAATCAATAAATGTAACAAAAAACAAAAGTGAAGAAAAGTGGGATAAAAAGAAGTTGTAAAAAGTGAAAAAAATAGTACACAAATGGGCAAAAATTGGGAAAAAGTGCATCTAATTTTACTTTTTCCGTTCCCCACCCGTTTCTTCTTTATTAACAAGAAAAGAAAAGATTATAAAAATACTATTAAAGAAAAGTTATTAAAAATGCGTCGGGGGTAAAGTAAAAAAAAGTTTGGAATATAAAGATTAACAAAAGAAAAGAAAAAATAGGAAAAAAACAGTATCCACTCCGCGCCGAGCGTAGCGAGGTTCGGAAAAATCGGTCATCTAATTTTTATGTCATTTTTCTCGCAATATATTTTCCCCGTAAATCGAGGGAAATGGATCAAAAAAGGAGGAAAATTGGAGAAAAAAACGCAAATGGGCAAAAATATTGCAACAAACAAAATTGGAATAAAGAGTTGAAAAGTGTAAAAAAATGGAGCAAGAAACAAGAATGGTAATAAAAGGAGGAAAAAAAAATAGTGCTAAAAATAATGGGAAAATATGAAGTGGTAAAATATGGACACCAACCAAATGGTAGAAAAAAAGTGAAGCAAAAATCATTAAATGTTAAAAATATCACAAAAAAACAAAAGTGGAGAAAGTGGGACAAAAAATAGTAAAAGGTGGTGAAAATGGGCCAAAAAAAGGTTTAAAATGGGGTGAAAAATGGGGCAACAAAAAGGGTTAGGAAAAATCGGGGGAAAGTGTTCCAAAAAACAAAAGTTGTGAAAAAAAGTTGGTACAAATAGTACAAAAATAAGTTTCTCTTTTTAAAAAGAAAAGAAAAGGTTATGAAAAAAAAACAGTTGAAAGAAATGTAAATGTTAAATGGGGAAAAGTAAAAAAAAAGAATATAAAGATTAAAAATTAGAAAAGATAAATAGGAAAAAACCACCATCCACTCCGTGCCGAGCGTAGCGAGGTTCGGAGAAATCGATCATTTAATTTTTATATAACTTTCCCCGCTCGTTACTTTTTCTTTAATGAAAAAAAAAATAGTGGGAAATTAGAAAAAATATAGGGAAATAGAAGGGAATGGGGAAAAGTAGAAAAAAAGAATGCCAACTTTTAGTATGTATGTCTATCTGTTAATAAAAATTTGTCATTTAACCTAGCAAAATTAATGACTTCTGACAGAAAAAAATCTTTTAATTGGTAAGATTTACATATAATTCTTATATGGCTCCTCCCACCATATTTCCCTTTCTTCTATTCCTCTTCTTTAACAAGAAAAAAAGGCTGGGAAAAACAATTGGAAATTTTTTTTTTTAATTGGATAAAACCATTATCCACTATCTACGTAGCGAGGTTTAGAAAAACTGATTTTTATATGATTTTTTTAATAACTCTTCTTCACTCCTCACTCGTTTTCCCTTCTTTAACAAAAAAAAAAATTGGGAAAAAAAATAAAACAAGAATATTTTACAAAATATGAAAAAAACCGACAACAAAAACATTTATGGTTCAGTTAAGATTTTTATTTTACAATTGGTCTTTTAAAATTACATTCAAACATATAAAGTGGAAAAAATAAGAATTGGTAAAAAAGAAGGAAAATAGAGCAAAAAACAAGACAAAAAAGGGTGTAAAAAATTACTAAGACAATAACCTCACTTCGCTTGGTTCACTCCATTCCATCCTAAAAGAAAAAAAATGTTTTCCCAAAAAATTCTTTCGCTCGTCAATAATTACGTTATTTGTGATCTAACTACAATGAATTAAAAAGCTAAAAAAAGTTGTTTATTCGCTTGAAAATAAAACACTTGAAGTGTTTTATTCATGATTTTTCCGTAGAAAATCGTTTTTAGTATGTAAATCGGTCAGCAAAATATGCGAAAACATTCCCAAGAACAAATTTAAATTTGTAAAAGAATATTAATGAATTTTTCTGATAGTCGATTTTACTTTTTAGCATGCTTTGTTAGTATGAATATTTATGTATAATTTCGGGCAAAATTTTAAGCAATTTTTTTATTTAGCACTGAATTTTTTTATATATTTTCAATTTTACATTTCTCCAGATTATATAAATCTAATTTTTTAAATATCTGTTATTATTAAAATTACGTAGCAGACGAAATGTCTAAACATTTACTATGTTCCACAATAATTATTTTTTCTACAACCACTACTCAAAACACGCTTTTCTGCATAGTTTTATGTGTACAACACGTGCATACACTTTTCTGCACACTCTGCAGATAAGATTTTTTTCCATACTGTAAATGGTGATGGAAAAGGTATGTAAAACTTTATAGACTTCACTCAGAATGGGATAGAACTCACGCACGTCTGGATTCGCTCGGCCTTACAAGAGATATTTTGTCGTAATAATGTTGGTATTTAGATAAAAAGAAAGCATTATTAGTACACCCTTGTTAGAGAATATTTATACAACGGTACCAAAATTGTTCTTAATACGTTTTTGAATATATTTTATCTCTTTCTAACCTTGCTGAAAACGGACAAAACTATGATAATTCCCGTTAGAAAAATCATCAACAGTGACTGACTATTTCTGGAAAATTTTAATGTTTTACAAATTCTTACATTACTGTAATCTTTACTGTTAAAATAAAATTTTGCGTTATTTTATTTTACATTTATTTCATATTTTTAATAATAACAAATAAAACTAATTAAGCTAACAAGTTTAAAATTTATAATAATAAACCTATTGATCAGATATATAATTATATTTTTATTAATTTTCTTCGTTGATCTAATTTTCAGTGGGATCAATGTTTATTTTGAAAATTTCCAATTAGAGCTCGACCTGAAATTTTGTTTTATTTTCAGGCTATTCAAGTTAAGGCTCTTTCCCGACGAAGAGGTGTTTGCCGACGACATATCCTTCGAAACGACAAACGGAGTTATTGACTTCGATCCAGGGATTGTTTACAGAGGAACTTTGGAAGGTGAGCTATTGAAAAACTTCTTTTCAGAAGGGTCAAGAGGTTTTCCGACGACCCTTTTTCATTTTGAATGTTCGATTGGTAAATAATATACGGATTGTCGCAGAATTATACGGATTTCTTGGATTATTTATAGATAATAAGTAGACCTATGAATACATGATAAGTTGACTAGTTTCCTTGCTTCTTTTTTATAGACACATTCGATTGGGGCCACATTCCGGCTTGACTGACTATTTTTATTCCGATAGTCATGATTGTGTACCTGTACTTTTTATTTAATCTTTAAATTCCTAATTTTTTTCTCTATCCAACCATTAGAACACTTAATTTTTTTATTAGTGTAACGTTCTTTAGGGCGGCATAGTGTGAAGGCCACTTGCACCAGGCAGCGTCAGTGAAGAAAACACTCCAGGGGTCGTTATGGTATGGACAATTGTTTTAGCATCCAGAAGGACGGGCTTGACGGTGTTACCTAAGTACCTGGGTATTCGCTGCCACAATGTTTATGCACACAACCAATTAGTAAACAAATAAATATCACCAAAGTAGAGCAACTTTGAGTACAGGAATAGAGAATTCAAATTGTTAAAGAGACAGAGAGAAAGATGATGTAGAGTTTTAGTGTTCAAATAAAAATGGTGGCAAGTGGTATGATTTCAATATTAGGATAAAAAATAGCACCTATAGTAGAACGCTACATACTTCAAGTATTTAATACTCCAGCTAACAAGCAGATAGTGCTAATGGTGGCGATCTCTATTACTGTTGGTCCAAATTCAATGCTGAAAACGGTACTCTATTTAAAATGTGACGTAGAATAATTACGTAAAGAAAAATCATGTGCAGAACCACCGAATATAGGACATACACAGAACCAACGACAAAAGAGCGTGATGGTCTAACTTCATTGTTATTGGTCAGATTTAAACGGTGCAAAGGTCACTGTATAACAAAGACATAAATAAAAATCATGCGCAGAACCAATACCAAAAGGAAGTCTATCTTCGTTACTGTTTGTCCAAAGTAAACGTGGAAAATGGCGTTATATTTAAAACGTAAAGTGGAATAAATACGTAAACAAAATTCATATGCAGCGGTAACGACGAAAGTACACTAGCATCTATCTCCGTTATTAATGACTCAATTTTTATAAAAAAAATCTGTTGTGGTAAGGAAAGTAGCAGTTGGGACAGTTGAGCTTAGGAAAATTTCCTATATCACGCCCCCTTTTCGTGATGGCCGCTCGATACATCGACCACCATTTTTAATCCACGTCTTTTGTCAGCCACATATGATCAGGTCTCAAACAGGTCTCGAACAGCTCTCGAGCAGGTCTCAGACAGCTCCCGAACAAGTTTCGAACAGCTTTAAACAGTTCTTGAACAGCTTTAAATAGCTATTGAACAGATTTAAACAGTTCTCGAACAGCTTTTAATCAGAAGTTAACTGAACAGTAACATTTTCAAGTAGTGATGATGATTATGTGGATAGAACTAATAGGGAACTCATTGGAAGTGACTGAGAGCTGTTTAAAGCTAATCAAGGACTGTTTAAAGTTGTTTGAGATCTGTTTAAAGCTGTTCAAGACCTGCTCGAGACCTGTTCGAGAGCTATTCGATATCTGTTTGAGACCTGTTCGAGAGCTGTATAAGACCTGATCAAATGCGGATCAAAAATGGCTGACAAAAGACGTGGATTAAAAATGGTGGTCCATGCACCGAGCGGCCATCATGGAAACTGGACGTGGCTTACAATGCTATTGAAATTTTTCGACGCTCAACTCTCCCAACTTCTACTAAGGAGGGATCATACATTTAATATTTAAACAAAAATCGTTCGCGATAGTAACGCCAAAAAGGCACTAGGGTCTGTTTGTGACGTAGAATAATTACGTAAACACAAATCATGCGCAGAACCAACGACAAAGGAACCTATCTGATTTATTCACCAAGTAGAAAATCAATGCCTTTGTTCAAAATCCAAAAGTTTTTTGCACGCTCAACTGTCCCAACTCCTACTAAGGAGGGATCATACATTTAATACTTAGAAAAAAATCATTCGCGGCAGTAACGCCAAAAAAGCACTCTAGGGTCTCTTTGTGACGAAGAATAATTGCGGAAACACAAATCATGCGCAGGACCAATGACAAAGGAACTTATTTGTCTTTGTTCAAAATCCAAAAGTTTTACCAAATCCGGTGAAGAAGTAAAATGATGTGTAACCAGGTTAATAGTTGATGACGTTGGTCTGTCAGTCCGACTTGGTGATCGGATTGACGATTCCAGGAAAGCTGATAACTACGCTTTCCTAGCGTTTGGTTCCTCTAGTCAAGCTTCTAGTCAGGTGCACTCGCTTGCTGTCGACTGAGCTTGACTTCCCTTATTCAACTCGACCTTTCTCTAAAGTGCGCTGAATCGTTACTGGATCTCGGCTTAAAATCGAACTCGAAATGATGAAAATGAATTTAATCGTAGGTATAAGGTATTGTTTTCTACGTGTGCTAGTGTTTCCATCTGTAGGGAGGAGGTTTAACTGATCACGCTTGACCATTGTATTAGTTTCCCTTATGTGTTGATAGATAAATTGCAGAGAAGATTAAATGGACTGTATTTTTTAATATATTATAGTGGATATGTGCTTTTTTAAGGAAGAAAATTATTAATGTAGCCCCCCACAAAAAACAGGTACAAAAAGTACGGCTTAAATATATTGTAAAAAATAAAAAATGAAAACACAATAAGCACATATCGACTTATACTGGGTGAAACCCACTTTAGAAAGTAAATTAAATATTAATATTTATTTATTTGGTAACTATTTATTTAAGAAAATTTTATTCAGATATATAATACAAATTAAGTATACCTATTTTATTTACATTTTTTAATAGGGGTATCTCTCATTAATTTAAAAAAACAAACCGTTATGAATTTTTAAGAATAATATTTACTATACACATTTTCTTATTAAGTGCTATCTGTTATAATTCTACAAAAACCTATTTTATCTTAAAATTGTTCAAATCCTCTAAACACACATATACAGCAATAAATACCATTCCATTTTTTTTCTCTTGTGATCCTTATTCGGAACAATTAACTAGCGAAATAAATAACGTTGATGCACGGCTCGCGAAAAAGAAAGTGTTACGGGAAACGTTTTATCTGTAGAAGCAACCGAAACACCAATTTGGGAAAGCAAGAAGGCGTCGGGCCCAATCGGCAACCGGGCCTGATTTATGTACCTAATGGCCCCCCATTAGATCCAAACTACTAAACTTAAGAGAACCGAAATGTCTCTCTTATAAATCCTTCTTTAGTTATCTTTGTCTTTGGTTTCTAATGAGAACAAATAAATTTCTAATAAATGTGCTATAAATATAGATGAAAAAAAATATTAACTACAACTATAAATTCAATTATTATTCTCTGTTGCCAAAATTTAAACAATATAAACTACTACAAATGCATATACATTAATAAACTCTGAATATAAGCCAGCTTTATGTGGTATTCCCTATTATGGCAAACCCCGTGATGAATCGCCTAATTTATTTTATTGCTCCTCTTGTCTCTATGCAAGGGAATTCTGAATATATATGGAACCGTCGGGTCCGATATCACTCTCTACAGCTTTACTTTGCCCTTCCTCGATTCCATTAAATTTATGACGTATAGTAAACAACTTCAAATCGAGGTAAGAAGAAAATTAGAGTCCTTTAAGTTATATCAAATGATCTAAAGTTCTCTTAATAGAATAAGTCTCTTGATCGGTTTTTCTTTCTTAAACAAAATTTATTAATTAGTACCTATAGACCACTCTATATAGTAATTAATATTATAAAAACCTGTCCAACTTTATTTTGTTAATAATAAATAATTAATGTTTTATATTATGGGTTCATTTCACAAATAAAGTTGGAAATATATCAGAAGTAGAATAAAAAATAAAAAAAAAATTATAGACGCCAGTCAAATTGATTTTTTATGTAATTAGAAACAATTGACAAAAAAACTATGATATATTTCAAAATCCGTCCTTTCTTTTATTTCAAAATTACAGAGATTTTTTTTCTTTTTTTTATTTGTTAAAAAACCTGGGATTTTCTTAGGGTCCTTTAATCTTTCTTTTCCGAAAAACTGTAGTCCAAGAAACTTGGTCCAAAGGAGAAACTGAAGAAAATGTAGTCCAAGAACCAAAACGAAGTCCAATGGACTAATTGACGTCCAGAGAAAAAAGAGATTTCCCAGAAGTAAATTGTTTTGATTGAAGAGTCAAAGAGAGAGAATTAACATGGGAAAGACATCTCATAGTAATACCTAGAAGAGAGGAAGACCTTCAGAAGGGAAATCAAGCGAGTCTGAAATTAAAATATACTGAGCAGAGGAATAATGAAAATACAGGGTGGAACAGAAAAAAAAGTAACAAAGTGACAAAATTTGTGAAAAAAGGGGGAAATTTAAGACGGACAAAATTGAAAAAAAAAGAAAGAAAATTACTTAAAAGTGACAAAAATTGAAAGGAAAGAGAGGGAATTTTTGAGGAAAAAAGAGAAATTTTTAACGAATAAGATAACTTTTTTAATAAAATGTACTTGCATTTATTAGTATCATAAGATCATTTTATAAATTATGTTAAAAATTGTTTATATTTAAATTATTAATAATATACATTAGCAGCTTAAGGTGGTTGTGTATCTATTACTTAATTTTGTAGACGTAGTTAGAACCCTCTGGAAAATTTCTTGAGCCATGTTCAAGATTTTGTAAAGTTAACTCTAAATGGGATAGGCGATGTTTAACAAAGTTTCACTTGGTAAGCATAAGTCTCGTGAAAGCAATGTGCCTCGCATTCCGTTAAATTTAGTTTCGAAATGGCTCTAGTTTACAACTAAAGTGTCAAGTTTCGCAAATTCGAGGTGAAACCAAACACATTATTTATAGAGCTAAGAGGAAACTTATAAGTGATTGTTTTTACTTTTATTTATATTTATTAGCCAATTTACTTTTTAGTTATTATTAATATTAACTTTTATCTGAATTCCCAATATTTTCGGTTTTTGAAGACAAACAATACAGTTTATTACAAATTATTCTAGTACAAAGTTGTAGAGCATTAAATTCCCCACAACTTTAGTATCAAACTTTTTCCACAATTCCACTAAAAGATGGAAAAAGTTTGATACAAACTAACTTTAATGTTATGCTAATAATTTTGTTATTTTTCATTATATGTACATTAGTAGATACTCTGCAACACTCGGAGTATAGGTATAGGGTATTCAATGTGTTAGGGTGAGAGGATGGCAAGATTTGTCCAAATCACAATCACGTGTCACCGCTCTTGTTAGATTACAGATAACATCGGCTCTGGCCTTCAGGTTATTCAGTTCCATCTGGTCTGATAGCAGATGTACCTGACAGCTGAAGACTAGATGAGATGTCAGTGAAGTTGGCACCCACTTTTTCGAATTTTCCAAAGATTTAATACCATTAAAAAGAGAATAAAAAATCCTATAAATGGGAATTTTTTCAAAATTTTTTAGCAAAAATTGTGACCTTGAGAAAAGGGAGAGACCAAAATGAAAAAAAATATAGTTATGGTTTCTCCCTATTTTCACAACCACAATATTATATCTAAAATTTTGATAAAATTCACTTATATGGAATATGTTTTCTCTTTCTATCAACATTTAACACGTTTTAATAGTATCGAAAGTTTTTTTTTGTTACAGGGGTTAAACAAAAAATTATTTGTTAAAATCTACAATTATCTAAGTTATTTTGTTTAATTAAAAAATATATTAAAATCTATTTAATATCATTAAAAAGAGAGTAAAAAATTCTATAAATGGGAATTTTTTCAAAATTTTTTAGCAAAAATTGTGACCTTGAGAAAAGGGAGAGACCAAAATGAGAAAAAATATAGTTATGGCCTCTCCCTATTTTCACAACCAAAATATTTTATCTAAAATCTTGATAAAATTCAGTAATATAGAATATTCTTTTCTCTTTCTATCAACATTTAACTCGTTTTAATAGTATCGATAGTTTTCTTGTAACAGGGGTTAAACAAAAAAATATTTATTAAAATCTATAATTACTTAGGTTACTTTGTTTAATTAAAAAATATATTAAAATCTATTTAATCCCATTAAAAAGAGAATACAAAATTCTATAAATGGAAATTTTTTCAAAATTTTTAAGCAAAAATTGTGACCTTGAGAAAAGGGAGAGACCAAAATCAGAAAAAATATAGTTATGGTCTCTCCCTATTTTCACAACCACAATATTTTATCTAAAATCGATAAAATTCAGTAATATAGAATATTTTTTTCTCTTTCTATTAACGTTTAACATGTTTTAATAGTATCGATAGTTTTTTTGTTACAGGAGTTAAACAAAAAATTATTTGTTAAAATCTACAATTATCTAAGTTATTTTGTTTAATTAAAAAATATATTAAAATATATTTAATGCCATTAAAAATAGAAAAAAAAATTCCATCAATGGGAATTTTTTCACAATTTTTAAGCAAAAATTGTGACCTTGAGAAAAGGGAGAGACCAAAATGAGAAAAAATATAGTTACGGTCTCTCAATATTTTCACAACCACAATATTTTATCTAAAAGTTTGATAAAATTTATTAATATAACATATTTTTTTCTCTTTCTATCAACATTTAACACGTTTTAATAGTATCGATAGTTTTTTGTTACAGGGGTTAAACAAAAAATTATTTATTAAAATCTACAATTATCTAAGTTATTTTGTTTAATTAAAAAAATATTATAATGTTTTTAATATCATTAAAAAGAGAATAAAAATTCTATAAATGGGAATTTTTTCAAGCTGTTTAAGCAAAAATTGTGACCTTGAGAAAAGGGAGAGACCAAAATGAGAAAAAATATAGTTATGGTTACACCCTATTTTCATTCCATTTTCACTGAAAATATTTATAAATCATTTTAAATAAAATCAATTAAAATTTGAGTCTACTTCGGGCTTAATATGTATTAAATATTTGAATGTAAATTTTCTTAAATAACTATAATCAAAAAATAAAAATAATAGTTTATACCCGCCGTGCATACAAACTTTTATGTCATACTAATTATTGCATTCAAAATATGAATATAAAAAAAATCCTGTTTTTGTCTTTATATGCGAGCGGGCCATAAAGTGCATTTTGCGGGCCATATAATGAACAGGACCGTACATTGAAAAATTCTTAAGTTTAGTCTATTGTCAAAACCTTAAGTGTTCCACATGGTTGAATAGAGAAAAAAATGAGGATTTTAAAAGTACAAGTACAGGTATTTAAAAAAAATTAGGATGGCCCTTCAAAGACGAAACTGTGTTTTACAAAATTGGATACGCCATATGAAGCCATATTTAGCCTTCAATAAAAGTTTTTTTCTATCTTTAAAAAATAAGGTGGTAATTAATTAAAACCAAAATTCAAAAAAGGGTGTGCCAACTTTATAATATCACAATTTTTTAAAAGTTATATAATTAATTATAATTAATCGGTGGGTGGACAAACAAAAATAATTGGTGGACAAACATGGACAAACATAGAACAAACGACGTGTGCGGTGAAATTATTTTTTTGCAATTTGTGGGTGCCGGGAGCACAATTTGCAAAAAAAAGTTTTGGGCCACCATTTTGGAACGAAGGGTGGACAAACGAAAACAATTAGTGGACAACAATGGACAATCGATGGACAAACGAATGCACACAAAATCGTTGGGAAATTCGCAAAAGTGGGTGACAACTTCACTGACCTCTCACTCTAACACATTGAATTCCCTATAAATATACTCGTAGTGGTATAGAGTATCTACTTACATTATTCTTCAACTTAGCTTCTATATAATATATATCTAGCCTTAAACGTTTATCATAAACTTTACAATCTCCTGTGACTCTACATAAACAACTACACTCTATTTATGCCCGAAAATAAGGGAATATAAATAACATAATATTACTTCCATATCTTATGATATAGAACGCTGTTTATTTTACAACCACATTCAGACTACCCATTTATTTGTTTTCGAGTTTACTCTTTTAATGTTCGCATTTTGTTTTCATATTCCTCTCGGTTTAACATATAAATTCTCCAAAGGTTTCGTAAAATAAATTTATTATATATAAGGAAATTTTTAATAATCTGGCAACATAGTTTTATTTAACTTAATCAAAAAATTATAACAGTAACAAATAATTTATAACATATAAAAAAATACTAATTTTGAAGAATATCGTCACACTAACCAAAAGTACACAAAGCTTGTGGGGAATCATTTATTAGCTGTCAATAAATTCAGTTAAAAGTCCTCTTATTCGTGTAGAGAAGAATTTTTAGGTTATGTATTACAGTAAACTATTCTTAGGTTAATAATTACGTCATTTATGATGGTATCTTAATTATGGGAGAGCTTTAAATAAATTATAAATCGATTTAATCATCAAAAATGTTGTAGGGAGTAAAATTTATAATTATACCTTTAAAAACATCTCAAATTATCACAGAACTTCGTGCTAAAAGAACATAATTTCGACTAATCCTTACTAGATTTAGTTTTCGTGCGATACCACGCAAAGATTAAGATTAAATTTCCGCGGGCAGTAACAGTAGTCACGGGCAGTTAAAGGGAAGGAAGTTAGTAAGTTTTTCAACGTTATCTTTCCCTGCGGTTCGATTCAAAGATATTTATAATGACAGAAGGTAATCGAAAAAGTTGTTTTCCACTGACATAAATAATATTTTCCAGGACTTCCCCCTCGGAAAATTGTCTTTACTGCGAAATTTGATTAAGTACCACTCATAAATATTTTTGCGGAACATGACATAAAAAAGCAATTAATAAATTTATGAGAAACATTTATTTGGTAGATATTAATAGAGGTTGAGAATATTCTAGAACCTAAATTGTATTAAGACATTACAGTTAAAGATAAAAGATATTGACAGAATTTCGAATCTACGATTACAGTAAAATAAGTTTGGGTCAGAATTTTGCTCATTAACATCAATTTTCAAAATAATCTCATTATTGTTTTTAACTATCCTGGAAATGTTTCCTTATTCTATTTAATTGGATCTGTGTATCTTCTTTGACGAGTTGTCTGGGCGAGAATCAACAGAAAAAATGGAGAAAGTATATCGAAATTTTTGGAAGAGGATCTTATAAAGTAACAGAAAAAGCCTGTGATTGATACCACAGAAAAAAAATCTGATTGGGTGGGGTAAATTCATTCATAGATTGATTAATTGGGTCGATATTAATGGCAGAAGTTTTGCCTTAGGACTTGTGCTAGTTACATCGTTGTTATAGTAGCCTCTTCATATTTTTTTTGTGATAAAGGCCTCCTGTAAGCTGTCTGCTTCTAGGAGGTTGTACCTCCAGTATATAAGTGCCAGTACTATAATGTGTCTAGATGCTTTCCAAGGTGCTCTTCATATTTTTTTCTGATAAAGGCCGGGGCCCTACTAAGAGCCCTACTAAGAATTTTAGAATGCCCGTGAATTCGGTCGCTGAGACTTGTGTTACCAAAGCTTCTGCTTCCTATAGCTATTTATTTCCACCGTGTGTCTTTAGACCCATCTTAGTGTTCCCATATATTGTTTTTCCAGAACAAGTCGAGTTTGTAGACAATTCCAGATTGGTTTCGATTTATTTTCTGTGCATTTTAGGGCCTAAAGGAATGTCTAACTGTGAGACTTGAGGTACCACCTTGAACGCCTATTTTTAATATTTTTTTGCATACTCCTAGTCATTATTGAGTTGCTTCAGGACCTCGTTCATCAGTAAATCTTATAGTAGTAGGAAAAAACTCATCCCTGTGGACATCCTCTGGATATTGACAGTTCTATGGCCTCACCCAATAATGATGATTGAGCTATTCAGTGGCATAGCATGGTTTGTATCCAGCTACAAATTGTGTCGCATACGCTACGCTTTGCCATAGCCCCTGTAGTGTGAACAAATTTACCACCCATTGTTTATATGCTACTAGACTTATTTCTTTGTTCGTATGTGCAGCCTAGTAAGAAATAATTGAATTGATTGGACTTGTAGACGATTTGATGTCCGTGAGCTTCCAAGCCTGTCTTCTGGACATCAAAAAGGATTGTTTGACCAGTACTTCAGCAGAAGTTATATGGAGCTCCGACGGTCACGAGGTATATCGTAGGATTGAATACGATTCTCATAGTTAAAAAAACACATACTGACAGAGTACGCAACAACCTTGATAGAAGGTATTCAGTAATTAAGCCAACACTCTTGGAACAGATGGTCCAAAGAATATTTAAGTCAACTACAAAGTCGATCAAAATGGTTAACCAGCAGCGGTTCTTTGGCATTGGGGCATTGGGATCTTTTGTTTTACTTAAAGAAGATGGTACGTTTCCTCGTGATTTGAGAATGGGGCAAATCCCGGAAGTACACCCTGGAAAGGACAACATTGTAAGAGCGGTATCCGTAAAAACTTCTACTGGTGTTGTACGTCGTGCAACGGCAAAGGTGTGTTTGGATTGTTGAAGTTTAATCCTTCAAGGTGGGCCCCATGTTGGATACCAAATGTTCCTGAGGACGAGCCTGTTTTATTTTGTATTTTTGTTATTGTTATGAAAACTTTGATTCAATTAATTTGTTATTTTTAATACTTGTCAATTATTAATCTTATTTGTCAATATATATTCGATCGAAAAAGAATTGCTCTTCATATTGGTCCTTCGAAATAAAAAATAGTTTTTGTGGTTCATGAAACAACCTTTCTTTTATACCACGAGACGCCACAGAAAGTACGGCCTGCTTCCTGGGGAGTTACCGTTATTCAACAACTGATAATATAATGAAAGAAATAGAGCTCAGGAAATTGGCATTGTGACGTGTGAAGGTGGCTTTTTAATTTGGCAGGACTTTCCTTTATCCTTTATAGTCATTTTGTTATGGCGTTCGCGTTGGGATAATGATAAGCGGTGTCTTGTATATGAGTCGTTGGTTTCCATGTTGTGTAAATAGTAGCTTGCATCTGTTGGAATGGTAACATTAGTTGGTTTATGTCGATTTTAGGCTTCTGTAGCTTATGCTTACTGTCGTGGTCTTATAGCATCCTCTGCTTCTGTTTAGGTACTCTTGGAACATTTGATCATTCTCTATAAGTTAATTGGTGCTCTCCTACATAATTAGCGCATGTAGCTTTCTCATCCATTTTCTTATTTCTCCGGAAACATCATCTTATGCTATGACAAGCCTACCGTTCATGATGGACTACTTACAGCATTGTGTAGCTTCTATAGTTTTCTTAAGATCATCGATGTTGTTTTTTGTATCTATTGTAGCGATTTCTTATTTCCATATCGGCTATAAATTTATGTTAGTCTTATGACTCGTAGACTAACCTAACCATCCTTTGCCATTACGTCATATATTGTCCAACTTGATCTCGCTATCATGAAATGGATAAGACGGAAATATGACGTCATTAACGTATTTCAAAGTTTAATTTTGAAGTTTCAAGAAAAAGAGATGCTGGAATACCGCTTTTACCTTTAAATGCAGTCTACAACGTTTGGGTTCACCCGAAAAATATAATTGTATAATATATTTTTAACATATATTAATCATCAGGCCATAAATGTCATGGAGCAAACAGTGAAATAAAAGTTTCGTTTAAGCAACATTAAAATTTAATTTAATTAAGTTGCATGGTACTGAATATTAAAATACTATATTAAAAGTTAGTCAGTGGTCCTTGGGTAATGTTTTTTCTCGTTTGCGATTTCATCTCTAATTTTCTTTAAGTCGCGTATCATCTTCAGCGTCCGCATCCTGAAGTTGTTTTTTTGGAACTTTTTCTCTTCGTTTTTGGAAGACTGCTATAATTAGTTTTTTTGATAGTTTTTTCTTTCTTCTCCAGTACTTTGTCCAGGCACAATATGAGTTTTTCATTGTACTTTTTTGGTACTTCAACTTCTCCGGTTTCTTCTTTTTCACCATGTGCTTAGTTCTGCTAAATCAACATCTTCGTCTAACATGTAATAGTTGTCATTAGCTTTCATTGTTTTTTCAGTCCCTCAAATACTATCTTATTTTTGTTTTTCGTCTTTTTGATTATGACGCTAAAAAAAAATCTGTAGCATTACCATAAACCAAACTCAGATTAACAACATTAATAAAAAAATCACCACAGGACTTTCCCTGCTCGGCTGTGGAGAATAGGATTATTTTAATTACAAAATACAAAATTCCTGAATGGGAAAATAAAATGCTGTAAAAATAAAGTAAATTGCTGAAAAATGGGTAAATATAGCAAAAATACGCAAAAATGAATTAAAATGAAAAACGTCAAAAGTTAATAAAAATAGCAACAAGTTATTATAAATAGCAACAAGGTAATGAATTATTTAAAAAAAAGCCAAAAAAATTGCTAAATGTCAGCAAAAATTAAAACTATATTAAAAAAGAGTGAAAATAGGCAAAAATCAAAAATAGGATACGAATCTTAATATGGTTTGTAGAAATTGGAAAATATGTAAAAAAGGCGAAAGAAGGCAAAACAGCAAAAAGGTAACAAAAAGAAACAAAGGTAAAATATAGCAAAAAAACACAAAAGGAAAAAGGATAAAAACAAATCAACAAAAAGTCCCAAAAAAAAAACAAATAAGAAAAAGTCAAGTGAAAAACAGTAAAAAAAAAGCAAAAAAATTAGGATAAAGGTAAAAAGTCCAACAATATATAAAAAAGTTAAAAAGTAGTTTCAAAAAAGCAAAAAACGGGCAAATAAGTGGTAAAAGTGCTAAAGAAAGTTAAAAACAAAAGCAATAGGGACAAATAATGACAAAAAGGGAAAAACGCAACAAAGGTGAAAGAATTCTAAAAAATTCCAACAATTTATAAAAAAAATTAAACATCAAAAAACGCCAAAAAAGTGGTAAAATCGCAAAAATAGAAAAAGAAAAAAACAAAGTTAAAGTGTAGAAAAATTCAGGTTAGGGTAGAACAGAAAAAAGGTGGGGTAAAACAAGAGTGAGAAAGAAAAAAATGTGGAATAATAATAGAGGAGAAAAAAGATGGAAAAAAATTGATAAAAAGGGGTTAAAAAATGAAGAACAAAGCAAAAAATGTTTTCCTTTGTTTATAAATTTTTGCCCCTTCTTTTTTTTCCTCCTCTTTTATTTTTTCACAGGGACAAAAGACAAAAATGGGGGAAAAAGAAAGAAGAAAATAGAGGGTAACATAATGAAAGCGATGTAAAAATCAATAGTTTTAAATAAAAAATTGGGGAAAAATATGGGACAAAAAATGGACTAAAAACGCAAGTTACAAAAAAAGTGGCAAATAATAAGTTGTAAAAAAGGGTCTTCTTAAAAAAAGATGGGGCATAAAATAATTGTAATACTAGGTGGAAAATAATTAATGGAAAAAATAACAGTTATAAAAAAACGAGAAAAAATAAAAATGAAGGAAAAATTTATTTCCTCTGTTTTAATTTTTGACATGTGACAGTTAAAGCAATAATTTTAACTGTTCTGAATAGAGCTTCTCAAGTGCTTTCAAATGACATATTGCAAGTCAAATTCCGTGACATATTGCTTCTGTCATTTTTTGATAGTGACACTTCCGCTTGACAGATGTCGTGTAAAAACTAATGGGTTCTTCCGACGGGTAACCCAAATTTCAGCTTAATTGGAAATGGTCTTAATCATCTCAAATGACCTCAAAATGGATATTTCCATCTTTATCTCAAACATTTTTTTTTTGCTTGTTCACAATACTTTCCCTTTTCGGAGGTGGGTCGGGAAAGTAAAAAATCTTATCTAGTAAATTAAGTTAATAAAAATTAGTTATAAAAGAAAAATTACTCTGCTATTAACATTTTTTAAACGTAATTCTTCCGCCCTACAATTTTATTTCCAGTAATTGGCTTTTCTAGTTTATGTTGAAGTTGATGTTGATGGCTTTCCATGAAACCCCAGCGCATATTTTTAGAAAAAAAAAGGAAAACCGGAGACTGCATTAAAGCATTCATGTACCGTGATGAAGACAAATGGCTTAACATTAGCTTGGAGATCGGAGCCATCAATGTGAGATTAAGATAGTATCGTTTGGCTTTATTTTGTATGATATGATATGTCGTTTGTGTATGAGTGGAATAGTAAGTTGGAAAAATAAATTTGGAGATTGGTAACTGAAAATATAAAAGAAAAATTAATACTTACATACAAAGAAAAAAATATAATATCAATTAGTACTTGTTACTTAACTGAATGTAAAAATAAAAGTTTAATTAAAATGTCTTTATGAAGCAAATTTCTAATAAATTGCTGTCCAATTACACCTATTAACAGTTACTCGGTTTGTATTCCAGGTTATACAGAAAATAGAGCAATTATATTATTGAGGTCAAACATAGTTTCAAGTTTCCAAGACCAAACGGTTATTATCAAGGTAATAACACTGAAATTTCGGGATCATTAGTAATGCAAATTGAGATTTAATAGATAAGAAAAGAGAAATTTGATTATGAATTGGCTAGACTAGAAATAATGCGGTACTTAAAATATTAACATTATTATACAATCTATTTGATTTTTATTTATTATAAAAAAAATCAGTAAGCCTAAAAAAATAAATAAAATCATAAAATTGAATAGACAGGTTCGATATTTTTTTTAATTTTAACCTAAATCGAGAGATTTTGTTATTTTAAAACGATCAAAAAAAATTTGAGCGCAAAATATTAATATTTACGTCCGCTGTAAGCATTTCAAAATCAAGGATCGGCGAGAGGCTGGAGAAAACATACCTGTGAGTAAGCCTAGACCGTGTGACGTCAGTAGCTATGAACGTTTAGCCCCTTGAACGCTGCTGCGCTGTATCCACGTTACACACATATCGTGAATACAGCGCAGCAGTGGGTCGGAGTCGAAGCGTTCATGGCTACTGACGTCACACGGTCTAGGCATGCGCACAGTTAAAAAAGAATGTCGAACCTGTCTATTATCATAAATTTTCATTTGATATCGTGCTGTATCTGTAAATATATAAACCGAAAACTCAAAAAAATATCGAAGGATAAGAAGAAATTAGAAAAGAAAGAAATAGAAAAAAAAAAGAATAATAAGAAAAAAATCAAAAAAAAATCAGAAAATAGTGAAAAAATCAGAATAAAACATGAAAAAAAAATCAAAAAAATAAGTAGAAACGAGTAAAAATTGGAAGAATCCAAAAAATCGAAAACAAATTGTAAATAATCGGAAATAATCTAAAAAGAAACAAAAATTATTGGAAAATGTTTGAAACAAATGAAGAATAAAATTGTAAAATATGGAAAAAATAAAAAAAAATGTAAAAAAATCGAAAAAAAGGCAAAAATGCCAGAAATCTAGATTTATCTCAAAAATTCCGAAAAAGTTGGAAAAAATCGTAAGGAACAACCAAAAACCGGAACAATTGTAAACAAAAGAAAGAAATAAAAAAATTAATGAATAAATCGAAAGAATTAAAATAAATTGCAACAAAATCCCAAAAATCTGGAAAAAAAATTGTAAAAAAATCGGAAAAAATCAAAAGAATAAGGAAAAATTAGAAAAAAATTACAAAACAAAAAGAAATAAAAAAAAAACGAAACAATGACAAAAAAGAGGAAAAATTAGAAAAAAAATGAAAAAATCAACAAAAATCGAAAAAAAATACGACAAAAATCGAAAAAATTAAAAGAAATTTAAAGAGATGGAAAGGAATCAAAAGAAATCGAACAATAAATATAAAGGAAATGGAAAGAATCAAAACAAATCGAAAAAAAACCAAAAAAATCGACGAAAATCGAAAGAAATCGAAAAAAAAACGACAAAAATCAAAATAAATCGAAAGAGATGGAGAGGAATCAAAATAAATTGAAAACAATATAAAAAAATGGAAAAAAATCAAAATAAATCGAAAAAAAAAGAAAAAAGTTGATAAAAATTGAAAGAAATAAAAAAAATGAAAAGAAATCGAAAGATATAAGAAGGAATCACAAGAAATCGAAAAAAATATAAAAAAAAATCAAAAGATATCGAAGATCAACAAAAGTCGAAAGAGATCGAAAAAAATCAAACGAAATCGAAAAAAAATTAAAATAAATGGACAAAAATCGAAAAAATCAGAAAAAAACTGAAGGAATTTGAAAAAAATCAAAAAACAATGGAAAAAATTCAAAAACAACAGAAAAGCATCAGAAAAATGAAAAAAATACGAAAAAATCGAAAAATCAAAAAAATATCGGGAGATGATAGGAAGAAATTAGAAAAGAAAGAAATAGAAAAAATAGAATAATAACAGGAAATAAAAAAAAAATAGAAAATATTGAAAAAATCGGAATAAAACATAAAAAAAAATCAAAAAAATTGGTGGAAACGAGAAAAAATTAGAAGAATCGACAGACTCAGAAAAAATCGGAGGTAATCGAACATAATCGAAAAAGGAACAAAAATTATTGGAAAATATTTGAAACAAATGAAGAATAAATTGTAAAATATAGAAAAAATAAAATAAAATATAAAAAAATCGAAAAAAACGCAAAAATGCAGGAAATCGAAATTTATCTCAAAAATCCAAAAAAATTTGGAACCGTAATAAATCGAAAAAAAAACGAAAAAAGTCGACGAAAATCGAAAGAAATAAAAAAATCAAAAGAAATCGAAAGATATAAGAAGGAATCAAAAGAAATCGAAAAAAATATAAAAAAATCAAAAGATATCGAAGATCAACAAAAGTCGAAAGCGATCGAAAAAAATCAAACGAAATCGAAAAAAGAAATCGACAAAAATCGAAAAAACCAGAAAAAAACTGAAGGAATGATAGGAAGAAATTAGAAAAGAAAGAAATAGAAGAAAATAGAATAATAACAGAAAATGAAAAAAAAATAGAAAATATTGAAAAAATCAGAATAAAACACAGACTCAGAAATTATTGGAAAATATTTGAAACAAATGAAGAATAAATTTGTAAAATATGGAAACAATAAAAAAAAAATTGTAAAAAAAAACGCAAAATTGCAAGAAATCGAAATATATCGCAAAAAACGTGAATACAGCGCAGCAGCGGACCGGAGTCGAAGCGTTCATGGCTACTGACGTCACACGGTCTAGGCTTGCGCACAGTTAAAAAAATATATCGAACCTGTCTTTTATCATAAATTTTCATTTGATTTCGTGCTGTAACCGTAAATATTTTTTTTGCTTATAATTTATAACCCGCAAACAAGTTGTTTTGCGATTAAAAATTAAAATGGTCTAATTAATCGGATTATATTTCTCAAACTGGAACAGTGCATCACACCTTTAACCCTATTTAAGGACTTGTTAAATATTTAGCGTTGTTCTAACAACTATCGATTAGAATTTCTGGGAGTTGTGACAAATTTACATGAAACTTAAATATCATTATAAATTAAATGGAATAATGAATGGTAGATTCTCTCATTTATGGATTAATAATTAATCAAAGATATTGTAATATTAGTTAATATAGGCAATTTTTAGAGGTACGAACACCTGTAGAATTGATTACTTAAAAATTGGTATTAATGAGGTCCAAAAACCTCAGTATTAGTTTCGTGATAGCAAAAAAAATTTCTTACCCCACTTCTTATCACTTTTCTCAAAGTTTCCAAGTTCCCTGAGTCCGAAAATGGTAAAAAACAACCCTGTGCGGACGTCTGGATGTCTGGCTATCTGTCTGTCTGTATGTTTTGAACGAAAGCTCCGATCGAGTTCCGGTTTTCACTTTACCTAGTTATTTTTGTCCAAGGAAAAACCCTATTGAATTTGAGCAGGATCTGACCGGCCCTTCCGGTACCCATCATACAAATTAAAGTGGTTAGCATCTGAAAACTTTTTCCGATTCAAATTTTTAGAACAAAATGTCAAACGGAGTTTACAAAATTTATGGAGAAATTATTGACACATTGTTTGATTTCAGCGATTTTTTTTTCGTTTTGTTCGCTATTTTACAATTTTTTTAATTTTAGTTTTTTCAGTATTATTTTTAATTTTTTTTTCTTTCACTGTTTCCTGTTTTCTCAATTTTATGGTGTGTTATTTTTTTTCCTGATTTTTTCTGTTTTTTTTTTTGATTTTTTCTAATCTTTTCTCAATTTTTCTCATTGTTCTGTTTTTTTTATTTCTTCTTCTTTCATTTTCTAATTTTTTATAATTTTATAATTATTTTATAGTAACAGACTTTTTCTGGTTTTTTCTCATTTTTCTGATTATTTGTTTTATTTTCTGATTTTTTCGATGTTTTCTAATTTTTCCTCTTTTTTGTCATTGTTTCTTTTTTTTTCTATTTCTTTTTGATTTGTAATTTTTTTCCTCCGTTTTTTTACGACTTTTTTGGGATTTTGTTGCGATTTATTTTAATTCATTCGATTTATTCATTTATTCTTTTATTTCTTTCTTTTGTTTACAATTCTACCGGCTTTTGGTTGTTCTTTACGATTTTTTCCAACTTTTTCCGGTTTTTTGCGATATATTTCTAGTTCTTGCATTTTTACTTGTTTTCGATTTTTTTACAATTTTTTTAATTTTTTCCATACTTTACAATTTTATTTTTCATTTGTTTCGAATATTTTCCAATAATTTTTGTTTCTTTTTCGTTTATTTCCGATTTTTTCAGATTTTTTCGGTTCTTCTAATTTTTTCTTAGTTTCCACTAATTTTTTTCATAGTTTATTCTGATTTTTTCTAAATTTTCCATTTTTTTTTTGATTTCTTTCCTTGTTCTATTTTTTTTTCTATTTTTTCTTTTCTTTTCTAATTTATTCCTATCCTCCGATATTTTTGGATTTTTTCGAATTTTTTTCATTTTTCTGTGGTTTTTGAATTTTTTCTATTGTTTTTTGATTTTTTCAAATCACAATCAGTTGAGTTTTTTTCTGATTTTTTCGATTTTTGTCGATTTCTTTCAATTTTTTCGATTTAGTTCGATTTTTTTCGATCTCTTTCAATTTTATCGATTTCTTTTGATTTTTGTCGATTTCGGTCGATTTTTTTGTTATTTTTTATTTCTATTGATTTTTTCGATCTCTCTCGACTTTTGATCTTCGATTTCTTTTGATTTTTTTTTATATCTGGTTCGATTTCTCTTGATTCCTTTTTATTGCTTTCGATTTCTTTTGATTTTTGTCTTTTTTTTATTTATTTCGATTTTCGTCGATTTTTTTTCGATTTCTTTGATTTTTTTTCATTTTTTTTTATATTTATTGCAACTTACTTTGATTTCTTTCCATCTATTTCGATTTCTTTTGATTTTTTCGATTTCTTTGATTTTTTTCGACTTCTGTCGATTTGTTTTGTTTATTTTTTTGATTTCTTTTGATTTTTTTTTTCCATTTTTTTTTCAATTAATTTTGATTCCTTTCCACATCTTTCGTTTCGTTTTGATTTTTTTCGATTTTTGTCGTTTTTTTTTCGATTTTCGTCGATTTTTTTTGGTTTTTTTCTTTTGATTTTTTCCATTTTTTTTTATATTTTTTTTTCGATATATTTTGATTACTTTTCATCTCATTAGGTTTCATTAAATTTTTTCGATTTTTGTCGATTTCTTTTGATTGTTTTGGATTTCTTTCGATCTCGTTCGATTTCTTTCGATTTTTTTCGATCTCTTTCGATTTTGTCGATTTCTTTTGATTTTTGTCGATTTCGTTCGATTTTTTTTTTGTTATTTTTTATTTCCATTGATATTTTCGAACTCTTTCGACTTTTGTTGATCTTCGATTTCTTTTAATTTAATTTTATATTTTTTTCATCTCTTTCAGTTTCTTTGGTTTTATTTCTATTTTTGTCTTTTTTTTTCGATTTCTTTCGATTTTCGTCGATTTTTTAATTCCTTTCCATGTCTTTCGATTTCTTTTGATTTTTTCAATTTGTCATTTTTTTTCAAATTCTTTTAATTTCTGTCGATATTTTTCGTGTTTTTTTCAGTTCCTTTTGATTTTTTCCAATTTTTTTTTTGTTTTTTTTTCGATGTATTTTGATTTTCCATTTATTTTATATTTTTTCGATTTCTTTTGTTTCCTTTCCATCTCTTTCTTTTGATATTTTCGATTTTTGTCGTTTTGTTTTCGATTTCTTTCGATTTTTGTTGATTTTTTCGTTTTTTATTTTGGTTTCTTTTGATTTTTTCCAGTTTTTTTCGATTTTTGTCGTTTTTAATTCAAGTTATTTCGATTTTGGTCTATTTTTTTCTTTTTTTGTGATTTCTTTCGGTATTTTTTTATTTCTTTTATATTTTTTTTTTCAAAGAAACCGGAAGTGCGACATTTTAGATTTTTATGTCATTCAATTCAAAATTAGATATAGAATGACCACCCCAAACTTTAAAATAATCGTTTCATTCGTTTTGACTTGGCTCGACCTCCTGAGCCACCCGGTATATTCGTTAGTGTATATAAATAATATTGAATGCTAGTTTTAAAAAATTTAGTTGTTTATGTAGGGTAAGTTATTTTAAGATCAATGAAACGCAATTCGCTTCAAATCGTTTGTCTTTCTTTACGATTGTTATTTTATCAAGAATATACTGGCGCCCATTTAACCATAATCTTTAAAATTTCTTTCCGAAATATATTATAATAAGAACTATTACTTTTAATTTTATTTAAAAGGATTGTTTCTTTTCTTTTTTAAATGTTTACGACTTAAGCTTTAATCATTATATCGTTATTCTTTCTTGAATTCTGAAAGTTTCTTTTTTGTTCGAACTAAGCACAAAAGAGAAACTAAAATTCCATTCTTACAAGAATGTTTTGTCAAATAACTTAAACTTTGCTAAATAAACGAAGTTTTACCTCTCGAGCTGCTTTTTCGTCGGTAAGAATCCGACGCTGAGGAACTAATTGCAGTTAAATCGATTGTCTCTTTTTTTAGAAAGGATTTGTCGTTAAAAAAAGTGTTAATTACTGTTGGAATTTTTAGATTTACCTACAACTTTGTTTTAGAAGTGCTTTTTCAGCTCAGAGTTTTATTTCTACCTACAACTTTGTTTTAGAAGTGCTTTTTCAGCTCAGAGTTTTATTTCAAAAGAAAATAAGATATTTTCGTATCGACATCATTTTAGTAAAGTTTCGCCAATGTATAGCTAGAATAAAAGATCATTTTTCGGTAACCATTTGGGAAGTACCAACTTCCGGATGTTTTTTGTTTGACGAAGTAACATTTTTCCGGCCTAGTGCGGAAATTACGTACTTTCCGGACTAAGCCGGGAAGAATCACATCGTTTTTTTTTGGACTCGGAGACAGCATTTTCCAGATTTGTTACATAAATTAGTATTTTATGTAAAAATATATTCTAAATTTAGTATTTGTTTATTACTATTATAATTCTGAATAACAATGCGCGCTCATTTTCCACAGTACTGAAAGTCATTTTCCACTAAATTTCCGCTAAATAAGGAACTATTATATATTTGCGGTCCAAGTGGTTTCTAAACTTGCTAATTGCCTTTTCAATTGGGCATTCAATTATTCCAACAACTGCCGGAATATAATTATTCTATTCGGATTGACTGTTTTCGTCGCGTAAAATAGAATTTCAGTTGGACAACCACGAAAATATTCCAGAAATCTTTTCATCCTCTTTATGCTTTAAATCCATCAATGTCTTGCAGCAGAGCGTGGGCGAAAATCAAATCTGTGAAATTTAAATAAAATCGATGAAGGCGAAGGGAAACTCCGCAACTTCAATTCCATGTCTCTGGTGAACCCCAACTTATGCCAATTACCGGTGGCTTCGAATCAGGCAATCACTTTCTGAAGTTACTCAAGTGATTATGCATAAATTTATGAATAATAATCAGTGAGGAAGCGTTCAAATTGCCTTTATGATATATTATATTTTTTTTTTACCATTTTTACTTTTCGAACCCAACAAAGTTGTATAGAAGGAAAGTATTGCGATCATCATTTTTTGGCCATACCCAGATTTTAACGGATCTTTACGTTTTGAAGTCACCTGAATCCATTTCTACCATTTTTAGCATGATGTCTGTCTGTGTGTGTTTATGTCTGTGTGTATATGTGTGAACACGATAGCGTCTATTATATCCACTGATAATTTTTCTGATAACCTCGCATTTAATGTTTTATTGTGAAGTATTTGACTTTATGGTCCTTCTTATTTTTTTTTTGATATTGCATCAATAGGTTCTATAGCAGCGTCTTAGACCATCTTTTTCTAAATCATAACAATTGAAAAGGTGCGTCACTTTGATTTCATTTTTTTGTGGTTTCTAAACAGATTTTATATATTATGGACCATTTAATAACCAATAAATAACTATGCAATAAAATGCCGTTAGGCACTTCACGAATCACCATGTAAGATATATTTTTTATACCGAAATATAAAAGGATCCATCGTCCTTCCTTAATTATAGGTTTTTGTAAACAAAAACTTTTTGGCGTCGAATGTCGCTATGGACCGAGCGCCTACAGACATAAAGACTACAGGACACATCTGACTGATCCTTATTAAGTCAAAAATTAATGAAATTGACGGTAAGTTGTTTATAATTCTTCAAATGTATACAAATATTTTTACTTTGTAAACTTTGGAGATGCAACAAGCTTATGATTTTTTTTTAATTCACTTTATTAAGCAAACAATATTGTTTTGAAAATTCCTTGAAGTATGTCACTGTATTAGATTTGATCCGAATAAAGTGAATTTCTTATCTCGGAATGTAAGTTTTCTTGTATATGTGAGACAAACTGTATTTTAAAGTAATTATTAAATGTGACAGGGCCGCCGAAAGGAAATCAGAGCCGCGGATAACCATGTGCGGGCCACCGTGCCTTTAGCAGTATTTCATTTAATATATAGTTAATATTAAAAAGATCCTATTTTTGGATATAATGCGAATTCTTAAACTTTTCATTTTTTTTTTAGATATGTATTTCAAGTTTCAGTTTTTTCGGTGATTTTTAAACCAGTAAATAAACCAGTGAATATAAAATCAGTAGAAAACTTAGACAAAATCGTTTATAACTAAAAAATCGATGTTGGTTCTGGAGGGATCCCTCCGTTAACTTCTGTCGATGACCCTGTAAATGTGCACCTCACTTTGCTTTAAATATATATTGTTGTTCTATTTAAGACGAACTTACGTATATGAAAAATATTTGATATGAAAAGGAAAAGGAGAACCCACCTCTCACCCTTCGACTATCAGTAGTCGATCTCGATAAATTAGGAAAAATGGATAAGCGTATAATATACAATAAACCATGACGAAATTTACAGTATTAATGACAATATGTTTAATATCTTTCAAAAAAGTAACCAATAATTTGTCGCTTTAAATATATTTGGTTGCTCTTTTTAACCCGATTTTAAATATTATGGACCATTTAATAACCGATAAATAACGATTATATAATATGCCGTTAGGCATTAAACGAATCACCAAGAAAGATAGATTTTTGATACCGAAATATAAAAGGATCGATCGTCCTTCAGTGTTCATAGGTTTTTGTAAACAAAAACTTTTTGGCGTCGAATGTCGCTATGGACCGAGCGCCTACAGTCATAAAGAATGCACGACACATCTGACTAATCCTTATTAAGTTAAAAATCAATAAAATTAACGGTTATTGCTAAATTTTAAAATTTCGTCTAAGGTTCCATAATATTTAAATCTGTTTAGATTTTACGTTGTTTAAAATCAAAGGCTGAAAGTCCAAAATAAAGTTAAAAGGGAAAAACAAAAGAGCTGGAAAAAATTTGTTGCAAAATTAGAAGAAAATGGCAAAGACAATCAAAAATTATTTTACAAAAAAATCAAAAATCTTAGAGGGTGAAAGGCGATAAACACTGCAGTAGTAAAAACCGAATGAGGAGAAATACTAATTGATTATAGCAAAGTAATGCAAAGATGGACAGAATATTTTCAAAATTTACTGGCTTTAACTTACAGTAAAGAAAATATCGAAGAAATAGAATATCTAGATGAGAACCAGGACCCTGATGAAACTTTTACAATAGACGATCTATTAGTACCAAAAGATCTTAAAGCCCTTGGGCATGATAAAAATGATGAAAATCATGGAACAAAGGGCAACAAAATTATTGCTGAAAGTATACAATAGAGTTTGGAAATAAAATAAAATACCTCAGTGCAGGTGGGATGCCCGATTCAGCTAAAAAAAAATGAGAGACCAAGGTAGTTACCAAAAGAGACCGAGGTAAGCCAAAAGAAACTTGGGACAACACAATAGCTAAAATGTTATTGAGAAAGAATCAAACAATAACACAAACAAAACAGTTAGCACAAGATAGAAATGGATGGAAGATAGAAAGGAATGGAAAATGTTTGTAGAAAACTAATAAACATTCATCCCTACACCGATAGATAGAACGGAAATCGATTATATATATTATTCGAATTCCGGTCAAATCGGAAAATTTAAAGGACAAAACATACATTTCATTAATATTTCAAGTATATTAAATTTTTTTTCGCCATAAAAGACTCAAATATTGAAATTTAGCAATATTTCTGAAAATTTGAGGTGTATGTTGAAAAATGGTCTGAAACAAAATTGTAGATTTACTTATTATCTACAACTAGATCATTTTTAATTGAAAAAAAAAAACGATTTTCAAGCCTTAAAATTCCGCTCTCTTCGAAACCCCTACATGTGCAGTGGTGCATTTTTTTCCTCTTTTTGTAATCATTTTTAGCAACGATTGGCGGTATCCTGTAGAGAATTTTTCGGTGTTTTGGCTTCAATAAGTCGGATTGGCCTTGGGCTGCAGTTCCGGGAAGTTTTTTTTTTGGTAAATTTCCTCCTCTTTTTGAATCTTTTTTCAAATTTGAATGATGTCAAATAGTTTTTGAGATATTTGCAAAAAATCAAACTCCATTTTTATTTTTCAGTTAATTGTTTATAAGTTTTTCAATTTTTGTAAGCGGTTATTTAATTTTATCAAAAATAATCTATACGCTATTCCGAATCAAATGACACTTCGTTTTTCGGAGGAGGAGAAAAAAATTTGGCCCAAAAAGCACTTGTTGACTAGACTATTTATTATCAACGATTTTTAATATTATCGAAGGAATTTGATAAATGATAACTAATATTACTAATTATTAATAAAAATTACTAAACTAATTATGAACAAAATGTATATATATCTTTTTGTATCCTACAAAATATTCTTTTTATTAATTAGAATATTTATGCCTTAGAATTTTTTTAAATATTTTTTTTTTTTTTAATGATTTTTTTTTAATATTCAGTTGACTCCAGCCAAAGTTCGAATTTTACCCAATGCCATTGTTGCCAAATTTACTAAAAATTAATCATTTTTTAATGATTTTTTTAATATTCATTAGAGTCCTGTCAAAGTTCGAATTTTGCCCAATGCCATTGTTGCCAAATTTACTGAAAATGAATCTTTTTTAATGATTTTTTGAGTTATATTTTAAAAAAAATATAAACAAATTTGCTATAACTCGACGTTTCTTAATTGTACGGTCAACAATATTTTTTTTTTAACAATAATAGTATATTACAACAATTACCCCCTAAACTCTACCAATTTATTGTTTTAGTCAACTTATTATGGGGTTTTTCTGTAATAATTTTAATAATTAAATAAAAATATTTCCCTCACTTGTTTTACAACCAAAAAATAATGATGGAAGTTAATTATTAAGTTTTAACTTACCAGAGAAGATCAGATACTAAAAATATATTTTCACTTTTTCCTTTTTAAAAATATAGTTCAATAATCACCCTCACTCATCGACAGACTAACACTGGCTAATTCATATCTAAATTTTTATTATATAATCTTTCTAACCGAAATGAATCATTATAATAGAAAACTTTATATTTATTTATATAATCCAATAAATAATTCATATGTCAAATGTGGTCCAAATTTTCAACAATAGAAATAAAACAGAGTCGTGTATATAGAAAAATTTCTTAGGCGACTAGTTTCGGTTGAAAAACCATTATCAGGAAATTATGAAAATATAAGAGGATAGAAAAGTGTCACAATGCATATCACTTTAAGACAATTTAACGGTATTTTTAAAAAAAGTTTTTTTATCAGAAAAATAATTGATTAAACAATTCCTTTATTAAGAGTGTTTGGAAATTTGGGTGGGATTGCACAATACTATTCTTAATTTTAGATGTTTTTCCTTTGGACTCTTCATTGGATAAAGTATTTCTATTGCTTAATAACTTTCTCAACAACGATATTGATTTGCCACATTCTAAGAAATAAAAACAAAACAATATGTTTTTTTTATCCAATTCAACCGAATTTTATATATTCAATACCCATCTCTGGGATTGCAACAGAATGTAGAATTCTGATACGCTTTCTAATGTATAAAGGATGATTCTGAAAAAGCAACAAAAACAAACCCTTCTGTTCTAGAACTTTTAATTATATCTTCTCGTCATCGAATTCGCACCCGGCGTTCCGGAGAAATAATTTCAACCAGTGGCGGACTTATCAAATAGAAAAAAAATTAAATTAATAAGTTAATTATCCAATAATTAATAAATTCTATCAGATTGAAATTGCTTAATTAACATTCGCACCTGCCATCCCAGAAAATAAATTTTATTGTTTTTTTAAATATCAATGATTTACTAATAATTTTTTAGAAAAACCACCAGTAGTTATTTAATTTTAATTTTAATGGGTTATCCATTATCTCAAATGTGGTCGATCAATGAGGTAATAAAACTAGAAATCTGGTACCACTTAACATATTTCACCGAAGTTAAATTGAAAAACAGGAAACGGTAACTAATTTCGGCATCACTGCCATCATCAGGTCAAGAAAAATGTTTAAAAGATTTTGAGTTTTATTTAATTTTAATTTAACGAAAACAGACCGAATGGAGGTGAACTGAAAACTTATATGTATCCAAATTTCGATAACAAAGTCATTGAAGTATAGAGGTGGAAATCAACAAAATAAATTAATATCAAATAACGGTTGGAACTGACCTAGTTAATAATCAAAGCGAGAGTTATGTTTTTAAAATTTTAAATCTGCAAGTAAAAAATCACCAATTTAAATTAAATTTGTTTCCTTTATAATTTTAGATATTACGTTTTATGAGCAATAAAAATGCTTGAAAATAGAATAAGTGGATAAAATCGACTATTTGTACAAAATTTATTATATTTGGCTACACACTACTACTAACTTACGAACCTCTGTTGATATTAATAATAATAATTTTTTAATAACTTAATAGATACAGGGAAAGCACAAAATCAAATTGTAATTTAAAATATACAAAACTATGATCTATGATAAAACTATATTTTGATCTTTATTTCGAAGTATAAAATTTCTCGTGACGCCGCTGGTATTACAACTCCAATTTCAGTAGATGCATAATATTACCGAAAACAATGTTTCCAATTCCCTCAAATAATTATTCTCGAAATTTATTGTCTAAAACCCCCCATTCTAAATTATATACAGCTAAAAAAAATATATTACCTTCATATTTTTTACCTCCGCCATTGGAGAGGCTATTTTAATAAAAGGAATAAATCAAATTATATTAAAAAATGTTAAAACAGCATGACAAATTATAAGTATTTGTAGACTAAAAGAATGGTTTAATAAGATTTTTTTTAAGGAATAATAAAAATATATGCTATTATAAGAATTATAAAAGAAGTAATAATTTATTACATAGAGGGGAGAAATTTTATTACAGTGCAGTGAAGTATTTTAGAATATTTCTTACGTTTTATAAATTAAATCATCTGTTAGTAGTAGTCATTGTTTTTTTCCTGTTATATACAGGGTGGGGAAAATTTAATTCAACACTATTGGGATTTCCTAAACCGTTAAACTTTTAACTTTGACAAAAATCTTTTAATATTGGCTACTGTAAAATCTTGGTTATCAATTTAATAAGGAAAGCTTTTTTTTGAATCAACTTTTTATTACCTTTTTCGGATAAGAATTATTTGAAAAATTACAATATGAAAGGTAGTATTTTCTCATGACAGTTTTCAAAAATCAACAAATATCTCCAACAGCGACAAGTATATCTAGTAGTACACAATTAGCACTATTATATTATAAACACTACATATACTTGTCGCTGTTGGAGATATTTGCAATTTTCATTTACATGTCAGAAATGGTAACAACAATAAAATTGTAACATACGTAAACTAATAAATTATTTCAAAATATAATAGTAAAATTATACCTAAAATGAAAACAGATTAGGTTTTCTTACTTGACGCCCACTCCGAGTCTTAACATTTTCAACTTTATCATCAGATTTTGAATTTTTCTTATAAGTTTTAATTTGTTCAGATGTTTCAGCTGACTTTATTTCTAATGGAAAAATTCTCTGAATAGGTCTTAAAAGTTCTCCATTTTTTGTATGAACTCTAACCAACCTAATCTCTTTGTCTTTACCCGGAATGACTTCAATAATACGAGCTAAAGGCCAGTCGATTCTTTTAGCGTTATCATAACCTAATAATACTATTTCACCTACTTCTAAATGTTTACCTACCTTTGCCGTTTGAGTATACCTTAACTGGCCCAAATATTCGACTCTAAACCTTTTCCTTAATTCTTCACATAATCTTTTCCTGTATTTTGCACGTCTAGTCAGCTGTTCAGATTCAATTAAGTCACAGTCTGGAACACGAACATCTGTCAAGTCCTGTATAAACATAGAAGGCGTCAATGGAACCAACTCTAGCGACGAATCAGACATATATGTTAGTGGTCTACTATTGATAACAGCTTCACACTCACACAAAATTGTTAACATTTCCTCAAAATTCAGTGAAGCCTTACCTAAAGTTCTACGTAATAAATCTTTCAATATACGGATTAACCTTTCCCAAAAACCTCCCCACCAACTACCAGTTGGAACATTAAATCGCCACTCTATCTTATCTACGCTACAGTATTTTAAAATTCGACTCCAATCGATTTCTTTAAGAGCGTTAGCCGTTCCTACAAAATTGGAACCATTGTCACTGTAAACAATCTTAGGACGTCCCCTTCTAGCAACAAAACGACGAAAAGTTTGCAAAAATATTTCAGTTGATAAAGATGACAGGAGCTCTAAATGTATCGCTCTGTATACCGCACAAGTAAATAAAGCTATCCAATGTTTTTGATTGCCCTGTAAATACAAAGGTCCTGCAATATCTATTCCTACTACCTCGAAAACCTTAGCATCTTTAACTCGATTCTCAGGAAGAGCCGATGGCACTGAATCTAAATTTTTATTTGAAAACCTTTTGCATCGGATACATTTAGTAATCACTGATCGTATAGTACGTCGACCTCCTAAAATCCAGTATCTCTCTCTGATTAAACTCAGCAAACCTTGTACGCCCACATGACAAGATTTAATATGTTGCTCCATAATTAAATTAGAAATAAAAGTATGCTTAGAAGGCAATAAAATAGGACAACGAAAATCAAATGTATCTTCACGATTAATAAGTTTTGTTTTTATTCTCAAAATACCAACTTCATCTTTAAAGGGATGTAGATTAGCAAGGGCATTGTTCTTTTCATAATTAGGAAAAGACTCCTGCTGGATTAATTTGAAAATAACCAACTCAGCTTCCTCAAATTCAGTTGAAGATAATTCTCCGAAACGACGATTTTTAGAATACCTGCAATTGTAAATAAAACGTAAAATCCAGCTGATCATTCGAACTGTTTTAGAAAACTTTGAAAAATATCGACAATACCAACTAGAATTAGTTTGTGTATATAAACACGAGCTAACACCTTTTCGCATCTCAACAGCAATATCAATTTCATTAAAATTTACAACTTCGGGTGACCATGAATCAGGTGACAATCTTAACCAATCAGGTCCTTCCCACCACCTAGAGTTCAATAACCTTTTAGCTGAACATCCTCTCGAAGGCAGGTCTGCAGGATTCATGGAACCAGGCACTAAATGCCACTGTTCTTTTTTAGTTAATTTTAAAATTTCTGTCACTCTATTATTGACAAAAACTGACCACTGTTCATTTCTATTAATCCATGCAATAACTGTGGATGAATCGGACCAATAGAAATAATTAGCATTTTTAACGACGTTAACATTTTCTATAGACATTCCAAGACGTGACCCTATTGTAGCTGAAATTAGTTCTAACCTTGGTATAGAAAGTTTTTTCTTAATAGATGCAACTCTAGCTTTAGCTTGAATTAACTGAATAACTGGACCCGATTCAGTTAAAATTCTGAGAAAAACAGCAGCAGCATAAGATGTTTGACAAGCATCACAAAATGTGTGAATCTGAACATCCAACCATTTACCACTTCCAAATGCAGAAAAGTATCTAGGTATCCTAATTTGCGTTAAAAATGAAAGTCCTTCAACCCATTCTATGAAAACTGATTTTATTTCATCACTTAACTCTTCATCCCATTTTAATTTATCTTGCCAAGTACGCTGCAAAAGTAATTTCGGACATAACGTAACTGCACAAGTGTAACCTATTGGATCGAACACCCTGTGAGCCATAGATAGCAAAGTACGTTTAGTAATTTTCTTAAAATTAACGTTTTTCCAACTATTACAACAAATAGATAGCGTATCCTCTCTCCTATCCCAAACTAGACCCAGAACATTTGATAAATTATTACAATTTAAAGGAAGAAGAGGTTCCGTGTACTCCCATCCTCTGAGGTCAAATTTGGCATCCCACATGACAGTTTTAGCAATTGTCATAAATTGCGAAAGCTCAGTTTGATTTTTTACACTAGTTACACAGTTGTCAACATAGAAACTACTTTTAAGTTGCTCTACAAAACCACTAAGTTCCAAGTCATTACTATCATTAGTGATGTTCTTAAAAGCATCAATTAAATATTGTTCTAAGTGAAATTGAATTACAGCACCTAGAAGAAAAGGACTGCTTGTAACCCCGAAAACTACTCTACAATGTCTGAAAACTTTTAATTCACCTTCAGTATTTCTCCATATAAACCTTAAAAAATCGCGATCTCTTGGATCGAGCCAAATTTGTAAAAATGCTTTCTTAATATCTGCAATCACTCCAATAGCTTTCATTCTAAATTTCAAAAGAATTGTAGGAATTTGTTCCAATAAATTGATACCTTTCTCTAGACATGAATTAAGAGACGGAGAGTGTTTCTCATGCGCTGAAGCATCAAACACCGGCCTGATTCTCGTAGTACTATTCTCCTTGATAACATGCCTATGGGGTAAATAATGTCCGTAAATACTCGACTCTTCATTGGGAACTTCTTCAATAATCTGTTCATTTAGCCAATCTTTAAACACATCATCATAACCAGACCTATAACCTTCCATTTCCAATTTCTTTATCATAGAATCAAGTCTACGTAAAGCTAGAAAATAATTAGTTGGTAGAACTGGATGACCTTCTACCCACGGAAGATGAACAATGTATCTACCACTAATATCTCGAGTAACAGTCTTTTTAAAATGCTCGACTGTTGCCTTAGCTAACTCTTCCTTAGATTTATCAAAAGGATCCGTAATACCTAACACATCTAGTTCCCATAAATCCGTTATACTAAATTGACCTGTAAACATAGAAGTTACAAATATAGTGGACTCAGTCTGAGTTTCATTTTCAACTTCTGGTACCCTATATTTACCCATTAAAGTCCATCCTAGAAGAGTTTCAACAGCAGTTAACCCACAAGCTAATTGAACAACTTTACCTGTTAATAACTTCCCGGCAACGTCCGCACCAATCAAAATATTAATTTCTAAAGAATCGTTATCTACCAAAGTTATTCCTTGGACAAGTAACTCGGATTCCCATGGACCACGACTTACTGCTTGAAGCTCTCCACAAATCTTAGGTTGATCCAAAGCTATGAAATTGCAAGCATAGGAGTTTTCTAAATTACTTAAATGAATCATATAAGAGTTATGTATTTTCTCTTCAGTTTGCAAATTACCAAATAATGTATGAACTATTGATTCATTTTTCAAAATAGGATAATCTAATTCAACTGCAGTTTTAGCTAAAATATAAGACCTTTGAGCTGCAGTATCTATTATGGCCCTACCCTGACGTTCAACTCCATTACTACCCTTTAAAATGACAGAAAATGTCTGTAAAAGAACTTTATGAGAACTAGTAAGGCTAGCCAGAGATATTTCTTGAGAAACACATAAATTATTTGAGTTTTCACTTGATGGCTTAGGAACATTAAATTGCTTGCCCGTTTTTTCATTCGATTGTGGACACATTATCAAAAAATGCCTTTTATTGCATTTACTACATCTAATATAAAATCTGCATCTTTTGGTAGTGTGACCTACTTTAAAACATATAAAACAACAATTATTATCAACAAGTAATTGTTTCTTAGCCTCAAGTGTCATCTTATTAGCATCTGAACAAATATGACTTTTATGCTTATTACTTCCGCAAAAAATACAATTAAATACATTATTACTCTGAGTTAGAAGTCCAGCTGCAGTGGGCATATTTTCTTTTTTCTCCAAGGTTTTCTTCTTTTTGGACATTGCAGAACCAATTCCAGCCATTGCCATAGACACTTTTTCTTCATTTTCAACTTCACCTCGAATGAAATTCATAAGACTTTCCAATTTATCTTTAGAGTTAACTATAGAGTTGCCTGTATTATTACTTCTCTGCCAGATACGCAGCAATTCTTCGGGAAGGCACGACTCAACAAGTGGGAAAAGCATCGACGAACATTTGTCTGTAGCTACTCCCAACGACTCTAAAGCTCTTAATTTACATTCCAGTTTGTCATACAGGGAAACCAAGGAAACTGTAGATGTCGTTACCAAATTTAACAGCTCTCTGACGTAAAATTCTATTAAGAGATCTTCACGACCAAAACGAGATTTAAGTGCTTCTACTGCTTTGCCGTAGTTTTCTGATGTAGGGGGAAAACTCTCTACAACAAGTCTTGCTCTAGATCCAGGAAACGTTGATTGAATTAAATACTGAAACTTCTCCTCAACATGAATGGTATGATTTTCATGTACCTTCTTAAACAATCCCCAAAAATGAAGCCATTCGCCTAAATCACCACCATATTTCTTTAACTCAATTTTTGGAAGTCTGAATCTTCCGATTTGTGACGAATTACTATTTAGAGATGCAGCATCATCTAACGTCTTATTTTCGATCATAGACATCTTTTCTCTCATGATATTTATTTTAAAGAGGTACTCACTTGCAGAAATAGTTTCTTCCTCTAGTTCTGCTTCTGTAACGGTCTGTTCTAACATCAGATCGAAAATTTCAGTATCTAAATTATGTATTCCTTCATACCCTTGTTCTAATCCTCTATAAACAGCTTTAACTTCGACCAAACTTCTTTTATCAGCAACCATGGAACTGATACTTTCATACTGTTTCGAGAAAACTGACCTCAAAGCTGTTCTTGCTTTCCTTGCTTTATCCATTTAAACCAAAATAGAGTCCTGTCACGGTCGCCACAAATGTAAAATCTTGGTTATCAATTTAATAAGGAAAGCTTTTTTTTGAATCAACTTTTTATTACCTTTTTCGGATAAGAATTATTTGAAAAATTACAATATGAAAGGTAGTATTTTCTCATGACAGTTTTCAAAAATCAACAAATATCTCCAACAGCGACAAGTATATCTAGTAGTACACAATTAGCACTATTATATTATAAACACTACAGCTACAACGTTCCGACGCCTTTCCGGATTGTTTCGAATGGTTTCCGAGATTTACTAGATTATTTCTACTGACAGCAATAATTGTATTTTCTTGTATTTTATTTTACCGGATTTTATAGGAAAGTTATAAGTTCAAATAATTAACCGAGTTTTACCAAATTATATACTTAATTGGCTTGTACATTATCCAATTATATTTCAGCAGAATTAATAATGAGATACATTTACCTATTTATGAATTATTTATTACATATTGGCAACATCGCTTTGATTTTATTTTTAATTATTTTAGTCAATTTCCTAACTTTACTAAATTACATTTTCTATTGACAACAATGGTAGTATTAATTTCATCTTATTATATTGCAGCAGATTTACTAACGTTAGTGTGTCTAAAATCTATTGACAATAGTTTTATTCTGTGATATTTCAAATATTTATTGAAATTTATAAAAATCCTTCTGCTATTGGCAATACTTTTGACCCGCATACGCGGATCACATCTCATCAGAAGCGGATCGAGACTCTTCTAGTACGGATCAGAACCATCAAAAGCAGATCGAGACTCATCTAGAGCGGATCAGAACCATCGAAAGCCGATCGAGACTCGTCAAGTGCGGATCGAGACTCGTCAAGTGCGGATCGTCTATTGTGGATCAGAACCACCAAAAGCGGATCAAGGCTCGTCTAGCATAGATCAGAACCATCGAAAGCGGATCGAGACTCGTCTAGTGCGGATCAGATCCATCAAAACCGGATCAAGACTCGTCTAGTGTGGATCAGAACCATCGAAAGTGGATCGAGACTCTTCTAGCATAGATCGGAACCATCTAAAGTGGATTAAGACTCGTCTAACGTAGATCGTAACTATCGAATGCGGATAGAGACTCATCTAGAGCGGATTGGAACCTTGACGCATACCAAAAATTAAACGAAGGGATTTTAGCGATTTCCCATATTATGTTCAATTAGGGGAGAACTCAAATTATCATTGCTATTCTACTAACTTTATTTCATGCTTAATTATATTAAATATTTCCATATTTGTATGAAATTATTTCCTCTATTGGACAACGTCGCTTTGATTCTACCCTATAACATCTCGTAATTAATTTCGATTAAAAAGTGTCGTACTATTTTTAGACCAGTTTTCATTATCTAATTGGCTCCATCTAGCAATTGGTTTAATCACTATTGATTTTCTATTTATATCTAACTAGGAAAAAAGGTAAATAAAAACGTAGATTTCTAGTCCTTGATGAAATATGCTTGTTGTAAAAAATAGATTCTCAATTATGAATTATTTTTTACTGAAATATAATAAATGGTAGTGATGGAACACTTCTGAAAATTAATATTTAAGACGTGTCATTTAATAATTGATACTAGATGTCACGTGACCGAAAAGGTAAAACAAAAAAATATACATGCACCAAAAAAATGCAAAATTTTTAGCCAAATAAATGCTTATTTTTATATTACTTTCGTCTTTAATAATGTAGTATTTTAATTTTGTTTATTTTCCTGATAGTTTAGTCTTACTCAAGGCGTCACATTTTCTATGATATTCGTCGTCTTTATTAAGACAAAAAAATCTGGTCCCCTTTGTTTGTTGATTTGAACGAAATCAATTTGAGGTGCGAGCCTGGAGCAGGACCTTCGGTGACTTTACAAGGCGTACATCCTTTAGACACAGAAAATAATAATGATATGGATAAGGATAAAGATAAGGATATGGATGAGAATGAGGAACAGGAAGAAAGTGATGATGATGATGATGATGATGATGATGATGAGGAACAGGAAGAAAATTATGATGATGATGACAATGAGAAACAGAAAGAAAATGATGATAATGATGAGGATGAGGAGCAGGAAGAAAATGATGATAATGAAGATAAGGATGAGGCTGAGAATGAAGATGAGGTTGATAATAATTAAGATTAGGATAAGATTAACGGCCAGGATAAAGAGAAGGAGATATCTTGACTACCACTTAATCAGAAAATCTTTAAATCTTTTTAAATCGGAACTAATCAGACCGAAAAGTTATTTGAATCGAGCATGATCGAAGTATTCATCACTTACTGTATCTAATTAGATGTGGTGTCGGTATTTCTAATCACAGTACTGATTTTGGTTTAACTTTAGAAATGATATTGGTGGTGGGGGAAGGGACCAAATACAAATTGTTAGATTGTAAGCACTTTAAATATGACAAGTAGATAAATTGAGTTTCGTTTTTTTTGTGTTATTACCAGGTTCTTAATAAATATATTCTATAAATGTGTCTGAAATAAAGGGTGTGTAAATATATATTATACAAACTCGAACTGATTTTGCATTGCACAATTTCTGTGAAAGAGAGGTTTTCTGATGTATATTTTTATTGACAACTATTTATATCAAAAATCAACATATATAAACAAAAGCTTTAAGACGCACACATATATGATAGTACAATATTAATTTTAATGAAAACTAGTTCAACACCTCCTCTATTTCATTAAAATTCAAAAATATCAAAAATTTCAAATAAAAAACGAAGCTTCTCTTTTGGCAAGGCTTTTGTAAACATATCAGATAACTGCATTTTCGATTACACATATGTAATTACGATTTCTTCTTTTTCAATCAGTTCACGTACAAAATGAAATTTGACATCAATGTGTTTTGTTCGTTTGTTAAACTGTGGATTATTAGCTAATTTAATAGCACTTTGCTTATCAACTGTAATGTCGACTGTAGAATTTTGAAAAACTTTCAACTCCTTTAGAAAATTTCTTTACCAAACTGCTTTTCTACATCCAAAAGATAGAGCTATATATTCTGATTCTGTTGTTGAAAGTGCAACAGCTTCTTGACGCTGGGAACACCATGATATTGGTGAATTATTTATTAAAAATATGCAACCACACCTTGATTTTCTGGATTCAGTATCACCTGCATAATCAGCATCGGTGTACGTAGTTAAATTGAATTTGATAGGAGTACCTTCCACCTTTTTGAAGACTATTTTATAATTCTTAGTTCCATTGAGATACCTCAATACCTTTCTTACTGCAGTCCAATGTTCACTTCCATAATTATTTAAAAACTGGCTGAGATAGCTTACAACAAAAGATATATCTGGTCTTGTATTTGTAGCTAAAAATAATAAACTCCCTATTCTTACTTATCTTTTTCCACCAGTGGCCAACCTGCTTGCAATAGTCAAACTTCGTTTTTTGTTTTAAAGTATGGATTCTTTTCTTTTTATCTTTATTTAAATTAATTGTTTGTAATTGTAGTGCTAAATTATCACCCTTTGTTTCATCAGTAGATAACTTTTGTTCTTCTTTTAAAAGTCTAGCAACCAAATCTGTTAAGGTTTGTTTGTTGGATCTACTGAATCCCAGGCAGTCACCAGCATTGAAAATTTGGAGGGTAAACTATTGATAATTTTTGATGTGACTATGAATTAGAATTTTGTAACCTGGTAATTTAAAGAAAAAAACTGGCCTCTGAAAAAATTACGACTCCGTAGGAGGAGTAATTTTGTCTGGCAGTTTTTTGAGTTGAATTACCTAATGGCAATAAAATTCGAATTATAAATGTCAAGTTTACTTCGACTCAAAAAAAAAGCTAGAGTATAATTCGGTAAGACAATTTAATGAATAAGTAAATCAATAAATTAAAAAATAAGATGTAAATTAGTTTATTTAATTTAACGGAAAAGTACAATTGTTAAAAACCCAATTATTAAAAATAGCTAGAGTCGGAAAATGAAAACTTTTCTGACAAGTTTAATAAAAATTGACAAACGTCATCAAAAATTTGTTTACAATACTGGTTGTCATGCTTTCAAAAGTTAGATTCCGTTATTGTCGCTGGAAAAGTTAGGGCAAACTTTTTTTGCTGTCATAATGACAAAATCACGCTGCTTTTGGGATTTTTTATACATGAATTAAATTGTCTTTTACAATGAAAATAAAATGGCGTGACAATAAATACAATAAATAAAAAAATTTTTATAGAAAAAGTATAAATTTTTTTTTTTCTTTTTTAATTGAAACTGAAATTTACAATCTGCTATTCTGAGCAATAGGCAGGTTCGATATTTTTGCTTTTTAACTGAAATCGAGAGATTTTGTTATTTAAAACGATCAAAAAAAATTTGAGCACAAAATATTAATATTTACGTCCGCTGTAAGCATTTTAAAATCAAGGATCGGCGAGAGGCTGGAAAACGGTACCTGTGCGCGAGACTAGACCGTGTGACGTCAGTAGCCATGAAGGGTTCGCCCCTGGCCAGCTGTTGCGCTGTATTCATACACATTTTACAGGGTTACCGTTTTTAGTAAATTTTATACTAAATTAGTAGATTTTTAAGAAAAATGAGGGTGTTTGGTAGAATTTTAGTTAAATTGATAATAGACAGGTGTGACATTTTTTTTTAACTGAAATCGATTGATTAAAAAACGATCAAAAAAAAAATTGCGCAAAATATTAATATTTACGCCCGCTTTAAAATTCAGTAGATTTTTCAAATTTGAATTTAAAACAATATTTTATTGCTATCTATCTGTGGTATATTTAAGACGAGTGACGCTGAAAAAATATTCGTGATTCGTTTAAATAAGTAGTTTGAACAAACGTAAGTATGAGCTCTAGTAGCAGCGTGAAGTAGTGCTGGTTAGTGGTGCGATAGGTCCGGGATCGAATCCCGCACACAGCATATCTTTTTTTTTTGCTTTTTATCGTTATACTTTACTTTTACTAGATAGCGATAAAATTTAGTTTTAAATTCAAATCTGAAAAATCTACTGAATTTTACAGCGGACGTAAATATTAATATTTTGCGCGCTCAATTTTTTTTGATCGTTTTTTAATAAAAAATATATCGATTTCATTAAAAAAAAACTGTCGAACCTACATATTATCAATTCTACTAAAATTCTACTAAACACCCTCATTTTTCTTCAAAATCTACCAATTTAGTAGGAAATTTACCAAAACGGTAATCCTGTAAAATGTGTTTGCATCGTGAATACAGCGCAGCAGCGGGCAAGGGGCGAAGCATTCATGGCTGCTGACATCACACGGTCCAGTCTCGCGCAGAGGTACGTTTTCCAGCCTCTCGCCGATCCTTGATTTTAAAATGCTTACAGCGAACGTACATATTAATATTTTGTGCTCAAATTTTTTTTAATAATTTTTAAAACCTCTCGATTTAAGTTAAAACAAAAAAAAATAAGAAAAATTTCGAACCTGCCTATTAGTAAATGGATTCAAGGTAGTAACATGGAGGAAGAAATTATACAGTAAAAGTACTTCCTGTTATACATTAACGTTAAAAGTTGACTGGTGTGTACGTGATTGCTAATTTAATGCATCTGTTGGTCATTGTTTCTTTAACCTCCGTCTGACTTCGAGTGGGACATTTAGTTGTCTTCATTAGGATGGTCTTCTAGTTTTTCAAGATATCTGATGGTTAGTTGACGTATTTCTTCTACATAAGGTATGGTTGAGTCATCATGTAGAGTTGTATTGCTTATGTACCAAGGAGCATTGAATATCGTTCTGAGGATTTTAGACTTCATTCTTTAAATGATCTGAATGTTTGATTTTATGGCGCAGCTCCAAAGTTGTATTCCATATGTCCAAATTGGTTTTATTATACATTTATACAGTAAGAGTTTATTTTCTGTACTAAGTTGCGATCTTTTACCAATTAACCAATTCATCTGTCACAGTTTCATATTTATTTGAACTTTCTTGGCCGTTATATGTGGTCTCCAGGTAAGTTTACTGTCTAATATGAGCCCTAGGTATTTAACTTCATTGTACACTGGAAGTTGTATTGTTGATAGATACGTTTGGGCAGATTACTCCTCTGTTCGTAAATATTATGTGAGTTGATTTTGTTTGGTTAACTTTAACTCGCCAATTCCTCAACCAGACTTGTACTAAGGTTAGATGGGTTTGTAGATTCCGAGATGCTGTCTGAGGAGTTTCGTGGATGGCTATAATAGCAGTGTCGTCTGTCGATGTTTGCTGTGTTGTAGGAATATCAGCTGTATAAATTTGGTACAGAAATGGACCAAGGACGCTCCCCTGTGGAACTCCAGATTTGATTTGATGATAAGATGATAATTCGAGGTTGTACTTGATTTGAAAAAATCGATCTGTGAGATAGGATTTTAGTAGGAGATAATGAGGTGTTGGAAGGGTTGTTTTAAGTTATTGATTAAAATCAGTGTAAAATTATAAAATAAATAGAATAATAAATTTGGTAAAAAATAAATTTTCATGTACTACATTGAGACTGTGTTTGTCTAAGTTTTCATAGCCATATTTTTCGACGTCTCTTATTTTTCTAAAGAACTAATAGCATTCATTAATTGTTGTGTCGAGCGAAAAGCCAATTTTCTCGAGTTATTAGTTCTTGGAGCAACCGTTTCGTCAGTTTGATTTATTCCTCAGTACGTGTGGATGTCTCGAACTTGTAAGTTCAATCATTTATTAATCAACGCCAAAAACCTAATACGTGATTGAAATTATAAATTCCTTAAAATATGTAATTTTCATGTAGCTTTTTATTAAAATAAACGTTTACATGCGCAACAAAAAAAATCAATAATACTACATGCATGTCGTAAATTATCATTTACGGTCTATGAATAAACTGATCACATAAAATTTATAACTTACCCTTTTATTTATGGAAATTTCCTTTACCATTAAACTCCCACAAAATGGAAATAATCTATTGTTTAAAAGTAGTTTATTTTCAAAAACAATATATCCGTTGATGTTTTATGAATATTAAAAAATATTTTTATCGTTATAAAGATATATTTAATAAAAAAATTTGACATGAATAACTATAATACAGGATATATATACAATTTAAATAAAATTTTTATCCACTGTTACGCTCTTTGCGTCATCAATCGGTCTTTTGGTGACTTAATCCAAGTCTCGGATTACCTCGCACGCCACCTTTCGGTTATAGTGTGAAAGCCACTTGCACGGGCAGCTTCAGTGGAGATAGGAAATACACCAGGGGTCAAATGTTTGATATATGTTAGTGTAAACTCTAAAGGGTTATTTCCTGGATATTTGGCAAAAAAATAAAGGTCGGCTAAGAAAATAAATGACATTTTACAGAGGCGATGGATTTCGAACACGATAAATTTGCAAAATTACCTGCGGATGATGTTTATAACTGGCTGGATGGTATACCTATTGAACAAGCACAGGATTCGGAATATGATGGTTATGGTGATGCCTATGATGCTATATATTATTCTAGAAATAATAGTACATCAACATTTTCGTGTTAGTAAAAATATGTAATTTGATTATAAAAATTTCTGAACTTTTTATGATTAACCGTCGTTTCTTGAATATAATATTCAGAAGAATGTGTTCAACTTTTTGTATCTGAACATATACACGTATTAGATATTTATAAGTTTTACAGCTTCTAAAGAACCTGAGCCATCAATATCTCAAGAAACGCCTACTACAGAACCAATAAAAAACCCAGCTCGCAGTACCAGAGCTCAATCAAATATAATTGATCATTCTGATGACTATGATTCAGATGGTTCCGTAGAAGATCCTAACTTTTTACCGGAACAAGAAAATGTTATTAAGGATTTTCATTTTGAAGACCAGGACGATATTGAAGTAGAGGAAATGCTGGAAGACCAAACTGAAGACATAAATGGTTACGACGAATATAATTTTACAAAAACCGCGAACGTGCCAGATATTTATTCAAATTTCAAGTTTTCTGAAAAAAATGGTCCAACTTATCCTATAGATACCATCAGTCCCCTTAGTATATTCAATATGGTTTTTACTAATGACTTGCTTCAGTTGATAGTTAGGGAATCTAACATATATGGAAATTCTAAAGGATGTTCATTGAATCTAGATATGGACGAAATGAATGCTTTCATTGGGATACTTATAATAATGGGATTCCATAAATTACCTTCCCTACGTTTGTACTGGTCAACAGATGCAAACAGAATTGCAAATGTTTTGACTCAAAAACGGTTTTTGCAGATTTTGCGTCATATACATTTGAATGAAAATAGTAAAATGCCCCACAGAAATACTCCCAATTTCGATAAACTTTATAAGGTTCGACCAATGGTAGAAAGTCTAAATAAAAGTTTTAAAGCCAATTACATTCCAAAGAGGTTCCATGTAATTGATGAGAGTATGGTGGGTTTCAAAGGTAGAACATCTTTGAAGCAATATATGCCATGGCATGTTCAAAGACAGGTTGCTTGCTTACTTTTGACGTGCATGAAGGTAAATGTAAAAATGAGGAAGATATAGGTACATTAGGTGAGCGAGTTGTTTTGAAATTGCCAAACTATTACTGGAATAAGGGGTATTGTATTGTCTTTGATAATTTTTTTAGCACATTTAATTTATTATCAAATCTACTGAAACAAAATACATTTGCCGTTGGTACTTTTCAAGTAAATCGAAAACATTATCCAAAAAGTATTTTAGCTCACGACAAGTCTTTAAAACTTGGACAGTCAGATTTTGCTATGTCTTCAGAACTATCTATAAGTAAATGTAGAGATCGGGGTAAAAAACCAGTTGTTGTAATTAGCAACATGCATGACGCTAGTGAAATTACAACAGTTCAAAGGATAAATAAACTTGGTATCAAAGAAACAATCAATTGTCCTCTACCTAAACGTTACTATAATATCTACACGAATGGGCTAGATCATTTCGACCAGCTTGTTGCTTGCTATACTATATCTTGGAAATCCAGGAGATGGTGGCTCAAGTTATTTTACCACTTTTTAGATTGTGCAATTGTAAATTCATACATACTTCACAAAATTCAAATGAAGGCAGAAAGTCGAAAACTTCTTAGTCAGCTGAAAATTAGAACTATACTTGCATACGAACTTATCAATAGCTATAATGGTCGGAAACGCAAAGGCCCTCCACCTTCGGTTTTTCGGAAAATTAAAAAATTAGGAAGAAGAAATGTCACAGTTGATAATAGTAACAGACTAAGTAATGTTGGGTCACTCCTTCCTATAAAAGGAACATCTGTAGCACAAAAGCAAAGAGCACTAGATCGCAAATCTTGTGACGTAGGTTTATGTTTAGAACGTTTTGCTCCTTTTCATTGTAACTGAATAAAAATATTTATACTACCTGTAAAAATAAACGTTGTAATGATAAGTGGTCGATATATCAACCTATGAACACACAAATGATGTCACATGGCTAGATGTTCACTTTTTTCAGTAAATTGGCAAAAAAATAGAAAAAAATTTTAATAGTCTTTTATTGAGTACAAATAAACCTGTTTGTATAAAAATAACTCTTTTAAAGCAAAAAAATAGTACTGCGCGTTAAAAGGTTAATACCAAATCCGAGGAAGAAAAAGTGTGCAACACGGTTCTTTATTCGGCGGAGTCAAACGGTACGACTCGCTTTGCAGGCAGGCAATAAGTACGCGAGTGACTCCATCTTTCGGTAGATATTACAACTGGTACGGCTGGCCTGTCACATAATTTTAAAGTAAAGTGCAGTGCGTGATGTAATTTAAATATTTTTTCTACAACAACTATGCAAAACACTATTTTTCAGTATTTTTATTGAAACCTTCTAATTATGATTAAAAACTGATAATAAAAATAAACGTATAAGTATAGTGGAAAATAGAACTCTAGAGGTTAATGGAAAATGAGAAAACTTCCATCTACACCTCATAAAAAAAATAATTGAATTCTATTCAAATTCCACACACTCAAGTGATTATTCCCAGACCGAATAGAAACTCTAAACTCTAATACCCTCATTTGAATTTCGAAATAACTTACCTATGAGGAAATCTGATAAATCGAGTTCGGTTTAGTCCCTGAGAAAGGGTCGTGAAAGAGAAATTTCTCTAACTGAAGGAATCGGAGACGAGTTATCTTTTGTGCTGGATCTTCTTAGGCAAAAGGGTTGAGATAACATTGAAATAAAAAATAATGGATACAAAGGACCTAGTGATTTATAAAATTAGATCTCAAGGCTTAGTCATATTTTTAAAGAAAGTTTTAGGGAGAAATAATTTAGTACTTTTGATAAAAATTATAACCTACATCAGGGAAAAAATAAGTTTATTCTGGTTCTCACTTTCCCATTGTTTCTGATTTTTTCCTAATGGATTTAAATTCACTTTTATATATAGTGGCAGAAATAAATTTTTGATAATAAAATCATTCTTTTTTTTTGATGCAATCTTTAACTTGTACCACACGTGTTCCCTTTTTTTGTAACTAATAGAAGGCAATGGTACATAGGAGTTCTGATAAGGGTGAAAATCTAATAATATTTGTCATAAAACGAAAGATAGCAGGAAAACGTGCCGACCACGTACTGGTTTTACTGCTATTTTCATCGTTTACGATGTTGGTTTTATATTTTATTACGCTGGCAGATATTACAACCTTTATTTTTTGTTTAAGATTTTCTTGACCGGAAACCTACAATGTTGCATTTTAATCATAATATAGAAAAAATACGTATTCGTTAATAATAATCAAATAACAAGCGATTTGAAATCGTTAAATCCAGAGTGATATATATACGAATGTATGGTTTCACCCCTAATTAATTGAATATTTAATGAGGCTTTGAGATTCCAATTAAGCTTTGTAAAGGGCCAGAACACCAATTAATATTACGCTATCATTTTCTAATTATGAATGTATGGTGAGCACTGAAGCAACGATGGAAACAATGAATAAAATTATGTGGTTTTTGTGGAAAATGAAAACCCTTAAATATAACATAAAGGAAGGAGTATATTTTATACAGTGATGAACTAGAAAAAAAATTTAAATTAGTGGGATATAAAACCTTGTAATCTATATATTAATACGCAAAAAGAAAACTTCAGACCCCATTTATAAACGTAATGGGAGAATGGAGGAGGGTGAGATTTTGCATGGTTAAAATTTTTATACAGAAGCAGTGCAGAAAGGTAAAATTAATATATAAGTGTTACAAATAAATTTAAATTAAATTAAATATAATAGGTATTCACTGTTTATTTCAAACAGTTATTGTATTTTTATTTTTGAAGTGAAAACTTCTCTTTGGTTAGGTTAAAAATAGGAAAAATAGAAAAAATGGTGGTAATGGAAAAATTAAAAAAAGGGAAAAATAGTAATAATATGTAAAACAGAAAAGAATAGTAAAAACAGAAAAATAAAAATAGAAAAAATTGGAAAAAATAGAACAAATAGAGAGAAGGAAATATGGGTAAAAATAGGTAAAATGAGAAAAAATAAAAAAATATGAAACGTACAAAAATATGGAGAAATATATAGAAAAATAATCAAAAATGGGAAGAATAGGCAAAAATATAATAAGAGGAATAAATAGGAAAAAATGGGAATAACCTGAAAACTAGGAAAGAATAGTAAAAACAGAAAAAGAAAAAAATAGAAAAAATTGGAAAAAATAGAGAGAAATAGGAAACATGGGTAAAAATAGGTAAAAGCAGAAAAAAATTAGAGAAATAGGAAATAATATAGAAAAATAGGGAAAATAAGGAAAAATAGTAAAAATGAGAAAAAATAAAAAAATAGGAAACGTACAAAAATATGGAGAAATATATAGAAAAATAATCAAAAATGGGAAAAATAAACGAAAATATAAAAAGAGGAATAAATAGGGAAAAATGGGAATAACCTGAAAACCAGGAAAGAATAGTGAAAACAGAAAAAGAAAAAATAGGAAAAATTGGAAAAAAATAGAACAAATAGAGAGAAATAGGAAACATGGGTAAAAATGGGTAAAAGCAGAAAAAAATTAGAGAAATAGGAAATAATATAGAAAAATAGAGGAAATTAGGAAAAATGAGAAAAAATAAAAAAATAGGAAACGTAAAAAAATAGGGAGAAATGTATAGAAAAATAATCCAAAATGGGAAAAATAAACGAAAATATAAAAAGAGGAATAAATAGGTAAAAATGGGAATAACATGAAAACCAGGAAAGAATAGTGAAAACAGAAAAAGAGAAAATAGAAAAAATAAAACAAATAGAGAGAAATAGGAAACATGGCTAAAAATATACAAAAGTTGAAAAAAAAATAGAAAAACAGAAAATAATATAAAAAAATAGAGAAAAATAGGAAAAATAGGAAAAAATAAAAAAATAGAAAAACGCACAAAAATAGGGAGAAAACATAGAAAAATAATCAAAACTGGGATAAATCGGAAAAGAGGAATAAATAGGGAAAAATGGGAAAAACCTGAAAACCGGGAAAAATAGAATAAATAAAGAGAAATACGAAACATGGGTAAAAATAGGAATAAGTAGAAAAATAATTAGAAAAATTGAGAAAAATAGGAAAATTGGAAAAAATAAAAAAATAGGAAAACGTACAGAAATATTGACAAAAATATAGAAAAATAATCAAAAATGGGAAAAATAAGCAAAAATTGGAAAAGAGGAATAAATAGGGAAACATAGAGAACAATTTGCAAAATGGGGAAAACTAAAAAAAATAATAAAAAAAGGAAAAACCAGGGAGAATTAGGGAAGAATAGGAATAAACATACAAAGGCAAAGAAAATGAGAAAAATTATGAATAAATAGAAAAAATATGGTAAAAAAAGAAAATAGGAAATAATACAGGAAAAAATGGTAATAAACAGGGGCAAATAGAGGCAAAAATAAGAAATATAGGGAAAATAAAAAAAATGAGAAAAGAGGGAACAAAACTGAAAAATCCTAAAAATAGAGAAAAACAGGAAAAAGCCGGAAAAAACAGGAAAAGACGGACAAAAAACTGAGAAAAAAAAGTAAAATATGAAAATATAGGTGAAAAAGATAAAAAGAGAATAACAGAAAAAAACATGAAAAATAGTAAATAGGCAAAAAACAGGAAAATTAAAGAAAAAAATTGAAATATTTAAAAAAAAGGAAAGAATAGAAAAAAAAATAGGAAAAAAAGGAGATGACAATACGAAGAAAAAGGAGTAAACAGACAAATAGGAAAAAATATGAAAAAAAATCGGAAAAAAATATAGTATAAACCGAATAATTAACAAAAATTTGAAAAACTACAGGAAAAATGGTAAAAAAACTGGGCAAATATAAGCAAAAATAAGAAATATGGGGAAAATACAAAAAATGGGAAAAAAGGGAACAAGATTTAAAAATCCAAAAAAATAGAGAAAAACAGGAAAAATTGGAAAAAACCAGAAAAAATAGTAATAATAGGAAAAACAGAGAAAAAAGGAAAATGGGAAAATATGGGCAAAATAGATAAAGGGAGAAAAATAGAAAAAAACATGAAAAATATTAAATAGGTAAAAACAGAAATAAGGAAAAAAAGAAATATTCAAAAGAAAAAAATAGATGAAAATAGGAAAAAATGGGAAGGATAGGAATAAACAGACAAAAACAAGGAAAACAGAAAAAATATGAAAAAATCGGAAAATACAGTAAAAGCAGAAAAGTAAGGAAAATAGGAAATAATACAGGAAAAAATGGTAAGAAATATGGGCAAATAGAGGCAAAAATAAGAAATATGGAGAAAATACAAAGAATGGGAAAAAAGGGAAAAATATTGACAAATCCGAAAAATAGAGAAAAACAGGGAAAATGGAAAAGAACCGGAAAAAATGAAAAATAGGAAATAAACAATGAGAAAGGGAAAATAGGTAAAATGGATAAAAATGGAAAAATAGAAAAAATCATGAAAAGTAGTAGCAAAAAAAAAACAGGAAAAAACAGAGAAAAAATAGGAAAAAATAGATAAAAGTAGAAAAAATGGTAAAAATAGGAATAAACACACAAAAACAAGGAAGATGGGAAAAAATATCAAAAAAACTAAAAAAAATAGTAAAATCGACAAAGTAACGAAAACAGGAAATAATGGCAAAAATCATGGGCAAATTTAGGCAAAAAAGAGAAATATGGGGAAATTCCAAAAAATGGGAAAAAGGAAAAAATCAGAAAATAATAGAGAAAAACAGAAAAAATGGGAAAAAATCGAAAAAATATAAAAAAAATAGGAAAATCAGAGAAAACAATAAAAATAGGAAAATATAGGCAAAATAGATAAACAGGGAAAAATAGAAAAAAAACATGGAAAATAGTAAATAGGAAAAATATTCGAAAATAAATTAAAAAAAAGGCCAAAAAATAGAGAAAAATAGAAAAAATAAAAAAAATAGGATGAAAATAAAAAACGTGGAAAATTAGCAGAAAAAATATGAAAAAACAAAAAAAAACATGCAAGAGATTTTAGAAAATGGATAAAAAATAGTAAAAATAGGGAAAAAGAGAAGAAGTATGGAAAAATATTTAAAAATAGTGAGAAACAGCATAAAACAGAAAAAAATAGGAAAAAATAAAGAAAAATGGAGAAAATTTTGAGAAAACATATAGACATAACCTTTAAATTTTTAGTGTATTTTATAATAATAGACCAAGAGCCCACTGCAAAAAAACCCGTAAGAAAAAGATAGATATAACGGTAGATTTGAGCATATAATAGAATCTGGGATCAAAATACTTATACCTAAGTAGAACGGAAGTGGGGGATTTTTTTTTTTTTTATTTTGACCAGCGTTTTCGACTTTTGGTACATTGTGCTACCATCCACACTATGGAGATCATAACTTAATTGAATCACCATAATTCTCTTTATTTTAACTTTGGTGGTTAAGGAATAAACACTTTCTTGACGCATTATATAAATTAGTTTATTTATTGATTGATATAAAGACTCTGGTATTTAATAAAAATTGTTTTATTAAACCTGAAGAATAATTCCACCATTATTTAAAACAAGAAATACTCATTAACCAATAATGAATCACCACTATAGTGCAACGTTTTATTTTTATCTCTTAATCCTGAATTGTTATCTGTTACAGTTGAGCTGTAAATAGTTTCCTTCTAACAATGCAGATTCCGTGATAAGAATGAAATATTATATAAAAGAGAGGAAAGCTCAGTTGAGGAAAATTAAGTTCGTGAAAATCTGGAATTAAATTCTGTTTCAATGAATAATAATAAAACAATGTCGAAGAGGTTTATTAGATTGAATGATAATATATAATTATTGTTCCCTATTTTCTAGAATATTATTAATATTATCAATTAAAATCCAACACAATAATAAATTAACGCTTCAACTAAATAATCCAATTACATAATCCCTACCAACCATTAATTTATTGATTAACCCAACGACAGAACGTCAAATCGAAAGGTGTTGTTTGCATGGTTGTATACACACCGGGGTCCTAATCAGTTGGCTGGTGTCCGTATCTGCTACGGCCACACGGACTTTAATTTGGATTGATTGATCTTGTAAACGTAATCCTTAAATCCTCTTTGCCATGAAAGCGGTTTCATGATGTTTCCTTTGTTTCAAGTTATAGCCCGAATTGGTTCGAAAGTTGGAAAGTGAAGTGGGATGAAACTGGTAAAGTTTAGAAGTAGGAGAATCAGTAAAAATTGGATGAGGTTATTTGTTGTTAATAGTTTTATAAAAAAATAGTGTAATAAAAATTATGTATTTTATTACCAATAAGTTTATATAACTAATATTTTCTCTCATGGAATTGTTCTTGTTATAAAAAGTTCCTTTTCAGTTTATTAAAGTTAGGACTTTAATATGTCTTGTAGATATTATAATAAGACTAAAGCCATATTTAAAAATTTCATAAATAGAAAATAAGGAAAAAAGAAACCAATTTTTTGTAACTTTAACGTAAAACAACCAACCACCCAGTATAAATCATTTTCATACCATCAGTACACAAAAAATTTTTTTTTGCATGTAACTATAATTTAGGCCAAGGAAAAATAACTATGCTATAAACACATTTTTTTGCAACCATAAAAGTGTCGAAATTAATAACACTGTCACGTAACGTAATACAAATCAACAAAAAAAATGCTGAATCAACAAAGGTCCGAAAAAACACGGCGCATCCTTTTTTTTGATACGAGGAAAATTCTTCAGTCGGTAATTCGTGCTCCGTTGGTCAAGAACCAAAAAAAAAAAAGAAAGATTCTGCCCATTGTATCGACGTATGGCCGTTTTTTTATGGCAAAAAATAATAAGTTTCTGTTAGATTCTGAAGAAGCAGAACTTATTTAAATTAAAAGTGCAATTTTCAAGGGACTACAGGCAATATTGTCGCGTGGTAAGTCGACTAACTTACTATCATTTTACTAGATAGAAATTCTGTTTTTTTTTTGTATAAATAATAAAAGGGAAAAGTCTCCAGTTTATTTACCCTAAATTTGTGCAATAAGAAATAATATCTTTGGGTTAATTTATAAGGCTGAGTTTAAGCCAGATATATATTGAGACTTTTCGGTGCCATTATGCGAATATATATTTGTAGGTGAAATTAAAATTTCGCGGCTCTAAATAAATAGACAACTTTGTATGTTAAGTTCCATCTCAACAAATATCGAAGTCAGTATCTCTATTTTTATATATTTTAGTAGGTGTCAAAATTCAAATGTCATTCATTTTTTTATTTTTGATCAGTCATATTCAAATTATTTAATCTCATATTTGTGTTAGATTGTTCAATTACGCTTAAAATTTCATTAGCGTATTTTAGTTTCTTTCACCCAAGGGGGGAACAGAAAGTAGGAACGTAAAGGCTCAGAAGCCAGCTAAAAGAATTGATTCTTTTTCCTATTAATATTTCCTTCGACACCAAGAATCATGAGAAAGTAGTAAATTAAAGTGGACTGATTTTGTCTGGTAATGGTAACCACAATTCAACCGTGATAAAAAAGGAAAACACTGATAACTTTTAACACTGTTTATTTAATTACTAATACAATAGTGGTGTAAAACACACATTGAAACTAGAGTTTTGTTGAGACAAATTACATTGAGCGACGTATGCTGCCCGAGGGGCTATGAGTATCTGGTGTTCCCGCTCAATCGCATCTTCTTTTCTTTTAAGGCGAAAACAAAATGGTTCTCACTTCCGCTTAAATGACAAGTCACAGAACTTACAATAGAGATGGTAAAACAAACACTGTTAAAACTACATGGTATTTTAACAAGAATCAATAATATTTTTGAATAAGTAACTGATATTCACGTTATAAAAGAAAACCTTCCTCATCTCCTAATCCTGTCTGTAAGGTGAAGACTCTCTAACATTGCGAGAGCACGAACTACCCTTTCGTCTGAAAAGTGGTCATTACGGCCCCAGAGAGTTCAGCAAAGATATAGGCCCATTATTCTAGAGCCTTGGCTAACGTGCAAGCCGTAGCCCTTTTTCCTCCTAGGAGGGAATAATTTTACAACCTATAGGTTATTATTAAAGTTTCACAACGAAAATAAATAATTGTCACACCAAAAAAACTAATGTGGATTGTCAAGTTCGACTGAAATAAGTTTAGTACATATCTGGTATTTTTATTTTCCTAATACATATTTATACACAATCTGCCAACCATTTCTTCAACAGTAACGATTCACTTTAATAGGTTATGGGCCCAGGCATACTCTCAGTCGTGTTGTAAAATAAGTTAAGAAAATTTTTTATTAAGATGGCATTTGCAGAGTACATTAAGCCATTTGTTATAGAGTCAAATTGACAGATATGAAAAAGAAAGATGAGAGCTGACGAAATCAGATCCACTACAAGAAGATGCCTCGTTACCTCTAATTAATAATTATAAAGAAACAGATTTTTTTAAAGCGAATAGTTATACTAAGTCATTGATAAATACATCAGTGGATTAAAAAAACAGCAATAAAGAAACTCATAATAATAGATTTGAAGATAATCTACAATTTCATGAAATAATTCAGGTAGAAAATGTTGATGAAGATGAGTATGAGGGTGTTGATGTAGAAGAATTTGGAGTAAATCAACAAAGTAGTTTTAATTCTCTTATAATCTTACAGATAGATCAAAATTAAAAAGACCTGGATATTCGGCAATGATTGTAGAAGATTTAGTCAACACAATCGATAAACATGAAACTTATAGGAAAGCAGTTAATAGTCAACAGAGAAAGCAGTGACCAGATGTTAAGCAGAGTGAATTTACTTCCTTGATAGAAAAGAAAAAGTTAGAGCTGATTCTTTACCTAAAGGAGAGAAATGAAAACGTGAGAGCTGATTCTAATTTTCAATATTATGCCGATGACCTTTTAATAATGGTTAGAGGCTTATTTGAAGAGATTATTTTCAATATCCTTCAGGAAGCTCTTAACATCGTTTACAGATGGTGTGAGGAGGAACAGATGTCTGTGAACCCCCACAAAACGGTAGTAGTTCCTTTTACAAAAAGGAGGAAGCTTGATAAGCTACGTCATCCAATTTTGGAAGGCGTAACCATTCCGTTTGCGGAGGAGGTAAAATATCTGGGGATTATCCTTGATAGAAAACTTACCTGGAACTCCCATCTGGAAAGAACAATCAATAAAGCCAGGGCATCCCTCTGGAATATCAGAAGGGTATGCGGCAAGTCGTGGGGAATGAACCCTAAACAGATTTACTGGATTTATCAAACGATGATAAAACCAATGGTCATATATGGCGCAATGGCCTGGTGGACGAAGGGGCTCCAGTCTATTGCGGCGGCTAAATTATCTGAAATACAGAGATTAGCATGTGTGGCTATTACAGGCGCTACTCCTCTCCATAAATTACTCCATATATTACTGGAGCAGGAGGCCAGAATGACCTCCTATAGAGCCATGTCCACCACACTCTCGGAATGGTTTAGGATGTGCTCTCCCCCAGAACTCACATACAGAAGTCCTTCAACGTCCTTCTTCCGAGAAGAGACGAATGGGAAAAGGGGGAGATCCTCTTTCCAGGGACGGCTTATGTACTGTATACAGAGATGGTTCAAAGACCCCAAGTGGTGTTGGAGCCGGAGTGTACAGCAGAAAACCGAGAGTTGACATCACAGTAAGCCTCGGCAAGTATGCTACCATCTTTCAGGCGGAGGTTTTCGCTATTGAATTGTGTGCAAGAGAGTTGATAAACCATCATCTTGTCAACAAAAGTATTTATATTTTATTAGACAGTCAGGCAGCTTTAAAAGCACTGAGATCCAACCGGCTGGACTCGAAGTTGGTGTGGAACTGCATCGAATCCCTGGATTGCTACCAGTAACAGGTACCTGGGCATGAAGGGGTGGAGGGCAATGAGAAAGCCGACACCCTTGCGAAAAGAGGTGCAGAATCCGAGTTCATTGGACCGGAACCATTTTTCGACATAGCCAAAAGCAGTGCCAAAGACACTATCTGGAATTGGACCGAGAGGAAAACTCTCCAGCATTGGAAAGATATTCCTGGGTTAGCTCACTCTAAGGCGTTTATAGTCAAACCCTCAGGTAGCACTCTATCGCAGATCCTAGAATGGAGTAGAAGTGATCTACGCATCCTAATTGGACTGCTTACAGGACACTGTCGTCTGCGGTACTATCTGAAGAAGCTAGGTCTGAGTCAAACATCGGACTGTCGCTTCTGCAGTGTGGAAGACGAAACGGCGGAGCATATTTTATGCTCCTGCCCTGCCCTGGAAATGAATAGGCTTCGTACGTTTGGTTTTGTACAGCTGGAGCCTACCGACTTCAAGGAAGCTTCACCTAAATCAACCATAGACTTCGTAAGAAGGTGTGGATTGTATGGTGAATTATAGCCCATAGGGGTGAGCCACAATAGGCCTCTACTGGTCGCAGTGGAGGGGCGAGCAAACGCTCCACTCACATTGAACCTACCTACCTAACCTACCAGCCAATCAGATTCTTTTATGTCTCATTCACGCTGGTTTTTTCTTTCAAAACTACTGTATATCTCAAAAGAAAAAATTAAGTCCTGAATTATTAAGAAATTAGTTGTTGATCCTTCTTCTGTACAATTTTTTAATTTTTTTTTTATTATGAAAATAAATTAACCATTTTCTACTTTTTTGTGATATATAACATTAAATTTTCCATAAATACTATTCTTAACTGATAACTAAAAAAAATTATGCTTTAAAAAATCGACAAAATTTTTCATCCTCTGTCAAAAATTTTCGTAACTAATTCTTTTTTTTTTATTTACTCATGTTGTTATGTTACGTTTTTTTTGTCCCACTCTGTATTTTCATTATTCCTCCATTCAGTATATCTTAATTTCAGACTCGCTTGATATCCCTTCTTAATTTCTTCTCAAGATCTCCCTCTCCTATTGGTATTACTATAAAATATCTTTCTCATATTAACAACTCTCTCTCTCTTTGCCTCTTCAGTCAGAATAATTGACTTTTATATCGCTTGTGACACTTATTTTCTTCCCCTCGTTATATAGGTTTTTTTCTGGGGCTTAATATCTTTTTCAAAACGGGCGTTTTTTTCTCCTTTGGAACCGAACGTTGTTATTTGAAACAAGTCCTTTTTTCTTTTGGAATAAATGTTTCCTTGAAGCGTGACATCTTTTACTACCGGATCCAGGAAATTTTAGAAGAAACTGGAAGACAAGCCCAAAAGTCATATTTTTCAAAGAGTTTAATTTCCTTAAACCCACAAAAAAGAAAGAAAGGACTGATTTTGTAATATATGATAGTTTTTTTCTCAATTGTTTCTAAATACATCAAAAAATCAATTACACTGGCGTCCAAAATTTTTTTACTTAATATTTTACTTTTCGCCATATTTCCAATTCTATTAGTGGAACGAACCCACAATAAAAAGAATTGAACTTAAATCACATTGGAAAAACCAAAAATAGGAATTTTTATGCAAATAGTGCAAATTTGATCCAAATTTTTTATGAGAATGAACGTAGAGTTAGTAGAGTCATAAGTTTTCTTCCAAAACTTCAAGTTAGTCTAAACTTTCATACCAATAAACTAGTCGAAGTTAACAAACGCCGTTTCAGCTTGCATTCAAATAAATTGCCGACAAATTCGTGTACCAGTTAACTGTCGAGTGATAAACTAATCCAACTAACAATGTTAGCCCGACCTCCGACTATAATTATCAGTCCAGGTTAATCGATTGATTCTCTCCGACACTGATTAACGTAGCGAAAATAAATTTATTGACTGCCGTTCTTGATTTTACTCTACGTGGATTTAATAATAGTTCGATAAGGGTTGTGTTACAGGAATTATCTAATGCTTTTATAAATTAGAGTAATAAAGGATACAGGTAACGAGACTAATGATGTTTAGGGAGAAAAATGTTTTCGAATATCAGATTAGGTTGAATTTAAACTCGCGTTAGGCTGTGAAAAAATGTTTTTTTAATGGGGCTATGGTTTTGAATACAAATAAAAAATATTATATAGAAATTTGCGCAAATTTAGTACACTTTTGGGATTTCGTAAAGTTGTTTCAAAATTAAATTAACAACAATAATAATAATTCTAATAATCCTCCTGAGTTAGTTCTATTTTACTGCACACAATTTCCGAAGTCGTTTTACATAATGGCTATATTAAGTAATAGTAGGGCAGTAAACACAGCTATGGTTATCTTTATAGATTATAGTTGTATAATCAGTTTATATTTGGAAATAGCCTGAACCATATTGCTTTTTTTCAGGCTTTAGATAATCACTCGATGAAAACAAAACGTTAGTCTGCTTCTTGTATTTCCATAAATTAGCTGAAAAAACATACAAGATAATTTGTACTAGATGATTTTTCCAGCTATATTTTATTAGATACAGGTCCCTGTAGGTATTTAAAAGGCCTCGTTCCAGTCCTCCTAGATAGGTACAGGTCTGGTTTAGTGTTTACCGAAATATAAGGTAAATAATCAAATTCCTTCTGCTACTTTTTGTTATCTGAAAGAAGCTGCAATTTTCTTCGTTAACCATGGAATTTCTGATTTATTTACTTCAGATGATTCGAATTCAGTTACGACCTCCTATAAATAGTTTATTATGCATTCATCTTTGCTTCCGATATTTGCCGTTGTGAGTTAAGATTCCAAACTCGTATCCATTAACTCCATATACAGGGTATTTCATTGGGAAACGGACATACGTTAACTGCTGATAGGGGGCACCTAAATAACTACCATATGATGGGTCTAGCGGTCCTTATAACCGAGATACAGGGTGTTTTATGTATTTAGTCTATTTATTTAATGGCCTATAACTTACGATCCACGCTGTATATTTTTTTTTATATTTGGATTACACATCCTTCAAATCCATTGAGATATTCATAAAAAATAAAATCCAGGTCTGACTTCACAAAAAATGTACAAATTTGGTCATCCCCAAAACAACACCTTGTATTCCTGAATTTAAGAGGTTTGTTTCCATAATCAAAAAGTGCGCCCAGTGGGGGTCAAGATTGATCAGAATAAAATTTCAGACCTAATCGATTACTATGTAAAGAGAGGAATTTCTAAATAGACACAATCAACCAAGTCCTGCTTCCACCCATCCTTAGACCACTCATATATACTGATGGAAATTACGACAGAGTCTCTGATGAACTAGCCACCCTCGTAATTAGATAAAAAGCGGATTTGTCAAATAATTGAACCTAAAATCAAATTTTATAGATAAAACAATCGAATAATTCAAACAAAATTATTCAGAAAGCAATATAGCAAACAACACTTCAGAATAAGAGAGAAATTATCAGGAACTCATAGCAATAGTGAAAGAGAAAATTAATTAAAAACGCTGAAAAACAGAAGACACCAACTGCTCGCTAAACTACTAAAAAATAAATCGCCCACAAATATTTAATCCACTTCATCGGATATTGGGCCAAAACCAACAAGGAAAAAAGCTCAACTATTTGCTGGTCCTTTAACAGAATTTTTTCATGTGATAATAACGACAATAAATAGGATAAAATGCTGCAAAACGTAGAATCCTCCAATTAGTTAGAGCTGCCTCTAGACAAGTAAATAATGTCATTAAACCCAACTTAAACGGTTAAATTTTTTAAGGAATTACCAAAAAAGGAGTAGCTCATTTAACATAAATATTCAGTGCCACAATAAAAATCGGATATCTCATTATCATATGGAAATCTGCGAAAGGTATCCTAATCATTAAACCAGGCAAGAAAATGGAACAAGTTACCTCAAATAGACCGATTAGCCTACTCTTGATAATGTACAAAGTCTTGGAGAAGCTCATATCCAGATTAGCACCACTACTTAAAACACCGAAAGTAATACCTGCCCATTAGTTAAGCTTTAGAACTTAACTCGCCATAACAAAGCAAATCCATTCACCTATAGCTGTTTAATAAATATACCCAATATAGTAACAATAACAAACAGTATGAAGATACAATATTTAATACAAGATATTATATAATAAAAAACATTTTATTGATACTTAATGTATTCTTTTTAATATTTTAACAACTTTGCAATTGGCCACCAAAAACTAATCAGATGACCTGAAAATGTAAAATCTGTAACGCTCTTTGCGTCGTCAAGCGGTGTTTTGGCGCCTTGGTTAAGGTAACGGGTTGCCTCGGGCGCCACCTTCCATTTACGGTATGAAGGACACTTGCTACGAGCAGCTTCAGTGAAGAATTAATACTCCAGGGGATTCGACTAATGCCTTAGTAGCCAGAATGACGGGCTTTATTTGCCCTGCTGGGCAGAGGTCCTGGGTATTCGCTGCAATATATAAACTCACAAAAAATAAAAAGTCACCAACAGTTGTCTTTATTGTATTCCCAAATATTTACATAAAAAAACAGCGGAGAAGAGGAGAGTATTATTAAGCCAAACCAAAAAAAAGAAACTTGCGAAAAATAAAATGCGTAGTAATGGATAATGATCGGAGCGCGGTGGGTTTCTAAGCGGTGATACAGGTGATTATGACAAATAATATAGCAAATCGTGCAGTTGAACAAAGTCGGACAAAGTATTATTTTGGATGGTACATTGCCTTAAACGCTCCCTCCCGGATATGTTTCGCCCTGTATGCGGTACAAATTTATTTGGAGGTGATTTCTCACAGCAGCCAATTACTATTAATAATCAAAACTTGGATTTAGTTTTTACGGTACAAATCTATTTAGAATGTGATTTGCTCACAGCTACCAGTTATTATTATAAATAAAAACTTAAGACGCGTTCCCCCCTGTATGACGGTACAAATTTTAATTGGAGGTGATTGCTCACAGCAGCCACTTATTATTAGTTAAAATTTGAAACGCGTTTCCCCCTGTATACGGCAGTAGTTTAATTGGAGGTGATTTCTCACAGTAGCCAATGCACTTATTATTAAACAAAAATGAGTCGCGGTAAAATTTTTAGGTGGTGATTTCTCACGGCACCAACTGATTATTATTAAAACGCGTGTCCCCCTGTATACGGCAATATTTTAATTGGAGGTAATTTCTCAAGGCCACCAATGTATTTATTATTAAAACAAAAATGACTCGCGGTATTTTAGGCGGTACCACAGAAGATAAACTAATACAGAAGCGAAGGTTTCCGATGTAGCGATGGTCAAAATTTAACTGACAGTTGAAGTTTCTGCTGGTTAATACACTGAGAAAAATGTTCTAAATTCGTAAATTTGTTTATCTCGAATTACATTTTTTCCAGTGTATTAAGCGACAGAAAATTCCCAACTGTTACTTAAATTCTTCTGTGATGGTACCAACTGATTATTATTATTAACGCGTTTTTCCCCTGTATATATATCTAGAATCGCGTTCCCCCCTGTATACGGCACAAATTAAAATTAAATCACGTTCAATAAAAATAGCACTTTGTTTTTACCTTATCCAGGAAAATGATCTTACTACTTTCCTCACCGGTGTACAGCTTTCTGATCAGGCGTGGTAGTCGGCTTGCTTGTACTCGTACAACTTATTTTAATTCTCCTCCACTCGGTTGAAGTCGGCTTCTATTGGCTGATCGTTCGGTGTGACTGACTGGACAGGCACTCTTAAACTGATCTCGTTTGAATCTCTAATCGAACTGATTAAACGGACTCTAGGCGAGAGATACCTTGAGGTTGGTTAGGTACCCGTCGGGAGGCGAAGTCCGTCCGCAACGGCTCCATCTCCCGAGCGGATACACAAATGATCGCGTTTGACCATATGTTCGAAGGAAGGTCGCGGTGTTTATTATATTTCTCGCATTCACCATAATTTAAAGTTTTACTGGAATCCAGACATTTACGATCCATCGCGATATAATTCAACAACTTAACTAGAATATTTTAATTAACTTATAAAAATAACCCTGGTAATACAGTAACTTCGTTACAAATCTCTAAATCGGATTTAACATTATCACAATAATTTTCCATTATAAACACATTATATACTCTGATAGGTACTCTAATGATTATTATTTTTATATTTAACAAATTCTAACACATATTTTTTTGTACGTCGCTGAAAAACCTCGTTATGTGCACTATTAATATTTCATTAATCATTTGTATATCACGTTCATTACTAAACCATATGGAAATTTCAATCTACAAGATATCTAGAGGCGTCAGATTAAACATCAATCGATTTTGTCTTACCGCAACGTATCAAAGATCATTTTGCTTCGTCGACAGGCAATATTGCCAAGCAAACGAAGTTACATATTCATTTTGGTTATCTGGTGTAACATATAGTAAATAATATGACAGCCGAAGGGAAAAGGGATTAATATCAATCTCGGACAAATTTCGTTAACTTGGGAGCCAAGTCATTTACAGCAGACGCCAGAGATGAAAATTGAGATTGGAAGATTGAATAGTTATAAATGAATAAAAAAATCTGATAAACAATTTTAGTTATTTTGGAATGTTTAGTAATAAATAGAGTAATTGTGTGCAAAGTGTTTCACCACTTGTCAAATTTTATTGGCACAATACGCTGTTATTGCCCAACGCAAGGTCGTGTCAGATACCAGTTAGAGTTTGTTTAACCATCCTCTGCCGTTACGTCATACATTGTCCAACTTGATCTCTCAATCATGAAGTTAATGAGACGGAATTATGACGTCATTAACGTATTTCTTAAGTAATGTCGACGTAAATGTTATTTATTAATTTTGACAGTTCAATTAATTATTCATTGTCAAAATTACTTTTCATAAGAAAGAGATGCTGCAATACCGCTTTTACCTTTAAATGCAGCCTACAACGTTTGGGTTTACCCCAAAAATATAATCGTATAATACATTTTTAATATATATTATATAATTCGCCATTTGATCATGCTCAGGGACGTTCAACATCCACAAGCCAGACATTTTAAACAAATCAGTTAAAAACGGAGTTTTAAATTTAAAAAAACTGCTAAATTATGTAAAAAGGTACGAAACGCATAAAGCAAAATACAATTTTTGGCATTACCAATTTATTCATACAAACACACCTTAACATGCATCATTGAAAACAATCCTTAACATATCTCATTAGTTATATTTTAATTTTGAGGTTAAGTACAAAATAACATTCAAATAATATACGACAAACGTAAAACAGCAGAATACGTCACCGAATATGACGTAACGTGAGATAATGGTTAAACAAACTCTAGCAACTATTACAATTAATCCGATCGAATAAAAAAACTGATTTTAAATTTTAACGTGCACAATTAGGTTTAAAATCATTTTGGACATTTTTATAGTAACGAAAAATACCGGTGATATTCATATCCTCGTCCCGATTTTCGTTATATTTTTATTTATTCAACCTGTCATTTAATTCAGATCTACATAGTAAGTAGTGATAAAAAATAAGTATGGAGTATAAAATTAAATAAATATTTTTAATTTATTTAATATAATGTAATAGTAGTTATAAACACTCAAATATACAATTTATATTTTACGCGCTAGTGCGTAAAGTTTTCTTTTACGCACTAGTGAGTAAAGTTAAACTTTACGGACGATAAAGTATACGTAAAGTTAGTAATTTACAAAGAGTAGTAGAAGAATGTGTTTTGGCGTGTATTTAATTTACTTATGGCTCATTTAACCGAAACTCAGAGAATACACGTTTTAATTATGAGAAAATGAAAATCAAAGTCTAATACCACAAATATTTACTTAAAGTTAGAAAGAGGCTACTAGTTTCGGCATACTAATTCCATCATCAGGCCTATAATACAAAAGTTCCGTGTAAATATAACAAAGAAAGAGAACAATGTATCCTTCCTGTACTGCTTAGCATCCCAAATTTTATTTAATCCTTCCAACCATATGCCGGTTTCCGAATTTTGTTCGCAATTTGGCATTTTCCTGCTATTTACCATGATGGCTTATAATTTTCATGGGGTACCCAACTTTCCTTATGTTTTAATACACAATGTCTGATTTTTCTCCTCCCTTATAATTTTTTTTTTCATTATTTTAACGTTATTCCTATGTACCGTCTCCAATATTCTTCTACCACAATATTAATAATTTGGAGTTTAATATTTATTGTTTCAACTTTTTCAAGTGCGCTCTTGTATTGTAATGTAACCAGTTTTTAAAAATTTTAATTAATAATTTTCCCATCATAATGTTCAATTTTTTGGTAAGTTTTAACTACATTGTTCTCTTTCTTTGTTATTTATATGAAACATTTTTATTATAGGCCTGATAATGGCATTAGTATGCCGAAACTAGTAGCCTCTTTCCAATTTGAATTAAATTAAATAGACTTTGATTTTCATTTCCTCATCGGTGGACCACATTTGAGATTATGGATAACCTATTGGATTTATTTTAATTATGATTGGAAGCGGTTATAAAACAAGAATGGAGGTTTGTGTAATGTTTAATAATAAATACCCTGCTCAACACGTCTCACAGTCTACAGTTAGCAAAATAGAAAAAAAATCATGAAACTGGGCATGTAAAAAATATTCAAAAACCAGCTAGATATGTTCAATTTCCTGATGACGAAAAGTTAGATGTACTGTTAGAGATTGAGGAAAATCCTAATAAGACAAATAGATAACTACCGGACACGGTGACCAGGTTGGTTAAGGCATCGGTCCTTATACATGGTCATTGTTCGGGTCGTGAGTTCGATTCCCATGAAACTCAAGTGGAATTAAAGTCAAATAAGACTTTGGGCAAGTGCAAAAAGATATTTGGGCCATGCGCAATTTTATTCATGCCGGTGTAACCAGACCAGATGAGATCGGAAATCTCGTGGAACTGATAAGGGTTAATAGCACTGGAACACACATACTAGTCGGTAGATCACCCGAATAACAAAGGCATAGTCCTGGGTTTAGGGTGATTGAGGACCATGGTTCGGAGCCTATGATAAGCCAAATTAGGCCTGGTTGCAGAAAAGACACGTTAAAATTAATAGTAAGCAAGTAGATAACTTGATGGCGACAATGACGTAAGTTAACGTTCGATTTTGAGAGCTTTTTATAAAAAATACCATCCTTATAAAGTTCAGTACTTTCAGAAATTAAATAAGGATGATCCTGATAAAAGGCAAGAATTTTGTGAATTGATGATGGGTAGAATTAAGATTTGCAGTTCATAAACAAAATTGTTTTTCTGATGTAGCGACTTTTCAATTAAACGGAACTATTAACAAACAGAACTTTAGATATTGGAGCAAAAAAAAATCCTCATTGGATATGTGAGGCTCACACAATATCCTAAAAAAGTGAACGTTTGGACTGATATCATTAACAATAGGACTGGTTCCTATTTTTTTGAAAGTACAGTTAGTGGTGACGTTTATCTACATGAACTTTTTAGTGCCCACATTAAAAAGACTTTGATGGTAATCATTCAAATAAAATTGATAGATCAATTTGGTACCAACAAGACGGGTCTATGACGTTTCGCCGCAGCCGATTCGCCACGGCCGTTTCGCCATGACCAGTCCGCCACCTGCCGTTTCGTTACGGCCGTTATTCCGCCGGCAAAATTATAATTTTTTTTACTTGAAAGGGAAATCATCCTCAATTTGTCTGGTTCACGAGTCCAAAATGATGTAAATTCTTGTTACTGCTAGTAAAAATATGAGTCAGGACTCATTGGATTCGTAATGACATCTAGAAAAATGTTCAGAAGTTTCAAACCAGCATACACAATTGCAAAAGTTATTAACAAATTAAGATAAAAAAAGGGTTTAGTTTTTTGCAAGTATCTTGGAAACTATCAATATTTAAGAAACAAAAAAAAGGTTCTTGAAAAAGAAGAAGAAATTTCCAATAAAAATTCCTGACTCCCAAAACTCTTATCTCATTTTCCCGGCGGCGAAACGGCCGTGCATGGCGAAACGGTCGGTGGCGAAACGGCTGCGGCGAAACGTCCCATCCCCCAACAAGACAAAACTTCACCACATTTCAAACATATATAGTCAAAATTTATTTAAACGAAGTTTTTCCTAATAGGTCGATTGGAAACCTTGGAACAATTGAATGGCCGCCTAGATCTCCTGATTTTACCCTTCTAGATTATTTTTTATGAGGTTATTTAAAATCAAAAGTATATTTTAATAAACCAAACAATATTGCAGATATAAAAGTTACTAAGACGCTAACAAAAAAAATATATTCTTCGAGAATTTCGAAATCGCCTTGGTTATTGTCAAGAAGTCGATGGTGGTCATTTTGGATATTTAATTTAATTGTAAAATAAATTGAAAAATACAATTTAAGTATTTCATTATGGTTTTCTAATGGATATATCAAAATTTTACATTTTATAAATATATTTTCTCAGTTATGATTTCACCAATTTTAAAAAACATTATATTGCTGAATAGATTATTAAAATCCCTTTAAAACAAAGTTTTATCTAAAATGTTCAAGGATTGTCTCATAATTTTGAGGGGGTGCAAGAGGGGAGTATACAGGGTGTTTCATAAGAAATGGTCAATCTTGGCCTATTTTGAATTTTTTGAAGTTCGTATGATGCACCCTGTAAATTAATTAATTGTTAGATTTTATGTTAATGACTGCAGCGTTAATTTTGTTCACCAAATTCCAAATAAAGTAGGTAACTTCAACACCCTGTATTTTAGTAATAAATAGCATTTGACTAAGAGTTATTTAGTAAAATTTTAATATTTAGAGGTTCTGAACCTATGATTAAAATATTTACCATTCCTTACGAAACACCCTGTATATTTTCACACTATTGTCAAATTAAGAATAAAAATCGGCCTGTTTCAGGTTTTCTTGATAATGATAAGCCTAAATTTGATATATTGTCGGAATCGGCTTTTTAGTAGGATTACAAAAATCATAATATACAGGGTGTTGCAGTAAAAAAAATGTCGACGATGTAATTACTTCCATGTGGATCACCTTGTATAAAAGTTTTCTATGTTAGACTATAAAAAATTAAAAATAAAAATCGGCCTGTTTCAGGTTTTTTTCGAACAGTTTAAAATAATGTTAAAAATGAATTTATTCCATATATATGAACCACACTGCATGTTCTGAGAGAAAACTAATGGTTGTCGGGAACAATTTTTCAATTTCACCAAGATGCTCATGTAAATGGGACAATTACCTAGCGGAATGTATTTTTCACGTTTATATATTTCTAGATATTTAATGTACCTAACCTAACAAACTAAAACAAATGAAAATAAACGAAAACAAATGAAATCAAATGAAAACAAATCAAAATAAACGAAAAGAAATGAAAACTATTGAAAACAAATGAAAACAAATGAAAAAAAGAAAACAAATGAAAACAAACGAAAATAAACAAACACAAATGAAAGCAAATTAAACCAAATAAAAATAAACGAAAAGAAATGAAAATAAATAAACAAAAACAAATGAAAACAAACGAAAACAAATGAAAACAAACGAAAATAAACAAAAACAAATAAACAAATGAAAAAAAATGAAAACAAACGAAAACAAACGAGAACAAATGAAAATAAACAAAAACAAACGAAAACAAATGAAACCAAATGAAAATAAACAAAAACAAATGAAAACAAACGAAAATAAACAAACAAATGAAATCAAATGAAAACAAACGAAAAAAAATAAAAATAAATGAAAACAAATAATTTCAGCAATAATTATTTTAGATTCATATTTTGACTGAAAAATAATAATCAGTAAAGGACGTTAATGATTTTAAAACATTAATTCAGAAATAAAATATTAGAAGAAATGCTTAAATACTGGAATACTAGAAATTATTTTATTATTGATATGGGACACAATAATGTTTGTTTAATTACGATCTAGAAAATAAAAATTCAAAAAATTTAAGTAATTAAAAATTCAGTTCTTTGTCTCTAATTTGGTTCGTATTCAACTGATTTCGAATTCTATTTGTACTGAGCTCTCAATCATGATGTATTTTATTTTTTATTGTATCAAACTCACTCGAAATTATTTGCTTAACCTTTTGTTAAACTTAGTTTTGGAAATCTTTTAAAAGTCATACACAATAAAGCTTTGGAAAAGGTTCTTTTTCGTACAAAGCATCGCTTTGCGATGTCTATGTCGAATTTCAGTAGGAATGTCGAATATCCCTTCATTGTCTTGTGTAACGTCACAGATCGGAAACATATTGATTTTGATTCACGAATGTCTTGGAGAAAATGTATTAAATTCCTTGTTGAATTCTAGAATTGCATTGATTTTACAATTGTGCAATTATCATTTATGCTAATTTTTTCCAAACAAATTCATTCGCGTAGTATAATTACTGAAAATTTCAAAGCGGTTTGCAAGTTTGTGTAAATAAATTCGAGTTGTAAATTTTTAGTAAAAATATTCAAACGTTTTCTCGTAGCACAATTTTATGGTGCATGAATCATGAAAGAGGATATATCTATATGCAATATTTGTTTGAAAAATTGTTCATTGCACTATAAATTTCATTCGAGTACATCCTGAAATGAATTTACATCTACGGGGCATTTTAAAAAGTGTTTCGTTACTTGATCTCAATAGATAGTCCATACATATAAATAAATTTGATAATATTAAGGATTAAACAATGCTTTGTAGCTAAATTACACATTTTCCCTTCTGGCGAAAAATTTCACTATCCCTCCACTTCCAATCTATATACCACCGTTAAATAAATGAACCAAATCCGATCCTACTGTTAGGACCAGGAAAAGTTTGTACTATTTTGTCCAGTTTTAATTTATGTTTTAGTGCATCATCATTTACTATTACATCTTTTTTTTTAATCCGTACCTGTTCATTTATTCCTTTTGTTATGGTGGAAAGATATTTTTCCAACCATCTATTCCAAAACGAGGTCCTTAACATTTTTGCCATTCTCAAGCATCTAACAATTGCTATTTGGATCAATTTTGAAGATTGGACTATCATTATTGACAGATCACAGGGATTGGTTAAAGTAATGATGCGGGTACAAAAATTAACAATATTTTCAGCTTCAGTGAAGAGTATTTGAAAAGTTTCACCCTTCAACGATTATCCGTGAAAAATTTTCCTATCGCCCTTTTAACAGATCCAATTATTCGTCCTCACACATCCCCCATATGAGGTCTAGCTGCAGGATTAATATTAGAGTTTATATGATCTGCATACATGCAATGTTTTTTTTTCTTTTTAGATTTTAATAGTCTAAATTTTTTAAATATTGTCTATAGAAAAATTTTGAAAAGTTGTTTAATGTGGTCTAGATTTTTAAAATTTTTCTAAAATTATCTAAAACATTCTAAAATGATTTCAACTCATTTATTAACAATTCCCAAATGGTCTAAACTGATCTAGATTTTTTAAATATTATCTGATGTTATTAATAACCTTTAAAAAAAAACCAAAATTATCTAAAGTGATCTCGTTTTCTAAAGATTGTCTAAACTTATTTGAAACATTCTAAAATAATATGAACTTATTTGTTAAAAATTCGAAAATTGTGTAACATGGTCTGGATCTTTTAAAAATGGTCTAATATTGTCCATAGCCATCAAAAAACTTCCGAAATTGTCTAAAGTAGTGTAGATTTTTTTAATTGTCTAAAATAATCTGAAATATTCTAAAATGGTATGAACTCACGTGTTAAAAATTCCTAAATTGTCTAAAGTGGCATCGATTTTTAAAAAATTGTCTAATATTGTCTGTAGCCTTCAAAAAAACTTCCTAAATTGTCCAAAGTGGTCTAGATTTTTTAAAAATTGTCTAAAACCATCTGAAACATTCTTAAATGATATGAACTAACGTGTTAAAAATTCCTAAATTGTCTAAAGTTGTCTGTATTTTTTTAAAATTGTCTAATCTTGTCTAAATCCTTCAAAAAATGCCTAAATTGTCTAAAGTAGTCTATATTTTTTAAAAATTATCTGGTATTATCTAAAGCCTTCAAAACAACTTCTAAAATTGTCTAAAGTTGTCTATATTTTTTAAAAATTGTCTAAAATTACCTGAAACATTCTAAAATGATACGAACTCTCTTGTTAAAAATTCCTAAATTGTCTAAAGTTGTCTGTATTTTTTAAAAATTGTCTAATCTTGTCTAAATCTTTCAAAAAATGACAAAATTGTCTAAAGTGGTCTAGATTTTTTTAAATTGTCTAAAACCATCTGAAACATTCTAAAATGGTATAAACTCAGGAGTAAATTGTCTGATATTGTCTAGATTTTTTAAAAATAGTCTAATATTGTCTATAGCCTTCAAAAAAGTTTCCAAAATTGCCTAAAGTGGTCTATATTTTTTACAAATTGTCTAAAATCATCTGAAACATTCTAAAATGATATGAACTCACGTGTTAAAAATTACTAAATTGTCCAAAGTTGTCTCCATTTTCTAAAATTTTTTTAATATTGTCTATAGTTTTCAAAAAAATTTCCAAAATGGTCTAAAGTCGTCTGAATTTTTTTTGAATGGTCTAAAATCATCTGAAACATTCTTAAATGATATGAACTCGGGTCTTAAAAATTCCAAAATTGTCTAACAGCGTCTAAATTTTTTAAAAATTATCTAATATTGTCTATAGCCTTCAAAAATGTTTCCAAAACTGTCTAAAGTGGTCTGGACTTTTTTAAATTGTCTAAAACCATCTGAAACATTCTATAATGGTACGAACCCAGGTGTTAAAAATTCCTAAATCGTCTTACATGGTCTTTTTTTTTTAATTGTCTAATATTGTCTATAGCCTCTAAAAAAGTTTCGAAAATTGTCTAAACTGGTCTGGACTTTTTTAAATTGTCTAAAACCATCTGAAACATTCTAAAATGGCATGAACTCAGGTGTTAAAAATTACTAAATTGTCTAACATGGTCTAGAATTTTTAAAAATTGTCTTATATTATCTATAATCTTCAAAAAAGTTTCCAAAGTTGTCTAAAGTGGTATAGATTTTTTTAAAATTGTCTAAAACCATCTGAGACACTGTAGAGTAAAATGGTATGAACTCGGGTGTTAAAAATTCCTAAATCGTCTAAAGTGGTCTAGATTTTTTAAAAATTGTCTTATATTGTCTATGGCCTTCAAAAAAGTTTCCAAAATTTGTCTAATACCATCTGAAACATTCTAAAATGTTATGAACTCACGTGCCAAAAATTTCTAAATTGTCCAAAGTGGCCTAGATGTTTTAAAAATTGTCTAATATTGCCTACGGCCTTGAAAAGTTTTCAAAATTGTCTAAAGTGGTTTATATTTTTTTTAAATTGTCTAAAACCATTGAAAAATTCTAAAAGGATATGAACTCACGTTTTAAAAAATTTTAAATTGTCTAATGTGGTCTAGATTTTCAAAAAAATTGTCTAATATTGTCTAGAGCCTTCAAAAAAACTTCCAAAATTGTCTAAAGTAATCTGGATTTTTATAAATTGTGTAAAATTATCTGAAACATTCTAAAATGATATGAACTAACGTGTTGAAAATTCCTAAATTGTCTAAAGTTGTCAAGATTTTTTAAAAATTGTCTGATATTGTCTATAGCCTCCAAAAAAGTTTCCAAAATTGTCTAAAATGGTCTAGATTTATTTAAATCGTCTAAAAGCATCTGAAACATTCTAAAATGATATCAACTCACGTGTTAAAAATTGTTAAATTTTCTAAAGTGGTCTAGATTTTTTTTTGAATTATCTAATATTGTCTATAGCCTTCAAAAAAGTTTCCAAAATTGTCTAAGGTGGTCTAGATTTTTTTAAATTGTCTAAAATTGTCCAAAGTGGTCTAGATTTTTTTAAATTTGTCCCATGTTGTCTATAGCCTTTAAAAAAGTTTCCAAAATTGTCTAACATGTTCTAGATTTTTTTTAATTGTCTAATATTTTCTTAGTCTTCAAACAAATTTCCAAAATTTTCTAAAGTGGTCTAGATTTATTAAAAATTGTCCAAAATCATTTGAAATATTCTAAAATAATATGAACACACGTGTTAAAGATTCCTAAATTGTCTAAAGTGGTCTGGATTTTTAAAAATTGTCTAAAATTATCTGAAACATTCTAAAATCATATGATCTCAAGTGTTAAAATATCATAAATTGTCTAAAGCGGTCTTGATTTTTTAAAAATTGTATAATATTGTCTATGGCCTTCAAAAAAGTTTCCAAAATTGTCTAAAGTGGTCTAGATTTTTTTTTTAATTGTCTAAAACCATCTGAAACATTCTAAAATGGTAATAACTTAGGTGTTAAAAATTCCTAAATTGTCTGACATGGTCTGGATTTTTTAAAAAATGTCTAATATTGTCTATAGCCTTCAAAAAAACTTCCTAAATTGTCCAAAGGGGTCTATATTTTTTACAAATTGTCTAAAATCATCTGAAACATTCTAAAATGATATGAACTCACGTGTTAAAAATTACTAAATTGTCCAAAGTTGTCTAGATTTTGTAAAAATTGTTTAATATTGTCTATAGTCTTCAAACAAATTTCCAAAATGGTCTAAAGTCGTCTGAATATTTTTTAAATTGTCTAAAACCATCTGAAACATTCTTAAATGGTATGAACTCGGGTGTTAAAAATTCCAAAATTGTCTATACTTGGTCTAGATTTTTTAAAAATTGTCTAATATTGTCTATAGCCTTCAAAAAAGTTTCCAAAACTGTCCAAAGTGTTTTAGATCTTTTTTAAATTGTCTAAAACCGTCTGAAACATTCTAAAATGATATCAACTGACGTCTTAAAAATTCCTAAATTGGTCTAAATTTATTAAAAATGGTCTAATACTGTCTAAAGCCTTCAAAAAACTTCGAAAATTGCTCAAAGTGGTCTAGATTTTTTTAAATTGTCTAAAATCATTTGAAACATTCTAAAATGATATGAACTCACGTGTTAAAAATTCCTAAATTGTCTAAATTGGTCTAGATTCTTAAAAATGGTCTAATCTTGTCTAAAGCTGTCAAAAAAACTTCCAAAATTGTCTAAAGTGGTCTAGTTTTTTTTTTAATTGTCTAAAATCATCCGAAACATTGCAAAATGATATGAACTAAAGATTTAAAAAATCGTAAATTGTCTAAAGTAGTCTAAATTTTTAGAAATTGTCTCATATTGTCTAAGGCCGTCAAAAAACTTAAAAAATTGTCTAAAGTGGTCTAGATTTTTTATAAATTGTCTAATATTATCTAAAGCCTTTAAATAATCTTCCAAAATTGTCTAAAGTGGTCTCGATTTATTAAAAATTATCTAAAATTATCTGAAACATTCCAAAATGATATGAAGTCAAGTGTTAAAAATCCTAAATTGTCTAATGTAGCCTATATTTTATAAAAATTGTCTAGTATTGTCTAAGGCCTTCAAAAACACTTCTAAAGTCGTCTAGATTTTTTAAAAATTGTCTGAAATCACCTGAAACATTCTAAAATGATATGAACTCTCGTGTTAAAAATTCCAAAATTTTCTAAAATGGTCTATATTTTTTAAAAATTATCTAGTATTGTCTAAAGCATTCAAAAAAACTTGTAAAATTGTCTAAAGTAATCTAGATTTTTTAAACATTGTCTAAAATCATCTGAAACATTCTAAAATGATATGAACTCTCGTGTTAAAAATTCCTAAATTTTCTAAAATGGTCTATATTTTTTAAAAATTATCTAGTATTGTCTAAAGCATTCAAAAAAACTTGTAAAATTGTCTAAAGTAGTCTAGATTTTTTAAACATTGTCTAAAATCATCTGAAACATTCTAAAATGATATGAACTCTCGTGTTAAAAATTCCTAAATTTTCTAAAATGGTCTATATTTTTTAAAAATTATCTAGTATTGTCTAAAGCATTCAAAAAAACTTGTAAAATTGTCTAAAGTAATCTAGATTTTTTAAACATTGTCTAAAATCATCTGAAACATTCTGAAATTATATCAACTCACGTGTTAAAAATTCCTAAATTGCCCAAAGCGATTTAAATTTTTTAAAAATTGTCTAGTCTTCAAAAAAATTTTCCAAAATTGTCCAAAGTGGTCTATATTTTTTTAAAAATTGCTTAAAATCATCTATATAAACTCACTTGTTTAACGACGTACTTTCTAAATTTAGTTGTTTGTAATTGGTTAAAGAAATAAAAAGTATTAGAGAAATTTTACTTTAGCCAACTGGACAACTGCACAAAGTCACTTTATATAATAGTGTATAATATGTTCGGACAGCGATCTAACGCTTTTCGGACAAAACAATGATATTCCTGTATAACTTCCAGTCATTTACAGTTTTATCTATACCTTCACTGGTCTCTTTTGTATAATTTTCAATTGTGTCGCACGGTATATTCCATGAAACCAGTTGATAACTTGGGTACATATCATGGTGTACAATAGACCTTATGTGACAATACATTTTGAAATGGATATATCCGTGAAATGAAGTGAAATAAAATGGTTTAGATATTGAAACTTATTTCTATGTATTTATCCAGATGATTACATCCAGAGGTGGTATTGATATTTTAATAAAAAAAAATTAGGATAATGGAGAATAAGGATAAGAATAATTCATATCGACGTTGTGTCGTGTGTTGCCATAATGGAACGACGGCCTTACTCTACTTCATGGTAGTGTGGAAATGAGTTTTTTAGCTAAACCGCATGTTAAAGTAGACTTTGAGGCGCTCGTACAATAAACTATTAATTTTATATAAAATATAGCAAAAAATTTCCAGTTTAATTTATTATTTAACTGTTTTTATCCACACACAAAAAATCGGAATGGAATTATCGTCAAAAATAGTATTTCGGTACATTTTCCCAAGATGGCATTAAAATCTATAAAATTACCAATTATAAAAACTCCCCGGAAACTTTCCGGGTAAACTTTTTTTTGGGCATAAATGAGCGAATTAATTAAAAAACAATTAGTATAATGTTCTTTATTTTGTTTCAGATGATGAAGAGGCTGTAGTCCACGGTTTAATAACAAACGAAGGTCTCTTCGAAGGTACTATTTCCGGTGCCCTAGAGGATTATCACATCGAGCCAGTTAGTAGGTACTTAAGATCAGGAAGCATGAAAAGTCCGACATATCATTCTATAGTTTATAGAACGTCTGATGTCCACGATCCCAGACAAGGTAAGAATAATTTTCAGTATAAAAAATCAATTTATTATGGTTATATACAGATTAGGGTGGTCGTTAAAAATGCATTGTTTAAATTTTTATTTTCTGGTTCGAAATTTTGTTCAACATGTTAAAAAAATACAATCTGGGAATTTGCTGAATCACTGTAAATTTTTATAAATCGATAAGATGGACGAAAATGCATAAAAACAACAAAAATATGGAAATAACAATGAATGAAATTAGAAATCAAATGCAAAATATGAAAAAAGTACAAATAGGGTTGAATTATTGTTAAAATTGTACAGAGTTATTTATTATACATGTCCCAGCCCTTACCATAGTTATTATTGCATAAACAAAAAAAATTTTTGAAATAAAAGTTGTGTGGTTATAAACTAATTTTATTATAACGTTAACACAACTACAGTGGTGTGCGTAGTTTAGGGGACTTCGTTTTTTTAAATTATTGAATTTTTGAAAAGATGTTTTTCTTCTGATTTAATATCTTAAGAACGGTGTAAGGCAGGGGTATGATATGGTATATTTTTGAATTTAGAAGAAAAACATCTTTTCAAAAATTCAATTTAAAAAAACGAATATTTTTCTTGTGTCCCCTAAACTACGCACGCCACTGTAGTATTGTTAACGTTATAATAACATTAGTTTATAACCACACAACTTTTATTTCAAAAAAAAAAAATTTTATGCAATAATAACTATGGTAAGGGCTGGGACATTTATAATGAATAACCCTGTACAAAAAAGGTTAATTTTCCTAAAAAAAAAAAAACGGTTATTTATAAAAAATGGAAAATTTAAGAGAAACAGTGACAAAATTTGAGAGAATAATAGAGGGGAAATATTGGAGAGAAAAGAAAAGTTGAAAAAAGTGAAAAATTTAAGAGACAAAAGGGAATATTTTGGAGAGTAAAAATTTTAGTTAGTCAAAAAGTGATAAAATTTAAGAGAAAAGAGAAAAATTTTTTAAAAGAAATGAGGGTAAAACAGTACTTAAAAAGTGAGAAAAGTAAAAAAAGTGTGGTTAATTTTATTTAAGAAAATTAACATAATGAACAAAAAAGAGGGGTAATTTTGCAGGCAATAAAAAAGTGACAAAATTTAAGTGAATAGAGAAGAATGTTCAAGAGGTGAATAAAGTACATAAAAAGTGACAAACATAAGAAAAAAGAGTGGAGGTATTTTTAGTGACAAAAGTGATAAAATTAAGACAAAAAAATGGGAAAAAAAGAACTAAAAAGGTGACAAATGACGAGAAAAAAGAGCAAATTATGCAAAATACCAGTAGTTTTGAATAATTGTTAATAGTAAACAAAAAACGGGTAGGTAATTTACTGAAAAAAAGGGGTAATTTTAGAGAAAAGTAACAAAATTTGAAAAAAAAATTTTGGAGATAAAAGAAAGTGCAAAAAGTAACAAAATTAAGACAAAAAAGAGGGGTAATTTTCAAGAGAAAAAAAAGTGCATTAAAAATGACATAATTTAAGAGAAAAGAAAGGAAATTTTTGAGAGAAAATAGTAATTAAAGAAGGTAAAATAGTACTTGAAGAAGGTAAAACGAGTGTGGTTAATTTTAATTAAGAAAATTAACATAATAAAGAAAAAAGAGGGTTTATTTTTTAGCAATCAAAAAGTGCTAAAAAATGACAAAATTTAAGTGGAAAGAGGAGATAATTTTCAAGAGGTGAAAGAAGTACATAAAAAGTGACAAACATAAGAAGAAAGAGTGGGGGTATTTTTAGTGATAAAACTGATAAAATTAAAACAGAGAAATGGGGAAAAAAGAATTAAAAAACTGACAAATGATGAGAAAAAAGAGGGGACATTTTGGAAATCAAATGCAAAATATAAAAAAAATATGCAAATTACCAGTAGGGTTGAATAATTGTTAATATTAAACAAAAAAGGAGTAGGTAATTTACTGAAAAAAGGGGTAATTTTTGAAATCAGAGTAATTTAAGAGAAAAGATAAAAAATTTGAGAGAAAAGATAAAAAATTTTGGAAAGAAAAGATAAATGACAAAATTAAGGCAAAAAAGAGGGGTAATTTTTAAGTGAAAAAAAGTGCATAAAAATAACAAAATTTAAGAGAAAAGAGGGTAAATTTCTGTGAGAAAAAAGATTAAAAAAGTACTTAAAAACTGACAAAAATAAGAAAAAAAGTGTAATTAATTTTAAGTGAGAAAATTGACACGATGAAGAAAAAAGAGGGATACTTTTGAAAGAAATTAAAAAGTGCAATAATTTTCTAGAAGTGAAAAAGTAAAAAAAGTGACAGAAATAAGAAAAAAGTGGGGTATTTTAAGTAAGAAAATTGATAAAATTAAGACAGAAAAATGGGAAACAAAAAAAAATAAAAAGGTGACAATTGATGAGAAAAAGGAAGGGAAATTTTGTAAATTAAATGCAAAATATGGAAAAAAAATTAAGCAAAATACCAAGAGGGTTGAATAATTGTTAAAACTAAATAAAAAATAGGTAATTCACTGAAAAAGGGGGTAATTTTTGAAAAAGTAATAAAATTTGAGAAAAAAGATGGAACATTTTGGAGAGAAAAGAAAAGTGACAAAATTAAAACAAAAAAGAGGGGTAATTTTGAAAAACAAAAAAATGTGCATAAAAAATAACAAAATATAAGAGAAAAGAGGGTAAATTTCTGTGAGAAAAAAGTGACAAAAATAAGTAAAAAAAGTGTAGTTAATTTTAAGAAAATTGCTATAATAAAGAAAAAGAGAGGAATACTTTTGGAGCGAATTAAGAAGTGCAAGGAAGTTATAAAATTTAAGAGATAATTTTCTAGAACTGAAAAAGTACATAAAAAGTGACAGAAACAAGAAGAAAGTGGGATATTTTAAGTAAGAAAATTGATAAAATTAAGACAGAAAAATGGAGAAAAACAGAACTAAAAAGGTGACAAATGATGAGAAAAATTGTAGAGAAAAAAATATTTGTGACAAGTAACAAAATAAAGAAAATTAGAAATTTATTCACCAAAAAATGTACATATTGCATACATGATATATATAAAAATAATTGAGAAAAATATATAAAGGTAATTAAGAATATTATGTAAATAAAATAGCAAAAATATATAAATAGCAAATAAACAGGGAAATGCTCAAAAAAGCTCATTAAAAAGCTTGTCTTTGACCTCATTCACATTGTTATAATTCACAATTTTTAATTTATAATTTATCTAATTTTTATTTTATAATAAAATTTAATTTTAGAGACTACATAATTTTTAAGCACGCTTTTATTTATAAGTAAATTAAAGAGTAGAAAATAATTTTTTCATTGCTGCTAAATATGATCCAAAATCTTCATGACTAAAAATGAGGAGAAATTTTTGAGTGGAAAAGTTTGAGACAAAAAAGTGATAAATTTTTAACACCCTGTATCTCCTAAACTAGTTTTATATCCCCTGTGTAAAGTTCGTTAGAGTGAGTTCATCTAGAAGAATTTAAAAATCGAAAAATGCAATTACACTGGCTTTGTCTGAGCTGAGCTGAGCTAATTACCGCCGGCCATTCTTATCGGAACAGAAAATAAGTGCAGGAGCGACACAGACCCCTCAGGTCTTCCATCATGGACAGGGTACTTGCCATAGCACCACGAGATTTGTCATTTGTGGAGGAAACCATCATGCACATGAATGCATTAGACAAAGACAAAAAAAGGCAAGTGCGTAAACTGAAGCTCACCCTGCAAAAGCAGTGACAACAACGACAAAAATTGACATACCGCAAATGGTAGCCTCATACCAGGGAAACCAATAAATGACACGTGAAACGATTATCACTGACAAGTATGGGACAAGTTGGCATAACTGACAGATACCACTTTTCAAAATTCTGCCCATTATCTTATAGTGTAAATAATTTCTGGTAGTATTAAAGTAGATATTAAATGGGAATACAAATGGAGCACTTCCGGTCACATGTGAAGGTCATTCAACTTAAGGTCAACCATGTGGAGAACATCTGGTGCCGACGGAAGTGCTCCATTTGTTTTCCTATTATCCCGTCGGCAGTATATGTTCGCCACATGGTGGACCTTAAGTTCAATGACCTTCACACGTGACCGGAAGTGCTCCATTTGCGTTCTTATTACCCCGTCGGCACCTGATGTTTGCCATATGGTCACCAGATGTGACACGTGGCCGGAAGTACTCCATTTCCATTCTCATTTAATATATACCTCTTTAAATTGATTTTTGTAATAGCATAATAACGTTTGTATAATAGAGAAGAGAGAGAGAGAGAGAAGTGTTCCCTTCTAGATTCAAAGCTACAAAAAAAAATACACAATATCTTTATGAGTGTTGCAGCGTTGCCAGTACTAAAAAATAATCTTTAAACTAAAGAAATTAAAGACCATAGTCGCCCCAACTGCCTCCAACAATGGAAGTGGAAGTGTCCAGTATCTATCTTTAAACTGACATGGTCCAATCACCGAAAACAAAATTTTATAATTTAACATTTATTTTTTATTAAAAATGTATATTATTGTCTGATAAATTCAAATATTTTTCAAGAAAATTTAACAGAGATATTTGTACAATATTAGGCCTTTCAAAAAAGATCAATTTACTAAAACAATAAGCTACAAAATAACAAACGGAATTCCATGACGAAATATCGCATTTTAATATAAATCTTCTGCGAGAATAAGTGACTGATGAAATTTTCAATTATAATTACCAATTTCCTAAGTTTTCGTATAAAATCAAATTTCAATTGAGAGCTTGAGAGTTCCCAATTAAAATCCCACCGTGAAAGGAGCAGGAGACCAGTGAAGTGGAGCTCAAACGTTTTTCTGGAACATTAATCAATAAAATTTGCACGTATATTTCAAAAGATAAATTGGAAGGTTAGTAATTGGATTATTTATAGGTTTGTTGGTTTAGAGGCATCTTCAGTTTAAATTAAAAAAATAATAATAATAATAATATAGTAATAGTTTGTCACTATTATATAGTAATATTTTACTCAGTTTTTTTTATGAGGCCTAGTCTTGTTTTGTGTTTAAAAAATAAAAGGTCCTTTTTCGAATTCTTCTTGAATTCGTCTTTCTCGGTTGTTTAGGGCTATCCTGATGTCCTTATAGACGAATTTCAGTTGGCTGAATGAGAGTCCATGCCATTAAAAAAAAAGAGAGTTATAGTTACGACCGCATCGGGGGTTCCTAGTAACTCGGATAGTCTCGGATACTAGTGCCCACTGCTTTCATCATTGTCCCGCCCCTCAAGCGCTGGCCCCAAGTATGTAAACACCCCAGGGCTCAGCATCGGATACTAGTTTCCAATGGCTTCCACGAATGGGTCCGACACCTCAGGCGGCGTACCAAGTTCAATTCCCCAGGACGGCATAGTCGTGTCTCCCGGTACTCCCCCTAGGCTCCGCGTCTCATCACACCACTGAATTCACCAGTTACAGCACTTACCCAAATCGGTATCTCAGGCGCCTGGTATAGTGACGACGTCTGAGGGGTAGGGGTATGCCTTTTCCGGGCTACTATAACTTGCATGAATGGACTTTACCGGCCCATGATCGGACCAGTCAACAACAGAAACTCTATATGGCTTCTTGAATATTAGTCGACCGGCTGGATTAGGTTTCCTCTTACCCGACTCAACCACAAGCGACCAATCCGGGGTTCGAAGTACTCCCGACACCTGTCAAGGTTTTCGTGCACGCAGAGCAGATTACTGAGAAAAGCCCGAGGGTTCGTGACTTCCCTGGTCCAAGGATCCTCCATCTCCTAGCGTCGATTTTGGATCCCTGGAGACTGTCCAGCTAGGAATTGTATGCCCCTACGAGTCCGTTCTCAAAACGAGGGGGTACGCGTCGCCACCTTGCGTAGGGCTCCCCCCTGCCCGTAGTACCAGGATGTTAGGCCGAAGCCAACCGAGACTGGTCACGGTTCGCACGCACCAGGTGTAGGTCCCGGATTGTACTGAGGGTTTGCCGACTACCAGCGCGCCTCCCGTTTAACCAGTGCTAGGCTCCTGGAATTGGGTTGCTTTCTGATAGTCCTGCCCAACATGCCACTCTTAGATCCGCATGAAGGGAACTGGTCTGGCTTCTTACACCTTACTCCCAAAACCAGGATGGGCGTCACACGCTCAGATACGCTAAACCCGACACCTCAGATGACTGCTCACGCTAGTCTCGGATACTAGGTTAGGGCCCGACACCTCAAGCGCCTGCTCCCGCTAGGCTCAGATACTAGACCCATTTGTGCCAATTGGCGACGGAACCTTTCAGCCGTGCACACGGAATCGGTAAGCCGACAAAGGGCGACGGGTGGTCCTAACAACTCAGTTTTGTTAATGGCTATAAATTCGCTATAGTTTTTTTTAAATGAACGGCTTAAGAAAAATTTACAAAAATTAAGGTATTATCTAGACACATGAAGGAAAAATATCCAGTGGATAAAATATTTTCTACTGATTTTTCAGAAAATGAGCTTTTAGTTAATAAACAAATTTTATTGCAGTTTTTGTTTATATTTCAAGTCGGATTAAATAGAAGTCACTAAAATTATTTCGTTTGGTGGAAAAACATTATGACAATTTTATTTCATGATAATGCGAATCTAAATCTAAACGGTGATAAACACCAATTATGCAGAATTACCAATTACCTACCAAATTGTTATGTCTTAGATGGAATCGTTGCTGGGAATAGGTTATTATGTAACTATAGACAATATTTATAGTATTTATACCTCCCCGCAATTGGTGAATATATTCATAAAAAAAAGAAGTTCACGAACAACTTAAAAAAGGACAGATTGCAATCCACCGAAGAAAATTATTATATATATAATATATATTAAATTGTCTTCTTTCCGCCGTCTATAACTCTGAAATGGAAGACATAATGAAGAGTGATAGAGAAGGAAATGTAAAAGGTTGTGATTTATTACAACGATTCAGTGGCTATCCCACCACAAGGTAGAGTAGAAAAAAATTCTACAAATAAGTTTTCTTTCACAAATCCATATGTTCTTTTCCAAAAAAATGGAAACCTAAAACTAATTTTCGGAAATAATCATCAAAAGTTTATTACTGGTATCAAAAGACACCGTTGAGATTAACGGAGCATTTCCCGGATTATATTCGGCCAACAGAAAAAATATAAACCCTACAGATACTGCTCTGTTTGTTACAGCAAAAAAGGTGACAGAAAGAAGAAAATAAATAAAGTCGTATTGTGTGTTGTGGAATGTTTAATGACGTACTACGCTCAATTATTTTTTTTTCTATAATTTTTATAAATAAAATATTTTTGTTTCATTTTGCCAAAATACATAATTTAATTCTACCAGCTCCCCTTCACTTTAATTGTATACTTGCTACGCCACTAAAATTATGAATAAGAACCTTGACCTTGTCCTTAACCTTGAAGCACCCACGCTGTGACGTCACTGGTTACGGGCCAACGCCCACACACACAATCCCTTATCTAAACCGGATGGAGTAGGAACGGTATAGAATAACTACTGACTACATTTTTATTAAAAAATAATAGCTGTTGTTCTCACAAGAGTAGGAACGAAAATGAATCGTTGTCGGCGTAAAAATAATTCATTCGGAAATCACGAGAATTATTGTTAGAAATTATTACCGAATTGACTATTTTGGTAAGTGAAAATCAATTTAAATTGATTGAGCTCGAAGTAGACTTCCATGATTAGAAGCTCCCAAAACATATTTTACATGTTCCATTGTTTTGATATGTGTAAATAAGTATTCATGCATAAAAGCATCTTATCTCTTGGCTCCATAAAAACATACTGCATATAAAACCTGCGATCGATGTTACAAATTTACGAGCAGTAGTAGAAAAAAATGTTTTTAATATAAATAAAAAATAATTCGATCTACAAAAAAAGCTGTTTAAAATCTGACACAATGTGATCGAAATAAAACAGAAACAAATAGAAATAATGAATGCCCTTAATGATGGGTGTAACTCAAGATAATGAATTATTTATGTTATGAACAACACTGTCTTTTCCGATGAATCTACGTTATACATTAATGGTTTTATATATCGACATAACTGTCCATAATGGAGTGATCTTCATTAGCTGGAAAAAGGCCACACCCAATACCCTCAAAAGTTAAATGTTTAGCTCATTCATTTTGAAATATACAGTACTTTGAAATAAATGATTCATAAAAATAATTAGTTACATTATTTTATAGCTAGTTCAGGTAATCCTTTGAGTTCGGTGCGCCAATTCCAGCTCAAAGAATAGTTTCCAGAATAAGAAACTTTTGGGAACCCTGTATAATTAATTTTCCAAACAAATAAAAATTTTAAATTATAGTTTATTTACAATTCCCCTTATTGCTACGCTTATGTAAAAAAACTTATATCTTTCATTTAGACAGAACGTTGCGCTCTAGGCACCAACATCTCAGTTAAAGGGTTGGAAAAGTGGAAAAAGCTGGGCTTCTTTTTGTGCCTTCGGGTTTTTCGTTTAAATGATAACTTACTTCGTCTAAAACGAGCACGTTCGAAACGAAAAAAGTTTTGGGCTTTGATGATGAGTACAACGTAAAAAGAGACGTATTGAAAGTGGCAGAAACGTCGAAAGTTGAATTGAGGAATATGAGAACAGATATTAACGCTACATCGCACATGAATCGTATCAATTTTATATAATCAAAATTCGAATTACTAACTCTATATGGTTTTAAATATATTTTATATTTAATAAACTATTGATGACTAGTAAATATCTTAACAGAATAACATATTAAAGAATACAAAAAATTGTACCTAGCATTAAATTTGTAAGACTTAATACTCACTACACTGAGTTCAATTAGCCTTTAGCTTGAGTGTAATGGTTAATATATAGTTTGTTCAGTAACCCCTGATGGCTACGTCATAAAATAACCTAATTTTAAATAATTATAATATGTTGGAAATAACTGCAGTTAGTTTTACATTCTATTGGCAAAGGATATATTTTTTCTTGGCGATGAATCCTTGTAGCAACCAAAAAGAGCAACGTATTTTTCTATTTATCGCATAAACTGTACTCAAGGGCAAAAGAGACTTTCCGGCGTCTTTTTCCTATTGGAAATAATTAACTAATTAGAAAATAAACTAATTTTCGACCAAAAGGCAATCACTTATTTTTATTAGGTTCTTTTCTGGACCTGATGTCACTTTTCCCCATTCTTCTCTTGCTGCATATCCAATATACTATATTGTTTCCTCTCTCACTAACTTTTCCTTACGATGCCTATTTCTTTTCTACAGTTTTCCTTTTATTATAATTTTGTTTGTTTACTTCTGCTACCATAACCTCCGCCCCCTCGGGTTTATTAGACATTGACGTTGACATTGACTTGACAGTGACAGACGTTGTTCTTCTTCTTTTCTTCTTCCTTTTCAATGTTTACCTTCCTAGTTACTGAGGTTGAGATTAAATTATTTTGTTAGTAATTTTTCAAACTATATTAATTTTGATGTACTATATAATTTACCCTTCAGGTTTTGTTTTGAGGTTGGCAACCCCCATTCACATCATGGTTTCTAAAAATATTTTTAATCTTTTAATTTTATGTTGGCTTGTCAGCTGTCATATTGTCAGTTGTCAACACCATTTGGTAGTGTCTTGACGTTAAGTCTTAATGGTACTGCTACTACGCATTCCAATTTTCATACTGTTTTTCCTAACTATTGCCCTTAAATGGGCCATAGTTGATAAACCATTTTCTTCTACCAATCACGAGCTGCCCTCTGGGGTACCCTCCCCCTTCGTAGGACTTCTTTCCTATCCCTACGTGGGATTCTCTACTGGCCCCCGTGCCTTCCTTTACATCATCGAATGCCTCGGCTGGTTTTTTTCGGTCAGGTTTCTCCTGATCCCCTTTCCTTTTTATAAATTTCGTTTTGAACAGACTTTATTTACGAGACACGTTTTGTGTCCTCATAATGTCTGGTTTCATTTTAATTACGTATTTTAACATTTTTGTTTATATGGTACTATAGCTTAAACATTTATGCTGTTAAAATTTTTTAACTTTTTCATCGTTTAACTTAAATTACACCCATCGTTTACCCCATGATTTTGATGGTAACCCCCTCTTATAATAATTTTTGTACCTGTTGTATTAACGGCCTGATGATGGCGGAAGCCGAAACTAGTTGCCAATTTCACTAAAACAACTGTTTAGCAAATATATATTGTGGTACTGGACTTTGTGTGTTTCATTACTCATTGGTTGACCACATTTGAGACATGGATAACCTGATGAATTTAGAAAATAAATGCTGATTTTTGTCACAATATCGCGACACGTAAATGTCAAATTGTGTCAAAATCAAAACTGATAAAATTTGATTTGTGAACTTATTATAGACGCATTTTGTCCATCTTATCTGTCTTATATGTGCTACTAAGGCAATCACTAGTGATGGCGTATGGGTCAGGGATTACTGAACAAACTATAATTATAACCTTATAACGTTTTTTTTGTAACAAGTTTAAATTTATATTTTATGTTGGTTATTCTGGAAGAGTTCAATATATTGTTTCTTCCATTAATTATCATTTATATTATATATGGTAATTTTTTAAATCCTGTTAGGTGAAAACAAATACATAAAAACGCTGATTTTCCAGCACTGACTATCAAATGTAACATGAATGCTATCAGACCAGACGTAGTTAAAGTCTACATGTGATACCTGAGAACATTCTACTCATAATTCTTTAGCTGCCATAATATGAGGAACTGATATACTGAAGATGTAACTGACACCGCTGAAGATGTTCATCGTCGCTAAATACCTCGGAAACAGAAATCATAAGAAAAATGATTATATTCAGATAATCCGAGTAAGAGATTTTATGCAAAAAAATGGGTCTCTACCCCTCATCCCTATATTTGTATCTTATTCCATAAGCCTAGCAGTTAAAATGACAGATTGTTCGACTACGTTAAAACATTTAAATATCAGTCATATATCAATAATACTTTTCAAAATATGCATGTTCCAATCCGTTACAAATGTTCAAAATATGGGGGAGAATCCGATCATGATACGACTTGTTTAAATTGCGCAACTAAAGAATATTTTAAGATTATATCTGGAAGTAAACACATGGACTCAAAAAATAACATATCAATAACTTAAAATATTACAAAACTAGAGGAACTATTTCAAGCATATTATAAAAATATTTCCGTATCTATTTGCAAGTACTTTTTTTGTTGATTTATTATCGTGTCAAAAATCGATTTCATAGATATTTGATTCAATTTCTTATACCATATTTTTTACCAATACGAAGTGTAAACGTACATTTTATTTAACAATTATACCAATTTATACCTTAAACAACGAACGTGATTCATTATTAATTCAAGATCGTGAAGAATGAACAAGAATCGTTTAATTCGTGTGTGATGTATGTTGCATAATATACATTAAAGCACAGAAACTTATATCGTACCGACATCTTAGAAGAATACCCGAATTCATGTGTAATATATGTTGCATAACGATAAATAATCTTGTTAAATTGTATCCCCACATATAAGGCGATAATTTGGACTTGGCAACATCCGTTTGATTTTTTACGGTTTTGATGTTTTACGATTTTGTCTCTTTCTGGTTTTGACTCTTTAAATTCTGTGATAAATTGGTATTATGATAATATAGCGTTCTGTTTTAATAATATTCTGAGTTTATAAGAGTTTGATCTATTGGTATTTTGATAAATTAGTGTTATTATATTTTACGTTTTTGATGTATTAACTATTTGAAGTTTTAACGTTCTGGTTTTTTAGTTTATTGATATTTTATTAATTTGATAAAATATCTATTTGATTCTTTAATATTTGTTTTAATGCGATTTGATTTTTTACGGTTTTGATAAAATATCATTTTGCTATAATAGATGGTTGATTTTTTAATAATTTGACATAATAACCCTTTGAAAAAGGACCTGTTTGGTATTTTAAATTCTGCTAAATTGTGCCCTCCCCATTCCATCATGATATGACACTCATTATCCACATTCTAATTAAAAGATGTCCATAGTAAAATCTGTTAAGAACACCGAAGAGAAAACGAAAAGTTACTAATTTTGTTCATATATTTTTATCTAAGAAAACAGAAAAAAAGTAGTTATACGAAACCAAAAATTATTTCTTTATTCAGTCAAGTAAGCAACGAATTTTGGTTAAATATTTTTCTACCATAAAATAGAGGGGATATTTTAATTTTTAGAATTTAAATATATACATTATTGTTTTATTTGTGAAAAATCTAACAAAAAGAATTGCATAAATTTGATAGATTTGACGTTCAGTTTTTTTTAACGAGCGAAAAACTTTAAAACTACGGCTTTTTTGATCATTTTTAACATGTTATTTTTGCTACTTCTCTTATACGTGTATTTGGACTTAAAATAATGATAATTTCACGCATCAAAAAATTAAACATTAAATCAAAGGGACGTTTAAATGCAACGTCTTTAATCATTTTTAACGTTTAGTTTTTTTTTAAACGTACAATATGTCGATAAGAAAAGGTATAATTAAAAAAGAATAAGAGTTTTTTAAATTTATATTAATTGGCATTTACATCTATATCATTACGATCTTTTGTTTTAATTCTCTAATAGCTATTAGAAAGACGTACAGTATTTTTGTATGAAAATTTATAAATAAAGAATAAAAGTTTTATTAATTGGAGGTTTATCTCGGAGGTGACTGTGGAAGAGGTTGGTATAAAGGTTGATATACTCTTTTATGATATGTCATCAGGTTTTGGTGAATTTGATTTTATTGATATAACCACCGTCTAGCATAGGCTAGATTTCGTCTACATCCGTAATATTTATTCATTCCAATATAAGCCGGAAATTCAATGGAACATTGTGCACACTTAAATAGATGAGGACTATTTATAAAATTTCTATTTCGATCGTTCTTGAACAACAGATAAGGATATAATGTATACCCTTAAGTTTTAGTATTGGTATACACATAAGTAACAATTCTTTTACCATCAAAAATCAAAAGGACTTTCTTGGAGCAACTGTATATACGTTTTGTTTTCTGGTACTTTTTCGGAATGCAAAATTTTAAAAACCAACTATGTATACGACAAGTATTTCCATGTACTTCAAAAATGATAGATAGTCACACCATCTATCGTAGGTTGAAGGGCATTTCTTCATCGTAATAATATTTGACCTGAAGCCAAACTAATATTCAAATTTAGATTCAATACAAAAACATTTTATTAATCAAAGAAAATAACAAAAAAAAAATGATACTAATGATTTTATTAATAATATCATTATTGTTTTAGGACAATCATGCGCATCTCATCGCCTCCACAACACCTTAAACAAAAATCAAAATCATCGCAAAAAACGTTGGCTTCTAGAAGCAGAAGCAAAGTTACCTCCCAGTTACGATGACTCACCAATATTCTTTAATCCTAACAGAACTAGAAGGCCATTTACACCAATCTTCGATTTAAATCAACCAATAGATGAGGAACTGGAGATGTTTACTAACAGGAGCTCATTAGATACTTCTGGATTAATTTTTCGTAACGTTAATAAAAGAGCAACGGTAGATCCGAAGAAAACAACTTGTATGTTATATTTACAAGCTGATCATCAATTTTTTACTAAATATGGAACCGAGGAGGCTTGTATTGAAGTTATGACGAGGCATGTGCAAAGAGTGAATGCCATTTATCGAAATACAGGTAAGATTTTTTTGCTTTTTGTCTGTTTATTCTTTTTGTCAACTCTTCTAATTCCCACAAAAGAAGTGACTTGTTGATATTCAACCGAAAATATGTCTCGTTTATGTTGGAAACAAACATCAGATTTTCCACAGCTAATGAAACACGTTAATGAGTTGTTATTAATTCCCAAAACGTATTGTACCCAGCGAAATTATTCAAATGAGGAGATTCTGTTGTTGGAAATTAACGCAGAAAATAAACGTAGAATGGTTCGTATTCCTTTATTATGAAACATTTATGAATTGTTTTAGAGACAAAGCTTAAAGTTTTCTTGTGAATATAGAAAAGTTATTATGATTTTTTTGTAAAGAAAGTTTATAGAATGCAGTTTGGAAATTTTAGTATGTGCATAGGCGGTACATTAGGTAAAAAAACAGCTGCAAACTTACCGCTTTTTAAGTTGTGAATCACCCTGTACATTACTATTACGTAATCTATACTGCTGTATCAATCTGCATTTTATTTTATGCTCTTCCTTGCTAAGTAACACCCTGTATTTTACTCTATACTTATATATTTATCATTGTTTATTTTTTATCTTTTATTTTTCTTTTTATATCTTTTCATTATTCTTTCATAAATTTTATCCCCATAATGATTATATTTCTTCCTTCCAAATTATTTATAGTTGGTTGTTAACTCTATATATTTATCATATTTAATTTCTCGTATTTTCTTTATAATTCCATCTATTCCTTTTTATTTCTTTCTTTTTTTATAATCATGTTTTTATTTCGTCTTCCATTCGAATTTGTATTACATTATTTTCATTTGACTCTATCTTTCTTCAATCATTCTAATTATTTCTATTTTGCTTCCCCATATTTTCTTTAACATCAGCTTCTTCTTTTACCTGCAATTTATTTTTTTGCGATCTTTTTTCTGATTCTCATTTTTATTCTTTTTTACATTTCTTCAGTATTTTCTTTCAGCTTCTGAATATCCTTCTTTATTTTAATACTAAATAAAATTATTTTACATTTTCTAAAATTCATCATTTTTCTTTGTACTTAATTCTTGGATATCTTTACTTCATTCTTTTATAATTATTTTTACTTTCCCGACCCACCTCCTAGAAGGGAAAGTATTGTGAACGAGCTAAAAAAGAATTTCGAGATAAAAACGGAAATATCCATTTTCGAGTGACCTGAGACGATTAAGACCATTCCCAGATAGAAGTCTGTCTGTCTTTCTGTGTGTGTGTGTATTCTTCCACGATAGATGCCACACGTTTAATCCGATTCAGCTGAAATTTGGTATAGGGGTTTGGGTTACCCGTCGGAAGAACCCATTAGTTTTTGTGCGTCATCTGTCAAACGGAAGTACCACTATCAAAAAATGACAGATGCAAAATGTCACGGAATTGGACATGCGATATGTCATTTGAAAGCCCTAGAAAAACTCTATTGCGAACAGTAAAAATTATTTCTCCAACTGTCACCTGTCAAAAATAAAAAATGTCAAAATTTGAAAATTTAGCATTACATATCTGAAGAAGTAATAATCCGATTGAGCTGAAATTTGGTTTATGGGTTTGGGTTTTCCATTAGTTTTTATACAAGATCTGTCAAACGGAAGTATCACAATCAAAAAATGACAGATGCAGTATATCACGGAATTGGACATGCAATATGTCGTTTGAAAGCCCTTGAAAAACTCTATTCAGAACAGTCAAAATTTTTTCTCCAACTGTCACCTGTCAAAAATAAAAAAATGTCAAAACTTGAAACTTTAACATTGAATATCTGAAAAAGTATTCGTGGATATTCGTCGGGAAAGTTTTGGTGCTACACAACCGATTTTTTTATCTTATATCTTCTTCTCTTATTACTTGTTTCTTGAATATCCTTTTTTATTTCAGTTCTTGATTCTTTCATTTTTATCATTATTGCATTGAACAGTTGACTAACATTATTTATTTTGTTAGTTTTATTCTACTGTATTTTTTTACTCGTTGACTCTAATTTCCATTTGCAAAACTGTTTATCCCTGTTTCATGCTTATACCTATGGCATATTGTTTTTCATCATTATCTGAAATATCTTTATCGATCTTCCCATCTTCTAACCTTTCTTCTCTCAAATCTTCTTGGTTCTTTTCTTAATTATAATTTTTCTGTTCTAAATTTTAGTTTTTATGCTATGAAGCATTCTCAACTATTTCATTATTTATTTTATAATAAATATTTGAAAAATATACTATTATTAACATTTCTATAGCAAATATATTGAGCATAAATAAAAATGTTAGAATTGTCCTTTATTCTCGAAATAGAATAAAATTCCAACAAACTAAATTATTTAAAAATCTAATTTACTGGTTGGTAAATACAAAACATTCTTGTTTACCTTTTTCAAGCGTTTTCCTCGCGACCTAAATAAAGTGTGTCGAAAAGTTCCTCTTATCCCGTTTTCCGCTTTATTTTTCACCGACGCCCCTTTGTATTACGTAACCGTTAGAAAGTTATTTAATTAAATTGCATATTAGGAATGGTATACAGTCAATAAACTTTTTTGACGGAAGATTCGCCTAATTTCAACTGGTTTTTAGTTTCTAGTATTTACCCGCCGCTGAATATATGTTCAAGTTTTCATATCCTTACAACATTCGGACCTGTTTGCTACATACAATTTATGCATTTTCCTTTTTTATTGCTTTACATGTATTTGCCAGTACAAAGTATTTTTATGTATAAATGTTTTAATCAGTAGCACTAACTTTAGAAAATATGTTTGTAAATGTCAAAACAAATACAAATAGAAGTTTATAAAAATGCAATCATCATTTAATAATAGCTATTTATGTACCAATGATATTATTTATAAATGCAAGGACGACAGAGCCTCTACCGCTCAAGACTATAAATAATAAATATTTCCTGTATAAAAGATTTTATCTCTTACTAGTTTACTCTAAAACGTCGTTAGATTTAAATCATTTTACATCAGAATAGGCAGGTTCGACATGTTTATTATTTTTTTTATTTTAATTTAAATCGAGAGGTTTTGTTATTTAAAAACGATCAAAAAAAAATTAAGCGCAAAATATTAATATTTATAGCCGCTGTAAGCATTTAAGGATCGGCGAGTGGCTGGAAAACGTACATGTGCCCGAGACTAGAACGTGTGACGTCAGTAGCTATGAACGCTTCGCCCCTTTCCCGCTGCTGCGCTGTATTCACGATGCAAACACATTTTACAGGGTTACCGTTTTTAGTAAATTTCCTACTAAATTAGTAGATTTTTAAGAAAAATGAGGGTGTTTAGTAGAATTTTAATAGAATTGATAATAGGCAGGTTCGACATTTTTTTTTCTGAAATCAAAAACCATCAAAAAAAATTGAGCGCTCTATTTTTTTTTGACCGTTTTATAATAAAAAATATATCGATTTCAGTTTAAAAAAAATGTCGAACCGAATCAATTCAACTAAAATTCTACAAAACACCATCATTTTTCCTAAAAATCTACTAATTTAGTAGGAAATTTACTAAAAACGGTAACCCTGTAAAATGTGTGTGAATACAGCGCAGCAGCGGGCCAGGGGCGAACCGTTCATGGCTACTGACGTCACTGGTCTAGTCTCGCGTACAGGTACCGATTTCCAACCTCTCGCCGATCGTTGATTTTAAAATGCTTATAGCGGACGTAAATATAATTATTTTGCGCTCAAATTGTTTTGATCGTTTTTAAATAACAAAATCTCTCGATTTCAGTTGAAAAACAAAAATGTCGAACCTGCCTATTGGTTGAGATATACTTGACAAAATATTGATGACGTTGCATCAGCATTATAGATTGTGTACACAAATTTTATAGCATCAAATATGCCCCAGCGACTCTTTATTTAACAAAACCATATTAAGTTGTAGGTTAATTCATTTAGATGTAATTGTAATAGTCACCGTTTGTCGATATTTACTAATTAATATTGACCATTGTCCATATCTCCTCTGATAAGAGAAAGCATTTGCTTTATTGTAACGGATTATTTTGGCGCCTTAATCCAGATTATCTCAGATGCCATGTTCGATTTATAATACGAAGGCCATTTGCTCCTGTCAGCGACAGTGAAGAAATAAATTCTCCAGGGGTCGTTACAGTATCCTTTGCTGAGTATTTCTAGCGATTAGTGCCTTGTGGTACTTTGACAAATGACACCAATCGTCAGTTTCTCCCTTAGTACCTAACCTAGCCTAATATACTCCTAGCGCCTAGTGCTGTCTTAAGCGTGAGTCCATCCCTGTATACCTAATACAAATACATAATATTTTATTGAATGGCGAAATTGAACTTTGAAAATATAATTAAAAATATTCTGAAGGCAGTTCTTTTAGGCGGGCTTGTTGTTCTGGGTTGTTGTTTGGTCAGAACTACCTCTTGGATCACGGTTAGTGAGAGATCCGACTCTTTTTTTGCCCACGTCTAGTAAAATTAAGCGCGCACCTTTTTATAGATGTTTTTACAGGAAGCCATATTGAAGTTGGAACTCGCGTTGTGCCATCTATCAGTTGACATAGCAGGTAATAATCTATTTCAAAAGGAAGCTGTAAATTGAGTTATTTTGGTCTGTCTAAGTTTACAACATCAACACAATAAGCATTTGACATTTGGTTTTATAACAAGAAATAACAAGCAAAAAAGATGCCCTAAACTCAGATAGATGAAAAATAACTGGCGAAACGTCAATTTAGTTTCCTTTTAAAATACAGTTTACTTTTATTACCTGCTACACTTCTCCGACCATTGCAGTAGATATACATGGTGCTTTCTGACCCAGGTATAGGGAATTCAATGAGTACGAGAAATAATTTTTATAAAAGTGTCGTAAGTTCAGGTGCAACGGGGGTAAACGGGGGCAGTTAGACATGTTTAACAAGGAAATTTTTATTCAACGTCGCATTTCAAATATAGCGCCGTTTCTCGCGTTCAAATCCGACCAATAGCAACGAAGTTAGGGATTAAGCGTTCCTTCTGTGGTGCAACGGGGTGTTTAGGTTACTTTTAACAACCCAAAAAAAATCAGAAAAATTGGAGTAATAAAAAAAACAGAAAATAAATTTAAACAAAAATATTGGTAAAAATGAAAAAGAAAAATGTAAAATGGAAAGACCAAGCGTACAAATGGCAAAAAAAGATGTAAAAAAACCCAAAAAAGAAGAAAAAAACAAAGACAAAAAAGAACAACCAAAAAACCAGAAAAATTGTAACGATAAAAAATTGAAAAAAAAATGAAAAAATCGAATTAAAAAAAAATCGCAATAAAATTCAAGAAAACGGCAAAAAATCGCAAATAAACAGAGAAATAGGAAAAAATGAGTAAACAAAAGAAATAAATAGAAAAAAAAACAGACAAATGGCAACAAATGAGGAAAAATTAGAAATATTCGAAAAAAAAAACAAAAAATCATAAAAATAAGAAAAAAAAACGAAAAACTTTTTCTCTCTTCCAAAATAAAGCGAAGAAAATCGTAAATTATCGCAAAAATTAGAAAAAACAACAACAATGATGAAAAAATGAGGACAGATGAGAAACAAATCGAAAAAGAAAAACGGAAAAAAAATCAGAAAAATGTGAAAAAGACGAGAAAACACTTTAACAACCCGAAAAATCAGAAAAAAATCGGAGTAATAAGAAAAACAGAAAACAAATTTAAACAAAAATAATAAAAAAAATAAATAAAATTGTAAAATACGGAAAAACGGAAAGACCAAGCGCTCTAAAAATCTCAAAAAAAAACGATGTAAAACAACGAAAAAAAAACAAAGAACAACGAAAAAACCACAAAAAATTATAACGAAACAAAAAATTAAAAAATCGATTGAATTAAAAAAATCGCAACAAAATTTGAAAAAAATGGCAGAAAAATCGCAAAAAATCACAAAAAGTCATAGAAATAAGAAAAAATAAGAATACAAAAGAAAAAAAAAACAGAACAATGGGAAGAAATGAGGAAAAATTAAAAAAATTCGAAAAAAAACCAAAAAAAAAAAACAAAAAATCATAAAAATGAGAAAAAAAAAACGAAAAACTGTAAAAAAACTTTTTTTCTCTTCCAAAATAAAGAGAAGAAAATCGCAAATTATCGCAAAGATTAGAAGAAAAAAACAACAATGATGAAAAAATGAGGAAAGACGAGAAACAAATGGAAAAAAAAACGGAAAAAAAAATCAGAAAAATGTGAAAAAGACGAGAAAACATTTTAACAACCCAAAAAATGAGAAAAAAATCGGAGTAATAAGAAAAACAGAAAACAAATTTAAACAAAAAAAAATGAAAAATAAAATTGTAAAATACGGAAAAAACGGAAAGACCAAGCGCTCTAAAAATCGCAAAAAAACGATGTAAAATAACGAAAAAAAAACACAAAGAACAACGAAAAAACTTGAAAAATTGTAACGAAAAAAAAAATTGAAAAAAATTAAAAAAATGGATTGAATTAGAAAAAATCGCAACAAAATTCGAAGACAATGGCAGAAAAATCGCAAAAAATCACAAAAAATCACAAAAAGTCAGAGGAATAAGAAAAAATGAGAATAAAAATGAAAAGAAAACAGAACAATAGGAAGGAAAAAAACCAAAAAAAAAAACAAAAATCAGAAAAATGACAGAAAACGAAAAAATATAAAAACTATCTCTCTATATAAAATAACTATAATTAATATAAAACAAATTAAATACGACAAAAATTATAATGTGGAAAGAGATAGGGAGTAACAGAAAGAGAGGGAGTCGCTTGGAGGGGGCATAACGCTTTTTTCTTATGTGACGCTTTGTGCCGATTAAATTCTACCACAAGTCGCTCCCAAAAAAATATCCACTCTGAAAAAATGTACCGGACTGAAAAAACGTATCGAAACGCCGTTATGTATATGGGCATGCGCGTTGGCATCCAATTCCGATCTTGCATCTCCTTCTGTCGGAACGCTTTTGTTTCTATAGGCAAAGATAGGACGTTGGCGATATAGGAGTATTACATATATGGTCGCCTATGTGTTTTGCTTTTTTCTTCTTTTTTCTTCTTTTTTTTAATAGCTAAGGCTATTTGGTTTAGTAATACTGGACATATAACTGTAAATTATACCTTATCGTGCCATCTACATTACTTTAAACAAATTAATGTAGCTGACTTCACTTGAAAATTTTGAAAATTTATTTCTTAGTAATCGTAGTGTTTTAAAGTTAGCCAAGCCTATTTTGGTGAATAATTTTAAGTAGATTTTCATATACTACAAATGAATTTGCTGTAGCTACTGCATCACACGTCCCCATTCTTTTCACCAACTGCAGTTATTAATAATAAAATAATCTATCACAACTTTCGTATCAGCATGAGTGATTTGATTGGACTGAAATATACGTTCGCTGGCCTAATTATAGTCTCTTTTCCATGATGGATCGCGTTAACGGTGAGAAGTGGGGACGCCGGTAATTTTCGTTAGCGCGGTGGTGATTATAGTTAGGTTTAAATCAAAAAAGTATGCATTTTTAAGAAAAAAAGTTACACCGCAATCTCTATATATTTTCATCAATTATGATTTGTTTATTATTTCTTGAACAAATTCTACTTTTTATAACAAAAATTAAGTTTGAATCCAATCCCTGATTAATTTAAACAGCCGCAGGAAAACTTGTCCTAATAAACTTTAATCAAACATCCAAAAATAAAAGTATCTATTTCGTTCGAAAAGCCAATTGCAATTTTCCGAGTAAACAAAAATAAAAATAAAAATTGAATGCTGTTTACCGATTTTATTGTGCAGTTGCTGCCTTCGGGCTGAAAGCGTATCCGTGTAGTTGCAAATCTTCAATCAGATGAAATTGTCTCATTTAAAGTAAGTAAATATTCGTCTGACAGGTGTTGGTTTAGTAAGCATTTAGATTTATGTCCGGTTTCTCCAGTGAAACTTAATATCAATATTGAACTTAAGAGGATATTAGAATAAAATAATGTTGCACCACTGTATTTTAAGTCGAAAATGGCTTAACGCCGACTTTAAATTCCAGTCACCGATTTTTTCGACTTAAGACGAAAATTTGACGTTTGTGTGTCATCTTTCATATAAAATTCGTGTCTATAAATAATCACAGCTACATTTTTACCGTTTTTTTTATATCAACATGTTTGAAATTGAAGATGTAGATGCTGTAGACATGGTAAATGTAGTGGATGATAATGCGATACAAATTCCTCGTCACATTTATAATCGCAACAATTATTTTGAGACTTTATGTGAGAAAAGGTTTTTTGCCAGGTTTGGTAGAATTTATAATTTACTCTTTTTTATCACCTTCCATATTAAATATTATTTTATTTGTTGTGTTGATTGACAATGAGTAATGTGCAAATTGCAAACAAGGATGACAAATGTCAAGTGGTAATACACACACATCATCCCACTATCTTTTAGCATCCAATCAAATACATTCATTCAAATTACCACCGAAAACTAGTCAGGGTGGAAAATGTTACAAAAAGAAATTTTGAGCTTACGATTAAATGGTGCCAGCGTTGCCAAGTTTATCGAACTTAATTTTGATCTTGGCTAATATTTACAATTTTTAACGTGGTGCAACAGAATTTTGATTTAAGCTCATAGTACTTTTAAGTCGATATTTCATAATATTTATATTAAGTTCCACTGGAGAAACCGGACATTAATAAAAAATAGAATAAAAAAAATGTGTATTTATAAATATATATGATTTTTAATCATCATTAGAATACCCTATTAAAAATCGTTTTAAATTCCTTTCCGGACAATTCTTCCCAGCGACAATGTAATAAAAGAATGACTAGATAGACTAGCAAGCCTAAGAATCCGTCTTATTATGGGAAGAATTAAAGTAAATGCACGAATTATGAATATTAGTATTCATAACTGTTGAAACGTGATAAAATAAATTCCAGGATTTCGAAGGACCAAACTTCTTAGGTAGAAATTAAACCAATATGAATGTTAAAATAAAAATATTTTTCCTAATTACGAAACATGAACAGACACATTAAGTTAAATTATGAAACCGAAACATGAATATTTAAATTTTGCTCAATCACGTCACTCACTGTAAAAACTATTTATATTTTTTATTATGAAAAATCAGAAAACTTTTTGGGTGCGGGTAATTACGCACCATTTTACATATTTGAAGAAACTTTTTTGCTCTATTAAATGCATGACTGAATTGGTTCATTGTCTGGATGCGAGAGATAAGTCTGCTCTAAATTGTAACGGAAAGGAGGGTTGGTGGTTTTTTATTGGTAGGAGACATGTGATGTGGTATGTAAATAGCCTTGAATTAAGCATCGTGGGAAGAAACATATCTATATTTTTGTCTCTTATAATGATGGGATAATATGAGAGAAAGATAAGCTTGCATAGCAACAGTCGCTTATGTATTTTATTTTTGTTAACAGTATTTTGCAAGTAGACAGAAAAAAATCTGAGAGAAAGAGAATAATATTCTGTTGATTTTAAATCTATTGTTAGATTATAAAATATTAAAATATATAATAATAGACATTAACATGAACTGGAAGATTAATATTATTAAAACATGAACTGGAAGATTAATATTATTAATTCTAAAAGAAATATGAATTAGTTTGTATTTTCTGGATAATATTCCAGTGAAATTTATCTAGTAAAGAATAATTATACGTAAATTGTCTTAGGAAAGGATTATTTAGGAAGGATTATCCAGGAAGGATTATCCAGGATTGATTATCCAGGAAGGATTGTCAAGGAAAAGAATTAATTAGAGAATTAACACAGGGAAGGATTGTCATGAGAAAAGATTGTCATGTTAAAGGATTGTCGCCGGGAAGGAATGTCACAAGGAAGGATTTTCCGGGAAGGAATGTATGGGGAATTTTCCGGGATGGATTATTGTCATGTCGAGAAAAAAACGATATCTTTTCAAGAGTTTATTCAATATGAAAGATCAAAATATATTAATACTAGCTTTGCCCGCGACTTCGTACGCGTTGATGTCGGAATAAATACCCGTTTACTTCCCTCCGTTTTTTCGAACTTCCATGCCCATTTTTACACCTCCAAGTGGAGTTACTATATCTAAATGGTATATCAAATGCAAGGTCATTGTTAAAATATTTCAAAACCATTTTTTTATAATTTTATGTGACCTACTTTTAGATTAATAGCGAAGTTTTCAGGTCGAAGTAATTAATTCATACCGATAGATATTCTAAAAGAATCACCCTGTATGTTTTACTTTCCCGACCCACCTCCAAGAAGGGAAAGTGAATGAGCTAAAAAAAATTTCGAGATACAGATGGAAGTATCCATTTTGAGGTCACCTGAAATGATGAAAGTCTGTCTGTCTGTTTGTTTGTCTGTGCCTATTCTTCCACGATAGAGGCCACCGTTTAATCCGATTGAACTGAAATTTGGTATATTGGTTTGGATTACTCGTCGAAAGAACCCTTTAGTTTTTGTACGACATCTGTCAAACGAAAGTGTCACTATCAACAAATGACAGATGCAATATGTAACGGAAATAGACTTGCGATATGTCATTTCTTTAACTGTCACCTGTCAAAAAATAAAAAAAAGCCAAAATTTGAAACTTTAACATTAAATATCTGAAAAAGTATTCGTGGATAATCGTCGGAAAAGTTTTGGGGTGACACAACCAATTGTTTTGTTTTTGTTTTGACCATTCTTTCCTATTTTTAAGTTTTTTTGCCCCTTTTTAAAAAAAAATTTTGATTAACTTTTTTTAAACTTTTTTTGCCTTTTTTTGTTGCTTTTTTGCACCTTTTTTTTCCTTTTTTAAAACTTTTTTGCAACTTTTTTGCGTTTTTTACCCTTTTTTTAGCCTTTTTTGCCTCTCTTTATTTTGTTTTTTGGTTTTTTTTACCTTATTTTTTCCTTTTTACGCCAATTCGCCCTGTTTAAAATTTTTTTTTTACTTTTTTGTTCTTTTTGCCTTTTTTGTTGCTTTTTCTACCTTTTTTGTTGCTTTTTTACCCCTTTTTTGCCCATTTTTGAATTTTTTTTGCCATTTTTTTTCCTTTTTACGCCTTTTCGCCAGGTTTAAAAAATTTGTTTTTTTACTTTTTTGTCCTTTTTGCCTTTTTGTTGCTTTTTCTACCTTTTTTGTTGCTTTTTTACGCCTTTTTTGCCCATTTTTGAAATTTTTTTGCCATTTGGCTTTTATTTTGATATTATTTTGCTTTTTTTTTTAAAAAAAATTTGATTAACTTTTTTTAAACTTTTTTTGCCTTTTTTGTTGCTTTTTTACACTTTTTTTTTGCTTTTTTAAAACTTTTTTGCGTTTTTTTTTACCTTTTTTGTCCTTTTTACGCCTTTTCGCCCGGTTTAAAAATTCTTTTGTTGTTTTTTGTCCTTTTTACCTTTTTGTTGCTTTTTCTATCTTTTTTGTTGCTTTTTTACCCCTTTTTTGCCATTTGGCTTTTATTTTCATATTATTTTGCTTTTTTTTTACTATTTTGATGTTTTTTGTCCTTTTACCCCTTTTTAGACTTTTTTGGACATTTTTAATTTTGTTTTTACCCTTTTTTCCGTTCTTTGACTTTTTTGCCCTTTTTTAAAACTTTTTCTGATTAACTTTTTGAACTTTTTGCCTTTTTGTTACTTTTTTGTTGCTTTTTTTATCCCTTTTTTGTCTTTTTTGCCTTTATTTTCATACTATTGTCCTTCTTTTTTTTAACTTTTTTTTACTTTTTTGGCGTATTTTGCTTATTTCCCTTTATTTAGTATATTTTTTGGAATTTTTTAAAACTTTTTTTTGCCTTTATTATCTTTCCTGGATTCTACTTTTTTTTTAACTTTTTTGTATGTTTTTTTTTTCTATTTTGGCGTATTTTCCTTTTTCCCTTTACTATGTCTTATTTGGCCTTTTTTGGACTTTTTGCTGATTTTTTCCCTTTTGCCTTTTTTGCCATTTTTCCTCTATTTTTGCCTTTTTTTATTTTTTTTTTAACTTTTTTGGCGTATTTTGTTTTTAGTTTTTTAGCTTTTTTGACCTTTTTTCTTTTGTTATTTTTTCTCCCTTTTCCTTTTTTTTGAATTTTTTACTTTTTTTCCTTTTTTTATTATAGTTTTAATTTATGCTGAAATTTAGCAACTTTTTATCATTTTTAACAATTTTTATGCCATTCATTATCTTCTTGGTATTTATAATAACAAGGTGGCATTTTAAGTAATTTTTGTCGTTTTTTATTTTAATTAATTTTTGTGTATTTTTTGCAATTTTTACCCATTTTTTCCAGCAATTTATTTCATTTAAATTCTTGAATGTACTTTCATATTTGATGATGTCATTTTGTATATCTTAGATATAGATTTTTTTTTTCACTTAATTAAATTCTTGCGCTGGAGAGCTATTTATTATTATATTTAGGTCGTATATACAATAAGTATTGTATATATGTATATATATTTTATTGTAATTCTGATTTTTTATGACAAATAAAGCACTATTATATTTATTCATTCTGCATGCTTGAAGTTATTAAATAACTTCCTACAACTCCAGTTGTATCTATGGCCAGGTTGGTTAGTTCATTTTAGCAAACATGCGCCAACTATGTCCAAAATTAATATAATTGTTTCCAAACTTACGAAAAACAAAAATAATAATCAAAGTTAATTATAAAATACAAGTATTCCCCAACTGCCAACAGGGGCGTACAATATTATTTTTAAGGACTAAATATCTCCTCACAGGATCGACCAACTTTATTAATTTTACTTTAATAGCTAACAATTTTTTTTAATATATAAATGCAGTTGTATTGTTGGAAAACAAATTTAATTAGTACCGATTCTTAATTTTAGAGGACACTTTTACTACTTCAGTTCAATATTATGGATTTCGGTTTTTCCGGAACTTTTGGTATTTAATATCACTCTGTATAAACCATCATATTCTGTTTTTATTTCTATTCATATTACATGTCTATTTTTAGTTGACAAAATGTCCATTTCATTGTTCGTATCTTCACTGTTCTAATTCATCAATATTTTAACAGGGTCTTCAAAAATTATTTTTTCCTTAAAAAAAATTAAAGGGGGCCAATCAGGCGGCATTGCTAGTCATAAAAATGGTTGTCTTTAACTAACTAAATGATACAATTTCCACAAAGTCTTTGCCATCTATCGCCAATACAGCAAGAAGTTTACCATGTTTTTTTATGAATGAAACTGAAACTTTAAGCAAAACTGAACAAAAATATGAAAGTAAAATTTTGATATCTCCAAAAAATTAGAAAGTTATAATATTTTAAAGTTGCGCTCGGCATTCCGTCCGATTCAGTGGCCTGACGTCATTTCTCCTAACTAGTGTACGATACGGGATTGTAAACAAAGAGACGTATCGTGCTTCTTAATACCCGTTATTCCTCGCATATTTTAGTCCAAAAGCCAGATCAGAAAAAGTAGGTTTTACTTTTTTTCTCATACAATGCACAATAAAATATCTTCTGTAAAAAATTGCAGAAAAAAATATCTTGCTCTTGGACTTTATTTTGTTGTGTGATAGTTAATAAATTACGACGACGGAAATTAAATTAAAGTCAGACATGCGACAAGCATGTCGTGATATAGAATAAGAGTTGGATTTGTAGTAAGCGCTTTGGCTATACGGAGACATGACGTCATCGCAACAAAATCGGCGAGAAAACGCAACAATTTTAGTATTACTTTTCTCCGTTATTTATTGTCCGATTTCTAATTTTTTTTTACCGATTTATTAGTTCTTGTCTATATATTTTAGTTAAATGTAACAAATTATCACTACCATGAAACTTCTCCATTCTGCAAAATAAACAGGTAGCAATATGCAGGATTCACTTTCATCCATATATCAAATGTAGTTAGATACAGTATCTTCTATTTTAAGTGATACAGACTTGCCACCTTATAGGGTCAAAAGGTTGCCAAAAAAGTCCAAATGGACAGGGATCTAAAAACGCACTTTGGCTGAACAGTGCACAATACATAACAGAGTCATTATCCAAAGTTACATGAAATTGAACCCCCCATTAGAACATTTAAACTGTCAAACCAAAGAGATAGAATAATTATACGACAATTTTAAATTGGACAATGTTCAGCAACCAGCAGAAACACACAAAAAGATTTAAACAAAATTATTAACTCGTCCGACCAGCTCCTACAATATTGGCCCATACCTCAAAAAAAATTTCAATACACTTGTAACAATTGATAAAATAGTATATTTTCGTTTGCTATAAAATATTCAGCTCGACGTTTCTCTCAAGCACAAAAAAACAAATAAAGCAACAACTTATATAATTAAGCTTGTCCGTAAGATTTCCCAATCGAGTAAGGAAATTTTCCGAATTTCCTAAGAGAAATTGTTCTGTCAATTTGAGTGACATCTTTAAAATTAAACCCTTTACCCATAAAATCCTTCGTTTAATCTGCGTTTGAAGGAAGAAGTTATTCAAGTTCGGGCTTAATGAATGAATTTTATTAATTCGTTCACTTTCGAGTTTCACCGAACACGTGCTGACACCGTTTAGTTAATTAAAAAGGAATTCATCTAATTTTATTAAAAAAAATTACAGAAAATACGATTTTTAACCTAAATTATAAAAAAATCAAGTTTTAATTAATGATTTGAAAGTGAAAATCAATCAAAATTTAAAAAAGTCGATATAATAATAAAGTAGCTGTAAATATTTTTGTTCTGTATTTTTTTTTATTAATTATGCAGGTTTTTAACGAGTTTTTAAACCAAGTTACAAGAATTTAAGCTCATAATTATTGTAATCTCCCTAAAACCCAAGTAAAATTTAGCGATTTTATTCAGACAAAACTTATAAGTAATCTCAATAGGATTTTTCGAAAGTGCCAATACAAAGCGGATCCATTTATTAATAATAAAATCAATATATAATTAAAACGTGCTAAAGAAGTAATAAAACTTATTAATTATTGACCGAAATAAACACTCGATGGACATCGAATACAATTAGATGTTTATATTAATTAAAAAATGTTTCGTCCTTTAAGGACTCATCAGTGGCAATGTTCCCAAATGTATATAATTAAAATTTCACCTCGAAACACAATAGTGCAATATTGAGTAAAAAGAATGTAAAAGGATGGTAGACAGTTAACGCCATTTACCAATAGGACACCGTGTCACTTATGACTTAGAGAAATGATTCCGTCCGTGTAATAAGCGCCAATACTAACTGGAGCCGACAGAAGGTTCATAAGCCATTATATCAAAAATTGTACAGACACCGTTTCAGGACTTTGGTCCTTTGGCTATCGAGCGAACACATTTTTGGCTTAGAAAGATGAATGGCTTATACGATCTGATTCTGTTCAAATTCAATAGGGTTCTTGCATGGAAAAAATAAATAGTGAAGTGAAAACCAGAACTCGGTCGGGGTTTTCGTTCAACATAGGGAAAGTTATATTTCAAATAACTTAATATATTTGTGAATTGTTAGTATTATTTTTTCATTAGTTATTAAATATTATTATGGGTTGATAAAAGATATAAATAAATCGATAAAATATAATGAATCAATAAAATAAACAAAAGCAATTTATAATATCTTATATTTAGCCATTTCTCTGATATTTTTTATCAAAAATTCTGATTTTACTACCAAATTATTTTATTTCAGACTTTAATCAAGACGGCAAAAACGACAATATAACTTTTATGGTAAAGAGGATTAAAGTGCATACTTTAGACGCCTTGAAAGATCCCCTGTACAGGTTTCCAAACAACTACGGAGTAGAAAAGTTTCTAGAACTTTTTTCCGGTAAGTGCTTTTTTGTTTTTAGAAGTAAAAGGGTAAACGAGTTTTTACTTCCAATTATTGACGTTTTGTTTGTAAAATAATGATCGTTTAATGATTCTTAATGAGGTTTAAAAATAAGAATATTATTATTGAATTGAAGTAAAAAAATTAAAAATGGATTGAGTTCCTATTATTGATTTTTTATAAAAATAATTTTATTATTTCCACTATTTTCTACAACATAATTTTTTATCACATAAAATTTCGATCTCTAAAATAATTAAACTTAATATAACCATTCCAAAATACCAAATAAGAACACCGCTGATATGATTCATGGTTACTTCGTACCATTTCTGCTTGTAATCCAGTTCTATGTTTGCCTTTTGTCTATGACTTTTTTCGAGGCGTTTTAAAACTCCGGAACTTTTAATTTTTATAAACCTAAAAGAACAAAAAACCGTATTACATTCAGATATTTTCCAATAAAAAATTACTTTTTCTATTATCGTGCAAAAAGTTACTATTTTTTTGCAATATCTACTGTACCTATTGTAATTTTTTGCACTAATGCAAAAAATACGCACAAAATTCAAAAAATTACTGGAAATATATTAAAATTAATATTCGGTCAAAAAAAATAGTTTTATGAAAATAACGTTAATAATATTTATTGTATTATGAATAACATTTTAGAAAGATAAAAAATTTATTTCTGTCGTAGAAAAAATATTGTATGCAATATGTTCAACGAGTGTATATTTGTTGCACTCATCATAATTGCAGCTCTCGACTTTATTATTTTATTATTTCCCTACAATTTTTAATATATTTTACAAATTTTTTACAAATTTCTACAAACTCTAAATTATTTTTGTATTTTCGACTAATTTTTTAACATTTATTTGAAATTTTTGAAATATTTTCAATTAATCGAAAAATTTTGCTTTATATTAGACATTTTTGAATATTCTGACATTTTTAATTTTTGAAATTTTAGAAATTTTCGAAAAAAAAATACGAAATTTCAAATATATCGAAATTTTGGATATATTTCTGAAATTGTAGAATGATTTTTTAATGCTTTTTGAAACGGTTAAATGTATCTAATAATTTAATGTTTTTTTGAAATTTTCGATATATTTAGGAAATTTTTGAATATTATGATAATTTTACTTTTTGACATTTTTGATATATTTCTGAAATTTTAGAATATTTTTTTAAAGTTTTTTGAAACTTTGACATTTTTGAAACGGTTAAAATTCTTGAAATATTTTTAATGAGTCCAATAATTTGATATTTTTTGAAATTTTCGAACAAATGCAAAATTTCAAATTTCTCGAAATTTTTGATATATTTCTGAAATTTTAGAATAATTTTTTAATGTTTTTTGAAACTTGGACATTTTTGAACTATTTTTAATGAATCGAATAATTTGATGTTTTTTGTAATTTTAGATATATTTTAATTTAGAATATTTTGGCATCTTTACTTTGTGAAATTGTCGAAAAAAATTGCAAAATTTAAATTTTTCGAAATTTTTCAACGTTTATTTGAAATTTTTGAAATATTTTCAATTAATCGAAAAATTTTGCTTTATATTAGACATTTTTGAATATTCTGACATTTTTAATTTTTGAAATTTTAGAAATTTTCGAAAAAAAAATACGAAATTTCAAATATATCGAAATTTTGGATATATTTCTGAAATTGTAGAATGATTTTTTAATGCTTTTTGAAACGGTTAAATGTATAGAATAATTTGATGTTTTTTGAAATTTTCGATATATTTAGGAAATTTTTGAATATTATGATATTTTTACTTTTTGACATTTTTGATATATTTCTGAAATTTTAGAATATTTTTTTAATGTTTTTTGAAACTTTGACATTTTTGAAACGGTTAAAATTCTTGAAATATTTTTAATGAGTCCAATAATTTGATATTTTTTGAAATTTTCGAACAAATGCAAAATTTCAAATTTCTCGAAGTTTTTGATATATTTCTGAAATTTTAGAATAATTTTTTAATGTTTTTTGAAACTTGGACATTTTTGAACTATTTTTAATGAATCGAATAATTTGATGTTTTTTGTAATTTTAGATATATTTTAATTTAGAATATTTTGGCATCTTTACTTTGTGAAATTGTCGAAAACAATTGCAAAATTTAACTTTTTCGAAATTTTTCAACGTTTATTTGAAATTTTTGAAATATTTTCAATTAATCGAAAAATTTTGCTTTATATTAGACATTTTTGAATATTCTGACATTTTTAATTTTTGAAATTATAGAAATTTTCGAAAAAAAAATACGAAATTTCAAATATATCGAAATTTTGGATATATTTCTGAAATTGTAGAATGATTTTTTAATGCTTTTTGAAACGGTTAAATGTATAGAATAATTTGATGTTTTTTGAAATTTTCGATATATTTAGGAAATTTTTGAATATTATGATATTTTTACTTTTTGACATTTTTGATATATTTCTGAAATTTTAGAATATTTTTTTAATGTTTTTTGAAACTTTGACATTTTTGAAACGGTTAAAATTCTTGAAATATTTTTAATGAGTCCAATAATTTGATATTTTTTGAAATTTTCGAACAAATGCAAAATTTCAAATTTCTCGAAATTTTTGATATATTTCTGAAATTTTCGAATAATTTTTTAATAGTTTTTGAAACTTATACATTTTTGAACTATTTTTAATGAATCGAATAATTTGATGTTTTTTGAAATTTTCGATATATTTTAATTTTGAATATTTTGGCATCTTTACTTTGTGAAATTGTTGAAAAAAATTGCCGAAATTTTTGATATATTTTTGAAATTATCGAAATTTTCGAGACATTTTTATTTATTTTATTTTTTTTTAATTTTGGAATATTTTGATAAATTTTCAAAATTATTGAATTTCTTAAAATTTAGTTTTGTTATTAAATTTTTGAATATTATCAAGTTTAGTAATGTTTTATTTAAATTGACTCAAAATTCAACTCAAGACAAAATATTTTAATGTATTTTTCAATATGTTTGTCCCTAGATACAGCGCTGCAAAATTTTGCCCGCAGTTAAAGGGTTAATTAATATAATATGTTGAAAGATAAAAAAACATCGTGATATACACAAAGATAAGAAAAGTTTGGTGAAAATCGTAATAAAATTTATTAAACAATTATGAACGTAAATAATTATTAAACAGTACTTACGTTGTATTAATTTCATTAAAACAAGGCAAATGTTTGGCAATAAGAAACAAATTTCCTCTTACATGGAATTTACGATTTAACTTAACAACGTCGCAAGTTAAAGCTGTTCGTTTTAAAAATGCGGACATTATGAAATTATTTTCAAAAACGACGACTCCATCCTTGCAAATAATTTTTTTAATGTTTTGCTGGTCTATTAAGTTCAGACAATTTTCGTTGTTTAGGGACCTTTTCCATTTGGGCCGAACGTTTCCATTTTCGTCCTGTAATTAAGAAAATTATAAGCAAAAGTGTTTCTGTACCCAATTTTACGTACTCTTTTAATTAAACAGAGGTATGGGTTTACGAAATTATAAAATGTGTGTATAAATTAACTTAAGTTGTTCTAAACTTATGTTTCTTGTACGTTAGAGGGCTCTACGAGGCGTGTCGTTTAAATTTTAGTTATACAGAATACTGTCATAATTTATAGATCCGAAAATCTTTCACTAATGTTCACTAGATCGTGTGCTCAAAGAATAATTTTCGTTATGCGGCATTGCCATGTTTCATATGATTTTTTTGTTAAACTTTGAGAATAAACCTTAACCTTCCATACAAACTCCTTTATTGTATTTTACACTTATATTATTAATAATAAATTAAATAGACAGGTTCGACATTTGTCTTATTTTTTTATTTTATCTTAAATCGAGAGATTTTGTTATTTACAAACGATTAAAAAAAATTTGAGCGCAAAATATTAATATTTACGTCCGTTGTAAGCATTTTAAAATCAAGGGTAGGCGAGAGGCTGGAAAACGTACCTGTGCGCAAGACTAGACCGTGTGACGTCAGTAGTCATGAAAGCTTCGCCCCTGGCCCGCTGCTGCGCTGTATTTACACACAAGTATCGTGAATACAGCGCAGCAGCGGGCCTGGAGCGAAGCGTTTATGGCTACTGACGTCACACGGTCTAGTCTCGTGCACAGGTACGTTTTCCAGCCTTTCGCCGATCCTTGATTTTAAAATTCTTACAGCGGAAGTAAATGTTAATATTTTGCGCTAAAATTTTTTTGATGGTTTTTAAATAACAAAATCTCTTGATTTCAGTTAAAAAAATGTTGAACCTGTCTATTATGGTAATAATTTATTTGTAAAAGTTTTTGAAAGCTCTAGAGCCCTTAGGCCTGCCTATGATAAAATATTTGGGCTTTTATATACTTAGGCATACTGATGTAATAATAGTTTGTCTCTGTAACCCTCATACCTTTATATATTTGTCCCATTTACCCCTTAAGGCTGCCTATGTAAAATATTTGGGCTCTTTAGCTTGCCCATGTAAACATATGTAGTACCTTTTACCACTTCTGTTCATGTAAAAATATTTGTTCCGGTAACCACTTACTCCTGCCTATTTGGTAAAATTTGACCCAGTTTTTTTATATAAAAATATTTGGGATCCTTACTCCTTAAGCCTGCCTTTTCAATAAAATATTTGGTCCCTTTACATTTTTGATCCTAATCACTATTCTTAGTTTTCAAATTCAGAAAAAAATATTGAAATAAATTTTTTAAATATTTTTACTTTCATCGGTGCATTTAAAGTGTTAATTGGTATGGCCCAAAATTTCAACTTCATTTTGATTAATTTTTATATATCGAACCGGCAACATCGAACAGTCCGTTGACTAACCATTAGTGGCATTTATGTTTACGTAGCTGAAGTGTTTTAAAATGTTCCTGTATCTCAGCTAGAGAGCACTCCGCAGACAAAGTAATCGCCTGCTCTTCTAGGTGCAGGTGAAAAATTATAGTAATGTTTTTAGCTTTTTCCTACTGGATTCCATTCCAATGTGTGATTCTTTCAAAAACACGTGTGTAACACACTTCAAAACAAAGCTTATAAAACTATAATAAAAAAAACAAATAAATTGACCTCAAGTAAATCATAACATTTCGTATCAATCACTAAGGATAAGTGTAAGCACAGGCCATAACTTTACACTTCAGGCATCACAAACGAGTGAGTTGTTTACACCGCCCGGAAGTTGGCACCCCAATTGCCGGAACCCTTTGATTTTTTCGGAGTTCTGGACTCATCTCGAAGAGTTCTAGAGTTCCCGAGGGGGTGCAGTTCTGCAATTTTTTTGCGGAATTTTTAAAAAACAAAATTTGGGGTGCCAACTTCATGCCGCACCTCTTTTGTGAAAAAAAGAGTTCTCGGTAGGTTTTGCAAAGGGTTCTGGGAATACAAAAAAAAAAATTTGGGGTGCTAACTTCATGCCGCACCTTTTTTTATTTACTGGGTAGTTTTAGTCACTTAGGGCTGGTTTTAAATACAGCACTCCTGAGTTCTGACTCGAAAAAATACTGAAAATTATGAAAATGGATATTTTCAAGGGGTGCTACAAAGTTCCAATTTTTGTCGCAAATTTTTCGCCGGAATATTCAATTTCTTATTTACTGGGCTGTTTTGGTCACTTAGGGCTGGTTTTAAATACAGCTCCCCTAATTTCTGACTCGAAAAATACTGAAAATTATGAAAATCGATATTTTCAAGGGGTGCTACAAAGTTCCGATTTTTGTCGCATATTTTTCGCCACAATATTCAATTTTTTATTTACTGGTCAGTTTTGGTCTCTTAAGGAAAAAAATCGGAACTTTGCAGCACCACTTGAAAATGTCCATTTTCATAATTTTCAGTAATTTTTCGTGTCAGAACTCAGGGGTGCTGTATTTAAAACCAGCCCTAAGTGACTTAAACTAGCCAGTAAATAAAAAATGGTGCGGCATGATGTTGGCACCCCAAAATTTATTTTTTTTTTGTAATTTCCAAAAATTCCCGGAACTCTTTGAAGAACCTACCGAGAACTCTGGAACTCTTTATTTCTGAGATATCTATTCACCCAGAACTTTTTTTCTCACAAAAGAGGTGCGGCATGAAGTTAGCACCCTAAAATTTGTTTTTTTAAAAATTCCGCAAAAAAATTATTGCAGAACTCTATCTGCACTCTCTCGAAATTTCTAGAACTCCTCGAGAACTCCCTGAGATATCTATTCACCCAGAACTTTTTTTCTCACAAAAGAGGTGCGGCATGAAGTTAGCACCCCAAAATTTGTTTTTTAAAAATTCCGCAAAAAAAATTATTGCAGAACTCTATCTGCACTCTCTCGAAATTTCTAGAACTCCTCGAGAACTCCCTGAGATATCTATTCACCCAGAACTTTTTTTCTCACAAAAGAGGTGCGGCATGAAGTTAGCACCCCAAAATTTGTTTTTTAAAAATTTCGCAAAAAAAATTATTGCAGAACTCTATCTGCACTCCCTCGAAATTTCTAGAACTCCTCGAGAACTCCGAAAAAATCAAAGGGTTCCGGCAATTGGGGTGCCAACGTCCGGGCGGTGTTGTTTGCAGGTTAGGTGCGCACTGTGCAGTGTTGCCAATCTGCGGATAATTACACGATTTTCGGGTATTTTTCTGCTTTGTGGGTAAAACTCGGGTATTTCTGATGTCAATTATTCACTGAATTGTGGGTTAGGCCACTTCCACCAAACCTAAAAAATACCGCTACAACTATCCTATTTCAAAAAAAATGCATAAAATAGTAATTGGTTTGCATTGAATACACTTGGCAACACTTCCACATAATTCACGTCAGATGTCAAGGTTCAATGTGAGTGGAGCGTTTGCTCGCCCCTCCACTGCGGCCAACAGAGGCCTATTGTGGCTCACCCCTATGGGCTATAATTCACCATACAATCCACACCTTCTTACGAAGTCTATGGTTGATTTAGGTGAAGCTTCCTTGAAGTCGGTAGGCTCCAGCTGTACAAAACCAAACGTACGAAGCCTATTCATTTCCAGACCAGGGCAGGAGCATAAAATATGCTCCGCCGTTTCGTCTTCCACACTGCAGAAGCGACAGTCCGATGTTTGACTCAGACCTAGCTTCTTCAGATGGTACTGCAGACGACAGTGCCCTGTCAGCAGTCCGATTTGGATGCGTAGATCACTTCTACTTCATTCTAGGATCTGCGATAGGGTGCTACCTGAGGGTTTGACTATAAACGCCTTAGAGTGAGCTAACCCAGGCATATCTTTCCAGTGCTGGAGAGTTTTCCTCTCGGCCCATTTCCAGATAGTGTCTTTAGCACTGCTTTTGGCTATGCCAAAGAATGGTTCCGGTCCAATGAACTCGGATTCTGCACCTCTTTTCGCAAGGGTGTCGGCTTTCTCATTGCCCTCCACCCCTTCATGCCCAGGTACCCAGAGTACCCAGAGATGTCAAAGTCAAATAGTAAAATATAAAATAGCCCTGGGCTTGATGAGGGCTCAAAAAGAAAAAAGAAGATGATTATTTATTCTCAATTTAAGCTCTTGTTTATGTTGCAATTTGTGTTGTAATCTGTTGTATATGTTATAACTAACTGACAAACACTTCAAATTGTAAGTTTGTAAATTGCGCTTATGTTTAGGCAAATTTGTCGGTATTTTGGTGATTTGTCGTTGGCAACACTGGCATTGTGTCACTACGTGGTGTTTGTAGGAGAGGCGAGTACGAGGTTTGGTGGCACGACCTTGGAGGAGTGTGCGTGCACATCGCTCCACAAACCACCTATTTTTAGGGATCTAGGGCAATTTCCCTGAAACAATTTCCCGAAAGACAATTCCCCGAATACAATTGCCCGAATAGACAATTTCCCGAAAGACAATTGACCGAAAGAATCATTTCCCGAATGGACAATTGACCGAATAACAATTGCCCTAAAAGACAGTTGACCGAAAATATAATTAAATTATTAATATTTTAAATGCGGTTTTAAATTTGATTTTTCTACTTGCCTTGCATCTTCTATATGGTTATGTACTCTACTTCTTTTATTATTTCATCTCCTGAGCTTATAACACGCGATCTACACTTGGATTTCTTGTAGCCATCACATTTCCAATATATGTTTTGGTCTTCTTTATCTTTCTGGTACAAATAACCGTCGATCAGTAATTTTTTCTTTCCTTTTTCACTAAGTACAAACTAGAAAGCTATTTTACGTTTACTCTTACTCAGATTTTGAAAACTAATTTAACAAAAATATTTGTACGGTATTTATAGGAAACCAAACCGTAACAGAGGGTAGTCCTACATTTAAAAACTAATTAAGATTAAGAAGAAAAAGTATTTAAATATTTCTTATGAATACCTTTAATAGATGCTTGTAATGTCATTTTACTTGACTACCTACTAACTCGGGATTAAGATTAAGATAAAAAGTATACTTTTTCTTCTTAATCTTAATCCCTAATAGGTGGGTATTCAAATCAATATTTTTTAATCATATTGGTTGTTTCTACCCTTACTTTGTGGAATCTGCTCATCTTAAATAAAATAAGTTTTAAGATAAATATTTTTCTTAATATAGTGGAATTTTAAATTTTATTTTAGAATTTTATTTTATTCAATATTTTTTAAACTACTGAAATTCATTGAGTAAAAATTTTTATTTTTAAAAATAATAAATTTAGTTCAATAATTAATTTTGTATTCAGTCTATTTATAAATGTATATAAACCCCCATAAAAATTCCTATGTTGAGTATAAGAATATGAATATAAAGAATATGGTCTCTCGGATTTAAAATATTATTACTATTTTCGGTCAATTGTCTTTTCGGGCAATTGTTATTCGGGCAATTGTCCATTCGGGAAATGATTCTTTCGGTCAATTGTATTTCGGGCAATTGTCTTCGGGAAATTGTTTTCGGGCACCCATTCTTTAGACACTTCACGCAAATGACTCAAGGTCAATTTACTATTCTAGTTTCGGTACAAAACCCTAGATGACTCTGCCTGCCAAAATTTTGGAAATGGAAATAAAGTTGGCTACGTTGATTAAACTGACGACTAATTTAAGTTGGTGTTGTTGTTATGTTTTGTTATTGTTATATGCGGGTGGCGGGGGTGATGATTCATTTTCAATTGTTTTATTGTTTTCATGTAGTATTTGTAATGTAATTTGTCTAAATTTTTTGGTGAAGTGAACAATGCCTTTTAAAAAATGTTGTGTTTTACATTGAAAATCCGCTTAAAAATATTTAAATTTATAATTTTTTCAGAAACTTGATTTTAAAATCCCGTATTTTTGTAATAAAATGTATGGAACTTTAACGTATTTTACGTAAAAAAGATAAATTTGAATTTTTTTAAGACGTGATATTCTTTCGAGATACTGGTATATATTACCCTAAAATATATTTTAAATTTGGCGCAAATAATAATTTTAAATTTTCTGCTATTTAATGACAAGTGGCAAGTTAGTACTTTCGGTACAAAGCCCCAGATGGCGCCAATTTGGTCTGTAAAATTAACATTATCGTGAACCATCTAGTTTAACTGATCTGTGTATCGTTCACTAACTTCAACCACAGCCACCTCACACACATACACGCTAAATGACCCCGAGCCAAGGGGATATTGTACCTAATCAGCACTTGATCCCCAAGTACCCTGCCATGCCACCCCCAGGTTCTCCTCCCGACATGCCCGCTATTGTGAGCATATCGTGAGGTCGCTTTTAAGAGCCTAAGTCCCCTGGTCGTCATTATCATCGCGTGGTCTCATTTGAGCCGTATTCCACCCCATTGGGCATTGGTGGATGCCTAGCTAGTCATCTGCTTCTTTTTAGGGACGGTTGAAGCCTTAATCACAGCCACAGTCACCTCTAAACATTGTATGTAGAAGAGGTTATGCTTCAAGACATTTTGTAATTCTAGATCACATCAAAACCTAAATACTCACTATAAAATATTGACCATAGATGTAGCTGTTAGTTCTAACACATATCGATATCCCTTCTTTTTTTCTGACGTCGTTTAACCTGTTGATAGGTAGAGTTAGATCGAAAATTGTCATTCTGGAATAAAGCACTGCGGATAAAGCTGAATAAAGTAAAAGTCCCAACAATGCTGAAAGATACACTTGCGTTCGAGCTGAATAACTGTGAAATTTCAAGTCGTAACCTGCAAGAAATCATAAGTTGTTATTTTTATTATTATACATTTAAAAATGCCCTTTCTTAAAACAAAGAATTTACTTGTTTTATTATTTTTCTAAAACGACTCTAGGTCTATTTTCAGTAAATTTAATTCTGGCTCTGAGAAAGTTTCTCGTCGTAACATCTTCGTTAATAAACGTTATCAAGTAACATGAGTGTTTTGAAATTATACCGTTATTAAAACTTTAGGTGCAAGTCTTAATGATATACGACAAGTTCCACCGAGAAAATTAGTTTTCTCTTGTTTCCAAGTTTATTTATTATACAAGGTTGCGTTCTAAAAAAATTATGAGTTTCTAAATAACATTTACTTTTAATTCATATACATGTACAGGATGTTTTTGAATTTAATGCAAAAATATTATTTTGAAAAATTACATTTATGTGTTAAATCAGATGTACGCCACTGAAGTTGATATAGGTCATGTTAAATTAGATACAAGACGTCATCCGCAGTGTTGGCAATCATAAATATAATTTATTGTAGAATATTTTTACGATTTTAAAAGAATTTTTTAAGGATTTTTAAAGATTTTTTGAAGAATTTTGTTAAGAATTTCCCACGATTGTTTCTGGTTTTTTAAGGATTTCGCATTCTTGAGTTTTTTTAAGGAAGTTCTGTGGATTTAAAGTATTTTTCATGTATTTTTTAATGATTTTTTAAAGACTATAAGGATTTTTGTATTACAGCAAGTTTTTTAACAATTTTTTACGAATTTTTCCCACGATTTCTTTTAAGGATTTTTCATTTTTTACTTATTTTCGGGTATTTTTTTAATGATTTTTAAGGACTTTTTAAGGATTTTTGCAGGTTTATTATCATTGAAAGTTTTTTAACACATTTTCAACAATTTTTCAAGAATTTTTTAATGAATTTTGTTAATAATTTTCCACCATTGTTCTGGATTAAGAAGTTGTCATTCTTAAGTTTTTACGGGAAGTTCTGTTGATTTTAAGTATTTTTCAGGTATTTTTTAATGATTTTTAAGAACTTTAAAGGATTTTTGAAGGTTTAGTGTTACTTAGTTTTTTAATAATTTTTTACGAACTTTTCCTACGACTGTTTGAGGATTTTAAAAAAGTCATGGTTTCTTTTCAGGATTTGTCATTTTTGATTTTTTTTCAAGGATGTTTTATGGATTTTTAGTCTTTTTAATTATTTTCGGGTATTTTTTTAATGATTTTTAAGGACTTTTTAAGGATTTATGCAGGTTTATTAATATTGCAAGTTTTTTAACACTTTTTCACGAATTTTTCAAGATTTCTTAAAGAATTTTCCACCATTGTTCTGGATTTAAAAAAAAATCAAGGATTTTTTAAGAATTTGTCATTCTTAAGTTTTTCAGATAAGTTCTGTATATTTTAAAGTATTTTTCAGGTTTTTTTAATGATTTTTAAGGACTTCATAAGGATGTTTGAAGGTTTAGTATTATTGCAAGCTTTTTAACAATTTTTTACGAACTTTTCAAGAATTATTCGAGGATTTTTACCAGAATTTTTAAAGATTTTTTAACGAATTTTGTTAAGAATTTCCTACGATTGTTCCTGGAGTTAAAAAAAAAAAGGTTTTTTACGGATTTTTCATTCTTGAGTTTTTTAAAGAAGTTTTGTGGATTTTTAGGGTTTTTAAGTATTTTTCAGCCAATTTTTAATGATTTTTAAGGACTTTATAAGGATCTTTGTGAGATTTTTTAACAATTTTTACGAATTATTCGAGAATTATTCAAGGACGTTTACAAGGATTTTTAATGATCTTTTTAAAGAATTTCGTTAAGACTTTCCTCCGATTGTTCCTAGAGTTTAAAAAAAATATGGTTTTTTTAAGGATTTTTCATTCTTGACTTTTTAAAAGAATTTTTCTAGGATTTTCACAAGAATTTTCATTTTTTAACGAATTTTGTTACGAATTTCCCACGATTGTTCCCGGATTTGTTGAGGATTTGGCATTCTTGAGTTTTTCAAGGAAATTGTGTTGATTTTAAAGTATTTTTCAGGTATTTTTTAATGATTTTTAAGGACTTTATAAGGATTTTTAAAACTTTAGTATTACTGCAAGTTTTTTAACAATTTTTTTACGAACTTTTCCCCCACGATTGTTTCAGGATTTTTAAAAAAAGGCAAGGTTTTTTTAAGGATTTGTCATTTTTGAATTTTTTCAAGGAAGTTTCGTGGATTTTTAGTCTTTTTAATTATTTTCGGGTATTTTTTAATGATTATTAAGGATTTTTTAAGGAATTTTGAAGGTTTATTTTTCACGAATTTTTTTAAAGAATTTTGTTAAGAATTTTCCACCATTGTTCTGGATTTAAAAAAAAATCAAGGATGATTTTTTAAGAAATTGTCATTTTACTTTCCCGACCTACCTCCTAGAAGGTAAAGTATTGTGAAAAAGCTAAAAAAAAATTTCGAGATAAAAACGGAAATATCCATGTTCGGGTGCCCTGAGACGACTAAGACCATTTCCAGATGGAAGTCTGTCTGTCTGTGTGTGTATATGTGTGTGTGTGTATTCTTCCACGATAGATGCCACGCGTTTAATCCGATTGAGCTGAAATTTGGTGTAGAGGTTTGGGTTACCCGTCGGAAGAACTGATTAGTTTTTGTACATCTGTCAAACGGAAGTATCACTATCAAAAAATGACAGATACAATATGTCACGGAATTGAACATGCAATATGTCATTTGAAAGCCCTTGAAAAACTCTATTCCGAACAGTCAAAATTATTTCTCCAACTGTCACCTGTCAAAAATAAAAAAATGTTAAAATTTGAAACTTTAGCATTAAATATCTGAAAAATTATTAATCCGATTGGGCTGAAATTTTGTACAAGGGTTTGGGTTACCCGTCGGAAGAACTCATTATTTTTTGTATGACATGTATCAAACGGAAGTGTCATTATCAAAAAACGACAGATGCAATATGTCACGGAATTCGACTTGCAATATGTCATTTGAAAGCCTTTGAAAAACTCTATTCAGAACAGTCAAAATTATTGCTCCAACTGTCACCTGTCAAAAATGAAAAAAATTCAAAAGTTAAAACTTTAACATTAAATATCTGAAAAAATATTCGTGGATACTCGTCGGGTAAGTCTTGGTGCGACACAACCGATTTTTTAAGTTTTTCAAAGAAGTTCTGTGTATTTTTCAGTTATTTTTTAATGATTTTTAAGAACTTTAAAAGGATTTTTGAAGGTTTAGTATTACTTAGTTTTTTAACATTTTTTACGAACTGTTCTGACGACTGTTTCAGGATTTTAAAAAATTCAAGGCTTTTTTAAAACATTTTTGATTTTTTTCAAAGAAATTTTTGTAGATTTTAAAGTATTTTTCAGTTATTTTTTAATGTTTTTTTAAGATTAATATTACCTAGTTTTTTATCAATTTTTTACGAACTTTTTCCATGATTGTTTCAGGATTTTCAAAAAAAGTCAAGGATTTTTTAAGGATTTGTCATTTTTGATTTTTTTTTTCAAGGAAGTTTTGTGGATTTTTAGTCTCTTTAATTATTTTTAGGTATTTTTTAATTAATTTTAAGGACTTTTTTAGGATTTTTGCAGGTTTATTAATAATGCAAATCATGAATTTTTTAAGAATTTGCCATTCTTAAGTTTTTCAAGGAAGTTCTGTCGATTTTACAGTATTTTTCAGTTATTTTTTAATGATTTTTAAGAACTTTATAAGGATTTTTGAAGGTTATAATTACCTAGTTTTTTATCAATTTTTTACGAACTTTTCCCATGATTGTTTCAGGATTTTCAAAAAAAGTCAAGGATTTTTTAAGGATTTGTCATTTTTGATTTTTTTTCAAATAAGTTTTGTGGATTTTTAGTCTCTTTAATTATTTTTGGGTGTTTTTTAATTAATTTTAAGGACTTTTTAAGGATTTTTGCAGGTTTATTAATATTGCAAATCATAAATTTTTTAAGAATTTGCCATTCTTAAGTTTTTCAAGGACGTTCTGTCGATTTTAAAGAATTTTTTAGTTATTTTTTAATGATTTTTAAGGACTTTATAAGGATTTTTGAAGGTTTCGTGTTATTGTAAGTTTTTTTAACAATTTTTATGAAACTTTTCAAGAAATATTCAAGGACGTTTACAAGGATTTTTAATGATCTTTTAAAGAATTTTATTAAGAATTTCCTCCAATTGTTCCTGGAGTTTAGAAAAAACATGATTTTTTTAAGGATTCGTCATGCTTGAGTTTTTCAAGGATTTTTTGTGGATTTTTGGGGTTTTTAAGTATTTTTCAGGTATTTTTTATTGATTTTTAAGAACTTTACAAGGATCTTTGTAGGTTTAGTATTATTGAAGTTTTTTAACAATTTTTACGAACTTTTTAAGAATTATCAAGGATTTTTAAAGAATTTTGTTAAAAATTTCCTACGATTCTTCCTAAAGTTAAAAAAAAGGATCTTTTAAGGATTTGTCATTCTTGAGTTTTTTAAGTAAGTTTTGTGGATTTTTACTGTTTTTAAGAATTTTTCAGCCAATTTTTAATGACTTTTAAGGACTTTATAAGGATCTTTGAAGGTTTAGTATTATTGCAAGTTTTTTAACAATTCTTACGAACTTTTCAAGAATTATCAAGGATTATTACAAGAATTTGTAAAGATTTTTTACGGATTTTTCGTTCTTGAGTTTTTTTAAAGAAGTTTTGTGGATTTTTAGGGTTTTTAAGTATTTTTCAGCCAATTTTTAATGATTTTTAAAGACTTTATAAGGATCTTTGTAAGATTTTTTAACAATTTTTACGAACTATTTGAGAATTATTCAAGGATGTTTACAAGGATTTTTAATGATCTTTTTAAAGAATTTCGTTAAGATTTTCCTCCGATTGTTCCTAGAGTTAAAAAAAATATGGTTTTTTTTTTAAGGATTGATCATTCTTGACTTTTTAAAAGAATTTTGCAAGGATTTTCACAAGAATTTTCATTTTTTAAAGAATTTTGTTACGAATTTCCCACGATTGTTCCTGGATATGTTGAGGATTTGGCATTCTTGAGTTTTTCAAGGAAATTGTGTTGATTTTAAAGTATTTTTCAGGTTTTTTTAATGATTTTTCAGGTCTTAAAGATTTTTAAAAAAGTTTTTTAACAAGTTATTACCAACTTTTCAAAATTTATCAAGGATTTTTACAAGAATTTTTAAAGATTTTTTAAAGAATTTTGTTTAGAATTTCCGACGATTGTTCCTGGAGTTTAAAAAAACCAAGATTTTTTTAAGGATTCGTCATTCTTGAATTTTTCAAGGATTTTTGTCGATTTTTAGGGTTTTTAAGTATTTTTCAGACACTTTTTAATAATTTTTAAGGACTTTATACGGGTCTTTGGAGGTTTAGTATTATTGCAAGTTCTTTAACAATTTTTTACTTATTTTTCAAGAATTATTCAAGAATTTTTAATGATTATTTAAAGAATTTTGTTAAAAATTTCCTACGATTGTTCCTGAAGTAAAAAAAAAGGATCTTTTAAGGATTTGTCACTCTTCAGTTTTTTAAGTAAGTTTTGTGGATTTTTAGGGTTTTTAAGAATTTTTCAGCCATTTTTTAATGATTTTTAAGGACTTTATAAGGATCTTTGAAGGTTTAGTATTATTGCAAGTTTTTTAACAATTTTTTACGAACTTTTCAACAATTATTAAAGGATAATTTTTAAAGATTTTTTAAAGAATTTTGTTAATAATTTCGTACGATTGTTCCTGGAGTTTAAAAAAATAAGGATTTGACACTCTTGAGTTTTTTAAAGGAAGTTTTATGGTTTTTTAGGGTTTTTAAGTATTTTTCTCAGCCAATTTTTAATGATTTTTAAGGACTTTATAAGGATCTTTGTAAGATTTTTTAACAATTTTTACGAACTATTCGAGAATTATTCAAGGACATTTACAAGGATTTTTAATGATCTTTTTAAAGAATTTCGTTTAGACTTTCCTCCGATTGTTCCTAGAGTTTAAAAAGAAAATATTGATTTTTTAAGGATTGGTCATTCTTGAGTTTTTGAAAGAAGTTTTTTTGGATTTTTAGGGTTTTTAAGTATTTTTCAAGAAGTTTTTAATGACTTTAAGGACTTTATGAGAATCTTTGAAGGTTTAGTATTATTGCAAGATTTTTACGAACTTTTCATGAATTATTCAAGGATTTTTACAAGATTTTTTAAAGAATTTTCTTAAGAATGTCCTACGATTACTCCTGGAGTTAAAAAAAAACAAGGATTTTTCAAAGATTTGTAAATCTTGAGTTTTTAAGGAAGTTTTGTGGATTTTTAGGGTTTTTAAGTATTTTTGAGGTACTTTTTAATGATTTTTAAGGACTCTATAAGGATTTTGCAAGTTTTTTAACAATTTTTTACTAGGTTTTGAGAGAATTTATTTTAGGGTTCAAGGGTTTTTTTTTATAGTTTTCAGGGATTTTGCAAGGATTAGTAAACTACTAAATGATGTTTTATTAATTTTTTCATAAATTTTGAATTTTTTACATTTCTTTAACGATTTTCAAGGAACTTTAACACTTTGCAAGGATTTTTTAAGGGTATTATCCCAAGTCATTTTTTACAAGTTTTTTCAAGAATTATTAAATAATAATTTAGCGATTTTTCAATAATTTTTTTTAAGAATTATTAACGGGTTTTTCAACAGATTTTTCATTGATTTTGTAAACTTATTTATTAAGGATTTTCATGAACCTTACCAATAATTTTCTCATAATTGTTCCAGGATTTTCAAAAAAAATTGTCAACGATTTTGGTAGGACTTTTTTAAATATTTTTTAACAATTTTTCATTCATGATTTTTTCAATGAAGTTCTGTAGATTTTACAAAGATTTTTGAACAAATTTTAACTTTCAAAGAATCTTAAATTTTTTTAAAGGGAATTTCAAAGAAGTCCTTTACAGGGATTTTTTTTGACTTAACAAGGATTTTTTTTGACTTTACAAGGATTCTTCTTCGCAAATTCAACAAAGCGGCCATTGTGTACTCTGTTTCATTGTCTGACATTACTAGTTTAACAAAAATTCCTGTCTGTGTGTAAAAAAAAAATTGATAAATTGTAGCAAAACAGTTGGCAACTTCTTTATCTTTATGAACAGACCTTTCGAAATTAAGAAAATTCATCGTTAAAAATCATAAAATATCTGCAAACTCTTAACAATATTTATAAATATCTTGGGCACCTTTTTTGAATTTTGTCATGAAACATAATAATAACTCATTGAAAGCAATAATTTATGTACTTCTTGATACAAACCAAATTCCATTTCATTTTCAGGAAATGTACAACCAGGGAATATACATGGGTTTACCTTAGTATGAGTGGAGAATATTAATGCGACCCTTTGACACGTGTTTAATTATATATATTTGTTAGATCTGTTCACTACGATCTACAATGATTTATGTACGTGTTGTAGATGTTTATAGAGGAATCACAAATTGAGGGAATAAATTTCATCCGGTTATAAAGTTTAAAAAGTTATATATAATATTTATTAATAAAGATATTTTTTATAATGTAAAAGTACTTTTTGAATTCATTTTTTATTTATTATAATAGATTTTTTTGTTGCTAAATAATATCAGCTATATTAGTAACATAGGTTAACAAAAACGAATAAAATTGCAGTTTTTATAAAAAAATAGTTACTTATTCAACAAAAATTTTGTTTTCTTACCTTGATTTAATAGTCCGGAAATTACTCCCAAAAAACAAGCTGGTATTGACGCATTCGGTTCAGATGGATTGATCTTCTTTAAAATGCGTCCTGTGACCCAAGTAGTTGCCGATAGCATTATAAAAAAAATGATCGTTACTATCCATAGTTGTTTTGAAAACGGTTTTATATAGCATGTGGAGTTTATTACTAAATTGGGTGATTTCATATATAAATCATACCTAAAAAAACATAAAATGGGTTATGGAAAATAATGCCAGCGTAGCTCCAATGCAAAATAAATCACCAGAAATAACATAACTGGAAAAATATACCCATCTATACACATACAAATACATCTCATCCTAGAAAGGCCACGAATTTGTTCATTATTAGTACTAGAATATCACCAAGTATCTATCAATAATGTGGATGAAAGGCCACGCCAGATCAAAAGGTAACCATCTAGCAGACTCTTTAGCCAAAAAAACATCGGTTGTGACGAACCTAATTAAGCATCACTCCCTTGTAAAATTCAAGGAAATATTGGAAGAAATTGGACAGTTGCTATGGACTCCTTAAATTACCCTATTAGCTCTATTAACCTACCTTCTAACTGGTCACTGTTCAGAATGAACACAGCATGGGCTCTCAGACTCCTCAGTCTGCAGAGACATTGAACAATAAGACAAGACAATCGAGCACATACTCTATGATTGCCCGATACTCTGGTTAATTAGTAAAATTGTGTTGAGCGAGTAATGGCTAACACCAACCAGCATTAGAAAGGCAAGTGTTGGAAATAAGCTGGCTGACGAGCTAAGTAAGTCTTCACTTGCTAAGGAGGATAAACAATGGGTCTAATGAGGCTTAAGTGTTGTGGAACACTTTACGTATAGAGCTACCCACCCTAATCACCTTACAGGCACAGAGAACACCAAAGATATTTCATATAACCACGATGACATTAATGTTTTCATGTTCGCAATTATTATTTTATAGTTTGCATCAGTGGCAGATTGGTTGGTCTCTCTTTTGTGGTTGCTGTAGGTACTCTTTACCAGGTGTACCAGGTGTTTTCTTTTTCTTTGGCAGTTTGACGGGTTCCTCTAAGAATTTCTGGTGTAGCCTAGTGGAGTGTTCCTCTGCACACTTCAAGCACCTAGAAGGTCCCATACAATTTTAATAGCATCTGGTCATGATGGATCTGTTTAGGCGATCTGGATCCAATGTAATGCGCTTTGGTTTGTTACAGATTTGTTGAAGTATTTTAAAGTTGTCGATGGAACAGTGATGATAAGGAATAGTGTTTTGTTTCAACTGTTTTTTTTATTGTTAAATAATGGAAAACCCGTGAGAGGAAGCTGGTTGGAAAATGGTCATAAAAATAAATAGATGCGCTTCGCTTGGCTCGGAGACTTTGATTGATTTTATTACTCCATTTTTTTACCAATGTCTTTATGTTTCAACTTTCTTTTCCAAATTTTTTCCCATTTTTCTCCACTTTTTATCTAACTTTTTACTAATTTCTGTATTCGCTTTCACTTTACAAAAAAATATCATACTTACCAAATGGTTATATAGGGTTGAGAAAATTTAACATTAAACATGTCGTAATCTCCTATTATAGCACCTAAAAATATATCTGCCTTGCCGCCCTCTATTAATTTTACTCCTTTAGAATAACTTACAGGAAATAAGATGTAGCTAAAAAAAACAAATTTACATTAAGGTAATATTTACTTAGAATACTGAAACGATACTTTACTTTGTTGATAATAAATAATTAATGTGATTAAAGCTCACATATTTTTATTGTGGATTCGTTCCAAGAATAGAATTTGAAATATATCAGAAGTAAAATATTAAATAAAAACACTCTGGATGCCAGTCAAAATTCATTTTTTGATGTAATTAGAAATAATTGACAAAAAAACTGATATATTTCAAAATCCGTTCTTTCTTTTTTTTTGGTTAAGGAAATTAAACTTAAACTAAACGTTATATTTGTTTATTTTACGATAAAAAAGTTCCAGATTTTTTGCCTTTTTTTCTTAAAAAAAAACTTAGCTTTTCTTAGGGTACCTTCTCTAAAAAACTGTAGTCCAAGAAACTTGGTCCAAAGGAGAAACTGAAGAACTGTAGTCCAAGGAACTTGGACCAAAGGAGAAACTGAAGAACTGTAGTCCAAGAAACTTGGACCAAAGGAGAAACTGAAGAAACTGACAAAGACAAAAGGAGTAATTGAAGTCCAGTGAAAAGATAATTCTCAGGAAAAAAACCCCTATAAGATGACGGAAAAAAAGAAACCTTCAGTAAGCGACTCGAACGATATAAAGTCAATTACTTTAACTGAGTAGGCAAAGAGTAGAACATTATTAACATGGGAAAAACATTTTATAGGAATACCAAGAGAAGAGAGGGACATGACGCGAAGAAATAAGAAGGGCATATCAAGCGAGTATGAAATTAAAATATATTGAGTAGAGGAATAATGAAAATACAGGGTGGCACAAAAAAACATAATACACCCCTAAAAGTCGGTAAGAAAAATTGCGAAACATGAGAACAATTTTTCTGAAATGTTCCAGGGGAATAAAAATTTCAAGGGGGTTCAATGAAAAAGGGAGAAGGGGACATGTACCAATGTATATATAAAAAAAATTTAAAGAGAAAAGAAAAGGGGAAAGAAGAAAAAACAACAAGCTAATTTAATGTTCCTTGGATAACCCAAGGGTAGGAAACCCCAGCTTGGTTGGGTCCCAGCACTCTTAAGGACGCCAACTCTGAAATGATGACTCTACGTTAAAAAAAAGGTACCAGGACAGAAGGTCACTGGACAAAACAAAAGAATAACAAAAAAAGAAGCAAACAAATATCTTTTATTATAAAGGAAAGAAGTAAAACCTTCTTAAAAGAATAGAAGAAGAAAAACATTCACCGTAAAAAGAGAAAGAAAGAAAGTACATAAAGGCCGAAATGTGAGTAGTTAAGTATAAATATATCTAAAAATTCAAATTAAAGTTAGATGCTAAATAAAGAATTGTAAATTTTGATATAATAGCACCTCAGTTAAATTTGAAATCGAAAATCCTTTTGTAAAATGGCTGAAATTTTAAATGTATATATTGGAGGAAGTTATCGATTGCGTCCGATTTTTTTTTCTTAAAAGTACTTTTTGTTAAGGAGAAAAAAATTCAGTTACCTCATAAAATTGGAATTTTGACAAATAAATATGACCTGACCTAGATAATGTCATAATAAATATGCTGTAAAAATTTTGTTGCTTAATATCAAACCGTTGTCCTTCTCCCGAGTGTACAAAGTGAAGTTATTGCTAGGAAGCAGGAGCAGTTGGATCCATATAAATAAGAAATTTTGAAAAATGTTATTTCGATAACGGTTTGATATTAAGAAACAAAATTTTTACAGCATATTTTTTTCTCTTTAACAAAAAGTACTTTTAAGAAAAAAAAAGTCTGAAGTAGTCAATAACTTCCTCCAATATATACATTAAAAATTTCAGCTATTTTACAAAAGAATTTTAGATTTCAAATTTTACAGAGGTGCTTTTATACCCTTGATATTATAGATATAGATTAAAAAAAACAAAACCGAAGTAAACACAGATTTTCAAAAACCGAAACCGGTATATAAGTATATATATATATTAATATACAATATGTCTCAGTAAGTTGGAACCATATGGTAAACTTTTTTATTATTAATTTTAGGAAAAAAATGTATTCTTCATAAAAAGTTCTGCATGCCCTAAAATCTAAAATACAATCAACAGATATCAATTTTTTTCAGTCGTGTACGAGGTATGTCAAAAAATATGAATTTTACTCAAGAGTAAAGCACCTTTATTTTTCTGAATATTGACAATTGTTATTATAAAAAGTTGATTATAAATGCATATGCATTCAACACGTGTTTAAATTGCAAAATAGTTAGAAAACATTAAGAAACGCGGTTATCATGACTTTTACAATCACAAGAGATAAATGTTTATTCAAAATAGAAACAATAGTAAACAAGCACAAAACCTATTTTTTAAAAATAAATGAATGTAATTGCATATTTGAACATAGTTTTTGGTACTGATAAACTTTTTTTTAATAACATTTTTCGATATTGTCAAATTTAAAGGTACTTTACTCGTGAGTAAAATTCATATTTTTGACATACCTCGTACACGACTGAAAAAATTTTATATCTGTTGATTGTATTTTAGATTTTAGAACATGTAGAACTTTTTATGAAGAATACATTTTTTTCCTAAAATTAATAATAAAAAAGTTTCCCATATGGTTCCAACTTACTGAGACATATTGTATGATAGGGAAATATATTTTCTTAAATCCTTTACGTTATATATGTGTACATTAATTAGATAGTTATTAAAATGAAAACAACAAAAAAAATATAATTGTTGAAATAATTTTTAACTTCAATGGGACATCCTATATAAATGTATTTTCATACGCTTCAATAAAAGGATCAACTAATTGGCCAGGCTAAATAAAAAATGCTAAGCAACATTTCGCAAAAAGCAACCTACTAAATTTACGCATATCTATTTTTAGAAACCATGGGCGTACCAATAAAATTTAAAAAAATTAATGCGAAAAGAAGATAGTCATAAACGAAATATTTACAAATTATTCTCTTCCTAATAAGATAAACTGAGTATAATTAAATACTCAAACTGAATTATTATTATAAATAATTCCAAAATAAGATAAAAGGTTGTTTAGGCTGTGCAATCCAAACACCAAGATATAACGTAATACATTACGTCTTAAAAGATAAAGATAATTTCTTAACGATAAGGGGTAGTAAAAAGACGAAGCTCAGCAACCTAATAATAAATGAACAACGATTAACTTTATAATAAATTTCGATTCATTACGATACTGATGAACTAAATTTAATTAATGCTTATTAAGGAAGCTAATTAAAAAGTTAAAAAAACTTGCAAATATTCATCAAAAAATATATAAAGACATTAAAGGATGTCACAGTAGTTAAAGATAAAAATATAATATTTAAAGATATAAGACGAAAGAGAAAAGAAAGTACAATTAGATAGAAGTTTCGTCATCGTCATAATCCGTATCATCAGGTTTTAAATCTTTAATATGCCAATTACCAATGTTTTTATCAGAATCATCCCGTAACTCATAAACTAAAGGGGAGATAATCTAATAAACTTTACAACGAATATATTGGACAGAGAATTTTGCAGATACCATATTGGATTTATCCGATTTAGCGTAATTCTTGTTCCAAACATAATCATCGACATGGAAAAGAAGATCGCGTTTTCGTAAATTATAATGTTTCCTTGAACTCAGATATGACTTATGTAAATTTGACCTAACAGTATCAAAAATTTTACGGAGTAATTTAGCATCATTTGCCCTATGAACTTTATCAGAGGTAGTAGGTATATTTGTAGCGTTTTCGGAAATTAATCGTAACAATACGTTATGTCACAGCCACATGGTACACTCACTTTTCAAATTGGGTTTTTCTATCTCTGACGATATTAACTTTTACTACTTAAATGTGACCTTCTATATATTAATACAGTTTTAATTCAGCTTAGTTTTTGAGTTATCGTGCGGACTAACTTGCTTGCTTAACAGAAAGTGTTTTTGGGCATTTCTAGGAAATGGAACAACCGATATAAAGGTAAGTAGTATCTATAATAAATAAATTAATACCTACTCAAATTTATAGATTTCTTCAAATATATTCCAAATATCACCAACAAAACCTGTAATTTCTTTTGGAGAATCCCCTAATTCAGTATAAGGTAGCATCTAAAGAATAATTGTAATAAAAGTATTATATATAAAAAAATTGGATTAAAAAAAACTTACTTCGTGTACCATAATTCTTAAAGTATCATTGTTCCATATAGAAGTTTTTACCATTTTAATACATATGTGTGAAAGATGAATAAATCTTTGGTCTTCTTCTTGCCAAATTAATTTTCCTTGGAGATTTTTTCTAAGATTATTTTCCGTATTAGCGCATACTCGATAAGATATTTTATGGGCTGTTACCGATGTCTGTAAATTTGAGTAAAAAAAAATGCCAAAAATAAGTAATTATAAAATGGTAAGTAGCTTCATTTAATTAATTGTCAGGTCCTATCAAATGGGCGTCAAAAAACGAGGCGGTCAATCCAGGATGGCACGCGAAACACTTTATATTTATTTTATTAAAATAAGTCATGACTATCTAAATCTAACCTGTGTATTTAAAAAAAAACCATTTTTTTCGTAAAAAAACATAAGAAATATGTATCAGGATTCGAACCTGGAACTTTCATTTGTAACGTCTACACTCCAAAGTGATAAATAATCAAAGTTTCAAGTTTACGTACAATAAAAGCCGATTAGGGCGAATACACAGGCTGGATTTAGATAGTCGAGACTTATTTTAATAAAATAAATATAAATAGTGTCTCGCGTGCCGTCCTGGATTGACTGGCTCGTCTCAAAAACGTGTGATAATAAAATCTAATGGGGTTAAATCTGGGGTGACAGCTAGCCATTCCTCCTTGACTTGCTATTAACATTTAGATTTTCGCATAGAGATACAAAAAAAACTATATTATTAAAGTTTCCCCTATTTTTAAATCAGAATAAATAAAAAATTCTGCTTACCATACTTTATTTCTATACAACTTGGTTTTGTTTGAAAAGTAAAAAGACTTACCAACATAACTAAAATTAATATGTAAAACATCGTTGTTATTTACTGAACAAATATCTAAAAGCGTTTTGTTGTAAAAGCAAATATATCCGATGTTTATATACTAGATTAAAATCTTAGGGGTTGGAAATGTTTCGACTTGATATCATTAAATTTTATAATGTTATTAAGCTTACAGGGTGGTAAAATTTAGAATAAAAAAAAATAAAAAATTTTAACATACTTGTATTTATAACAGCTATCAGAATAATAGTTAATTTTATAAACATGATGGTAGACAGCTAATGCAATCTACCAAAGGGACACAGTATCACTTATTACTTCGGAAAAGATTCCGTCTGTGTAATAAGCGCCAGTACTAACTTGAACCGAAAGATAGCCCATCTCAAAGACGTATGAAACCCCAAAATCAAGTGTTAAATATAATATTTAATATAACACAATATAAGAAAGTTTTGACATAAAATTTATCGTTCTATTTGACATTAACACTAACCTATTTCCGATTCTTACAAGTACTTGAATAATTTGAATCCAGATACAGAAGTATTCGAATTCTCCGATTATTACAAATACTCGGAGAATTCGAATCGAGATACAGAAGTATTCAAATACCGTGTCGGTTCTCGAATTCTCTTATCATCGGAGAATTCGAATCCAGGTACATAGAAGCATTCAAATACCGTAGTCGGGTATTGGATAGTGATGGGGAATTCGAATATCCAGAATCGGTAAGTATCCGATTATTAGAAGTACTCGGATAATTCAAATCCAGATACAGATGTATTCGAATAATACCGTTTCGGTTCTCGAGTTCTCGTATCATCGGAGAATTCGAATCCAGTTACATAAAAGCATTCGAATACCGTAGTCGGATCTCGGATAGTGATAGGAGATTCGAATATCCAGAATCGGTAAGTATCCGATTATTCCGTACTCGGATAATTCGAATCCAGATACAGATGTATTCGAATAATACCGTGTCGGTTCTCGAGTTCTCGTATCATCGGGGAATTCGAATCCAGTTACATAAAAGCATTCAAATACCGTAGTCCGATCTCGGATAGTGATGGGGGATTCGAATATCCAGAATCGATAAGTATCCGATTCTTACAAGTACTCGGATAATTCGAATCCTGATACAGAAGTATTCGAATATCGTGTGGTTCTGGAACTCTCGTATTCTCGGAGAATTCGAATCTAGATACATAGAACCATTCAAATACCGTAGTCGGGTATCGGATAGTGATGGGGGAATCGAATATCCAGAATCGGTAAGTATCCGATTCTTACAAGTACTCGGAGAATTCGAATCCAGATACAGATGTATTCGAATAATACCGTGTCGGTTCTCGAGTTCTCGTATCATCGGAGAATTCGAAACTAGATACATAGAAGCATTCAAATACCGTAGTCGGATCTTGGATAGTGATGGGGGATTCGAATATCTAGAATCGGTAAGTATCCGATTCTTACAAGTACTCGGATAATTCGAATCCAGATACAGAAGTATTCGAATAATACCGTTTCGGTTCTCGAGTTCTCGTATCATCGGAGAATTCGAATCCAGTTACATAAAAGCATTCAAATACCGTAGTCGGATCTCGGATAGTGATAGGAGATTCGAATATCCAGAATCGGTAAGTATCCGATTATTCCGTACTCGGATAATTCGAATCCAGATACAGATGTATTCGAATAATACCGTGTCGGTTCTCGAGTTCTCGTATCATCGGGGGATTAGAATCCAGTTACATAAAAGCATTCTAATACCGTAGTCCGATCTCGGATAGTGATGGGGGATTCGAATATCCAGAATCGATAAGTATCCGATTCTTACAAGTACTCGGATAATTCGAATCCTGATACAGAAGTATTCGAATACCGTGTGGTTCTGGAGTTCTCGTATTCTCGGAAAATTCGAATCTAGATACATAGAACCATTCAAATACCGTAGTCCGATCTCGGTCCAAAGATCAGTCCTGGAAAAATCAGACGGACAAAAAATCGATTCAATTTACAATCTGAATTGAAACTTGCCAAAAAATGTGAAACTTGAATTTATTTCTTAATAAAACAAACAAATTTTTCGTTTGGTTTTGTAAGGACCATATTTTGATTGAACTTATTTTAATAATACAATAATTGATTAGTTTGGGAATAAATTAGGTAGTTGTTACTTATTGTTTTTAATAGCGTTCTTCTGCTCCACCTTTTTAACAGGTTTTTCAGTTTGAGTAATTGGAATATGCTTGTGCTCTATTTGGTTTGTATCAGTTCTAGGAGCAATAATAGAAAAGACGCCATAAGAAGTTGACTGCTGTCATAATTTACCTTTTATAGTAAGAGTATTTTCTCCAGTTAATTTCACAGTCAGTTCTTTCGGTTTAAGTTGTTGGACTAAACTAAAGCCATAAATTGATCTTTGCCGTAATACATTGTAGAACCAGAGTCCTGGTCTGATGCTACAGGTTTCCAATTTCTGATATCATCTGCAGGACAACGTAATAACATTTTGGGAACGTTTATTGGTTGAAAAAGATCTTTCGGGTCCAACACGATCCCGAAGTGTTAATCCATAATTCTTGATGGCCGTCTCAAGTGAGAATCACCGAAAAATATGGTAAAAGACATTTTTCACTGTTCAAATTACAGTCAAACTCTATTCTTTTCTTGCTATGTATTCAATTTTAGTCAAGTTTAGAAATGCCTACACAAAAGAATCGATTACCGATCTGAGCTATTCTCTCCTCTTAAATCGATCTCGATCCAAAAAATCGATTCTCGATAAGATCGAATCGAGATCGGAAACACTACTGAACAGGCCAAACTGTGCTTACTCTAGATAATTCGAGCAGCATTAAATTATTTTATGCTGCTGTAATTTTCACATTCGAATATAATTGAAAATTGAAATAATTTTGTTTAAATAAATACTACTATTATTATTTTTGATGAAAAAGTATAGACAAATGTTATTCAAACTCCAGGTAAATAAATTGCAATAATACTCCAGATTAACAAATTCCAGCCAAACTTCAGTTAAACAAAATCTATTCAAACTCCAAGTAAACAAATTTTATCCAAACTCTTGGCAAACAAATCACATCTAAACTTCACTTAAACATATTCCATTAAAACTAGAGGTAAACAAATTCTAACCAATCTCCAGGTAAACAAATTCCATTCAAACTTAAACTAAACAAATTCTATCCAAAATCCAGGTAAATAAATTACATCCAAGCTGCATTTAAACAAATTCCATCAAAACTCCAGGTAAACAAATTCCAACCAACCTCCATAAACAAATTCCATCCAAGGTAGGTTCAATGTGAGTGGAGCGTTTGCTCGCCCCTCCACTGAGGCCAACAGAGGCCTATTGTGGCTCACCCCTATGGGCTATAATTCACCATACAATCCACACCTTCTTACGAAGTCTTTGGTTGATTTAGGTGAAGCTTCCTTGAAGTCGGTAGGCTCTAGCTGTACAAAACCAAACGTACGAAGCCCATTCATTTCCAGGGCGGGGCAGGAGCATAAAATATGCTCCGCCGTTTCGTCTTCCACACTGCAGAAGCGACAGTCCGATATCTGACTCAGATCTAGCTTGTTCAGATGGTACCGCAGACGATAGTGCCCTGTAAGCAGTCCAATTAGGATGCGTAGATCACTTCTACTCCATTTTAGGATCTGCGATAGGGTGCTACCTGAGGGTTTGACTATAAACGCCTTAGAGTGAGCTAACCCAGGAATATCTTTCCAGTGCTGGAGAGTTTTCCAGATAGTGTCTTTGGCACTGCTTTTGGCTATGCCGAAGAATGGTTCCGGCCCAAAGAACTCGGATTCTGCACCTCTTTTCGCAAGGGTGTCGGCTTTCTCATTGCCCTCCACCCCTTCATGCCCAGGTACCCAGAGTAGGGTTACTCTGTTACTGGTAGCAATGCGATCCAAGGATTCGATGCAGTTCCACACCAGCTTCGACTCCAGCCGGTTGGAGCTCAGTGCCTTTAAAGCTGCCGATAAAATGTAAATACTTTTGTTGACAAGATGATGGTTTACCAACTCTCTTGCACACAATTCTATAGCGAAAACCTCCGCCTGAAAGATGGTAGTATACTTGCCGAGGCTTACTGTGATGTCAACTCTCGGTTTTCTGCTGTACACTCCGACTGCAACACCCCTTGGTATCTTTAAACCATCTGTGTACAGTACATAAGCCGTCCCTGGAAAGGGAATCTCCCCTTTTTCCCATTCGTTTTTTCTCGGAAGAAGGACGTTGAAGGACTTGTGTATGTGAGTTCTGGGGGAGAGCACATCCGAAACCATTCCGAGAGTGTGGTGAGTACTCATCTCTCGCAGCAGTCCAGAGTGGTCCCATAGCCTCTCCCCCTCAATTTGACTGGCCCCCGACATGGCTTTGTAGGAGGTCATTTTGGCCTCCTGCTCTAGTAATATATGGAGAGGAGTAAGACCCAGAGATCTTTCCATTGCCGCTGTCGGGGTAGATGACATAGCGCCTATAATAGCCACACAAGCTAATCTCTGTAGTCCAGATAATTTAACCGCCGCAATAGACTGGAGCCCCTTCGTCCACCAGGCTATTGCGCCATATGTGACAACAATAAGGCACGTCCATTAGTAAATGTCGATGGATGCGAGTAGATGATGTAACCATCGACTTGACAGTGACATTAAAAACTTTTAGTATTTTTCTTAGCAACTAGAGCGCGGTTATGATAACCAATAGGGTTTTAGATAAAACACATTGAGTTAACGAATTTTTAACTGTGTTTATTGCACGCGAGCTGTCATAACTTTCTATACTTACTGATTGGTGATATTTTTATTATTTACTGCCCTTAGACCAGGCGGTCAATCCAGGACGGCACGCGACTGTAGCGCTCCAAGTGACAAAGATATTAAACAATAATTTTGACAGATGTGACTTAAACTATTTATATTTATTTTATTAAAAGAAGTCTTGACTATCTACAGTTAGCCTGTGTATTTAAAAAAAAATATTTATTTTATCAAAAGAAGTCTTGACTATCTAAATCTAGCCTGTGTTTAAAAAAAATTAAAAGGCCATGTGGGATTCGAACCCCGAGCCCACTGCAATAGAAATTTTTCTAAATGTAGTTTAATATTTTTTAATGGGCCACCCTCGTTACGCCACAAAAACATTTATATATAAATTGGATTTCGGGACTTAGCTCGTTAAATTTTATCGTGAAAATCATGCACAGCTGTAATTTAGAATCATAGAAAACGATTTATTGGTTGCTTTCCATCTCGCAGTCGTCTATAATTTGCGTTCAAAAAGATCGGTGTGAAATGCAGCACGTGTTTCGTTAACCAATGAATAGAAAATTACTTGTTTTGTCGATGTTTACAAAATGTGTGAAACGTAATTAAATTTAATGACATAATCACAAATTCAATTTAACAATCCTTTATTTTGATTTGTCAATATTGCTTAAGAGTCTATATTGGGATTCATTAAGTTTTTGGTACATGAAAGAAATGAGGAAAATTAGGCAAAATAGGGAAAAATATTGAGAAAGAGAAAAATAGGGAAAAATAAAGTAAATAGGAAAAAATGATGAAAAATTTTGCAAAATATGAAAAAACGGAAATTTTGAGAAAAATAGTGAAAACTAGTAATAAATTATGAAAAGCAGGGAAAAATAGGAAAAATAAAGAAAATAGGGTAAAAAGTGACAAATGTGTAAAATAGGGGTCATACCGAAAAATAATGAAAAGTAGATAAAAATAGGAAGAATTGATACAAATAGGTAAAATAGGAGAAAAAAGATAAAAGGGGGTAAATATAAAAAAATATAAGAAAAATAGTTCAAAATAATAAAATAGGGAAAATATGGAAAATTAGATACAAATAGAAATACATACGGAAAAATAGGGGAAAATGGGAAAAATAATGATAAAAAATGTGAAAATATAAGGAAAAATAGAGTGAAAATAATTCGTAAACTTGTAAAAAATAGGGCATGAGAGAGAGAGAAAGGGGAATTTTTTCCTCATTGAGAGAGAGAGAGAAAAAGATTGATTTCTTCATTTTTTTCTCATTGTTCTGTTAGTTTTTCTATTTCCTTTTTTTTTGTTTTCCAAATCTCTCTCATTTCTCTCTTGTTTTCTCATTTTTTCATTTTTTTGGGGGGGGGGGGGGATTTTATTGCGATTTCTTTTAATTCCTTCGAATTTTTTCATTTATTTTTTAATGTTATTTATGTTAATTTCTTCTGTTTTTTTTCGGTTCTTTTGCGACTTGTTGCCATTTTTTGTGCTTTTTTGTGATATTTTTCGAATTCTTGCGTTTTTGCGACTTATTTTCTTCTTTTTTTTTGCTATTTTTGCTTTTTTTCGGTTTTTTACAAATTTGATTAAGTATTTCGTTTTTCCCGTATTTTACAATTTTATTTTTCATTTTTTTTATTATTTTCTGATTTGTTTTTCAATGTTTTCTGTTTTTTCACATTTAGCCGATTTTCTGATTTTTTTGGATTCTTTTCATTTTTTCATGTTTTTATTTCTCATTTTTCTTATTTTTTTTTTCTTTCTGCATTTCCGCATTTTTCTCATTGTTCTGTGGATTTTTCTATTTCTTCCTTTTATTTTCCAAATTTTTCTCATTTCTTTCTTTTGTTTTCCAATTCTTTCTCATTTTCTTTTTTTTTTTGGGATTTGTTGCGATTTTTTTGCCATTTGTATGAATTGCTTAAAAATTTTTCATATTTTTTTTAATGTTATTGTTTATGGTTATATTTTTTTCTGTTTTTTGGTTATTTTCTGTTCTTTCGTGTTTTTTTGCCTATTTTTGTGCTTTTTTGCGATATTTTTTTAATTCTTGCGTTTTTTGAGAATTCTATTGATTTTATGTGCTATGTTTAGCTTCTTTTTTTTTTCGTTTTTTACATATTTTTAATTTTTTCGTTTTTTTCCGTATTTTACAATTTTGTTTTTCATTTTTTTTCAATATTTTCTGATTTGTCTTTCAATTTTTTTAAATGTTTTATCATATTTTTTTCCGATGTTTTTTTTGGTTTGTTCTGATGTTTTCGATTCTTTTAATTTTTTGAAGGCCATGTTTCTTTCTCATTTTTCTGATTTTGTTTTCTAATCTTGGGTATTTCCGCATTTTTTTTCGTTGCTCTGTGGTTTTTTTTCTTTCTTTTATTTTCTAAATTTTTTTCATTTCTTCTGATTCCTTTGATTTTTTTCGTTTTTTGTTCCATTTAGTTTATTTTTTCCGTTGTTTTTTAATTTTTTTCTGTTGTTTTTTGATTTTTTCAAATTCTTTCGAAAAAGTTTTCTCATTTTTTCTTATTCCTTTTCTTCTGCTTTTTTCAATTTTTGAAGATTTTTTTTTATTACCTTATTACCTTCGATTTCTTTCGGATTTTCCGATTATTTTTCTCATTTTAAAATTTTTAAAAGTGAAAAAATAACGTAAGGAACTTCATTCCTGACGGAGTCCCCTGACTGCACATTTTTTTTTTCTGCATATTTTCTTTTTATGTTATCAATGTCTGTCCGACTATCTGTGACAAGTTACTACTCAGAAATTTTATATAACAGATAGCGACAAATACACAACAACAATCGACTCAGCATCGTTAAAAACCCTTAAAATTTTATTAATCCTTGACCCATGTCACGTGACTTTAAATTTTCAAAAACTCGAAAAAATTACAGCAATAATATTGCCGTTTTTCCCTTGTGATTGTTTGGTTTATTTGTTTTAATTTTTATTTTTTCAACATTATTAAAAACAGTATAAAAGCTGTAATTAGTGTTTATGGATAGGAAACGACTTTTAGGTAAAGGATTTCCTAAACCGAATAAATATTAGACGTAACAGTATATGCCCAATTTTTTTACAATGAAATTAAATTGTGATACAAAACTATTTATTTTCCACAAAAGCTATTTTTCCAAAGTTATCCGCACTCGGAAAATTTAGTTTACATCGAACGTTGAAATTTTAGGGGGAAATTCATCAAAGGGCCACGCGTTTTGGAGAAAAGTCTGTCGAGAACCCTAATAAAACAAAATGGAAAGTTATTTGAAATTCTCCAAAGCGAATGAAAATGTTTACCGACGCTTTATTTTTTTCGGTCAGATCAAACTCAAGCACTTCATTTGGGAAAGTGATGGATATCGATTTCCATTCTTTTCGACGAGAATTGGCCAGCAAAGGGGTGAAAAAGGAGCCAGGGTTAGATGTGATTTCTTAATGGAAAGTTTTTTTTTCGTGTTTATTTGCGTGGATCGTGTGTTTTATCGTTGTGATTGGAATGTTGATTTTCTTTTGGATAAGATTGTAAAGGGTTTTTTTGGATGGAAACAGGATACAGCTTAGCTGATTTTTTAGCCAGTGTATTTCTTTAAAATACATTGAAATTTTAATACCTTTACTTAACCCTTAAAATCATGATTTACTTGACGAACATATACACCTGAAGGGGATCAGTGTGGTCGGAGGAAGTATATTTTATGATTGGGGGCGTGGTTTATCCCATTTGTGACCACGTTTCTCGGTCTCTACCAGGGTAGCTATAAATGTTGGTCGAATTATATCGACTGGATTTATAACAATAGTTACATTTGTATGAGAGTTTTGGGTTTAATGTAAATAAGCAAAAGAAATAAATAAAACATTTAATTATAAAAATAGGCATGCAAATATATAAATTTATACAATAAATTAATTATGAATAATTTTTAGAAAATTTTGAGCCATAAATTCAATTATTAATGCTCGTTACAATCTGTGATAATTTAAAATACTATTTTTCATCATATACCAAGATACAACACTTATATAATAGGTACAAATTAAAAAAAGAGTGGTTAATAAAACCCAACTTTCCGGTCACTCCTAGTAAAATAAATGTTTAATCAATTATTTTAGTTTTTCTCCCTCAAAATACATAAATAAAGTTGGTTTAAAAAAAAAACGAATATTTCGTCAAAAATTCCTTGTCTTTGAATTTTTCTACAAATATTATTTTAAAATTAGTACTTTTTAATCCCTTTCGAATACCTTATTAGGGTACTTATCATTAGCTCCGGTAATCCCCTAATAAAATAAAGGTAGTAATGAGTGTTTACCTGATCGGTTCGTCCAGAAGGCTCGATAATACATTTATCTTTAGGTCAAAATGTGTTTGTCAGAAAATAGGATTATTTTATTTAAAATTGTATTACCTACGTACATTGTGTTTTTCAACAACTCAGAAACTCAAGAATTTAGAAAATTATCAATGCAAGATATAACAAATTCAGAGTATTTATAAACAAAAAAATATCGAATTCTAAAACCCAAAACAAGCAAATTATTTAATAAAAAAAATTAGGCAATTAGATTTTTTTCTTTTTTTATATTTGTATTGTTAGCGTGATGATGGCCTTCGATGTGGCCGAAACATGTCGCCCCAGTTTAACCTGGTTTAATAAATGTATGTGGTATGACTTTGAGTTTTATTATTCGGTAAATTAGATAATACTGAAATACGTTTATTGCAATTTGTAAAAATGAGTTCCCATTATCATATTTAGCAAATAAGTATTTTCTTTAATATTATTGAAATTTGAAAAAAGTCCGTTTTACTTGTCCTTTTGGGAGCACCCGGGGCACGTGGCGCATCTTATATACAACCCCTGGTAGTACCAATTATAATTTTGGTTAATAGTCATATCTTTTTCCCAAAAAGTTATTTGTCTCTGGTTTACAAAAATATTGTGATTATTTTGTAGAAAACTATTTTCATAATTTTATAAGCCTCATCCTAATCTATTTAGGTAAATTTATAGATGTGTTAAAAGGATTTCAAATTGAAATTTATGCACAAATTCAAAGTACAGATATATGTGTTAAACGTTATAACATAAAATTGAAAAAAAAACACATGAGTATAAAAAGTATATAAAAATAATGTTATGAGTGATTCGATTTTTTTAAATATATTTTGTATGTCCCTCGTAAAGTAAAAGTAAAACAGATAGTATTTTATTTTCATTCATAAAACTCGATTTTGTTAATATTCCGTCAGGGAGCCACTTCCTAATCAGAAACGACACTCATTATAGAAAATGTAAGGGTTTCGTAGTACCCCAATTTTTTCTTATTTTTGATTAAAATAAAATAAAAAAAAATATTTATGTGTAGATAAAGGTTAGATCTTTGATCCTAATCTCCCAAATTTGGAAAATTTTATCTGCTTCTTTTGAAAAAAAATCGTAAACTTGTTGAACATTTTTAGGTTTTTAATTATTTTCACGATTTTTTTCAAAAAAAACTAAAACATATTTTCACAATTTTCGGGAGTAGGAGCCTAGATTTAACCTTTATCTCTTTAGGAATATTTTTTTGCTTTCTTAAAAATTAAAATTAAAAAAAAACCGGGGGACTACGAAACTACTGCTTACACTACTTATAGCTTTGTGTTCATAAAGTAAATCACGCTCTTAACTGGTATGGTGTTTTCTAGGCTACACAACTGATATTGTTCGGTCAATTTTTACTCAGCCCTAATTTAAGAGGGGAGGTTCCATTTTTGTTGACTAACTTCATTTTAATTCGTTACTTTAAAGGAAACAAACCTAGAAATTGTATTTTTTGTTATATTTATATAATTAATGTTTATGTATATTTATATATTTATTTTTTTTTTCTTTTACTTGACTTGTCCAATGGCCCTTTGGCTCTAAATTCTTTGTATTTATGGACCAATAAAGAATTTGAATTTGAAATGAAGAAAACTCAAATTTATTTAAATTTCTAAATTCATAAACACGAAAATAAAAAATATACATTAAAAAAAACAACGTTGAACTTTTTTAGCAAAATCACATTTTTCATAAACACGATTAAAATATGTCGGATTAGAAAAAACATGATATAAATGAACTGGAAAAATAAAAAAAAAACATTACAAAAATGCCCAAAGAAAAATCTAAAAAGGACTTTTCAGGAACCAATCAAAGTAATTATTTAAGTCTTTATATTCATTAAAAAAATTTTCTTGGTGCAAATGATGCTTACAAAATGTTCTCTTGCATGTTGTACAATATGTAGAATGTTTTTTCTCAATTATGGATGGACACTCTTTACATCGTCTTCTTTTCAGTGGCGACTCGTCTCGCTCGAGTGCGGAAACTTGAATTTTTAGAAACTCTTTAATTTTTTGCCGAGGTAGATGTTGATTTTCATATCGTCGCCCCATATGTTAATCAATTAGAGACAGGCCCAAGTTTTTAATAAATGATTTTCTGGACATTTTTATTTTTCCAACTGCAAAGTTTAACAAAACATGACTGTCTAGAACGGCTATATTCAATAATGCATAAAAAATTGCAAATGGCATCGCCTGGTTTTGCGACTACATGGAAACAGTGCACATTTTTGATCAAGTGAAGTGGATTACTCCACTTTTTGTTGAGTTGTAAAAGTCGATAATTTCTGGCTTTCTTGTGTGTTCGTTTTTTGTGGTGTAAAGTCGAAACCAGTAACACGCTTCTGTTTTTTTGCGGGAACATAGGATAATGACGAATTCACTTCACGTTGTCGATTGGCTAAGAATTCTTAAGGAATTTCCTGCTTATTTCTTCCAATGGTGCCAACATACGTCAATTTAGTTTTTTAGTTCTTGTAGGAGTTCCAGGGATGTAAACCAGTTGTCGTCTGTGACGTTTATATTACTCCCTGCTATAGGTGTGATCGCCTCTAAAACAGTCAGCGTAGGTATAAAAAGATGTCTAGGATTCACAAAATTTAGATTTTTACCTATAGACAAATGCATTTAGCAGTGTATTTTTGAATCACAGAGACATAACATTTTTAGACCATATCGTTGTGGCTTGCTTTTTATATATATACGGAAGCCACATTTGAATCTGAATTCCACCAATATTTCATCAATAGTCACATACCTATAGCTATTATAATTACTTTTGCAGTTTTCTATAAATCTCTGGAAAATTTCTGATATTGGAGCTAACTTATTATCACCAGCTTTTCTAGCTTCTCTTGGATCAGGATCATCGAAACATATAGGAAAAGGAATCTTTTCAAAGACATTGTAAGTCTAAAGATGTCTCGTCCCGTGCCATCAGAATCTTCGTGGGCTGATTTGAAAATCCCAGATAGATACAACAAGCCCAACAAGGCTTTCATTTCAACTTTGTCTGTATGATCTACGAAAGTAGAAGTACCTCGATACTTCGTCGGTTATTTTATGATTAGTGTGCTGTACAATTATATCAAGTATATTGTCAGTCACCAAGAGATACCATGCTTCGTAAGGTGTAGTGGGTATGTTCTTAGCTACGGAAGATGTAGAATCATGTTTTCAGCTCTTGTTCTAGAACTTGCAGGAGGACTTTTGGAGCATTTGTATCTATTTTGGAATACAAGTATGCTCCTACATCTTCGTAGCTGCTGGGTAGTTGATCATCATCATCATCATCATCATCAAAACTATCAATAATTCTATCACTAAAATCACTGTCACTCTCTTGAAACTCGTTTTGTAGTGGTGCTTCATTGTCAATCAAGTCAGATATATTGTTTATAGTGTCTTCCAGCTCGGCCTCAGTTAAGGTGCGTATTCACCAAAAAAGCGAGTACGAGCGAACATTCGTGTACGTTTGCTCGTGTTTGCTCGACATATTGATATCTCGTCCACACCAGAGCGAATATGTTCAAGTTTGGAGTTGATCCATCTACTTTGTGCGAGCAGCGCGAGCGCGGTAAATATGGCTGACCATGAAAAATTACTGTATTTAAAAACCGACATATTTATAGTGGCAGTAGTCTATTGCGAGATTTAACAGTAGAGCAGGGTTACGGAATGTTCTAGAATTGTTGCTGAATATCCCATGAAGATTTTAAAACTTTGCTAGAACTGGTGGAACCAAAAATAATGAAGAATGATACAAACTACAGGAGAGCTATTCCTGCGACAGAAAGACTTGCTGTAACCTTAAGATTTTTTAATTTTTAAGATTAAAATCCCGTCCACACTAAAAGAGCACGAACAAGTATTTTCTTTGATGTACCGCCTTCCTCTCGATCTTTTTTGAACGCGAACAAGAAAACGTTTGCTCGCTCGCTAGCCCGTACTCACCAGAAGATTATTGATGCAGAATGCTCGCTCCCTCTTGTTCGCTCGTGCTCGCTTTTTTGGTTAATACCTTTAGAGGATGTTTCATTTTGAACACGAGACACTTTTTTAAATGTGCCACACAGCTACTATAGTTGGGTCACATTTAACCCGAGCTGTACGTAGAGTCGGCCCGTTTAGAGAAGAACACAGCACGTGACACTTCACTCATCGACAACGCCTCCGTCCTCGTCACGTGCTGGGTTCTTCTCTAAACGGGCCAACTCTACCTGGCAGAGAGCAAACGACAACTGATACGTAAACACTACACTCGTAAGTGCGTCGGACCCTCGAGGAATATCTGCAGTCTCAAAAATGTATTGCGTTTAGTTACCTATTGATATGCGCCTAAAACCGCCCGGGGTCAAAGATGACCCAACAATACCAGTTCAGGGTTAAAGAAATTTTGAAATAATATACTGAATGGTTAATTATCAACAATTTTTTTAATATTCCAGGTGACCCTTCCAATTGACCCGGAATGTAGGTACTTGTTATTACTTTGTGGGGGCAAAAGTGGAGGCTGGGTAACGTGGGGTACAAAAATGGCCAAATTTTAAATCCTTTATATTCTAGCGACGCGACGCGATGGCCCTAAATAGTTGCCACCCCTTTTTACCTTCAACTTAGCCTATGCACCATTACGATGTATTAATTTTTGGTCACCAGTGACTTCCTCGATCGAACGCATTCAATTTGGAGTTTTTACCCGAGCCATGTTGTAGGGTAAATTTTGAAGTGTGTCACATGCAATGCAGCAAATGACATTTTTGTGATCCTGGGTTCCCAGAGACCCTACGCTACATCTTCTTTCCTAACTAGTTTGGCTACTTGCTGTTTAGCGCCATCTACAATGCAGCAGCTGCATATATAGGGTCTTTAAGACACTTGCTGCATTGCTTTTTCCATAGAAGGGTCGAAAAAATTCAAATCAGATTTTCCCACACTTCCGTGGGATTTGCGTATTGGCGTCCTGATGCTGGATTCCATTATATGCTCCCTTCTACCGTTCTATCCAGGTTGCTACATCTTCTTTTGCTTACGGGTTTTTTTTTACAGTTTTTTCTCGGTATTATAGGAGAAATATGTATTTAAATATTAAATTAGTAAAAGTTTTATTTGACTAAATTATTTCTGCGTAAATTTTCCTGAAATATTAACCAAAAAACTTTAGTTATCTTGTTGAATAGTTTTTTGCAAATCCTTGGAGAAATATTTTATAACACTTTGCTCTATAAAATTACAAAACCTACTCATATTTTCCAGCCATACTTTTCCATCTATAAAATCAGAAATATTCATAAAGTACGCTTTAATAAGTTTATTAAAATAATCATTAAAAGCAAAGAGCTCGTAAAAAGCGCCAAACTAGTTTTGCCAGTTTTACTCCCAACTAAAAATTTCATCATATATAAACTTTTATGACTCGTCTATAAAACTTGAAAATTGCCTTCAAATTGAATTTCTAATAACTATATATTACATAAATAAAATTTTCTTATGATCGGCTGCGAATATGTTATCTAAAAAAAAGTAATAATTTTCCACTAATCCAGCCAAAACGCATAGTTCCGCGTCCAGAATAATCCAGAGTCATCCAGTGGTCGTAGAATGTCTGTGACATTTTGCCCACTTCATTCTATGAAATATTGGAATCTGAATCCCAATGCGAGAGGTGTGTCTGAGTTATAACTCACACTATATGACGTCAACTGTGATAAATTGGACGCATATATCAATCAATAAAGAGGAAGAAATAACGAAATTTGAAATCGGAAGGACATTTGTTAACGGTACAAATTATCTCTTTTGGGTGAATTATAAATATAAATAAAAAAACGTTAATAGTTATTCTATACCATTCCTACTCCATCCGGTTTAGATAAGGGATTGTGTGCGGTGGCCCGTAACTAGTGACGTCATGGAGTTTTCGTATCATGTAAAGATCAAAGGTAGTCGAAAGGTGAAAAGGTCAATGTCAAGGTCATAAGGTCAAAAGATCAAAGGGGTCACCACAGGGTCAACCAGTAACGTGCCAGAGGAGTACAATTAAGCAGACATTAATTTTTTTACTATATATCTTATTCTTCATTTTGAAACTTAACTGTTACAATCATTTTTTCATTAATAACATTTCTATAACAATTTAAATCAGTTTTTTCCGTCATCTTATATGAGATATTATCTTTGTATCTTTTTTCATATATGATAAGTTGGAGAAAGTGATCATGAATGAGAAACAAAAATGGAGGCATATCTTAAAGGTTTTTTTACTGCACTTAGAATAATGATGCTCTTAGGGATACTTCTAAGAAAATAGGAGACAAGAATTTTACAAATTTTTTAAACATAATTGATCTTATAAGCCATAATGATCCTAAGTAACATAATACGAAGCATTTTTCTTATTTCTCTCATAAGATACAAGATGAATCAATTTATTTAGTTTCCACAAAAACACATACAAAAAGTCACATATTTTTCAATTATATTTGACTATATACTAGCTGTATCACATCTTGAACAGATGAACAGATAAGGCCGGTTCTCACTTAAGCTTCTGCTAGCTTGACTTCATCGAGCGTTAAAATGTCGCTTGAATCAGTTTACGTGGTTTCTTATGTAGCGGTTCTCACTTATACTACGCGTCGCTGAACTACAAGTATCTTGGCTCGTCGAATTGTCGGCAGACTTTAAAACTATGGAATGAAGTGTAGATTTGGAAGGATATCGGAAAAAAAATTGAAAAAGTTCGATTATTATTAATTTGGCACAAATTGTCGCCCACGCTTCAATTTGAAGCTTATATGTGAATTGGACTGGCAATTTTGTCGCGACGCCAAGCGAAGCTCAATGAAGTGCAGTAAAGCCTATATGAGAACCGGCCTATATGTTGAAATTGATTTTATAACAACTAATGACCATACTGGAAAAGCTCTTCCCAAACTGATCGAGCAAAAACTTTAAGTGGATGGATTAGATATAGGAAATATCAAAGGCCAATGCTGGAAATATAGCAGACTGGAATTTTAAAAAAGAAGGAATTCCCAAGATCCATTCCCTGCTCAGTACTTATTCTGAACTTAGTTAGAGTTTATGATGCCAAGGTTTCGCCTAAAATAATGTTTTTTTTGGAACAGTTCAGCAAGTTTTCAATTTCTCTGGAATTCATTTAGAAATAAAATGAAAGTAAGTATCACAGGATCTAGTGACAGAAGATGATCCACCAAATGTAGTTCCTGAAACGATACTTTATTTTGTTGATAATAAATAATTAATGTGATTAAGCTCAAATCTTGATATTATGGGTTCGTCCCACGAATAGAATTTGAAATATATCAGAAGTAGACTATAAAATAAAAAAAAATTTGGACGCCAGTCAAATTGATTTTTTTATGTAATTAGAAACAATTGACAAAAAAACTATATATATATATATTTCAAAATCGGTACTTTCTTTTTTTCGGGTTAAAGAAATTAAACTCAAATTAAACGTTATATTTGTTTATTTCATATTTCCAGAATTTTCTTTCCTTTTTTTTTTCTTAAAAAAACTTATCTTTTCTTGGGGTTCCTTTAATCTTCCATCTACAAAAAACTGTAGTCCAAGAAACTTGGTCCAAAGTGAAACTGAAGAACTGTAGTCCAAGAAACTTGGTCCAAAGGAGAAACTGAAGAAACTGTAGTCCAAGAAGGAAAACAAAGTCCAAAGGACTAATTGACGTCCAGAAAAAAAGTAATTCCCAGGAAAAATAACTTCTTGGCCCAGGATAAAAACTTCTTGGCCCAGGAACAAAAAAACCCCTATAAGATGAGGGGGAGAAAAAAATTAATCTTCAGTAAGCGACACGAACGATATAAAGTCAATTATTTTGACTGAGTAGGCAAAGAAAAGAACATTATTAACATGGGAAAGACATTTTATAGGAATATAAAGAGAAGAGAGGGACATGACGCGAAGAAATAAGAAGGCGATATCAAGCGAGTGTGAAACTAAAATATTTTGTATAGAAGAATAATGAAAATACAGGGCACAAAAAAACGTAACATTCCGCTCATACTTCACAAAAGCAGCTGAAACTTGTGATAGATATCCTTGAAGAAATTTCCAATAGAATAGAGATCTTAGAAGGCTGCAAAACTTTTGCTGAAGCAATTTATTTCATTGAATTTCTGTTGTTTAGGGATAAAGTTCTACGAATGATTAATAAACGTAATCGGGCACTACAGAACCAGATGTTAAGGATGGTGCCAGAATGGTAAAAGTACTATCTGATGAAATTCATAATTATAGATCTAATTTCTTCGAATCTTTATTAAAGTCTACAAAATTATTTGCTTACATGATTAATATTGAACTAAATTATGAATACTAGAGAAAGCAAAAAAATAGATCAATGTCGGTAGAAGAAATTAATGATGGGGCGTTCATTATGGATCAGAAAAGTCTATTGAAAGAGGAACTGCTTCAATTATTTTACTTGATAAATTGAAAAATAAATCTGCGGACTGACCTGGACAAAATGAATGTTCTGGATATACTTTGGAAAATTCGTGAATTGTCTCTTAAAACAATTATATTCAAATATCAACACAACCCTTTACGTTACCATCAGTAATCACAGCAACATGTGAGTACTCTTTTAGTAAATTAAAATTAGTGAAAACTTACTTAAAATCATCGATTGGGCAATAAAGACTAGCCAATTTGGCAAAAATTTCAGTAGAAAGCAACCGATTTGTCAGCGGTTTAGAATTTGACAACTATTTCATTGTAGTTGTGCATTATTTTATTTTCTAGTCTCAATTTTGTTGTCTAATATCAAAAATATCGAAAATGTACCACAAAATACTCCAAAATATGGGTTTTGAAACTAATCATAAAAAGGTTAGCAAACTGCAATAGATAATTGCCCATATTGCTGTTCTTTCATGTTATTTATAATATTGTAACGAGGAACGAGGCCGGCCCTGTGTACACCGAACCTTGGTGACTCTCTAATAGCGCACGAGAAATCCATCGACTATTCGGCAATCGGCGACGTGAACATTCCAGATCAAGCGAAATAGGTATAAATAAGATGGGAGAACGGACAAAATAAGTTAGTATATTATGTTAGTAGTGAAGTTGTATTACTGAAATAAATTAGTTATAACGGACCTTTTCATTTCCGAAAAATAAATTGCAAAACTTATATATGTCGATTGTATATCATATGATACGTCCATCTAACTTGGAATTTGATCATATATTTTTTTATTTTGAAAAAATATCGAATTTGAAAGTGAACCCATGACGTCACGTTCATGAGAAACACCCCCTTCCATAATTTACGTTCAGAAATACGTATTGATGTTCTTCCCCAAAATGTACATCAATGCTTGATATATAATTAAACTCTGTTATTTGATCGACTTATTCAAAACACTTTAGATTTTAACTCAAGATTTCTTTACTTAAAACATTCAAAGTTTCTGAACGCACCTTCGTTTTGATAAAGATCATTGGCAACACCGTAAATCTCAAAGACAGTGACATTTGTAACATAACAGTTATGATATTGAGGTTAATGTTTGTTTTCTTTATCTTCTCTGTTCTATTGGGTTATGATCTATGGATCAATTTACGTAGTATAAAATATTTGTTATCAACAATTAATATTTAACGTCTTAATTTTTGGGTTTTTCTTGTATTTTAAGTTGGTATTTTCGAATTACACTGAACAGTAATATCAGTAAAGGATATTTGCTACAAAAAGAGCTGCAGAGAGAGAAACGATCTCTTAATATTCTACTCTGTGAAGTCTATCATGTATTAAATGACAAATGTGATACGTATAGGCCGAATAGCCCAGGCAGCTGAGGTCTTAAAAGAAGAAGAAGTTAGTGTTCTATAATGCCCAAGTTATACAACGATGCCATATCTAATTTTAATGAACGTGAAGTCACAAATATACTTTTTTGCTGATTATGAAAAAAATAACTATCAGAACATTCAAAAAAAAATTTCTGAGTGATATCAGCTAATATACTTTCTAATTACAGTATTCCCTCATGGTTCTTAAAAAGATCCATTTGGAGGAGTGTTTAAATTCAAGCGGACCCAAAGTAAAATATATTAAAAATAAATTTACTCCAAGCAAAGGTTAGCGAACACTAAAAATTTGGAAATAGTTTCGTCGTCCAGACTATTTGATTTATGAAATCTCAAGTTTTTGACTAAAAACTGTTTTTGTTGATTGGGTAAATTTTCAAGCTTATTGGCTAAACATTTTGTAATATTATTGTTGAGACGATAGGTCGCGTTGCCTTTCCAGGTTTGAGTATTTTGTAAAGGCAATACAACGTTTTAACTTAATGGCGTTACTTACTGTTCTTTACAATTTTTGTAAATTACAATAAAATGTGTTTTAATATGAATTCATCTAAATCCGAAATACTTATTCTAAGAAATTTTAGCAGGAGACGATTTTTTCTCCAGACACAACATGTTGACTTTCTTTTAGTAGAAAAAGGCTGGTAAAACAACGAAAACAAAATACTAATTTATGTGGTCAATTTACCTGTCTTTTACAGTCCCTGAATACGATGTTGTCATGACTCTAACCGCTCAGAAAATAATGCACTTGTAACAACTTTCCGGGAAGTGAAGAAAAAGGATTTTATGCCAGAATGGGTTTACTAATTTAAAAAATGTACTGGGAAAAGTAATATATATATATAATTTCGTACAAATTATCAACTTCGTTCAGGATTATAGTTAATTGCAAATACTAATATACGAAATTAAAACAAATTCCATAAAAGTTTTTTAATAAAAAGAACAAATTTTAAACGCTGAACAGATGCCTCATTCCAATGGAGGTAATAAATCGTTGACGGTAACGTAGGAAATGTAAACTGTCAGATACCGGCTAGTAATGTGTCTGTCGCTCCGTCTCACCGGCTGTGTAAAGCTGTCCATCTCTGTTTGCCCTTTTGGAAATTAAAATAGGGATTATTGATATATTGATAGTATACTGATTATTTTATGTATTGGAAAGTTTATTTAGAAAACATCTTGTATGTGCTATAAATTTTATATAGGTTTTAAAAATGATATAAAATGCAGCAAATAAAATTAATCTAAAGTCTTAAAAATTGTCGCGATAAAAACTTTCCAAACCGGTAAAATTTATGATGTAAAAGTTTTCTATACTGTTCGACGATTTTAAATCGCTTAAATGAAAATCATGAAAATAATTTACTTTTTTTATTTGTTCATTCAGTTATGGTTTTATGTTTTGGTACTTACAAACCAAACTTATTTTCAGTAGATATTAAGTTAGTGCTGTATTAATTACTAAAATGGCTTTATCTAGAAATTGTAGCTAATAATGAAGACATTTATGTTTATCATCCAAAATTTAAGTTACTACGTTGATGGACATATAGACGTTTAATTTTCATTGATGTTATGCAACGTTTATAGGCGACATTTAAAAAAAACGCTTTGTCATAAAATGTCGACAGAGGTCAGTTCTTATTCGCTGTGTTCAACTTGCTGTGTGACACCTATAGGCTAAAATGTAAAACTTTGTCCCCTACAATCAAAATCAGATATAGGCATTTTGATATTTAAAAGATGAATATAATATTAAGAACTGGTTTTTAGGAAATAACGCATGATATAAAATTCAAACAAAATTATCCAAAATTATAATAAAAAAGTTACTAATTGAGATTCGAACCGACGACCCTTTGCTTTCAAATCCGTGTCTTAAACCACTTGACCATCGCAAAAATCCGGCTATCATAGATTTAAATAGAACTGCGTCCACTGGCTGTGGAGTTGCAGAGGGCGCGACGGAACGGGCTGTTGAATTAGTCACCAGGCGGATTTATGCGACGAGTCCCGACCCGTCCGCTACCAGTAGACGAGACCCCTCGCATGTTAACGGATGATTTAGTGGCGAAATTTGTATAAAAACTACTGGACACTTTTTAAGACAGGAACCAAATGATGGAACTCACCATAAACTTTCCTTTTCTTAATTATATCGTGCACCCAGAACATATGTTTTCACTGGCACCGTCGTTTCTTCTCTTGAATTCTTCCTTCTTATTCATACATCAGCAATTGAAATAAAAAAAGTTCTTCGTCAGAACTATCCATCTAGTTTCAAAACTTTCAACAAAGAACAAACTTCTGTCTGTCCGTCTGAATCCGTCGCTAATAAACGCAATTGTTAATTTTTGCAATGCGATCCGCCCCGGCCCGATCCGCCTAGTGGACGCGTACCTTTAGAGGTGGGGGTGTGAGTAATAAATAGCTGTTTTCTAATAATAAATACGATCTTTGTTAACCGCTTCATTTAGATTTATTCGATTTTTATTTCAATCCCTCTGTGTCACTGTGCCGATGATGGTGGTGGAGTTTTCCAGGTTTTCCTACACCTATAGCCAAATAGCGCCATCAATCCTCAGTATGTCGCCCCGGAGCGCCACGGCAAAATAATAATAATAGCCGTCCCTTCCCCGCACAAGTCTGTGACTTCTGAGGTTCACTCGTAAGTCAGTGAAATGTAGATCGAGTATTATTATTATTATTATTATCTAAATCTGTTTTATAGAAACTTCTTTTCGTGAATTTCTTCATATTTCACTCAAAAACTTGTTCAAAAGTAGAAACGATACGTGCCTAATCCACGCAAAACAAAGGAATGAGGTTTCACGAACTAGAGATGGAACTACTATACAGCTATATAGATGGGAGATGCTTCGTCGTTATTTTGGAACTCCGTCTGGTTCATTTTAGATTTAAAAATTGCGTGCGGGAAACAGGGGTTACTACATTTGATCATTGAGAACAGGGCGTGAAATATAATTAAGGAAAAATAGGGATAAATGGCGATTTTGAAAAATATTGAATAATAAAGAAAAATGGGGAAAATAGGGCAAAATAGGGAAAAATAAAGAATATAGGAAAACTAATGAAAAACAAGAGAAAATAAAAAGGAATAGGAAAAATTGTAAAAATACAAAAAATAGAATAATAGAGAAATAATAATAAAAAAATTAGGAAAATAGTACAAAATAAGTACAAATAGGAAAAAATAAGGAAAAATAAAGAAAAAGGGAAAATAATGGACAGCAGGTAAAATAGAAAGATATAGAAAAAAAATATAGGAGTGAAAAATAGAGTAAAATGTGGAAAAAATAAAGAAAAAAATGGAAATATAAGGAAAAATAAAAAATTGAAAAAACTAATGGAAAACAGGAAAAAATATAGAAAGAAAATATAGAAAAAAATAGATAAAAAATAGATAAAAAACGGAAATAAAGTAACAAGGAAAACTAGGAACAAATAGGACATGGCAAATTTTGGAGAAAATAGTGAAATTAGGGAAAAAACTGAAAAAAATAGGGAAAAGTTTTTAAAAATAAGAAAAAAACAGGGCAAAATAGGGAAAATAGCGAAATTAGGGAATAGTGAAAAAATGGAGAAAAATGGGAAAAGTAGACAAAATTGGAAAGAATAGAACAAAATAGGAAAAATTGGGAAAAATAGTGAAAAATAGGGGTAAATAGGAACAAACAATTGGGAAAATAAGAGAAAATAGGAAAAAAATATCAACATAGGTATATTAGAAAATAAATGGGAAAACATATGATAAAATAGTGGAAAATAGTGAAATTTAGGGGAAAATAAGGAATATTGGGGAAATAGAGAAAAATGGGAAAATAAAGAAAAATAAGTACAAATAAAAAAATAATGGAAATACAGGAAAAAATAGAAAGAAACAGGAAAATGGAGAAAAACAGCCAAAAATAGAAAAAATAGGAGATAAATAGGAAAATTTTTGAAATACCAAAAATAGGAAAAAAAACATGTAAAAATGGGGAAAAATAATAAATAAATAAATAATGAAAAATTAATAAAAAAAGGAAAAAACAAGGGAAAATATGAGAAAATAATGAAAAATAGTAAAAATAGGAAACAGATAGATAATAATTTGGACAAATAGGAAAAAACAGGAAAAAAATAATAAAAAACAGGAAAAATAGGAAGAAATAGGAAAAAACAAACAAATCTCGGTCGTCCGGGCACTAAAGAGACTCCATAGTAAAGCACGGGTATTCAGCTAGTATACAATAAGTATATGTCAGGCATTGACAGAGCTTACCAAATGATCTCCTATTATTCTTCGCCTCGAAAAACTATCAGGTGGTGTAAGCAAATATTCTTTTGTCTTCTGGATGTCACGATATGGAATGCTTTTTTTTGTATCGAAAGTATTGTAAAGGTGATGATAAACGTTATAGATATTTGACATTCCAAGCGGACATAATCAAGTAGCATATTGGTCTGGACTCAAACATAAAAAGTAAAGATTTATTCCATGACATTCGCAAATTTGCTCCTCAATTGATTAAACCTCCACAAAGTATGCACAAAGAAGAACATTCGAATAGAGACTAACTATAAATGTCAAGGTTGTCCGAACAAGTTTTCTTAAATTATGATCATGTAACGCTCTTTGCGTCATCAAGCGGTCTTTTGGCGCCTTTATCCAGGTTTAGGATTGCACGGGCAGCGTCAGTGGAGAAAAAATAATCCAGAGGTCGTTATGGTATCGACCAAAATCACTGACGTCCAGAAGGGCAGATTTTAGTGGAACGAGTTCTAGAGTATCTGCTGTTACGATGTTATAACTCACAACCAAATAAATAAAAACCATTTAAATCCCAAAGGTTATCCATATCTCAAATGTGGTCCAATGTTTAAGGTAGTAAAGCACAAAGTCAGGTACCACAAAAATTTAATTGTAATAGCAGGCAACTAGTTTCGGTCACTGACCATCATCAAGACTAGAGATACAAACGTTCTTAATTAGTCAAGAAATTAAATACCAAAAATATAAAACCAAAACTACCAATATTAAGTACTAATGAGGGAAAAAATTATTCCCACCAGTTAAAAACACATTTAAGGGTAGAAGATAAAGAGAAACATTAATTTTGAGGTACTTGAAAACGAAAATTTTTAAAAAATTATTAAACCTGTAGGGGATCAACATCCCGGCAGATAAATAAGAAATACAAAAATTGCCACTCTACGTGGGGGCTCTGAGGAAAGGACCACTCAGTGGTCATCACAGGCAATCTGTGGAACGCAAATAATATTACTATTATTACTCATTGCTGAATTTGAGAGAAAGTACGTGCTCAACGACACTTTCACACTAAAATTAAATGTAAAGGAAAAGAAGAAGAGTTTGACATGTGACAAGTGATTGATGTGAATAGAAAGAAAGGTTAAACATCAAAAGTGACAAATCACAACAATATATTTTATATCTCTAGGCCTGATGATGGTCAGTGACCGAAACCAGTTACCTGCTAGTACCTGTTTATACAATTAAATTTTTGTGGTACCTGACTTTGTGCTTAATTACCTTAAAAACCATTTATTTAATTACTAAATCCGGAGGAAGGTGTTTAATACGGTTTTTATTGTATCGTGTGAGTGGGACAGTAAAGGCACGTCTTCCAGGCTGGTGTTGACAGTCGGACTGACGGATCAGTGACAATGGAACTTGGCTTCGATTCCTTTAGCTTGACCTGTCTCTAAAGGTCAAGGGACTGCCACTGCTACTCCAATTGGGTATGCCATAACAACTACCGACAACGGTTTGAATTATTCTACTCGATAAGAATTTCGGCGTCAAAAAACGGACGCGAGTGCCTCCATCTGTTCAACTGGTACGACTGGCCTTATATTCGAAACTTCTCCTATAATTTTAAGTTAATTCTACTCCAGTGCTGTGCGCGTCTTATTATATATTTTAAGTAACTTCGTTATAATCACAACGACGTATTCATGACGTCAATAGTAATTCAACGTCAATAAATGGTATGTCACATTACATCTACAAATACACAAGTGATATGTCACGACGCCCTTGGTCGTCGCCAAAATTTTTACAAAAAAAATGTTAAAAAAACTGCTTTATTGCATAAACTATAAGCGCTGAAAGAAATTTAGCACTTTCCCTATTTTACTTTTCAAAATATGTATAACATCACAACACTTGCTTACACGATCGACGTACTGTCCATCAACGTGTTAAGTTAGATTTAAATAATTAATTTTCGTAGGGGCTTTTAACTTCAATATTAATAAATCATACTTTACTTATATTCCAAACTATCCATTTATATTTACTTTCCTTAATAATACAAGGAAACATAACTGTCAGTTATTGACACAGGGTGGAAACCACCTCAACCTAATAACCGTTGAACCGCATTTCTACTTGAAATGTCTGCCGTTGATTAAATTCTATCCAAAACGAGAATTAATTCAATGTGGCATGCGAGCCTCTATATGTACAAATTGAATTTTGTCCTGTGAGAGAATATATCTCGAAAATAGGTCGACGAAAATACACACGAATGTTTCTGAACGTTCGACCAATTTTTTCGTTGTTTTAAAAAAATAATATACGACAAGGTAACATAATGGAAAATTCTCACATTTTTTATATTACAGCTGCAAAAATTTCTGTTAACAATTGTTTAAATATAATAAAAATTTGAATGTGCGCTACTGCTGAACAAATCTGGACCTTTTCCAGCCCGTCCGTGACGTACAATCCAATCAGTGATTGAAATCAATAATTTACAGAAATCCGATCAGAAGAGACTTATTTGGTTTCTCCTTACCTCAAAGATCTATTTATTATTCACCTTCTCTTGAATTATTAATAAAAAAAAGACTTGTTCGGTTTTATCCATGAACAAATAAAATTAGAATACTAAAAAAATACGTCAGGAGGGTATTGTTGCTGAATTAAGTTACATTTAAAATTTTTATATAAGGAATTTAGTATAATAATATGAAATATCCTAGATAAATGTCATTTGGTGGTTTTGTTCGTTTCTTGTTATATAACTAAATTGTCTTAAGTGCATTGATTGAAAAAAAGTTGGCAGACTAATTAAATTTTTTTTGCCTTTTAAAAAAAAATAACCTTTACTGTAGCCATACACTTTTAACGTATCTTTAGTTATAATAAACCCATCGTGGTACTCTGCCCATAATGCGCGGCTTTATCACTTCTAAAGTGATCGACTGCTAAAAATAAGAGTTCCAAAATTCCAAATCGTTTTCGAGTTATCGCTTAAACTGATGGACAGACAGACGGTTGTAGTCGACTTAGATCACTGAAAATGGTAGGTGAATGAGCTAAAGTGACCAGCTATCGATTTCCCAAAATAGAGTTATAAAATTTCAAAACCTTTCTCGTTCTTAATAAATAACTTCGCTACTTAATAATCTTTGGAATTTGAGAGGAAATTTGAAAAACTGCCAAATTTGAAAAAAAAAAGAAGAAAATTAGTAAAAAAGTGACAAATTTTAGAGAATAGAGGGGAAATTTTTGAGAGAAATGAGGGGAAATTTAAGTGACAAATTTTTGACAAAAAAGAATACTACTGAAAAAAGTGATAAATTTGAGAGAAAAGAGGAGACGAGAGAAAAATGTGACAATTCATTTTGAAAGTGGGGGTAATTTTAAGTGAGAAAAGTGACATAATTACGAAAGAAAAGTGGAGAAAAACGTACTAAAAAATTGACAAAACTAAAAAAGACAAAAGAGGAAATTTTTTAATGAAAAAAAGGGAAAAAAGTACTTATTAATCGACAAAATTAAGAAATAAAAGTGGGGATAATTGTAAGTGAGAAAAGTAACAATTAGGAATAAAAAATGAGGGAAAAAAACTACATAAAAATTACAGAAATAAGATAAAGGGAGAAATTTTCGACTGAAAAGAGGGAACAAAGTACTTAAAAAAGTAACAAAATTAAGAAAGAAAAATGGAGGAAAAAAGTGTACAAAAATAAGAGAAAAAATAGAGGATATTTTCCAATGAAAAGAGTGGAAGAAAGTAGTTAACAAGTTACAAAATTACTAAAGAGTGGGGATAATTTTAAGTGAGAAAATGAGAAAAATAATAGAGAAAAAAATGGGAAAATTTTGAGTTTATTATTATTATTATTTTCCATAACGTTTATAATAAATAATAGTTTTTAATCTGAAAATACAGTTTTACTGGGTTGTTTTTATTGTATATAAATTTTTAAGAATAAAACAACATTTATAAGTCTATTGTCATTTTATTGTAGAATCATGACATGCTTTTTACCAGATCGTCAGGGCTTTATAAAAATTTATTTTTAATTATTTATAAAAAATACTTCAAATGCCAATTTCGCCTGTAGTTATGTGCTTCGCACATTTTTCATCTAGCAAGTAGTTAGTTAAATTTTAGCTTTATGTTTTTAAGGTATATGTGATACAAGAGTAAGACCGATCTATTTTTGGCTTCAATAGCGGAGGTATTTCCTTTCTCTTTTTCATTAAGGTTCTCATATATGTAATTCCTTTTTCCATAAGTTTATGGATCTCTACTAAGATGGGACCCGGACCGGACCCTTTAGAACCGAAAACCGGTTTTTTTCTTAGATCGGAACCGTAACCGAACTCATATTTTCATCCACAATTATTTTGGGTACAGAACCCAAAATAACAGTTCTTTCTAAGTTCCTTGTTTTGGCGAATTTAATTTATGAAATAAATAAAATTAAAAGTTAGGGAATTACTCTATACTTTAAGTTAATTTTTTTAACGTGTAGCTTAAGCACGTATCCAGGAGCTTGATTTGGGGGGGGGGGCGATATTATGTCATTTTTAATGAAAAATGGGATACTCCTCCAGGAAAATTGTAATGTACATGCGTAACAGAGTGTTGACTACAAAAACTGCTATATAGTTATAAAAATGACGCAATTTAATGAGTTTAATTTTTTTATTTTCGTGAAGTTTTTTAAAAAAATTTACCTATTTAGGGGTACCGATCGCCCCTACCGCCCCCCTTAAATCCGGGCTTGTGGATAATCATTTTGAATCAATGAATAATTAAATAATCTGCAATGAAATGAGCTACGATATCATTATACTCCACAAGTTAAATATCCTTTCATGTACTGGGACTGCAAATGTATAAACAAATTGTTTTGTCGAAAAATCATTTGAACCGAAAAAACTGGACCGGACCAAACTGAAGCGGGCCGAAATAATTTTTACAGAACCTGAACCGGACCGGAACCGAAATTTTTCACATTATGGAGAACCCCAACCCCAACCTTATTTCATTTGGGTCTGGTTCCTGCTGGGGCTTCACGCGAGAACAATACTTTTCTCGTCTCATCTCGTAAAACCGAGACTAGAGCGAGTCGAGACCTTTGTGAAAATTATTTAGGCGATACCGAGACCACATAGAGTCTCGTTCCTATTTCTTCAGAATTTTTTTCTGAATTTCCGAGAAAAATCAACTAGCTAGCAGTATAAACAGAATTTTTTTTATAATAAAAAAAGGTCTGCATAGTTTACGAAATATTTACGAAATCCAAAATCTCGTAACCATATGTGAAATATTTTATTGTATAGTTTTGGACTTCAATTGCAGCACAAATGTAGTGACGGGCAGAATCGAATACTTTTAAGAATTGAATCCTTGGTATTCGATTACATTTAAGAATCAAATAATGATTCGAGTACTTGAGTACTTAAACCAATAGACGAAGCGATAAAAATGAAAAGCCATGATTCCGTAAAGAGAGTAGACCGAGACGAGATTGTTGAAATTCTCGCCTTATCTCGTCTCGTGTGAATCCCTAGTTCCTGCTACTGAGGAGAACCAATTGTTTGATATTATATTTCTATTACTCTTCTCAATCGGTTGCACCAAATGTAAAACGTTCAGGAAAGTTACAGCTTAATTCCGTATTTACAAAGTTTCTTCTGTATGTACATCTCGAACTTGCATTTTCCTCTAAATGATACCAGCATCTCCTCAATAGTTTCATTTACACCAAGCAGCATCTCCTCAATAGTCTCATTTACACCAAGACTTACAGTGTTTGGCAGTTTTTTTTTAATCTTCGATATAGGATCTTGTCAAATCGCAATCTAGTGAGTAAATGGGCAAATCTGTTTTTACTCATCACGCAACTAAATATTTCTCTCCCTATTTCATCTGTTCTAAAAATTCTTTCCAATTTTACATAATTAGAAACAAAAATAGCTGTGCACAACAAGATACTTTAAGCTCATCAATGTGACAATCATTAAGCTCAGGTCTGGTTTGTTCACTTTAGTATTATATTCAATATATCATCGGAAAAACGTAATTGCCATACCACGACTGAATTTGCCCCCGTACCTCATTTAGCAGCAGGTCTCAAATCTGGTAGCTTCAACACTTTGTTGTATTTTGGGGTTCTGGTTCTAGATACTGATTTGGAGGACACACTACTTAGATTTCTTGGCACTTTCTTCTTCGGTTTCACTTTCTTCTTTGGTTTTATTTTCTTCTTCGGCCTCACTTTCATCACAAAATTCTTCCTCATTTCTATGTCATCTGCTTCTTGTTCAGAATCATGTTTACTGGGTTCATAACAATCTTTTACATCTAAATCATCTAACCATTGCAAACACATCAATTCGAAATCGCAATTATTGCAACGAACTTTTTAGAAGGCCCAGGCTCATTTTCCATCATAATAGGCCACAGTGACAATTTTTAGAGACTGTAATTGAAAATTAAATAGCTCTTGATGCTTCAAACCCTAAGCACATACTGATTCGATAAATTTCACTGGAATATTATCCAGAAAATACAAACTTATTTATAATTCTTTTTAAATTAATAATATTAATCTTTCAGTTCATATTATTGTATATTTTATTATTTTATAATCTAAATATAGATTTAAAATCAACACAATATTATTCCGTCTTTCTCTGAGACTTTTTTCTGTCTACTTGCAAAATACAGTTAACAAAAATAAAATACATAAGCGACTGTTACTATGCAAGATGATCTTTCTCTTATATTATCCCATCATTATAAGAGACAAAAAGTCCAAAAATATAGATACGTTTCTTCCCGCTACGATGCGTAATTCAAAGCTATTTACATACCACGTCACATGTCTCCTACCAATAAAAAACCACTAACCCTCCTCACCATTAAACATCAAAGCACACACTCTCTCTCTCGCATCCAGCCAGTGAATCAAGTCAGTCATGCATTTACTAGAGCAAAAAAGTTTCTTCATATAAATAAAATGGCGAGTAATTAACTGCACTCAAAATGTCTTCTGATTTTTCATAATAAAATGTTCATGTTTCGTACGTTGAAAAAATGGAATAAAAAATTACATTTTAATTTCAAATACCATTTTTATTTAAAAATTCATATTGGTTTAACTTCTAAACAAGAAGTTTGGTCCTTCGAAATCCTGGAATTATTTTAACACGTTCGCAGCCTATTATTCTTTCAACAATTATGAATACTAATATTCATAATTCGTTCATTGATTATAAGGTAACTTAAAGGTACGTAGAAGCTTACAAAAAAAAAATTAAATTGCACATGAATAAAATACGATTTATATAAAAAATAGTAAAATATTACCCAATTATTGCTTTTTATTTTGTCTTCAGTGATAATTAATCATTATCTAAACTTTTATTTATATTTTCCTGAAGGTTTGACCAGTATACTAACATTATTTAATTTCGTTAGACACATAAAAAACATGATCGGGCATCATATAAATTACCACTGTGACATTGACAATTCAGCTAGTAAAACTTGGTGGTACATTTTACTCCCATCGTGTTGGAAAACGCGATATTATTCTGCAATTAGCAAAATGCATTTCTAAGTGGATTTCCCGGAAAACAAGCTCGGGGAAAACGCGCCTTAATCGCCTGCATAAATTGCAGTTTTGGTGCTTTGCAAACAGAATCAACGATTTATTTAGAAGATGGATCGTTTACTTGGAATTCGCTAAATGTGTTTCTGTTTACAAGCAACGGTTAACTTTTAAATATTTTACAAGATAATTAATAAATGCTAATACAACGAGAAAAAAGAAATTAAAAAAAGTAAATAAAAAATAACACAAAAACTATCATAAAAAAAGTGTCAAAAATGTATATTTTCATTGTTACAAAGTTTGTTTATTCGTAATTTGATTGTAAATAGTTCTGTTCTTTATTATAGCTAAAGTGCGATCGGTTGAGATTGAACATCCAAAATTAGCAAAATATTTACTAACATTATCAGTTACCTCAAGATGATTGAAACAGAAGAGATCAACATTTCAGGATTAAAGTTCAGGATGGGATTTTCCAGTTTCTGTGTTAACCAAATTTATACAGTTTTGCATACTACATATTACCATAAAACATTGAAGTATAAAATAATCACCTATTTATTTTGAACATAATTAAAACAAAACCATCTTGACTTAATATAGTGTTCAAAAAACAATTTTAAATAACAAAACAAGCAAAACCCGTAAAAACTCACTTGAGTCTAAATATCAAGTCGACTTCCCGTCGACAACAAAGGACACAGCAACATTAACATTCTAATTTATTCAAGATTGGAGTCGCTCTCAAATTTACCGTCAACATAGGTACTAAACGAAATACACTGCAAGCAAACATTGTAGACGTGCCGCGAAAATTCTTGCCAAGATTTGCGACGTATGTTACCGTAATCGCCAAACAAAATACAAATTGTTGACAGAAAACGAGATAAACGTGCAATAATTTGGTGTATCTAGAGTAAAGGAAAATAGGTCTTCTAAAACAACAAATTAACTCTTTTTATTCTTATCAAACGGGTATTTATATTGATATAATCTGGTCGTTGAAAAAAAATGATTCGAATGTGAAATACAGACAGAACCAAAATGGAGGAACGACAAGATAAAGAAGTAGAAAACAAGCACACATAAGATTTTTTTGGCGTGCTAGTATAAACCCTGGATTCCCTTTTTTCTCTTGCTTTTTTAGTTGTTTTTTTGATTACAATTGTTTCTCGAATATGGTCGTACTGCTACTAGAGACTGAAGGCTTGACGGATCAGCATTTGGAAGCAGTGAAACGTTCAAAGGTGGAATAACGCACGCAGATACAGCAGTATCCAATTGGTTATCTAATGGGTCTGCTTGTATCTCGTTTCTGTCACATCTTTCATAATTAACTTCATCATTTTGACTTCTTTCCAGCTCCACAAAATCTATTTCCTTTTTAATATTCTTGGGAACTCTTACTGAACATATCTGAAGGTGCAAAATCATCGTCTCTAAACGCAAGTGTGTTGAATGGCCAAATTCCTGGTTTGTGATGATGTTTTTTTTTCTATTACAACTATTGTCCTGAGTTGTTGAAGCAAGAATCTTTTAAAAACACCTCACGCTTGGTTCCATGCGTGAGGTAGTGTTGGACTTTCCCCTGATCACTCTGCGAGCAGAGTCGAGGACATACCAACTAAACTCTCCTCGGTAATCTGTCCTTTTTGTCTGGTGTTTCCTTGTACCCTGCTGTAGGAGAGAGTTTCTCCTTTTCAGGGATACAGTGGGTGTTGTTGATCTGAAATTGGAAATTATTTAACTTAATATAGTCCAATATAGGGCGGATGTAGGTTTTGTAGGTGTGCAGCAATGTCCTTGGGTTACACCTGCCAAATCATCCACCAAGGGCCGCCTCCTAACTCTGTCAAGAGTTTTTTGTACTTCGGTGGCCCAATTGAGAGTACGCGTGAAGTATACTACCAAGTAGGTAACCTCATCCGAAGGGACGAGTCTCTCTCTCCACAGAGCCCAAGGTTGATTTCATTGAGGTCTTTATTGGATTTTCGTGAGTAATTGGAATGTTTGAATATAATGAGTTGGGTCTTTTGGGGATTCAGGGTAACCCTCCAGTTGCTACACCAGTGCGCGAGTCGATTGAGGAGTTATTGGGTTTTGGTATTAAGAGATCTGGTAAAAGGAGCGGAGGCTGAGACTTGGGTGTCGTCAGCGTAGAGTTGCACATCTTGGCTAAGAGAGGGAGGGATAGGGACATATAGGACAGGAGCTTGGACGGAGCCTTGGGGGACTCCGGCTGAAGGAGTCAAGGGATCAGAGAGGGATTTTCCTATTTTAACGCGGATAATTCTGTTTTGGAGGTAGGAGTAGATGAGTTTGATGAATGGGATAGGGAGATTGATGTTGGAAAGCTTGCGAATAAGTCCGGCATGCCAGACTTGGTCGAAAGCTTTCTGAACATCAAACAGGTCTGCCGATGCACAATAAGTCTCACTAGTGCATCTTGGGTGGAGTGATCGGACCTAAATCCATGTTGGAATTGGGGGATCAGACCCCTTTCATCCAGAAAGTTCCAGATTCGTCAAGGAGATAGGTCTGTAGGAGTTATGGGATATTGGGTCCTTTCAAGGTTTGGGGATAAGGATGGTGTGGGCAGATTTACAGCAGGTTGGAAAGTGGGAGTGCTGAAGGCAGGCGTTAATTAAGATAGTAAGGATGGTGAGTAAGGTAGCAGATGGTTTTTTAAGGCTTGGCGATATATTTGTTCAGGAACAGGAGCTGAATTTTTACCCTGAAGACATGCCGTGGCGATGTTCTGAGGAGTGAAGAGATTTAGGATAGGGTGTGATAGGGTATTATAGGTGGTCTTTGAAACCCAAGGCCCTCTGGCCTGGAGTGTGAAGGATATATCCGCCGATAAGGAGGTGGGAGTGGGATTTTTTTTTTTGGCCAGTGAGTACAGCCAGCTTATGCCAGAACTTAGTACCGTCCCTATGATCATGCCCAGAAGTGACCTCAACCCACTTATCTTGACGATAAATGTTAATCTGAAGCCTTATGCCGGTTTTAAGGAGCATTTTGGTTGGATGTTGGATAAAATGTGAGGAGGAAGAGGTTTTTGGGCAGTGTTCATGGATATTTGGGGAACAGCAACATCAAGGGCTAGGGTGATCAATGTCATCGTTGGAGTCAAGGATGGGATTTACAGGAAGGTTCTCAGATATGGTTCTTTGGAATAGGGGCTAGTTTGTGTTTTATAGGACCTTATTTTGAATTGGGTAGATCTAAGAGGGATGGGTTCGATGAGGAAGGTTTCGACCATCAAGGTGATGAAGGCTCCAATGAAGCATCTATCTCCGACCTGATCTCTGCATCTGTCTGTGATCAGGATGTGGTCGGAGATAGAGCTCCCTTGGTGGGAGAGGTATTATAGATTCTGAAGATGGGAAGGTCACTGAGGAGGTTGGAAGGCATGATCGCCAAACTGTGAGTGTCTGGCGTTCAGGTCTCCAATTACGACCGCTCGAGGAAGGGAGAAGAAGTAATCAAGGAGATTGGCTGATAGGAGTTGTCTGGGATGGTTGTAGTATTAAATAAACGTCGTGGTAATGTTGGGTTTATTGGTATTGATTTTTGTAAAGATGTTAGAGATGCAGTTGATGTTAAAAGTTGAAACTACAGGAAAGTATAGAAACTTATTTCGCTCACGTTTATAATACTTGCATTTAAATCTTCTATGTATGAGTAATTTCTGTAATCTAATCCTATAAGTTTTTAATATATTGACCCTTCACCGGTTTCCATTAAATAAGACAATATCTGATTGATCTAGTGTAATAGTGGAAAAAAAATTTAAGCTAATAGGAAAAAAATTAATAAAAATTGACCTAAAAAACTCCTTCTTGTCGATATAGAGGCCTCCGATTATTATAGCGTAAATAGCTGTAGCAGAGAAAGGAGCGAGCCATAAAACGTCGACTTTTCACTACTGGATAAAAAAAGGGAGCAGTAAAACGAACCTAATGATTATTCCTGGAAATAATTACAAGTACTTTATTCTCAGTATAATAATCGTAACAGGATTAGTTATAATGTGTTACGGAAAATAAAATAATTCATGGGTTTTTAGAAATGTCATAAAATAATCATGAAAAGGGCGAATTTAACGCTAGAAGTTTTTTTAACATGTATTTTACATGTGTACCTTTCAGGTTAAAATGATCTAAATTTTACGAATTCTTATGAAAAAATTAATTATAAACATCTTATCCCGAATAAATATTTTGATTAGATTTCAATTTATACCTCTAAAAGGTTGCTGTCAGAAAATTGAACAAAGTACAGAGATCTTCCTCAGTGACACCTTGTAGTGGAAAAAGGCTATGGAGTAGATAGAATAAGACAGTTCTGGATAATTTACAGTTTTTTTTTGTTTACTTTTAACTTTTTGGGTGACAGGTGACGTAGTGTGTCAAATAGCACAAAAACCCGGTTCAGCAGACTAGCAACTGTTGCAAATTAAACTGAAACAAACCGATCTGATTCTTTCTGCTGAACGCAGACAATATGTCTTATTCTCTGTAAGGTATGTTTAGTAATGCCGCAAGAATATAGTTTTTCATACACCAGGTTTTATTGACATATTTTACTTTATGTCTATGTTAATCAAAACTTACAGACAAAAATTATTCAACTTTTTAAATGATAAATTATGTATATGATAGTACAGCTTGAAAGTATTTTTTCTAGGTTAGGGAAATCTGGAACCCTTTTCGTAACGATAATCAAGCCAATGGTTAAAATTAATATTTACCTTGCAATTTCGATGGCGCTGTTTGATAGTAAACATGTTTTGTTTCTCTACATTAACTATGCAACGGTTCCGTGATAAATTGTTCAATTATTTGGGATGTTTGTTTTTGTCTGTACATCATAACAATACTGTTATTATATGAATAGATATCAGGCGTGTTGTTGATAAAATAATATGTTTAATGTATCACTTCACGTGTCTACATTGGCACACAGGGAAATTATTCGTGTTTTAAACGAAACGTAGGAGCCAAGTACGCGACAATCAATTTAAGCACGTGGCAAAATCAATTTCTATATATAACAATCTGTTTCCAATAAATTTCAATTTACGTCGTAAAACTCATTTTTTCGCGATAGAGTTGTTTCATCAAAAGCGTATTATTAAATAATGAAAAATCGAGTACTAGGAAGATGACTACACTGGGAGCATCAAGTAGGCATCGCACAGTGTTTGGTTGGTTTGGTTTTTTGTTTATGAAATTCAAAGGTAAATTTAATATTTTTGATGTGAAATGGTAGGAAAAAATGTCGGAAAAAACCTAGAAGAAATCAGTTCAATTTCCGAATTCTAAGATTTATTTTTACCCAAAAAATTAGTTTGGCTATTTTTCGTTTGTTTTATTTTCTTTATTCCTTTATATATTTTCTTACAGACCTTCGTTTCGTTTAACTCGAATTTTATCTTCTTTTTTCCACTATTTACTGATATTTCTGCTTCGTCTAATTTTCCTTTTCCTATATATTTCTGCTATGGTTGCGAGATGATTATCTTTATCTTTCCAGATTTGTTACTGCTAATATTATTCGCATTTTTTATAGGGAGTATATAAAGATCCGCGAGTTGCGTGATTCGCTTAAATAATAAGTTTGAAGATATTTAAGCATGTACTCTAGTAGCCGCGTGACATAGTGCCCGGGGGTGGTGCAGTGGGTCCGTGGATCTAATCCCACATGGCCTTTTAATTTTTTTTAACACAGGCTAGATTTAGATGGTTAGACTTCTTTAAATAAAATAAATATTTTTTTAAAAACACAGGCTAGATTTACTGATATTTCTGCTTCGTCTAATTTTCCTTGTCCTACATATTTCTATCACGGTTGAGACAATTATCTTTATCTTTCCAGATTTGTTACTGCTAATATTATTCGCATTTTTTATAGGGAGTGGATGAAGATCCGCGAGTTGCGGACCTTTAACATATTTTATAAAGATCCGCGAGTTGCAGACCTTTAACATATTTTATAAAGATCCGTGAGTTGCTTGAAACGTAATTCACTTAAATAATTCGTTTGAACATATTTAAGCATGAGCTCTGGTAGCCGCGTGACATAGTGCCTGCCAGTAGTGCAGTGGGTCCGTGGATCAAATCCCACGTGGCCTTTCAATTTTTTTTAAACACAGGCTAGATTTAGATAGTTAAATCTTCTTTTAATAAAATAAATATTTTTTTTAAATATACAGGCTAGATTTTTGATAGTCAAGACTTCTTTTAATATTCCCTTTTTTATATTTTTCTCCCTTTTTTCTCTTTATGATTTAATCTTTTTTTAAGCTGGTATATATTAATTTTCGTGTACTCTTTTACTAGTTTATGATACATAAACTTCCTCTACTTGTTTCCATTTTTATTATACCGGGTGTAAATGGATCATGGGCTATAATTTTCAAACAGGTTAATATATTTATACCAACTTTTGGTCGATTATAATAAAGCTATTTTATAATTTTTTTATATAAAAATCCAACATGGCCGAGATCCAGTTTTACCGTAAATTACATGAAAATTGGAAATTCAAATGGAACATCCTGTACATTTCTACATATTTCTATTATACGCCTTAAAATACGTACAGGTCGACTGTCAAATGTCACTTTTTATCTATCCAAGGTAGTCATGATTTAGTTTAAATTAGAATTATCTGAAAAGTCTCAATTTTGTCAATTGTTTATTTTTGTATCTTTTATTAGACATTTAATTCAGCAAATACAGTTTTTAACTAAAAATCAATTTGTTTTAAATGAAACGTAGAGGGCCACCTGGTAGTAAAAAATTGTTCATTTAATCACCATGAAAATGATGTACCTAACAATTTTCTTTTTCTCAAATAAAGGAGAAATGTTTTTTTTTTTTAATTTCGATACAAAATTTTCATGAATACATCCCTGTTAATAAAGGAAATTTACATGATATTTTAAAGATAAATAATTATTAGGAAAAAAAATAATTGACAAAATTGATACCTTTTAAGACCCCCTCCGCTTTTCTAAATGGTTGGGGAAGTCACGCCAATATTGGTCGGGGTAAGCCATGCCCCCACATTTTTAAGGACCACCGAATTCGAAGGTCTCCCGAATATTTTTAAGGACCCCCGAATTCAAAGGACCCCCGAATTCCAGGACCCCCAATTGCAGAACTCCAGAAATCAAAGGATTCTCGAATTCAAAGGACCCCAAATTTTAGGACCCCAAATATATTTAAGGACCCAGAATTTCAGGACCCCCGAATTTTTTTATAATAATAATAATAATCTTTAATAATCCATTTACCTACTTTTTAAAACAAGTATGAAACAAAATAAAAACAATTAAAATTACAGCCATAATAAAAATAGTAAAAATATTTAAAAAATAGTAAATTTTTTAAAAAACCATTAGAAACAGTTGAAAATTACAATAATTATAATAAAAATAACATTATTATGATTTAAACACCTCCGAATATTTTAAGGATCCCTGAATGTTTTGAAAGTAGAAGAGAAGGAGTAAAAATATATCTGTTTTTTAGTAGACCGGCCCATGTAAAAATATTTGGGACCCCTACCCCTTGGCCCTATTTTAGTCGCGCTAAAGTAAAAAAAATGACTCCTTTACCTCCTATCTTAAAAATATTCGGGGGTCCTAAAATTCAGGTGTCCAGAAATTGGGGATCCTGAATTCGAAGTTCCTGAAATTGGGGGGTCCTGAAATTTGGGGTCATTTGAATAAAAACAAAAATAAAAAAAAACTGTCGTCTCAAGTGACATTTGACAGTCGACCTGTACGTACTTGAAATCGTAGAATCCAAATATGTAGAAATGTACCAGGTGTTATATTTGAATTTCCAATTTTCAAGTAATTTGCGGTGAAACCGGATGTCGACCATATTGGATTTCTATGTAAAAAAATCCAATATTATAATCGACCAAAATTTGGTATAAATCTATTAACCCGTTGAAAAATTATAGGGGTGGCCCATGACTCATTTACACCCAGTATACTCTATGTAATCTACTATTTTGCAAATTGCCCTTATAGCTAAAGTTAATGAGAGAATGGACTGTATGAATTACGTAATAACATTTGTTTTGGATAGAAATACGAACCCCACTTACCCTGTCTCAATCCTGAAGCTTCCAAAGGGCCCTTCTCCCTTGAATTACACCAAAGTCTCGGTTGCAGAATATTCTTCAATTTATAAGAATTTGTACGGCTTAAATTGTAATAAATGAAGCTCATATCTAATACAGGGTGATACCGAAGTTAAAAATAGAAATTATAATAATTGAACCAATACGCATCAATTATCCTTTGCATCTTCCGACTGAAATTTATATTTTTCTTCTTTTCTGTGTCTATTCTTCTGATTTATATTTTTTTGTCGTTCAATTTTTCTCAATTGCTCTGGTTATTTTTTGGTTCTATACAACTTTATTTTTTAAACCCTCTTTAATTCCTAAGTCGGCGCCTTTGACTGTTTTTATAGAAATACCATAACTTTCCATTGCTGAGTTTTCTCACACTCAGAAAAACCAATAGAACATCCGTAAAATCGAGAAAAAGAATAATGAATTTTTTGGTTGTAAAAAAATAATTTGATAAATGTCTGTCAGAATATAAAAGCCGACCAATGGTTGGGCTTTATTTTATAGACGTTCCGGATTCTTTTACTTTCACCGAATCTGCAAAGAATATTAAGTAGTCAATTGTAAGTATTTTTCAGTCGCAATTTTTTTGCATCTTAGGCGGCGGTGTACTAGAGCGAAAATTAAATATTTTAGACTTTGGTAATTAAAGGAGATTATTTGTTCATAATATAATTCATACATATATTTTCATGTAATCATTTTAGTAGAGGAAAAAAATATAAGTAATTTGCAATTCGCTTATAAGATGGGACAAATAACTTTAATGACAAATTGTTAAAAATAATGGTTCAAAAATTATATAACAGCTGTACCACCTCTGTAATTGCACTGATAAAAAAGTTTATTCAGCATTATTAAAAATTTAATTATCGTAGATAAAAACTTTAATACGTATTAGGTTATGACAATAAAAAGGGCTTTAATTATAATCATTAGAGTTAATTAACTTAAAGTAATTTAATACTTTAATAAAAAAATAGAAAACAGTAACCGTTAGTAACCAAAAATTAACCACCTTAGAAATCCAAATTATTTGAAGTATTAAATATTTTGCTTAACACAATAAAACAAAATATTAACAAGTTGTATAGTGACTGATGATACAATTTATTAGTTTTGTGTTACAAAAGTTTGGTTTAAAAATGGAGCTTAAAGTACTTGGGGGCTCGGGAAATTCATAGACCGCATCAGAGGTACGTTTTACAAATTAATGATACGATATTCTCTAATTATGTTTGTCTTGGGTATATGTTATTTAATAACCAGGAGGAGTAATTCAATAAACCTTACTTACACCACAAAAAGTTACTAGATTTTATATTATAAAGGGCGTGTTCCGAAATCAGAAATAGTCGTGTTCACATTCTAGGAAATAAATAACAATTACTACGATCATGGATTTTTATGGATATTAACTTATTAAATTTTGGAAATATTTTATTTTAATTGGAAAAAAAAATATCTCTTAGATACATTACAAGGGTTGTTTTGCAAAAGAAGTGATTTATCTTATTTCTTAATAAATAGTTCAAATTAATATAGGAATAAATGGGATTTGTTTTTTAATTTAAATGAAAGAAGTTTTTATGTAAAATATGGCAATTAATCTTATTTTTAACTGTAAACAAACACGTATTAACTTAAAATTTTAATAAATCTTCCGTTATGTATATAAGAAGAAACAAAATCCAAATTATAACATATACAAATACAACAAAATATTTATATTTATATTAATCTATATCAGAAGATTCAGATTCATCCGAGCTTCCAGTGTTCGCAGATATTATTAATGGCTCTATCATGTCATCCATCAAGTGTAGACATTTAATTCACAATGGTATGGTGGAAACCGTAACACAACTTTATTGGCTTCTTTTGCCATTTCATCGACAACATACAAATAATGTTTACCTTTATGTTGCCGAATTAGGTGCAAAAGTTCACACTGCTTCATATTTATATCGAAGGCAATATTTTTAGTTTGAAACCACTCCTGCATTTCAGCTTTTCTTGATGACGAGGTAGGGATTTTTTCAACTTTTTAGCTATGATATGATGCATTATTCCATCACAATCAAAGCATCATTAAGTAACTTTGTCAAAAAAGTAGAAAACCAATTCTCGAATACTTCAGAATTCATCTCTTCATGGTAATCTCCTGTCTTTTTGCCTTCAAAAACCAATAATGCATTTTCTACAAAGCCTGCTTCAGAACCAGCATGTAAAATAATAAAACGTCTTCACTTTCCTGTAGGGTTTTTCAGGCCCGTGGATAAACCTTCGTTTCGTTTCTTCAAAGCATGCAAAATTTTGTTCAATGTAGGTACCTCATTTTTAAAACAGAAATCATGTACTATTTTCCGAACAGCATTTTTAAACCCCTCATCAAATGTTTTCAGAAGGCCTGGTATTCCTCCAATATTTTTTGGACTAGATATTGTTGACTTTGCAACCCCTGTAAGAAAAATGTTAAGCGCTAATGCCCTTTTTAAATAGAAAGTAATAAATATAACCTACCGGCGACCTTAGAAATTTTGGATTTAACATCAACAATTTTGGTTTTTGGTTTATCATCCAATACTTGTTTGTACATATTTAGTATGCACTGTTTTTCTTACTGACTTAAATGGCCTAAACTTAGCCGTTTTCGTTGTTTTGGTGGACTACGCGAGTGACTGCTACCAGTAGGAGTAGAAGGATAAGGATCCATAATCGCAGAAATTGCTTACTGAGTTCTGAACAGAACTATTTTTTTTTAAGGAAATAGAGTGGAAAACTTAACTAAAACTGATGAAATAACAAGAGGACAAAAGCAATAATATAACTAAAAATAATAATATATTATAAAATGTCAAAACTGTCAATGTCAATTATCAGCTGATGTTAATGCTAAAATTTGCTGTGTGAAACCGACTGCAAACTGACCAATGAGAAGCCTACAGAATTGCCAACTTAAATTCAAATCGCTCCTCCTGGTTATTAAATAGACCATAGAATATAGGTACCTTAAATATTAAAGTTTCAATGGTCCAATTTTTCTGAACAAAACGCAAAATAAGGATGTATTCTATTTAGATCTACGTATTTAAAATAAAAATTCTGTTTATCCACGACAAAAATAATTAGAGAATATTATTGTAATATGATTAATTTCTAAAACTTACCTCTAAAGCGGTCTAAGAATTCCCCGAGAACCCATTATATGAGTAGTACTTCAAATTCCATTTTTAAACAACGCTTTTGTAACACAAAACTGATAAAAAAAAACCAGTCACTATGCACATAACCAAATATAGCGAATTATGACTCGTAGGTCTGTGCAAAGCACGGTGATTTTATTATTTTGTTGTAAAGCCGGTCTCAAACGACTCGTGTACTTGGCGAATAATCGTTACTTGCGTATACTTGCCATGTCGTGTGAGTGGGTTGTACAATTATTTGTCACTCCTTGGTTTTCCATTTGTGGCGGGTAAAAACAGCCGGAGTCAAAGGGATCACGATTATTTGTACACTTGCCAAGTACATACTTGTCTATACTTGTAGAGGCGCTCTGATGAAATGTACAAATAATTGGCTTTTACTGCGATTATTCATTTAGTTTTCAAACCCTAGTAGAAGCATACAGACGTTTTGTTTGTGTTTTTTTAATAAAAATTGAAATGGAGTGGATAAATGACATTGTTTTTATGGCTAATACAAAATAACATGTCTGTCCAGTGTACTATAAATTAACTAAAGAAAAAAAAGAACCCCTGATTCATTTGTCAAGGTTTAAGCCAAATGTTCGCGCACACGTACTTGTAAATTGTAAACGTCGTGTGAGCGCCCTGCTGGCCATCGCAATTCACAAAGCTCGTATACTTGCCAAGTACGTAAATAATTGTGTATTTGCCAAGTTCACAAGTCGTTTGAGCCCGGTTTTACAAATGTATACGATGTTGCGACGATTATAGCCGATATTGTGCGAATTGCAAAATTGCCGTTAGTATTAATTAAACCTATTAATTGTAGTTAATATACTCTGCTTATATCAGGTACCTGTGATACTTATTATAATTAAAATAATTTCAGAAAAGGAAATTAATTGCTCGAATTAAACTGCTAGCTTATGGTAGATATACTTCAGAAAGAAAGCTTCAGAAAACAAAATATTTTTCTTGGTGTGCGATTTCAGTCTTGTAGGTAACCAAAAGTTGTGTAGTACTCTAGTAAAATAAAAATCCTTTAAACATTAGTTTTCAACTAGCGACAGAAAATTTTGAAAATTCTAAATGTGGTAAACAAACATTCATACATCTCAACTATGATCATTGGAGAAAACGGGAAAACGCACAAGGAAAAACACAATGGCGTTGCTGCAAGTACGAAGTGTAAAGCTACAGTCACCAGAGCATACTCACACCGGAAACGACGCAACACCCCTTATTAAAATGGCGTAAACTCTAGCAACACGATCAATTATGATGAATCTAGATGGCTTTACCGAAAAAAAGTGATTTACACCGCGTTCTTCGTCAAGTTTTGGTATCAGTCGAAGATAATCAACAGACCTTCCCACCGCCACTAGCTGATCTTCATTTTGAGTTTCCCGTTTCCCGTAAGATTTTATACTGTTTCATTCTGAATCTGCAGATGATCGTCTTCTCATCCTAGGAAACAGAATAATTGGATAAATTTCACTGGAATATTATCCAGAATTCACAAAATAAACTTATATTTCCTTTAAATTTAATAAGATTCATTTTAATTTATACTTTTGGCCAGTGCTGTATATTTTACCATTCCATAATCTAAAAATAGATTGTTATTCGGTATTTACGTCACTACCTGGCGTGTCGAGTGCAAAAATATTGTTTTTACAAAATAATTCACCCTATCGCCATCTCCCTCTAAGCGATATAATATTTCTAAGAGCGACAAGCGCAGAAATACCTGTGATCGCCGGACAGGTCGGTTTTCTTATTTAAATAGGGAAACAGTCCAATAGTTAAAGAGAGTCTCATCATATTTATCAGTGTTCAGTTGACATATCATGTCTCGACGTTATAAAAAGCGGTTGACCGCACCTTAAAAATTAATAATATAATAAATTCTCTGAGAGTCTAAAAATGTACATAAATTGTAAATATGTTTTGTAGTAGTGAGAGCAGTTGCTCTAATAATAATAATGTCATATTAATAATTTTGGTTTTCTAATGAATGGGTGAGTAAATAGCCCTTACAGTTCACTTAAATAATTTGATTTATTTTGTGGTAACATACTAATTCCTTATAATCTGTATTAAGGTGGTCCTTCGAAAATTTAGGCAGCGTTAACACGCTGTCTGCGTAGTAAATTATTCCAAACTTATATCGATTCTTAATCATATTTGTTCAATAATTTTAGATGGTCTAACAAGATATGATATCTGGTTAGCTGATGACACGTTCAATGTAGTGCCATCTATATTTTTCCAGCTTTATAGCATCCATTTAAAATTTACAAACCAAATAAATCTAGCGGAATTTTATTGCCTTTTGCCTAGCAAGAGTGGATCCACTTATAATCGTCTTGTTAACTGAAAAATAAAAATACCTACTTTAGAGGCAGAATATTCCAAGGTAGATGCAAGAATTATGGGTTAACGAAGCTCCAAGTGCAAAGATTGAACAATTTTACCGAAATACAATGCACCTAAAATTCATTTTTCCACGGTGTGTTATATTATTTTGGTTCCTTAGTAAGAAATATCTTCCTAACATTTATTGTTATAAACTTCACTTCGCACTTTATCAAGGCTTACTACCTGCACCAAATGCTGGAGTGATTCGAAGTTTTTTATTTTTTTTTCTTCGTTTTTTTTTTGTTTTTATGATTTTTTTTCTTTTTATAAATTTAAAAATACATTTAAAATATAAAATGTTATCAATATCCCAAATTTTGGGCTATACCGCGTAAAAAATAATATAAATTTACAATATTTCTTGATACCCTTTCGGTACAATCTCTGTACTTCTTGCGGATAAATAAAAGCAATTGAAAATAAACGAAACCAAACGAAAACAAATTAAAATAAACCAAAACAAATGAAAAGAAACCAAAACAAACAAAATGAAAATAAACGAAAACAAATGAAAACAAACGAAAACAAATAAAAACAAACGAAAACAAACTAAAATAAACGAAAACTGAAAACAAACGAAAACAAATAAAAATAAATGAAAACAAATGAAAATAAACGAAAACAAATGAAAACAAAACGAAATCTAATGAAAATAAACGAAAACAAATGAAAACAAACGAAAACAAATGAAAATAAACGAAAACAAACCAAAATAAACTAAAACGACTGAAAACAAACGAAAAAAAAAAGAAAACAAACGAAATCTAATGAAAATAAACTAAAACAAATGAAAACAAACGAAAACAAATAAAAATAAACCATTCCTGCAACATATTGTTCAACTTGGAGTTCGTGTTGACTGTTTTCGATAAAATGTTTTTGGTAAATTGTTTCCAGCGAATTTTCCTAGATTATAAGACGTTGGCGAATTAAAATATGAAAATACTTATTTTGATTTATTTTTACGAAGACCAAATAAATCCAAACGAAGTGAAGAAATTGTCGTTTACGATGAGAGATGTAAAAAATGGGTAAACGCCGAAATATTTAGCGTCGGGACGAATAGCGTAGCGACGCTGAATGGACACTAACTTCTGCTAATGACGTTCGTAGTTTAATTTGTGCGAATATACTGGGGGTTTTAAAAATGTAAAACATTACTTGTTTGTCGAAACTATTGGCGTTGGCGTCTCGACGCTAGATACAAGATTTTCGGTGACGATGTTGGTAGTTAATATTTGATTTTTGACTAATCTTCTCTGTCGCTTCTTCTTCATAATGTTGTGTGGTACGTGTACTATTTGTTTTTCTGTAAACACAGACGAAACAGATCCTGAAAAAAATGCAAATGAAGACAAAATAAAACATAATTAAAATAATGAATTTTGACAATTTACAGTCAAGTGGCTTGAGAAATCAACAAAGTCTAAGAGAAACAAAACACATTAAATATAATTGGTTTTGGCTATCTCTCTAAAATTTACTAAAAAAATAATTCCCAGTTATTAATTTGTTTTTTCTTTTATTTTCAGAGGAAGACTACGATGCTTTCTGTCTTGCTTACATGTTTACTTATCGAGATTTCGAGATGGGAACTTTAGGACTTGCTTGGACAGGAGATTTAAAAAATGCCGGAGGAGTTTGTGAAAAAAATGGGGTAAGAAATTCTAATAAAATAATATTTTTTTTAATTATTTCTATTACACAAGTGATGCGTTTTTATATAAAGTATGTATTAAATTAATAATGGCCAAAAGAAAACATCTTTTTATGATATTAACAAATAGTGCATCGATTTTGTTTTAATTGTATATCCCATTTGCCTTGTTCAAATGAACTACAACCCTCAAAATAGGTGTAATGAACATGGCATCCAACTATAATTACAGTCTATTAAACGGCTCGTTAATTAGTTTATAGGTATTTGCTTTAGTCTTATTGTTTGCCAGGGAATGATATGGAAATTCCAGAGCTAGAGAACATAATTTGAGCATACTGGATTAGTTATAGCCATTTAGATTTTTATTTTCTTAAGTGTGTCTGAATTATTATTCAAACAAAATTAACATACCACTCTATTGTCATCTCTTTGAAAAATCTTATGTAACATAAATTTTTGTTTTTGCTTTTGTTGCAGCATTACAGAGGAAGTATGAAGTCTTTGAACACAGGCATAGTTACTTTATTAAATTACGGAAAACATGTACCGCCAGCGGTATCGCATGTTACACTGGCTCACGAAATTGGACATAATTTTGGATCTCCGGTAAGTCTGCTTCCATAATGTACTGCTTTAATAAAACTTTATCTGAATAAAGATTTTTTTAACAGAAATATTAAAAATTTAAGTTGATCTAAAATGATATATTTAATTATATGATAACATTAAACCCATGCGACAATTATTTGAATTTGTTCATCCCTTTGACAAACTGCCTCTGTCTTACAAAAGTAATATTGTTTTCCAATTCCAATTTCAATGGTGGCATACTGTTCACTTTGAAACTAAAATACAAGAAGCGTATAATTTCGTTTTGTTTCCATCAGAATTTAAACGGAGCAACAAATGGATCCCTAATAAGCTATTATTTTTCCTACTTTTCTTATCCAGACTGCTTCTTTGGAATTTAAATGGTTACAAGATAAAAATTACGAAACGCTCAACTTGTAGATGGAGAAAGAAATTTATTCACTTGTCAAAAGAGAAGTTCTTAATTGATATTATCACAAGGATTATATTCAAATAAGTGTAATTATAAAAAAATAGTCGTCCAAATTGTTGTTCGTAAAATTCGCAGTCAAGAAGAAATAAGATTTCCTTAAGATAAGAACACTTTAAAATTGATTTACTGCATACCTATAATATTCCAAAATATACAAAGATGAGAGGTTGATAATAATTCTTTTCAGTCGTAAATATTTATAGCTCTAAATTATAGCTATAGTAAATAAACTACGGTTTACTACATTGTTAAGTATCCATAAGCCCTTATACAAAAAGGATCCGATGTATTGGAGTCAGAAATCGAACTGTCTAGATCATGTAACATCTCTCAAACCCACAAATTCAAGCTCCAAATTAAACGTCTCGACGCCGACGCCAAGTTCCTAAATTTTTACGCCACGTTTTTTTTGTTTCTATTATAAATAAACCCAGCAACAGTATCCAATTATCTCAGCTGCGCACAAATAGGCAGTTATAGTTGACTTCGGTCACTGAAAATAGAACTTTAAAATTTTGAACCGTTCTGGAGTTATCGCTTCGCTAATTAATAAAATCACTTTACTCCCAATTTGTAGAAACTTGAGCTATAAGTATAAAAAAAATAACCAAAAAATTCCAGACTGACAATTTTCTACATCCTCTCTCCTCCTAATTATAATTAGATATTCGTTACTCCATTAAACACATTTAGCACACTATTTTTAATAACTACTGATTATCTGTTTTGTTTGAAGGAGGCAAACAAAATTATGTTTGTAAAAAAAGAAATATCGATCGCCTTCTACAGTAAATTAATGTAAATATATATCATAAAAATCTTTAATAACAATAAAAACAGCTCATTTTGAAAATACCAAAAAGAATTAATTATTTTAAAATAAAATTTCTTTCTGCTTAGCTGGAACCGAACATTTAGCAATAGTAGAAACAAATAAACGAAAAACCTATTTCTATACATAACCATTACCATAACTTTTAATATTTTCGTTATTTTGTTTTCTTCCAGCACGATCCGGAGCAATGTTCCCCTGGTGGCGAGGATGGGAACTTCATAATGTTCGCAAGGGCCACATCGGGCGACAAAAAGAACAATAACCGCTTCTCGCCGTGTAGTTTGAAAAGCATCAACCCCGTACTCAATTTCAAAGCTCGCTCCCCCAAAGGATGCTTTACAGGTATTTACAAGCTTGATTTTGGGTTTTTGTGGATTTGAAGGTTTGTTAAGGAAAAGGAACGGATTTTGTATGTTGTGAGTGGTCTCAGAGGTTTTCTATTTAGATTTGTCTTGGTTTTGTTAAGATGTTAAAGGAAATTGATAATACGGATTGGTGTCATTGCGATTTTTATAAAAAAAGTTGTAAAATTAATGAAATATTTTTTTAAAAATTAAAAAAAGGTTAAAAATTCTTCAAAAATGTTTGTAATTTTCAATATGATGAACTAAAAACGTTCTGATAAAAGTTATATTTAATAAAACTTATAACGGTTATTATTACATGTAGGTACAGCACAACAATCTTGCATCAATAATAACAATTTTTCTTGCTTTTTTATAAACAATATTTCCTTATAGGCCCCGTTTTATTAAACTCGTAACATTTAATACAGCATCTTTTTTCTTAAGGTTGTAGTCTGTGCACTTTTACCTCTTTCTTCATCTACCATTAATCTTGACGTAATATCTGCTGAAGTTTATCTTCCGGGATAGATACTCAAGCCGAAATAAAATATTTCATACTTTCTGACACAGACGCCAAAACCTTTTTTTCCCTTTCCAATTGTGACATAAATTCTGTTGTTTTTTTTTCTATACATATATTCAATGAAAAAATCTTGTGACTCACTTCTAACTTACGTTCATAAATGGCTTTCATTTTTGTCCACATTTCTGTAGACATTTTGCATTCTTGTTTAGTCGTCTGGAACCTGTAATTTCTTGTACTTTCGTATCTTTGCTGTTCGTATTAGCCCACATGACTGTCAATCTAAGTAATAACTTGAATGAGCTCAATATTTATGACATGCAAAGTTTAGATGAATTCGTATTCAGACCAATTCAGGGCTATCAAGAGATTATAGCTACGTGCTGTAAAAAACTTATAAGATGCACTCACTCGACTCCCTGGTGGAATGAAAATTTATCCCTGTTAAAACATGAGACTCAAAGAGCAAGACATGCCTATCAAGACGCGAATACTCATAATCTATACCAAGAAGCTTTGGATGCCTACAAGGAAGCAATTAAAGAGGCAAAAACCAATTCGTGGCGAAACTTTCTACAAGACCAATTAGCCAACGACCCCTGGAGCATGGCTTCGGATAAAATTAAAACTACACCCAACATAGCGTAATACGAACAGATGGTAGTACTATAATTGTACAATAAGATACCTTAACAAAAACTTTGGACAGACTTATACCTTCAGATAGTTTTGATACCGACACAGAGGAGCATACGAACACTCGGATTTCGCCTTTTAAAGCTCCCAGGCCCGATGGAAGCTTAAAATCCAGCTGTAACGAGATTAACTCTATTTACATTTTTTAATCAAGGTTCAAAATTAAGTTTGATAGAAATAAAATATTAATAGATAGAAATTTAACTAATATTTAATTATTATTTTAAGGCAACCAGAGCATCGACTTTTAACTTCAGGATCGTGAATTAGTTTTTCTTGATACACCACTTTTCCATTATTTCCGCTTCAAGGGTTGTTAGTATATTTGTTGAGCGCAAGTAAATTCTCTTTGTGTTAAAATAATGAATTGATTGAATATTATTAAAACGAGTCAGGAGAATTACAAAGACTGACTCTAAAAGAATTAATTCGTAAAAAATAAGAGAATGAGAGAGATGAGAATTTAGTGGAACCGAGAGAAATTAGTAAAAAAAAAAACAATTTAATGACACACTATTTGATATATAATAAAAATATTATAATGAATTGTTTATAACAGTATTGACACCGCAGGTGTACTTTTTGGAAAATTACATTAAATTTACTTATCATAAGAAAGTCAATAATAATTTACTAATCACAAGAAAGTCATTATATTTTACTAATCACCAGATAGTCAATAATATTTTAGGAATCACAAGAAAGTCAGCAATATTTTACTAATCACAAGAAAATCAATAATATTTTCGTAAATATTCAGGGTTGATATTATTTTTTAAGAAGTGGTCTTAATACTAAAACTTAGCTTTGTTACGGAATCATCTCCAATGAGGAGACGTTCTCCACTTGGTAATCTATCCTTTACAGAACCTCCAAAGGTGCATAAGCTGCAGGATTTATTTAAAAAAATGGATAATGGTAACTCTGAATATCAGATTATTTTCTTAGTTCTTAATTCCATTGAATATAAAATGAACTCAAAAATGTAGAACCAAATAAGAAATGGAAAAAAGAAAAGAACTGTCTCTTATTCCATCTGGAAAAAAAAAGAGAACAAAAACTAAGTATAATGCCGCATAAGTAGATCCTCAGCTATGTGGCATAATTAAATGTCTACACTTAAATTAATATTAACAAGATAAGATTATATTAAGCTAACAAAATAAAGTATTATTTTAATTATATAAAATATTATTATTAATTAATTAAGAAATATATTGGGAAACGCCCTATTGAATTTCAAACAAAAAACTACTATTAAAATTTAATTATTGTTTAAATTTACTATGCACATAACGAGAAATCTGTATCTGAAATATTTGTTCTAATAAAATAATAATTATAACAAACTTACCAAAGATGTTTAACAGTTTTTTCTTTAAATTAATTAACCAGAAATGTGGCTTCTCATGGCAAACACCGAAAACCAAAAAAAACAAGCTGATTGTCCGATCAAGGAGTCAACGAGCATGCCCAAAAATAACACTAGCGAACCGTATCTGTATATTTCGGAATTTTTTAAAAAACATAATTTAGATATTAGTACTTAAATACAGATATCGTTCAACGATTTAGATTTGTGCAAATAGAGGTCAGTAGTTGTACCGATTTTAAATTAATCCTATATTTTATATTAAGAATTTAACCAAAGTAGTAAAACTAACATGTATATGTTACACAGCTCTTTAAACTATACGATGCATGCATTAAACTTAGATACTTTCCTACATGATGGAAGAAGGGAAAGCTCGGCGTCATACTTAAAAGTCCAGATAAGGACCCCACGGACCCCAAAGCATTCAGACCTATAACTTTGCTTTCGGATCTAGGGAAAATATACGAGCGAATCTTAATAAACTTTATGGCGTCGGAAATACCAGACAGAATACTGTTTCACCACTCACAGTATAGCTTTAGACCAAAGAAATCAACAGTTTCGGCTTTTTCAAAAAACAAATAGAGTAAGTTTTTGAAACTATGGACTCCGACCAATATCATACATGTTTCATCCTTTCGGATGCCACTGAAGATTCCGAAAGGACGAAACATCTATGGTAATGGTCGGAGTGCATAGGTTCAAAAACTTACTCTATTTGTTTTTTGATATTATTGCGAGGTAACGGCTTGTCCCTAGGCATAATGATGGCTAATGGGTCCCGCCATCTGCCAGCAACCAAGTTGTACTTGGATAGATCCGTTTACAGAATTATATTCTGTTAAACGGCTTGCCCGGTTGGTACCCATCAACCATACGATAGATTGCGTGACTATCTATTATTTTAAGAGTTTCGGCATTATTGGAGATACTAGATCATATCAGAAGCGCTAGAAAACACTATCTTTCTATATTCATAGACATTTCTGGAGCATTTGATAACCTTTGGTGGCCCAGCTTGATTATGTAACATTATCGCAAAAATTTTTCAGAGTATCTACTATGCATAATCAGAAGTTATCTAACTAACAGGCAAGTCTATTAGAAGACCAATTACACTGAAGTCTTCAAACATTTGACCAAAGGCTGTCCACAAGGATCGGTCTTAGGACCTACGCTATGGAATATAATTATTAATGCTTCACTTGTTGCGACAAGGCCTGATGATGCCAAAGTTACTGCTTACGCAGATGATTTTACAATTACCATTGAGAGTGATAGTCGAGACCAACTTGATTATACTTCAGCAGTTTGCATGAGAATCATACAACATTGGGCTGCCAGCAATAAATTACAGATCTCAAGAAATAAAACTAAATATATAGTTTTCTCAAACCTCTCTCCTAACCGCAACTAGTGTTGCCAGAGTGGTACTATAGTACCACATGTTTTACTGTTGATCGTCAAAAAGTACAGTGGTACTCCTTTGATAAATGTGGTACCTAAATTGGTTTCTGGGCAAAACGAAAGATATCAACTTTTTTGTGAAATATCACTAATCGATGTCGTTTCTATTTATATTAAACTCTCTGATTTCCATGGCGTCGATTTTACTACAATCTTTTCTGCGCAACTGGGCCCATAACCTAATGAACTTTAACGTTACGATAAGATTGTATTTTTTTTAGGTTATTTTTAAGTGACTATTCTTACTCCTATTAAAATCAATTTCATTGGATTTCTTAACACTTTTGCACTAACTTTTGTTCTTACGAAGTTTTTTATTATACCTAAAACACAATGTGCGATGCATTTCATCGAAAATTGAACGTAGAAGATACTGAAAATGATGAAGGGAAAAGGTAACAATAATTTTTTTTAAAAATTAACAGTCTTTTCATGTCATTGTTGAGACTGGGTGGATGGTCGTCACAATTTATAACCTTAAAAAAATTATTGAGTAATATATCAACCTATAATTTTAAGTACAAAGTAAATTTAATATTTGCGCATTTAAAACTGAAATATGATATGTTAAGAGGCCCACGCACGTTACTTTTGTGTTTGCAGGTTAGAGAATTACCCAAGGAAAATGTGCTTGTATTCTAATAAATTGGATGTAAAAATTTTTTTTAGTACTTTCCGATATGTTAAATAATCCTACCCACTAGCCCAATTTTTTTCTGCGCAGAACAGGGTAGAGCGTCATAAATCATAAGTATTCGTATTTGGACGAGAACTCGCCTAATATAGCAACAAAAAATGTGCGTTTTTTTTCATGATATTTAAAATATTTATGAGAAGAGCACGTCTGTGCTACATTTTTCAAATTTGTCTGGAGAAAAAAGTTGATAGTCGTATTACTTTTACTAAAAGTATTTTTTTAAAAAGTGCCACAGACGCGCTCTAAAGATTTAACTACGGAATCTATTGGTGAAAATCTCAGCTTCCTATCTGTAATATTAACAGAGCGCTCGTCCAAAAACGATTTTAGGCAAGATAACATATGATATTGGCGCTTTTTCATTTAGAAGGTAACTTAGTTTTAACAAATTGGTTGTCACGCGATTTAGGGTTGGTTGTTTAAATAAAAAAATATTTGTTAATTTTTTTTAGAACCAAAGGAGGCGATTTGTGGTAATGGAGTCGTGGAAGAAGGGGAAGAATGCGATTGTGGATGGGAAGAAGATTGTAGAGATCAGTGCTGTTTTCCAATGAGACGATATGCTAGTATAGATGAACCACCTTGTAGATTAACACCCAGGAGTGCCTGCAGTCCTTCTCAGGTAAGTCCACTTCACAGATTTCTTCGTCTCATACTTTTATTTAGTTTCTTGTAGATTTTATTGTTGTATAATCAAATTTACTCTAATTAATATTCTTATTTAAAACTATTTGATTAAAATCTTGTATGTAATTTTACTTCGATAATTTTGTCAAGATAAACTAACTAATCAAACTTCTTGTTAGCTCTATTTACCGAACAAAATTAAAACCCGCATCGCCCCATTAGCACTCCTTTCAAAACCAACACAATACCTTCCCTCGTCACAACGCCACGCACTCCTTAATCCACTCATTCAACATCAATTTACTTTGTTTGCGCTTTAGGGACCGTGTTGCACGTCGAATTGTCAAGTCAAGTTCGGAGACAAATGCCGCGATGACAATGGCTGTAGAGATGAGAGTTTCTGCAACGGCAGGGACCCACAGTGCCCCCCCTCGATCAATAAACCAAACAAAACGATTTGTAACAAGGAGTTCGTCTGTTTTATGGGGGTAAGTTTTGCACTCAACTAATTATAATATAATCTGATGCAGTTACTATTGAGTAAGTTAAAAATTGCACATGAATAAGAGAAGTTTTTTTTTGCTTCAACAACTTCCACTACGTGTAAAAATTGAATATTTTTTTTAATCATCTCGAAAATTCTTTTTTTTTACTTTAGACAAGCTTTCTTAAGCATCATTGGTATATTTTACTATGTACATATTTACAGGTGATGTGAACCAGAATTATGAACTGGATATTTCTTTCTTGTAAAAAGTATACGCCACATGCTTTACCTTTACCTATTTGGTTTCTTTTTGTTATTTATTTTATTTTGATGGTTTGTTGTTTATTGTTACGCCGCTGGTAAATTATTTACTAGTTTTAATTTTTATTTGCACTACTAGATGTGCAGAAAGTCACTTATCTAACAATCTTTGATATACCGGTTAATAGTAATCTGTTTAACAAATAAAAGTATATATAAAGCAAATCTATACAGTCCACTTAATCCTACATTTTGGTCCTTAGATCCGGATATAGCAAACCTATACAGTCCACTTAATCCTACAGATACCAACTATCAAAAAATGCCTTAGCACCGTAGAAATAGTTTACAATTTCTATCAACTAAAAAAAAACAGTTCTGGAAAACAAAAAACCTGCGAAGAGATTAAATCTGACTTGAACGGTTTCAAAATATGAATCTGTAGCCGATTTTCATGAATTATTCTGGTTTTAAAAATGCTTTAAAATTTTTTGAAAAGTTAACAGGATATAAAGCTGGTTTACCAAAAAGTTGATTTAGATTTTGTTCAAATTATTTATCTTGCTTTACGACATGGACTTAAGATTTAAGCAGAAGATGCATTTTCTGGAGTTTACGAAAAAAAATTGCTGAAGTTCTTGACATCCAGCTAATCCTGAAGTTTAAAATACGAAAGTTTAGTTTCCTGTGACCGATATTCAGTCCATTTTTGGAATTTTGTATTATGGATCTTGGAGAGAGATTAATGAATCCCGAAAATATATTACAAGGATTTAGAATGCTCCTTAGCATGTTCCAATAAAAGAGAAATAATATCCGGTCAGATTTTTTTCTTTCCGATTCAACTGATTTTTGTAGTATAGGTCATTTGAATTAAGGGATACTGTCTGTTTCTATTTACTTTCTTTTTTAACGTCTTTTTTGTCGAATTATTTAGAAGTTGTGGTCTCACCTTTAAAAAAAACTCAATTTTCTCTTAAACTAAAAGAGCTAGAGAGGAGCCAATCATTTTTTTGTAATCAACGCCCCTTAAACTACCCCTCTAACATTCATTTTGAAAATCTGAGTGAGGAAAAATTTTGAAGATTTTTGAAGTCCCTAGCCTTGCACTTTTTTTGGAGTCAGTTTTTTTTTTCTTTTCGATCCAACTGTAATTTGTAGTATAGATAGAGATCGGTAATTTGAACTCAGGGATGATGTCTGTTTCTTTTCAATTTCTTTTTTAACGTCTTTTTTAACGAATTATTTAGAAGTTTCGCTTTCACAATTTTTTTTAAAGAACTCAATTTCCTCTGAAGCTAAAAGAGCTAGAGAGGAACTGATCATTTTTTTGGAATTCACGCCCCTTACATTACCCCTTCACCATTGATTTTGAAAATCTGAGTAATGAAAATTTTTTAAGATTTTTGAAGTCTTTAGCCTTGCACTTTTTTTGGGGTCATATTTTTTTTCTTTCCGATCCAACTGTAATTTGTAGTATAGATGGATATGTAATTTGAACTAAGGGATGCTGCCTGTTTCTTTTTTTAATTTTTTTTTAACGTCTTTTTTAACGAATTATTTAGAAGTCGCGCTTTCACCATTTTTTAAAAGAACTCAATTTCCTCTGAAGCTAAAAGAGCTAGAGAGGAACTGATCATTTTTTTGGAATCCACGCCCCTTAAAATACCTCTCCACCATTAATATTAAAAATCTGAGTGATGAAAAATTTTGAAGATTTTTGAAGTCTTGTACTTTTCTTGGGGTCATATTTTTTTTCTTTCCGATCCAACTGTAATTTATAGTATAGATAGAGATAGGTAATTTGAACCAAGGGATGCTGTCTGTTTCTTTTTATTTTTTTAACGCCTTTTTTGACGAATTATTTAGAAGTCGCGCTTTCACCATTTTTTAAAAGAACTCAATTTCCTCTGAAGCTAAAAGAGCTAGAGAGGAACTGATCATTTTTTTGGAATCCACATCCCTTGAACTACCACTCCACCATTAATATTGAAAATCTGAGTGATGAAAAATTTTAAAGATTTTTGAAGTCTATAGCCTTGCACTTTTTTTGGGATCAGATTTTTTTTCTTTCCGATCCAACTGTAATTTATAGTATAGATAGAGATAGGTAATTTGAACTAAGGGACGCTGTCTGTTTCTTTTTAATTTTTTTAACGAATTATTTAGAAGTCGCGCTTTCACCATTTTTTAAAAGAACTCAATTTCCTCTGAAGCTAAAAGAGCTAGAGAGGAACTGATCATTTTTTTGGAATCCACGCCCCTTAAAATACCCCTCTGCCATTACTTTTGAAAATCTAAGTGATGAAAAATTTTGAAGATTTTTGAAGCCTTATATAGCCTTGCACTTTTTTGGGGTCAGATTTTTTTTCTTTCCGATCCAACTGTAATTTATAGTATAGATAGAGATAGGTAATTTGAACTAACGGATGCTGTCTGTTCCTTTTTAATTTTTTTTAACGTCTTTTTTAACGAATTATTTAGAAGTCTCGCTTTCACCATTTTCTAAAAGAACTCTATTTCCGGTGATACTAAAAGAGCTAGAGAGGTACTGATCATTTTTTTGGAATCCACGCCCATTAAACCATTCCTCCACCATTAATTTTGAAAATCTGAGTGATGAAAAATTTTGAAGATTTTTGAAGTCTATAGCCTTGCACTTTTTTGGGGTCAGATTTTTTTTCTTTCCGATCCAACTGATTTTTTTTCTTTCCGATCCAACTGTAATTTAAAGTATAGATAGAGATAGGTAATTTGAACTAAGGGATGCTGTCTGTTCCTTTTTAATTTTTTTAACGTCTTTTTTAACGAATTATTCAGAAGTCTCGCTTTCACCATTTTCTAAAAGAACTCTATTTCCGGTGATACTAAAAGAGCTAGAGAGGTACTGATCATTTTTTTGGAATCCACACCCATTAAACCACCCCTCCACCATTAATTTTGAAAATCTGAGTGATGAAAAATTTTGAAGATTTTTGAAGTCAGCCTTTGCACGTTTTTTGTGGTCAGATTTTCAAAAATCTTCAAAATTGAGATGTTAAAAATAATTGGCAAATGTGTAATTTAAGAGGCGTAGATTCCAAAAAAATCATTTATTCTTCTCTATGTCTTTTAGTTTCATATAAAATTGAGTTATTTTAAAAATGGTTACAGCGCAACTTCTGCAAAATCCGCAAAAACACTGTTAAAAAGAATGAAGAAACCAACAGTTACCCTTTATTCGAATCATGTTTCTCTCTCTGTAACTCAAGTTTCATTACAATCGGAGAGAAATAGTGTCTGGCCCCAAAAAAAGGGCTGTGAATCTTTTACAGGAAATTACGTGTTAATTTTCAGTGCTCTTTCAAATTCCTTTACTGTAAATCTGTTCTACAAGTTTCAAAATTTTAATTCTTAACTTTTTTTTTTTATTTTTCAGGAATGTACTGGCTCAATTTGCTTGGCATACGGTCTGGAATCATGTCAGTGTATTCCATCGAAAAGCGATCCAAAAACAAAAGCTTGTGAACTTTGCTGCAAGCTTCCTGGTGATATTCAACCTTGCATTTCGTCTTTCGAATGGAATGACATGCCCTACGATATTCCCGATATGTATTCCAAACCAGGAACACCCTGTAATAACTATATAGGTACTATTATAATTAGTTATTTTTGTTAATTAAATGCTGTTTTTTTTTATTAATTTAAATATTTTGTTTGTTTAGGTTATTGCGATGTATTTCAAATGTGCCGGGAAGTGGATCCGTCTGGGCCTTTAGCGACGCTTAGAAAATTACTGCTTTCTGATGAGAGTATAGCCAGCTTTAAAAAGTGGATTATTGATTATTGGTACGCTGTAGCGGCCATTATTATAGCAGTAATTTCATTACTGGTAAGTAGGCAATAACTGAGGGAGAAAATTCGTTTTTAATAAATTTTAATGATTTGTTGTTAGATCAAAATACTGTTAATAATATGCGAGTAAAAAGGAAGTAAGTTTAAAAAAAGTAAAAGCTAAAAAAAACAGTATTACTGTATTTTGCTTATAGTTGTTTGGTACCCAATAAAATTTGTAATGGTCATGACGGGTAATCCAACATGATCCCTTAACTATGCTGTTGAGAATTTAAAAAAAACAAATCCTTAAATCTAGTCCTTCCTCCTTCCTTAAATATATTCCTTCCAACATTTTAAATCTTTGGTAAAGGTTTAGTAAACATTTTTTTTCCTGAATCGGGCGTTTGAGGTCCCACCTGCACTGTGGCTCTAGGCATATTGTGCCCCGCCAGTTTTTACATCAGTCCAGTACTCTTGACAAAGTCAACAAAAGTCCTGATGTTAGCTTTCGCTATCTCTTCGGATTCAGGATACTGTACCCCAAAGTGCTATTTCCTTTCCCTGTTGAGGTCCCGGCAATACATGTTTCGTCCTCTTCCTCATATTTCCTACATAGGGAATCTTCTGATATACCTATGAGGTTGAGGTGCCTTCTAAGCACGCAGTGTCCTGTCAGAACACCTAGTGCGGTTTTGAGTTTCCGTCTTTTTAGGCGTAGTAGCAGATTGTCTCTGCTCTTGAGTGGACCTTCGATAAGTGTTTTGGACTGTCTTAGTCCCGGAAGTTCCAACCAGTATTCACTGTGTTTGTCCCTTAATTGTTTTTCCAACATACCCTTTATATGTTGGTAGGAAATACAACATGTGAGTTGCGGTCCAATTAAAGGTTTTTCGGCTCCTTTACCAGCCAGGCGGTCTGCCTCTTCATTTCCTTCTATACCCTCATGCCCAGGCACCCATTCAAGAGTTATCTTGTTGTGTTCTGCCAGGGCAGTTAGGTTTTTATGACAGTCCAATACTAGTTTGGACTGTATTTCCACCCTTTATATTGATTTAAGGGATTCTTGACTATCTGTGAGTATACGGATTCTCTTATTTCTAAGATCCTCGCTCAACATCACGTTTAAACAAGCATTTATCGCAGTCATTTCCGCTTGAAAGACCGTTGCCATAAATCCCAGGTTTAGAATGCAAGTTCTCCCTGAGTTCGTATGATAGAATCCAGCACCTGTGCTGTCTTCTGTTGTAGACCCGTCCGTATACCAGACAGATTGATTTTTCTGAGTCCTGCCTCACTCTGTCTGTCCCTCTCATGTATGGTTACTATGAAATGTTTCACAAAGTTATGACTGACAGGCATTCTGTCCGATGGCATAGTAACACCGGATTTTCTCTTAGTTTTTCTAAGTCCTTTAATTCGTCCCATATATACATACAGTTCCTGAATTAAAGCCAGTTCAATGTTCTGTTTGATTATACAACGTTGTAGAACGGCTGTCGCCGCCTTACAGTGTTGTATATTTGAATTATTTGCATTTTTTTTACCCCGGTCGCTGTTCGTCACCCCGCACCACCTCCGACTCCGGATCTGGACTTGCGCTCTTCATGAGCTCCCTTTCCGTCTCCGAGTCCGGGTTCGTAGATGGTGCTAGGTTAACAGGTTCCATGGGCTCCATGGGAACCTCGCCCGTCTGTTCCACAGTATCGGCAGGATTTTCCTCCGATACTTGGTCCATGGGGCTTTCTACTTGCAGCACCTGTTCAGGTGCGGCCCCATAGGATGGCTTTTCTTTTTCCTTCCCCAACTCTCTGAAGAGAATCGAGGAGAAATTGAGATTAAGCCTCCTCTGTTTGTCCTGAATAAATTTCCAGGAGTTTTGATCCATGGACACGATCAGCTGTTGCCCCTTGGGGTCCAGTTTCCTGTCCATGGTCCTTCAGGGCTCCGTTTTGAGCCCCGGATTTTGAACCCGAATTCTCCTATGGAAGCTTTCTTTCTCCATAGCAGGACCCGGTATCCATGTCAGGACCCTTATTGGCTTGATGACTTCCTTAGAGTCAATGACTCTGAGTTTGCCATTTGCCAGGCGGTCTTGACCACGGTATCCTTCGTCGATTGGTCGACGCAAGAGATTGCCAGAATACCGTGTTTATACTTAGATTTGGTCAACCTAGGTGGTGGTCCACCTTCCTCTATTTGTTCTAGCCGCTAAAGCAAGGCGCTCCTAATTAGGTCCACCTGCTCTGCGGTTAGAAGGCCATTGGGGTAGTCCTGGCATACAATGGCTACCTCAAATGCTTTTCGCTTTGTCAGCGTAGGAGTATGAGGGCCCCTCACCAGCCCCAACATCTGTCACATTTGCTGAGGCAGCCGAAGGGTCCGCTTACACCCCTGCTTTGCTTTTGTTTCCCTTTTTCCGGAGTGCTGGTGTCCGATAGGTTTCTCTTCTATCCGCCGACCGGTTCCTGCCCTCCACTACCTGCCCCTGTAGTGGTCCCTGTTCCAGAGGTGCCTGCTTTTGCTAGCCCCTTTGGTGTCCACTGGTGCCGGTGTTTTTGCGCATGACGCTAGCTCCAGATGGACCCTTCCCTTCGGAGGTTCTGGTTATTATACTAGCCCCAGACGGTCTCACCAAAGGTACCGACGGTGCCGGTGTTTTCGGCGCTTTTCATTTTCAGCTTGCGCCGGTAGGATCCAGACCGTTTATTTTTTTTGGGTGGATTTTCCATTTTATTCACACGAGTGGCAACATATTTACTGAGAAACCCAATATTTGGTTAGGGCCTTGATATGTTCATCAGTTTCTTTCTCCAATCAATATGCTCGATAACATGACTTGTTCTTAAAATCTAAACTGTTGTTAAAAAATGATAGTCACTACATCTATCGGAAGTTGATGGTTATTAACCTGAGACAGCTACTTATTAGGATGAAATACTCTGTAAAAGCGACTGACCAAGTATAACTTGGCGCCGATAGATCAGCCTTCATAATGCCTTGAAGGAAGCAGGCACAACGCAATTAAAATTTCTCCATTTTTTGTTAAAATATTGTTGGTTTAATATGCAGTATCCTACCATGAAAAAATTACTCTCCCTTTAGAGAATTTATTTATGTAGATATGTAGATATTCTGATCCTTGCTTAACCAACTTATCTGAACGCTAGTTACTAAAAGTCGATAAATATATCACTTACAAGCTCTTTCAAAAATTTACTATATCACGAGTTTCCCCTGCTAGTATGATAGAAGTTATTAAATATTTATCATCAGGTGGATTTCATAAACAATTAAACTACAAAACTTCTTAAGTCTTTATTGGATATTTTTTTAGCACAAATAAAAAACTTGTATCAATTGCTTTCGTAAATATAGTTAAAAAACTTAAAATCCATAAAATGATTTATGAGCATTTGCTGTTTAATTATCGATAACACAATAATTTTCAAAACAATTGAGTTTTTTTTTTTTTGTTAATGGCACTATCAGAGCCAACAGGCCAATACAATTGAGTATTTAAATATCTATTATCTTAATTTGATAGTCACCAATACATTTAAAGTTTCCTAATCGTAATGTTTATTTTCCCAGGTACTAAGCACCAAATATTTGGGCAAGAAACCCAACTTCAAACTAAAATCCGTCACGGTAATCCACAAATCTCCAACGGAAGCTGTCCGCCTACCTCCAGATAACGAGGGGGTAACTGTCCATCCAGGCGTCCGTTCCAAACTTCCCCTCAAACGCAAAGTCCGCGACGGCAAAACCAAACGAAAACGAAAAGCCAAAGTAGAGTCAATCAACAACAACCTCAACAGCCCTAACAAATCCAAAATTTCTCCAAAGAAAAAGAAACGAGTTTCGGCAGCTGTCGGTGCGGAAGAATCAAAAACCCAACCAGTCGACACCAAAGTCTTCGAAGTGCCAAGCAACAAAGTGAAGAAGCCCTCACAAGCCAAACCAGCCAAAAAGAAGAAAAAGAAGAATGAAATAATAGATTATAGTAGCATACAAGCCGATTTGGATGGGAAGAAAGGGTTGGTAGGATCGGAGGTAATTATAACTCCTTTAACTCCAGAATCTGATCCTGTGGGAAAAGTCCAGAATTGGTTATTGAAGTCTCAGTATGCACTGCCAAAATCAAAATCTACACCTGTAGGATTGACAGATAAAACAAGGAGGAGTCCCCATAAAAGGCCCACCATCCGCCCGAGAACGGATAAAAGTAAATCCCACAGCGTAGGAAATATACCAAATGAAAAAGAAAAAGTCCGTTTGCAAGTAGTGTACAAACCGCCGTTTAAATTTAGTGTTAAGTTACGTAAACCGGAAAAAACTAGTGTTATAATCGAACGCGTCCCGGAACCTGTCAAAAAACCGGTTCCAAGAACAGGAGTTCTCGTTCGTACCGTTAAAGAAGTGGATAAACCACCGGTACCTGTTAAAGAACCCAGTGCTGATGTAGTAGACAGTACCAATATCGATTCGAATATCCATACCGTCCAATCTGACCTTGAAGTACTGTTGTCCGAAAGCGAGTTTCTATTTTCGGACGACTGACGAAATAGTTGGGTTTTAATTTTAAGGTTAATCACTTTTGAAAGGCTGTGGATAATCATTCCGCGCTCTACGAGATGCTGCATTTTATTGAATTAAGTTGGATTTGGGTTTTGCTTTTATTATTTATAATAGACCTTTTTCTGATGTTCATAAAAGTATAAAGTAAACCATTTAGAATGTTTTATTTCGAACGATTTTTTCAACAACAATAAAATGTTTTATTTTAATTTTTTATAAAATTTTTAATTTTTGTTTCAAAATGGATTTCACTTTGAGACAATTTTCTGTCCTCTTGTATTTTCAATAACGGCCTGATGATGGTTGTTTAACCGAAACTAGTTGCCTAAAAATGTTTTCAATATATCCTGTGGTACACACGGATATTGTTGAAAATTTGGGACATATTTGCGATATTTCCTTATTTCTTGTGTTCCTTATTTCTTTTCCTGGACTGTTCGTGTATATTTTGGACTTGTCTTGATTTTTTCTTTTCTTATCAATAGAATCCTGATTTTTTTTGGATATTTGCAATTAACCAATACAGTCCAGTCGAATTAGCTTATTTTGAAGCGTAAAAAACAAAATTGTTAACAGGATGGAAACAGTTGAAAATGGTAAAGTGGCGTATAATAAACGTAAAAAAATAAATGCGTGAGCTGGGGTGTTTCCAGATATATTTGGGGGATGAAAGAGGTTGGAATTTTGGATTATTGCGATTTCCGGCGAAAGTTCACGTCGGAGAGAAAAGTGTACAATAGGAAAGTTGTAGATCATAAAAAGATTGAATGAATGATTTTTTTATATAACCTCAAAATCTCCGAGTAAAATGCGAAAAACCGCTTTTACCGTTTTTTATTTTTCATTTACACAAAAATAATTATATTTTGACGAAACTTGGTGAAAGTATAAATTTTTGTGTCTGAAATATCGACAATTTTTTTCAGATAAAGATATTAAAAGACTTCCGCGATAATCGCGTTTTTCTGCCTAAAAAAATATTTTTCAAATTAAAATTCACCTTTGGAAAATTGTGACTACTACAGCAAGTCTTTTATTTTTATCCTGATAGTACTTTTTTGTTCTTTCTTTTAATTCAGAACTGTCACAAATTTGTTGTTGCAGTTTTAGCTCCATCACTCTCTGTTCTCGAAGTAACTATAATTTTCCATATAGATGGATTAAATTGTCGTTTCAAACTCCGACACCAACGATGTTGTTAGTTTTGTAGCGATTTTCAAGGGATTAGTGATAAAAATTTTAAATTTTATGATCTCTCCTTTCAAATTTTCCTATCCAGATATCCTCAAAGTAGTGAACAAAGTTCGGTAGCGTCTGCCAACGAATTCTAGTAGTACAAAGGCTGTTGCTGCTGAAAATCTACATCGGAGTCATGCTACTATTTAACCCAATGTCTTTGAGTTTATCGATATAGACACTGTTTAAAATGGAAAAAATATATCAGCTTTACAGCCACTAGAAAAAGTAATTGACATGCCTTTATTTCTGCTAAGTCAAAATCTGTTGTAATTGTTGTTTTGTTTCTAATTTTATTCGCAATTGCTCAATCTTATTGTAGATGTTTGTAGGTTTTTCCACTTATACATCCATATACTATATATAGCTGGTAAAAAAGTTCAGATACAATCGAAGTATCATTCATATGCTAAGTGCATTTTTCAATAAGTTCAAGGTTTCGTTTCCTCCCAAATATAATCAATTTATCTAGAGTAGATTCTGATTGGTAAATAACAAAATTTTCACTTTTGTCAGTCTTTCAATGGTGTTCTGGCAAGACTTAATCTACAACAATTGGACCAATATTTTCTTTTTCTTTGGTAAACCTAATACTGCGTCCCGGATGACGCAGCTTCGCTTAAATCAGCACCAAGCCTAGAAATTATAGCTCTAGGAGCATCTCTGCTTCCTTTTTCATCTTATTGATATATTTGTATATTTCAAATTTCACTGCGGATTCTTTGTGATGAAAAATCTTTTTCCCTCTCCAAAAGAAAATATTAATTTTCGCGATTCCTCATATAAACTGGGTTGGATTTCTCATTAATGTAAAAATATCGATTATGATACAGCTTTTCCTTCTCTTTGTGGTATCAATAAATACATAATCTTTGATTTTAACAAGAAAATTAATTATTCGAAAGCAGTCTTCATTTATAGTTTTTCATTTATAGACCCACTAGGAATTAGATATTAGACTAATTATTTTCAATCTAGAACATTTTTACATAATGAACCACAACCTAAACGTGGTCAACCAGCAAAAAACGCAATATGTTATATAAAGTACTAGAATATCGACAACTTAACATTTTAGGATCGAATATGAACATATCGATATAAAACACCCAATGTACAGATAATTGTGGAATTTCTGTCTTCTTCTACTCTTCGATGATACTTTCTTTGTCTGACTATCTAGATAATTTCCAGTTTCCTCCTTGTATTCTCAATGGTATTTGCTAATATTAGTCTGATTTTTTATATCTCTTTAACTCCTACCTATTTTAATTTCTTTCTGATAAAGTTCTTATTTTTTGACAATTCCTCAGAATCTGACATTATTATTTTATTAACCCCTTCAGTCACGACTTTTTGAGAGTAACGATAAAACTTTTGAAAATAGAAAATAACGAAGTTCTTTGATTTTTTGAAAATATTTACAAATTTTAACGAACACCGTGATAATTGTGCACAAACCGGAATGAAATTAAAAAACCTTATCTTAGACAAAAATAGTTTACATCTTGCATCATCCTTGGTATCATCATTCCGGCGTCAGTAACTGATTAGCAGAAGCGGATGATGGGCTACCTGACTTTTTCTTATTATGACTTATTTGCACAGATGAATCTGTCACCAATAATCATATGGAAAGCAATTTTTCTTTGGAATGTCTAATCTGTAGCAGTTTTCTCAATATCCGGCAATTTATCAATTATTTCCAAACGGACGTCATTATTCTCACTTATTTCGCTCAACGTAATTGTAAATAAAATTTAAAACCTCTCAGTCAACCAAAAAAGTACTCGATATAATTTCCATGAAACACAAATACAACGAGCGTTAAGGCGGAGCTCCACCAAACTGGGTTAGCCCGGCAGCACTTGCGGCCGACACAAAATGCCGCAAAATTAAATTCAACTCCTCCAAACTGGGCAGAGAGAGCATCTTAATGGGTCGGTTTGAATTTTATCTAGTGTTTCACAATTTACTTTCATTTCGGAATACTTTTATCAATAATAAGACCTTTTTTCAATCCATTCGGTAAAAATATGGTCATCATCTTGGTGATTTTCCGTATTAGAATCTTGGCTATCCATTTTAAAGTCACTTGAAAATCCACTGAAAGTTATAGTTATGGTATAAAAAATGATGTTCGTTTAAATGACCATGGTGACCGAAAGGGTCTGCCTGATTCAGAATAAATTATATAATAAACGAAATTTTCTTATCAATATATTTTCACTTTAGAAAAACTGCACTGACATGAGACGATGCTGTTATTTTAAATGAACAAATATTACATTGAAAAAATTTTGCTGAAGAATAAATCCAATGAAATTAGTTAATTTGAGGTCATCTGATTGAACACAACCAATCAGAACAAAATTACATTGAAAACTACCCATGGGCTCTTTTCATTCGTTGCTATACCATTTTGACGTTTGAAATATTTAATAATACACCAAAAAATAATGTTAACAATAAAAAATTTGTACCGAAAACATTTATGGATTTTTGCCATGTTAGAAAGTATCAATTAGATGGAAATCGGACCCTCGACATTGATAAATACTTAAAAATGTTATAACAACTTTCTAAAGCTTGTTGTGTATAGGAAACAAGCAACAAGCTTTCGAAATCTGTCATAAATTTTTTTCGACCATTATAGCCAAAAAAAAAATAAACAGAAAAAAGACTTATAACATTGTTGTTACCTGTTATAGTTCAAATTCGAGATAAAAATTGTGGGATAGTCTTTGTACTTTAAAATTTTTGTGTTTCAAAAACAACTCCTGTTTCAGAAAAAGGTCTATAATTATTTATTTTTACTAATATATTTTCTTACTTACTTACTTTTTTTAAGATTACCTCCTAGCGTTAAAAAATTGATATTAATTAAATAAAAATTTTATATAAGTTGAAGTATCCATAATATATATTTAAAAATATTATTGTGGAATGTATATGCTGTCTCTTTTATGTTTTATATTTTTTTGTTCCATTTTGAAAAATTATTTTAAAAGAAAAACGTATTGTGCCAAATACACTTAAAAATGTATTTTATAAAAAAAATGGAGAAGTCAAATTTAAACAGTGCAATTTTTTTTATATTTAAAATTACACACAGACAAATCAAAGTTATTTTTAAATTATACAATTTTGCTTTAAATAAATATTCAAATGGAAATTTGTTCAAATTTGGTAATGAAAAAGTACTATTTTGTGTACCCAAATAACTACTGATGTAATATATACTGTAAATGTAAAAATTTTGTTTGTGCAGCAAAAATTTTGTAAAATACTAATTTTCAAATCTTTTGTACTTTTAATTATATCATATCCAATACAACCTTGTAATTGTTTAATTAAAATCGTTTATTAAAAATTGATAAAATTAATTTTAGCTGCACAATCGAAGTATGAAAAACAATCATTTGTATAAAGTTGAAAAGATATGTATATTCCCAAAAAGTAATTAAAAACAAACTTATGTACCTAAAAAGTTACTTCAACATTATTTCTAAACTCCAATAAATTTTGTACAGTCAACATTTTTGTATTTTATTGTTACCCTTTTTCAGAATAAATTGTACATCACATGCTTTCCAGGGCCGTTTTTAACCTCCCCAAGGCACTGTTGCGCCTCTCCCCCACCACTTCCTTGAGTTCTTGCCTTGCCAGTTTTGGTTCGGGAGGATTTTCCCTTAACTCTCCTTTCTTTTGTCTTTGCCTTTCTAGAGCCTTTCCCTTTGTGGTTTCTTACCTTACAACCACCCACCTTTGTTTAAATTAGATAATTAAAGTTTGTTTAACCATCCTCTGCCGTTACGTCATACATTGTCCAACTTGATCTCTCAATCATGAAATGGATGAGACGCAATTATGACGTTATTAACGTATTGCTTAACTTATGACGACATAAATGTTATTTATTACTTTTGACAGTTCAATTAATTTTCCATTGTCAAAATGCCTTCCCGGTATAATTTTGAAGTTGATTAATTACTTTTCAAGACAAAGATATGCTGGAATACCGCTCTATCGTTAAATGCAGTCTACGACGTTTGGGTTCACCCCAAAAATATAAACGTGTAATACATTTTTTTCGCCGCCATTTAATCACGATTCGATCATCCGTAATTTGTTTAATTAAGTCAAAAATCAGGCTAAATGACGTTAAACATCCCCAAGCTAGAAATTTGAAACAAATCAGTTAAAAAACGGAGGTTTCAAGTAAAAAAAAAGTACTAAATTATGTAAAATGGTACGCAACACAAAGCAAAATACAATTTATGGCATTACCAATTTATTCATACAAACACACCTTAATATGTGTCATTGAAAACAATCCTTAACATATGTCATTGATTATATTTTAATTTTGTGGTTATGTGTAAAATAACATTCAAATAATATATGACAAACGTAAAACAGAAGAAAACGTCACCGATTATGACGTAACGGAAGAGGATGGTTAAACAAACTCTAGTATAGGATGTTTTTTTTTATTGCAAACCATCAACTTATCGATGACGTGCAACGGTGTTTGTTTTGAATAGACTATATCAGTATACTTATTCAACAAAGGTTTCCTTCAAGCTTTAATCATTGAAAAACTATTGAACTTTTTATTTTCCATAGTAGATCTCATTTCAGTCTTTACTCTCTTAAGGGCAGAAAAACTTCTCTCTTCTATACAGGAAGAGTCAAGAAAATTCTCATGGCAACTTCTAAATTTGGGAAGATACTTTCCAACTTGTTTTTCTTGATGTAAAAATAAATTCCTCTCGTTGTTGTTATTTTTTCCATTCTGAAATGATGACAATCTTGCACAAACTGTTTTTCATCGATGTCTTTTGTTTTTCGCATGTTTTGTCAGATCTTCGTGCTCCTTTTCATTCAGATTTCTGAAAATATGGAATCTTGTATTGAGAGCTTCGTAGCAAGCCCTTCTTTTGTTTAACTGGATTCCAAGATTGTCAATAACACTCCATCTCTCTCTGGGTCATTTACTTAAAATCTGAGTCTCTTTTCCCATCTGAAAAAGTTTTCCTTTTTCTGATCTTTTGTGTAACTCCTTACTGATACCAAGATTTAGCTCTTACTTCTGTAGTATATCATTGGTTTTGTTCACTTATTGTAAAATTTCGTTCCAAATAACTATGAACAAAGTAGTTTTCCAGTGTTTTTCGGAATCGTTCAGCTGTGACTCGTATGTCCGGTATCTAGGTATTGTCTTTAATTAAAGTATTCTCGATTTTTTTTACAACTGGTAACTTGAGATCTGCCCTTGCAGACCATCACGATTTCAACATGAAAAATCTCTGTTCAGTTTTCAGCTTTTGTTTATTGCTTCTTCACACATAATCACTTAACACAACTCATCAATGAATAGATGATGAAAAAAAATAAAGTCCTTGTACAGTAGCTTCAGTGCAGGCTTTGTCCGCAGCCCAACAACCTGCTAGGTTTAAGCATACTCAACTGAAGACCTGAGTAACTTTGTCCCCGACTGTTTTTTAAAGATAATTCAAGTTCTACTGGCAAATTGACAGAAACATCGAAGTTCTAGAGCCAACTGGTCGGTGTAGAGTGAGAAGTAACGTGCAAGTTTGATCTCTTTTAAGATTTCTTGCAAGGTGCTTTTGCTTCTTACCTCTATGAACTCGTTACAAATATAAGACGACAGATAAGATGACTTCCTTTACCTTTGTTGCAATATTTTGTCAGGTGTAGGACAATAAACGGGTCTAAAACCCGTTTGATGTAGAACAAACTTTTTGGTCGTCAACCCTGAATGGAAAGCCTCTTGCCGACAAAAACTTTATAACTGTAGTAAGATCTCAGCAATGTTTTAATCAGTTGCTAAAGACCCTCGTTTTTTCTCAGGCTGGAAGAGAAGACAATAGAAACAAAATACCTGCGAATTTGAATGGAGGAGCCTGTTAAACTTTTCTTCGCACGGTAGCTTACCAAAAATGAGAAAACGAATGACAGTAATGAAACAAATGCAAATAACTTAAATTCAAAAGTTTTTTGCAAATCCAAACTCTAAGTCATACCACAAAATTTATTAAATGGTTAAAACTTGATTAACTTGGCGACATATTTCGGCCAATGATGGCCATCATCAGGCAAAAATAAAGAAAAAATTGTACATGGTTTTAAAATTTTGTATGTAAATTAAACGGTAACATGTTAAAAAAAATTTCAAAAAAATTATTTAAAAAACCACAAATGTGAACCTCTAAACACATCTAAACCTCACATTAGTTTAAGTTTTCAACTATTTGTTGTTTTTTAAATAATTTTTTGAAATTTTTTTTAACATGTTACCGTTTAATTTTAAGAATATGTACAATTTTTTCGTTATTTTTGCCTGATGATAGCCATTCCTTGAATAATTTACCACATTTGAGGAATTATGGATAATCATCTGTTTTTCATGACATAATATTTCAATTTATTTTGTTAGAAATTCGAGAATTTTGTTTAATTGAAAGTAATTTTCTTATTATCGTTACATAGAAGCTGCAAAAACAACCTGTTTTCGCAAAACGCGGAAAAGTAGTATGAATGGCAACAACAAATATAAAATGGTAAAAATTTCATAAAATTTTAATAAATTAATTATAAATTAAACATTTTTTTTAAAATATGGGCGTTTTTTTAAAAACCAGGATAACAAAAATGTTCCTAAGGACAATCGCTATAGTCAAAATTTAATTATCAATGACTACGCCCATGTACACTAATTATTAAATTTATTCCTAAAATATTTTAAACAGAAAATTAGTTAAATGCTAGGTAACATATTTTTCCTATTAAAATTTTTTTTCTGATCTGGATTATCCCCGCATGCAGCGAAAAACATATCCGGGGAAAATTTCGAATTTTCCAACATCATATTTTCCGAAATCGAAATAGGATCGTTTTCTATTTTCGGATTCTGGAAAAAATGCGTAACTTCGAAATCTTGAGACGGTTTAACATCTTTACAAATATCGTTCTCGTCCCCCATCAATGGTAAAACTATGGCGTTTTGCAAAACGTTTCCTTTTGAAGAAAACTCGTTTATTTTCGGAGTATTATTAAAGAAGGGAATCGGTTCTTCCTGATGTGGTTTTTCGATTTTTTCCGGTTGGTCCTTATTGAGGAGATGCAATTCTTGGACTTCACCGATTCTTCCTTCTTCGTCTATTACTTGATATTGAAGACCTTGTTAAATAAAATATTAGATGTAAAAGGGAAAACCATTTTCGACAACGAAAATCTGGAATTTTGTTGTAATCAGTACAATGAATGCAATAACTTTAAAGAAATAAATAAAAGCAGCAATGAATGAAGTAAAAAAAGCGAAAAAAGAATCATGGATAAATTTCGGAAGACAAACTTCAAGGACAATCAAAAATTATTTTATGGAAGGCTGAAACAAATAAGAAAAAAATCGGCTGTGTTACCCCAGAACTTTCCCGGCTCGGCTGTGTTGAAGAGGATTATTTTAATTACAAAATTTCTGAATAGGAAGGCAAAATGAAGTAAATTTCTTAAAAATTTGATAAGCATTGCAAAAATACGTAAAAATTTTAATTAAACTGGAAAACAACAAAAGTTAATAAAAATGGCAAAAAGTTATTATAAATAGGAACAACGTAACGTATTCATTCAAAAAAAAATTGTTAAAGAGCAACAATTAACATTATTAAAAAAAAGAGTGAAAATTGGCAAAAATAGGCAGAAATAGGAAAAAATATCAAATAATTCGAAAAAAAAGAGGAAAAAGGCAAAAAAAGGGAAAAGGTAAAAAATCAAGATCAAATAATTCGAAAAAAAAAGAGGAAAAAGGCAAAAAAAGGGAAAAAGTTAAAAAATCAATAGAGTAAAAAAACCAAATAAGACAAAGTAAAGGGAAAAAAGCAAAAAAACGCCAAAAAAATCAAAAGAAAGTTTAAAAAAAGTAAAAAATGTTAAAAAAAACACATTAAAAAGGAAAAAAATCTTTGAAATGATAAAAGAATTGTTAAATTTGAGCAAAAATTAAAACTAATAAAAAAAGAGTGAAAATTTACAAAAAAAAGGCAGAAGTAGCAAAAAAAGTAAAAAGCAAATAAAAGGAAAACGGCAAAAAAAAAGAAAAAGTGGTAAAAAAATCAGTAAGCCAAATACGACAAAGCAAAGTAAAAAAACACCAAAAAAGTTCTAAAAAAAGCAAAAAAGGGTAAAAAAAGCAAAATAGAAGCAAAATAATTTAAAAAAAATTAAAGATTTATTAAAAATCAAAAAGGCAAAAAATTTAAAAATGATAGTGAATTGTTAAATTTGAGCGAAAACCGACATAAATAGCAAAAAAGGAAAAAATGTAAAATAAAGCAAAAAAAAAAGGAAAAAAACAAAAGAAAAATGAAAAAAGGGTAAACAAAATCAATAAAAAGTCCAAAAAAAGCCAAATACGACAAAGTAAAGGGAATAAAGCAAAAACCGCCAGAAAAAGTAAAAAAAGCAAAAACAGATCAAAAAAGAATAAAAAAGTAAAAAAAAAGCATTGAAAAAGAAAATCAAGAAGAGAAAAAAAATTTAAAAAAAAGCCGAAAAGGCCAAAAACAAGAAAAAAAGGCCAAAAAAGAAAGAAGATAAAAAAACAAAAAAAGCCCAAAAAAGACAAAATAAATGTAGATAATACAAAAAACGCCAAAAAAGTAAAAGCAAATAATCGGCTGCGTCACCCCAGAACTTTTCAGGCTCGGCTGTGGAGAATAGGATTAAAAAATGAAGTCAACATTAAAAAGGTTAGAAAACGCAAAAAAAAGGAAAAAAACATAAAACGCCAAAAAATTTAAGAAAAGCCAAATAAGGACAAAAAGGCCAAAAAAGGTAAAATAGGAAACAAAGCCAAATTAAGTTGAAAAAAAGCCATTAAAAGATTAAAAAATCGGTTGTGTCATCCCAAAACTTTCCAGTATACCAAATTTCAGCTCAATCGGACTAAACGTGTGACCTCTATCGTGGAAGAATACACACAGACAGACGGGCTTCCATCTGGAAATGGTCTAAATCTTAAATTAGATATTTCCATCTTTATCTCGAAAATTTTTTTAGCTCGTTCCCAATAATTTCCCTTCTCGGAGGTGGGTCGGGAAAGTAAAAATAGGAAAGTAATAACAGAAAAGAAAGATGGAGACAAAAAATGTGAATCAAGATGTAAAAAACATGGAGGATATTGAAATAATAATAGAACAAGATGTAAGTAATAAAAGCGATCAAAAATTTAAAATTAGGGAAATCACTGGGAAGAGATAATATAACTCCGGAAATGATTAATAATGGGTACTACACTGAGAAATGCCAAAAAAGTGAACAAAAGAATTGCAGACAGAGGATAAAGTAAATTGACCGACAAGGTAATTTGCGAATTGACAGTTGCAATCTGCAGATTCTGTTGGGGAAATGCGTAAAGCAGTATGGGCCACCTTCTGCGTCAAAAGATCAACTAATAAGCACCCAAAGCATGAGTATGTAAAAATAGTTGAGTGTGGTTTTGAAAGCCATCAATTAATTGACCAAATATTTAGGAGCGGAGACCTAAAATAATAATGAATCTCTAAATTCGCTTATTGGGACGTTTTCATCAAAACATCTTCATTCAGGTAGTAAAGTTGTGAAAATTTTCAACTTTTTTGCTGTTATTATATTCAAAGAGGGATTTATGTGCATTTTAAAAGTGCCGGAGATGATAGAAGTGACTATGGGACCAGAAAACTCAAAACTAGACGCATAATCTGACAAAACTGTTACATCATATTTTTAGGTTCAAAATTCCTACATTACAACACATTTCAGTTTCACGTTTTATGTACTTCCTCACATTTTTGTACAGTTAAATAATTAAGGTTTTTGTTAAGTTTTAAAACAGTTGAAATTTTTTGTAAATGATTTAATTATATTAGAGTTATACAGGGTGGCGAAAATTTCATTGCAATGTATTGTAATCTCGGAAATCGTAAGAGATACGACGTCGGTTAAATGGAACAAAAGTTTCTCAATTTAAAGGCTAATCGACTGGTGCTTTGTATCCACAGATATCAGGGACGGCCTTCATAATAATTGATAAAAACCAAAATTTCACAATTTCTATTTGATGCTCTAGTGCTTTTATTTTGAACAGAAAAAAATTGCATAAAACTTTTTTGTTTGATAATGAATTACCCACCATCTGATAATATTAGATTTTGAGTCTGACGTTTAGTTTCCGCCCAGCCACCCTCAACTTTTTTTCTCAAATACGGATCTGTACTTTTTATGTGATTTTTTAATAGCATTTCATATCCTGAATTCATCCATGTTTTACACCTAATTTATTTTTAGTTATTTGAATGAATTAATAACTATTTAGTATAACAGCTTTTAAATACGGATCTGTGCATTATATGCAGATAATAATTACAAAGAAATGTAAAGAAAACACATTATTTTATTTCAAAATAAATTTGTTAAATCACAGAAACTTATTACTTATTATTCAGGAAATAAAATGTTATACAAAAATCACATAAAAACTGCAGGTCCGTATTTGAGAAATAAAAGTTGAAGGTGGCTGGGCGGAAAATAAACGTCAGATTCAAAATTTAATATTATCAGACTGTGAGTAACACGTTTTGAATCAAACAAGTTTTAAACACTTGTTTCTATTTTTCAAAATAAAAGACTTGGAGCATTAAAAAGACAATGTGCAATTTTGGTTTTTATCAATTATTATGAAAACCGTCCCTGATATCTGTGAATGCACAGCACCAGTCGATTAGTTTTCAAATTGAGAAACTTTTGTTCCATTTAACCGACGTCGTATCTCTTACGGTTTCCGAAATTACAATACATTGCAATGAAATTTTCGCCACCCTGTATACCACGTTATTAACACTATTAATTTAGTTGTTTTATTAATTTTACTAACGCACATTTGTTGATAATGGAATAAGCAATGACCAAAAAAGAAGCTTTAGTGGCAAAGAAATCTAGATGATTCGTATAAACAAGTGCACAATAAGTGAAAAATAAGATAAAAACACTTAGTGGTAAATATAAAACGAATGATCTTGAAACAACTTACCATCTTTTTGCAAATTCTGTAAAACATCATCAGTAACGGTAACAAAATTCCCATCATTGGTCCTAAACATAATCTCCACGTTGGAATTAGCCTGATTACCAAGTATCTTTTTAATCTTTTCTGCAGTTAAATTTTGCTCCCCATTCGGCAATGTCAATTGAATAATATTTGATTTCCCAAGCTCAGAAGAAAACTGGTGATTCTCAGGTAACACAATCTGTCCGTTTATATCCAATTCAACGAATCCAGATCCATTGGAATTGGGGATGAAATTTTCCACGGTGGTTTCAGTGCAAGTATCTTCTATGATGAACGTGCTCGGTTGCGGAGCTATTCCTATCTCTTTTTTTAAATTAGCAATGGCTCTTCTGCTAGCCAAGGCTTCTTTAAGACAAGCTTGATGCTCGGCTTCATCGCGAACTTTACGTTTTTTCGAGTGTTTGTATAGGTTGACGTTGTAGTTAATTGGTTTCAAAGGAGCTGTGCAAGGTGGAGGAGGACTGGGAGTGTTAAACGGAAATGATGGATACTTGGGTTTCTTGGTTAGAAACTGAGGTTGGGGTAAGACTATAAAATCATCTAAAAGTGAGTTTTGAATAAAAAGATAATAATCTAGTTTATAACGAAGAGGTTGCTAAGCAAATTGTTTTCAAATAAATAATGGTTTAGAGTACAATATAGCCTTTTTCCGATAAGTCAAGGGCAGGAGTCGAAAGGATATAGATCCAGATTTTTTCTGCTAGGCGTCGTCAATAACTTGTAAGGATAATTCTTGGAAGTTATTTTTTCTATATACAGCATGGACCAAAATAAACCGTACTGAACATATAATCCTTATGTATGATTCTGGAGAAGTGAATGTAAAGGATAAAGTCAGTGAATTGTGAAATGATATTATGCTGATTATTTCACTCACCCGCCAAACCATGCATTTCCGAGAATCTGATTGGACTATCACGTCCAACCAGATTGAATAAAATCTACTATTAGAAATCTGGGATTATATCCATTCGACTCCCCTCAATTGACTTGGTCAGAAATAGTCATAGTCATCACTTACCAGAAAAATTAAGATCATTAGCTAACTTTTCCAGAATTTTCATTTGTAGCAGTTTCCCAAAAGCAACTAAATACTTAATAAGATCTTCGTTAATATAAGTTTCGCCGCAATACATGAATTCTATCAATGAACGAACAACTGTAAATTCTGTACCAGACAAAATGACTTGTTCTATATTAGGATTTTGCTCAAACTCTTCCTAAAATATAACTATTTATAAATTATAGGCTTTTTTGTGTGGTACCATCTCATATGTATTCTGTAGTATATTTAATTCTCATTTTATTTGAATTCGTGAAAATCTATTATTTTTCAATTGGGATTTCCCAAGTTGTTTTTAGATTTTTTTAAGGATTTTTAAAAAAATACTTTGTTTTTTGTGCGGAATATTCACGAATTTGTTAGTGATATTTTAAAAAGCTCTTAAAAAATTTAAAAAGATTATTTTAAGATTTTTCTAACGATTATGCTAGTATTTTTTAATGAAGTTATCAATGATTTAAAAAAATTAATAATTTTTCTTGTATTTTTCGAGAAGTTTTCAAGGATTTTGCTTGAATTTTTCGAGGAGTTTTTAAGGACTTTTTAATGTTTTTTTAAGGATTTTTCAGAGTTACAATAATTTTACAAGGATTTTTCAGGAATTGTTCAAGATTATTTCAGGATTTTATTTAAGGATTTTTTAACCGTCTTTGAATTTTTTTTTAATCATTCTAAACGATTTTTCTAGTATTTTTTTAAGGGTTCTTTAGAAAAGAATTTTTTTATGAATGATTTTTCAAATGATTCTTTCAACTATTTTACAAAGACTGTTCACGAATTTTTTACAACTGTTCAAGACTATTTACAGATGTATCAAGGAGTAAACAAGAATTTCTAAAATAATTTTTTTATGAATGATTTTTCAAATGATTCTTTCATGTATTTTACAAGAATTTATCAGGAATTATTCAAGGAAATTTTAAGGATTATACAAAGATACTGTTTAAATTTATTTTAAGTTGTTTAAAAGGATTTTTAAGAATCTTTTTAAAGATTTTTTAAAGTTGTTTGATAGGATTTTTTAAAGATTCTTTACTAATGTTTAAAAACTGTTTCAATGATTTTTAAACGATTTATTTAAACTTCTTTTCTTCTTAATTTTATGGATATTTCATGGATTTTAAATATTTTTTAACGATTTTCAAAGATTATTTGAGGATTTTTTCAAGTATTCAACGATTTTTTAGTGAGTATTCTCAAAGATTTTTTAAAACATTTAGAATAAGTATTTTACAAGGAATTTTCATGTACTTTTCAAAAAGACTCTAGGGATTTTTCTTGTTTGAAAGGATTTTTGAAGGATTTTTTATTGATTCTTTAATGGTTTTTTAAGGATTCTTTAATGACTTTTTAAGGATTTTTCAATGCTTATTTAGGTATAGGTTTTTCGGAAGCTATGCACTCTTAAAAAGTGTTTTAAATTCACGAGCACTATGCACCAAAGCACTTTTTGAATATTTAAATTATTAAGAACAAAAGATTATCTATAGCTCAAATGTGGTCAATTATTCAACGAATAATAAAACTCAAAGTCATACCACATACATTTATTTACCAGTTAAAACTGGGGGCGACATGTTTCGGCCATAATCCATGATCAGGCCTACAATACAAATATAAACCAAGTTAGGTTACAATTATATAGACAATAAGTTAGATAGATAGATATTTAGATAAGTAGACTTATCTAACTTATTGTCTAATTGTAACCTAACTTGGTTTATATTTGTATTTTAGGCCTGATGATGGCCATTGTTGTGGCCGAAACATGTCGCCCTCAGTTTTAACTGGTAAATAAATGTATGTGGTGGTATGACTTTGAGTTTTATTATTCGTTATTTAAATTATTAATGTGGAAGTGTCTCTTGGCTTATTTATAAAAATAGAGTAAATCCAACAAAACTAGATAGAATTGGAATATAGGAACCAATAACAAAAATTTTAATTTGTTTTTGAAATTTTTAGATATAAAAATTAAGCAATTTTTATTATTTTTGAATATATAAAAAAACTGTATAAAATACATGTAGCCGCAACCAGTTTTTAAATATTGGCGCGTGGGCAGTGAAATAAATTAATGTCTTATGAAAATTGTATTTTAATATATTAATAAACGCAGTATTCAAGTAGCTCAGCCATGGGTACATGGACAGACAGGCAGTTGTAGATTTGACTTTGGCCACTGAAAAAAGTAGGTAGGCAAGCAAAGGTGACAAGCTATCGATTGCCAAAAGCAGAATTTCAAGTAATCCCTAAGACAGATAGACAGACAGACGGAAGGTCATTGTAAAGTCAATAAGTACCTTCGCTTTGTTTCGCTACCTAATAAAACGTTTTTTTAAGAATTATTACATGAGATGTATATGTAATTCTTTTTGTCATATAATCAATTTTTTCAAAATAGCCAAAATAGTAATTATTTTTTTTTCAAAGTATACTAATATTTTTTCTATTTTGAATTTAAAATTTAAGGGTTAGCTAAGCACAGTGCTTAGGGCCAGTTCTGAATGTATTCATAAAATCTTTCTGCAATATAACAAATAGAAATAAGGAAATAATAGAACTGTTAAAACTAAATTATGAGCCATAATATCACTTTAATCTTGCAGAGTTTAACAATAATCAAACTTTGTTCAAATATTTAAAATCTGTGAAATTTTATAATAGAAAATAACACTATTCAGTCTCAAACTTTGTTTACAATTAATAGGTTAGTGTCAAAAGACAGAACTTTCATTAATGCTAATGATTTAATAAATGAAAATATATTTAGATTGTAACAGTTTTTTTAAGTATAAATTTTATTGAAATTAATTACTAATTTATTATTCAGCTAACATTTTATCTACCTACTGGCTGTAAGTCAATTACACCACTAAACGGTTAATACAAACCGAACTGCAATTACGTACGGTTACAGATTTGGTAAATCGTTAAGTACATAAAACTGGTGGTTATTGGATAAAATACTTGACAATTATCTATTGGAAAGATGGCACCTGATAAAACTACCAAAAACATGTTTTCGTATGATACTGAATAGACAATAAAAGTAGTTGTCTCAAAATGAAGAATAATATGCATTTAGACTTTTATAGAATTAAATAAGTTTGTACTTACCCTAAAAACTGGGCTGTTAGCTGCCAAAACTACTTTATGAGCATGTAATACGTTGCTGCCACAACAAATTGCAATATCCACCAAACTTTGATGTTCTAACAAAGAACATAATCCGTAAGGAATTTGTAATGTATGTGTTTCTGATTGTATGCAGTACTTTTGGAGAGATTCCGTTTTATTCATTGTGTTAAATTAAAAAACTTATTTCAAATCTAACCTAACAAAAATGTAAACACCAGCAATCCTAAAAAAATTTATTAAAAAAACTTACCAAGACTGAGTTGAAAGATAATTATTAAATGTATTTTTTTATGTCAGAAACTAATAAATTTCATGCTTAAACAAAAGATTTTTTAAATCCACAATCTCGATTACAAACTTTTATAATCTTTTTCTTCTTCTTTTAAATGGCCTCAGCTGAATGGGCTATTCGGCCTAACTTTTGTTAGGAGGAGTTAGGAGAGGAAAGTCCTCCATAAAAATAATTTTTTTTTCAGAAATAAATGCAATTTTTTATTAATGTTTAACCCTAGCTTGATTCCGATGGTAGTTTTTTGTTTTTTATTTTTATTCTAAATAATCAGAAAAAACATTAACAACGCATGCGCGCAATGTGGAATAATTTCCGCCCAATACCTCCTCCTCTTTTGTTTTAAAAATAGGAATGACAAATGACAAGAAAAGGGTAGAGTTGGGAATTAGTAAAAAACATGATTATGAGAACAGTTATTTTTTCAGTAATAAGCTTGTAACCAATATTCCTTTTCGTTATTTTTTTATGGTATTTAATGGAATTCTGTCAACTAGATAATCTGTTAAAATTTCAGCTTTATAAGTAAATACGATCCTTAGATATTCAGTATTAAACAATGCGTTAGACGTCACTCATGACGTCATTGTGAACAATCGGTACACCACTTTTATAGACTATTGAATATGTTCATAATTAAGGAGTAGAAATAAACAATAGCGTTAAAGGGTTTTATGATTATTGGCACCTAAATATAATAAAATCATAAAGTTCCTTCTTTTTTGGGATTGCTTTTTTTTGCGAACCGACGGAAATAGCCCCTAGTTTCTTCCATTGCTTCATACTCTTCCATTGTAGGAACCTCTGCTACAATTTATACTTTGGTAAAATTATCATTAATTATTCCACCTTCTGGAACCTCATTATCGTCTAAGACGGAGACTTTATCACAAATTGTTATAAGTTTATTCTCTATTTCTGTTAATACATGTCGTATTCCTGTTAATACATGTCCTATTTCTGGTCTTCCACTCACTTATGTTCTCTTCTTTCTTTGTAGTACCTACTCATTTCAAATTTATCTACTTACTCTTCTCCATTGCTCGGCGGGTTTTCTAGCTCCTCCGGGAATTTCTTTCAGCAAATCTGCTAAATTTTCCAATTAGCTAAATCATCGCCCTTTAATTGCATTTTTTTTAAACATAATCGAACATTAAATGTTGGAGCCGCCATTTTGAATTTAATAATTTTGACAAAAAATTCATAACCTGAAACCTCAAAAACCCTCACGTACCAAATTTGAATATAGTTTTGGGTTTCGATTTTTATTATTATTATTTTTATACTTATTAAAATTATCTCCTGCACTGTATGATATTCTTTTATGTAATCTTAATCAAAATATAAGTTAGTAGGAAGGAGAATTTTTTAGCTTTCGATTGGTGGAACGCATTGGGTTTTGCAAATGGCGGATGCGCACTATTATTATACGCTTCCTTTAGATAACCAGACTTAGCCAAGTCGGTCACGAAAAAACTGCTTCACATTCTAGAATATTCGAACGTCAAATGTCATTCTTATTTTCAAAGACGCTTTAATTATTAATTATTACTTATACCGGTATAATTGGACTTGGAAAACGCGAATTATCTTGCTTGAAAAAGTAAAACGCGATGGAAAATTCGTCGGAAAGTGCGCGTAGAGTGTTTGTGATCGTTTAAAATCGAGTGTAAGTTAGACATTAAAAGTGAACAAAAAATCTTCAAGATCAGAGGTGAGTGATTAAAAGAAATATTTTGATAGTTTTAGAAATTTCTAGCGTATTTTAAAGTAAATGATGATTAGAAAAAGCGTATATAAAGTAACAAAAATCGATCAAGTGCTCTGTTAATTCGCGCATGAAAGATTTATGTACAAATTTGTATTTAGATATTTCATCGTTTTTTAGTAGTTGCTGCATGTTAAAAATTATGTCATAAATTAAACATAGGTACGTTCGGCATTACTTCTCGCAGAGTAGAAAGAGCAGAACTGATTGTAGTCACTTGAGTTACTGGCACAAAGATTCATTTCGCTTTTATAGCGTGTGTGAGCCAGACGAACATAGAAATATTTTCAGCCGGAACAAGAGTACCTCCTCCCCCATTTTCGAGGATAGTGAACATGATGGCCGCATTATAATTTCTATTTGGGGTTACGCAACTCCTCAAATGGACAAACACCAACCCCAAGAGGGGTTAAACGCGCTTCAAGAGGTTTCCCTACAGAGAAACATAATTTCCTCCGTTTTCGAGGATGCTAAGCACGGTGGTGGTGTTGAATATCGGTTCCAACCCCCCCCCCCCCCCGAATAATATTCGCCTCATAAAGGGGTGAATTTTTATATCGTTTTAAATACCAGCGGTAAACATATTCCTCCCCGTTTTCAAGGATGCTAGGCACGGTGGTGGTGTTGGATACCGCTTTCGATCCCTACACCGACCAATACTTGCCCCCGAGGGGTGACTTTTTTTTATCGGAATTTCAGCTGCAAATATATTTCTCTCCTACTTCGAGGATTCTTTGTATGGGAAAAATAATCGCATTTTTCTTCTTGGTTTTAACGGTTTTTCGTTACCATCTAGCTGGAAAAATATCATCATATACCGACAGCAGGTGTACTGAATAATTGATACATACCTTTTATTTTAATATACCGGGTGACACAGGGACATGGATCACCAAATAACTTTTTTATTTATGGGTCGATCTTAATGAACTTTTAAGTGAATATATTAGATATAATTTTAGATTTTTTGAAGTACACAATCAAAATGGCCGACTTCCGGTTTCGCCGGAAATGGGTCCAAATTTTTATTTTTAAATGAAACACCCTGTATACGTTGATAAATTCGGATTCTACGGGTCAAAATACATGCCATAAAAACGTAAGTTGTTTATAGACTTTCATTATTATTGCTTAAAAATCATTTACAATTTCAGATAGATGCATCATAGCAAACTTAAAGTGAAAAAAAATGGTGATAGGTAAATCATAGGTACACTGAGAAAAAAGAATAACAAAAATTTTAATTTTGAGTTTTTTTTTATTTAAAAATTTATTTATAGCAGAAAGTGGGTGTATAGTATATCAATTTAGTCTTCTCAAAATGGGCTTCAAAAAAGTCCAGGTGATCCAAGGGGGTTTCATTTAAAAAAAAATGAGTTTAGTCAAAAATTTTGTGTTGTTATTTTGGTAAAATTGTTATAAATTAGGCCACAGCTGATCTTTAAAGAAAGTAACACTTTTTGTGGACCCCTATTTCATTTTTAAATGATTTTAGAGATTTATAGCAAAGTACACTGAAAAAAAAATTTTTTTAAATTAAATTTCCTGATATTTGACCATTGGATGGTATGTATTTTGACTCGTAGAAACCGATTTTATCGAAATATATAGGGAGTTGCATTAAAAAATAATATTTTGACTCATTTCCGGTGAAACCGAAAGTCGGCCATTTTGATTGTGTACGTCAAAGAATCTGAAATTACATCTAATATATTCACTTAAAATTTCAGTAAGTTCGACCCATAAGTAAAAAAGTTATAGGGGTGATCCATGTCCCTGTGTCACCCGGTATATAAATAATTAAGAGAATTTTTTATAAGGTTTAAAATTACACTTAAACTAATTGTTATATATAGTCTCTTTTCTTTAATTAAAATAATTCATAACTAAAATTTACATTACACTTAAAGCTAAAGTCGGTTTACAATAAAATATTTTTCTCGTTTACACCTTATCTAGACTAATTTATCATACGCTTCTTACAAGTAGAATTACATGGTTGATACTCTTCGAAATGCACATCGCAACACCATCACAGTGCTCAGCATCCTTGAAAACGAGGAGGAATATGTTTTCCGCTGATATTTAAAAAGATATAAAAATTCCACCCATTTCAAGAGCGAATATTGGCCGGTGGAGGGATTGGAAGGGGTCGGAACCGATATTCAACACCATTATGCTCAGCAGCAAATCTCTTGAAGCGCGTTTAACCTCTCTTGGTGGTGGTTTTTGTCCTTTTGAGGGGTTGCGTAACCCCAGAGAGAAATTTTAAAGCCGCCATCGTGTTCATCATCCTCGAAAACGGGGGGAGGAGGTACTTTTGTTCCGGCTGAAAATAATTCAATTTTTCGGATTTTTTTCCGACTCACACACGCTACTATTACCGAACGCTTAACAAAATAATCAGTTGTCAACTGTTTATGGATACGTATTTTCTGAAAATAAAATTTATTATATGTCTGAATCATTAGTTTATATAAAAAAGTAAAACACTGGAAAAGGTATAAGTACTTTGATTACCATTCTTGTTGAAAACAAATGTTGTAAATCTCCAATTTGGTAAATTTCTTTGCAGCCATTTTTTACAGAATTGTTAAACAATACAGCCCAACAACGAAAATTAATTAAAATCTATATATCTACAAACAAAAAACAACAATTTAAAATATCGGTCTGTGTTAATTGTTATTTCAGTTTGCTCCGTCTTTAAAGCTGGAGCTAATCACTTTTCACTGTATATGCAAACATCGAACGCAGAATCTAACTTTCGGAGTGATAATTAGTGCAATTATGAACGCATTTTGAGAAGTTTGAGCACTTTGAGGATGTAGATTTACTATATCGAACGTACCTACAGTATGTCCCAATAAATATATTTTTAATTTTGTATAATAATGCTAATTTATACTTTTATTATTGATCATATTTCACATATATTCTTTGTTCTAATTAATAATATAAAATAGAGGGGATTATAAAATACAATTTCCTACAACTTTTCTCTCAAACTTCTTCCAGAATTCCTAATAGTTTTGCCGCTAGAGGGCACAAAAAAATATGCATGTAGGTTTTCCAGACTTTCCACATTTTGATAGCAAACAATGCCATTTAGTGCAAAATGTTCAAGTGCAAAGTTGTAGAGTTGTCTTTGGGACGTTTTTGCGCTACGGCGTCTTTTTTCTTTTATTAACGCTCAACAACACCCAAACAGCACATACCTTCCCTCAACATCCTCGGGACTTTGAACATCCCCCAGGACATCCTCGGGACAGACTCTGTTAATAATCAAAGAGTCCCAGGACGTTCGATATTAGTCCCAATAAGTTAGAACAAAATTTCCTTTGTAGAACAGAGTCTTATCAACCTTTAAGATTAGAACTTGGTGTAGCAAAACTTGTAGATAGGAGACTGCACCAGCTTAATATTTCTGTATAAACTTTGTAATCATCTTATCGACTCTCCGATTCTTTTAGTCTAGTCAACTTATATGCAGGTGACCACATAACTCGTCCTAGAACACAACTGTTTCTTACTACGAACGACAATACACTAAGTAAAATATGCCAGCTTTATAACTGTTATCTCTGTCCTGGATTATTCGGAATCAATCTCTCGGTATTTAAAAATTTCATCATATCAAATATTCATCTTCACACATAAATATTCATTAAATTAATATAAATATATACTATATCATATTTTTGTATCACTAGTTAAGCTATTTTCTGTAACATATTCTTGTGTATTTAATAATGAACATGTAACTAGGAAAAACTGTATGTTCTTAATAAAATAAAATATAGGACGTTTCTAGATCCTCCCTAGGATCCTTTTACGATCAACATAAAACCTTTCTCGGAACACTGAAAAGTTTCTTTACTTGTATGGGATCTTTCTGGGTCCATTATGGTCATATATAAATATTTAATACAGTATTATCAATGAATAACATTTTTTGTTTATTCATTTTTCAACAGTGGATCTAAATCGGACGTCCTGAAGATGTACCAGAAAGATGTCCCAGGGAAGTCGAAAATCAATCGTCCCTGGGACCTTCAGACCTGAATCGGATCTAAATCGAAGGTCCTCGGGGCGGCTTGTGCTGTTTGGGTATACACAAAAAATTCTAAACCACTTTTAACATTTGAGATTACTAAAGTTCAATGGCTGACGTTTTTAAATGTTAAATAAAACACTTGATCTTTGATCCAACTTCTTAACAATTATATTGGGAACAAAACATCAACCAGAGCGCGATGGCGGTCTATGACTAAGTGCCATTCACCACGTCGCCATGGGAGGTGGCTGTCATATAGGGCATTCTTTCGCGATGCTTATCTTACTATGACATCTTTCTCCTTAACAAAGTAAAACATAAATTACAAATAAACAATAAAATAACATCATCATAAATCTAATTTAACTGGGGCCTTTTGAGATCCTACCTGATCTTGTTGCATTGAACTACCATCATCATTATACTCACTCCCATAGTTATTTACCCTAGTAACAGAAAAATCAATGTCACTATCATTTCGAGGATTTATTCAAAGCTTTGGTTCTACCTGCGTATCTTTTTGGTCTACGAAATTTCGCCTCTTTAATTTATTATTCTCATCTGTCAGAACTAAAGATCTTGGTGAATCATGTAATTTTACTACTTGAGCGGGCTTCCACGTATTCTCATGTATAAACACAATGTTCTGACACGGGTAATATCTTTTCGGCCTATTACGGCTTGATCTATCATAATATTTTGTATTTTTGCTTACATTGCTTTTCAACGTATCTTGAAAATTATATACAATGTCAGGTTTAAGAAGACTGTTATTAATTGGAAGTTTCGTACGATATCTATGACTGAACAATAATTGTGACGGTGTATATTTTGTACCTGCCACTGGGATGTTTCTATACTCTAACAACATTATATTAATCTCAGAACCTATTTCATTACATTTTTTTAACATATTCTTACAAATACCTACTCCTTTTTCTGCAAGATTGTTGCATTTAGAATAATATGGGCTAGAGGCAGATAATTCAAAATTCCATTGTTTGGCAAATTCTCTGAATTAAAATGAATTGAATGATACATTATCAGATCTGAAATTAGCTGGAATTCCATGAGTTGTAAAAATAGTTTTTAGCACCTTTATTATTTCACCTGCAGTTTTATTTTTTAATTTAGTAAGTTCAATACATTTTGAATAGTAATCAACTAAAACTAAATATGGCTCATTGGCAAAATCTAAAACATCACACGCTACTTTCTTAAAAGGGAATTCGGTTGTTCTTGTATAATCATGGAATCTTTTACTTTTTCAGATTGAAATTTTTCACAAATTCTACATTTACTTATTATTTGTTCAATGTCATTGGTCATTGATTTCCAATAAAATAAAGATTTTGCTCTAGCAACTGTTTTTGTTATTCCAAGCTGTCAAGTATCTGAGGCTGTAAATTTTCTGGAACTATAATACGATTATCTAGATAAACTAATCCGTCTTCCACAAATAAGTTCTTTTATTGAAAAAAATTTTTACTAAATCATGTACTTTTGACTTTGCATTAGGCCATCCATTAACAAAATAAAATTTTAATTTATTCAAGATAAAATCATTTTTAGTTTCTCTTATAAATAGCTGTTTCTTTTCATTACTCATATTTTATGTACTACATCAAATAAACAAGGGTCTGTTTTTGATTTTTCTGCTTTAGAGCAAGCTCTACTAATTGCATCCGCTACAAATATTTTACCGGTTTATACCTTACATCAATGTCAAATTTGAAAAGTTTTAGTTTAATTCTTTGTAATCTCGTGGATGGAATATTATTGATGTGTTTTTTCATTATCGACATTAATGGTAAATGATCAGTGTGAACAATTGTTTCTCTACCATATATATATTGGGAAAATTTTTGACAAGCAAACAAAATACTAAGAAACTCCTTTTCAATTTGACCAAACAATCTTGTTTCAGAATCTTACTATGACATTTAATGGCTAGAAGTTCGGTTTACACTATGGTTAGATTGTTTTCATAACAACCATGATCTGAAAACAGGTACCATCAGAATACCAGAGATATGGTAGACTAGATGTAGCATTAGAGAGAAAATTTGTATCCAACAAATGTTTACACTAGGACTTATTACGAACCACTGAAAGCTGTGTTGACAGATTTAATTTATACGGGGTCATTCTTTGGTAAAGGTACATACGATAACTGTGGAGAGAGGTCACCCAGCTGATTCTAAAAAACCCCCATATTATGGGCCTAACGCTCTTTTTATCCGAGATACAGGACGTTTTATGAATTTTGACCATTTCTTTTATTACTCATAACTTACGAACCACCCTGTAGATTTTTTGTATATTTGTTATACATGTTTCTCATATCCTGTGGGATATAACGATGTATCAAAAATTTTGAAAATCGATATCCGACTTTACGAAAAATTCACAAGTTTTACGTCCTCCAAATTACACCCTGTATAGTTGATTTTTTGAAAAGAGAGAAAAAAACTGAATTTAATCGTGTGTTTGTGTTTTTTGGGCAGAAGACTTTAGTATGAAAATTTTAATTTTATATTTAGTTTTTTTAGGATTTTGCAGTGAAGAAATGAAATTCATTGCGTTTTTTATTGATAACTATAGGGAACCACCCTGTTTAATAATTTTTTATTTCATATATGGACCTCTGCATTATCATTTTTTTACTGCTTCGATATATCCCACTAAAAATCAAGAACTCGTATATGAAATAAAAAATTATTATACAGGGCGGTTCCCTAGTTATGAATAAAAAACGCAATAAATTTCATTTCTTCACTGCAAAATCCTAAATATGAAATTCAAATTTTCGTAGTAGAGTCGTCTGCCCAAAAAAACACAACCACACGATTAAATTCAGTATTTTGCGCTCTTTTCAAATATGGCAATTAAATTAAAAAAATCAACTATACAGGGTGTTATTTGGAGGTTGTAAGAATTGTAAATTTTGCCTAAAGTCGGATCTGGATTATCAATATTTTTCATACATCGTTATATCCCATGTGATATGAGAAACATGTATACGAAATATAAATAAAATCTACAGGGTGGTTCGTAAGTTATGCGTAAGAAAAGAAATGGTCAAAATTCATAAAACACGTATCTCGGATACAAAGGGCGTAAGACCCATAATATGATGGTTTTCTAGATTCAGCTAAGTAACTTCTATCCACAGTTAACGTATTTAAATTTATCAATTAAGCACCCTATATAATATATTCGCATTTTATTATTTTTTTAGTACATATTAACGAACTGTTATAAAAATGCATTGTTACTAACAGTTGGATAATTAAGTAAAAAAAAAATGATGAACATAAATTAAAAAATGGTTTTTACATTTCAATTTCGAAATATTACTACGCCCCTGAATCGACGACGCTCATGCATTTTTTTTGACTCTTAATCAAAACAAAAGGTGATTTTCGAAATTCATAATCACACAAACTTGAGTCTTATATTGATTAAATAAAATATATTTATTATTTCTTACATATATGACGCATATTTGATCTTTTACGAACTGCTAAATTGGAAACCACCGGCCGCCATATGCAACGTCCATCCCGGGCTCTTTTATTTCATGTTTTTTTTATTTACTGTTGCATACTACGTTTCCAAACAAACTATTCCTTGTTTCGTATTAAAAACTTTATTTAAAAAAGATAAAAACACATCTATGAACAAATTATATGTATAAATACATATACAATATTTATTATCACAATATTTACAGCAGTCTGATATGTAGCTTCTATGTACACTTCAACCTCTTGTTATTTCTTTTAAAGTCCTTACATTTTGGAGTGGAAAACGTCACAAAAGTATCCTGCGCGAATTTTTTACTTTCGGAGTTTACTATTTTTACGCTCACCTTGTAGCGACAATTGAACTGGAGATCGAACAAATCAAAATAAGTGGCCTAAAAAAAAAAATATATATGCGGGTAAAAATAGCAATAAAACAATATTAACATTGACATCTAAAAAGCCGACAATTTAGTCGTCGCATTATCTGTATTTTTTTTGCACTTGGATCAGTTTACTTGAATCACTTCTGAACGGGTCAAAACTGACCACCAAAAATACAAATAAAAGGCACCTAACCAAAGCAACTGACACAAGAATAACGTTATTTTGTCAATAGTGAACATTTGTGAAGAAATGGCCACCAAACACCTTTGTACTTTAAAGATAACAGATCCGAAAACAAATAATATCGCTCTTGATCAGTCCACTTTTTTTAGGTTATTGTAACGCCGTTAATTACAGTCAAATAATTTTCTGCCAGCTACTTCGGATTACTTTTGAACCATTTCAGCAGGTGGTGCAGCATCGGTAAGGGGGGAAGTGATCCATATCATTTTTGATTCAGATCAGTTGCAAATAAAACAGTGAAGCAAATGATCTAGAACTGAACTGAACTGATCCAAGTACAAAAGAAATACATTTGTTAACCAAGGTGAAATGGTGGCAGGAAGTGACATGACAAGTGACATCTGCAGGAAGTGACATGACAAGTGACATCTGCAGGAAGTGATAAAAAAATAGAAAAAGGAGGGATAGAGTGCAAGAAGAAATTGTGATCAACTAATCTAAAAATATCTAAATAAACAAACTAAAATTGAAGGGTCTAGTACACCAAATGGTGGCTAGAAGGAAAATGGGTACAGGCCACGATGAAAGAAGAAGCAAATTAAAAAAACAGGGACAAAACACTAAAAAAGAAGAGGAGTAAACATTATAAGGGAAACTTGGAAGAAAGAAAATATTTTGTAAAAGAAGGGTAAGAGAATTTTGAGTTTCAATTGAGATGTGGATTTGTATTACATAAAAGTTTACCTTCGTCATGGCGGTAAATTTAAAATGCTTAAAAGCATTTATGCGGCCATTACATGGATTTGACCACCAGGACACTGTGTATTTTGAAAGATCATATGAAGGATTCCATACCATCCTTGCTTTCAAACTTCCTTTATTCCAGGATAACTTTGATAAATGTAGACCGTCAATTATGTTAGTGTCATGCCTTTCCAAAACTAGAGCATTGTCGTTCTCTAAAAAAAATAAATATATTAGATTCATATGTTTGAAACTTAGGTGACATCCTCAAAACTAGTCACAATAGGAATTTTCAGCACACCCCGCATTTTCCAACGCTTTCTTGGACTGTAGAGGGACATTTTCCGGGGCTAACTCAAAGCGGATACAACAAGACGCTAATCGGTTTAAAAATGAATATTGAAGATAAGTTTTAGCAAGATCCGCATTTTCCGGGCATAAATATGAGAAGATAAGATGAGAACGTTTGAATATTGTACAATAAAGGAACATCGATCTAGTTTGGCTGTGGAAGGTAATTTCTAACGATGTCTATGCTATTTAAAGCTGAGGGGTTTTCCACCAAGCAAAGAGCTTTTCCGGCTCTAACTTCGTCTGGGGTTGACATGCCGAAATTGAAACATGCGTTATTCATGATGGTATACTCATTGGCAAAATGGGAAAGCGGCGTTTCGATTATGTGAGGGGTTTTCCGCCGGAAAGAGCATTTTACCGGGCATAACATAGAGGCGAGAAAAATACGGGCTCGTTTCATTATTGTATAATTGAGATGATAATTTATTATGGAAGGAAAATACGGTTAAAATTGGTCAGTGTGTATATTGGCCACCCACGTTTTGAGGCTTCCCGTTGTTTTCACTAGGATTTATCTCCGTAAAACTCCTTCTCCGCTCACGGAAAGCATTGGAAAATGCGACACGCGCTGAAAAATTGTCATTCTATATATTGACTACTTATGGAGATGTTTCCCATGTTTTTAAGTGCATCCTGTTGTTTGCGCTGAAATGCGAAACGCGCTGAAAAATGGTTAGTGTGTATATTAACTATTTTTGAAGATGTCACCTATGTTTGAAGCTGTCCCGTCTTTTCCTTTTGGAGTTATGCTCAAACAAATACTCTTTTTTTTATCGGTGAAATGTACATACTTACCATTTATATTTATAAAATCTGTAGTGTTCAAGACCAATCCAGATTTTTCCCCATTTAATCGATTTTTACCATAGTGTAGAAGACCCTGTACTTGAAGAAAATATTGCGATTTGGGCTGAAGATGATGAAGAAGAAATTCTGTCGTATCCTACAATAATGAATAAAATTTTTATTAATGAAAAATTTTTTTTTATGTAATATTTGAAAAGCACATTTATCTAAAAAAAAAAAAATAGAGTTAAACCAGTGATGCAGCAAGTGTTGGGGGGTCAGTATCGTAAAAAATGAGGTGAAACGTGCCACAACCCGATTTTCATAAATTTTGAAAAATAATTGTCCAATTATGTGTACCGAAAAATCAAATTTTGTGCTAGACAGAAACAATATTTGATGCAAAATTAAAAAAATTTCTATCAACTATGTGTGTTGAAAATATTCCATAACAAAAACCAAAATTTTCAGGAATTGTTACTAAAGTTTTAAATATTTCAAAAATTTGGATCCAAAATTTAAAGAATTTTTGATGCAAAACTAAAAAAATTGCTATCAAATATTTCTGTCAAAAATTTCCATAAAAATAATCAAAATTTTCAGGAAATGTGATAAAAAATTTCAAGAATAAAAAGTGTTAAATTGGTATTTCAAAAAATTTTTATCCCAATTTCAAAATTTTAAATAATTTTTGATGCAAAATTTAAAAAAAATTCTATCAACTATTTCTGTCAAAAATTTCCATAAAAATAATCAAAATTTACACGAATTATGATCAAAAATTTCAAGAATGAATAGTTTTAAATATTTAAAAAATTTTTATCCAAAATTCGAAGAATTTTTGGTGCAAAATTTAAAAAAATTCTATCAACTATTTCTGTCAAAAATTTCCATAAAAATAATAAAAAAAATTCACGAATTATGATCAAAAATTAAATAATTTTCCAGCTCAAGGTCATTTGTTACTCCAGGTCTCTTAGATGCGTCAGGTCTGACAGCTTCACCAGAGGGTGCTGTCAGACCTGACGCATCTGAGGGACCTGAAGGCTATTTGCGTAGTACTTCAGGTCTGTCAGGCCTCATTGCTCTGACAGCGCTCTCTGGTGAAACTGTCAGACTTGACGCATCTGAGAGACCTGCAGTAACGAATGACCTTGATTTGGCCAATTTTTGCTATTTTTAACCCTAGCGATTTCTTATGAGATTTAACATGGGGAATGGCGAGGAAGTCCTATAGCTCTTTTACTGAGATTATTTTAGAAATTTCTAGTTTATCTTAACACCAAGTTTATAAATAAAAAATGTTTATTTAAGTGACCTCTATCATTTCTGATAATTAGTGTTGAAAGTACTTCAACAAAGTAAGTCCGTCCCTGCCTCGTTGTGGGGTTGCTGATTCCGCTACCCTGTAATGGTCAGGAAAAATATATATTTTTACGACCGACTTGGCCTCTTTTCTCAAACTTTTAAAACTTATTTCAGACATTCCTTATTCTTCCTTTCAACAGTCAAGTCGTGACCACTTCTATAGTTTATTTTCCTTTTCCGGTGTTGCCAATTTTTAGTAAATTAAGTACAATAGTGTTAGCTAATAGTGGAAATTAGTAAGTTACTTAGAATAGTGACTGGACACGGTGGCCAAGTTGGTTAGGCCATCGGCCTTTATACTTGTTCATTGTTCGGGTCGTGGGTTCGATTCCCATGAATCTCAAGTGGAATTAAAGTCAGGGAAGACTTTAGACAAGTGCCGGATGAGATCGGATATTTCGTAGAACTGATAGGGGTTGGTGGCACAATTACACACTTGCTAGTCGGTAGATCACCTGAATGACAAAGGCATATTCTTGGGTATAGGGTGATTTGAGGACCGTGGTTCGGAGCCCACGATAATAAGCTGTAGGTCCTGTCCAGATTAGCCTTGGTCAGAAAAGAGACGTTAAAATTAATGGCAAGCAAGCAATTAGAGTAGTACTTCAATTTGTAAGTAGAGTTATACAGTTACTGTTTAATAAATTCGGCGAGCTTGGCCCACGGTTTGCGAATTTGCTTTAACATGATTGTAAATATATTTATGTAACAGACAAAGCATTTTTTGTGTGACGCAAATAAAGCCATCATCAGAGCCTTCCTAAAAGGTGTTAATTTACAATACAAATGCAAATAAAAAAAAATAAAACTTACGTCAAAACGATACCCCACCAGAAATATTTAAAAACATGACAACAGATTAAAATTAAAATTAATTTCAAAAAGCTAATAGCTGATGCAAGTACAACAAATCTAAATTTGATCCATGTTAACAATAAAATCAATAATTGATGTCAAATTGATTGACGATCTAAAATTGTTCTACAAATGAACTGATCATCATTTAATAAGTGTAATTGAAGGGGAAAAGGGCTATGCTCAGTAACTAGAGACATGATCCATACAGCGGTCCATAGAAAAAAAGCATAGGTGGTTGGGAAAAATTAACTGTAAATCGATTTTTTGTTAGAGTAGAGTGAAGGGCTCTGGTGTTAGAAAAAACTAGGCCAAAAGCTAGAAGAACCAAATAGACATGACTAGACCATGAACAAACATGGCAACTAGTCGAAGGATTGGAGGGTAAATTGGAAGAATATATAAGAAAAGAAGCAGATTGTTTTAAACGTGAAATGGGTCTAGAAAAGACAAATTACTACCTAGTCCCATACTAGGCAGCAACAAAGGAGAGCACAGGTACCTATAGTCGCCTTTTACGACACATTGTTCGCTGGGGTACCAATTCTTAAACCGGGCACCCACGGTGAATATGATGAAGAGTAATCTGGGGCAAATCCGTTAGTTAGGATGAATGCCAGTTAGCAGAAAATAAAAGAATTATAATGGTGATATAGTAGAAATAAACTAACAATAATCTATTAGTGAAGAAAATGAAATATTTAAAAAAAAATTAACAAATGTTTAAATCAGAAAGTGATTATTACTGAAATGACGATTAACTAGTGTGTAGATAAAAGTTTAATTAAGTTGTTGTGATTCCCATAAGGTTATGAATAAAGGGTTATGTTATAATTTAAATGGATTTGTGTATTTAAGCAATTTCCAGAATTCAGGTTCATCTCACGAAGGATCTCTAGGTCCTCCAGTAGGTCCATTTTCCTAAAGTTGTTAGCTGGAATGCTGTGTAAGATTTTACTACCAGACGTAGGAGAAAAACTATAGTTATTAAATTTGATATGGTGACCAAAGTTAGATTTACTTGGTCTGGAGAGATGCTCATTAATACGTGTATCTAAAGGTCTAATGGTTCTGCCTATATAGGTAGCATCACATGTATTACAGTTTAGTTAGTAAATACCACTCCTCGACAACTTGTCAACCTTATCTTTAGTTTTTGAAAATAACGATTTAATAGTGTTTTGTGTTTTAAAAGATATATTAAGGTTATAGACATTATTATGTAATATCTTGGCTCTATCAGTAGATATCGTACCAAAATAAGGAAGTGATCTGTAGACGGAAGAATCGTTGTTAGGTATATCAAGAAAGGCTAATCTCCTTCGATTCTTAATTCACTGATTATTCGACGCATCAAAATCCAAAGTAATAATCCTATGAACCAGTGTCCAATTGAAATCAGTGCACCATAGAGTTAGAAAACGACTCCATTGTGTTAATGGATTTTACCCGTTAGACAGGGTCCATAAACAAATAGGAATAGTTATTCTGTGACATCTTGTATATTTCAAACAATAATAATGTTGACTACTCCCATATCTGATAATGGATTCCTTCGGATGGTGTTAAGCTACTAATAAAAAATATAAAAAAATGAATAAAAATTTAATCAAATCAAAGCAAATACGCGTTTAATTATTTCTTGTTAAAAATGCACGTTGACATGACACTAATTGCAGGTATAAAATTGAAATACGACGTGTTGGCTAAGATATTAACTACTTAGTATTTTATGGGGACTTGCGTGACCACCACCAACGGAGTGACTAAATATTTGAAACGTGATTTTCTCATCGTTTTCTGAATTTGTGTTACGTTCTTTTGCGTTGTGAGTGGGATATTTTATTAACTAATAAATTTAATTATTGTATGTCTAGTTTCTAATATATAAGATGTCAGTTAACAAGAAAATTATTTATCATTTTTCTATCTCAAAAGTCTCCGCCAGAGAAATTAAATTAGATATTTCATTGGTATAAAATTAATTGATATAATTAATTTTTTGTGATAAATTTTAATTGGAACCACCCCTGTAAATTTTCTATTTATACATCGAATTCAACAAATTTTTAGAGTGATAAAGTTTCATGATTGAAGATACACCATATTTTTATTTTAGCGCTGAAAATTGCCAAATAGAATTAGCGATTTTTTTATTAAAAAACTGAGTACTTTACTAAAATTGTAAGTATGCAACAAAATCAAAATTTCGTAAAAAAAGTTTGTTATTAAAAAAGTTACAGTAATGTAATAAAGCACAAAGTCAAGTGCCACAAAATTTAATTGTAAAAATGTATAGTACTAGCAGGCAACTAGTTTCGGTCACTGACCATCATCAGAAACTAGTTGATTGCTAGTACTATACATTTTTATAATTAAATGTTGTGGTACCTGACTTTGGCCTTTAGATGGCATAAATTCTGTAGAAACTCATTCGTGGCTGCATTACTTATTTCAAAATTAACGTTAAACCTCTTCAACCCTTTATGGGCGAACTACCCCCTAAAAGAGTTCATCCCTCCAGTTTCACCGGAATTGATTATTGCGGTCGTTATAAACTTAAGGATCGAACCATCTGCAATTATAAACATATTAAAGCTTATGTGTGTTTATTCATTTGCTTTTCAACCGAGGCATTGCATCTGGAATTGGTTGGTGATTTAACCACTGTAGCATTCTTGGCAGCATTAAAACGCTTTATCGCAAGACGTGGCAAACCTACTCTGATAACGGTACCGGTAGCGTCAAAAATGTACTAAAATTGTTTTTAAACCAAAATTCAAATGAAATAACCAATAACCTAACTAGTGAAGGAATTTCATGGGTATTTATACCAGCCTAGGCTCCAAACTTTGATGGACTGTGGGAAAGTTGCGCTAAGTCTGTTAAGCACCACCTGCTTAGGACAATTAATGACATTCCCTTGACTTTCGAACATTTTTCTACTGTATTAACTCAAGTAGAATCTATTCTAAACTCTCTTTACCTTGATGTTCCACATGATCCTTTTCCTCTCACATCTGCACATTTCCTCATTGGAGAAACATTAACATCTGTACCAGAACCGAATTATCTAAACCTCCCAGATAATCGTCTTAATAAGTTCCAACCAAGTCAAAGGATGATACAAACTTTCTGGAAAAATTGGTCCAGAGTCTACTATATACAATCACGCCAGAAATGGAATATTCCCAATACGCATCCTTTGCAGCCAGGTGCATTGGTTATTATTAAGGATGATGATTTGATGCCCCTAAAATGGGTAATGGGACGAATAGTAGAATTTTTTCCTGGCAAGAATGGAATCGTTAGATCCGCAACAGTGAAGAACCAATCTGGAGTCTACCAGTGACCAGCTGTCAAGCTCTGCTTGTTACCCTTCGAAAAGTAAGATAACGTATTTAAAACCTACAGCCTTTCAAGGAGGGGGCTATGTTCGAGCTTGAATTTAATATTTTTTGTGCGGTTTGGCAACGTCGACTGGATTGGACCAAGTGCGTGAGTGCCAACGACATTCATTCGTTCATATTCATTCCAACGTAAAAAACTTATTCTTTAACATGTAAAACAGAAATACTGTGCTAGTTTAGTACAAAACAATAGGGGGGGGGTTGTGGCTCAGAAGCGTCTAGATCCCAATTGCAACTCGAGTGCCCACCGCTGTTGCCATCGGTTTGTACGTTAACTTGAAAGTTTTGATTATATATTATTATGATACGAAGTGGTCCAGTGCTAGAGTGTATGCTTTACACATATAACTTCCTGGTTTGAAAACCGAGGAAATTTTTTTTTTTTATTTTTTTAGTCAGGTTAGATTTAGATAGTTAAAGACTTGTTTTAATAAAATAAATATTTTTTTACGTCAATAAAACACATAAACCTGGCAACAGCGATGGGCACTCTAGTTGCAATTGGGATCCAGACGCTAGTGGCTAGCTCTAGATGGTTTTAATTGATTTTGAGCTTGAAATAATTTTTTTTAGACATGAAAATTTGGAACAATACCAAGACCAACTAGTACAATAAAAAAAAGTCGAAAAAAATAAGAGGGGCTAGCTATAAATCGTTTTATATGATTTTAAGCTTCAAATAATTTTTTAAAAAAATGAAAATTTAGAACAATGTTAAGAACAACTAGAACATTTTGATAAAATAAAAAAAATTACGAAAAAAAAATAATGGGAGGCTAGCTCTAAATGGTTTTAGGTTTTTTTTAAGACATGAAAATTTGGAACAATGCTTAGAATTATTAAAACAACCTAGTACAACAAAAAAAAATGGAAAAAGAATTAATAGGGGGGATAGACCCAAATTGTTTTTATTAATTTTGGACTTGAAATAATTTATTTAAGACATAAATATTTGAAACAATGTTCAGAATAACTAGAACAATTTAGTGCAATAAGAAAAAATAATAGGGGGCAGGCTTTAAAAATGGTTTTTTGGGGTTTTCGCCCTTTGTATTTAAGTTTAACGAATAGTTTCTGGAAAAATTTGGTACAAACCTAGAACAATTTGGAACAAAATATCAAAATTCGAAAAATGGGGGGGGGGGGGGGGGGTCACACACACAATCGTCTATCCATAAAGTATAAATCTGTTAGATATCGGTATTTAAAAAAAAATAAAAATTTGTTCTTAGAAAGATCTTATTACAGTACTACCGAATTTCTCTGTAATAAAAGCATGTCTTTAAGGATGAATAAATATTATTATTATTATATTATATAAAAACAATATACATATAAATCTTTGTCAAAAGAAAATAAAATATTACGTATAATAAGAGGGATACAACCCTTATTTTGTTTTTAATGAGGCCTAAAACCCTCAGTAGCAATTTCGTATACCGAACAAAACTTACTCCACTTTTATGATCTTCCGGTACTCGTTTTAACAATAATTTTGCAATGTTTATTTAAGGACATTTTATGAACTTTTCAAGAAATTTAAAATATTTAACGATTTTTTCAAGGATCCTTAAAGCAAATTTCAAGGATTTTCTAAGATTATCAAGATTTTTTTAAAAATTTTTTAAGATATTTTAAAAAGAATTTTCAATGATTTTGCAATGTTTATTTAAGGATATTTTATGAACTTTTCAAGATATTTAAAATTTTTAAGGATTTTTCAAGGATCCTTAAAGCAAATTTTAAGGATTTTCCAAGATTTTCAAGATTTGTTAAAAAAATTTTTAAGAGATTTTAAAAAGAATTTTCAATGATTTTGCAATGTTTATTTAAGAATATTTTATGAAATTTTCAAGAAATTTAAAATTTTTAAGGATTTTTCAAGGATCCTTAAAGCAAATTTCAAGGATTTTCTAAGATTTTTAAGGATTTTTCAAGGATCCTTAAAGCAAATTTCAAGGATTTTCTAAGATTTTCAAGATTTTTTAAAATTTTTTTTTTAGAGATTTTAAAAAGAATTTTCAATGATTTTGCAATGTTTATTTCAGAATAATTTATGTAATTTTAAAGAAATTTAAATTTTTTAAGGATTTTTCAAGGATCCTTAAAGCAAATTTTAAGGATTTTCCAAGATTTTCAAGATTTGTTAAAAAAATTTTTAAGAGATTTTAAAAAGAATTTTCAATGATTTTGCAATGTTTATTTAAGGATATTTTATGAACACTTCAAGAAATTTAAAATTTTTAAGGATTTTTCAAGGATTTTTAAAGCAAATTTCAAGGATTTTCTAAGATTTTCAATATTTTAAAAAAAAAATTTTTAAGAGATTTTAAAAAGAATTTTCAATGATTTTGCAATGTTTATTTAAGAATATTTTATGAAATTTTTAAGAAATTTAAATTTTTTAAGGATTTTTCAAGGATCCTTAAAGCAAATTTAAGGATTTTCTAAGATTTTTAAGATTTTTTAAAAAAAAATTTTTAAGAGATTTTAAAATGAATTTTTAAGAGATTTTAAATAGAATTTTTAATAATTTTTCAATGTTTATTTAAGAATATTTTATGAAATTTTTAAGAAATTTAAAATTTTTAAGGATTTTTCAAGGATCCTTAAAGAAAATTTTAAGGATTTTCCAAGATTTTCAAGATTTTTTAAAAAAAATTTTAAGAGATTTTAAAAAGAATTTTCAATGATTTTGCAATGTTTATTTAAGGATATTTTATGAACTTTTCAAGAAATTTAAAATTTTTAAGGATTTTTCAAGGATTTTTTAAGCAAATTTCAAGGATTTTCTAAGATTTTCATGATTTTAAAAAAAAAATTTTAAGAGATTTTAAAAAGAATTTTCAATAGTTTGCAACATTTATTTAAGAATATTTTATGAAATTTTCAAGAAATTTAAAATTTTTAAAGCAAATTTCAAGGATTTTAGTTCAAGATTTTTAAAAAAAAATTTTTAAGAGATTTTATAAAGGATTTTCAATGATTTTGCAATGTTCATTTAAGAATATTTTATGAAATTTTCAAGAAATTTAAATTATTTAAGGATTTTTAAAGCAAATTTCAAGGATTTTGTAAGATTTTCAGAATTTGTAAAAAAAAATTTTTAAGGGGTTTTGCATAAAAAAGCTATTTACAGATTGAGGAAAATTAAAGAAAATAAATGATTTAAGCATTATGTATGCAATTTTGTGTGTGGATGGGCCGAAGTTTCGTGTGACAATATAATATATAAAACTTACAACCCTATAAAAATAAATTCAACATGCAATCATATTGTTTGCTATGAACAATAGCTTTTTAAAAGTGACCTTTACGATCTTGTCTGTTTGGAAAAGCTCATCCAGACAAGTCTCCAATGTCAATGTTAATGCCATGACTACAAAATAAGATCCATTATTTCTTTATTCAAGGCTAAGAGAGTGTAACATTATATCTTCGATAATAACTACCCTATTGTTGCATCTCCATATATATATAGAAATATTAAGCAAACAGCTGCTATTTTGTAATCAGCCATGGTGCATCATTCGATAAAGGTAAGAGATAAACTATTTTGTTTATAATTATTTATTTTTAGAGCTTCATGTCTAAAAAAGTATTTTTTGTTTAATTCTATTTCATTTATGTGAAGTTATCTAGTCAACATTTACAGGGTAGGTATATTCCCATTTATTAACTTCAGAACCGTCAGAAAAATATCACCTTGTTAGTGTGTCTGTGTGTTAGTGTGTCTGTCTGTGACATATAATTGTTAATGTTTAGAAATATAAATAATCGGATGTTCCCGAAAAAAGGCCTTAATGATAATTTGAGAGTTGACTCTTGATCAACAGGGAGTCGGTTTTTGATTATGAAATAGAGCATGTCGTATATATGCGTATAAAATAATTTATTTGGATCACAAATATTCTAAATGCACTGATTAATTATTTCTCTGCCTCTTTTAATTAATTTTTATTCTACAGTCATGGGGTAGTTTTTTCCACTAATCAGCAGTTTGAATTGGAATGTGAATTGGGGTTGTACCTGGAAATAGAAGGTACTGGTGCCGGGTTAGCACTAAATTTATTTTACGGAAAGAGCCACACTTTTGGAAAGAACAATTTTACAATCTTCTATTATCTGATTTATTTCTTGAACTTTACGGCTTATCCGGCTCGAAGGACCAAATTATACGGCTGCTCCAAAAGGCATTGGCTCATACCTTATATAATACTGGCAAACTAATCCATAGGTCGTGGTAAATAAAATGCTTGACTGATCCAACGTAACAAAAATATTATTATTTTTCTATAAATTCTTTATGTTACATTACTTGCACATTGATGCACTAAGATTAAGGTTTATTTTGTGAAGATACAATGAGAATGAATGAGCAACAACGGCATGAGAAAAATCACGCACCATGCTTATTGAGATGTTAATTGCAAGAGCATTAACAGCCTGGGCTTACGAAGGACAGACTAAAACGACAGTTGGCACATCGACCGTGGCTACTGGACCAACCAGAGGGGGTCCTTGAAATTGCCATTGTGATAATAATTAGAACAGTTTTTAGATATTATTTAAATGTTATTTTACACTTAACCTCCAAATTAAAATATAAGTAATGACATATATTAAGGATTGATTTCAATGACGCATGTTAAGGTGTGTTTGTATGAATAAATTGGTAATGCCGAAAATTGTATTTTGCTTTATGCGTTTCGTATCTTTTTACATAATTTAGTATTTTTTTTTAACTTGAAACCCCCGTTTTTGGTTAAAAAATTCTAGCTTGGAGATGTTTAAGGTTTCTGACCATGATTTTTGACTAAATTTTAAAAATTACGGATGATCGAATCGTGATTAAATGCCGAATTATATAATATATATTGTATTATACGATTATATTTTTGTGGTGAACCCAAACGTTGTAGACTGCATTTAACGGTGAAAACGGTATAATCAACTTCAAAATTAAACTTTGCTCTTTTCCATTATACCGGAAAGGCATTTTGATAATGAAAAATTAATTGAACTGTCAAAAATAATAAATAACATTTACGTTGACATTAGTTAAGAAATACGTTAATGACGTCATAATTCCGTTTTATCCATTTCATAATTGAAAGATCAAGTTGGCGACCAAAACACAACTGATGGTGATCTTTTTACCTGCAATTCTCGATCTTTTAAATCGATCTTTTTACAAGCGATTAATCGGTGTATCGATTCATTTATTACAATATCGCTTAACAAGATTGGATGTTCCCAAATTATATTTTTACTGTGACATCACGAAATGTAAGTCCAGTACCACAGAAATATATTTGGTTCCAAATTTATGTGGTACTAGACATTGAATTTTATTTCTTCAGAAATATATTTGTTAAAATTAGTTCAAATGTGAAATTGGTAATTAGTTTTCGGCTTCCACCATCATCAGGCCATAAACATCATAGAGCAAACAGTGAAATAACATTCGTTTGCCCCATGATGTTTATGGAATGATGATGGCGGAAGCCGAAACTAGTTGCCAATTTCACATTTCAACTAATTTTAACAAATATATTTCTGTGTTACTGGACTTTGTGTGTTTCTTTATTTATTGGTTGACCACATTTGAGACATGGATAATCTGATGAATTTATTTAAATTCAGACAGAAACAGGAAATTGACACTTCCAGCTATTTGTTTCATTTCAGAGTAATATATTCAATTGTAAATAAATAAATGATTCCCTTCAAGGACAGACAGAAGGAATAAAAAACTACCAATTTTCAAGAATTTTTTTTTCGTTGACTAAAATAAAATTGTGTGAACAAATATTAAATGATAAGATCGATTTTTAAGAAAATCGACTTTTTCGATTCGATCTTTAAGTTCATCGATTAAATACCAAACGATCTGAATCGATTCATAAGATCGATATTTTGGAAAGAATGGCACATCCCTATGGCGATTTTACTGCATACGCTGCATCGACTTTGCTGCAACGTATTTAGTGGAAAGTAGAAGGAGATCCATAAAGCATAATGTAAATTAAATTCATCGACTACCGACTACCATAACCTTTACCAATATCTCAAAAATATAAGAGATAGTGCAAATCTGAATACGTGTATGGATTCAGCGTTCAATTTAACGTCGAAATATCTAGAGTTTGTTTAACCATCCTCTGCCGTTAGGTCATAATCGGTGACGTATTCTGCTATTTTACGTATGTCAGATATTATTGGAATGTTATTTTACCCTTAACCTCAAAATTAAAATATAACTAATGACATATGTTAAGGACTATTTTCAATGGTGCATGTTAAGGTCTGTTTGCATGAATAAATTAATAATGCCAAAAATTGTATTTTGTTTTATGCGTTGCGCACTTTTTTACATAATTTAGTAATTTTGTTTACCTTGAAACCTCCGTTTTTTTTTTCAATTAATTTGTTTCAAATTTCTATCTTGGGGATGTTTAACGTCAATGAGTGTGATTAAATAACGAATTATATAATATATATTAAAAATATTTTTGGGGTGAACCCAAACGTTGTAGACTACATTTAACGGTAAAAGCGGTATTCCAGCATCTCTTTCTCTTTAAAAGTAATTAATCAACTTCAAAATTAAACTTCGCTCTTTTTCATTATACCGGGAAGGTATTTTGTCAATGAAAAATTAATTAAACTGTCAAAAGTAATAAATAACATTTACGTTGATATTAGTTAAGAAATACGTTAATGACGTCATAATCCGTCTCACCCATTTTTTGGACAATGTATGACGTAATGGCAGAGGATGGGTAAACAAACTCTATGTTCTAAACTGGAAGTATCTCTTCCGGAACAGGTTTGTAAAACCGGAAGTCGTAGAAACATGGAACTCGACTATGCATATATTAAAAATGTGCCGAATTTATAACCGTTGACCGTTTGTCGGTATCTGGTATAGATTCTGTGAAGTAGATGCAGACAGACGGACGGACGTACAGACAGACAGACAGACAAACTGCCTAAAAAATGTTATATTAACAAAAATTAAGTGTTGTAGGTGGGTAACTTCACATAAATTAATATTTTAAACAACCCTTATTACATTTAAGAAATTATTATAGGTTCTGCTGGTTCTAATTCTACAATTGAATAATGTCTTTGGGTATATTTGGATGGATCACAAGCCAGAAAATCAGATATATGATGAGTTAGAAAATCAAAAATTTATCAGTAAAAAATTTGGAAATATCCCATTAAGTCCAGAGATATTTAAAAGAATGGTAATAAATAATTACTTGATATTTTTTAACTTATTTTTAATAATTATTTTTTAGGGTTCAGCAAATGTTCCTGTTTATAAAACAAGCGACAGTAAGCATTGTAATTGCGAACTAAACTTTGAACCTTTATATTTAGGACCCAATTATTATCCTAGGTAAAATAAATGTATTCCTTCAACCAGAAGTGTTAACTTTTTTCTTTTAGGTATCTACATACAGGAATTTGTCAACCAAACTCATGCGAAAAATATTATCAATGCGTTGAAAAAAAATACAACGTTAAAGTTTTGAGAAAGAAAGATAATGATGACATACTCTCTGGTGCTACCTTGCCAAAACCTTTGAGAGACTTTTGGGTAGCTGAAACAATACCAGTCGGAGTAGCTTGCAAATGTGTTGTTAATATTGAAACATTTTCAGATGCTTTATAGTGATTTTAATTAAATTCATTAAATAACATATATATATTTCAGTCTGCTTTTTTTTTAAATCGTAAAATTATTTGCAAAAATTTTTATAAACCAACCTTAGGTAAAACTTGTTGGTGAACAAGTACAGAATCTAAAGCTCGCGCTCCTTGTAGTCTTCTGCTCCAAAATACTTTGTATCTTTCTATGGGAAGGTCAGATTCCGGTGGAAACCACTTTAATACAGTACTTATACTACCGTTTGTTTTTATTAATGGTCCTACTGTTACGTTTTGAGGTGCTTTCGGTGGTTTTGGACCTATAAAAAATTTTAGATTTTAATAAATTATTATATCGAAAAAATGGTACTTAGTGTGTAAGATCATAAAATATGATAAGTGGATTTGCATTTAATAAAGATTTTTACTTCGGGAAAGTCCCGATAACTTTTAAACGTTTTTTTCAGATTTGTAATGACTTTTAGAAATTAATTTACTATAAATTCATACTGTTGCTATGACAATGTCCAGATTATTAAAATATCATATTTTACAAACTTAATAAACAATTTTAAAGTTACTTGCTGTAATCCTGAACGGCAACGAATTCTCAGAATATCCTCTAGTACCATTTTCATTAACAGCTGCTATCCTAAACTGGTACCACCTGCCTGGTTTAACTAGATGTTTCAATAAACGGCTGGTTTTAAAGGATTTAGAGCAAGGACTCCATTCAGTTAGAAGATTCGTATTGAAGAATTTTCCTGTATGGTGACGTTCTTCGATGAGGTAGAGAAGTTTAGCGTCTTCGGTTGCAAACGGTTCTTGTTGGTACCATTCGATGTGTACGGTACGTTTTCTACGACCTTCTGTGATTTTTGGTTCTTTGGGGATATTTGGTAAACCTAAAAGTATAGATGAAAAATATTCTATTATGTAATAGTATATTATGTACCAAAGGACTAAAGTAGCACTTTTGTCACGTGGTAAATAGGCTATTTTTTGTACCTCAGGGACTAAAACTTTGAATACGATAATTATGTGAAAAGAAACACTCAATATTATTTCATAACCGTAACTTAACCCTTTAACTGTTGTCAAATTTTTGCAGTAGCAAAAATATTGAAAAATACATTAAAATATTGTGGCATTAATTGAATTTTGAGTCAATTTAAATAAAACATTAATAAACTTGATTGTAATAAATTTCAAAAATTTGAAAACAAAATTGAGTTTTAAGAAATTCAAAAATTTCGAAAATATCAAATTCCACAATAAAAAAAAAATAAAAATGTCTAGCAACTCGATAATGTCAAAAGTATATCGAAAATTTCAAAAATATATCAAAAATTTGAAATTTTACAATTTTTTTCATAAATTTCAAAAAGTGAAAATGTCAAAATATTCAAAAATTTCTAAAATACATCGGAAATTTCAAAAAACCTAAAATTATTTGATGAATTAAAAATATTTCAAAAATTACTGAACATTTTTTAATCCCTCGGGCGGGGGGACTAAAAATATTTTAATCCCAAGGAAGTAAAAGTGACATCTTAGTCAAAAAAATGAAGGAGTAAATTGCATGTTTTAGTCCCTGATGTGCAAAAATATAATTTATATGATTTAACATACATCTATAATGAATTGGGGCGATTCAGGTATGTAGTTTTTTACTGCAATTAGATCACGGTATTCACTTAACGTTAATTTAATTAAAAATGCTCGGCAATTTGGATTATTTTTGTCGAAAACAAGTTCCTATTTCTAAAAACATTAATTTGACCAATATGGTTTTTTTTCCCAAAATTTGAAAGTGGGTAGATATATTAGTGGGGTAACTCTGATGTATTATGGTCCTCTTATAATTCATGCAATATTGCACTTTAAATTAATTGTTGGCGACGATCCACTAGGGAGTTGACAGATGCAATATGTCACGGAATTTGACTTGCAATATGTCATTTGAAAGCCCTTGAAAAATTCTTCAGAACAGTCAAACTTATTTCTCCAACTGTCACCTGTCAAAAATAAAAAATGTCAAAATTTGAAACTTTAACAATAAATATTTGAAAAAGTATTCGTGGATTTTTTTCAATTTTTTTCAATCTCTTCCAATTTTGTCCATTTTTTTTTTCAATTTTTCTTTGACCTTTTAATAATTTTTGAGATTTTTTGAGGTTTTCTGAATTTTTTTGATATTTCTGTGATTTTTGAGATTTTTTATGATTTCTTGAGATTATTTGAGATTTTTTGACATCTTTGGGACTTCCAATTTTGTCCATTTTTTTTCAATTTTTCTTTGACCTTTTATTGGTTTTTGAGATTTTTAGAAGTATTTTGACTTTTTTTGATATTTTTGAGATTTTTTAAGATTTCTTGAGATTCTTTGAGATTTGTTGACATCTTTGGGGCTTTTTAGATTTTTTAACAATTTATAGATTTTTTGAGAATTTTTTGAAGTGTTTTAAGATTTTTTCAGATTTATTTCAGATTTCTTGAGAATTTTCAGGTTTTTTAATATTTGTTAAGGTTTTTTGATATTTGTTTGAAATTCATATAAGTTTTTTGAGACTCTTTGCATCTTTTAAAATTCTTGGATATTTTTTAGAGATTTTATGAGATTTTAAAATTTTTTTAAGATTTTCTTTGAGATTTTTAAAGAATATTTGAGGTTTTTAAGCTTTTTCGAGCTTTTTTGAGGTTTTTTGGGTTTCTTGAGATTTTTTTATAATTATTCATTGTTTGAGATTTTCCAGATTTTATTTTTGAATTTTTTTTTAAGGTTTTTGAGTTTTTGAGATTTTTTGACTTCTTTCAATTTTTAGAGATTTTTTGATCAAATTTTTGTGTTTTTGAGACATTTACTATTTTGAAATTTTTGAGATTTGACGTTTTAAATTTTTTGGGATTCTTTGTGAATTTTTAGATTTTTTTTTACAATTTTTAGAGATGTTTTTGAAGCGTCTAAAAATTTTGTGAGTTTTTTTTTTAAACTTTGAGATTTTTTTAATTTTTGAGATTTTTTATGGTTTTGAGGTATTTTTCCTTTTTTAAGATTTTTGATTTTTGAGATTTGAGATTTTTTGACATTTGAGATTTTTTGAGTTTTTACTTTCCCGACCCACCTCTAAGAAGGGAAAGTATTGTGAATGAGCTAAAAAAAAAATTTGGAAATAAAGATGGAAGTCTGTCTGTGTGTATTCTTACACGATAGAGGCCACACGTTTAAACCGATTGAGTTGAAATTTGATACATGGATTTGGGTTACCCGTCGGAAAAACCCATTAGGTTTTGTACGACGTCTGTCAAACGGAAGTGTCACTATCAAAAAATGACAGATACAATATGTCACGGAATTCGATTTGCAATATGTCATTTGAAAGCCCTTGAAAATCTCTATTTTAAAACAGTCAAAATTATTTCTCCAACTGTCAGCTGTCAAAAATAAAAAATGTCAAAATTTGAAACTTTAACATTAAATATCTGAAAAAGTATTCGTGGATACTCGTCGGGAAAGTTTTGGGGCGACACAACAGATTTTTTCTCATTTTGAAGGAAATAATTTAAGGATCCCGAAAATAATATAATCTGCCGATTTTCTCAAGCCGGAGTACTTAAAAAATTATCAATAAAGTGTGGTGTGTGCAGCTGCTGAAAATTATATATTTCCCACTCCGCGCCTCTCTTACTTTATCACACTTTTCTATCTCTTACTCTTTGACACAGTCCCTACACTACTTTCTGTCGTCATGATGCCATCCCAGCTGATCACAACAACACGTTCGTGTTAGTATATGTACAACGCTTTGATTTATTTATTGTGTTTTAAAAAAAATTAACGAATTAAATATAATGAGTTTTACACGAACAATGACAATGAGTGAAAATATTTCTACCCCTTCTTGTGGCCACCCCAACTAGCAATCCGGCAGATTATTGTCTCTTCATTACTATAAATACGTAGGACGTATACGCTATGTCTGGCACGCTCTAGTATGTCTTTGTGACCATTTATTTTACATTTTTGAAAGTTTATAAACGCACCCCCCCTCCAATGATTTTTTTTTAAATCGACAGATTTATGAATTTCCCCCGAATAATCGTCAGATTATTGGTCAGCACATCTAGGACATTAAGATGAACCACGCGCTCGAGTATTACAAAACAACGATTTTTTTCTGCATTTGTCAGAAATCACCGAGAATTTGCGATACGTCCAAATCGTCAGAACATTAAATGAGAACTTTCTTTGGGTATACTTGTCACCCCCCTTAAAATATCTGACACGCTCGATTCAACATTTTTTTCTTTTTATCATCTAAGCTTCGAAATCTAATAGGTCTACACGACGCTCGAGTAAATCCACATTTAGCATCGTGGCCTCTCCTACTATTACTCAAACCATGATAAGAGCATAAAGTAATTAGACTTATTAAAATCACAAAAAACTAAGTTTTATTTATCAATACAGAAAATAAAATTTAATTTAATGTTCTTTCTTTTATATAAATATTGTCTTTTTAGTATCCATTTATTAGTATTTCCAGAAGCAAATATCCTCGCGTGAGTTATATGTGCCTACCCACTGGCCATATAATTTTCTTGCACCCACTTGAAACTATTCTTGTTAAGAGAATGAGAACATTAAGATGTTAATAAATAATTTTTGCCGAATGTTGGTGGTCCTATTAGCATTCAACGGAGAGAAGCACGACTGAAAAACTGGGCCATAATTTCGATATCTAAACCAGTTTCATTAGCTTGTTAAGAATCAATCAGATATACGGATTCGGGCTTGTTGTCATTTTTTTTGACCATTATGTCCATATTAATCAAAGTAAGTACTCGAAATCGATGCGAAATATGCTAATCGGGATTGTACTTCCCATGTACTTGGTTGCTCTTTTAAAGACATATTTACTACGTAAATAATTTATAAAATATAAATTGGATTATAGTATATTATGTATAAGAATTAGCAGTATTATTAAAAAAAATATGTAGTGATATAATCTGAAAAATAAATATGATTTGTTTTATAAATTCATCTACAAAATGCTTATGATTATCCTAATTTTATTTTCGTCCTGACTTTTAATTTAAATTACTCAGTGATTTAAATTGAAGCAATTTTGGAAAACTTTTCAACATCTCAAAAATAATGAGAATGTCTTAAAAATAGCACATTATGAAAATCTTGTTACTCCGGAAAAATATTTATACTTAGGAAATTTTAGAAAACTTTCAACATCTCAAAAATAATGAGAAAAATTCTAGAAAATAGCAAATATTTCTTAAATTGAAGTAATTTTCAAAAACTTGGCAATGTCTTAAAAATGGAAAATTATGAAAATATTGTTACTCCGGAAAAATATTCATACTTAGGAAATTTTAGAAAACTTTTTAACATCTCAAAAATAATGAGGAAAATTCTAGAAAATAGCAAATATTTCTTAAATGCAAGTAATTTTCAAAAACTTCGAATGTTTTAAAAATAGCACATTATGAAAATATTCTTACTCCGGAAAAATATTCATACTTAGGAAATTTTAGAAAACTTTTCAACATCTCAAAAATAATGAGAAAAATTCTAGAAAATAGCAAATTTTTCTTAAATTGAAGTAATTTTTAAAAACTTGGCAATGTCTTAAAAATAGCACATTATAAAAATATTGTTACTCCGGAAAAATATTCATACTTAGGAAATTTTAGAAAACTTTCAACATCTCAAAAATAATGAGAAAAATTATAGAAAATACGAAATATTTCTTAAATTGAAGTAAATTTCAAAAACTTCGAATGTTTTAAAAATAGCACATTATGAAAATATTCTTACTCCGGAAAAATATTCATACTTAGGAAATTTTAGAAAACTTTCAATATCTCAAAAATAATGAGAAAAATTCCAGAAAATATGAAATATTTCTTAAATTGAAGTAATTTTCAAAAACTTGACAATGTCTTAGAAATGGAACATTATGAAAATATTGTTACTCCGGAAAAATATTCATACTTAGCAAATTATAGAAAACTTTCAATATCTCAAAAATAATGAGAAAAATTCTAGAAAATATGAAATATTTCTTAAATTGAAGTAATTTTCAAAAACTTGACAATGTCTTAGAAATGGAACATTATGAAAATATTATTACTCCGGAAAAATATTCATACTTAGGAAATTTTAGAAAACTTTCAATAACTCAAAAATAATGAGAAAAATTCTAGAAAATATGAAATATTTCTTAAATTGAAGTAATTTTCAAAAACTTGACAATGTCTTAGAAATGGAACATTATGAAAATATTATTACTCCGGAAAAATATTCATACTTAGGAAATTTTAGAAAACTTTTCAACGTCTCAAAAATAATGAGAAAAATTCTAGAAAATAGCAAATATTTCTTAAATTGAAGTAAATTTCAAAAACTTGGAATGTTTTAAAAATAGCACATTATGAAAATCTTGTTACTCCGGAAAAATATTCATACTTAGGAAATTTTAGAAAACTTTTCAACGTCTCAAAAATAATGAGAAAAATTATAGAAAATAGCAAATTTTTCTTAAATTGAAGTAATTTTTAAAAACTTGGCAATGTCTTAAAAATAGCACATTATAAAAATATTGTTACTCCAGAAAAATATTCATACTTAGGAAATTTTAGAAAACTTTTCAACGTCTCAAAAATAATGAGAAAAATTATAGAAAATAGCAAATTTTTCTTAAATTGAAGTAATTTTTAAAAACTTGGCAATGTCTTAAAAATAGCACATTATAAAAATATTGTTACTCCGGAAAAATATTCATACTTAGGAAATTTTAGAAAACTTTTCAACATCTCAAAAATAATGAGAAAAATTCTAGAAAATACGAAATATTTCTTAAATTGAAGTAAATTTCAAAAACTTCGAATGTTTTAAAAATAGCACATTATGAAAATATTCTTACTCCGGAAAAATATTCATACTTAGGAAATTTTAGAAAACTTTTCAACATCTCAAAAATAATGAGAAAAATTCTAGAAAATAGCAAATATTTTTTAAATTGAAGTAATTTTCAAAAACTTGGAATATCTTAAAAATAGCACATTATGAAAATATTGTTACTCCAGAAAAATATTCATACTTAGGAAATTTTAGAAAACTTTTCAACGTCTCAAAAATAATGAGAAAAATTCTAGAAAATAGCAAATATTTCTTAAATTGAAGTAAATTTCAAAAACTTGGAATGTTTTAAAAATAGCACATTATGAAAATCTTGTTACTCCGGAAAAATATTCATACTTAGGAAATTTTAGAAAACTTTTCAACGTCTCAAAAATAATGAGAAAAATTATAGAAAATAGCAAATTTTTCTTAAATTGAAGTAATTTTTAAAAACTTGGCAATGTCTTAAAAATAGCACATTATGAAAATATTGTTACTCCGGAAAAATATTCATACTTAGGAAATTATAGAAATTTTTTCAAGGTCTCAAAAATAATGAGAAAAATTCTAGAAAATAACAAATATTTCTTAAATTGAAGTAATTTTTAAAAACTTGGCAATGTCTTAAAAATAGCACATTATAAAAATATTGTTACTCCAGAAAAATATTCATACTTAGGAAATTTTAGAAAACTTTTCAACGTCTCAAAAATAATGAGAAAAATTATAGAAAATAGCAAATTTTTCTTAAATTGAAGTAATTTTTAAAAACTTGGCAATGTCTTAAAAATAGCACATTATAAAAATATTGTTACTCCGGAAAAATATTCATACTTAGGAAATTTTAGAAAACTTTCAACATCTCAAAAATAATGAGAAAAATTATAGAAAATACGAAATATTTCTTAAATTGAAGTAAATTTCAAAAACTTCGAATGTTTTAAAAATAGCACATTATGAAAATATTCTTACTCCGGAAAAATATTCATACTTAGGAAATTTTAGAAAACTTTTCAACATCTCAAAAATAATGAGAAAAATTCTAGAAAATAGCAAATATTTTTTAAATTGAAGTAATTTTCAAAAACTTGGAATATCTTAAAAATAGCACATTATGAAAATATTGTTACTCCAGAAAAATATTCATACTTAGGAAATTTTAGAAAACTTTTCAACGTCTCAAAAATAATGAGAAAAATTCTAGAAAATAGCAAATATTTCTTAAATTGAAGTAAATTTCAAAAACTTGGAATGTTTTAAAAATAGCACATTATGAAAATCTTGTTACTCCGGAAAAATATTCATACTTAGGAAATTTTAGAAAACTTTTCAACGTCTCAAAAATAATGAGAAAAATTATAGAAAATAGCAAATTTTTCTTAAATTGAAGTAATTTTTAAAAACTTGGCAATGTCTTAAAAATAGCACATTATGAAAATATTGTTACTCCGGAAAAATATTCATACTTAGGAAATTATAGAAATTTTTTCAAGGTCTCAAAAATAATGAGAAAAATTCTAGAAAATAACAAATATTTCTTAAATTCTAGTAGTTTTCAAAAACTTGGCAATGTCTTAAAAATAGCACATTATGAAAATATTGTTACCCCGGAAAAATATTCATACTTAGGAAATTATAGAAAACTTTTCGCCGTCTCAAAAATAATGAGAAAAATTCTAGTCTTATAATACGGCTCTGTTCTTCTGTCTGTAACCCAGTACCGGATTTTACCAAAGGAAGAAAAACTATAATTTATTTTTAGATAATTAATGTACTTTACCATACGAGGGATCTTGTCAGAGCATTGGACAAAAACAAAGGAACAAAAAATGACTAATCGATGTTTTTAACGCTCTAATTTTTTTTATTTCTCCTACTTTAAGAACTATTATAAAATAAATTTTATTATATAAAAATAACATTTCTAAACCTGCTTAATACTCAATTAGTCATAAATTTGTAAAACCAGTTGTTTGTAGAACAATTCTATAAATGTATACATGATTGGTGTGAACAAATATATTTTTATCAAATTTATTCAGTTATATATCGTTTAATTATTTGTTAAATGCAAATTATTTTATCCCACCCTTCGAAAAAGCCATGTCACTTTCTTAGCATTATTTAATGTATCCATTTAAATTACAATCGTTTTTGTTTAATTAAAAATAGAAAGTATAGTTTATGAGTTTACCATATAAAAATTCTCAATCTATATACTCACCTTCATAAAAATTTAAATTGATAGGTGTTTGACAAATAACTCCGCAGCTATGATGGCAGCATTTTAATATATCCTTGCACTGGGAATCTTTCTCACAACTTTTCGTGCACAGCCCTGGAAAATGTGAAATTTGTGAGTCCTTGGGAGGACATAGTCCTGGCTTCGGTGGTCCTTTTTGAAGACAGTTTTTAACACACTGAAATAAAAAAAATACATTGAAGATACCAACATATATAATATAAGCGATAATGTTATCATTTACTAAGATAATTTACACATAATTATTTCCCGTTACAATCCTTCCCCAGAGAATCCTGTGCGGACAATTTTTCCCCGTGACAATCCTTCAGACGACAATCTTTTCTCACGACAGTCCCTGTCTGTTACAATATTTCAACAGATTATCCTTTCGGGATAATCCTTCCGAAAATAATCCTTCCCCAATATAATCCTTCCAGGACAAAAATTCTCCAAATAATCCTTCCTAACATAATTTACCCACTATTATTCCCTGCGACAATGCTTCTTTAAGACAATTCTTCACCAGATAATTCTTCCAGGATAATCCTTCCACAAACAATTCTTTTCCCAATTTAGTCCATTCAGGACAATCATTCCCAAAACAATCCTTCCTAACATAATTTACCCACTATTATCCCAGGCGACAATCCTTCTTCAAGACAATTTGTCACCAGATAATCCTTCCACAAATAATCCTTCCCCAATATAATCTTTCCAGGACAATTTTCCCCAAACAATCCTTCCTAAGATAATTTAACAATGATTATTCCCCGCGACAATCCTTCTTCATGACAATTCTTCACCAGATAATCCTCGTATTATCCTTCCACAAACAATCCTTCCACAATATAATCATTCCAGGATAATCCTTCCCCAAATAATCTTTCCTAAGATAATTTACCCTCTATTATTCCCCGCGACAATCCGTATTTAAGACAATTATTCACCAGATAATCTTTTCACAAGCAATCCTTCCCCAATATAATCCTTCCAGGATAATCCTTCCCTAAACAATTCTTCCTAAGATAATTTACCCACTATTATTCCCCGCGACAATCTATCTTCAAGACAATTCTTCGTCAGATAACCCTTTCCGGATTATCCTTCCTGAAACAATCCTTTCCCAATATAATCCTTCCCTAAACAATGCTTCCTAAGATAATTTACCCACTATTATTCCCCGCGACAATCCTTCGTCCAGATAATTCTTCACCAGATAATCCTTCCCGGATAATCCTTCCTCAAACAATCCTTCCCCAATATAATCCTTCTAGGACAATCTTTCTCCAACCAATCCTTCCTAAAATAATTTACCAACTATTATTCCCCGCGACAATCCGTCTTCAAGACAATTTTTCATCAGATAATCCTTTCCGGATTATCCTTCCACAAACAATCCTTCCCTAATATAATCCTTCCCCAAACAATCCATCCTGAGATAAATTACCCACTATTATTCCAGCGATAATCCTTTTCAGGACAATTCTTCACCAGATAATCCTTCCCGGATAATCCTTTCACAAATGATCTTTCCCCGATATAATCCTTCCAGGACAATCCTTCCCCAAATAATCGATCCTAAGATAATTTACCCACTATTATTCCCCGCGACAATCCTTCGTCCAGATAATTCTTCACCAGATAATCCTTCCCGGATAATCCTTCCTCAAACAATCCTTCCCCAATATAATCCTTCTAGGACAATCTTTCTCCAACCAATCCTTCCTAAAATAATTTACCAACTATTATTCCCCGCGACAATCCGTCTTCAAGACAATTTTTCATCAGATAATCCTTTCCGGATTATCCTTCCACAAACAATCCTTCCCTAATATAATCCTTCCCCAAACAATCCATCCTGAGATAAATTACCCACTATTATTCCAGCGATAATCCTTTTCAGGACAATTCTTCACCAGATAATCCTTCCCGGATAATCCTTTCACAAATGATCTTTCCCCGATATAATCCTTCCAGGACAATCCTTCCCCAAATAATCGATCCTAAGATAATTTATACACTATTATTCCCCGCGACAATCCTTCTTCAGGACAATTCTTTACCAGATAATCCTTCCCGGTTAATTCTTCCACAAACGATCCTTTCCCAATATAATCCTTCCAGGAATCCTTCCCCAAACAATCCATCCTGAGATAAATTACCCACTATTATTTCCCGTGACAATCCTTCTTCAAGAAAATACTTCGCCAGATAATCCTTCCCGGATAATCCTTCCCCAATATAATCCTTCCAGGACAATCCTTCCTAAAATAATTTATCCACTATTATTCCCCGAGACAATCCTTCTTCAAGACAATTCTTCACCAGATAATCTTCCCCGAATAACTCTTCCACAAACAATTCTTCCCCAATATAATCCTTCCCGGACAATCCTTCCCCAAAACAATTCTTCTCTAAGACAATTAGCGATAATTATTCTTGTTGTTTTTTTAAAACTTTTTTTAATTTATAATGCTTATTTTTTTAAATAAATTAAATTAAGAAACATATTTTTTTTTTATCAAGTTTGCTATAACTAAATTTTATTAAAATTTTTATTTAACGTGTCGTATTTTAATTTTTCAAAAAGGGTCCTGGATTTTAAACAATTGTTTTATTAATTATGATTATTTTTATTTATAAAATCGTGTTCTAGATTTTTCTAAAATGTAGGAGAAAATGGTTAAAAAGAGTAGGCAAAATAGTTTTAAGCAAAAAATCAGTAAAAAAGTAGGCGAAAAAGAAATAGGAGGGGAAACAAAAAAATGTTTGATAGTTCCGGAAGTGTGGGGAAAATAATAATAAAAAAGTAGGGGAAATACGGACTGGGGGAAAGTGGGAAAAAGGAGGGGAACAAAAATTGAAAAAAAAAAGTTTAATACAAAGAATTAGTAAAAAAGTAATGGGAAAATAAAAGGGGGAATTAGAACAAAAAAGAGTTTGAATGATTTCATTGTTCCGAGTGGATAGTGGGGAAAATAATTATACAAAAGTGGAGGGGAAATAGAGTTCGAGAAAATAGAAAGTATTAAAAGAAAATTTAAAACAAAGAAATAAATAAAACAGTAGAGGAAAATAAAGCAAAGAAGAAGCAGAACAAAAAAAAAGATTGATTTGATTGTTAGAAAAGTTTGATTGATTTAATTGCTCCGAACCTCGCTTCGCTCATCTCGGAGTGGATGGTGGTGGAAATAATAATAAAAAAAGTTTAAAACCAAGAATTTTTAAAAAAAGTGGGTGAAAATTAGGCGTGGAAGATGTTTAGAAGTGTCACGAAAAATATTTAACATTTAATTAGACCAATATCTATTGATTGATACTTTTGACCCATTTGAAAGGGGGGGGGGTAACTACTAGGCTACTAGGGGGCGGAGCTGTCCCTTTGAATAAATATTGAATAAATTATACAATAATCGTGAATGACAAGAAATGTTTCATCTAAAAATAATTTTAATGCACTATTACATTATGGGCACATAAAATGTCCTTCTTTTGGTATCAATACCCAATTTTAGAGATTTTTAACCAATTCAAATTTATTTTCATTAATTTTGTATGACATTTGTAAAATCACTTTATGATTTCATTTTGACCAAATATATTATATACAGTGAGTCCCTAAAATTTTTATACAAATAGAGAAAAACTTGATCTTAAATTTTACAAAAAAAATATTTTTTCATATAAAACTATGCATGACTTGTAGTAAAAAATGATGATTTGGAGTTTTTTGTGCAGTATTTCTCTTATTTATTTACCACTATGTATGTATTTAAATAAAAGGTAACATAATATGTCAATAGTTAATATACCAATTATTATATATTGCAATTTGAGGTAAATAAACATCGTTATTATTATTATATATTATTTTAACTTAGTGTTCCATGTCAAAAAAATTGAATATGGATATTAATTTACTAAAAACTAATCTTGTTTCATCCTGTATGTGTTTATTTAATCTAATTGTGTTTCTTCAGATATAGAATTTGTCTTGTGTTGTTTTAAAAACTTCACCAAGTGATTTTACTATTTTTCTTTAAAAATTTTATCTATTTGTATCGATATAGTTATTGAGCTGTCAGAATTATTCTGAATTATCATGTACACAGACAAGCAAATAAATTTTTAGTCGAACCAGTACAAATCCAACCATCTGTCACAAATCACTGATAGTAATTTTATTAACTTTCTTCTTCTGCTTTTGATTTTGAACATGTTGTTTATTCAGCAAGTAGTAGCGTGTATGAGTTTGTTATAAATGGTAAGACGGGCTCTCAGTTCCGCAACTAATATATCCTTCTTAAGTAATTTCATTCCATCATCGATCGATAAATCTTTATAAATTATTATTCCTCTAATCCTTATTCTTGGCTGTCAGTCGGTCGATTCCTTAAAATTTTTTACGCGGTTTTCTTCGAACTCACAAGACACACCCCGTATACCGGTAAAACTACGTATTCTTTTATGTAGAGAGATAAAAAATATTAACAGGATTATACGCCTTTGCAAGGTAATCGAGAGCAAATTACAAATTATTCCGTAAAATACTGTAAAAAATATTGTTTTACTAACTAGATCTGATTTTTTTTTAAAGAAAAAACAAAATTTGTATACGTGCGGTAAACGGCACTTTACGCCTGCTAAACCTATTTATAATCTGGACTTTATCGCCCGGTTGTGCATAATAGTTATTTATGTACCAAGGGTATACATAGATTTTTATGACCGAGGGCATAATCGTCTTTTTTATACCCGCGGCGCATACAAACTCTTATGTCATACTAACTCAATATAAATATTTAAAAAAATCCGAAAATTTAAATGTGTCAAACTTAAAAAGTCGAAATGAATACACATTTTGAAATTTCTGATGGAATTATAAAAAAATCGGTTGTGTCGCCCCAAAACTTTCCCGACGAGTATCCACGAATACTTTTTCAGATTTTTTTTTCGGATTTTTACGATGTTTGTCCATTTTTCTCGATTTTTTCCCACTTTGATCAACAATTTCACAAACTTTAAGAAAGTTATAAAAAAGCTCAGTCCAATTTCAAAAATATCACAAAAATTTCAAATTTTATAAATTAAAAAATGTTGCAAAAAGTGAAAATTGAAAAATTTAACCAATAATTTTAAGTTTCTAAAATTTCATTTTATTTTTGAGTAAATTTGTCTTTTTAACTATTAGTATAAAATTTGTCCACTTTTCGTGATTTTTTCCACTTAAAGCAACAATTTCACAAACTTTAAGAAATTTAGAAAAAAGTTCAGTTCCAATTTCAAAAATTTTACAAAAATTTCAAATTCCATAAATTTAAAAATATTACAAAAACTGAAAAATCAAAAATTCAACGAATAATTTTAAGTTTCGAATTTCAATTTTCAAGTCACCTGAAGTGCGAAAATTTAAAACTTTTAACATTGAATATCTGAAAAAGTATTCGTGGATATTCGTCGGGAAAGTTTTGGGGCAACACAACCAATTTTTTGACAGGTGACAGTTGGAGAAATAATTTTGACTGTTCTGAACAGAGTTTTTCAAGGGCTTTCAGATGATATATTGCAAGTCAAATTCCGTGACATATTGTATTTGTCATTTTTTAATAGTGACACTTCCGTTTGACAGATGCCGTACAAAATGGGTTCTTCCGACGGGTAACCCAAACCCATATACCAAATTTCAGCTAAATCGGATAAAACGTGTGGCCTCTATCGTGGAAGAATACACACAGACAGACAGACAGACAAATAGACAGACTTCCATCTGGAAATGGTCTTAAACATCTCAATTGACCTCAAAATGGATATTTCCATATTGAAATTGAAACATTTTCTCCGAGTTCCTTGTGGTCAAAATATTCTGGAAAAATTTCACTGGAACATTATCCAGAATTTACATTTCGGTTCATTATTTTGATTATCACTTTACAATTAATCATTCTATAATCTAAAAATAGATTCCAAATCAACATATTCCATCAAAAATTGGTCCACGTCATTAATCGCGTGATGTAAAACGGTACAGCTATACCAAAAGAATTATTTCGAGAAAAACAGTTGAAACTAACATCATCTCTTTCTGTATATCATTCTCATAGAGATCGACGAGCGCAGTTGCATACGAATATGGAATAGTTCATTACAAATTAAAATCCGTTATAACCCCTCTTAAATGGATGCATCTATCGCGCCAAATTATTATCCACATATTCATTAGCTTCTAGATTGTTGATGAGAATAGTTGTCTCACAGCGAGAGCTTTTCACATTAAAATGCGAGTCAAGACCGCACCCTAAAACCGTTGAACCTAACACTCATCTCTTTCTATATATCATTCTCATAAAGAGCGATAAGCGCAATTGCATCCGAATATGGAATAGCCAATTACAAATTAAAATCCGTTATAACCTCTCTTAAAAAGATGCATCCATCGCGCCAAAGTATTATCCATCCACATATTCATTAGCTTCTAGATTGTTGATGAGAATAGTTGTCTGACAGCGAGAGCTTTTCACATTAAAATGCAAGTCAAGACCGCACCCTAAAACCGTTGAAACTAACACTCATCTCTTTCTATATATCATTCTCATAGAGAGCGATAAGCGCTGTTACATCCGAATATGGAATAGTCCATTACAAATTAAAATCCGTTATAACATCTCTTAAAAAGATGCATCTATCGCGCCAAAGTATTATCCATCCACATATTCATTAGCTTCTAGATTGTTGATGAGAATAGTTGTCTGACAGCGAGAGCTTTTCACATTAAAATGCAAGTCAAGACCGCACCCTAAAACCGTTGAAACTAACACTCATCTCTTTCTATATATCATTCTCATAGAGAGCGATAAGCGCTGTTGCATCCAAATATGGAATAGTCCATTACAAATTAAAATCCGTTATAACCCCTCTTAAATGGATGCATCTATCGTGCCAAATTATTACCCACATATTCATTAGCTTCTAGATTGTTGATGAGAATAGTTGTCTCACAGCGAGAGCTTTTCATATTAAAATGCGAGTCAAGACCGCACTATATTGAGAACATTCTGAGATTTCAAATTAGTAACAAGTATTAAAAATGTTTATTTAAGTTTAATGAAGTTAGAACATATGCTCTACACATTGTATTGTTAAAAACAAGTGAAAACGACAATATTTTTACCGTAATTTCGAGTTAATATTACGAAAATAAATTTCTATATAGGGATATATTTTATATACTACAGTATGTATGGTATAAGTAGCGGGAAAGTAAAAATAGGTCAAATATTAATACCATTTTTGGTGGTTTTAACGATGCTGTATTGATTGCCGTTGCCCGTTTGTCTCTATCTTTCACTGCTCTTGAGTTGAATCAGGCTAACAGACGGACGGAAGGTAGGACAAAAGCGTCTTATAAGAGTTTTTTTTTCTTCGAAAACTCGAAAAGTGTTAATGCAATTTATATTTTTATTCAATAAATGGGTGAGAAAATAACTCTTAAAAATAAATAAAATCGATTCCTTGTGTTAAATGTGCTAATCAGAGACTGGTCCTTCGAACTAGTAAAATAAATTCCAAATAGATGTGAGTTCTTAATTCATATTTATTCATATTCAATGATAAAAAAGACAACTAAGAAAACTTTTAATTCTTCAAATTTTCAACGTTTTCTTATTATTTTCCTCATTCAGATGACTAATCAACAGATCCGCTGCAATGTTAAGTCATTATTATAAAATAGACATTTTTGAGAAGCAATTGCCTTTTAATATATTCCAGGTAACTCGCATTCCAACAAAAGGAAAAAATCCATATTTCATTTAATTCTATTAACACTAATTATTACTTAAATTCACATTTGCATAAGTGTAAGTCGTTTAATTACGTCTTTAATTCCATTATAATTGACATTGACATTGTCGGTTTCTGTCTCAAATTAAAACAATTGTATCTATTTAAAAATTAATTTTTTTCATCGTTTCTGCATCCCTTTAAATATGTTAATGTACATTAAAATTTGTTAATTTACTTATAATTTGTATTGTAACAATATAAGATATATGTGAATAGTGTTCGTGGTTTCGTAATAAATAAATAGATGAGTCGGAATTATGACGTCATTAACGTATTTTTTTAATTAATTTCGACGTAAATGTTATTTATTACTTTTGACAGTTCAATTCATTTTTTATTGTTAAAATTCCTTCCCGGTATAATGAGAAAGAGAAAAGTTTAATTTTAAAGTTGATTAACTACTTTCCCAGAAAAAGAGATGCTGGAATACCGTTTTTACCGTTAAATGCAGTCTATATCGTTTGGGTACACCGCAATAATACATTTTTATTATATACTATATAAGTCGCCATTTAATCACGATTCGATCATCCGGATTTTTTTTTAATTTAGTCAAAAATCATGCTCAGAGACGCTAAACATACCCAAGCTAGAAATTTGAAACAAATGAGTTAAAAAAAGTTTCAAGTTAAAAAAAATCACTAAATTATGTAACAAGGTACGCAGCGCATAAAGCAATATACAATTTTTGATATTACCAATTTATTCATACAAACACACCTTAACATGCGTCATTGAAAACAATCCTTAACGTATGGTATTAGTTATATTTTAATTTTGAGGTTATGTGTAAAATAACATTCAAATAATATACGACAAACTTAAAACAGAAGAATACGTCACCGAATATGACGTAACGGCAGAGGGTGGTTAAACACACTCTACCTACTTTTGGTAAAACTGATTTTCATTAAAACAAAAAATTATTAATTATAAGCATTTCAACATTCTTAAGCTAATTATATCTTACACATTAATGCCCAATATTTTTGTTACTAAGATTTGAATTAACCATTACATATCAAATATAAGAAAACAACATATAACAATAATAATAAGAACGTGACCATAACACAAAACTTTAGTTATTTATATTTATTAAAAATCAAAACAATAATGTACAACTCGAAAGAAAATCAATATTGTGTGTTGAAATATAAAACCAAAATATTAAAAATAGTAATAATTATTCACTACAGTTATAGCTCGTCAAATAATAAATGAATCATTGTGACAATTAGATTATAATTTATAAAGCATTTAAACCATTTAAGTCTTGACGAAGTATCTAATAGATTATGGAAACGTATCATTTCGTGGGAGAATAACGAGACATACTTTTCAATGACCTATTTATTAAAATTTTAGTTTTGATAATAATGTTTTGTATATTTTTACATATATTATGTATAAATAAATGAATGAAAAATATAACAACCAACCAATAGAAGGTAAGTATTGACAATATAATTATTTAAGGCGCTTTTACATAAAACCAAAAAAATTATCTATCAATACCGGCGGTGAAATTTTATTATGTAAAAATTAGGAACTATCTTGAAAATAGTTTTATTTGTCTACCTACAATTACATAAACTTTTAAAATATTTGTAAAGCAAATGGACTTGGAATAAATAAGAGAAAGTATTTTATTGGTTATGGTCATGATTTATTTTTTATTGTAGAAATAATCTCTAACATTCGAATTTACCGCCACAATTTAAGTTGGTAGTATCCTGACATTTGACATTTGTGAGTCGGAAAAGAAGAGGAGGTGAGGATTTTTCAGGTTTTTTTACTTTTGGTATTTTTTTAGTTTTTGATCTTTCTGATTTTTTTTTCAATTTGTATACATTTTTTTCGAACATTCGAAATTTTTAAATCTTAAAATTTTGGTATTTTATTTTAGTTTTCGATCTTTTTGATTCTTTTTTTGGGGATTTTTCAAATTTTCGAAGTTTGGAAAGCTTTTTATTTTTTTCTTTTCAAATTATTGAATTTTTCGAAATGCTTGGATTTTTTTATATTTTTCTTGAAATTTGTAAAATATTTCAAACGTTTATTTTTAAACATTTTGAAATTAACGGAATTTTTGAAATATATTTTTTTCAAACATTCAAATTTTTTAAATTTTCAGGGTTTTTTTTAACTTTTGGTGTTTTTTTTTAATTTTCGATCTTTTCGATTTTTTTTTTGGGAATTTTTCAGTTTCGAAGTTTGGAAATCTTTTTGTTTTTTTGTTTTGAAATTATTGAATTTTTCGAAATTCTTTTATTTTTTTATGGTTTTTTTGAAATCTGTAAAATATTTCAAGTTCAAAAGTTTATTTTTAAACATGTTGAAATTTATGAATCATATTTTTTCAAACATTCAAAATTTTTAAATTTTCTGGATTTTTCAGTTTTTTTTACTTTTGGTATTTCTTTTAGTTTTTGATCTTTCTGATTTTTTTTTGAATTTGTAAACATTGTTTTCAAACATTCGAAATTTTTAAATCTTAATATTTGGTATTTTTTTATGTTTTTGATAATTTTTGGAAAGCTTTTTGTTTTTTTGTTTTGAAATTATTGAATTTTCCAAAATTCTTCGTTTTTATTATGGTTTTTTTGAATTTTTCAAACGTTTATTTTTAAACATTTTGAAATTTTGAATATTTTTCAGTTTTTTTTTACTTTTGGTATTCTTTTTTAATTTTTGATCTTTCTAATTTTTTTTTTTTGAATTTGTCAACATTTTTTTCAAACATTCCAAATTTTTAAATGTTAAAATTTTGGTATTTTTTTTAATTTTCGATCTTTTTAATTTTTGGGAATTTTTCAGAGTTTCAAAGTTTGGAAAGCTTTTTTCTTTAATTTTAAAGCTTTCTGTTTTTTTTTGAATTTCTCAAATTTTCGAAATTCTTAAAATTTTCTATTTTTTTAAAATAATTAAAATTATTGAATTTTTTCTAAATTCTGACATTTTTTATAGATTATTTAAAATTTGTAAAATATTTCAAGTTAGAAATTTTTCAAACGTTAAAAAAATTAACGTTAAAAAAAAACATTTTGAAATATAAGAAATTTTTGAAACATATTTTTTTCAAACATTCAAAATTTTTAAATTATTAGGATTTTTTAGTTTTTTTTACTTGTAGTATTTTTTTTAGTTTTTGATCTTTCTGATTTTTTTTTTGAATTTGTAAACATTTTTTTCAAACTGTCGAAATTTTTAAATTTGGTATTTTTTTAATTTTCGATCTTTTTGATTTTTTTTTTTTGGAAATTTTTAATTTTTTTGTTTTGAAAATATTGCGTTTTTCAAAATTCTTGAATTTTTTTATGGTTTTTTTTAAAATTTGTAAAACATTTCAAGTTAGAAATTTTTCAAACGTTTATTTTTAAACATTTTGAAATTTTTAAAACATTTTTTTCAAACATTCAAAATTTGAAAGATTTTTCAGTTTTTTTTTTAACTTTTGGTATTATTTTTGATCGTTCTGATTTTTTTTTGAATTTGTAAACATTTTTTTCAAACATTCGAAATTTTTAAATCTTAAAATTTTATTTTTTTTTTAATTTTCGATCTTTTTGATTTTTTTTTTGGAATATTTCAAAGTTTCGCAGCTTTTTTATTTTTTCGTTTTGAAATCATTGAATTTTTCTAAATTCTTGAATTTTTTATGTTTTTTTTTTTAAATTTGTAGGTTTTGATCTTTCTGATGTTTTTTTTGAATTTGTAAAATTTTTGAAATTCTTAAAATTCTCGATTTTTTTAAAATATTTGAAATTATTGATTTTTTCGAAAGTCCAAACATTTTTTTTGAAATTTGTAAAATATTTAAATTATTAAAATGTTTATATTTAAACATTTTTTTAACTTTTGGTATTTTTTTTTTAATTTTCGATCTTTCTGATTTTTTTTTTGAATTTTTCAAGTTTGGAAAGATTTGAAATTTTTTAATTTGAAATTTTCAAAATTCTTAAAAATGTTGGATTAAGTATTTTAAAATATTTGAAAATATTCATTTTTTGGAAATTCTTAGATTTTTTATGGTTTTTTTAAATGTTTAAAATATTTATTTCGAAATTTTTAAAATCTTCGGAATTTTTGTTATTTTTGAAATTGTTAAAATTATTAAAATCTTCGAAATTGTTTAAATCTATAAAATTTGAGTTTTTTTATATTTTTTAATTTTTTTGAAATGTTTCGAATTTTTTGAAATTTTTGAAAAGTTCTTTACCCTTTATAACTGTCTATGTTAAAATATTTAGGACGTTTGCCTCTTAGGCCACCTTTTGTAATATTTTTTTTAGCTAAAAAAATTTTATAACTTGAAATTTTCAGGATTTTTTAAACATTTTTTTAAGTTTGGTTGTTTTTTTAATTTCCGATCTTTCTGATTTTTTTTTGAAATTTTTCAAATTTTCGAAGTTTGGAAAGTTTTGAAATTTCTGATTTTGAAATTTTCGAAATTCTTAAAATTTTCGATTTTTTAAAATATCTGAAAATATTGAATTTTTCGAAATTCTTAGATTTTTTTATGGTATTTTGAAACGTGTGAAATATTTATTTCGATATTTTTGAAATATTCGAAATTTTTGTTATTTTTAAAATTGTTTAAATCTAAATTTTTTTAATTTTTTTGAAATGTTTCGATTTTTTGAAATTTTATACCTGACCATGTTAAAATATTTAGGCCTTTTGAAATTTTTGAAAAGTTCTTTACCCTTTATACCTGCCCATGTTAAAATATTTAGGCCGTTTGCCTCTTAGACCTACTCATGTAATATTTTTTTTTAAACTTTAAAAAAAATTGTAACTTGAAATTTTCGGAATTTTTTAAATTTTTTTTAACTCTTCGTATTTTTTTTTTAAATTTTTTAGACTTTACAAATTTTCAAAGTTTGGAAAGCCCCCTCGTATATTTCACAAAAAAATCGTACATCGAAGATATAATTGGCTTCAGAGTATTTCTTGAAATTACGGAATATTAAGTATTCATTTTCAATAATAATAACTAAATACCTGGTATGTTGGAAGCTCGTGCTCAAAAAGTTGTTTCAAATTTTTTCACGTTAGGAAAACATGATGACTTCGTTGGTTCTACTCAGTTATTAAATTAATAAAAATTTCGCTGAGTTATGCGTTGTCGTTTTATCTGTTTGGCGCTTAAGATTTTTTATAAAATTATTGCCTAGTCTACAAGCTATATAGAATTTCCGTGACAGAAAAAAAATTAAATTCTTGTAATACCAGGAGTGTTTCTATATTGATTAAATTTAAATAGTACTCAGAATAAAAAACATTTATTAAGTTTAATTTATTTTACTAGTTGTAATAAAATATAAGATTACCTGGCGCTGCTCTGGTAATAATTCACACATAGAAAAATTATGTTTTTTTCATTTCTACATTTCTGATTTCTGAACCCAATATTTAAAATAAAAAAAATCGGCTGTGTCATTGTTTCCTGGCTCGGCTGTAGAGAATAGGATTATTTTAATTACAAAATACCTAAGCATTACATTAATTTATGAAACAAAATTTAAACCCATTATATATCACACTGCTACGATTAAAAAAAAGTTTTTTTATGCAAAACAACTAATTTATATAGTACTGGAAGGATCAGCCCGATCCTGTTCAAATTTAACACGGTTCTTTACTGTAGAGAACTAACTGGTAAAGTGAAAACCGAATCCGGTCGAAGCTTTCGTTCGAGAATTAAATCAAGATACTTGTTACATTTTTAAACTATGAGACTCAGAAACTAATATTTTGCTCATTTAGGAATATGAGAATTATGAAAACAATTTTTAATAAAAATTGATTCAGGAGAAATCAGATTAAAATCTACAATTTTCGTTATGTTGTATTATCTTTTTATCAAAACTTTGAGATAATGTCAAAGTATGGGTATTATTATATATAATCAAATCGAATTTACAACTGAACTGCGACAGGACCGTAATTATATATTGTTGCCACTGATAATGTTAGTTATTTTACATAAAACGTCAATGAAATGAAAAATAACTGTGACTTTTAAAAAATTACTGTGACTTCTAAAAAATTACTGATACATCGAAAAAATTACTAGGACTTCTAAAAATTTTCTGGGACTTCTAAAAAATTTTGTATAAACTTCCAAAAAATAACTAGGACTTTAAAAAAATTTCTGGGACTTCTAAAAAATTACTGATACATCGAAAAAATTACTAGGTCTTCTAAAACGTTTCTGAGGCTTCTGAAAAATGATGTATAAACTTCCAAAAAACAACTGGGACTTTTAAAAAATTTCTGGGACTTCTAAAAAATTATTGATACATCGAAAAAATTACTACTACTTCTAACAATTTTCTGGGACATCTGAAAAATGATGTATAAACTTAAAAAATTAACTGGGACTTTTAAAAATTTCTGTGACTTCTAAAAAATTATTGATTCATCGAAAAAATTACTAGGACTTATAACAATTTTCTGGGACATCTGAAAAATGATGTATAAACTTCCAAAAAATAACTGGGACTTTTAACAAATTACTGGGACATCTAAAAAATTACTGATACATCGAAAAAATTACTAGGACTTCTAAAAATTTTCTGGGACTTCTAAAAAATTACTAGGACTTCTAAAAAATTTCTGGGACATCTGAAAAATGATGTATAAGCTTCCAAAAAATAACTGGGACTTTAAAAAAATTACTGGGACTTCTAAAAAATTACTGATACATCGAAAAAATTACTAGGACTTCTAACAATTTTCTGGGACATCTGAAAAATGATGTATAAACTTCCAAAAAATAACTGGGACTTTTAAAAAATTACTAGACTTCTAAAAAATTACTGATACATCTAAAACATCACTTATATTTCTAACAATTTTCTGGGACATCCGAAAACTGATGTATAAACTTCCAAAAAATAACTGGGACTTTAAAAAAATTACTAGGGCTGCAAAAAATTTTCTGGGACATCTGAAAAATGATGTATAAGCTTCCAAAAAATAACTTTTAAAAAATTTCTGGGACTTCTAAAGAATTACTGGGACATCTAAAAAATTACTGACACATCCAAACAATTACTGGGACTTCTAAAAATTTACTGGGACTTCTGAAAAACGATGGATAGACTTTTAAAAAATAACTGGGATTTTTAAAGAATTACTGGGACATCTAAAAAATTACTGACACATCCAAACAATTACTGGGACTTCTAAAAATTTACAGGGACTTCTGAAAAATGATGGATAGACTTCCAAAAAATAACTGGGACTTTTAACAAATTACTGGGACATCTAAAAAATTACTGATACATCGAAAAAATTACTAGGACTTCTAAAAATTTTCTGGGACTTCTAAAAAATTACTAGGACTTCTAAAAAATTTCTGGGACATCTGAAAAATGATGTATAAGCTTAGAAAAAATAACTGGGACTTTAAAAAAATTACTGGGACTTCTAAAAAATTACTGATACATCGAAAAAATTACTAGGACTTCTAACAATTTTCTGGGACATCTGAAAAATGATGTATAAACTTCCAAAAAATAACTGGGACTTTTAAAAAATTACTAGACTTCTAAAAAATTACTGATACATCTAAAACATCACTTATATTTCTAACAATTTTCTGGGACATCCGAAAACTGATGTATAAACTTCCAAAAAATAACTGGGACTTTAAAAAAATTACTAGGGCTGCAAAAAATTTTCTGGGACATCTGAAAAATGATGTATAAGCTTCCAAAAAATAACTTTTAAAAAATTTCTGGGACTTTTAAAGAATTACTGGGACATCTAAAAAATTACTGACACATCCAAACAATTACTGGGACTTCTAAAAATTTACTGGGACTTCTGAAAAACGATGGATAGACTTTTAAAAAATAACTGGGATTTTTAAAGAATTACTGGGACATCTAAAAAATTACTGACACATCCAAACAATTACTGGGACTTCTAAAAATTTACAGGGACTTCTGAAAAATAATGGATAGACTTCCAAAAAATAACTGGGACTTTTAAAAAATTACTGGGACATCTAAAAAATTACTGACACATCAAAAAAAAATACTGGGACTTCTAAAAATATACAGGGACTTCTGAAAAATGATGGATAGACTTCCGAAAAATAACTGGGATTTTAAATAATTACTGGGACATCTAAAAAATTACTGACGCATTCAAAAAGTTACTGGAACTTCTAAAAACTTACTGAGACTTTTAAAAAATGATGTATAGACTTACAAAAAATAACTGGGTCTTTTAAAAAATTACTGGTACTTTTAAAAAAATGATGTATAGACTTCCAAAAAATAACTGAGACTTTTAAAAAAATACTTTGAGATCTAAAACATTACTGATGCATTCAAAAAATTACTGGGACTTTTAAAAATTTACTGAGACTTTTAAAAAATGATGTATAGACTTCCAAAAAATATCTGGGACTTTAAAAAAATTACTGGGACTTCTAAAAAATTACTGGGACATCTAAAAAATTACTGACGCATTCAAAAAGTTACTGGAACTTCTAAAAACTTACTGAGACTTTTAAAAAATGATGTATAGACTTACAAAAAATAACTGGGTCTTTTAAAAAATTACTGGTACTTTTAAAAAAATGATGTATAGACTTCCAAAAAATAACTGGGACTTTTAAAAAAATACTTTGAGATCTAAAACATTACTGATGCATTCAAAAAATTACTGGGACTTTTAAAAATTTACTGAGACTTTTAAAAAATGATGTATAGACTTCCAAAAAATATCTGGGACTTTAAAAAAATTACTGGGACTTCTAAAAAATTACTGATACATTAAAAAAAATACTGGGATTTCTAAAAATTTACTGACACATCCAAAAAATTACTGGGACTTCTAAAAATTTACTGAGACTTCTGAAAAATGATGTATAAACTCCCAAAAAATAACTGGGACTTTAAAAAAAATACTGGGACTTTTAAAAAATGATATATAGACTTCCAAAAAATTAATGAGACTTTAAAAAAATTACTGGGACATCTAAAAAATTACTGACACATTCAAAAATTACTGGGACTTCTAAAATTTTACTGGGACTTTCAAAAAATTACTTCTAAAAATTTTCTGGATCTTCTGAAAAATGATGGATAAACTTCCATTGAATTTTGATTTTAACGGTTTATTTATATTTATAATACAGGTCCGTACTTAAAAAAAACACTTCATGGTGGACTTGAAGACATGAAACGTCATAGAGAAGATTTATTAGTACAGTATAATAGAAATTTTGGATACAATAAAACTTTCCTTTTCCATTTTTTGATATTTTTTTAAATAAAAAGTCTATTCCTAAAAACCTAAAATAGAATTTTTAGTTCTTCATGTATATAATTCGAGAAGGTTGAGGGTACCTGTACATTTTTTTAGCCTAAACGGTCTGTATAGTTATTTTGAAAACAAAACTTCTGTTATCAAAATTAAAAAAGTAAATTATTATAATTAATATAATTAATATATTTTCATCGATTTTGTAGTACTGAAAATTTTTCCCACCTGGCAACACTGGTCATAGCAGTCAATAAAAATGTAAAGTATACTGTTTAATCTCGAACTTAAAGTTAATCTCGAACTTAAAGTACGCCTATGGGTTTGTTACTTTTTCCCACATTCCCACCATTAATGGCAATTTAAGAGACCCACCAAAGTCACTTGGTTTATGACATAGCATATGATCTAACAAGTGGTGCAATAAATTGAACAAACGTAAACAAATAAACAAGAACCCATTGAAGTGGCATTTTTTTTTTCATCCCGGGACCATTCTTTACAACCGGATTCACTGCAGCCTCGTGGGCTTATTGCGTTATCTCCCGTCTTTTTGGCTATTGCACAAAGTCCATCAACCTTGTTCCCTGTACTAGTTTGTACAGGTTCTTTAATGGCTGTTTGCAGTAGTCTTCTGGATCCAGTTTTGGTTTTCCATATATTCTTTGCTTTCTGTGATCCAACGTCTCACAGTCGCATAGTATGTGTATATGGTTCCTGAATGTATGCTTTGGTACTCCCATCGCTGGTTCTGGACCAATTAATGGGGTTAACGATCTGCTACTTGCGAGCACACCCTTTTCGTTTCCAGCGATACCTTCGTGACCTGTTACCCACGATAAACTTTATTGTGGGTCGCCAGTTGCCTAAGTTCTTTGCCACATTCCCATACCAGTCTAGATGTCACCTTTGGACTGCTTAAAGCCTTAAAGCCTACTTGATTGTCTGAGTAGATTATGATTGTTTTTCCCTCGTGGGTCTTTATATTGCTAATTCTCGCACTTTGGGGTATTACGTAGACCTCTTCCTGGAAAACAGGAGTATATCTTCCTAGAGAGAAGATCTTTTCGTATTTATTCTGTTCGCAGGATATACTAGTTCCAGTTCCTTCTTTCATTTTTGATCCGTCTGTATACCAGGTAATTCCTGAAATCTGTGCTTGTATTCAACTGATTCCTATTCTTAATTATTATCCTCAGATCTTTATTGAAGCTGTATTTAACAGTCATGTGGTTTGACCTCATGCCAAGCAGGTTGCCTCCCCTAACTTTGTGTGTCCCAGACTCCTCCATTACAACATATTGTAATGGAGAGAGGTCAGGTAGGATTATCATGGAAGCTCAAGGTGTTATTTTTATGTTCCCCGCTATTTCCAAATACGCAATTTTGTACAACCAGTGTACCAATTTTGGATTGAGCCCCCATGTTTTTCCATATGTGCGTCTAGCTATAGTAACCGCTTTCGTCTGTATTTTTTAAATCTGAAGTGGCGTTGGATACATTCCTATTGGAAATACAGGCAGTCATATGGCGGATTTAATGTAATGTATATCTATTCCATATAAATTTCAGTCTCTCTCAACAATTGAAACCAATTCAATATTAAACTCCTAACTGTCTTTCATTTTTCAATTCACATACAAACACCAAAAACAACTTTACGGCCTTCTGGCGTGGCAAGAAATAGAACGCGTTCTATTTTTAATGCGGAGACATGACGTCACTACATACACGTTATTTGCCTTACCATTCCGGTGGGTTATTGTTTATTTATTTACAATTTGTTTATAATTTGTCATAAACCAAGTTACTTTGATGGATCTTATCAAATGACAATTTTTAGCTGTTTGACCGTATAAGCACCTGTTTACACCATTTTTGTAAATTTGTATATATTATTTATTTTGTTTATTTCTTAGCCGTCGTGGTATTTATATTAAAGTCCGCTTACTATTTTCATTTAACTACCGCAAAGTAGTGGCCTTAACACACATCAACATATACTTTGTTCAGTGACCGAAAGATAAAAATTAAATTGAAATAGAAGAGGCGTTATTCCTAAATAATAAAAATTTAAATTATTCATGCCACTAAAATAAATATACAAAATGTGTTTCACAATAATATTAATTTGACTATCGGCTATAAAATTATTAACTATAAATTTAATTTAATGTTTGATATTTGTCAACTTAAACAACATTGGTTTGTACGACAAATATTAATTATTTGGATGTTATCTATAGTAAGTAAAAATCAGATTATTAAATTATAAAAAAATAACAGTACTCAGAAAGTCTCTATTAACTAAAAAAAATATGGGAACTATCATGTTTACGTCAAGATTTTTTTCGATACCACGATTTGAATAGAACGAAAAATAGTCCAAATATTATTTATGTAAATGACGAAAGTCAACTAACTACAGATAGGAGTGACTTTTGAATAATTTTGAATAAATTGGGACACAAAACGTAGGAAATATCTAACAGTCATAGATAAACACACCCCTTCTAACGGTGATTAGTAATTGAACACGTTAACGGCCGGATAAGATCCATGTGACTATATGGAAATTCAAAATTGAACTGATATGAAACAGTTATTTATAAAAAAATTGTATACATTATTTTTTTACTTTAAAAATATATACAGGGTGGGCCAATTACCTTGCTCCGGTTTGTAGCGTCGATAATAATAAAGGTATCAAAATGAAAAACAAACTGTCTTATTTGGTTCGAAAATCTGTACAACTTGAAAATATTTTCATTTATACAAAGTGATTTTTTTTTTCAATAATTTGATTTTTCGCTCAATAACTTTAAAACAATATAATTTAAACCCATATTATGAGGTTTGTATAGAAAGCCTATAGAATAGGCTTTCTAGTGATTGAATATTATACAGGGCGTTTCACTTAAAAAAAAACAATTTTAAAAATTTAATCTTATATTATAAACACCCTGTACATATTTAAATACTTATGAAATATGGACGAGGTAAACTCATATCTAAACTAAAAACCAAAAAGAATATCGGAACTTTCAAATTCGTAAAATTTATCATTTTTTGAATAATTTGGAAATGTAGCGATTTTTCAGAAAATTTAATAAAAAATTGAATATCTTCGCAACCAAGAATCTGATTTTTAAAAATAAATTATTATCATAAAGGTCACTAAAGTAGTACTCCATAAATGTAAAATTATATAGGGTGTCTCGTTTAAAAGAATCACAAAGTTTTTAGCCACTCGAATATGGATCACTCTGTATAACTGAAACTATTTTCTGGTTATAGAAATTTTCGAACGAAATAAACTAGTTTTTTTTTATTTTGATATCAATGATAATTGGCCCACCCTGTATATATAAATATAACTTACTTTATGCACTATTTTGACTGTCTCATTACAATAAAAATCTAACTTGTAACAAAATTTAGGGCAGTTAAATTTTTAAATAAATGAAAAAAATCGGCTGTGTCACTTTCGCGGCTCGACTGTGGAGAATAGGATTATTTTAATTACAAAATATAAAATTCCTGGAAAAGTAAAATGCTGTAAAAATGCTGAAAAAAATGTGTTGCAAAAATAATTAAAATGAAAAACAACAAATTATTATAAATAGCAAAATGGTAACGAAAAATTTCAAAATGATAAAGAATTATTAAATTTCAGCACACATTTAAAACTAATAAATAAAGAGTGAAAATTGGCAAAAAAAGCAAAAAAAAAGTAACAAAAAAATCAACAAAAGTCCAAATATGACAAAGTAAAGATAAAGGAAAAAACGCCAAAAATGTCAAAATAAGTTAAAAAAAAAGCAAATAAGGCAAAACATTGGCAAAATAAAGGCAAAAAAGAAAAAATTGGCTAAAAAAGTCTAAAAAAGTTAAAGAAAATTAAAAAAAAGAAGGCAAAATAGAGGCAAAATAAAGGCGCAAAGACAAAATTGGCCAAAAAAGTCCAAAAAAAGTAAAAAAAATTAAAAGAAAGTTTAAAATACGAACAAAAAGCAAATAAGACAAAATAGTGGCAAAATAAAGGCAAAAAGGCAAAATTGGCCAAAAAAGTCCAAAAAAGGTAAAAAAAAATTAAAAAAAAATTCAAAAACGAACAAAAAGCAAATAAGGCAAAATAGTTGTAAAATAAAGGCAAAAAGGGCAAAATTGTCAAAAAAAGTACAAAAAAGGTATAAAAAAAAAGTTCAAAAACGAACAAAAAGCAAATAATGCAAAATAGTGGCAAAATAAAGGCAAAAAAGGCAAAATTGGCCAAAAGAGTCCAAAAAAGGTAAAAAAAAAATAAAAAAAAAAGTTTAAAAACGAACAAAATGCAAATAAGGCAAAATAGTGGCAAAATAAAGGCAGAAAAGGCAAAATTGGTCAAACAAGTCCAAAAAAGGTAAAAAATAATTAAAAAAAGTTTAAAACCGAACAAATGGTCGAAAAAGGCAAAAAGGAATAAAAAAAGGTCAAATTAAGAGCAAATAAAGGCAAAAAAAGTTCAAAATAGTGAAAAAAAATTAAAAAAAAATATAAAAAAGTAGAAAAGCCAAAAAAAAGGTAACAAAAATAAACGACCTAAAAAAGGGCATAATAAAGGCAAATTAAAGGTAAAAACATGTTAAAAAAGCAAAAATGGTAAAAAAAACGTTTAGTAAAGGCAAAATATGACAACAACTCCAAAAAAAGAACAAAAGGACAAAAAAGGTAAAAACGCAAAATAGAAGCAAATAAAGGAAAAAAATCGGTTGTGTCGCCATAAAAATTTCCCGACGAGTATCCACGAATACTTTTTCAGATATTTAATATTAAAGTTTCAAATTTTGACATTTTTTATTTTTGACAGGTAACAGGTGGAGAAATAATTTTCACTGTTCTGAATAGAGATTTTCAATGGTTTTTAAATGACATATTGCAAGTCAAATGCCGTGACATATTGCATCTGTCATTTTTTGTTAGTGACATTTCCGTTTGACAGATGTCGCACAAAAACTAACGGGTTCTTCCTACCGATAACGCAAACCTATATACCAAATTTCAGCTCAATCGGATTAAACGTGTGGCCTCTATCGTGGAAGAATACACACAGACAGACAGATTTCCATCTTAAGGTGACCTCAAAATGAATATTTCCATCATTATCTCAAAAAAATTTTTAGCTCGTTCACAATACTTTCCCTTTTCAGAGGTGGGTCGGGAAAGTAAAAAGAAGTTTTAAATTTTATTAAAAAATTAAAAATCACCCTGTATATTATAAAAATTTAAGAATAATGGCTAAGTTTTAGAGTCACCTAAAATCTATAATAACAACACTAATTTAAATAAATTCTAGAGCAATCCGTCATTAAAATAATTTGTTAAATACTAGTTTTTAAGAAACTTTTATTTTTCAAACGTGCGGATAATTTATAATACAATTTAAATGAATGAATCTTTAACCAGTGTAGATTTTGATTTGATTAAAGATAATTTGTTGCATTACTACATGTGCGGTTCTGATTAATATAAGGGGATTTGTTCTTAAGTCGCATACTTGTGGTCTCTAATATAAAACAAAAATACCTGGTGTCTTACAATTTTTTTTCTAATAACTAATAGCTCCGAAACCGCTCAGTATAGTTGCACTTTAACGAAGTTACTTAATTACCGTAATAATTAAAATATACTAATCATATCGAGCACGCCACAGGACGATAAGTAACTTAAAATTATTGTAAAGTAACCTTCCTTCGAATATAAGATCAGTCGTACCAATTAAACTTCCGTCCGAAATCTTTACCGTTTATGACGATTTAATCCGTAGTCATCAGTTCCAGTTGCAGTCTCACTTCGAGTTCGAGCCGAGAGATCTTAGTTCGAGCCGAGAGCCGAGTCACAGAACATAGGATCAACCAAAAGTGAATGTAATGCCTTTTGACAAATCTTAATTTTTATGCGCGTGCGTGGCCAGTTAGATAGAGAAACTAAATACATTTTTGATGCGTCAACCAACTGTCAAGAAATTGTTGTTTGGTTTAGTGGATCACGATAATTTCAATTTTATAAATTATAATTTATAGTTGACAGGCCAACGTACCAGTTGTAACCCCGCCGAAAGATGGAGTCATTCGCGTACTTGTTTCGCATATTTGTACGATAATTACAACTTCCGGTACTATAAAATTTCAAAGTCAATATAGTACGCATTTTGTACTATAATTTTATATTTTCACGAATCATAACAATATACCAAAGGTTTTTGCAATATACTGATCAATCACTGACAAATTTCAAAAACAGATTTAAATAACCTGGAATAGCACTTGCGGCGCCCTCTAATAGTTGTAATGTCAAAAAAACAATGATAAGGAGCATCTGTTGGGACAGTCTTCTGTCATCCACCCATCTGTAATTTGCTGTAGTCAGTAATTCCGTCGCTGGCAAAAGTTATACGACTTTTAAGAATTTTTTAGGATTTTTTAGGATTTTTAAGGATTTTTAAGGATTTTTAAGGATTTTTAAGGATTTTTAAGGATTTTTAAGGATTTTTAAGGATTTTTAAGGATTTTTAAGGATTTTTAAGGATTTTTAAGGATTTTTAAGGATTTTTAAGGATTTTTAAGGATTTTTAAGGATTTTTAAGGATTTTTAAGGATTTTTAAGGATTTTTAAGGCTCTTTAAATATTTTTAATGATATTTAAGGATTTTTAGGGATTTTTAAGGATTTTTAAGGAATTTTAAGGATTTTTAAGGATTTTTAAGGATTTTTAAGGATTTTTAAATATTTTTAATGATTTTTAAATATTTTTAATAATTTTTAAGTATTATTATGGTTTTTAAGGATTTTTAACGATTTTTAAGGATTTTTAGGAAACTTTAAAGATTTTTAAGGAGTTTTAAGGATTTTTATGGATTTTTTAAGGATTTTTAAGAATTTTTTAAGGATTATTAAGATTTTTAAGCATTTTTAAGGATTTTAAAGGATTTTTATTGCTTCTTAAGAATTTTTGGAATTTTTAAGGATTATTTTACGATCTTAAGAATTACTTTTAACGTTTTTAAGTAATTTTAAGTATTTTTAAGGGCTTTTAGGGATTTTTAAGGATTTTTTAAGATTTATTAAGGATTTTTCAAGGATTTTTTAAGGCTTTATTGATTTTTTAAGGAGTCTTTAAAGATTTTCTTAAGATTTTTAAGGACTTTTAATTTTTTTTAAGAATTGAAGGGGATTTTGAAGCTTTTTAAGGACTTTTAAATTTTTTTAAGAATTGTAAGGGATTTTGAAGATTTTTAAGGATTTTTAATGATTTTTAAGGGTTTTTCGGATTTTTAGGGAATTTTAAGAATTTTAAAATATTTTTAGGGATTTTAATGTTTTTAAGGATTATTTTACGATCTTTAAGAATTGCTTTTAACATTTTTAAGTAATTGTAAGTATTCTTTAGGGCTTTTAGGGATTTTTAATGATTTTTCAAGGATTTTTTAAGGATTTATTAAGGATTTTTTACTGATTTTTTAAGGATTTTTTAAGGATTTTTTATGGATTTTTTAAAGATTTTCTTAAGATTTTTAAGGACTTTTAAGAATGTTATGGGATTTTGAAGATTTTTAAGGACTTTTAAATTTTTTTAAGAATTTTAAGAAATTTTGAAAATGTTTAAGAAATTTTAATAATTTTTAAGGGTGTTTCGGATGTTTAAGGATTTTTAGAGATTTTTAAGAATTTTAAAATATTTTTATGGATTTTAATGTTTTTTAAGGATTATTTTAAGGATTTTTAATGCTTTTAATGATTTTGAACGATTTTTTAAGGATTCTTAGGATTTTAAGGATTTTTAAGGGTTTTTAAGTAATTGTAAGTATTTTTAGGGGCTTTTAGGGAATTTTAAGGATTTTTTAAGAATTTTTTAAAGATTTTCTTAAGATTTTTAAGGACTTTTAAATTCATTTAATAATTTTAAGGGATTTTGAAGATTTTTAAGGATTTTTAGTATTTTTAACAATGTTTATGTTTTTTTAGGGATTTTAAAGGGTTTTTAAATGTTTTTAAAGGTTTTTGGATTTTTAAAGATTTTTAAGGATATTTAAGGATTTTTAAGGATATTTAAGGATTTTTAAGTATTTTTACTGATTTTTAAGGATGTATTACTTACCAAGTAGGTATATTTTTTTTTCAAAACTCATAACTTGCATCAAAGATTATGTTTCCAAAAAAAAAATTAAATTATCTTATAAAAAACGCATTTGTTTATAACAATTTTGAAACAATAGAAGATAAAAATTTTTAAAAATCATTTTCATGTGACTTCTGATCATAAAAAAAAACGGATCAATGGTAATATGAAAAATAAAATTTTGTCAATAATTAATCAAGCTTTTTAATTTTTAACTTAAGTAAATTGTTAATAACAAAGTGAAAATAACAATTTTTTAATTTTTCGAACGGGAATCTCTTCTGAGACCGTTCAAAAATAGGTCCATAAAAGGACAAAAAAATCAGATTTGTTATTTCATTATTATCGCACTTACAATGTTCATGTTTAAGTAGGATAAAATTGTTAATTAACTAATGCATAATTAATAGACAAATCGCGATAAAAAACTTTTGACTGCGGATTATTGTTAAAAAATCTATCCAATAGATGCCTGAATTTTTTCAATTTTTAATTTTTACATTTAATTAGATTAAATAATATTTATTCCTTAAAGGTCCAAAGTGAGCAGCGCTTACACATGCCGGAGTCCCCGTTTTCGGTCGTATTTTCAACACTCTGAGAAAGTTATAAATATTTATCCTACAATTCCGGGAATATAGATTTTTTGGTAAATTTCCTCCTCTTTTTGAATCTTTTTTCAAATTTGAAAAATGTCAAATAGTGTTTGACATATTTGCAAAAACCAAACCCCATTTTTATTTTCCAGTTAATTGTTTATAACTTATGCAATTTTTGCAAGTGGGTCTTGAATTTTTTCAAAAATCATCTGAATCGAATGACACCTCGTTCATATTTTTTGGAGGCGGAGAAAAAAATTTGACCCAATAGATTATAACAACAGTAACAAATAAAGTTTTATTCACTAGTGAATAAAAGTTTTTTTTAAATCACTAGTGATTGAAAGTATCTATATATTCATGATTATTTCTCACAATCAAAATAAAAATTACAATTATTAATAAATAAACAACCTGTATAAACAACTTCTAGCAACGCCTGACAACCAGTGTTAATATGAATTGCACAGACCACTTAGTTAATCACATCGTCAAAAATATTAGGCGAATACAAAATATAATTTAAAAAAATAATTTTTTGGACGAAAAAGTACAAAATTGGATAAAATATTGTATACGCCTCGTGAGTTAATTAATTTTTATTCAAAAACAGGAGAATATCCATAATCAATGAATAATAAAAAAACTCGTAGTCATATCACAATAATGTAATTTTAGATATTTTACAAACGAGGGGCAACATGTTTCGGCCATTCGATGACCATCATCAGGCAAAAAAATTGCCTGCCCATCGAATGACCGAAACATGTTGCCCCTCACTAGTTAGATATTTAAATTATATTACTGTGGTATGACTACGAGTTTTTTTTTATTATTATTATTATTGTTTGAAATTTTTTTATTAATTACTATTATTTTCCTATTTTCTTCTTTTTTGTGAATGAAATGTACTCACCGCATTCCTGTGATCGGCTTCCCAGCACATCACCTCACACCGAGCAACCACTAAAGGATTCTGCCTATTGTACCAGGACTTCCTCATCTTGCCGAAAGCTCCTTGCAGGACGCCCGCGGCGACAACAAGAGCGCCCAAGCTCACCGCGATCCGTCGAAGTTTCGTCGTCACGGTCAGCGTCATATCGACGACGCACACGGTTCACTAAGACCTGATCGCATCTGTAAGGATACTGACTGAGTATTGAGTAGCGAGTGCCAAGTGGCTTAAGCTGTGACAGCCCGCCACCTGATTAGCGGTCTTTAGCTGGATGAGTAATTGGGGATCTACCCTAAGCGGTTCACTGTTAACACATTCGCTGCCGGAAAGTTTTATAACGTACAGATTTAATCGGTATGAAATACTTATGGAATTTCAGCGTGCTCTGACATTGATAATTATTATTTTCACTTGTTGGCATTACTAAAAAAATGTATTTAATTTTAATATTGTGTTATGGTATTTGGAATTGTTTTTTTAGATATTTCAAAAGTTTTTAAACTATTCTGAATATTAGTTTTATTTAAGATATTTCAAAATTTTGTTCTCGACGTTTTTTATTCTTATTATACTATTTGAATCATTTGTGTACACAAAGGACCAAGCACTTTTTGTTATGTCGGTTGGGTCCCGGACCGATTTTTTTTTTAATTTCGCACACATATATCTTGCTCAGTGCACCATGACTCTAAAACTATAGAGTGGTCCAAAAAAATGATTTTCAATACATATGAATACAAAAATTGTAGAAGATTGACAAAACGGCCAAACATGCCATACAACCATTTAAAATCGTGAAAAATAATAAGAAGCTTAATAAAAGCTAAAAAATAAGATAAAACAAACAAAAATACAGCTCAAAACTATTAAAAATCGTGAAAAAGTACAACAGGCTTTAAAAAATCGGTGCACCCGAATTGCCCCAAAAACTCAATAGCCTACTTATCCCCTATCTGAATTGCACTAAAATATTTCTGGGTAAATATTTTGTATTTAATCCCCGGCTCTCATGGAGAGTTCAACAAAAATATAACCTCACGTTTTTTCTTTATTAACAGTTAGAATTAATCAAATATAACAGATTGAGTTCAATTTTCTACCGTAATTTGATCTAGATTTTTGAATAAACTAATATAAAAATTCAAATTTCTAATTATTTGAATATGCTGCCATTACGATCATGACGTCACTTATGTGCAATGAAGTTACCGTCAAGCCATTAAATGCAAATGTGTAAAGAAGAGAATACGAATGAATTACAGCCGTTAAATCTCACTTATACAGACAAAGATGGAGAAAACCATTATATGATAATTGGATAAAGATGAAAACTTGGACCTATCCACTGTGAATTCGCATTCAAAATCGAGAGAGATAAATAGATATTAGATTCCGCTGTTAGATAAAGGAAACGACTATTTTAACGAGATCAGGTAATAATTTGCTGTTTGGTACATAAGTGCTGGGCACAAGCGTTCCTGATTAAATGCAAGGTCACGTCCGCATCTGCTTACTGCATATTTCACTGTCACTGTTGTAGTTTGTACTCTGTAGAGCTGGTTGATGTTGATAATTTGCCGTATTTATTTGTATTTGTAAAGATACATAAACAAAGATAAAAGTAAACACAATTAAAAACATATTGACCAAACGACACTTTATAAGCAAACGTCATCTATATTTGAAAGTGTCAAATTTATTAAGAGAAACGGGCCCAGGTTAATATTCTTTGACAGCGTATAGCGACTATTTTTGTAAAGTGGCAGGTGTCAAATTGACAAGAACACTTATTTAGTTTTGACATGTCACCATGGAACGTTACATGCTTGAAATTGTACATATTTATTATCAAAAATAGTTTTCTGTTCGCCAAACATTACGTGCGCTGCGTCCAATTTATGGCATTCATGGCCGACCTGCAGATTCCACAGTCCGTCGTTTAATTCCTAAATTTGAAACAACTGGAAAGATGTCGTTGGTGAAACAGTGCTTATACATAAAAAAACCGAAAGATCGTTGGAAAATATTGTTTCCATTTGGAGCAGTATGATGGAAAATCTCAGACAGTTCATTCCGCGTCATTATGCATCGACAATTGGGTTTTCATCCATAAAAGTTCAATTAAGTCAAGAACTAAAGTCCAACGACTACAGACAGCGTTGAGTACTCGCTGATTGGACTTTAGAGCATTTGCCATCATAAACAAACAAATTGTTGGATTTGGAGAAACGAATATCCACGGGAAATTCATCAGATGCCTTTAGACTCTGAAAAAGTTACTGTTTGGTGTCGATTTTGGTGTGGCAGTATCAACGGCCTTTATTTCTTCGAAGAGAAGCAATCAGCTGCTCTTACTGTTATTGGCCACCGATATCGGATGACAAAAAAAAAATATATGACTTAAGATACACAAATATGTGGTCAAAAATTTGCCAAACTGCACTAGAAACATGGAATTTGTTGGATAAGAAGTTTGACAGCATCGTGGTGGTGACATCAACTAGTCACCGAGATCGTGTGACTACTTTCTGTGGAGCTATGTAATATTTCTTGTCTAAGCTGACAAATCACAGACAATTGCCACCCTTGAAGCCAACATAGTCTTCGTTCTTCATGAAATTGGGTCCCATTTATTCGAATATGTCATTCAAAATTGGTCCACCAGGATACACCAGACACAGCCGAAATTATATTCTATAAATAATCTCATTGAATCTTTAAAATAAAACAAAAGTTAAGGTAGTTTCATTTAGACAGGTTGTTTTATGTCATTTTAAAGTTCGGGTGCTCTTAATGAAAAACTGCATCTTACTATGATTAAGTCTAATGTTAAAGTATTTAAATCTGATATTTTAGTAATGATGTTATATTTTTATTTCGTTTTAGTTTAACCAAAATTTGTATTTTCCTTCTGCAGAAAAATTCGAATATTTGAGAAACGGTGTCTATATGTTGTGCGATTGTTTGATACTTGTCATTGATCAGTTTTGGCTGCCTCCTTGCCATCTCTTCCATAAGTTTTAATAACTGATTCCAGGGATCGTCAGTCTTGATGGTTCCTTTCCTGGTTGTTGCGTTCTTTGACGTACTCTCGGCACCTTTGGACATTCACTGTAATTCGTCGGATGGTCTCCTTGACAGTTTGCACACGCCGCTTTTCTTCATTTCCTCTCTGTTGGTCATAGATCGTTACCTTTATATTCAGCAGATATCTGATCGCCTTATAGTCGTGCTTGTCACTAGGAATATGGGCAACATCTCGCGTCATCCATATACTTAACCTTAAGAGGTTAAAAACCAATTTCCATGAGGTCATTCTTCACTTCTTCTCCGTGGTCGTCTTTATCAGTCCTTTAATGACAATCCTGGTTGGTTTTTTCTCTGTATGAATACCATTTGATCTCCGGTTTGAACTCCAATTTTTTCGCAAGTCTTCTATAATCCCTTGGACATGTGGTGTTGATCCTTAGCAGGTGTTGCTTCTTGCTATATTGGGTCGTAAATGTCGATAATAGATCTTCTACATCATTATTTTAACCCAGTTTTTAGGGGATTCCAACAGTATCCGTGGTGGTTTTGGTCCATTTTCCTGTGTTTCTTCTGTAGGAATTATACAGGCTGGCATCTCGGCTGCCGGTTTGGCAGTGACTTTTTTTCCGCAGCACGGCTCGTGCCTGCTGTCGGTTTGACTGCCGTCTCCGTTTCCATCTCATTTTCAATGTCCAATTCTTCTTTTTTGTTTTTTTTTTTCTGTTGTATTTGTCATCTACATTACTTTTTCTCATGTTTTCATTATTTCGTGTCTTTCTTCATGTTCCTTCTCTGCTTGCAATCTTATCTTTTTGAGGCTTTCCGCATCATCTTCCAAGTCCATTTCGTCCTCTGGGGTAATGAACATGTCCTTGTTAATTGCAATCCTCTCTTTTTCTTTGGCATTTTTAGACTTGCCCTGAAAAATAAGCCTGTAGGAGTGAAAATAAATCTTTTTTATCAGTAATTAGTACTGAAAAGTACTAAAAACCATCTTTTTCGCTTTTTTTTGTTCTCTTGTAGCCAGGTCTGTTCGCTTCCGCTCTCGCTGTTTACTATTTTTTATTTGGAAGGATGTTGTTCTCAGGTAGACAGCTAACGCCATCTACCAATGGGCCACGGTATCACTTATTACTTGGGGAAAAGATTCCACCTATGTAATAACGCCAGTACAAACTGGAACCGACAGAGGGGCCCATATCTCTAAATGGTAATGAAACCATTAACAAGTTTTAAAAATACTTGTAGATTATGAGAATTTAATTCCTATGCATCCAGGCCGTATATCGGACAGCTGTTTCCTCCCTTAAGGACTCCTCAGCGGCAATGTGCCCAGACGCATAGAAATCAAATTCTCAACTCGAAATATTTTTTATATATTTAGTAAAGAACTAGTAAATAACTAGTAAGAAAAATGTTAATATTTATTTAGTAAAAACAAATATAAAATTAAAGTAATATAATACATTAAACTCCCATAAAATTTACCAATAAAATTTGTATAATTTTAATAACAATTAACTACTTTATAATTAATATTTTTTTATTTTATAAAATATACGAAATTTACTTTCCTCCTCCCGCAGGTGCTATAGTTGTAGTTGGTTGTGCACCATTACCATTACCATTACCATTACCAACTGTAAATGTGACTTTGATGGGAATATCAAGCGGAGGAATATTGCTTATCGATGATCCTGGTTGTCCTCCGGGAACATTTATAGGAATATCAATTGGAATGCTATCAGTTCCGGGACGAAAATTTCCTTGATTAAAATCAGTAACATTTAGATAAATGTATATATGTTTAATGGGTTCGTCTTCTTCTGATGAAGACTCATAGTAGTCTTCGTACTAAAAAAAAAACAATATTATTATTTAACGGAATATATTTTAATATATATCTAATATTGCGCAACAATAATTCTATAGGCTAATATAATAATACAAAATAAATACAGTTTTTTTTTAACCGATATGTCTAAAGCATGCTAATGAAAATCAGTTTTTGAAGGATTGTTTTCCGAGGGGTGAGTTTAAATCATTTTTCTTATATATTTTTTAAACATAACATTTTTGGAAAATACAGTTTTTTGTATCTTTGTGCGCCACTGGCTACATCGCTTCAATGTCCGATAAACCGAATTAAGTTAAACACATATTTAGTTACCATACATAACCTTTTCCTAAATGTCGCACCCTCCTACATTCCGTACCTTCACCTTCTTCCGTCATGGCCTCTGAGTCGCAGCATGGGGTTTACACCTCACTCTTATTTGTTGGAAAATTCTTATTTAACTAAAATTTTACCCTTATAATTTTCAAAAAATGCCCCTATACTATAATCGCAATGGTCACGGAGTAATAAGTCAAAATTTTATGGGAGTTTTACAGCACAGGCGGCTCAAACAAAATCTGTGAGCCGGCAGTTAAAAGATGTGATGAATTTAAGAATTTTACCTGTGCCGCCCGGTTTTGTGTAACATAACCCTTATTTTAATCCCTTGTCAGATTCTGATGAGCGCACGGTTGGGTAAATTAGATGGTATTTGTTTGTATTTTTTTTTTTGTTATTATTTTAAACTTAAATAATTTACTGATATTATAAAAATGGGCACTATAGTATCGACATCCAAGCTTTTGTCCATATTCCACATGTTATATTTGTTATATACCTTGTTGCTAATTTACTCAAACAGATAACTCTAACATTGACATAACAATTGCATTTAACTCAAAAAACATTTTGTAAAGTACATACCGAAATAATACTCAATAATACATATTCAAAAATGGTATATTGTTTTACGAGTGACGAAAGTAACATTTTTTGAAGCGAGAGAACAGTTTACCAGCCGAGGCTGGTAATGTTCACAAGCTTCAAAAAATGTTTTCGGCGAGTGAAACACTATAGTTTTTCTACAACCCTGTTTATGTCATAATAATATATTACATATATTTCTGGTAGTGTATTTGACAAATTACTATCACTTTCTGAATCAAAAATTATGATAAATAAGAAACTAACAATGTTTTCAGTCGAAACTGACAAGTATAAACATTTAACGAGGAACGTCAAACTATAATGGAACCATAGGCAACTAGATATAAATTGTTTTGAAATTTCACGGTATTTTTACGGTTTTATTTTAATTTTTAATTAAACAAAAGTAAAAAAGATGTATTCTAATTATAGAAATGATTCCTGTCTTTGTTTACTAATAATTTAAATTCATCAAAACAGTAGATACGAGGGCGGGAAATTATTCAATATATAAATTTAACTTTCGTCACCAGTGACGAAAGTTAACGCTATGAGAATTTCTCTCACTAGTGACGGAAATCAAGTTTTCGCTGAATGTATTCTATTACAAAATGACGTCTTTTTGTAAAGGGTTGTAGAAAAAATATATTTTTAAATGATTATTTTATGTACCCCGTAAATAATAATATAGGAATCCACACCTGAAATTTCCTGATCTGACAGATTTATTACTCCGGCTCGATCAGATTCTAGTATAGTGCCACTTAACCCCATTTTACCTCCCTTTCTCTTTAAAAATAATTTATATGTTAGTTCATTTATTGTACAAAATCTTTACACTTTTTTTAACACTGTGTATTATAGGCCTGATGATGGGATATTGTCGAAACTAGTCGCCGCACCCCTTCTTTTTTCATTCAATGTAACTAAGAAGCATTTTTATAAAAAATACTAACTTTAATCGTCAAAAATAATATTCAACAAGGAGCGGGACTTATTAAAATGTTGAATTAAAGTGCGTTTTTTTAAGGGAAATAACAAAAAGCATGTTAATTTTCATTTTTTTATCTCCTTGAAGAAAGTAATCAATAATTTCTAATTATTTCATAAAAGCAGAGTGTGTCTCCATATTTTACAAAATGGTTCTATTAATGAATGGTAGTTTTAAAATAGGGCGAAACATCAGAAATTTATAATATAACGAAAACATACGAAAACAAACGAAAACATACGAAAACAAATGAAAGTAAACGAAAACAAATGAAAATAAACGAAAACAAATGAAAGCAAATGAAAATAAACGAAAACAAATAAAAACAAATGAAAATAAACGAATAAGACACCGTAGGAATAAATTTGACAACCGACTGATGATTTTTCGCGTCAAATAAAAACAAATGATAAGTGTCAAAGTCACAACCTACCATTTGTTGACGCCATTTTTTTATAGTTGCAATATTTGCCACAAAGTGATTTCGACCAGTGTGCTACGGTGAAATTATCCTTAAGGAAATCAGTCATCGATGGAGTCAATTCTTAATTGAACTGGTTATTACTGGAATTTTATATCAGATAGTTAAAGAGATAGAGAACTGCTCATATCCCTTAAACAGTTTGCTATTACACTCGATAACAACACTCACTGAATACAACGGTGCGTCAGTATTTTCTTGATTCACAGAAAAGAGGGTTCCACTTAAACGTTTCTATCTAGCATCGTCGTGCCACGTGATCAGAAAGGTGTGAAGCACGGAGTTAAGGGGGACAGTGAGGGCGATCGATCCCCCAAATAAATAAAAATATTCAAAGAATTTCACGAAAATAAAAAAAATAAATTCATTAAAATTTAGCACTTTTTGTATACAACACTGTTTCGTATATGCATTTAAATTTTTTTGGTGGGGTACCACTTGTTTCATTAAAAATGACCTAAAATCCCCCCCCCCCTCAATGAAGCCTCTAGATCTGTGTCTAAAAGGTAGGGATTATGGGAATTGACGAGAAATATTTGAATTTATTAATAGGGTGGTCGCATTAAAAGAATTAAAAATATTACTCAAAATTTGGAAAAAGTTTGTTTTGAATTTTAGTTTAAATTTTGGTATTGGAAATAAAATATTTTACATAAAAAAAGTTAAAGTCTTCAGATCAGTTTTTTACCCGATTGCAATACTTTCCCAAATCCCAGTATCAGATTTGAGTTTTATATTTTAACTTGTTCGAAAATAAACTAATTTTCATTAACCATAAAAAGCATTTTTTGGTATGGGGTTATTAAGCAATTTGTATCCAATATTTTGGAAATTTAATGTAATTTATTTTTTTCGTCTGTCTTGCTTACAGATCTGGTCAAATAATAAATATTAATTCGATTTATTTATGTTAATTTGCAATGCAATTTAGAAAAATAATAACTCATAACAAACTTCTAGGAAGATATTATTTTTTCTGCTAGTCTAGACAAAAACTGAGTTATAGCGGTTTAAAAATTATCCGATAAAAATTATTAAAAAAAAAAAAATGAAAGAACTAATTTATTATATATAAATCGATAACCTAGTTAATAAAGAATCGTTGGCGCACATAAATAAAATCCTGAAACTAGAAACGGATAAAGAAAAAGCGTACGTACCCAAAAAAATGGCGCTGGCCCAGCAAAATTGACCACCGCGAAGAGTCCGACCACCAGCAAAGCTTTGGCCAGCATTCTCACAACCGAAAAATCCTTTCTATAAAGTATAAAGCTGTCTTTTAAATGAGAGCGACCCCACAAAAAATAATCTATATACGAAACGAAATCAGGGCCAGAAGCATCATCGTAAATAAGTCGGCCTTGTTAAAACTCACGTTTTCTCATACATAAATATAGAAAAAAATACGTAATAATTGTGGCTTCTTTGTTCGACACCTACTTTGCATCTGGTCTGGGGTTATTTTATGGCGTTTCGTGTCATAGAATGTTAAGTGGTTGATTGGGACTCGTTCTGTTTTTTATTTTTTATAAATATTTTAATCGTTGAACTCGTAAAACTTAATAAAGATCTTGCTGCAGTTTTTTAACAATGTAACTAATTAAGAATATTTTATTTGAATATTGCAGTTTTTTTAATTTTTTTTCTGATATTTTTCAGTTTTTTTTGGGAACTATTTTAGGCTGTAATAGATTTACTAAAAAAAATTCTTAATTAATCCGGAGAGAACAAAGCTACACAAGATCTATAGAGAATTTAATATAAACTACGAAATTATTGAAAACATACGTGAAAAACAGAAAAATATTAATAAAGACAAAAAAAAACTCCAGAAACGGTTTTTTCACGAATTATTACAATAACTTCAAAATGTTCAAAATCTTCCATGACTCTAGAATTATAATTATAAAAGTGGACATAATTTAGAAAGAAAAGAAGGGAAATTTTCGAGTCGAGTGAAAAGAGGGGAAAAAGTACTTAAAAAGTGAAAAAATATTAAGTAAAAGTGAGGGTAATTTTAAGTGAGAAAAGTTACATAATTAAGAAAGAAAAGAGGGGAAATTTTTTAGTGAAAAGAGGGTAAAAGTACCTAAAAAATGTCAAAATTAAAAACGAATAGAGGGGGTAATTTTAATTGAGAAAAATAACGTAATTCAGTTAGAATAGAGGTGAAATTTTTAAGTGGAAATAGGAAAAGAAGTACTTAAAAAGTGACATAATTTAGAAAAAATGGGAGACAAAAAGATCTTCAAATGTGACAAACTTATAAACAGAAAAATGGGTAGATAATTTTTAAAGAAAATTGAGAAAAAAACGAATAATTTATGAAGAAAATTGAGAAAAGGGGGTTAAGTGGTTGATTGGGACTGGTTTTGTTTTTTTTTATGTTTTAATCATAGAGCTCGTAAAATTTAATAAAGGTCTTGCTGCAGTTTTTTTAACAATGTAACTAATTAAGAAAACACCGCCACATAAGATTTGTAGGGAATTGAATATAAACTACGAAATTACTGAAAACATACGTGAATAATAGAGACAAAAAACTCCACAATCGCTTTTTTTCACTAATTATTATAATAATTTCAAAATGTTCAAAATCATCCATGACTCTATAATTATAATTATAAAAGTGACATAATTAAGAAAGAAAAGAGGGGAAATTGTCGAGTCGAGTGAAAAGAGGGGAAAAAGTACTTAAAAAGTGAAAAAAATATTAAGGAAAAGTGAGGGTAAATCTAAGTGAGAAAAGTCACATAATTAAGAAAAAAAAGAGGGGAAATTTTTGAGTGAAAAGAGAGGAAGATTACCTAAAAAATGACAAAATTAAAAACGAATAGAGGGGTAAGAAAAATAACATAATTCAGTTAGAAAAGAGGAAAAATGTTGGAAGGGAAAAATGTAAAGAACATCGCTTCACTTGGTAGACACCAGAGCTGGGGCGTTATTAAAATAGAATTAACGCATTACTTTACCGTTTCTTTTGCTCAAAAGTAACGCGTTAGACAAACGTTATCGTTACTTTTTCTAAAAAATAACGATTTATTCGTTACTTTCCAAAATTAACGCGTTATTCTAACTTGGTTACTTCAAAAGTAAGGCGTTATTCTAACTTGGTTACTTCATAGGTAACGCCTTTCTGAAAAAGTAGCACGTTACTAAAAAAAGTAACGCGTTACTTTATAAAATCTTATAAAGAAAATAGTATGACTAACAACCTGTTAATTCGTAAAAATTAAATAAAAACAACTAAATATAACTAAATTAACTATACATCTCATACTAGGAACTATTGAACCCCCTTTATAATATTTAATAACAGCAAATTAAATTTACAGTCCGTTTTGGATGATAATCTTGTATGTAATTACACGGTTTAGAAATAATTACATAATATATCCCAAAAACATCCCATAAACGAACAAGGATCAAAGATTATAAATATAAAGATAATTTCACGATTACATTTAAAAATAAAATTGTAAAATACGTAAAATCAAAGAAATTGTAAAAAAATCGAAAAAAACGCAAGAAGTCAAAAAAAATCGCAAAAAAAACCAAAAAATTGCAGAAAATCGCATTAAAGAAGTAAAAGAATAAAAATCCAAAAAAAACGTAAAGAATCGCAAAAAAATGCAAAAAATCTAAAAAAAAACCTCAAAAAAGTGGAAAAAAATGAAAACAAAATTTAAATGCGAATAATCGCAAAAAATAGAAGTAGAAAATGCAAGAAAATTGAAAAAAAAAAACAAAAAACAATTTAAAAAAATAGAAAAGTTCGAATGAATTGAAATAAATCGAGAATGAGAAAAAAATTAAAAAAATATGAGAAAAGATTAGAAAAAATTTACAAAAACGAAAAAATTCGGAAAAAATACGAAAAAACAGAAAACTTCGAAAAAATTTGAAAGAAAAATCAGAAAATATGGGAAAAACGAAAAAAAAAAATGCAAAAAAGGGTAAAAATCGAAAAAACAAAAAAAAAAAGTCCCTAAAAACACAAGAAATCGAAAAATGTCGCAAAAAATTCACAAAAAGTTAAAAAACAAAGAACAACCAAAAAACCGGATAAAATTGTAACTATCCAAAAAAATAAAAATAAAATAAAAAAAACTTGAAAAAATATAAATGAATCGCGTGATTTTTGTGTTTGCCGGTTAGAGAATTACCCAAGGAAAATGTGCTTGTATTCTAGTAAAATCGGTGTAATTTTTTTTTTATTTTCCGGTTAATATTAAGTAATCCTACCTTCTAGTCCAATTTTTCTGCGCAGAATAGGGTAGAGCGCCATAAAACATAATTATTCGTATTTGGACAAAAACTCACCTGATATAGCAACTAAAAATATGCGGTTTTTTTCAAGATATTTAAAATATTTATGAGAAGAGCGCGTCTATGCTACATTTTTCAAGTTTGTCTAGAGAAAAAGTTGATAGTCGTATCACTTTTACTAAAATTATTTTAAAAAAAGTGCCACAGACACGCTCTAAAGAATTAACTGCAGAATCGATTGGTGAAAACCGCAGCTTCCTATCTTTAATATTAACGGAGCGCTCGTCCAAAAACGATTTCAGGCAAGATAACATATGGTATTGGCGCCTCTTAAAATGTTCCAAAATGGCAACTAAAAGGTAAATAAATTGTACCATTTGTTTTTTGCTAAAAGTTATCTTTGTTTTTTGATTTTTTCTAGATTATTAATTTTTTACTATGCCCTCTTTTTTAATATTTTTTTAAGTTTGGGATATTTTAATCCATGTTAAGATTGTTCTTGGATTCTTTATTTTTATGACTTAGGTGGTTTTTTTAAATCATGAATATTTTTTCCGATCCTTTTCTTATTTTTTGCCATATTTGGTGCTTTTATATTTTTTTAAAGTATATATCTATTTTTGGGACACCCTATTTACAAAAATGCATTTATCTGTTCACTGACCCTTTCTTTTCATTTTTTTTTTCGTTCAGTTATTGGCGAAGCATTAAAAAGAGTTATAGAAGTAGTTAGCCGGTTCTTGATAAAAGCATAAACTCGGATGTTAGTGCATAATATAGTTTTCTGAGAATTATTACAAATGTTGTACTCATGTTACTTCAACTTCAAGGACAACACGGCCGTAACTGAATTTTTCAGTTTGTATGATTTATTAGTTATTAAGTTAAGTCGGTGAATGCGAGTACCTGATTCTAGTAATACTAAAATTTGTCATGTTTATATTTGGTATTAAAATTATTGCATTTCTGCGTTTTCAGTTAGTAAATCATTAGTGTCATTTAATTAAATACAAAGTTGTTAAGGTAACTGGTAATAATTCAAATCTTAAATTTTAAAATTTCGGTTTCTATAGTCCATTTTGTAGAGATTGAGATTAATACCAAAATGAGATTAATACCAGGAAATTAAATAAATAAAAATTGAATAAATTAAAAGAATAAGAAACAACAGAATAAAATAATAAAACTGGAAATTACATTCTGAATAAAATTGTTCAATGTATTTCTTAAATACAGAAACCAACATTCGCCTGAAATTGGTCTGGATTCCTCCATAAAAATTGATTCTAAAAAGAATCCCGCGAGTCAAAAAGGTTGGGAACCGCTGGTCTAAACAACTGTGAATATCGACACTTGATTTACCAATAAATATTTTTGGTAACCACAATTTAACGAAACTTAAAAGAACAAACACATACTTTAGCAAAAGATTATTATATCAAAACCGTAAAAAATCAAAACAAACATTAAAATACCATTTACCTTTATGAAGATTGTCCTCAGATATAATTACGACCCACTCTCCTACCCTTATAGGACCTCAAAAATCAGGCAATTTTGCGAAGAAAATATTATTAAGCAACAGAATGTCTGAAATTATTGTCAATTGAAAACTGGGCAAAAAATAGGGTTGGTCTGGATTCCGCCATAAAAATTGATTCTAAAAAGGTTCCCGCGAGTCAAAAAGGATGGGAACCACTTATCTAAACAATGCTATATACTATGAATATCGACACTTGATATACCAATAAATATTTTTGGTAACCACAATTTAACAAAACTTAAAAGAACAAACACATACTTTAGCAAAAGATTATTATATCAAAACCGTAAAAAATCAATAACAAATATTAAAATACCATTTACCTGTATGAAGAATGTCCTCAGATATAATTACGACCCACTCTCCTACCCTTATAGGACCTCAATAATCAGGCAATTTTGCGAAGAAAATATTATTAAGCAACAGAATGTCTGAAATTATTGTCAATTGAAAACTGTGCAAAAAATAGGGTTGGTCTGGATTCCGCCATAAAAATTAATTCTAAAAAGGGTCCCGCGACTCAAATAGGTTGGAAACCACTGGTCTAAACAATGCTCTATACAATAAATATGGACACTTGATTTACCAATAAATATTTTTGGTAACAACAATTTAACAAACTTCAAAAGAACAAACAGATACTTTAGCAAAAGATTATTTTATCAAAACCGTAAAAAATCAATAACAAACATTAACGAACCAGATAAATATCTTCTACGATACTAAAATACCATGCTTACCTGTATAAAGATTGTCCTCTGATATAATTACGACCCACTCTCCTACCCTTATAGGACCTCAAAAATCAGACAATTTTGCGAAGAAAACAAAATAAAAATATTAAGCAATAGAAAGGTAAGTTTTGCTTTAAAATCGCATCGATGCACATGATAAATATAAAATTAATTTCTAGGTTATCATTTGGTCAATCTAGATAGCTAATAGAAGATTTGTTCAGGCTTAGACTTTGCATAACAAATTGCTATTCTTCACTTTGATGAAATTCCTTGCGATATAGACCATCTGTTAAAATCACTTTAACTTTTGAAACCCATTTTTATAGTGCTTCATTATACCGGCATACTTTTTTCAACCTAAAGTAAATTACTTAAAAAATGTAATGTGTAATGTGACTTATTGGTATTTAAGGTCACAGATCTTTTCCATTTTTATAATGACTATTTTAAGTCCCGTGGTCTATTTTTTAATTCATGGTTCATCGTTCATGAGCGGTGTTGCCAAAACTTTTACAAAATATAGAATTCCTTAGGACAAGGTCCAGGATACTTATACTTATTAACCTATTAACTATATTTCGTGTAATCATTTTAGCTAAATAAGCTATAGTAGATAAAACCTGTTTGATTCATGTTGTTTTTGGATAGTTTAATGAACTTTTATGTAACCATTAAATGTATATGTTTAATCTGGAATCTAATAGCTTATTGATTAAATCTTGTCAGAAAGCCGGACGATATGTTTTATTGTCCCACGTCCCCTAAACATGTAATAATTATAGGGTGGTCCTTCGAATTTTCTTATTTTACACTGCCTCTTACTGTTTATGGCGAGGTTCTTAACTAAGAGTAATAATGCGTGGTTCGTTGCCTCTTTTATGGTGGGGTCCTGCAGTTTTCATATATGCCTCACATTTCTAGTGGAATTCTCACTGGTGACCTGGGAAGACATCTAGTTTTCTGTAAGAGTCTATACTAGGACTTGTCTAGGGTATGGTATTTCCTGTACCAAATAGCACAAAAAGAAAAAATAAGAGTTAGAAATGTCTCAAAAAATATTTATTTTGCTGGGGATAGTATTTCCAATTTCCAATGAGTTTGTGATCATTTCATGATAAACTTAACATTGTGGGGTTACGAAGGAATTTTTTACTTAAATTTTGGTATTTTTTATCAAATTCTAATTTAAAAATCATCTTGTTTTAGATACACAGTTTAATTTTTTTAAAAACATAAATGTGTTTATCTCAATTGGACGTATACAACAATAAAAGTAATTACACCACTAAAAATATACATCAATAATCCAAAATCAATTTCGAATAATCCGGATGCAGTAAAATAAGGTTTCTGTAAATCTAATTCTTTCATAGCTAATATGAGGCTCTCCTTATAAATATTCAAATTCCAATCATCAACTCCATGCGGCAATTCAATCAAAATTTTTGAATATATCGATAAAATTCCATTAAGTTCACGTGAAGCTTGGGAACATGGATATATCATTATGATCAATATCATCTAGAAAATAATATTATTATTATAAAAAAAATACTGCCATAATCGCTTTTATTTAATTAAAAGTATACTGATGAAATTGTTGATTTCCGGGCTGTTATGACTTCTTTGGTTATTACTTCTAAACGTTTCGGCTACAACTAAGGCAGCAATCTTCAGTTGGGTGGACGAAGGACTCTTCGCGACTTATCTACTGAAACTGAAACCTCCTTCGCTTCGATTGTGTCATTTATATGCGTGTCTGCGCACGCTTTATTGGCGCGACGGGTATTTGGGGGATTATTTTAACGCTCGTTAGTGCTGTGTGCCCAATCCTTGTTGTTTTTTCTTTGTTATTGAATTTATTGTTGTGTTTGTATATTTCTATGGGTTTTAAGTCAATCTGGTCGAGTAATGTCTTGATGTTGCCTGATTTTATAAAGGGTCTTGTGTTCTCCGTCTGATAACATGTGTTCGATGACAGCAGACTTTTCAGTCAACATCTTGGTTTGTGTTCTGTTATTCGCGTGCTAATGCCTCTCTCTGTTTGTCCTACGTACACTTTTCCACAAGTACAGGAATTATATAGACTCCTGCTGATGTAGGCGGATCCTCTGCGGTCGTTTGCTGTTTTAAGATACTCTCCTATTTTGATTGTTGACTTGTAGATAGTGCTAATTTTCTTTTTCTTTAAGATTTTACCAATCCGGTCACCTTCTATGTATGGTAGATTGACAGTTCCTTGATATGTTATTCAGCAGGATTGGACGAGTAGCACGAGTTATCCGTTTGCTTGTAGCACTGTTGTCAGTTATTTTATTTCAGTGTTGACGTATTTTGGTTCACATACCTTTAACCCTATGTTTACTTAGGTGTTAATAACTGTCCGTTTTTGTTTTGGATGATGATTGGGCCCATATATTGTAGGCATTAATGGAGAAGTATGTCAGAGAGACAGTTTGCTTTTAGTAAAGGAAGGTCGACAGTCCAAGCAGTGTAAAAACTGACAGCACTGGCCCCAGACAGACCGTATCATTGGGATGCAGAGATCCTCGTATACTAAAAAGACGCCTTTAATACGGCCAAATGCAGCAAGATTATGAGGAAATTGCAAAACTTTAAGGATAGATAACTCCTGTTAGGAGACAGCTAAATAAATGTTAGCCAGGGAGTTCCTCAAGGCTCGGGAATTCTTGAAATCGACCTACCGGAGGGCTGCCAGACCTGACAGATGACGTAGCTGTGATTGCCCGAGCAGAGGACCTGGTAGCACGAGGGAACGAGGCCCTGGAAACAGTCAACTGGTGGCTGCCGCAAAATGGACTGGAGACAGCTTTCCACAAGACAGAGGCCATAATCCTTAAAATCAAACGAAGGAGGGAAGGTATTATCTTCCATTTTGGCGGGGTGACGGTGGTATCCAAAAAATCTGGAGTCTAGTAGATGACAAGTTACTTTTCAACGACCATGTAAAAAAGACTTGCGAAAAAGACCGCAGCTATAGCGACACTATTGCTGAATATAAGCGGATCAGGCAAGGAGAAAAGGAAGGTGCTCTACAGTAATCTCCTCAACAACCCTGTACATGAATTTTGTTTGGGTTGGGGCTGTCTGTCTCCAAAAATACAGGAAATTAATTGCTGCTATCTACCCAGGGACACATGTTACTGAGGATAACAAGAACTTACAAAACTGTCTCAGCGGAGGATTAATTGGTCATCCGCGAGACTCTCCCAATTGACTTATTTATCGATGAACGAGAACGACTGCACAGGACTGGCCCATGAAACAATCAGGAGATGGAATGAAAGATGGATGGAAGTAGAAAATGTAGGCCAATGAACATAAAAGGCCATTCCGGACTTTCAGACATGACTAGAATGCAAAACACAAAAGATTATGCTTGCATATGACCCCATCCCTAAGAGTACATGGCTGCTTCCAGCCCCACTTGCATAGGATTGGGAGAAACCGAGACGATATGTGTACAATTTGAAACTGACGATTTTGAGTACATCTTCCTTAGATCCCCCAGATTGATTGGAAATCAACAGACACGCTATAGAAATTGTGGCCGACAACCCTCGAGAACTGGTGGAGTGAATGCTGGAAACTAAGAAACAATGGAATCAAGGTTAGAAGTACATAATATCAGGTCACTGCTAAAAAGGAAAGAGGACCAAAAATGAATTGAATAGCAAGCTCAATAAAGGACTAACGTTCCTGACGCATTGCCCATCGGGTAGTTCCCGGAGCTGACTAGAAGAAAAGGTGAGGTTGGATGCGGTAGACAGGGCTAATCTCTGAGTCCCACACTCCCTGTCGTAATAAACATGATCTGACTGCTGGGGTTACCATGAGGTCCTTCACCAGTCAACATGATCCGATCGCTGGGGTTACCTGAGATCCTTCACCAGTTAAAAAAAATAGGTATTGATCAATGTGTGTTTTCTTTCTGTACACTCTGTGGCCTAGTATACTATCATCTCGATTGACATCTAGAATATCTAGGAATGGAATTTGTCGCCTTTCTTCTATTTGCTTGACAGGTAAAGAGGAAGACGAAAGATCAGTGACCAATGAAAATAACTCTTTAACGATGACAAAAAACATCAAATTAATTCGCGTGTATAGTGATTCTATTCGAATCTGTCTGTGGGAATATCAAGGAACATGGTTAATATCAAATGAAGAGCCCCTGGTGGCGGATGCGGCAAAGAAGATGACTGAATGTGCTCTCTGAACTAGTCTGCACACTACTCCGCTTTGGTATTAATCTACTCCACTTTTAATCTCCAATCTACTACTATTTTCTGATATGGCAACACTGGCTGAAGGGAGTGAAGTCGTGTTCAATTGTACCGAATCCGCCAGTCCGACTGTCACGCCAACCTGAAAGATGTGTTATAATGAATCGTGTTGTACATTTTTATAGTCAACATAGAGGTCCCTTGAGTATTTGTGCTCCACTGACGCTGCCGAAGCAAGTGGATTTCACAGTATAAACGGAAGGGCCTTTACATCCAATATCCCAATTTTTTAGATTAAATGTCCTTTCTAGTTTAAAACATTTTATATTGACAAAGTTTTGATACATTCGCGGTGAACTCCACTTTAGGTTTAGGAAGTTCCTAAGTCAAAGAAGACCACGGCATAACAGCCTGGAAATAAACAATGACGTCGGCCGTGAAAGCTTATATTCATACAAAACCATACTTACCATAAGATTACAACAATTCCAAAATTTAAATACAAGAATCCTAGTATTAAAAACATAATCATCAATATCATCCCAAATATCATAAACATATTCATAAATAATCAGTTTTAAATGATCACTGAAAACTAAAAGAATAATTCCAGTGATACCGAGCATTTGTAACCCATAAATCCTATCGAATCCTTTAATTCCTTTTAAAATATTACAAAAATACTTTAAATGTTTTTTAGCTTCAACGGAGTTGGTGTATTTATGAATAAGATGAGGATTTGTTTCTATATGGCTTAATTGTCGCAGAGTGAGTTGTTCGTTGTTAAGAAACTGGCTTAGATCTACCAATTTTACCTTAAAACTACTCACCAAACCGTTTATATTTAGAACTGTTAGTAAAATTAAATAAAATTGAATATTAACGGGAATAATAACATTACCAGCAACTGGAGATGATAACGTATAAAATATTACCTGAAGAATACAATATGTTATAAATAATATATGCGAAGAAATAAATATTAATTTTTGATTAATAACTTTAACTTCTTGTTTTGTATAAATATATGAATTCAAGGCTGTGTCAATCATATTCCAATCATCTTTATTAAAATTTATTTTAATAACAAATAATATATTGATTATAGATAGACAAAAGTACATGAATGCATCAGCAAAACTAACTGCATTAAATCCTGTATAGTACCATAGTACTCTGCAATAGATATTCCAGATTAATAGGAAGAAAATAAAAATAACAGTTAAAAACCAACGTTTATAAAAGTTTTCATTTGGTAGGAGAGAAAAAAAATTAGATAAAATCAGTAGAGTTTGGTGTAATGGTATAGAGTACATTATAGAATGAAAATGACTATGCTGCAAAAAAAACTAATTTTATCTAATTGATCTATTCAACCGATTTTGTGTTTGTAATCAAAATTATTAGTTCGAATAACACAAACAAAACGAAAATAAACTGATAGTAGAATTTGTGGTCTATTGTTAAGGCTTCGAATAATAGATTTTTCCATTTATGTCCGTTGATTAATGTTTTAATTATTAATAAGGTGTGTTTGATATTGATTTCTTCTTCTAGAAATACCGTAGATGGCATATTTATGTAGCACTTGTATGTTTTTGTTTTAAAATGATAAATTTTTTTCGTGATTTCATTGGATTTATAAATTATATTAAGCAGCAATACCTAAAAAAAATATTAATTAAGCTATTTCTTTTTTTTAAATATATTGAAACTTACCATACAAAATATTAATTTAATAATATTAATTGATAATCCATTATCTGAATACATCATTATTTTTGTAATTACTTCAACAAATTTAAAAATAAATATTATCAACATAGCTGAAATCGACCAACAATACACACTATTATAAATATCTAATAATTCTTTAATTTGATATGTATTGTAGATTAAATCTTTAATAAGTTCAACGTAATTTTCATTTTTGTTGTAAGAAAGAGCAGATGATATCCATCCGATAAGTATGAAATCGCCGTTTTCGGTTTTTTGTATCTCAGCTGGAGGAACTTTGTAATAATTTGTGTAGTGGCCATCTAGAGAATCTTCTAACCATTTCACTGTTTCTAGTAAAATTGTAGTTACCAAAAATACTGACAAATATTCCAAAAATAATATTAATTCAACATAAGTATCTGTTATTATATAATAACTCAGTGAATTGAAAATTAATTCAATAATAATTATGAAGATGAAAATAATACTATTAATAGTAGGAACAATATTAATTTTGATTATTTCTATCCATTCTATTATAGTAGGAATCGGTATTGGGGTATCAATGGCTAATAATGTATTAAAAAAATTATCAATTTTGTCAAATTTTAAATACCTTATAGTGACTATATAACCACAACAACATCCTCTTATTAATACAGTTAATAATTCCAAATTGCTAATAAAATAATCTTCGGTTAAAATATATCTTCCTTTTAATGAAAATAATGTAGCACCTATTATTAAACATAAAACTAAACAACTGATTTTTCTTTTTTCTAGTTCTTGTGCATTTTTTGGTACATTCATTGGTAAATATAAACCAAATATGAATAGTACATAATTTAAATAAGTTAAAGTATACCAAACGGTACTTCTAGTATTCATTTTAATTTTGAAGTAAATCTATACAGAGATTTTTGAATAATGAATAATTAAAGTGGGGTTTTTACTTAAGGGAAAAGGATAATTAGTGCGATTGTTTAAAAATTTATGGAAAATTAAATTTGTAGTCACGAAACTATTGAAAAAAATTGTTTTTTCACGCTATATACATTTTTAAACAATTTTGTTGGTAACCAAACACTGGCAGTGTAAAATGATGATTTATTAGTTTTTTCAATTGTTGTGTATGTTTCTAAATTGTAACTGTAGTTGTTTAAAAAGTACACGTAAATGCGAAAAAAATACGCATCTGGAGAACTCTCTACGATGAAATTTCACCCTTCAACTTTTTGGTTTTAAAAAAGTGCTTTTGACCGAAAAAAATGTATATCTCAAACAATTTTATGCTGCTGTACAATTTAGTAAGACAAATGAAGGAAGAAGAAATAAACTTTTTAAGTCAAAAGCTGGTTCGTATATTTTGTACTTTGTAATTTTTATGGATTTCTTCACTTCATTGTTTTTAGGTTAAAGAGCAAAGTTCGAAGGACCAGTTGCAGAAGCAACAAATATTATTGTATTGTAATAGGGTAGGTTCGCCTCTTGTCGGTCACCTAAGATAAGATGATGAACATTTGTAGGCCTACAATTAATATATTAATACTTTATACAATTAATTTTCGATTGAACCTTCCTTCAGGTATTCTGAGAAGTTCACAATATATTAATAACGGCAAGTTTAATTGTAAGTACCTGAAATTTTCAAATTAAGAAAAAGTAACCGCTTGCCGATGTTCGTCCATAATATATCTGGTTGTCGGCCATATCTATAGCGCTGATAAAAAAATTAAGCATATAGGTATCTCTTTTTTTTCTATTCTAGAATTTTGCGCAGGTTCCATATTATCCATATTATCAAGGTAGAGGATATGTCATAAGAAAACACCTGCTTAGGCACCTACAGGTCATTACTTATAGGTAGGTATGTCATGTGATCAGTTACTAAAACGTTTATTGAAGCGATTTATAAAAAATATAACAAACAAAACCTGAATTCTAAAACATATAACAAGGTAGGCAACTATCACATCTATTACAAAGGTTACAACCTATATTTTTATCGTCGTCGTCCTTGACGTCGCTGTCCAACTCTTCTATATAGTTTGCACATAATATTTTTTCTTTCTCTGGTTATATTTCGGTTTCTTTCTCGGGTACTCCGGTCATAGTATTTTCAGCCTTATTCTGTTTTTGTGACCGTTTATTAGTGTTTTTTGTCTTTGTTGCTCTTTTCCTTTTTCTTTTTAGTATGTCTAGTTGCTTTTGTTCCACCTTCTTTTTTCTTACTTCTTCTAATTTTCTCTGCTTTTCTTTTTCTTTATTTTCTACCATTTCTCTGTAGGTCTTGGACGAGATGGCACTGGGCAGGATTTCTTTTGCATTTTATTTAGTGCCTTTGTTCAGGGTTGGTGGATATTTAAGATGGCGGTCGAACAAATTAGAAAACTCAATTGTACTGAAAACTTGTGAAACTTCCATATTTTTGATCTGCACCTGGTCAGCATTTTCTTTCCCTCTTTCGTTTTCCTGTTGGATTTCATTATCTTTGTTATGTTTATCTACGTCATCTTGTTCTTGGTTTTCTGTTTTTTTATCATTTGTTTCTCTGCAATCTTTCTTTATATTATATTCATTCCTACATATCACTTGGCAATTCTCCTTTATGACTTCGTTTGCCTCATCAGTTATCTCTAAGTCCATTTTTTCATTGCCAACTTTCTCGCTGTTTTCGTCATATTTTTTATTTGTGTTATTAATTGTTTCAGAAACCCCTGTTTCCTCTTTCTGCTCTATGGCCGGCGTTTTCGCTTCTTGTTGTAGGTTGTAAAACTGTTCGTCATGTACATAATTTTCGTTAACAAAAGGATCACTTGTTATGTTCCCGGTCAAAGAAATTATCACTTCATGATTTTTTTTCAGGATGATCTCCAATTTTTGTGCTCAAAATATACTGCATTTCGACAGATAAAAGAGAAATATTGTCCATAGACACAAGCGAACCAACCTCCGGTTAAGGTTGTAGATTCTCAAGTTCGTCGATATATATGTCAACATTATCATCTGTGACATCAGATCTTTGATCATTATTTTCGCTGGAGTGTTCTAAAACTTTTATTTCATCGATAATATTTCTAAAGTCTATTCCGTAACTGGCCAACTTCGGTTGAATTTTGTTTATAACTTTCTCCGCAACTCTACATTCTTCAGCCGTAATATCCTGCTACCTAAGATTGCTCTCTGATCGAATGGTTTTATTTTCTAATATATTTGATACACTTTCTGTCAGTAGATAGAACGTTCTTTAACTTTAACGGTTCTGTAACTAATGACAATGACGTTTAGATTGTGACAATTGTATAAGAAATCAACTTGTAAAGTTTTATTCTAAACGTCATTGCCTTTACTTATTGAGTCTTTAAAGTTAAAGGACGTTCTATCTACTGACAGTTAGAGTAGTCGACTTTATTCGGGTCTAAAGGAAAAAGGCCAAAATTTACGAAATCCATTTCGTATCAAGTTTTAGTCACAGAACAGTTGGTATCCTCCGGCTTCCTTTACCGTGTCCTTCCAGATTTGTTTCAAGGGTCGAAAGACGCTGACATCAGCAGGCTGAAGCATGTTTGTTGTATTAGGCGGAAGCGCATAAAGTATAATATCGTTATCTTCGCAAAATTGACTAAGCGGTAAAGACATACGAGATGAATGTCCAGCGGTAAAAAGTTTTTGAATATCATTTTCTGAGAGCCACTTATTGAAACTGTTGACCATGTATTCGTAAAAAACCTCCAGCCACTTTCTGAACGAGCCATAACCCAGGTATCAGACATGTTGTCTACATTGTTTTTAGGTGGTCTTATACATACGGGAATACCACCAAAAGGGGACATACCTTGCCGTTAGCACTAAAAACCACCAGGACTGTTAAACTTTCTTTCCTTCTCAGATTTGGGACACAACAAGAACCCTGCTTCGTCTCCGTTAAATATTCGATCGGGGCTCTGAAAAATATTCTCGACGTCTTTTTCTATCAAAAATATTTTAGTTTTGTAAACCAGAGTATAATGTTTTCCTCCGTTATTATGGCACGGGCTTTATTGACAGCTTCAGGTTCCCTAATTGAAATTTCAGGATGCCTTCTGAAGAAATTGGTATACCATTTCTGTCCTGGCTTTCCATTTCTAAATTTAGTTTTCTTCCCAGAATCAACCACAATTTTTTGTACAGTATCCATTAGTTCCGATTTCGTTATCAGGAAACCACACTTAGCAATAGTTAGTACCCACTCTGAAATTTTCCTTTCGCCTTCAACTGTGAGTATAGGGGCCGGCCCTGTCTTCCCAATTTCATTTCTTGTAACCCTCAAGTATACCCGGTCTTGCAGTGTGGTAAAATGCGGGTATTTGGAATTCCGCGCGGGTAAAATCGGGTATTTTGGGCTAAAGTTGCGGGTATTTTGGTGATTTGTCATTGGCAACACTGTTGTGATCTCCTTTATCATTTCTCACTGCAGGTGTTTGGATATATCAGCACCATAACTTTCTATTATTCCAATAACAGACATTTTTTAGTTTTTGATCAATTTATTAATTTAAAACACATAATTACTTTTAATTTATAGAAACAAATTAACTAAATGTAATTTCAGAATTATCCCCATCAATAAATCTCTGTATCAGTTCTTTATCAAATCCCAAACAAATAATAAGATAAGACGTAATAGTACCCATCATTTTAAAAATCAAAGTAGAATTTATAGTAAAATATCCCCCGGCCGATAGAGATACAGACTCGTGCACAAATCTTTCAAATATAATAATATCCTGATAAATTTGCTCGTGTTCTTGGTAATTAAACTGGAATGGTAATTGAAGCAGAAGTTCGAAACTTTCTAATGACGCATTTTTTAATTCATTTGTTACTCTTGTACAGGAGGAAATCGTTAATACTGTGCAAATCTGAAACAACAAAAATTATGGATTATTAACAATCTAATACTTTTTTTTACTATTCATACTAATAAAAAACCATGAGGTTCCCTTTTTTAAAATGAAATTTAAAGTTTCACAAAAAAAATTTCAAATGTTAAAAAATCTAAAACCTCGAAAAATTTCTAAAAATCTCAGAAAAGATAAAATACCTCAAACCCATAAAAAATCTCAAAAATTAAAAAAATCATCAAAAAATTTAAGTTTTCAAAAAAAATCTCAAAAAATCTTTAGACGCTTCAAAAATTCTTAAAAAATCTAAAAATTAACAGGGAATCTCAAAAAATTTAAAACGTCAAATCTCACAAAATTCAAAATAGTAAATGTCTCAAAAACTCAAAAATTTGATCAAGAAATCTCAAAAACTCAAAAAACCTTAAAAAATTTCAACAATAAAATCTGAAAAAATCTTAAAAAACTCCAAAAAACATTAAAAATCTCAAAAAATCTCAAAAAACTCAAAAAATCTTAAAGAAAATTTAAAAATATCATAAATTCTCTAAAAATTCTCAAAGAATCTCAATAAATTTAAAGAGTTTCAAAAAAAATTAAAAAAACTTTAAAAAATATTAAAAAATCTGAAACTACTTAAGAATTCTCAAATAAATCTCGAAAAATCTTAAAACAGTTCAAAAAATTCTCAAAAAATCTTTAAATTATTACAAAATCTAAAAATCCCCAAAGAATGTTAAAAAATCTGAAAAAATCTCAAAAAACCTTAAAAAATCTCAAAAAATCTGAAAAAATCTTAAAAAATTTAAAAAAACTCCAAAAAAACTCAAAAAATCTAAAGAAAATTTAAAAATCTCATAAAATCTCTAAAAATTCTCAAAGAATCTCAAAAGATACAAAGAGTCTCAAAAAAATCTCATGAATTTCAAAAAAATTAAAAAAAATCTGCAAATACAGAAATCTCAAAAAATCTTAAAACAGTTCAAAAAATTCTCAAAAAATCTATAAATTCCTTAAAGATCTAAAAAGCCCCAAAGAATCTCAAAAAATCTCAAAAAACCTCAAAATATCTCAAAAAAAACTCAAAAACTCTTAAAAAAAATTTAAAAATCTCATAAAATCTCTAAAAATTCTCAAAGAATCTCAAAAGATACAAAGAGTCTCAAAAAACTCATGAATTTCAGAAAAATTTCAAAAAACCTTAAATTATATTAAAAAATCTGAAACTACTCAAGAATTCTCAAATAAATCGAAACTTTCTAATGACGCATTTTTTAATTCATTTGTTACTCTTGTACAGGAGGAAATCGTTAATACTGTGCAAATCTGAAACAACAAAAATTATGGATTATTAACAATCTAATACTTTTTTTTACTATTCATATTAATAAAAAACCATGAGGTTCCCTTTTTTAAAATGAAATTTAAAGTTTCACAAAAAAAATTTCAAATGTTAAAAAATCTAAAACCTCGAAAAATTTCTAAAAATCTCAGAAAAGATAAAATACCTCAAACCCATAAAAAATCTCAAAAATTAAAAAAATCATCAAAAAATTGTAAGTTTTCAAAAAAAATCTCAAAAAGTCTTTAGACGCTTCAAAAATTCTTAAAAAATCTAAAAATTAACAGGGAATCTCAAAAAATTTAAAACGTCAAATCTCACAAAATTCAAAATAGTAAATGTCTCAAAAACTCAAAAATTTGATCAAGAAATCTCAAAAACTCAAAAAACCTTAAAAAATTTCAACAATAAAATCTGAAAAAATCTTAAAAAACTCCAAAAAACATTAAAAATCTCAAAAAATCTCAAAAAACTCAAAAAATCTTAAAGAAAATTTAAAAATATCATAAATTCTCTAAAAATTCTCAAAGAATCTCAATAAATTTAAAGAGTTTCAAAAAAAATTCAAAAAACTTTAAAAAATATTAAAAAATCTGAAACTACTTAAGAATTCTCAAATAAATCTCGAAAAATCTTAAAACAGTTCAAAAAATTCTCAAAAAATCTTTAAATTATTACAAAATCTAAAAATCCCCAAAGAATGTCAAAAAATCTGAAAAAATCTCAAAAAACCTTAAAAAATCTCAAAAAATCTGAAAAAATCTTAAAAAATTTAAAAAAACTCCAAAAAAACTCAAAAACTCTTAAAAAAAATTTAAAAATCTCATAAAATCTCTAAAAATTCTCAAAGAATCTCAAAAGATACAAAGAGTCTCAAAAAACTCATGAATTTCAGAAAAATTTCAAAAAACCTTAAATTATATTAAAAAATCTGAAACTACTCAAGAATTCTCAAATAAATCTCAAAAAATCTTAAAACACTTCAAAAAATTCTCAAAAAATCTTTAAATTCTTAAAAAATCTAAAAAGCCCCAAAGAATCTCAAAAAATCTCAAAAAATCTTGGAAAATTTAAAAAAATCTCCAAAAAAACTCAAAAACTCTTAAAAAAAATTTGAAAATATAAAATCTCTAAAAATTCTCAAAGAATCTTAAAAGATTCAAAAAGTCTCAAAAAACTCTTATGAACTTCAAAAAAATTAAAATAATCTGCAAATACTGAAATCTCAAAAAATCTTAAAACAGTTCAAAATATTCTCAAAAAATCCATAAATTCCTTAAAAATCTAAAAAGCCCCAAAGAATCTCAAAAATCTCAAAAACACCTCAAAAAATCTCAAAAAAAACTCAAAAACTCCTAAAAAAAATTTGAAAATCTCATAAAATCTCTAAAAATTCTCAAAGAATCTCAAAAGATACAAAGAGTCTCAAAAAACTTTTATGAATTTCAAAAAATCTTAAAAAATATTAAAAAATCTGAAACTACTCAAGAATTCTCAAATAAATCTCGAAAAATCTTAAAACAGTTCAAAAAATTCTCAAAAAATCTATAAATTCCTTAAAAATCTAAAAAGCCCCAAAGAATCTCAAAAAATCTTAAAAACCCTCAAAAAAATCTTAAAAAATTTATAAAAAACTCAAAAACTTAAAAAATTTGAAAATCTCATAAAATCTCTAAAAGTTCTCAAAGAATCTTAAAAGATTCAAAAAGTCTCAAAAACCTCTTATGAATTTCAAAAAAATTTCAAAAACCCTTAAAAAATATTAAAAAATCTGAAACTACTCAAGAATTCTCAAATAAATCTCAAAAAATCTTAAAAAATTTAAAAAAAACTCTAAAACTATTAAAAAATTTTTTAAAATCTCATAAAATCTCTAAAAGTTCTCAAAGAATCTTAAAAGATTCAAAAGTCTCAAAAAACTCTTATGAATTTCAAAAAAATTAAAAAAAATCTGCAAATACTGAAATCTCAAAAAATCTTAAAACAGTTCAAAATATTCTCAAAAAATCTATAAACTCTTAAAAAAAATTTAAAAATTTCATAAAAATTTCTAAAAATTCTCAAAGAATCTCAAAAAACTCCCATAAATTTCAAAAAAAATTAAAAAAACCTTAAAAAATATTAAAAAATCTGAAAATACTCATGAAATCTCAAATAAATCTCAAAAAATCTTAAAACACTTCAAAAAATCTATAAAGTCTTAAAAAATCCAAAAAGCCCCAAAGAATCTCAAAAAGTCTCAAAAAATCTCAAAAAACTCAAAAAACCTCTAAAAATGTCAAAAAATCTCAAATAATCTCAATAAACTTCAAAATATCTCAAAAAATCTCATAAACTATTATAAGGTTGAAGAAAAATTGAAAAAAAAAATTGGAGAAAATTGGAAAAGATTGTAAAAAATTGAAAAAAATCTACGAATACTTTTTCAGATATTTAATGTTAAAGTTTCAAATTTTGATTTTTTTTATTTTTGACAGGTGATAGTTGGAGAAATAAGTTTGACTGTTCTGAAGAGAGTTTTTCAAGGGCTTTCAAATGACATATTGCAAGTCAAATTCTGTGACATATTGCATCTGTCATTTTTTGATAGTGAGACTTCCGTTTGACAGATGTCGTACAAAAACTAATGGGTTCTTCCGACAGGTAACCTAAACGCATATACCATATATAAATTTCAGCCCAATCGGATTAAACGTGTGGCCTCTATCGTGAAAGAATACACGCAGACAGACAGACTTTCATCTGGAAATGGTCTTAATCATCTCAGGTGACATCAAAATGGATATTTCCATCTTTATCTCGAAATTTTTTTTTAGCTCGATCACAATACTTTCCCTTCTAGGAGGTGGATCGGGAAAGTAAAATACCAGATACAGGATTTACATAAGCAGAAATAAATTAAAATAAATTTAAAAAACAAAAAGAATACTAATGTATTAAAACTCTAAAAAACAAAAAATATAGAAAATTAATATTAATAATAAATTCCTTACAATAAACGTAACAACCATCGAAGTATTCAATACGACACTTTGACCTATTTTTGTGAAATCATCTTGTTTTGTTATTGTAAATACAAGTTCCTCTTGTAAGCAATTAACAATTTTTCCAATAACAAATCCAAAAACAAAAATTATTTTAACGCCTTGGTATTTGCTGAACATTTCAATAATATCTAGCAAATGATGGTAATCTTGAAAAATTGATTTTATATCAAAGGGAAAGCAGTTATATCCCTTTTTTAATTTATATTCTATAATATTATTTTTCAAAATTATTATTTTTCGTTTTAGTTGTTGACAGCACAAAAACATTCTGTATATAAATATATTGTAGATTAATATACTGAGCGTTACAATTTCCAAATGAATATGCTTTATTATAAGGATATCATAATGCGAGAATTCCATGTGGTATAAAAAAACAGTCAAAAATAAAATTTGTATAAGAAAAAAACCAAAACCAAATAATTTAAGCGATTCTTTAACATTTAATTTTTTACACAATGTTTCTATAGAATTGTATAAACGTATTTGGTTCTTTTTATTATGAAAAGATGCGAAATATATGGCAGAAATGACAGTTAGAGTAGCCAATGTTTCAACGAAATAATTTAAATATTCTATAACTGAACAATAAGGCTTTTTGTAGTTAATAAATCTTCTTGGTATTATTATTGCAACGTCAAAAGTTATAAATAATAAAATATATATCAGAGAGATGATATCGTTATAGTTTTTATCGTTATCACAATATACTTTAAAGATTTTTGATAAAATCAAAATTGATTTATAAAACATTTTAATAGATTAGTCACTTTCTATAATGTGCTTGTTTTTATGAGATGTTGTACTTGTTTTCTTAAATAATTTAATTGAAAAATAATATTTTTTTATTATTTTATTGTAACTAAAATATTATTTTTTTCATAAAAAATTTGAGACATATATTATATTCCATATATAGGGTGGCGTAAATTTCGTTCACCATTAAATAGGGAAAAAAGATGCCAATTTTCAAGACGAATTAGAGGTTTTTCAAAATTTCAATAATATGGTTTGTTTTGCTAGATATTTTAGAAAAACCAAAATTGACGATTTTTGTTTTACTTTAATTTTATTTTATCCAATTTTGTAGAACATTTAATTTTTTATTAAGTTTCAACAATGAACTGTACTTTTTTACGTACGGTCCTGTTCATTTTTACCCTGAAAATATGGAGGAGGACAATTTGAGCAATTCTTACAGAACTAAAATAATTCACAATTACTATGTAGTTTGGCGATTCTGAAATTCAAATGTCTTATGAAATTGCCTCTTTCTTTTTCTTGGGTACCTTCCAATGTATCTTCAATCTTTTCGCGGATAATCTCAATTATTATATTTTTTTATTTTTTGTAAAAATTTAATGGATTCTGTTCAGGAGATCTGGCAGGCTACGACATTGAATTTCTTGTTCACATTTTCAAATAATCTTTTATTGTGTGGAGAACATCCATCTCCTTGACCAGATTTCATTAAGACCAACAAATCCTGCAGTATATACAGTGTGACTCATGAGAAACTGTACGTATTGAGGTCCCCATGGAGAATATCAAATGGCCATTAAAAAGTGTCTGCTCCGATTGTTTAATAATATACAGGGGGGGACTTGTGAATTTTGACTGAAATTTCTTTTGGTCATAAAAGTTCGATTTGTCTCATATTTGGATAAAACGTTACACTACTACCACTTAATTACCAATTTATTTACGCGGGAAAAAATCAGGTCCCGTTTTAAAAAATTAGTTCGTTTTTTTCATATAAAAAATTTCACCCTGTATATGGTTTTTGAAAACTGTTAATAAGTATTTTACAAAGTACACAAATAGACAACCAAATTGGCGTATTTATTTTTAATAATACAACCGTTAGTTAATTTCCAGAGTCTGCTTTCAAAAAGTGCAAGCTGTTTTGAATAGTACTAAAACATCGCCCTATATAATTTTTCTTTAGTGATTTATCGGTATTGTCATTTTCTCAAATTGTCAGAATTTTGTTACGAAAGAAAAGATCTTTTAAAATTAAAGAAAAGAAAATAGAACATTATAAAAATGAACGAATAAAACATTTAAATTGTTTAAACATTTAATAAAATCAAGTTAGTGTCCAAATATTGTAAAAGTTGATAAATTGTCCAAAATCAAGTATTTAAAAAAAAATTTGAGAAACAATTAGATTGTCTAAAATACAGTTGTAAAATAATTGTCCAAAAATTAATTAAATTGCACAAAATTAAATAATACTGTTAGTAAATTATATAAAAAAATAAAAAAATTGCAAATAAAAAATTGCACATAAAAAAAAGTTAAATTGTTTAAAAATCAAAATTTTTGAAATTTTTTAAGGCCAGAAAACTAATTTGTGAAAAAATAACTAAGTTGTAAAAAAAAATAAACAAATTGTCCAAAATCATCTGATTTAAAAACACACAACCAAAAATTATTGTAAAAAAAACAATAAATTGTTCAAAACACAATACATTGCTAAACTTTTTATTTATTGTCAAATTTGATGTTTTTATTAAAAATTTAGTAATCGCGTGGGGGGGGGGGGGAATAAATACACCATTTTTGTTGCCCATTTATATACTTTGTAAAATACTTATTAACAGTTTTCAAAAACCACATACAGGGTGAAATTTTGTATATGAAAAAAACGAACTAATTTTTTAAGACCGGACCTGATTTTTTCTTGCGTATATAAATCAGTTAAATAAGTGGTAGTAGTGTAACGTTTTACCAAAATTTGAGACAAATCGAACTTAATGTTTAAAAGTTATGACCAAAAGAAATTTCAGCCAAATTTCACAACTCCCCCCTGTATATTATCAATCAATGGGGACAATTTTTAATCTCCATTTAATATTCCCCATAGGGACCTCAATTCGAGATAGGACCATGCACAGTTCCTCATGACTCACCCTGTATAAATATTTTGCTGCAGTCACGTTTCCGTCAATAAAATATGGTCGTAGTAAATTTTTATTAAACAAAATTCAACATTAAGACAAACGATAAGAATATTTGTTTCTTCTCAAATGATATTGTGTACAGAGTTGTTATTACCTCTTACCATTTTGTATAGTTCTTGTACCGCACTTTTTAATAAATTATATACACCTGCAATAGCCCTCGACTCAAGTCCTGAATTAATTCAAATTTAAGTTAGAACATTAATATCGTTGATATCTGATTTAAATCTTAGAAAATTCACTTATTTAAACCAGCATAGTTAAATAGATTTCTGAAGTACCTAACTATTAACCCACAGAGTTTGTGAGACAATGATAATAAAATGGAGAACGATTCGTCTGGAGATAAGTTGACCTAATTTGACTGGCTGACAATTTGTGGCATGATATAGAACAAAATATTAAGATAATATTTTTGGTTTCGTATGAGAAAGATAAAGAGGGAGGAGTTAAAATGAAGACAGAGATTACTGCGAAAAAATGTTAGATGTTTATAGGAATTTTAATGACGTGCAGGAAAGTATTTTAATTTATTTTCTTTGTTATAAATGGTAATAGTTTAAGACAAACGCCGAAAAATTTTTATATTCGGTTGCGTTCTGTCTGTATTTTTATTTGCTCTTAACGAATTTTTCATCTCTTTTAATTTATCCTATTGATATAATTTAAAATTGTGGAAGATTTAATATAGAAACACCATATTGACCAAATTCTAAGTGGCAAATTTGAAGATGATGTAATGATGATAATTAACAAAGAATAATGCGTTTTAACAAAGAATAATGCGTTTCTGGATTTCAATCATGATCCGTCCGATATACCTAATGTTAAATCTGATGTATCTAATACAAATGTTAAATCCAAAATTATTACCAATATTACAGCCCCCTAAACTACCAAAAATATACATTCTTTAGATTCTTTTGGTGTAAATTTTGCTGTTCATTATTTCTCGAACTCTTAACTTCGTTATTATCTGGCTTGGGCTTTATCTTTTTTGGAACTGCTTTGTCGCTCTAATTGATACTTCCTTGGCCATGGATAATTCAACTCTTTTTACGGTTTTGTAACTTTCTATTCACATAAACGATCCAGCAGCTTTAAATACGAACTATTAACGTATTCATTACCTTATCACATCTGATAAAAAGGGATACAGCTCCTATATACAGAAATTGACCATCCACTATCTTGTGCAGTTCTTTAAATGATTTATCAGTAGATTTCCTTGGACTGTTGTCAATAAAAATTCTTCTACCCTATTTGCCAATAAAAATTGTTCCAGACGTTCTTTAAATATTACCAAACCATCGCCTATTCTATATCCCAGGCAGGCAAATGACGTGATTAACACGTCATAATAGAACGTCGCACTCACCAAAAATTCGACGTGAAAGTTATGTAAATAAGACTTTAATATGTCACAGCGAATTGACGTGATTTTGTAACGTAATTTCACGTAAATTAGTCACAATTTCACTAATAGTTACTATTAAGTAAATGTAATTAATAAGTTGGAAATTTTGGATCACAAATTTTTCATTTTTCAAAATTGTATAATTTTATTTTTTACATACTTATTTAATTGTGAAACCCTAACGGTGATTAATTTGTGGAAAAAAATTAATAGTTTAATTTGTAGCAAATTTCAAACAATTCGTTTGAGGAAGAGTTTAAAAAAAATAAAAATTATACAAAATTATACAAAAAAAAAAATAAAAAATATACAATTTAACAAATTTCAATTTTTTTTTAACAAATTTCAATTTTTTTTTACTCAAATAATTCACGGTATGGTTTCCACAATTGAAAAAGTATTAAAAAAATAAAAATCATACAATTTGAAAAACGAAAAATTTGAGATTCAAAATTTCCATGTCTCCCGGAAATGACTGAAATTTTGACGTTTTTCGAATATTTCCTCAGATTGTTTAAAAAATCTAAAATTCTGTCCTGAATCTACGTTATTTTTTCTTATTATATCCCAAGTGTCAAATGTAAGTAATTATTGGTTATATGGAATATCTCTTTGTCGAAGTAACATCGGTAAAAATTAACGAAACTGTTTATCAAATTGAGAAGGGGTACAACAGTGGAAAGTGAGGTTAGTGAGGCGATATAATTGTCATATTTTCATTGTTGCCAATATAATTTGAGTCGGGAGTGATTGAGAATCGCGATCCAATCGGTATCGACTGTAAACCGAATATGATCCCGACCGAGACCTACCGGTCGGGATGTTACGTTCGTGAATGTTGAGAATCCCGCTGCTGGTCTGATGTAAAAACTGGCGGGGCATAATAGGCCTAAATTGCAGGTGGGATTTCCCACGACCGATTCAGCAAAATAGATACGATCAGTTTACAATAATTAATGTCAAATTTTAACTAGCATAAAAAATAATACATTTTGAACACCAATAAATAAAGAAAATAATTTTTCCACACAAAGTGTTTTAATACCCTTTAAAAAAAAAATAAAAATTTTAACTCTGACCCTGAAAAAAATATGCAAATAAAAGATGCTCACTTCTAGTATGTTTCACTCAGTCTTTTTATATTTTAAAATAATGGCAATTTTTACTATACAACAGAAAATGAAAAAACAATGTTTTACAATAAATACAACATCTTGCCAAATACGGTTAGTGCCGATGTGCTCTGTATCTATTTTTCGACTATTACGCCCTTTAGTTTTTCCGTGTGCCTATATGATCACTAGTTTTCAGTTAGTCCCTGCGAATAGGAGTAGGGGCACTTGAGCGTGGAAAAATTTCCTATCTCAATAGAATTGTAAACCACGCCCCATTTCCATCGTTTTTCCACGTTTTTCGTCGTTTTCGTCGTTTTAGTCGTTTTCGTCATTTTCGCCGTTTTTCGTCGTCTTCGCCGTTTTCGTTGCTTTCGCCGATTTCGTCGTTTTTCAGCGTTTTTCGACAGCATCTGCAAACGTCTACAGATTGCCACAGAGGTCTACAGAAGACGTACTTCAGAACGTGGAAAAAATAGCTTGCAATGCTATTCAGATAGGGAATTTTCCCACGCCCAGGTGCCCCTACTCCTACTCCTGCGTGGACAAGTTTTTTCCTGTCAAATTGGCGTTGGAGCAACGCTCTATATAAATTAAAGTGTGCCATTAGGATGGGTCTCCTCACAGGTCCCCGGCAAATTCTTTGTTCTGGATGGATCCACCTTCCCGGACCTAATTCCTAATTTCTATACGAATCCAATTATACCTTCAACCTGTTTGAAGTTTTTCTAATCTATTAAATTTAACCTAAATAATTTTTTATAATGAATTTCATGTACCCTTTCCCCCTTAATTTCCCTCATGACCTATTACTTAGTTATTAATCCTGCATTATGCCCCCTTAGTATTAATTTTTACTATTTATAAACTTTATATATGGCCTGAAGATGGTTATTTATCCGAAACTAGTTGTCGTTAATTAAAAATTTTGTGATACATGCTTTCGAGTTATATTTCGTTTATTGAACTTTTTACAATATTGATAAATAATTCACAAAAATTTTACTTACTATAAGCAATATGACTTCCATTGTGGATGTGATCTCAAGTTTTATTGTAACAACTAAATCTCCTTTAGCAAATACAATACCGTAAATTAATCCATCTTGCATGTATTTAATAACATGGATAATAATGAAAGCAAGGGTAAATACCATTCTGATTCCATAAATTTCATCGATCAAATGAATAATTTTCAAAATCGTTTTCCACTTTTTCAAACATACTTTTACATCAATATGACAATAATTGGATTGTTTTTTTATATTATACTCTTTTATAACTAAGTTAATTTTCATTATTTCATTTTGTATGTCTTTGCAGTACATTTCGACATTTTGAACAGTTGCTTCATGAAGAAACATATTTAAAAATATTATTTCTAAAGATAGAACATAAACAAATTTTTCCCAAGTTGGGTATATGCATAAAATATGACCCTTTATACACACTATGGAGTATATAATGAAAATTAGATGAACGATGATAAGTTTTAAGAATCCGTTATTTGAGATGTATTTTTTAGGAATCTTATTTAGTTCGATTAGGTTTTGTTTTTTAGAAAAATTTCCCACATACAGACATGATATTACTGCTAATGATTTTAATATATCATTCAAATATGTTAGAAAATGAACAATTGATGTATTATCAGATTGATCCCTAAACTGTTTATATTTTTTTAAATCGATGACCGTTGTGATAAGTATGAGGATTATAATTAAAAATGGAAAACATTTACTACTATGTTTTTTACTGTCACTATACAGACCAATAAATTTGGATAATGTTATTAAAAAATTGAAGTACATTTCTGATTCCAACGAGAAGCTTTAATAAATATATTAATTTAAATGTTTTAACGAATATTGACAGTTCTGGTTGTTAATTTCTGGTAAATAGTTTTAAATAAATATCAATTAGTTAATGAGTTTTTTAATTTTTTTCCAAAACAAATAGTTTATACTAAATAATACTCAAAAAAACATAAATACTGGCACAAGTCAATTGTTGATTCTATTTTAGTATAATTTAATTAAAATTCAGTAGAAATTTTTTGAATTAAATTTACATTACACTATATTTTGGATAGTATATTTGATTTTTGCTAAAACAATTACTTACAAAAAATAGAGTATTTTCCTTGCAGAAACGAAGATTTTCAAATGCAAGAAATTGTTGGAGAATATTATCACCTAGATCTGTTTACAGGTAATATTGTTTGGAAGATTTGGAAATTCTTCTCTATGATCTTTTCAGGTTCGACATTCTTCACAAAGATTATTTATTTTTCTATTGCTAGATCTTGGATAAAGTCTCTGTGTCTTCCTTGTTTCCCAGTCACACGTTCTGTTTGTGCTGCTTCTTAAACTGTGTTTACACTAAATCCACAGACTTGAATAGCTTTCAAAATACTTAATTTCTTTTTAACCTGTCGTATGAGGATTCATATTTTTGTCTTTACCCAAAACCTTAAAGATCATTCGTCATCAGCATTCAGGATTTTTTGTAATGGAAATTATGAAGGGTTTTAAAGCTGCAGTGTCTAAAATTTGCATGAAGATTGTTTTAATCCTCTATCATGCAAGGTTTTTGTTGCTTTCCATTTCCTATGCAGGAATCACTATGCTAAGAAGACATTACAGGAACCAATTTTTCTTTCTTCGGTATATACGACACAATTGTCACATCTTTTGTCAATACAAATTTCGATAAGTAGCCTGCTCTTATTGCGAATCTTTTCAGTACTTCTGGCATATCTACTTCATTCTTACTGTCTTCCGAGTACAGTAGTGAGTATAAATTCAGCTAAGGATACAGACGTGAAAAAGATTATCTATAGTAACAATATTGTAAAGTGGTTCCATGAGATCCTTCACAACACACCGCTTTTCTGAACGATTTTCAGCTAGTTTTCCTGCAAATTGTTTTTACGACCGCCATATTTTGCAAACGTATTGGCGGAAAGGACACTTTCTACGAAATCCCACAAGCATTCTCATCTGTTATAATTGTCATGAGGCGAATAGGATTTTTTATATAGCGTCCCATAATTCTCGAATAGCTGCTAATGTATCTTATTTCCTTCGCTGTCGTCCTGTTATTTTATCATCTAAATTTAAAAAAAATTTCTGGATTAAGATGAATTAATCGCGAGATATTGAAGCTGTAAAGATTTCATTTTTCGACATTGGAAACAATTAATAAGAATGCTATCAGTTATAAATCTCTTTATTCCCAGATTGGTGCACGTTGCAGTAGTAACAGTAATTGGAGGTTATAGCCAACATGACATATATGACTCATGACGTGAACAGTGTTACAACACTGGTACAATACGTCACACGCCCCCTTTTTGAGATAAATGTTTCAATACAATATACTTAAATGTTAAATTATAATTTAAATGTTACTTTGCAAAAACTAATAAAAAAACATAAGAATATATTTTGAAATGTTACAAAACGTAAAATTAATACTCAGTAGATAGAACGTTCTTCAACTTTAACGGTTCTGTAACTAATGACAATGACGATTAGATTGTGACAATTGTACAAGAAATCAACTTGTAAAGTTTTATTCTAAACGTCATTGCCTTTACTTACTGAGTCTTTAAAGTTAAAGGACGTTCTATCTACTGACAGTAAATGTTGCATTATTACAACCTTGTACGGACAATACAAATAATAAGATGACAACTTACAGATCAAGCCTAACAGGTGTTTTAACTATACGTCTGCTTTTAGTCATTATGTTTTCAGTATTTTCATGTTCATTTTGATTGCTATTAAGGTTGATATCTGACTCATGAGTTATCATTGATTCGACATTTGAGTTCGAACTATTATTATTAACTGTTGTATTAAAAGGTCTAATAAAATGTTTATTTCTTCTGTAGTCCCTGTCATTTACTCGAACTACGAAGTCATTATGTGCATTTTCTGAGACTATGACACCAGGTTTCCATTCTCGAACCTTCTATTGAATTTATTCATCTTTTCCCTTCTTGAAATCCGGACGCGCTTTTACGTTTCTGTTATAATACGTTTTTTCTTTATTTTGATTATATTGCAGTTTTTAGCTTGAATACCCTTTATGGGACATACGGGAACTTACTGATAAATTTGTTCTCAAATTGCTACCCATAAGTAATATACAAGGAGCTGGTAAATTTTGCTTAGGGGTTGTATTATAACTCAGAATGGTTAAGAAAGGATCCTTCTTATCTTGAATAGCCTTAGTAAACAGACCTTTAACAGTCTCTCTAGTTCTTTCGATCATGCCATTACTTTGCGAATAACGTGGACTTGATATAAATAAGTTAATAAAATATCTTTTGGCGAAATTTTTTTATTCGAGACTGTCAAGAGGAGGGCCATTGTCAGAAAAAATTTCTTGGGGAAGTCCGTATATCAGCGTTTTTGCTTGATAAATTATTAACTACTGTAAATTTACTGATCATTTATATCATGAATAGCACTCATGGTCAATGAGGCGGATGTGTTTTTATAATGATTAATGTAAGTGTCCGGTCTTATTAAATTATTAGTTTTTGGCATTATAGTTTACTAGGATTTTTATCATTATATGCGTAGTGAAGTCTAATAGCCTCTTCATTTGTAAGAATATTTTTTGTTTCATATCTTTTGTCACAAAAAGTTCAAAAATTTTCATTATAGTTGCTTCTTCTTCTATCTCATCTCTTTCATCTTCAATACACTTAAAACTGTCTTATACTGATACTTCATTATTATCGATATTATAACTAGGATCATCAATACTGTCATCTTCGCCTATTTCACTGTCTGACAGGTCTGCCTCAATCTCCTTCCGAGTATCTATGCAAAAATGCTTACACTGTGTTTAAACGTAGCTGCGCCTTTTATGACGCACATTCTCAATTGTTGTTTGGAGAACGGATATTTCCCAGACATTTGGAAAGTTTCACTAGTAAAACCGCTGCCAAAAATCAAAAATCCTCAGGTGTTTATATAGTGATCTCCGCCCGATAAGCATACTCCCTTGTTTATCAAATGTTCTGGAAAAAATAGTTAGTAAGCAAATTTATGATTATGTCCTTGTGAATGAAATTGATACAAACCAATCTGGGTTTGGGAAAAATTCTAGCACTACTACACTTCTATTGAACAACGGAGACCCCAGTAAAGAAATAAATATTTCTTCTTGCCCCTATAGAAAGTACACATTTTCCTCCCTCACGTTAGGGAGTAAACTCATACTTCCCTCCCTATATAGGAGAAGTACTTTTCTTCCCCTTCATTTTAAGTATGTTGTGAATAATGAAAATTGTGAATCTATTCTAGGTTTTTAAATAAAAATTTCTATTTTAGTATTCTTAGGTATGTTTGAGTTAAGAATAAGAAAATCATACTAATAAACACTGCGATCGATTTCTAACTTTACAACCACAAAAATCTAAAGACAGGTATAAAAAAAAGGTTTAATAAGTGGATGGGAGGAAAAATCATATATATTACATGGGAGTACAGTGGCTTTTCCTCCCTAGTAATACAAATAGCTATTAATTTAATGATATTGTATTGTCTGTATTTCATCCTGACCTTCTTATCATTTTTTGCTATTTGTGTCTATGGATGAATTATTGTTTTACTTTAATAACATTTTTGTTTTTCCCCTATCTGGCGTTCTTGTATCTTGATTTTATTCCCCTTTAATTTTCATTTGCAAATAAAGTCTTACCTTGTAGTAATAAATTTTCATTGACAATAATTTTAATATTAGGTATATGGGAAAGTAAGTACTAAAATATAATAAAGCCATGCAGTTTCTTTATTAAATAATTTTAATATATTTTAAATATTGTTTTTTATAATATTAAACTTTTATGTTAAATAAATATTACTAGTGTCCCAAAAAAAATATAACTTCATATCCAAATATAATTTAACTAATTTAAAAAAAATGTTTTGAATGAATGGCACTTAAAATATTGTAATTTGGTTCTTAATATTTTACTCTTACAAAACTTTCTTGTTGCGTAGAAAATAAATAAAAAGTCGTACAAAAAAGTGATGTGTTGTAAAACTTTTTACAATAAGAATATAACACCTTCCACTAAACTAAATATATAATTTGTTAAATTTTTTACAGTTTAAATTAAAAAAATCAATTAAAAACTGACTGAAGTTTGATTTTTTTATTGATGTTATTCCTTTTTGAGACACTTTGTATAAGATCCTATTCCTCATTCCCGAACATAACTTTCTCTGCGGCCATATGTTCCAATTCGTCTAAATCTTCTTTATCAATATCAACGTCCCCATAACCCCAAATTTGAGGATGGCTCCCGTCACCTGTTTTTTTAGCTCTTCTTACTATCATATTTTTAGAAACGCTTTTGAGGTCGTAGGCCCAGCCTAGTCTAGCGAAAAAATTTATGAAATTCGTCGATGGGTTGTAACTGTTGCCGAGTTCTCCTGTCTTGTAATCAAAAGGGAACACGTGGTGATAGTTGTGCCAGCCTTCGCCTAAAGCTGCGATGGATACAGCTAAATTCTCTACTGGACTTATGTGCCTAAAAACATAATTTTTTAAAATTTTCTGCACAAATGAAAAACGTAATAAAGATACAAAACTTCTTAAATTTAAATTGTTATTAGTCATACTTCAAAGTTTGACAAGAAAAAAACAAGAATATGGCACGAGCGCAAAATTTTTTGGATTAATGCAAGATTTCCAGAACTTCCATTTTAAAGCAAACAAGCAGATTCGATGTAGATGTAATAGGCAGGTTCGACATTTTTCTTCTTCTTTTTTTTTAATTTAACATATATGCTTACAGTGGACATAAATATTAATATTTTGCGCTCAAATTTTTTTTGATCGTTTTTAAATAACAAAATCTCTCGATTTCAGTAAAAAAAATGTCGAACCTGCCTATTCTGTCAAAGTGGCCATATTCTATTAAACAACAACCACCAGGTGATATTATTGCTATTAGGAAGAGACCCGTATAGATATTGCATGCAATATCTAAAACCTCAGTGTTAATTTTTTTGAGTCTTTCATTAAACTTTTTTTTATGAAAATATCTTATTTCATAACAGGAGGGAAATGTTTATAATTGAATTTGTTATTTATCTAATATCAAATGTCTGGCGCCCATTAAAATATATCAAACTAGTTTATAAAGCTTTTTCTCGGCTTTCAGTCAGTACACGAATACACGAACTCACACCAAGGATAAGAGTAAATTTATTTATCTATAATTATTTCTGACATATTTTGAACATTTTTATTAGAGAACAAACAGTAATTATATATCAGTTTTTCTTTTTTGACAATTTCTAGTAATTTTTTTTGGCAATTATAGTTAAATGTTAAATTTTTGCAGTAATGTTATAATTTTTTTAATTTAATCAAATCAGTAAAATTGTCCGAAACAAACAAATGATTAATTTTCTCAAATCATTGATGCCACTTTATATTTTAAATAGTAAAAAAATGCTTCTGTTCTTCATCGATTTTAAACAGACATTCGATAGTGTTTATTATAAAATGAGTCGAAATTATGCGTGGTGGATCAAAGTCTTTCCTAAAAAAATTCCGAGAGCTCGAACGAAAAAAAATTCTTACACAGATTAAAAAAAAAACAATATAAAACAATGATAATATTAATATGAAATACATAATTTTTTAGATTAAAGTATGAAATATAAAATAATCCAAGTTAATTAAATTTTAAGACAATCTGTAAAAACAAATTAAAAATAGATTCTCTTTTTGTAATTGAGACTGAAAGAGCACCACAAACATCAGATAATTTATATTGTTATAAAATATAAAATATGAACTTTTAAGTAAATATAACAAAAAATATACCGGCATAAAAAATAATTATAACAACAGTAAATAAAAGTTAAAAGAGTCGAAATAATTAATAATAACAGGGGACATATATGGTTCTAATAATGGTTTGTTGAGTTTTTTGACCCTTGTATTTAAGTTTAAGGAATACTTTTTTGGAACCATTTGGTACAAATCTAGAACAATTTGGAACAACTTTCAATACATCAAAATTCGAAAAATGGGGGACTAAATTCATACACACCCAGTGTTCAATAAATAAAATGAAACTCGAAGTCATGTACCACATAAATATAATTAAACAAAATTAGGGAACGGCAACTAGTTTCGGTTTACAATCCATCTTCAGGCCTAAAAGTTATACAATTCGATAAAGGAGGGTTAACAATAAAAACAAAAACGGTTGATCACATTTTCAAAATTTTTCAAATTTAAACAATTATATATTGTTGAGCGAAAAGGTATTTTAATTCTAAGGGGGGTTTTTTATACTAGAGAAGGAGTGTCATATGGGGAATAAAAAGGGGGAAGGATAGTAGTAGAACATGAAATTTAAGACTAAATTAGATTAATAGGAAGATTAACAAAATTTTAAGGAAGAGACAATTGAACACTCCAATATGACCCACAAAGTTGGATGGTTCCACGACGGAATCGTAAGGAAAAATAAAATAAAACGATCCTAAAAGGACAGGATCCTTGTGACATCTGATGGCGAGAAAAAATCATAAGGATGAATACCAATACTTTGAAGCTATGCTGTAAAGTATTTTTCAAGTAAATGCGGCATTCTAACCACAAAAGATGAAAATCTTTTGGTCTACTTTACACTTATAATGACCACCTGGATTGAAAAAACATTTTAGTGAAACCGTAGGTCTATACAAAGTTGCTCATATTTTCTGTAAGCTTCGGTTAAGAATATTACGAGCGGTTTTAATAGATTTATTTTCCCAGAAGAAATATATTTACCCATAAAGGTACTGAACACGAATTGAATATTGACGACGGACCTGTTACCAGTACTTCTTGGTCCAAGCTAGTTCATACAGTCTGATTCCACAGAGTCTGTAGATCCTTGCGAGCCAAAAGTCCTTCCAGTTGGCATGCAACTCTCAGGAGCAAATAAATTTTAAAACAGGTGCCACCACGCAAGAAATTCGAAGTCCTCCATCATCCCCCACAATTTAGACGGCAATATTTCATCCCAGCCAATTCTTCTAGAGTGTGGTTCTAAGCAATACATTGATGCCAACGGACATATGCACGGATAATTATTAAAATCAGATAGCAGATGCAATAGGCAGGTTCGACATTTTTTTACTGAAATCGAGATTTTGTTATTTAAAAACGGATAAAAAAAAATTTGAGCGCAAAATTTTTATATTTACGTCCGCTGTAAGCATTTTAAAATCAAGGATCGGCGAGAGGCTGGAAAACGGTACATGTGCGCGAGACTAGACCGGTGACGTCAGTAGCCATGAACGGTTCGCCCCTGGCCCGCTGCTGCGCTGAATTTACGATGTGTGTATATCGTGAATCCTTGTGCCGATGAGGACGGAAAGGAAAATGATCAAGAGAACATTGGGTGAAGTGTCAACTAGTATTATTGACCGATTGGTATGGGAGGTTTTTGGAGTCGAAAATTATGAATTTTGTGTCAGAATTAATAAATTTAAGATGGCGACTCTAATATGGAGGGCGAGATTTTGATTATGGAAAATTATTTTGTTTGTTTGTTTGTTACGGTTGTAGCGATTGGTATTGTTCAAAAAAAATAATAATTTGAAAAGTTTGCACGGAATGGTTAGATGTGCAGGAAACCATTTTTTTAACCTAAGATTTAATTAAACCATTATATATTTTTGGTTTGTTTCTACATAAAACATTGTTTATTGTTATTTTTGTTTTATTGTTTAATAATTTGTAACCTTTTAATATCCCAATAATTTTTCTTGCCATTAAAAACTATTGCAGTAATAAATAATTGACACGACCATTAATAATATTTTATTGTCAATATTGATTAAATATTTGATATATAAAGTATTTAATCTATTAAAAAATTTAAATCAAATCACGAACTTTTATTTATCATGAATTTTATATCGTATAGTCGTGAACATTTTTAATCCAAGAATAATAAATATTTAACTATTAAAATTCTTTAACAAAATCAAAATTTTTTAAATATCGAACGTATAAAAAAATATGTTATTGAATTTCGTGCTAATAGTGAAATTGATTTTAATGATCTATTGTTGGTTTCGTTTTTTTTATATCTAAATAAATAATATTTTGGTTATTTAAATTTTTTTCTAAAATTACTACTTACTTGTCGTACGGTTTTTGTCCCCACATATGTGCGACGCTGTTCACGAAAAAGGCGATGTTAAGAGTTATTGTAAATCTCATAGTAAAATTTATCCAAAACGAATTCCAAATCGACTCGTTCCAAAAATATATGGGAATGCTCACTGGTAGAAGAATATTTAATAACAGGAAAAGTGGAGGATAGTATCTAAAAAAAAAAATTAAATTATTTAAATTAAATACAATAAAAGAAGAAATTCAGTTACTGCCAATTAACGGATAATACAGGGTAAATCGGATCACTAGTACATTATTTTACTAATAATTATGCATCCCCAAAGTCGCACCACACATTTGGATCGAATATTGCATGATCGTGACGAAAAATGTGTAAAAAAGATTTTTGTTAGTTTATTAACAATATGCGGGTACAAAAATGACCAAATTTTAGAGTTTTTAAAAATATCGCTTCCCTTTTTTTGCCCTCCCCCTTACTAAGCAACAAATTTGAACTGGAAAAAAGTTTTCTTATGCAAAACACTTTGGTTTTTATGGCGGCTACGGAAAGGGACGGCGATCCAGCTCAAATTTAATAGGGTTCTTCGCTAGGCCAAATTTATTAATCATGTAAAAACCGAAACTCTATCGGAGCTTTCGTTTAAGAGTTATAGTATTTACATCCAAACAGATGGAAATCCAGAAGTCCGGACAGCATTTTTTTCGGCATTTTCGGAATCTGGGAGCTCGGAAACGCCGAGAAAAGTGATAAGAATAGGGTAATTAATTTATTGGGTCTCAGTAATAATTAACAGAATTCATAAAATCAATAAACATTGAAAATTCGACGATTATCTGAACATAAACCACTGAAATTTGATCACTACTAAAAATAAAATATAGAAAAGTCCACTATTACCCCAAATATAAAATTTTGAAAAATCTAACTAGTTACTATACACCAAAATTGAAAAATTTCCCCATCACTACAATTATATATTGCGACTATCAAACACATAAAGCCTCGTTCAGAATTCTACGCGCATTCCAGCTTGGTGGTTCAGACAGAGACCTATTAAGTAAATCCTCTACATTAAAAGCAAAATTAATCATTTATAAGTAACAAATAAAAAACGCAGAGACTCTAAATTCCAATAAGCAAAATTGCTTTATATTTGCAAATATATTGATTGACGATGGAAGAAAGTCTTAGTTGTAGGGATCACCCTATAGATTATTCCCGCGCTACTTTTAATAACTCACCATTTGGACCGATATATTATTTTAATTTTATTGTTTCTCAAAAATAACTGCTCAGCCCAAAGTAGGAAAAAATCCATATTTCGATGCAACACTGACTTTTTCCCGGCCCCCCCTCAACCCGAGTATGGCTATACCCTGGTAGCAAAGACCAATTTTGGCTCTTGTTGAATAAATAATTTTTTAATGAAGGTAACCAAAGGTTACTCGTTAGGTGTGTACACACTTGGTAAAAAGAGTACAAATCTGCGTTTTTTTCTTCATATAATTTTTTGTCGGGTATGCAATATGTGCCCCAAGACGTTTATTTTTTATTGAGTGAATACTAATGAATATTTACTTTCCGGTGGTCTTGGGTTAATTTAATTTATCGAATTTCAATTGAAATAATTTTTTATGACAATTATTTAGCAATGTACTGGGTGATCTAGTAGCAGGAAAAAGTTTGGAAACCACTAGTTAAAAGTAGCCGCGATCTGCCAACGTGTTGAGTGTATGTATAATTTATCTGAATCATCTAATTTATTCCAGATAATTGTTTAACAATTAATACTTAATCATTGGATATATTAATAGAATCGTATTTAGGTCATGTATATGAACATGCTAACACCGCGAAAAATTCACTTCAGGAATTAATATTATACAGTGTTATCAATAATTGCATTGTCAAAAATGTTCCTAATAAATATGTGTGATAACATATCGTTAATTTGTTTTTTTTTATCACAAGGATAATAAATAATATTTTAAGTATATGCAAAGGCGTCGTTTAAAGGGGAAAATGGATAATAAAAAATGCAGATTTTTGAAAAATCTTAATATTTAGTCTGTATGTATGCAAAAATTGCCAAGAATTTTTTTTTTTTTAATGACATGGACTTCATATCATTCAGCCAACTGCAATTCGTCTATAAGGGCATAAGGGTAGCCCTAAACAACTGAGAAAGATTAATTCAAAAAGAATTCGAAGAAAAATAACAAGGAAAGACGTAAACACACGCTTCTCGTCTAGGGGCCCGTCAGCACCTTTTATTTAATATCGATAGAACATTTTATGGTAAAAATTGGACTCTATTTACCTCATTAATAAATTGTTAAAAAAAAAACGTACTTTTTTTGCCACATGACGATTCCATCTGTTTCTAAATCGCTCATATCGACTGCATTTCTTTTTTCTACAACACTAGGATGTGGAGTTAATACTAGCCATCCAACGTGTGAAAAAAAGAATCCCCTTTTTGCATTATGCGGATCCGCCTCTGTCTCGCTGTACTTATGGTGGACCCTATGGTCTAATGCCCAAGCATATACATGCCTCTATAAATAAAAAAATAATTTTATTAATTTATATAAGATGTGAAAATTAAAAGTCTACGCTTATGTGTTTGTTTATTTGGTCTTCTCATAGGAGTAGAACTAATTACTAAAATGTGTGTTAAGATATTTTAAAATAGTTTCAAAATTAAAAGAAACAAAATAGTAAAAATATAAACAATATGTTTTACGCACCATAGGGAAAAATATAGTCTACGCTCATGTGCCTGTTTATTTATTTTTGCCATAGGCGTAGAACTAATTACTGAAATGTTTTTTTAAGATATTTTTAAAATTGTTTCAAAATTAAAAGAAACAAAATAGTAAAAATATAAACAATATGTTTTACGCACCATATGGAAAAATATAGTCTACGCTCATGTGTCTGTTTATTTATTTTTGTCATAGGCGTAGAACTGATTACTGAAATGTGTTTTAAGATATTTTTAAAATAGTTTCAAAATTAAAAGAAACAAAATAGTAAAAATATAAACAATATGTTTTACGCACCATATGGAAAAATATAGTCTACGCTCATGTGTCTGTTTATTTATTTTTGTCATAGGCGTAGATCTAATTACTGAAATGTGTTTTAAGATAGTTTTAAAAGAGTTTCAAAATTAAAAGAAACAAAATAGTAAAAATATAAACAATATGTTTTACGCACCATATAGAAAAATATAGTCTACGCTCATGTGTCTGTTTATTTATTTTTGTTATAGGCGTAGAACTAATTACTGAAATGTGTTTTAAGATATTTTAAAATAATTTCAAAATTAAAAGAAACAAAATAGTAAAAATATAAACAATATGTTTTACGCACCATATAGAAAAATATAGTCTACGCTCATGTGTCTGTTTATTTATATTTGTCATAGGCGTAGAACTAATTACTGAAATGTGTTTAAAGATATTTTTAAAATAGTTTCAAAATTAAAAGAAACAAATTAGTAAAAATATAAACAATATGTTTTACGCACCATATGGAAAAATATAGTCTACGCTCATGTGTCTGTTTATTTATTTTTGTCATAGGCGTAGAACTAATTACTGAAATGTGTTTTAAGATATTTTAAAATAGTTTCAAAATTAAAAGAAACAAAATAGTAGAAATATAAACAATATGTTTTACGCACCATATGGAAAAATATAGTCTACGCTCATGTGTCTGTTTATTTATATTTGTCATAGGCGTAGAACTAATTACTGAAATGTGTTTAAAGATATTTTTAAAATAGTTTCAAAATTAAAAGAAACAAATTAGTAAAAATATAAACAATATGTTTTACGCACCATATGGAAAAATATAGTCTACGCTCATGTGTCTGTTTATTTATTTTTGTCATAGGCGTAGAACTAATTACTAAAATGTGTTTTAAGATATTTTTAAAATAGTTTCAAAATTAAAAGAAACAAATTAGTAAAAATATAAACAATATGTTTTACGCACCATATGGAAAAATATAGTCTACGCTCATGTGTCTGTTTATTTATTTTTGTCATAGGCGTAGAACTAATTACTGAAATGTGTTTTAAGATATTTTTAAAATAGTTTCAAAATTAAAAGAAACAAAATAGTAAAAATATAAACAATATGTTTTACGCACCATATGGAAAAATATAGTCTACGCTCATGTGTCTGTTTATTTATTTTTGTCATAGGCGTAGAACTAATTACTGAAATGTGTTTTTAAGATATTTTTAAAAGTTTCAGAATTAAAAGAAACAAAATAGTAAAAATATAAACAATATGTTTTACGCACCATATAGAAAAATATAGTCTACGCTCATGTGTCTGTTTATTTATTTTTGTCATAGGCGTAGAACTAATTACTGAAATGTGTTTTAAGATATTTTTAAAATAGTTTCAAAATTAAGAGAAACAAAATAGTAAAAATCTCAACAATATGTTTTACGCACCATATGGAAAAATATAGTCTACGCTCATGTGTCTGTTTATTTATTTTTGTCATAGGCGTAGAACTAATTACTGAAATGTGTTTTTAAGATATTTTTAAAAGTTTCAGAATTAAAAGAAACAATATAGTAAAAATATAAACAATATGTTTTACGCACCATATGGAAAAATATAGTCTACGCTCATGTGTCTGTTTATTTATTTTTGTCATAGGCGTAGAACTAATTACTGAAATGTGTTTTAAGATATTTTTAAAATAGTTTCAAAATTAAAAGAAACAAAATAGTAAAAATATAAACAATATGTTTTACGCACCATATGGAAAAATATAGTCTACGCTCATGTGTCTGTTTATTTATTTTTGTCATAGGCGTAGAACTAATTACTGAAATGTGTTTTAAGATATTTTTAAAATAGTTTCAAAATTAAGAGAAACAAAATAGTAAAAATCTCAACAATATGTTTTACGCACCATATGGAAAAATATAGTCTACGCTCATGTGTCTGTTTATTTATTTTTGTCATAGGCGTAGAACTAATTACTGAAATGTGTTTTTAAGATATTTTTAAAAGTTTCAGAATTAAAAGAAACAATATAGTAAAAATATAAACAATATGTTTTACGCACCATATGGAAAAATATAGTCTACGCTCATGTGTCTGTTTATTTATTTTTGTCATAGGCGTAGAACTAATTACTGAAATGTGTTTTAAGATATTTTTAAAATAGTTTCAAAATTAAAAGAAACAAATTAGTAAAAATATAAACAATATGTTTACGCACCATATGGAAAAATATAGTCTATGCTCATGTGTCTGTTTATTTATGTTTGTCATAGGCGTAGAACTAATTACTGAAATATGTTTTAAGATATTTTTAAAATTGATTCAAAATTTAAAAGAAACAAATTAGTAAAAATATAAACAATATGTTTTACGCACCATATGGAAAAATATAGTCTACGCTCATGTGTCTGTTTATTTATTTTTGTCATAGGCGTAGAACTAATTACTGAAATGTGTTTTTAAGATATTTTTAAAATAGTTTCAAAATTAAAAGAAACGAAATAGTAAAAATATAAACAATATGTTTTACTCACCTTATGGAAAAATATAGTCTACGCTCATGTGTCTGTTTATTTATTTTTGTCATAGGCGTAGAACTAATTACTGAAATGTGTTTTAAGATATTTTTAAAATAGTTTCAAAATTAATAGAAACAAATTAGTAAAAATATAAACAATATGTTTTACGCACCTTATGGAAAAATATAGTCTACGCACATGTGTCTATTTATTTATTTTTGTCATAGGCGTAGATCTAATTACTGAAATGTGTTTTAAGATATTTTTAAAATAGTTTCAAAATTAAAAGAAACCAAATAGTAAAAATATAAACAATATGTTTTTATAAATTTTTGTTTTGTTTTAATATATTTTAATAAATCCAAAAGGTTATCCATTATCTCAAATTTGGTCTACTGATGAAGTAATAAATCTCCGAGGTGAAGTACCACAAATTTTATTAAGGATGAAGAAGGTTGGCAACTAGTTTCGGCAAACTGCCATCATCAGACCTAGAACACAAAATTATTATTGTTGAGGGGGAGACAACTTACCAAAACAATTTGAACAATTTAATGTTAGTTATAATTTCACATTTCGATAAGTAATATCAATTTGTTCTGGTAAGTTGTACACTCAGCCCTTAGCACTTTGTATTCTAGACCTGATGATGGCAGTTTGCCGAAATTAGTTGCCAACCTTCTTCATCCTTAATAAAATTTGTGGTACATGACTTGGAGTTTTATTACTTCATATATTTTAATGTTTTATTTATTATAATACCGACGGTGGAAGAAAATTACAACATTGCAATATCATTTAGATTTTCACGTTTTTATATTTACAGGATCATGCATAATTAATAGAACACAATTTTGATAATCTCTTAAACAGTTATAAACGTTAAAGGAGACCTCTTTCTTCTAAAATTTTGTGATTTAATGTTTTTAAAATTATATCTGAATAAATTAAAAAGATCCGTACTTAAAAAAATATAAATATAACCGTTTAAAATTGTTCCATTAATTATGCATGACGCTGTATAAGTAAAATACAATTTAAATTATTTTTCGTTCAACTGTACGAGTGTAAATAATGTATACAAAATCGTTTATTAATGAGATCTATTAATAAATGATTTTTCTATTATTAAACGATTTTAGTTTAGATAACAAAACATAAATATAATTAAATATCCACATCAAGACATCGTCGACCGACGTGTTATTATTATTTATTAATGCTAAACTTAAAATTTGTGTAGTAAAAATATAAATGGACTCGAATATTAGTCAAATGTTAAAATGTCACAATTATTGATTTCTTTTGTTTGTTCACTTTAGATTATTAAAAAAAGAAAAAAAAACAGTTAAAAAAACCAGTTGGGTATGTGTGTAAAGATTGTCCAACTCCTAAACCGACACCTACAGCGTCCCCACCAAAATTTCTCCCTTCCGGGTTTCGACAGTTGGTTTTCGCCGAACAGCCAACAGTGGCGGCGTCAACTTGAACTGCTTCCTGTATTATTTGCTTTGGGGGCAAATTTAAAATATCTGAACATTTCAAAATGTTATAATATTTAATTGTTTCAATTTGATTTAAACAGATGAATACGTTTAAAGAGTTATTTTAAACAGATGGGTTTATGGGTTTTTTTCTCATTTTAGACAATGTTAATTTTTATGAAAAATTATTAATGCTAAACGAAGATCACGGGAAGGTGAAAGCATCCTTCGTCAGTAAAGGATGTTTCAAAAGTGTCCTTTTTCATCAGTTTTATAACGTTGGATATTATCTGTTTTGTCTGTGCAGAATACTTCTTACCCATTTTGATAATAAGCAATAATATCGTTAGGCACGACACTGGTAGCTGTCAGTTCGCTATGTGCATTGTTTTTGCGCATGTGCAGCCCATTTCGGAGATCCTCGGGTCTTGTTCCCCACTTTTCGGATTTTTAATGAAGCGGTCGGTTCAGTAGTTGGACAATATATAAATAGTGGGTGGCTTCTATCAAAAAATTGTTTAATGTTGGAATAGTTTTGCGTTTGATGATTTATACAAAATTTGATAAAAATTAATACTTTCTAGAAATCAACAAAATAGTTTTATTAAGAGTTCTCTCATTAACGTTTCAATTGACGCACTAAAAGTTTTGATGAACTGTACTCTATAGAAAAATCATATCCGTTTTAAATATTTAAAATAAATCAATGATAAAGTTACTTACTTGACCTGTAATTGTGAATAATAAAATTAAAAGTAACCTAAGTGGCCATTTGGCTTTATAAGCTCTATGTGACCACAATCTGTGGGCTCCAGCAGTGATGCCAAATCCTGAGATGTATATCGTTAAAAATGCTAAAACAAAAAGAGAAACATATTAAAAAAAATATATAGTGCGTTCAAAAAACAATTATAATAATAAGGAGAAATTCATATTAAAAGTGTGAGTAGCGCCAATACGGTCCTGAGCGAGAAAAAATATAAATTAATAAACTAATTACATTTTTTTACTATTTTATTTGTTAGATTATTATGAAATTTAGAAAAATGTTGTTAATAAAATTTGTTCTTAAAATTAATAATGTAAGATTTTCTACAAGTTTAAAAAAAAGATACACACAACCGTAATTGGTGAGATTTGAATTATTACTGATGAATTTGTTGGAAGTTTTTGCACCTACTTGTGACGTTTGTTTTTGAAGTACAAACGAGGACGAAATCGGAAATTATTTAATTTATATAAAGTACATTCTGATACAAAAATTTTTGATATCTGAAGACGTCAAAAAACGGCTCTAAATAGGTCGTTTTTTGATGTTTTTTATATATCAATTTTTCTCTTTCTCCTCTTTCTCTTTCTCAACCTTTAATTTCTCCTCTTTCTTTTTCCCAAAAAAAATTTGAAAAATGTGGAAAAAAAAAATCGAAAAAAAATGGAACTGCAAATGATCGGAAAAAAATTGAAAAAGTAAGAAATTTAAATAAAATGGGGAAAATAGAGAAAAATAGAGAAAAATAAGAAATATGTGAAAATATCGTAAAAACAGAAAAAGTAACAAAATAGGAAAATATAGGAAAAAATAGAAAACAAGGAAAAATTGGGGAAATAGGCCATAAACAGGAAAATAGGAAACAATGGAAAACACAGAAAAAATTAAGAAAAATGTTTAAAAAACGAGAACAACGCTAAAACTCAGAAAAAACGAAAAAAAGTCGGTAAAAACATCGAAAAATATCTCAAAAAATGAATAAAAAGGAAAGCTCGAAAAATTGGAAAAAAAGGAACAAGAATCCAAAGAAAAATTGGAAAAATCAAAATAAAAAATCGCAAAAAATAGTGAAGAAATTCAAAAAATGTGGGAAAAAATCGAAAAAAAATTGCAACTGCAAATAATCGAAAAAAAAAAAAATGCAAAAAATTTAAAAAACAGCCAAAAAACCGAAAACAATTGTAACCATCTATTAGATTTTTAAAAAATTGAAGAAATTCGACAGAAATGAATTAAATCTAAGAAATAAGAAAAAAAATGAAAAAACAGAAAAAAAGCAAATACAGAAAAAGTAAGAAAAAATCGGAAATACTGAAAAAGTAAAAAAATAGGAAAAAAATAGGAAAAAATAGTAAAAATTAGGAAAAATTGGACATTTAACAGGAAAAAATAGGAAAATAGGAAACAAAAATAAATAAATAATAGCGAAAAAAGTTTAAAAAACGAGAACAACGCTAAAAACAGAAAAAACGAAAAAAAAGTCGGTAAAAACATCGAAAAATATCTCAAAAAATGAATAAAAAGGAAAGTTCGAAAAATTGGAAAAAAAAGGAACAAGAATCCAAAGAAAAATTGGAAAAATCAAAATAAAAAATCGCAAAAAATAGTGAAGAAATTCAAAAAATGTGGGAAAAAATCGAAAAAAAATTGCAACTGCAAATAATCGAAAAAAAAAAAATGCAAAAAATTTAAAAAACAGCCAAAAAACCGAAAACAATTGTAACCATCTATTAGATTTTTAAAAAATTGAAGAAATTCGACAGAAATGAATTAAATCAAAGAAATAAGAAAAAAAATGAAAAAACAGAAAAAAAGCAAATACAGAAAAAGTAAGAAAAAATCGGAAATACTGAAAAAGTAAAAAAATAGGAAAAAAATAGGAAAAAATAGTAAAAATTAGGAAAAATTGGACATTTAACAGGAAAAAATAGGAAAATAGGAAACAAAAATAAATAAATAATAGCGAAAAAAGTTTAAAAAACGAGAACAACGCTAAAAACAGAAAAAACGAAAAAAAAGTCGGTAAAAACATCGAAAAATATCTCAAAAAATGAATAAAAAGGAAAGCTCGAAAAATTGGAAAAAAAGGAACAAGAATCCAAAGAAAAATTGGAAAAATCAAAATAAAAAATCGCAAAAAATAGTGAAGAAATTCAAAAAATGTGGGAAAAAATCGAAAAAAAATTGCAACTGCAAATAATCGAAAAAAAAAATGCAAAAAATTTAAAAAACAGCCAAAAAACCGAAAACAATTGTAACCATCTATTAGATTTTTAAAAAATTGAAGAAATTCGACAGAAATGAAATAAATCAAAGAAATAAGAAAAAAAATGAAAAAACAGAAAAAAAGCAAATACAGAAAAAGTAAGAAAAAATCGGAAATAATGAAAAAGTAAAAAAATAGGAAAAAAATAGGAAAAAATAGAAAAAATTAGGAAAAATTGGACATTTAACAGGAAAAAATAGGAAAATACTAAACAAAAATAAATAAATAATAGCGAAAAAAGTTTAAAAAACGAGAACAACGCTAAAAACAGAAAAAACGAAAAAAAAGTCGGTAAAAACATCGAACAATATCGCAAAAAATGGAAAAAAAGCAAATTTCGAAAAATTGCAAAAAAAGGAACAAAAATCCAAAGAAAAATTGCAAAAATCTAAAAATAAAAAATCGCAAAAAACATCAAAAAAATTCAAAAAATGTGTGAAAAAAATGGAAAAAAATATAAAAAATCGACAGAACTGAAATAAATCAGAGGAATAAGAAAAAATCAGAAAACAAAAGAAATAAAAAAAGAAGAAAAATGAGGAATAATTAAAAAAAAAATTCAAAAAAAATCGAGAGAAAAAAAGAAAACATTGGAAAAGGGTAAAAAAATCAGAAAGTATTAGGAAAAAGTTTTTCAAATATCCAGAAAATAAAAAAAAAATGTATCGCAAAAAAATGGTAAAAAATTGCAAAAAAAACCGGAAAGAATTAAAAAATAAATAAAAAATTTGAAAGATTTGAACTAAATCGCAAATAATTACAAAAAAATCTCAAACAAAAATGGTAAAAAAAGCGTAAAAAATCGAAACAAAATCCGAAAAAAAATCGCAAAAAAACCGCAGAATATGGCAACAATTTTCAAAAAATCGCAAAAAAATTGGGTGTGTTGCCCCAAAAACATTCCCGACGAGTATCCACGAATACTTTTTCAGATATTTAATGTTAAAGTTTCAAATTTTGACATTTTTTAATTTTTGACAGGTGACAGCTGGAGATATAATTTTGACTGTTCTGACTGTTCACTTTCTCCTCTTTTTTTCCCCTCTTTCTTCTTTCTTTTTCTGTTTTTCTAATACAAAATTGCTGCAATAATAATTTCGTAATAAAAGTTTGTAATCAATTTATTAAAATTATTGATCTACTTATCTTATTTTACTAGTGTTTACAGTTTCAATTCTATTGCCACTCTGTATAATATTTAATTTAAATGGGTGGATACCGCCCTTATTTTGTAATCAACAAAATGGAAAAATAATGTAATATCGCGTTAAGGATTCAAGGCATAGCGTCCCGACGCGCCTAGACGCTTTTCAACAGGCAGTGGAACCAGAAAAGTTGTTGAACCGTTAATGTGGCGCCACAGCGTAATTTACTATCCGGAATCGATGTAAAACGATAATTAAGTGAAGTGGAAATTTGATATCATACTATTTTAGTATTAGAACGAATATAAATGTTGTTAATTAATTCTACTAATTGTTTATAGAAAATAAATGATTTTCGAGTTTTTTTTTTGTTTTTTCGTAAAAGATATGAGAATGGGTTCAATTCGTGACTTATAGAAGCCTGTTAGAATATTAAAATTTCACTTATATTATTTTTATACCTTAGTTTTATATATTACACTTATACCGGGAGTATATGAGAAAAAGAATATTTAAAACACATTTATTTTAAAACATTTTTGAAGCAAAAAACAGTTTTTTCTAGTAGGGCATTTCAAGGACTGTAAGTTAAAATTATTGGTTAAAAGGTTTTTAAATTTTTTTTTTTTCGTAAATTAATCAAGCAAAAAATGGAAAAAAAAAACAACCAAAAAACCGAAAACAATTGTGGCCATCTATAAAATTTTTAAAAAATTGAAAAAATCGACAGAACTGAAATAAATCAGAGAAATAAGAAAAATTAAAAAATCGAAAAAAAGAGAGAAAGTAAGAAAAATCAAAAAAAAATAGAAAAAAAAGGAAATATGTGAAAAAATATGAAACAATCGGAAAAACAGAAAAAGAAAAAAAATTGGAACAAACAAGAAAACAGGAAAAAATGGAAAAAATTAGGAAAAATTGGGAAAATAGGGCAATAAACAGGAAAAAATAGGGAAAATAGGAAACAATAAAAAGAATAGAAAAAATAAAGAAAGAAAACGCTAAAAATCGGAGAAAACGAAAAAAGTCTGTAAAAACATCGAAAAATATCGCAAAAAATGGAAAAAAGGAAAGCTCGACAAATTGCAAAAAAAAAAGAATAAGGATCCAAAAAAAATTGCAAAAATATAAAAATGAAACATCGCAGAAAAATTGAAAAAATGTGGAAAAAATCGAAAATAATTTAAAAAAATTGCATTTGTCAATAATCGGAAAAGAATTGCAAAAAATGGAAAAAACAACCAAAAAACCGAAAACAATTGTAACCATCCATTACATTTTTAAAAAATTGAAAAAATTCCACAGAACTGAAATAAATTAGAGGGATAAGAAAAACTAAAAAATCGAAAAAACAGAAAAATAAAAATAAAAGGAAACATGAAAAATAGAGAAAAACAGGAAATATGTGAAAAAATATGGAAAAATCGGAAAAACAGAAAAAGTAAAAAATTAGGAAAAAACAGGAAAACATGGGAAAAATAGAAAAAAATAGGACAAATTGGGGAAATAGAACAATAAACAGGAAAATTCGAAACAATAGAAAAAATATCGCAAAAAATATTTAAAAACGAGAAAAACGCTAAAAATCGGAAAAAATCCGAAAAAAAAGTCGGTAAAAACATCGAAAAATATCGCAAAAAATGGTAAAAAAAGGAAATCTCTAAAAATTGCAAAAAAAGGAAGAAGAATCAAAAAAAAATTGCAAAAATCTAAAAATAAAAAATCGCAAAAAATTGCGAAAATGTGGAAAAAATCGAAAAAAAAAAATTAAAAAAATTGTAACTACAAATAAGAAAAAAATTGCAATTAATGGAAAGAACAACCAAAAAAACCGAAAACAATTGTAACCATCCGTTAAATTTTTAAAAATTGAAAAAATTCGACAGAACTGAAATAAATTCGAGGAATAAGAAAAAATCAGAAAACAAAAGAAATAAAAAAAAGAAGAAAAATGAGGAATAATTAAAAAGAAATTAAAAAAAAAATGAGGAATAATTAAAAATAAATTCAAAAAAATCTAGAAAAACATTGGAAGTGTGCAAAAAGTATTGGGAAAAAATAAAAAAAAAAAATTGTAAAATACGAAAATAAAAAACACATAAAAAACCGAAAAAAAAACGCCAAAAAGCAAAAAAACCGCTAACGCTATCTCAAAAGAATTGCAAAAACTGGTAAAAAATTGCAAAAAAACGGAAAGAATTAAAAAAAAACAAAAAATTTGAAACATTTGGGTGAAAAAATCAGAAAGTATTGTAAAAAAAATTTAAAATACGGAAATATCCAGAAAATAAATAAAAATGTAAAAAACGCCAATAGGCAAAAAATACGCAAAAAATACGCAAAAAACGCTAACGATATCGCAAAAATTGCAAAAAAATGGTAAAAAAGTGCAAAAACCGGAAAAAAACAATAAAATTGAAACATTTGGGTGAAAAAATCAGAAAGTATTGTAAAAAAAAATTAAAATACGGAAATATCCAGAAAATAAAAAAAAATGTAAAAAATCGAAAAATAAAACGCCAAAAAGGCAAAAAATACGCAAAAAACGGTAAGGATATCGCAAAAATTGCAAAAAATGGTAAAAAACTGCAAAAACCGGAAAGAATTAAAAAAAATTGAAAGATTTGAACTAAATCGCAAATAATTACAAAATTTCGGTTGTGTCGCCCCAAAACTTTTTCAGAAATTTAATATTAAAGTTTCAAATTTTGACATTTTTTATTTTTGACAGGTGACAGTTAGAGAAATAATTTTAACTGTTCTGAATAGAGTTTTTCAAGGGCTTTCAAATGACATATTGCAAGTCAAATTCCGTGACATATTGCATTTGTTATTTTTTGATAATGACACTTCCGTTTGACAGATGTCGTATAAAAACTAATGCGTTCTTCCGACGGGTAACCCAAACCCCTATACCAAATTTCAGCTCAATCGGATTAAACGTGTGGCCTCTTGGGAGAATACACACAGACGGACAGACAGACTTTCATCTAGAAATGATCTTAATCATCTCAGGTGACCTCAAAATGGATATTTCCATTTTTATGTATAAAAATAAGTGTTATTAATAAAAAAAACAGTAAAAGTATAAATAAATGATTTTTTTAAAAGGTATGCAGAGCTAAATAAAATTATGGAAGGAAAACTATTAAAAGAAATTTTAATAAAGGACAAAATATATAAGTTAAAAAAATCAATTTGTGTCCGAGTAATTTAAAAAGGAAGATAGAAAATAGACAGGATATATAATTTTTTTATAATTAACTTGTAATATTTAGGTACTATTTTTATTATTTTTTCATAGAACCCACCCCAAAATTGAGAGTAGCGGGAAAGTAAAAAATAGTTTTCCAGAATTTTCCACTTCTCCAATTTTCTTTCCTAAAACCTCATATTAATTTACACATTAAAGTACCCACTAAATGAATATTTAGTACCTACTTTCACAAAAAATCGACTAAAAATAACCATTAGTAGTAAATAAAATTAGCTAGTATAATATTTAGTCCAAAAAATTTTTAGACAAAACACAACCTAAAAATAAATTTAAATAATCCAAAAATAATCGTAAACACCAAATTACTCCCAAAAATTCGATAATAATCAAAAATATTTCAAACACTTGTGAATACAAATAGCCTAAATAATCTAAATATTATTCTAAAATTAACTCGAATTTTCTATAAAAGAAACGCGTTTTCCTTAAAATCTAACCACACCAGATGACGGAACTTCAATTCGTAATTCTATAGTGAACTGGTCGCACAACAAAACCCAGAAAGTTTTCTTGATTAATCAATTTAAATGGGCGACCGTTGCCCCTACACACGACGCCATGCCGGCGTCGAGTTAGGGAAACTGACGCCCTAGATTACGAGAGAAAATAAAGAAAATACGCTTTTAGTATAGTAGACAAAGAAAAATAGTTCAAGCCTCTTTAAATACTAGTTATTTTAAATATGCGGTTATTTATGCAACAAGTAAGTGTTTATTGCACGCGACGTGAAATTATTTAACGATTCCGTCAAGCCGAGGGTTTTTCCATTAGCGTTTTTTTTAATACTGACCTATTTTTATTATTTTTCTTAATCTAATTATTTAATATTAATAATGTGTATTAAGTACGGTCCTGTTCTAAAAATGTTCTGTATGGAAATTATATATATGTGGGCCAAGTAGTTGTTTTGAGAAAATTACATAATCATATCATTAAATCGTAACGGAAGTGATGAACAAAAAATAAATTTTTAAGCGATATTAAGCTGATATGTGTCAGTGGTGGAGAAGCGTTATCTTTATTATTTTTTTTTATATATTGATAATGATATTTCTTTAGTTTATTGTTATTATTTGATTCGTTGGGTTAAAATTAACCACATGAATCTAAAAAATCTAACAATATACTGAATTATTGTACCTTATCAATAAATTTTAAATTTTTAAGGATTATTCAAAAAAATTTAAGGATTTTTTTAAAGAATTTTTATCTGATTGTTCTGGGATTTTTTTTCTAAGGACCTTTAACAATTTTTTAAGATTTTTTCAATAGCAGTTTCAGGATTTTCTAATGATTTTCCAACAATTTCATAAATTTTTTTTAAAGGATTTTCACCTGATTGTTCCGGGTTTTTGTAAGGACCTTTAAGACTTTTTTAATAACTTTCCAAAGATTTTTTAAGGGTTTTTTAAAATTTTTGAAGGATGGTTTAAGGATTTTTGAATGATTTTTCAACGATTTTATAAGATTCTTTTAAGAATTTTTACCTGATTGTTCAGGGGCCTTCCAAGGATTTTTAGTAGGATTTTTTAAGAATTTTTTAAAAGATTTTTCGAGGATTTTTAAAGGAAGTTTTGTGGATTTTTCAAGAGTTTTGCAAAGATTTATCAACAAATTTGAAATTTTTAATTATTATTCAAAAAAAATTTAAGGATTTTTTAAAGAATTTTTACCTGATTGTTCTAGGTTTTTCTAAGGACCTTTAAGAATTTTTTAATAATTTTTCAATGATTGTTTAAGGATTTTCGAATGATTTTTCAATGTTTGTATAAGATTTTTTTAAGAATTTTTATCTGATTGTTCCAGGACCTTCCAAGGATTTTTAGTGGGATTTTTTAAGAATCTTTTAAAGATTTTTCGAGGATTTTTAACAGTTTCTAAAAAACATTTTGTGGATTTTTGCAAAGATTTATCAACAAATTTTAAATTTTTAAGGATTATTCAAAAAAATTTAAGGATTTTTTAAAGAATTTTTACCTGATTGTTCTGGGTTTTTCTAAGGACCTTTAAGAATTTTTTAATAATTTTTCAAAGATTGTTTAAGGATTTTAGAATGATTTTTCAATGTTTTTATAAGATTTTTTAAGAATTTTTATCTGATTGTTCCAGGACCTACCAAGGATTTTTAGTAGGATTTTTTAAGAATCTTTTAAAGATTTTTCGAGGATTTTTAACAGTTTCTAAAAAACATTTTGTGGATTTTTGCAAAGATTTATCAACAAATTTTAAATTTTTAAGGATTATTCAAAAAAATTAAGGATTTTTTTAAAGAATTTTTACCTGATTGTTCCGGGATTTTCTAAGGACCTTTAAGAATTTTTTAAGAAATTTTAAATAGTAGTTTAAGAATTTTCTAATGATTTTCCAATGATTTTCCATCAATTTTATAATATTTTTTAAAGGATTTTCACCTGATTGTTCCGGGTTTTTCTAAGGATCTTTAAGAATTTTTTAATAATTTTTCAATGATGGTTTAAGGATTTTTGATTGATTTTTCAACGATTTTATAATATTTTTTAAGAATTTCTACCTGATTGTTCCGGGGCCTTCCAAGGATTTTTAGTAGGATTTTTTAAGAATTTTTTTAAAAAATTTTTCGAGGATTTTTAAGGGTTTTTAAAGGAAGTTTTGTGGATTTTTCAAGAGTTTTGCAAAGATTTATCAACAAATTTGAAATTTTTAAGGATTATTCAAAAAAATTTAAGGATTTTTTAAAGAATTTTTACCTGATTGTTCCAGGTTTTTCTAAGGACCTTTAAGATTATTTTAAGAATTTTTCAATAGTAGTTTAAGGATTTTCTAATAATTTTCCAACAATTTTACAAGATTTTTTTAAAGGATTTTCATCTGATTGTTCCGGGTTTTTCTAAGGACCTTTAGGAATTTTTTAAAAACTTTTCAATGATGGTTTAAGGATTTTTGAATGATTTTTCAATGATAGTTTAAGCATTTTTGAATCATTTTTCAACGATTTTATAAGATTTTTTTAAGATTTTTTACCTGATTGTTCCGGGGCCTTCCAAGGATTTTTAGTGGGATTTTTTAACAATTTTTTTAATAATTTTTCGAGAATTTATAACGGTTTTTAAGGATTATTCAAAAAAATTTAAGGATTTTTTTAAAGAATTTTTACCTCGGTTGTTTCTAAGGACCTTTAAGAATGTTTTAATACTTTTCAAAGATTTTTTAAGCGTTTTTTTAAAAACATTTAAGGACTTTTCATTCATAACTTTTTCAACAGTTTTACAGAGATGTATCAACAAATTTTAAATAATAAATTTTTAAGGATTTTTTAAGTTTTTTTTTAATGATTCTTAAATACTCTACAGTGATTTTTCAAGAATTAGTACGTTAACTATTTTTTTTAACGTGGTTACCAGCGGGGCTTGTCAATTTTTTGGCAAGTTTTCTGACACAAACAATGAGGCCTAGCTGGAAATCATATAACTTCACTTTCCGAATCGTGCTTGTTCAAGATGGTTTTAAACAAGATAAATACAAAGATTTATTCATTTTTGTCAATGTCAATATTTTCCAAAAAATTATAAGTTATGGTTAGAAATCCCGGAAAAGTCTAGATTATTTTTGTCTTTCGTTGGGTAAAGACCTGTTTAAGGCATCTTTGCGTTTCTGCCGAACAGGCGAGGGTTTCTAAGAATTAATCAATCATTTTTATAGTATCGCTCTCATTCTAGTAATAATTATTCATTGTTAGTGTATTCATTTTGTTTTTATCTTTGTAAATATTTAACCCTATGTTTCACCTATAAATGGAACAGGTACGTAAAACTACATAGAATTAACTCAGAATGGGACAATCACTGTTGATAATATAATTGATTATGTCAATAATTTTATTGTAATTCACGCACGTCTCGGTTTTCGCTCGGCCTAATAAATAGAAAGAAAGCATGAGGGACACCTTTGTTACACCTTTTGTTACAAGAATCAAAAACTGAAAAAACACCTACTAATAGTTAAAATCCCTTTTTTCATGATATCTTGGATATTGTAATGATATATACAAACTTATATATTCAAAAAATAGCAGGTGTGTATCAGGATCTATGTGAAGCAGTTAATGCGTCAAAAATAGAAATGAAGTGCTTTTTGGCTTACTATCTCTTACCGGTATTCAACAAGCAGCAAGATAACTTTTACAGGAGTATTGGAATGAAATATTCATCAAAAAGGAAATTCTGATTTCTTTTGAGAGTCATTAGATTTGATGATAACAGCACAGAGCAGAACGGTAAGTTATAGACATATTTTTACCCATAATGGAAATTGTTGATGTGTAGACGTGCCTTTTATGTCTAAAGAGTCCAATAAGTAAGGGATACAAATTTTTTCACTGGTTGATGCTCAAACTTTCTATACAACACATTTTAAATATATGTTAGAATGTAACAGCCATTTAAGTGTTCCCTTACATTCAGACCAAGGAAGTCATTTCTATTTTAAGGTGTTTGCAAACACCTGAAGATCCATAAAACGCGAACTACAGCATTATATTCGCAATCCAATAGAAAGAAATAACGAATAAATAAAACCATTAACAGGTATTTCTCGAAAGTAGTTTTTGCTCATCCAAGAGACTACTGGGGCCAACTATTTCTGATACACGAGTCAATGGGTCAAACACTTGCCAACATTATTAGGAGACGAAAGTTGCGACTACTGTGTGATCTGAAGATTGGTTGTTCCCCAAAAAAGGAGAATGCAGGCGAAGATTGTGTCAGAAAAGCATATGACGTTAAATCCAAATATGGGCCATTCCATCTGGGTGATCTTGTTTGGCTCGCGAGGTCGTCGTGGATATTCACCCAAATTACAGAGTTCTTGGAGGGTATCTTAAAAAATATCAACGATGTCATTTACAGAATTAAGAAGCTTCCTCGAGGAAAACCAATAATGGTTCATTTCATACAGGAAGTTATGATGGCGGAGATGGCCTAACCCAAGTCAGCAGCATCCAATCACCCGATAATGAGCTGACCTTCGAACCGTACATAGCACTGTACTCGAATGGATAGAAAGTGTAGCACGCCACTTCGTGCTACACTTTCTGTCCCACAGATTCTCCCTCTGCATTTGACTAGCCTAGCCATCGACACGGCTCTATAGGGGTTCATTCTGGTCTCCTGCTCCAATAGTATGTGGAGAGGAGTTCTTTCTTTACTGTAATGTACTCTAGCCCCTTCGTCCATCAGGCTACTGCGCCATATGTGACCAACATTACTGGCAAAACAACAACTTCGGCAAAACAGCAGCCTTTATAAAAAGTAAGGTGTAAATACTGCCTAATAAGAAAAAACCGATTTACACATCAATGTGCAACTTGTGTTTCCCCCCAATTTGTATGGAACACACACAAAAACTCACCCGCCAGTGAGTTGACCTTCGAACCGTACATGGCATTGTACTCGAATGGACAGAAAGTGTACCACGACATGACCAAAGAGGAACCACGAGACTCGTTTAAAGTGCCGAAATAGCTCATTGCGTGGCTCAAGATTTTCAAATAGAGGAATCGCCAGAATGATCTTTGAATGTTTTTATGAATAGAATTTAGCTTAAGTGGGAGAGAGATATGCATTCATTCCGCTAAGTTTAAATCCGCCTTTAGAAAGTTTCACTTCGTTTCCACGATTTTTCCACTGATGGAAGTTATCAATAAAAATAAAACGTCAAATCTAACACACATTGATCTATGACGACAAGGACAAAGGTTACGTATTTATTTTATTACTTTAGCACTCTGGAAACCATAATTAATCAATAAACCTTAATATAAAATAAACATTGTTTTATAATTATTGACAATATCGTAAACTTTATTGCAAAAACTAATATTTGCTTTTTCGTAATTTTTCCGGATGATTAGAAATACGGAAATACAGGGGAGGGGTTAATGTGTAGTTGAGCCCGCCACTGTTAAGAGATATAATAGGATTTTTATTTTGAGGTATAAATCCGCACTTTATCAGTTGTTTTATCGCAAAAATAACAATTTAAATTTTTTTTTGTTGATTTAAAATATTTCGTTAAGTAATTAATTTTATTTTGTACACACGGTACCTACTTGGTTTTCTCCGTGTTAAATAGTCAGACTTGGTTAAGCTCAAAGCAGACTTGAAAAGACTTGAAGGACCACGCAATTTTTAGATAATTGCAAAACTCGCTTTTAAATAAAGATATAAATGATTTTAATTCTAAAGAGCTTTTATATGATCATTTATTTATAATAAATGTTTGTTTTATTGTTAAAATGACAATTTAAACTTTTTGATTTAAAATATTTCGTTACGTAATTAATTTGATTTCGTACACTATTTACCTACTTAGTTTTCTGCGTGTTAAATCAGAGATTCGAGTTAGTTAAGCTTAAAGCAGACTCGAAAAGACTTAAACGACCACGCAATTTTTTGATTATTTCGAAACTTGCTTTTAAATGATGATACAACTGATTATAATTCTCAAGAGCTTTTATATGATCATTTATTTATAATAAATGTTTGTTTTATCGTAAAAATGACAATTTAAACTTTTTTAGTCGATTTAAAATATTTCGTTACGTAATTAATTTTATTTTGCATACAGGGTACCTACTTGGTTTTCTTCGTGTTGAATCAGAGAAACGACTTAGTTAAGCTTAAAGCAGATTCGAAAAGACTTGAAGGACCACGCAAGTTTTAGATAATTGCAAAACTCGCTTTTAAATAAAGATACAAATGATTTTAATTCTGAAGAGCTTTTACATGATCATTTATTTATAATAAATGTTTTTTTTATCGTAAAAATGACAATTTAAACTTTTTTAGTCGATTTAAAATATTTCATTACGTAATTAATTTTATTTTGCATACAGGGTACCTACTTGGTTTTCTCCGTGTTAAATCAGAGAAACGACTTAGTTAAGCTAAAAGCAGACTCGAAAAGACTTGAAGGACCACGCAATTTTTAGATAATTGCGAAACTTGCTTTTAAATGATGATACAACTGATTATAATTCTCAAGAGCTTTTATATGATCATTTATTTATAATAAATGTTTGTTTTATCGTAAAAATGACAATTTAAACATTTTTAGTCGATTTAAAACATTTGGTTATGTAATTAATTTTATTTTGTACACAGGGTACCTACTTGGTTTTCTAGGTGTTAAATCAGAGAAACGACTTAGTTAAGCTCAAAGCAGACTTGAAGGACCACGCAATTTTTAGATAATTGCGAAACTTGCTTTTAAATAAAGATACAAATGATTTTAATTCAGAAGAGCTTTTACGTGATCACTTATTTATAATAAAATATTTATTATTGTTTGCAAAAGGTAACAAACAATTATACGTTTTGACATAGTTATAAACAAATCATAAACATAATAAAAATCAAAAATATTAATAACAAAAATCACGATTTTAACTGATTTATCGCAGCTGTGACTAAATCGCAATTTTTGTTAATAATGATTATAATTTTTAGAATTTTGATGAATTTGAAATTTTCTTTGTGTCAATATCTGAATTATAGATTAAAATAATTAAAAAAATTGTTTTACTATTTTAGCCCATTATTACCAAATAATAAGATTTAATTTCTGATATTAAGATTATACCACACTGTATAAAACTGTTTGTTGTTTGTTTTATGTGGCCCTTATTTTTATTACAATGATGAAACATGCATTCTAACGTGTCTATTTTTATTTCAAACGGTTTTTTAAAGGTCATTGTGTGCGGCGTACAAAAATAATTTATTAGGTAGATGGCTTCAGTAGCGGGTCGACGAGAAAATTCGTCACTTTTAGTATTAAATTTCAAGTAAATTTTTGATAAATACAAAAACAATTTTGATATTTCAAAACAAATGTTATTATTTCAATGATAATCAAATTCCAGGAGCAGCTATTGAGAGACAAATATTCCATAAATTCCACGAAGGTAATTTTGTTTTACGAAATAAATGCAATTTTTCATGGATTGAAAATAATCCAAAAAGATTTTTAGTTCCAGACCAGTTATTAAGCTTTTTGAGAGGTCCAAATATTAGTAGATAGACCGTCCAATTACTTAAAAGATTCAGTAAATAAAGGCAATGACCTTTAGAATGAAATTTTACCAGTTCATTTCTTGTAGAATTGTCACAATCTATACGTCATTGTCATTAGTTACAGAACCGTTAAAGATAATGAACGTTCTATCTACTTAGAGTAAGTCTATTAAATATCCATTGTTGTAATCGGTTCCGAATATCATGGCAATACAAAAAATCAATGTCTTGCTTAAAATAGTGAAATGCTGATCTCTTTTTTTATATTAATAAATAGATGTTCCTACAAATTGTTTCCTTTTAGCGTATATCAAAGCAATTTTGTTTTCCCTTCTCTAGTCAAAACCAAATCTTGTACCAAATCCGTCTGTAAAAATTGGTTATTTTATGAGAATAGTTAACACAAGGAATAATAAATAATAAATGACAATAGTGGACCCGGACCACAGATATATATAATATAATATATTTCTAGATAGCTAAAGGTATAGCAGTTTCCATAGGCCAAAGTGTGCCAAGAGTTGTCTACCGGACAATGCTGCTCATGTGCAGTTTAACTATTTTTTAGTTGCAGTGATGCCAATATATATGAATTTGGTATTGTTGTTGAAGACTTCCTTATTTGTATTTAAATCTTAAAATCAGAAAATCTACTTACATTTCAAAATACTATGGCAACACTGAAAACTTCATGTTGATTTCAATGGCAAGCGTCCAGATCCGTATTCCGTATTCATATTTCCGCTATCCTTTGTGATTATTAAGTATTAAGTGTGGAGTTCTTAGTGCAAATTTTATTAATTAAGCACAGTTCTTAGTTTGGTTTACTATTTGGACAAATAACTAGGGTAGTAATAGCAAATAAAAGACTGTGGTAATTTCGTGGCGCAACAAAGGGAAAATGCCTGAAATTAGCTACTTCAAGTAAGTAAACAATCCTATAAAATGATTTTGGAAAACATTAATACTGGTATTAAGACTGCATTCATAATAGAAAATAATAATTATTAAACAATTTCTGTTTCATTATATTTGTTCATGGGTTTTATCCATCTATAACATGTACTGATTAAAAATGTAAGCTTAATCCGCCCCTGTCCGACGTAAATTTAAACTGCGAACACACGCTTTTTCGAAAATGCAATCTGCTAGGGGACAATACTGCGCAACTCAGAAGGTTCAAATTCATAGCATTAGCATTCTATGTAATATAATTCTGTAACCCAGACCCGTGTCTCAAAAACTTAAGACAATAGACCGGAAAAACGTCAACCGAATTATCTCAGAGCGGCAATCAATAAGAGTGATAAATAACGTCGAATGAGGTGAGGATATGGTACTACAAAAACATGAAGAAGAAGTTGAAACAACTGAGGTTCTAAATTGTCTGGTATATTCGCTTCATCTTCTTCAGATTCAGTTTCACTGAATTGATCAAATATAACGTCATCAATGGCCTGTGGTGGTTTTCAGGGACAAAAAGTCCCGGACTGGCCGAATGGCTAATGGGAGGCTGGAGTAGACAATTACTTTCTTATTTTTGGATTTACATCAATCCTACAAAAATACCATGTGAAAAATTAGAGTGGTGCAGATTTTTCAGATAGCTTATTCGCCTCGTTTCGGCCTAATAAGAAAAATGAGCTCGAGAGTTGTTGTCTACCTTAGATAGCTTCATTGCAGCTAGGCCTATATTGGAGTTGGGACCCAAGACCAATCCAAATCCACCTAGTTGGGCACAACTAGGTGCCAGTAGAAGATATAAGTATTGGGATCTTATATCTAAGTATTGGGATCTAAAGATATGTAAAACCATCAATTAATATACCACACATTCCATTCTAATTCCTGACATGTGTAAAACTACATAAAGATTTACAGATACAGAAAACAAAATTCACACCATATCAATCCCTTAATAAACAGACTATCAATTAAACAGGTGGATTAAAGATTTAGGAGACAATGGTCAGAAGATTCGTAAGGGTAGTCTTAGTATCCAACAACGAATTACCCATTTACCTATTACTTTATATAAAAAAAGATGAATTTGAAAAAAATTTAGTAAAATAATATTAAATTTTGATGAATTTCTCAATGACAATTAAGGTTAGAAAATTACATACATGTAGCAATGTAATGAAGTGGCCACCACGTGTTTACATTTTTTCCCAAATTAGCTTCAATATTTAACTGACGTATGCTCCCGATTGTTGAAGAGGACGTCGATCTGCTGGTTATATTAACAGAATTGGGAAAAATGTTGAACAATGTTTTATTTAAAAAAAAATAAAAGGAAAAAATGAAGAATTTTATCATAGTCATAGTTTCAATTATGGAAAACAGGTCTCGGATAATATTTTACTGCTACATACCTTTACTGGTTGCGATACAATCTTCTCCCTGTATAACATCGGAAAAGGAAAGCTTGCAAGGGTCTTCAAAGATCGGGAAGATTTGCAGTCATGCGCAAATAATTTCAAGGACAAAAAGTAAAATCGACAAATAATGGAGAACTGTGGTAACCAAATTTTCATAGCTCTTTACAATGAAAAAAAATCGGTTGTGTCGCCCCAAAACTTTCCCGACGATTAATACTTTTTCAGATATTTAATGTTAAAGTTTCAAATTTTGACATTTTTTTATTTTTGACAGGTGACAGTTGGAGAAATAATTTTTGACTGTTTTGAATAGTTTTTCAGGGGCTTTCAAATGACATATTGCAAGTCAAATACCGTGACATATTACATCCGTCATTTTTTGATAGTGACACTTCCATTTGACAGATGTACAAAATCTAATGGGTTCTTCCGATGGATAAACCAAACCCATATACCAAATTTCAGCTTAAAGAATACACACAGACAGACAGACTTATATCTGGAAATGGTCTTAATCATCTCAGTTGACCTCAAAATGGAAATTTCCATCTTTATCTCGAAATTTTTTTTTAGCTCGTTCACAATAATTTCCAAAAAGTTGATTAGAATCTAAAAAATTTCAATCAAAACAATTTAAATTTTTTAAAAATTTCAATAAAAAATTCTAGATTTCAAAAATTTCAAAAACTTTGATAAAAAATTTCACGAGTTTTGACAAAAATTTAAAAAACTTCAATCAAAAATTTGTAAATATTTCGAAAATTCTAAAAACGTAAAAATTTCAAAATTTTGTAAAAATGTCAAAAGTTTCAATAAAAAATCTATAAAGATTTTAAAAACCTGTATAAAATGTTCCAGATTTTGTAGAGATTTCAAAAATTTCAATCAAAAATCTTTAAATTTTTAAAAATTTCAATAAAATATTCTCGATTTCAAAAATTTCAAGAACTTTGATTAAAAATTTCACGAATTTTGACAAAAATTTAAAATACTTCAATAAAAATTTTGTAAAAATGTCAAAAGTTGCAATAAAAAATCTATAAGGATTTTAAAAACACGTAAATATTTCAAAAATTTCAATAAAAAAATCTAGATTTCAAAAAATTATGATAAAAAATTAAAAAATTTCAATCAAAAATCCAAATATTTCAAAAATTTTAAAAATGTGTAAAAATAAATATCACGATTTTGTAATAATTTCAAGTTTCAATAAAAAACCTATAAAAAATTTAAAAACATGTAAAAATTTCCAGACGTTATAAAGATTTAAAAAATTTCAAGAACTGTGATCAAAAATTTTAGGAAATTTGATAAAAATTTAAAAAATTTCAATAAAAAATCCTTAAATTTTTAAAAATTTCAATGAAAAATTATCGATTTCAAAAATTTCAAGAACTTTGATAAAAAAATTCACGAATTTTGACAAAAATTTAAAAAACTTCAATCAAAAATTTGTAAATATTTTAAAAATTTTAAAAACGTAAAAATTTCAAAATTTTGTAAAAATGTCAAAAGTTTCAATAAAAAATCTATAAAGATTTTAAAAACACGTAAATATTTCAAAAATTTCAATAAAAAAATCTAGATTTCAAAAAATTATGATAAAAATTTAAAAAATTTCAATCAAAAATCCAAATATTTCAAAAATTTCAAAAATGTGTAAAAATATCAAGATTTTGTAATAATTTCAAGTATCAATAAAAAACTATAAAAAATTTAAAAACGTGTAAAAATTTCCAGATTTTGTAAAGATCTCAAAAATTTCAAGAACTTTGATCAAAAATTTCAGGAATTTTGATAAAAATTTAAAAAATTTCAATCAAAAATCTTAATTTTTAAAAATTTCAATAAAAAATTCTCGATTACAAAAATTTTAAGAACTTTGATTAAAAATTTCACGAATTTTGACAAAAATTTAAAAAACTGCAATCAAACATTTGTAAATATTTCAAAAATTCTAAAAACGTAAAAATTTCAAAATTTTGTAAAAATGTCAAAAGTTTCAAGAAAAAATCTATAAAGATTTTAAAAACACGTAAATATTTCAAAAATTCAATAAAAAAATCTAGATTTCAAAAAATTATGATAAAAATTTAAAAAATTTCAATCAAAAATCCAAATATTTCAAAACTTTTAAAAATGTGTAAAAATATCAAGATTTTGTAATAATTTCAAGTTTCAATAAAAAAACTATAAAACATTTAAAAACGTGTAAAAATTTCCAGATTTTGTAGATTTCAAAAATTTTTAATCGAAAATTTCTGAATATTTCAAAAAATTTCAAGAACTTTGATCAAAAATTTCAGGAATTTTGATTAAAATGTAAAAATTTTAATAAAAAATGTGTAAATATTTCAAAAAATTTAAAAATGAAAAATTTCAAGATTTGGTAAAAAATTCAAAAGTTTAAATAAAAAATCTATAAAAATTTTGAAAAACCGAATGTGTTGCCCCAAAACTTTCCCGACGATATTTAATGTTAAAGTTTCAAATTTTGAATTTTTTTTATTTTTGACAGGTGATAGTTCTTCAAGGGCTTTCAAATGACATACTGCAAGTCAAATTCCGTGACATATTGCTTCTGTTATTTTTTGATACTGACACTTGCGCTTGACAGATATCGTACCAAAACTAATGAGTTCTTCCGACGGGTAACCCAAACCGATATACAAAATTTCAGATCAATCGGATTAAACGTGTGGCCTCTATTGTGGAAGAATACATACAGGCAGACAGACAGACAGACTTTCATCTGGAAATGGTCTTAATCATCTCAGATGACCTCAAAATGGATATTTCCATCTTTATCTCGAAATTTTTTTTAAATTCGTTCACAATACTTTCCCTTCTCGGAGGTGGGTTAGGAAAATAAAATGATCGTCGGCACGTCAGCATTCATTGTGTGTGTTTTACTAAGTACAAAAGTGGCTCGGAGTAGAACTGGTGCTAACAAAATGTGGGAGGGGAAAAAACCTTAGAGTGCCTCGAACACAGCACCACTGACCCGCTCTATAGCCACCATTGAAAACAATGCAAAACGGGCTGTAGAGTAACCTACGATTATTGAAAATCTGGACTGAAACGAAATCTCGAGACAATACCGACGTTGAAAGCCCAATAAAAAGATTTTAATAAAAATATTAGACCTACTAGTAAAACCACGTAAAAAAAGTGGCGAAAATGGTAGTGTGGAAATGAGTTCTTCCGACACGCCTCCTATTAATCACGTTCCCGGCTGTTTTACAAATCGTACGAAAAACTTGTTTATAAAAATCCTGTTGGGAATTGAGTCCTCTACAACTTTATCATTTAGATGTGAGTTTCTTTTTGATAAAAATGGTCCAACAGTTGAATCCTCGTAATTTTTTACACTTTTTTGTTATTAGCATTAAATAATATTTTTCTACAATATTGATTATATTAAAATTGTAGAGAATCAAATTGTCTACAAATTTATTTGTCACCTTTTTAAGGGAGAAATAGAAAAGACGCGTGCAAATCGATAAAGGCACAAAATCCAAGATGGAGGACAATTCTCATGGGTAAAAATGTGATTTTTCCAACTACTCATCGAAGGACACCTATTTTTTTTTTCTTATTACTAATTTGATCTAAAGTTAATTTATGTTTTAGTATACAAAAATTCATAGATATTAGTTAAAAAATAATTTTTTTGACACTTCGTATATTCAAATGTGAAAAAATAGTGGCAGACTTTTTTTATAATTATTTTCAGACTACAAAAACATCAAAATCCGGCAAAATTATTAGAAAAGTTTTTTATTACAAAAAACCATGTCTTAAAAATTAAAAGTGCCTCATTTAAAAAAAAATTATTTATATCGTCGTCCTCCAAACGATAGGTCGTATCTCAAAATTGAATATTTTGATACCTCATCTAACAGATCCTCAGATTGACCTCTACACGTCACACGAATGACCTCTACACGTCACACGAATGACATCTACACGTCACACAAACTTACTAGTGCTATATAGAAGAAACAATCGTGGTTTATGAGTTATTTTAGTTACTTTTCTGGGAATAGTAGAGTTGAAAATAAATTGACATCCGATATTTCGTCTGGAGGTTGGCGATATGTTAAACAAAGAGCGCAGCAAAAACTAGATTAAATAAATAAATATAACTTACCAAATAGTGTGGTAAGACATTTGGCCGACACTAAACACAAATATAATCCATATAAACACCCTATATGTAAGTAAAGTTGCACTATAGTATCGGGCCATCGTATTTGTGGTACAAACTCTTCTGTTTTTGTAGTTTCGCTACTTTTATCGTGTTCTTCTTTTTCTTCATTGTTGTTATTCTTTTGGTTGATCCTATGGTGTATGGTGGTCCCTGAGTGTATAGCATTTGCGATTGATGGTTCATTTCCTATGACGCTTTCATAGATTCCCTCTGTCATTACTGCAAAAAAAATTGTATTTTAAAATTATCGATCTTATAAAAACAAAATCATAATTTTACTACTTTTTACAATAAGTTGTTATATGCTAAATTTCTGTAAAAACCAGATACTGGAATCAACTAATTTGCTTTTTTTGACCAATTTTTAGTCAAATAAACAGTTTGTATTTATTGGAGAAGTTTTACTTTCACAAATTATTTGTGTATTCTATTTTTAATATATGCAAATTCTATTTATAAAATTGATTGAAAAAAATGTATATGTTATAATAATTTATTACGAAAACAATCCATAAGAAATTCGAAATGATATAAGATTTAGCCTTCAAAAAATAACAGAATCGTTAGGTAGTATTACATAAGATTTAAGAAATCATCATTTAAAAATAGCTTGTTTGATATCCACAGTTAAATTGAGATATAATTAAATTAAGTATATAATCTTTTTTATTATTGATCAAAATTTAACAAGGTTAAAATATGTAGGAAATTTAATAAAAAATAAGTTTTTCTATTGTATAAAAACAAAACTAATAACATATATAAAAGAAGAATTATGCAAATATAGTTTAGTGTCTAAATCATTTAGAAAAGATAGGATGACTTTAATACTAGTTTAAAAACAAAGTCAAACAGTGTGTATGAACCATAATGGGTACAGCGTTACCAACCGTACTATAATTATAGTATTTGTACGATAATTACAAACTTCATGTACTATAAAATTTCAAAGTAAATATACTTTATACTATAATTTTATATTTTCACAAATCATAACAATTTACCAAAGGTTTTTGCAATCACCAACAAATTTCAAAAACAGATTTGAATAATCCGGAATAGCACTTGCAGCGCCCTCTAATAGTTAATAATAAAATTGATTTGTAAATCATATGATATATTGATTCATTCTATCTATAATTGAAAAATACTGAATAAAAACAATAAGCATCTTTTAAGGATTTTTAAGGATTTTAAAGGATTTTAAAGGATTTTTTAGGGTTTTTTAAAGTTTTTAAAGAATTTTCCATAATTTTTAAGGATTTTCAAGAATTTTGAAGGACTTTTCAGGACTTAAAGGACTTTTAGGGATTTTTAATAATTTTAACTATTTTTTCAGATTTTAATGTTTTTTAAGGATTATTTTACGATCTTTAAGAATTCCTTAAGATTTTTAAGTATTTTTAAGTGTTTTTAGCAATTTTCAAGGATTTTTTTAACGATTTTTTAAGGTTTCTTTAAGGATTTTTAAATTTTTTAAAGAATTTTAAGGAATTTTACAGGATTTTTAAGTTTTTAAAGAATTTTTAGGGATTTAAGTAATTTTCAAGGATTTTTAAGGATTTTTAGGGATTCTTAAGAATCTTTAATTTATTTTTAGGGACTTTAATGTTTTTTAAGGATTATTTTAAGATCTTTAAGAATTCCTTTAGATTTTTAAGTAATTTCAAATCTTTTAAGTATTTTTAGGGATTTTTAAGGATTTTTTAAGGTTTTTTAAGGATTTTTAAGAATTGTTTAAGGATTTTTAAGTATTTTAAGAATTTTTAAGATTTTCTTGGGATTTTTAATTTTTTTTAAGAATTTTAAGGGATTTTTAAATATTTTTATGGATTTTTAAGGATTTTTGAGGATTTTTAATTTTTTTTTAAGAATCTAAAGGGATTTTTAAGGATTTATGTTAGGACAGTCTTCAGTCATTCACCCAAGAGTAATTTGATACAGTCTGTCATTCCGTCGCAGGCGAAGGATCTACGATTTTTAAGAATTTTTAAGTATTTTTAAGGATAATTAAGGATTTTTAAGGATAATTAAGGATTTTAAAGGATTTCTAATGATTCTTTTAAGGACTTTTAACAATTTTTAGGGATTTTTATTAATGTTAAGAATTTTAAACTACTTTTAGAAATTTTAATGTTTTTTTAAGGATTCTTTCAGGATCTCTAAAAATTGCTTACGATTTTTAAGTAATTTTAAGTATTTTTATTGGTTTTTAGGGATTTTGATGGATTTTTTAAGGATTAAGGATTTTGAAGTCATTTTAAGAATTTTTAAGAATTTTAAGGGATTTATAGTATGTTTAAGAATTTCTTAAGATTTTTAAGTAGTAATTTTAAGTATTTTTAAGGGTTTTCGGGGATAGTTAAGGATTTTTTTAACGACTTTTAAAGATCTTTTAAGGATTTTTTTAAGGATTTTCATGGATTTTAAAGGATTTTTAAGGATTTTTATTGATTTTTAAGGACTGTCAAGGATTTTAAAGAATTTTAGAAGATTTTTAAGAATTTTTAAGGACTTTTAAGGATTTTTAAGAATTTTTAGGGATTTCCAAGAATTTTAAATTATTTTTAGGGATTTTAAGAGTTTTAGGTAATTATGTCTTTTTTAGTATTTTTAGGGATTTTTTAAGGATTTTCTTAAGGTTATAAGTATTTTAAGGAATTTTTAAAGATATTTTTACGGATTTTTAAGTATTTTTAGGATATTTATGAATTTGTAAGGATTTTTAATTTTTTTTAAGAATTTTAATGTATTTTTAGGATATTTAAGAATTGCTTAAGACTTTTAAGTAATTTTAAGTATTTTTAAAGGCTTTCAGCGATTCTTAAGGATTTTTTAACGATTTTTTAAGGATTTTTTAAAAATTTTTCAAGGATTTTTAAGAATTTTTAAGAATTTTTTAAGGATATAAGAATTTTTAAGATTTTCGTGAGAATTTTAAGGATTTTTAAGGATTTTTCAGAAAATTTAAGTATTTTTATAGATTTTTCTCCAATATACTATAATAATTTAAGTGCCCCTACTATAACAGCTTCCAATACAGTTCACAACGTTGAATGGGTAATCGGAGTAATTATTGGCTTCATAACTAATTATATTTATTAATATAACTACAGAAATATTAACGGTGACATTAGACTAAAACTATATTTATTATAATTTAGCATGGCTATAGTAATTTACGATTTAGTTACAGTTTATTAATATTGTGTGTAATACAGAAAAAAACTTTTGTTCAAATATTATACAACTGATAGTCATTGACCTTAATAAGTATATTTATTAGCCATAAATTACACAATTATTGGACATCCTAACATAACGTATTTGGATCTATTGATAAGAAAATTTAAATATAAAGATAATCAGCCCTGGTTGAATTATTGTTTGGAAATTAAAAAAATTAATCAAATGAGAAATAAAAAAAAACATATTGAGTTTTGTCAATTTTTAATAATTTTAATTTTGGAATTGTTAAAGGAAGAAATTTGTAAAAATAATTTTGAATTGCAATATAAATTATTTAAAAAGAAGCGTTAACGTCATTATGGAGAAATAAAACCAAAATAATTAGATAAAAACACAGGGTATGAAATATATAGAAAAATTTACATTACCAAACGAAGAAAAATAAAATATAAAAAAAATATCAAAGGAAATAAAATAAGAAGTGACATTTAGGGAAAGCATCAAAAAGAAGAAAAAAACTGATTAATAGAAGAAACATTATTGAGAGGAAAGAAAGTAGAAGTATTCAAAACACCAAAAATTTCAATATACTTATTAGAATTTTGTATTATTTTTTTTAATTTATAGTGGAGTGAACCTTAGATAGGACATCTTAACAAATGGGTGTTCCATATCGGTATACATTTGAAATAAAACACAAGTTGTGACGAACCAACCCTGGGTATATTATATGATTATTTTTTTAGCAATTTTGAATGGTATTTTGTTTCGTCTTATTGAGTTTTTTTTTTAAATAATTTTAGAAAGATAGCCAAAACACATTATATTTAATGTGTTTAACTAAGTGCTTGTGCTTTTGTACATGTTCTTGCAAAACCATAAGACACACTTTAACCAGTTGAAAAACTATTAATGCTCCAATTTAAATTCCAAAGGATAGAATGTTGAAATATTAAAAAATAACTCTTTTCATGCCCAAATATTGAGGGTTAGATAACGTTCATGAGAACCAAAAAGAAGAGATGGACCACACAAGAATATGACGTAAAATTTTTACTCGGAATAATATTTTCTTGAGATTTTTTGTTTTGATTTATGATGGTACCTTGAGTCTATACAGAGAAGAGATTGTTCACGTAAATGGTGAACAGCAAAGGCCCAAGTACCATTCCCTGGGGTAAGCCACATGGTATAACTTCGTTGCCAGTTAATTGTTTCTGAATTTTTTGTATTCTACCTGTCAAACAGGATTTGAAAATATCATGTGTTGTACCTTAACGGTATCAAAGGCCCTTTGTCAAGTCCAGAAAAATACCAATGGACGGTTTACTTTGGTCCACCGTTTTATATATTTTACCAGTGATCGACATGCGATAAGGAGCAGTGAATACTGGGTTCTTTTTGTCTATAAAAAATTCGTGCTGATAAATACGTTTTATGGAAAAATAATTTTCAATTTTAGAAAACCGTTTACGCAATACTTTATTAAAACAATTTACTCACATTTACATATATTCGTCGATTTGATTTTTGATTAATGACAAAAATATTTTCCGATTCATTGGGACCATATTTAACTATATATTATTTGTTTCCTTAAATTATTAAACGTGTCATTTCTAAAAAAAAATGATGTATGAATAGTTTATATATTTATATAAAATCAATGTCAAGATGGTATTATTTTAGATGATGATTATTTTATTCATCGAATTTTCATTCATTTTCATTCTGTTTCTATCGATGACCTGTAAAATAAATAATATTAGAATATTATGATCCCAAATACCGTATTTCTTTTCTTAATAAATCCTTTAGAAGTTCTTTAAAAACACGAGAATATAAATTTAAGACATTATATAATTTCTTTAATAACTATAATAATAAAAGCTTAATTATATAAAAGTGTGCATAAAATATAATTTTAGATTAAATAATTGCCAATTACATCATGTTGTAATAAGTGCAAGAAAATAGCGCGTATTTACAATATCTTTGCGTCGTCAAGCGGTATTTTGGCGCTTTAGTCCAAGTTTCGGATTGCCTCGGGCGCCACCTTCCATTTATAGTGTGAAGGACACTTGCACCGGGCAGCTTCAGTGGTGAAAAAGATACTCCAGGGGTCGGTATGGTATCGACCAAATCACTGGCGGGCTTTACTTTCCAAACTGGGTTGAGTACCTGGATATTTGCTGCATGGATAAAGTAAAAACAAAAATAAGATTCCAATAAATAATGTTGAAGAATATCGTCACCACTAACCAAAACTACACTTTTTTTAAAATACTCTACGTACGTTTTCGCTAACTATGTTAGCATCATCATCTAAAGGTTAAAAATTCCCAATTCAAGTCCAATAAATAATACCTTTGATTTATGTAATGTATTAGTAGGTAATTAGAGAGAAAACACGGCATAGTTTTAACTGATATTTAATTCAACCAAACATCTATATACGATACCAATACCAAACAAAAACTTGTTCTCGACAAGAACTATACAGTGTAGTACATTTTACTCATAGATACATAAACATATATAATATGAGTTTACCACAATTTATACCAAGATCCGGCGAGGAAAAACGGGTGTGTAACACGGTTCTTTAATCGTTGATACATCAGAGTACTCGCACCTCTTCTAAGCTAGTGTGGTCTGATTGACGGTACCGGTACAGTACAGGATTCGTTCCCTTTAGCTTGATTGGCTCTAAAGGTCGAGGGACTGCCACGGCAACTTGGACTTCAGGCTGTCACTGCAGCTGACTGATCGACTCCGGCTGCCGTATTCCATAAGGTCGGCTGGGAGTGTGAAGCAAGTACTGGAGTGACTTCAACTTCTCACATAATTTAAAAGTAATTCTAAATCCAGTGGAAAGTAACTTCGTTACAATCTGGAGTGGCCAGATTTTCGTCAGAGTATTAAAACGTCAGCTCATATTTTCCGTGGAGTAATGAGAGCATGCACAATGAAAGAAGAATTAATTGAAGAAGTACGAAAATATGTATTTTTGTACAACTTCTAAAGTAAAGATTATCGATTATCAATAAGCCTGAATGAGTTAATCGGATTGGATAAATTTCACTGGAATATTATCCAGAATTTACAAACTAATTTCTATTTCTTTTAAAATTAATATGGTTCTCATTTCGGTTTATAATTTTGATCATACAATTTATCATTTTAAATTCTAAAAATAGATTCCAAATCAACACATTTCAGCAAAAAATTGTCTACGTAATTTATCATACCAAAAGAATTATTTCTAGAAAAAAACCGTTAAAACTAACACTCATTTTTTTCTATATATCATTCTCATAAAAAGCGACGAGTTCAGTTGTATCCGAATATAGAATAGTCCATCACAAATTTAAATCCGTTACAAAACGCTTAAATAGATTCTTCTAGAGCGCAAAATGCGTCTACAAATTATCATTTTTATTTTTACATTAGCTTCTAGATCGTTGAGGAGAATAGTTGTCTCCGAGCGAGAGCTTTTCATTTAAATTGCTAGTCAAGACCGCACCTTAATATTGAGAACATTCTGAGATTTCAAATTAGTAACAAGTGTTAATAATTTTTATTAGAGCTATATTGTGTTGTTAAAAAATGTCAACGCAATTTATATTTGCATTCAATAAATGGGTGAGAAAATAACGCTTAAAAATAAATTCAGACACTGGTCCTTCGATCTGAAGAGGGATGATGTAAAACGTCGCCCAACTAGTAAAACAAATTCCAAATGGATGTCATTCTGAGATTTAAAATTAGTAACAAGTGTTAATAATGTTTATTTAAGTTAAGGGCCATTGCATCGACTAAATTTTTACCCAGCTTTGGAGTAAGCCTCGCTTTAAATAAAAATTCATTTTTACAGCTAAACAAACTTGGTTTAAAGTGGTCTAACCGCCAGAATTGAGGGTTTTAATTTACAAAGCCTTATTTCATAACCAAACTTTTATCGTTTCCAGCCATTTGATCCAAATAACAAATTTTCTGTAGTGTTGTTACTTCTTGATGCTTGTGTGATGTTGTTATAATCTTTATAATTTTTTTAACTACATCTTTTGTATTAAAAATACAAAATGAACTTCGATGATATTTTTGAAGACGATTTGGATGTTCTTGAAATAATTAATTTCGGTTTTCCGAGACAAATTTATATCCGAAATAATCCTTACGAAGAGCCAAGTGAACAAACTTTCTTTAAAAGGCTTCGTTTGTATGAAAGAACAACTCAGTTCCTTCTTACTTTAATTAAATTTTTTTACATTGTCGGGTGCCAACACTTATTTTTTTCATTGTGGAAACAGCTTGTTTTTTTATTTTCAATTATGTTTCCATATTTTGTTATTATATTTAATATAGTTGCTTTCTCTTCATTTAAAAAATTAGTGCTTCGCTGACGTTTTTCACTCATCAATAGTTCGCTTGTATTCTCTTAAGAAAACTCGCTTTAAAAGGTGCGGTGCAAGGGTTTGAAGAATAAACTTTCCTTAAATATTGAAGCGAGTTTTTAAAAACCAAGCTTAGCTGTCGATCGATGCAAATGACTCTAAATGGGCGAGAAATTAACCCTTAAAAATAAATTCAGACACTGGTCCTTCGAACTGAAGAGGGTTGATGCAAAACGCCGCCCAACTTGTAAAGCACATTCCAAATGATGTGAGTTCTTAATTCATATTTATTCACATCAAGATATTCCACAGATTCGGTTGATGAAATTTTATCAGTAACTTCTGGACTTTATAATAGAACAGGTGCTCCATTACGGTGTAATCAGAGATATAAAATAAACTGACACTGATACTAAACAACTCTTCACAGTTACAAAAAAGATCAGAATGGCAGCTTAAATATGTGTCCGTAGCTTAATCTATAGCGATAGTAGTAGTAATCAATACTTTAATCATTTTAAAAAGAATTTCAATTAGTAGAATAGTTGATCGTAATAAAGTTTGATTGTTGTCAATATAATTCTTATTGAAATGATAAAATAAACATCACACATTACTATTTATACATACAGGGTGGCGCAAATTTAATTGAACACTATTAGAAATTACAATGTTAATCAAATACGTCAAATAGGCAGGTTCGACATTTTTTTTAACTGAAATCGAGATTTTGTTATAAAATCGATCAAAACAATTTGAGCGCAAAATATTAAAATTTACGTCTGCTGTAAGAATTTTAAAATCAAGGATCGGCGAGAGGTTGGAAAACGTACCTGTGCGCGAGAGTAGACCGTGTGACGTAGCCATGAACGCTTCGCCCCTGGCCCGCTGCTGCGGTGTATTCACGATGTGTGTATCGTGACCGTGTGACGTCAGTAGCCATGAACGCTTCGCCCCTGGCACGCTGCTGCGCTGTATTCATGATGTGTGTATCGTGAATACAGCGCAGCAGCGGGCCAGGGGCGAAGCGTTCATGGCTACTGACGTCACACGGTCTAGTCTTGTACACAGGTACGTTTTCCAGCTTCTCGTCGATCGTTGATTTTAAAATGCTTACAGCGGATCTAAATATTAATATTTTCGGCACAAATTTTTTTGATCGTTTTTAAATAACAAAATGTCTCGAACCTGCCTATTGGGTTTTCCTGAGGTATCTAGGAATCTGGTCCTGATATTTTAATTTTGAAAAATCCATTCAATCCGTATTGAAAATACGCATTTTTTTCGCCATTAAGCAACTATTCAATAAAATTTGCGCCACCCTGTATATCATTGTAAATATCTATTAAACTAAAATGAAAGTTTTTTTAGCAAATATTAATAGAAAGTTGAATTAATTTTTTTTTTGCATTTTATCCAAAGAAATTTTTGCTTCAAAATGTAAATAAAATTTTGAATATTTATTATGACATTTGACTTGGAAACTTTATTTAAACCATTGTTTAAAATTACGTAATGTAGTACTAAAATTCTGATTCGATAATTACGTGTCGTATTCGTTGTGTTAATAGTGATAAATAAATGAATAAAAATATTAGGTGTTAACAAGAAACAATGTGGTTAATCACTTAAATTTTATTGTAAAAGTGACGAATTTTATGGAATTTATGATGTTATCGGTAAGTTACTAATTTCAGATTTTTTTTTGTTTTAATCAAATTATAGTTAATTTAATACATAACCTTAATAACAATTATTTTTTTTACAAAATAAAATATCATTCATTATGGATGTTTACAAAATCTATCATTTAAAAATATTGTAATATTTTCATACTTTGGTAGTTCGCGAATATTTTTTGGTTTTCGTGCTAATCGGCAATTAGTCATCAAGATTTTGTGTATACTCCATCCGATAGGACCGGCATCGTAACAATACATTATAATGTCTAAAATTGTTACTTATATCAATTTCCTAAAAAAAGAGTAAATTCTAATAAAAATTCCTTGCTATTTTATAAAAACTAGTGGGTGGCTTAGTTGGTTGAAATTCGCCGTAATTCATTAAAATTTAAAGTTTCTGGCTATACCTATTTTCTCATATTTTTCTCTACTTTTCATAATTTTTTATTATTTTTAATTGTTTTTTGAAGTTTTTCCCATTTTCTTATTTTTCCTGTTTTTTACTTTTTATTTTCATTTTTTTATTTTTCCCTTTTTTTTGTTTTTTTATATTTTTTACTATTTTTTTATTTTTACCTATTTTCTTATTTTTTCTATTTTTTTTCCTATTTTTTCCTATTTTTACTTTTTATTTCCATTTTTTTCTATTTTTCCGTTTTTTTTTTTATATTTTTTACTGTTTTTCATGTTTTTTTTTCATTTTTCCCATTTTCTCCCTTTTTATACTTTGTTCTTTTTTCTGTTTTATTCTATTTTCTGTTTTTTTCCATTTCTTTAATTTTTTTTCTATTTTTCCTGTTTTTTACAATATTTCTCTATTTTTTCCTGTTTTTTCCATGTTTCCTATTTTTCTCTATTTTTTCGGATTTTTTCCTTCTTTCCGTTTTCCATTTTTTCTATTTTCCTCATATTTCTTATGTTTGTCTATATTTTCCTATTTTTCACTCTTTTATTTATTATTTATTTCCTGTTTTTCTCTATTTATGGCGTTTTGTTATTTTCCTGGTTTTTACTAATCTTCATTATTTTTTTTTCAATTTTTTAATATTTTTTATTCTTTTTTTAAATTTTGTTCCCATTTTCCTATTTTTGCCCGTATTTCCCTATATTCCTATTTTTTCTTCTTTTTTACTATTTTATTTTATTTTTTCTTATTTTTCCCTGTTTTTTTTTTGTTTTTTATATTACTATTTTTTTATGTTTTTTTAATTTTTTTCCCATTTTCTCTTATTGTTCATTTTTTCTGTTTTTTCCAATTTTTTTTCTGTTTTTCCTATTTTTTTTGCTGTTTTTTACTATATACCTACTCTGTTTTTTTCCAAGTTTTCTCCATTTTTTTCCATTTTTCTATATTTGTACAATTTTTCCTATTTTTCTCTATTTTTTCGGATTTCTCCCTTATTTCCGTTTTCCATTTTTTCTATTTCCCCCATATTTCGTATTTTTGCCTATATTTCCCCATTTTATTCCTTTTTTCTTTGTTTCCTATTTATTTCTGTTTTTACTACTTTTTTTCTATTTTTCCGATTTTTTCATATTTCTTCCCATTTTCCCTATTTTTCTCTATTTTCCTAGTCTTCCTTATTTTTTCCTTTTTTTACCATTTTTTGTTTAATTTTTTTTCTATTTTTCCACTTTTTGCTTAATTTTTCGCATGTTTTTTTCCTAGTTTTTCCCATTTTGCATATTTTTCTCTATTTCTCCATATTTTTTTTATTTTTTGATTTTTTCCTATTTTTCCTTTTACCAATTTTTTTCTATTTTTTCTATTTGTTCTGTTTTTTTTTCTATTTTTTTATATTTTTTTACCTATTTTCCTATTAATTCTTGTTTTATTTCTCTATTCCCTATTTTTTCGAATTCCTATTGTTTCCCATTTCTTCTTATTTTTCTTACTTTTTTGTTTTTACTATTTTTTCCTGTTTTTCCAATTGTTTCTATTTTCACCACTTTTTCTATATTTTCCTATTTTTAACATATACAAAAATTATACAATGCGCTCAGAAAAGTTTTCACTTCAAAAATAAATTGCAGCAAAAAAAGTAAAAACTTCTTTTTAAAAAAAGTTGATATGGCTATAATTCGAACCCACGCCTTCAAAAGTCAACATATATTATTAATTAATTCTAGCTTTTGCACTACTGCTGTATATAAACTTTAACTATGTAAAATTTCACACTCCTCCGTTAATCATCGGATGTCGCCAATATTGAATTTTTATTTTCAAAAATCCAAAACTAGTTCAATTTTAATCAACATAAATTTTAAATAAATTTAATAATTAATTTCAAAGTTATATTATTTATTTATAAAAATGAAAACCAATTAATTATTTATTTCTGTCCAAACGACGGAAATTTTTTATTATCTAATTTCTTTTTGATATTTTCATTTTTCCTTCGTTTAATATTAAGAATGTAATAAAACGATGATATCTGGAATTTAATTAACTTTTCTGATGAAAATAATTTCCATCACTACGAAATACAGATGAAGATATACAGAAGGATTAAAAAAGTCAGAACACAAAGAAAAAAAAATAAAAATTAATAAAAATAATGCTAGTTTACATATTTTTCTATGTTAACATTGAAGTTGACCTATATTTTTTTATCGCAAAAGGACACTACGAAAAGTGTAGTTTAACTTGTAGTCATACAGAAAATGTTTCGCTAATTCTCACTAGATGGTGTGCTCAAAAAAATGTCGTTACGCGACATTGCCACTTTTAAATTTCATGTAATTAGAAATTGTTTTTGTCTGCGTTACTGCCTAATAGTGTTGTTTCTGTTTTTACACTTTAAAAAGTAAGTCGAAAACTCACTTGAAATGATAGAAATCCAAATGAAAGTACTTTTGTTGTAAAATTTCTTATAATAATAATTAATAAAAGAAACTCTTATGACAAATTAAATGATCTTTGCCTCCGCCTACTTCTGACGTCACGCTTAAGTAGTCTATTGGATCTTGAACATTTTCAAAAATATTTCAGCTCAGAAATTAATGTTTTAATACTTCTAGCGCCATCTGGTATACAAGAGATTAATAAAGTTTTAAAATATTACGTTTCGTTTGTTCTACATGTGATATACTACATCTCTTTTATTATTGCTGAAAGACAGTGATAGACTGACAACGCTGAGGAATCAAGTAACACAAAAAAACTGGAATTTGCTTGGATTTTTTGTGTTGCCAGTTTGTAAATTACCCCGTCTTAATATCATAATTTCTAATTTTAGAATTGATGTCACACCAATCGGGTAGTCACACAAATGTGACAAGGAGGGGAAGGGGAGTCCAAAAATTAATATCGAATCGGCAACGTCGAACAGTTCATTGACTAAATCATTAGTGACATCTGTGTTTATGTAGCCGAAGTGTTAAAAAGTTCCTGTGTCTCAGTTTGAGGCCACTCGAGATACAAATAAATCCAGCCAGGGAATTTGAAATAAAATTACTGTTTTATTCGATTTTTTTTTAAACAAAGCTGACCGAGTCGTATATTTTTTTTTTAAATACTTGTAAATCTTTTTAAATAGATCAAGATTTATATAAATAAAAAGAAATAAATAGTTTAAATAATATTTTTTCTTTTGGACCAAAACCGTAAATTCAAAAATTTTGAAAAACGTAGTTATTTACTTTATACTTAGGAAAAAGTGCTTTCCTTGATTTTTTCGAAATCCACATTGCTGATTTTGCTGAAAATTTAGAAAATATTAGTCTAGATATCATTTTTTGTAATTTTTGAATTTTTATACAGGGTGTTTCAGAGTGAAATGTATATACGTGTAGGACACTTGGATGATTCAAAATCACTGGTTAATAATGGGCCTGAATTTTTATGTGGTCATAACAACCATTCGGCATAAAAATATAAAATTTTGCAGGCGAACTTCCTTAGATATAGCCAAAATATTACCATAGAAACCATAATTAAAATCCAGGTCCGGCTGAACAAGATTTGGCCATTTCTTTCAGCCTCAAAAACAACACCCTGTACAACAAAACTTTGTACATCTGATAATATATTCGAAAATAGCAAAAAAACAGATTTAGAGGACCTAATTTTTTGTTAAAAATTGTATTTGTAAAAAATTGTTAACTTAAGAATTTAAAAATAATTTTCTTAGGGTAAACTACGGAAAATATTTCTTTTGTATGTAAGTACTTTTCAAATGTCTTAATTTAGTACTTTTTCATTACTTTGAGATAATGTTAGAAATGTTTTATAGGGCCGTAATTAGCTAAAATAATAATTTCTTCTAATTTATTAATACCCTGTGTAATGAAAATCAAAGATACTAAGGCAAAAAAAAATTTCTTTAGAATTGACAAATATCAAAACGTATATTAAATTATAATTAATATTCATGCAGTTACTTATAAAATAAATTAAGTAATTTTATTTTTTAAATAAGCAAAATTAATCAACACTAAGAGGCCCGCACACAACGTGATTTTTGTGGTTGCCGGTTAGAGAATTATCCAATAATAAATTTTATATGAAAATTATTTTTTTAGTATTTTCCTACCGCCCAGTCAATTTTTTTCGGTAGAGCGCAATAAAACATAATTATTCGTTTTAGGACGAGAACTCGCCTAATATAGCAACTAAAAATATGCGGTTTTTTTCACGATATTTAAAATATTTATCAGAAGAGCGCGTTTGTGCTACTTTTTTCAAATTTATCTAGAGAAAAAAGTTGATCACTTTCACTAAAAATAATTTAAAAAAAAACTGATGTGGCCCGAACATGACCTCTCGCCATTTTTGAATCTAAAATTTACACGTTAACACAAAAAAGTATGAAAAAAATTTACTTTTTGTAAATCCGGCAACAGTGGCAAAAGTTTTGAAAATTTTAATGATTCGAAAATAAACTATTGTGTATACAAAATATATGTGTAAAACCTTATTGCCATTTTGTTTAGTAATGACGTCATCACTCATAGTAATTGTCACTTCCGGTTGTCCGATTGACACCAAAATCTAATCAGATCTAATCTAGTGTATAGGAATCGTGTATGCAAAATTTCAGGTTTTTTAATTCAGTAGTTTTTGAGTTATCGTTACTACAACATCCATCCTAACACAATAACACAAACACATACACACACAGACATCATCGCGAAAATATCAAAATCGTATTCTAGGGACCCTCAAACTTGTTTATCCATTGAAAATTCACTACCCAATTTTTAGCATGATTACTATACCTCTCTTATCTAAAGGGCGAGAGGTAAAAAGTGTCACATACGCGCTCTAACGAATTAACTACACAATCCACTGGTGAAAACCGCAGCTTCCTATCTTTAATATTCACGGAGCGCCCGTCCAAAATCGATTTGCTTCAGGCTTATTTCTTCACATGCATTAATGTAATCTCTATAAAATGTAATTATTACCTTAGCTAATTACGGCACTGTAAAACATTTCTCAAGGTAATGAAAAATTACTAAATTGAGAAAAACAATTTTTAACAAAAAATTAGGGCCTCTAAAACGAGATAGGCAAACTTGAAAAGACCTTAATACAAATCAGTTTTTTTTCGCTCTTTTCGAATACCTTATCAGATTTAAAAAATATTGTTATACAGGGTATTGTTTTTGAGGCCGAAAGAAATGGTCAAATTTTGTTAAGCCGGACCTGGATTTTACATATGGTTCTATGGCAATATTTTATCTATATTTTATTATACCGGGTGATTGTTGAGTTATGACCAAATAAATATTCAGGCGAAATCCATAAAACACCCTGTATCTAGGTAATGAGGTATGACAGCCCATTATTAACTGGTGATTTTGAATCATCCAAGTGTCCTACACGTATGTAAATTTCACTCTGAAACACCCTGTATAATTTTTCCGGGGTCAACTTAAATCTTAATTGTATGACTTTTGTTTATGAATAAACAAAAAACATTGTAAAATATAACCTTGAATCATAATATCCATAATTAAATCAATAAACAATTTTCCCAACAAATATAATTATAAAAATAAAATGACTGCAAATTTTGCTATATTTAAAAATAAATAATATTAAATCATTAAAAGTCAAAAAATATTTTTGCTAGTTATTTTTAATCAACCACACTAATATTTTTTTAGGAATATTGTTAAGTAGGAAATTAATACCCAAAAACTATTATTACACCGGGGCGGATCTTTTACATGATGCCTTGCCAAGTAGGTCTAATGGTTACTTTTTGGCTGTCTTTTGTCACTATTTTTTCACAATAATAGTTTTTAAATGATAATTTACAATGATTTTACAATCATTACAAATATAATGTTTATATAATACAGCAAGGTGTGATATTAAATTGAAAAAAAATATAATTATAGCTATAAATGCATCTTGTTACGTAACACATAAATTATTATCACATTAGCATAGTTTGTCTGAGAAACTATAACTGTGGTGAACATAAGTTTAAAAAAAAATAGGTAATTAAACGGTTATCTAATCTAAGTAATGAACTCTAATTGATATTTTTCTTTTAACTAGAAGTGATGCATTGTGCATTAATGTGTTGGCTTCAGCCAAGACTGTTTGTTAATAAAGGATGATAAATACTATATACACGTCATTATCCTGGTCGGTTTTTTTTATTTACATGAATAATTTTTAACATTAATAGATAACAGACTTACGTTACAAATACAAGTATTTTAATATAAAAAAAATACAGAAATATCAATGCATCTGTACGTTTTTTTTAATACACAAATTTCAATGTATCTGTACGTTTTTATTCGAACGAATTCAATTTGATCATTTTTGGTATTGATAGAGATTTATTAATAAAATTTTAATTAACGATAATAGCACATTGGTTTTATAGGAATAATTTTTCTTCGTTCAGTGGAAATAAAAATAGATCGAAATAAATTAAATACTTTTAAATAAAAAAAACTGAATACATTACATTAATTGGGTTTTATAATTTCTTTTATTAAATATTTTAAATGAAAATCTACTAATTTAGATTCAACACATAACCAAAAATAACAATATTTGGCTTTTGTTATAACCAATTGCCCTTCTATCTGATAATAATAATTATCTTTTTTTTTTCAATTTAAGTTGAGCATCTTAGTCTAGTCAACAAGTGCTTTTTGGGTCAAACTTTTTCGTCGCCTACAAAAAAAAAGTACGAGGTGTCATTCGATTCGGACTAGCATGTAAATGATTTTTGAAAAAATTCAAGAGCCGCTTGCAAAAGTTATAAACAATTAACTAAAAAATAAATATAGGGTTCGGTTTTTTGTAAATATCTCAAAAAATATTTGACAAATTTGAAAAAAGATTCAAAAAGAGGAAGAAATTTCCCAAAAAAAATTGTACCAACCAAAACTGTAGGACCAATATTTATAATTTTCCCAGATGGTTGAAAATACTGCCGAAAACGAGGCCTCTGGCTTGCGTTTTTTTACTTGAACATGAACATTGTAAGTGCGATAATTGTTAAATAAAAAAACAGATTAATAGCAATTTGGAAAAAAATGTTTTTCAATGATTAATCTAGCTTAATTAATTTTTAACATAAGTAAACTGTTAATAACAAAGAGAAAAATGACAATTTTTTAATTTTTCCAACGCTTCAAAAATAGGTCCAAAAAAGTAAAAAAAAATAGATTTGTAATTTAACAATTATCGCACTTACAATGTTCATATTCAAGTTAAAAAAAATGTTAATTAACTAATGCATAATTAATAGAAAAATCGCGATAAACATTTTTTGACCGCGGATTATTGTTCATAAATCTATCCAGTAGATGCCTGAATTTTTTCAATTCTTAATTTTCATATTTAATAAGATTAAATAATATTTATTCATTAAAGGTGCGAAGTGGGCAGTACTTCGTAAGCCAGTGGCCCCGTTTTCAGTCGTATTTTCAACCCTCTGGGAAAATTATAAATATAGGTCCCACAGTTCCGGGAGGTACAATTTTTTTTTTGGTAAGTTTCTTCCTCTTTTTGAATCTTTTTTCAAATTTGAAAAATGTCCAATAGTTTTTGAGATATTTAAAAAAAAACCAAACCCCATTTTTTTTCAGTTAATTGTTTATAACTTTTGCAATTTTTGCAAGTGACTCTTGATTTTTTTCAAAAATCATCTACACGCAATTCCAAATCGAATGACACCTCGTTCATATTTTTGGGAGGCGGAGAATAAGTTTGACCCAAAAAGCACTTGTGGACTAGACTATCTGTAATGTTTAAGTATTAATTTTTTTTCTTGAATTCCCATTTCCGGTGTCAATTTGGAACAAGAATCTGGACATTTAATTTAAATTATTTTATTATTATTAATAATCCCATCTGGACTTGCTCCCAAGTATGGATGTTTTTCATAAATAAATAATCCTCATTCTTATACCGTTTTTCCATATTTATTTTGGAATTCTTCGATGGCAATAAATTCATGATCTTGTCCCCATTTTGTAGCAACTGATCCATAAAAGGATGAAAATAAAATTTATTGATTTTTGTAAACTGTCCAAAAATTATATCGCCTCGACCTGTAAACTAAACACTTTTTTTTAAATCCGTTTTCACAGCGAGATGTAGGTACATCAGAAAAGGCAATTTTAACTAATTGACACAAAATCGAATAAAACGGCTTATATGTCCCTATGTTAACTTTTTAAATTTCAAGTATACTGGGTGACCACGAGTCAATGTACGACCCTGATATTTTGGTTATTTTTAAATTTAAAACATAGGTTTTTGGCACACATCAATTAGACAATAATTGGCTACTTTTAGACTAACGAATGAAAATATCACTTCCAGATGAACCGGAAGTAACATCAACTTTTTGTTCTTAAATGAAATAACTATATTTTTTGTTGGTTTCTCATACGGCATAAATTTCTAAGTGCAATAGATTTTTCAGATTTAAAAAATTCGTGAGAAACGAACAATTTTTTAATTCAAAAACAAAAACAAATAGAATAAGTTTCTGCAGAATTGTATTCTGCTAAATGCACTGCCCGGTTGGTACCCATCAACCAATACGATAGATGGCGTGACTATCTATCATTTTAGTTAATTTTTTAATTTAATCAAAATGGCCGCGTCAGATGAATGCAACGTAAGAAAATTACTAAGTAGGCTATGGAAATTATTTCTAACGTTGTAGACTTGTCTATAGAGAAGAAAATACTTGTTTGAATTACTGGTAAATACCAGTATTTTGAGGTGCTTTTTACAAAATAACGGAATTTCATTTTAATTTCCGTAGAGGTTCTATCAATTTTTTTTTAATTGGAACCTACTTAGTAATTTTCTTATAACAGATTCATCTGACGCGGCCATTTGAATAAATTAAAAAATATTAGTATTTCACTAATTTTTTCAAATTTTTTTAATCCGGCCATTTTTTTGGACCACTCTTGCCGATCCTACAATGGTTACAAAACATAATAAAAACAGCTAAAAAGAATCTGAACTGCCAGTATCGCAATAATAAATATTCTGACACTTCATTAAACGACACCAGCCTACTTGGATTTTTATAAAAAATGTGTTTTTTTTCTAAATAACTTTTAACAACAAAAACTAGGTACGGAGAGTAAAAGGCAAAGTTGAAAGGGAGAAAATTCAGTATGTAAATTACAAATTAACATTATCGGCTTTCAGGCATATTTTGAAAATGGACTCATCCAGTGATTTTTTTTTATATTTTCGGGTGCCCTTCTGAGACCGATCCTGCGGCTGTAATTAATTCTTAAAATTTGAATATCGGGGCTATAGTGGCTTGTGACGTGGCCCAATTGAAGCAGATTATATTTGGCTTTGTTGTCATATCGAGAAAAATGGCAACTCTCGTTCTCATGTGTTATATGATTAAAAGAAGGAAAGAAGTATGTCAAATTTTTCTACAAACGAACGAAGCTAGAATCTTGGCAATATTGTAGAAATATAAGCAACTAGGTTCTTTAAGCTATTAATTCATTAATATAAAACCAATAAATTAGTTCCTACTGGATAAGTCCATTTTCCATCGTCTTCGAGTTCCAATATAAATTATACTCTCTTAAAATTTATCAATAAATATGATATTCGTATATCATTCATATTATATTTATTTTTCATTAATAAAATGTGTAATAAAAAGTGTTTAATAAATAGTAAAAATAAACAGTACTAAAATTTTAGAATCAGGGCGAGTTAGACCCTGACCGAATCACTACATCCAAGTAGCCCGTGGCTGTAGGTAGAAGAGAAGAGTGAGATATTTTCACGGGTTTCATTTTCATTTTCAATAAAAATATTTTTGAAAAACTCAATTCATTTTAATAAAAACTTGTAAATAGAAAAAAAATTTGCTACAATATCTAGTTTTCCAAAATTTGATACCTGCAAATTGATAAAATTTATTATTAATTTTTAATTTTTTTTTTTAAAACTAGGACGTAACAAAAAAATTTAAAGACTAGAGATTGTTAGGGTTCTCATTTTTAACATCTCAGCAAAAAATCAAATGATACCGATGATAAATAACGAAGATATAAGGGAAGATCTAAAATAATGTACCGCGAAAACTAAATATTAAAAAAAAATCTGTTATAGAAAAATAAAAAGAGTAATAAAATCGAAAATCGTACAAATTTGGGTATTCAAAATAATGTTTTTAAACAAACTGTAATAAAAATAAAAAATCAAATTAATAAAAGTTTGTTAAATAGATTATTTATAAATTTATACAGGGTGTTTCATTGGTAAATGTACAAACAGTAACTGGAGATACTTCATAGGCGATTTCAAAAATCCCTGTATAGTGAGTTTTTTGATATTTTGGGAATAAGAAATTTGGTAAGATAAAGACGAAAAAGGAAGGTAATAAAATTTTTATATTATGGGATCAAAAATTTGTTATTGATCTTTTACAACTATTTAAAATTGCTTGAACTTTTCCTAATGGTTTCTAGATCATTTTCTATAAGGACCATTTTTATTTAGTTTAATTTTAATGGTCTATTATTCTTAAGAAATGGTTCATACATTTTTATAATAAAACGCCAAATCGATAAGTTTCTTCTGAAAACAAAATATAAAACATACTTAGCCCCACCTGTTTTATCGATTTTCTTTCATACATTGCGTGTAGTATTTTCAGCCATATTTTACAAATGTATTTTGATCAAAAAGATAAATTTTGTGTTAATTCGTATGCGTTTGGTGTTTTCATTTGGAAAAATAACAATTTCCACGAATAAATTCAAGGGTAATAATATTTATTTTAAATCCCATTAAATCTACAATAAAGGTAAATAATATTTGTTATTTAAATCAACCATTATTTAATATCAATAATAATTGTTTTCTTACCCTTATTGTACATAATTAAAAATTAATAATAATTACATAATTTTTTATGCTACTACACAATTGGTCAAAAATTAATAGGGTAGTTTTATATGAAATTTTTTTTTATTATAAAAATGTTTAACGCATCTGCAGGACCTTCACCTCTGCAGAGAGAGTATCGTTAATAACTGTTCTAATGTGTATTAGTACCACCCATGATAATTGTTCTTTGGAAAAACTATAATGAATTACGAAAGAAAATTTCCCATATACTCGAGTAGGGCTTCACACGGGAACGATAAAAAGGTCTGCATAGGTTACGATAAATTAAAATCTGGTAACCATCTGTCAAATATTTTATTTTATATAAATAAAATTACACTTTTAATGTGTTAAAAACAAAATTGTAATATACGGAAAAACTTGAAAATCAATAAAATTGTAAAAAAACAAACAAAAAATGCAAAAACGGTGAAAATCACAAAATAAACGAAAAAAAATCGAAAAAATGTAAAAATACGCAAAAAAATGAGAACCACCAATGAATAAATCGAACGAATTGAAATAAATTGCAAAAAATCGAAACAAAATCCTAAAAAATCCAAAAAATCGAAAAAAAACCGCAAAACATTGCAGAAAATTGGAAAAAATTTCAAAAAATCGGTAAAAAAACGGCAAAAAATTGCCAATGCAAATAATTGCAAAAAAAATCAGAATTAAAATGCAAAAAGCAATCCCAAAAAATCGCCAAAAATTGCTAAAAAATCGCATACAAAAAACAAAAAGCAAAAAAAAACACAAATAACCAAAAAAAACCAGAAACAACAGTAGACATAGAAAAAAAAATTTAAATGGAAATATTCAAACGAATTGAAACAAATCGAACAAATTCAAATGAATAAGAAAAAAAAATGAGAAAAAATCGGAAACCGAGAGAAATAGAAAAGAAAACTGAACCCTTAAAAAAAATTAGGAAAAATTAGAAAAATTCCCAAAAAATCGCAGTAAATTGTAAAAATCCGCGAAAAATAAGAACAACCAATGAGGACTTCCAAAATTTTATGATCCAGTTAAGTCTTAGGTACCCAAAGGTTACCTAGAAACTACATTTGTTGTTGAAGGTATATGTGCAGAATAAAACATTTTAAATAAAATTTTCAATTCTATTGAAAACGAAATCAATATTAACATGCTCTCCAGTTCAAATTCGACAATTGTATTTTTTTTAAAACGGTGTCTGATTAGATATTCAGTTATCTTCCAAATAAAAAATAATTTATAATAAAATAATATTTTTAAACTCATTAACATTTATCATTAACGAAATGTAAAATGTATGTTTGCGAAAATATTGAAACGTGTTAGAATGAAAAAAAATGTATTTTACTATACAGGGTGTTTCAGAATAAAGTATCGTAAATTATTAAGAAAATTCCAATAACATTTTTTTGTAAACGCCCCTGTTTCTCTACAGGGTGATAAAATGAAAGTGAAAAATACATATTTTTTTAATATCTTTACTTAGAGTAGAAACAGATATTATTTGTTCAATAATACGAATTAGTACACTTTATTTCGACAAATTGGGATAATCCATTGGCGTAGAAACAGGAGGATGAACAAATCATTTTGAGCTTAACTTTTTGCACAACTTGTATTTCATAAAAGTTAAAGCTTATGGTTATTCCTCATTCCTTGTCAAAATCAGTAAAATTGTCAATAAAAAGTTAAATTTTATTGAAGTATTTTAAAAAACTTAAAAATCTGAAAAATTGCAAAAAATTATCAAAAAAATAAAAGTTTGTCAAAACCATTGATATTGTTAAAAATCAGGAAAATTACCAAATATTATCAAACAATCAGAAAATTTGTCAAAAACCAGAAAAATTATCAAAATAATCGTAAAAAATTGCAAAAATATTTCAAAAACCAGGAAAATTTTCAAAAATAAGAAAGATTGTCAAAATTAGAAAAATTGACAATAATCAGTAAAATTTTATTAAATAGTAGTAAAACTGTAAATAATTAGAACTATCTTAAAAAAAACTGTTAAAAATCAGAAAAAATCAAAAAATTATCAAAAAACTCAAAGTTTGTCAAAACCAAAAATATTGTTAAAATCAGGAAAATTACCAAATATTATCAAACAATCAGAAAATTTTTCAAAAAACCAGAAAAATTACCAAAATAATTATAAAAATTTGAAAAAAATGTTCCAAAAACCAGGAAAATTTTCAAAAATAAGAAAGATTGTCAAAATGAGAAAAATTGTCAATAATCAGTAAAATTTTATTAAACAGTAGTAAAACTAGAACTATTTTAAAAAACTGTTAAAGATCAGAAAAATTGCAAAAAATTATCAAAAAAATTAAAGTTTGTCAAAACCAAGAATATTGTTAAAAATCAGGAAAATTACAAAATATTATCAAACAATCAGAAAATTATCAAAATAATCATAAAAATTTGCAAAAAATGTTTCAAAAACCAGGAAAATTTTCAAAAATAAGAAAAATTGTCAAAATCAGAAAAATCGTCAATAATCACTAAAATTTTATTAAATGGTAGTAAAAATGTAAATACCTAGAACTAATTTAAAACAATGTTGAAAAAAAGAAAAATGACAAAAAATTATCAAAAAAATCAAAGTTTGTCAAAACCAAGAATATTGTTAAAAATCAGGAAAATTACCAAATATTATCAAACAATCAGAAAATCTGTCAAAAAACCAGAAAAATTACCAAAATAATCATAAAAATTTGCAAAAAATTATGAAAAAAATCAAAGTTTGTCAAAACCGAGAATATTGTTAAAAATCAGGAAAATTACAAAATATTATCAAACAATCAGAAAATTATCAAAATAATCATAAAAATTTGCAAAAAATGTTTCAAAAACCAGGAAAATTTTCAAAAATAAGAAAAATTGTCAAAATCAGAAAAATCGTCAATAATCACTAAAATTTTATTAAATGGTAGTAAAAATGTAAATACCTAGAACTAATTTAAAAAACTGTTAAAAATAAGAAAAATGACAGAAAATTATCAAAAAAATCAAAGTTTGTCAAAACCAAGAATATTGTTAAAAATCAGGAAAATTACAAAATATTATCAAACAATCAGAAAATTATCAAAATAATCATAAAAATTTGCAAAAAATGTTCCAAAAACCAGGAAAATTTTCAAAAATAACAAAGATTGTCAAAATCAGGCAAATTTTCAATAATCACTAAAATTATATCAAGTAGTAGTAAAATCGTAAATAACTAGAAAAATTTTGAAAAACTTAAAAATCAGAAAAATTGCAAGAAATCTAAACCTTTGTCAGAAACCAAGAAAATTTTTAAAAAATCCGGAAAATTACCAAATATTATCAAACAGAAAAGTTGTCAAAAAACCAGGAAAATTTTCAAAAATAACAAAGATTGTCAAAATCAGAAAAATTGTCAATAATCAATAAAATTTTATTCAATAGTAGTTAGTTCAACTTAAGATTGAGGTAATAAACCATTGAAAAGAAAATGAATCACACTATAAATGGGAATTTTTTCAAAATTTTTAAGCAGAAATTGTGAGCTTTAGAAAAGGGAGAGACCAAAAATGAGGTATCTAAAAATATCCTTACAGTTGTGGTCTCGCCCTATTCTCACAATCACAATTTTTTATCTAAAATTGTTGAAGTTATATTTAGAATTTTAGTTGTTGTACAATTAAATAAGCACAAAAGTGTGTTTTTGCATTTTTAAGTATCTAACCAGTGAACCTTCCAAGAATTTTGAATTGCGTTGTAAAGCTAAAAACAGGGCACACTTGTTAGAAAGTTTCCGTTTTCTTTAGTCTCGACACCTTTGTTTATATTCTTTAGAAATGATTCTTAGTCAAGTGTCGATGTCAATAGCTGGCAAAAATCTAGTTTTATCTTTAGTAAGACTGTAACTGTTGTAGGGTTCAGATCGTTTGAGTTTTTTTGTTTTGTTGCCAAAAATTTATTTTTCTTTATTTCAATAAATTCACATTTACTTTGGAAGTTGGATCTTTATTTAATCCTTTAAATAAAATATCCAATAAAAATTTTCAAAATATTCACATATATAGTATATTTCTTTCTTTTTCTATCTACAATCAGTACTTTTTAATAACGTCGACAGTTTTTTTTCCGGAGCTAAACAAAAGTAACTAGAAATTTGAATTCAAAATTTGTTACTAAAGCTATAAATAACGAATTACCTGTAAAATTACAATAGTAATACCATTAAAAAGAGAATGTAAACATACATAAAAATCTTTATAATTATAGTTTCTCCATATTCTCACAACAAATAAAAATAATGTACATTCTCATAAACCCAAATTAGTTCTAGAGCCATTAGAAAATTACTATTCAATATAATTAGTACCTAAATATGATCAAGATAATCGATATAGTTTGTAGTGATGAAACACGTGTGATAAAGTGCTGAATTTTTAATAAACAAAAAGTAGTGGGTAATTTATAATCCAAATTGGTATAATGTAAGACATGATTAAAAAATTTAAACTCGTTAAAATTTTTGGTAGGCAATAGAATAATTGGTCCATTTTTTACGACTACTACTTAAATGGACCGTCATACACTAAAAGGATTTTTAATAGAACTGAGAATATATTTAAACTTATCCAAAACTTTATCCATTTATAATAGGATAAGGGATGTTCCTGCTTTAAAAATAAACAAAAATGTTTGTATTCTTAATTTTACAACCCACTTTATTAATATTAAATTTTCTAAAACTTTCACTGTTTCTTTTTTATTCCTTCTTCGTTTATAATAACCGAAATTATATAACAAATTATAACACAAAAATGTTAAATACAAACAAATTTTCTACTTCGCTTAGTACGGCTCTGAAAATTGTGCGATGTAATTTCTTGTACTAACATACAAAGTTACATAACCAGGTTGATGCCACAATAAGTTGGCCTTGTAAGTATAAGGTTACTGCGATTTATAAAATATTTTTTCCTTTAATACAGTTATTTTTATCAAGATATATATTGAATATTATTGATTTACGATTTTTCTCATTCCCCTCTGTCTATATAATAGAAAACACTCTTTTTTTATACGACTTTATTATCTTATTCCCACAATATCGATTTTTTTATTTTTATTAGACTTTTTAGAACGTTAATTTTCTTCGTTTCCTTCATGCAATAAACCATTTTTTTTTACTTTTCCAGTTCTACGATTGGGTTTTCTACGTTTTAGTTTTGGTCTTCAATATTTTTGTTTTAGTAACAACTACCAGCGTTTCATTTTATTTTTATCTATTTTTAGTTGAATTCTTTCTAGATCTACCTCTTATTTTCTAATACTCGGAATTTAATATTTACAGTTCAATTCTTATCATCAAAATAAATTTTTTGTTAATGATGTGAAATTGGAAAATTTAGGAGTCAAGGAGACAGTTAAAACCTTTCCAAATACCGCTCGCTAAAGAAAATCGTACATCTAGCAACTAACCAAGTACAACTTGGTGCCGGTAAATTATGGAACCCATCCACCATCATAATGCCTGAGGGAGGAGCGGGCACCACGCAATTAAATCAAAAAGATAGAGAGTAAGTTTTTGAAACTATACACTCCGTCCATTACCATACATGTTTCATCCTTATAGGAATCATCAGTGGTAATGGTCGAGTGTATAGTTTCAAAAACTTACTCTCTCTGTTTTTGATTTATTGCGTAGTGCCCGGTAAAGCATAATGATGGCGAATGGGTTCCATCATCTGCCGGCACAAAGTTGTACTTGGTTAGTGGCTTTTACAGAGGTTTTTATCCTATTAAGTGACTAGTCCGGTTGGTACCCATCAACCTACTATAGATGTCGTGATTATCTCTCATTTTTAAAGTACATAGAAATACTTGGGTATACACAGTATGTTTTTGAAAATCTACAAAGCACCACTGATGATTCCTATAAGGATGAAACATGTATGGTAATGGTCGAAGTGTATATATTTTCAAAAACTTACTGTCTCTGTTTTTGAAAATCAAACAGGTTAGGGCTAGATTCATCTCTTGTATAAAACATGAGATGCGCAGATAAAAACGTACCAAATTGAATATGACAACTATGATACTGCGTATTTAAGGTTTGATCTTGTCAAATGTCAAAAATGCGTCACAGCCATCGGAAGGCTGAATATCCCTAGTAGCTGAAGCATCAAAAAGAAAAAAATCACGTCGTTCAGTTCATTTTATTTTCCATTGACCAAATTCAAAATTAACGCTTATTTTTAAAACTATTTTCAGTGCGCAGCTGCAACAACCCTCTGCGTAGTATTCAATTTGTCACGCTGTATTTTATCACTTCAGCAATATCTTTTATATGTGTGATTTGCACCTACACGAGATCATGTTAGAATAATGGCCAGGTAACGGGTTGCCTCTGGCGCCACCTTTCGTTTATAGTTTGAAGGTCACTAACACCGGGCAGCGTCAGTGAAGAAAAAATTGTTAGCGGTCAGAAGTTCGGGCTTTACTTGCCTTCTGGGTTAAATAATGGATATTCGCTGCTGAAATGTTAAGTAAAATTCGTTAAATAAATAATTGCTTTTATTTATATTAAACTAGCTGAATACCCGTGCTTTGATACGGAGTTTCTTTAAGATTCGTACGTGGACGGCCGAGCTTTTTTTCTATTTTTAGTATTTTTTAATATTTTTTTTTAATTTGTCCACTTCATCCTATTTATCATTATTTTTTATATATTTTTTTATTTTTCTCTATTTGTCCCTATATTTCCCTAGGTTCCCTCTTTGTTATTTTTCACTATTTTTACCTCTAAATTTCTATTTTTACATTTTTTCCCATTTTTCCTATTTTCTCCTGTTTTTCATTATTTTTTCTTGTTTATCAGAGATTTTTTTCTGGTTTTTCATAAATTTCCATATTTTCAACCATTTTTTACTATTCGGTCTTATTTTCCATATTTTCCATGTTTTTCCCAATTTTTCCCTATTATTCAATACTTTTCCATATTTCTCCCTGTTTTTTCTGATTTTTCCCTAATTTCCCATTTTTCATATTTTGTCTTACTATTTCTTCCATATTTTTCGTAATTTATCCTTATTTGTCTCTATTATTCGCCATTTTTTCTTATTTTCCTTATTTGTCCTTATTTTTCCCTATTATTCCATGTTTCCCTATTTTTCCCTAATTTTCTTATTCTGAACTATTTTTTCCATTTTTTCTCTATCTTTTCTATTTTTCCCATTTTTCTCTATTTATTCCTGTTTTTCATTATTTTCCTTATTTTTCTTAATTTGTCTCTTATAGTCCCAATTTTTTTCCTATTAGTCGCCATTTGTTCCTATTTTTCACTAGTTTTGCTCCCATATGGGTCTCTATTTTGCTCTATTTTTCTCTAATTTCTCCCTATTTTGCTCTATTTTCCATATTTTTAACTAGTTTTCATTTTCCTCTATATTTCGCTTTCTTTCTATTTATTCCTAGTTTTCATTATTTTTTCTTATTTTTCTTATTTTTTTTTGTATCTGAGAGTCTCTATTTTTGCCCTAATTTCCCTTTTTTCCGTTTATTCCTCAACTTTTTCACTACTTTTCCCTATTTTCCTCTACTTTTTCCCTATTTTTTCTTTTTTTTCCATTTTTCCACATTTTCTACATTTCTTCCCGTTTTCTCCATTTCCCTTTTTCACTATTTTCCAATATGTTTCCCTATTTTTCCCCATATTTCGCTATTTTTCTATTTTCTCTATTTATTCCTGTTTTTTTATTTTTCCCTATTTATCCCCTATAGTCCGTATCTATTATTCCCCCGTTTGTTGCCATTTACCCCTATTTTTCCCTATTTTTTTCCCATATGGTTCTCTATTTTGCTCTATTTCTCCCTATTTTGCTCTATTTTTCCCATTTTTCTCTACATTTCGCTATTTTCAATATTTTTTCTATTTCCCGATTTCTTTCTATTTATTCCTCGTTTTCATTATTTTTTCCTATTTTTCTTATTTTTCCCTATTTCTTATGTCTTTTTTTTTGCCCTAATTTCCCTATTTTTCCCATTATTCCCCAATTTTTCCCAATTTTCCTCTACTTTCTTCTTATTTTGTCTTTTTTCCCATTTTTCCAGTTTCTCCATTTCTCCCCGTTTTAACCATTTTTCCCCATTTTTTTTTTTCACTATTTTCCAATATTTTTCCCTATATTTCGATTTTTTTCTACTTTTTCTACTTCTTTCCATTTTTTTCTGTTTTTTATTATTTTTTTTCTATTTTCCATATAAGCTCAACATCGAACTATCTGTAAAGGTCACAGAATCTGGTTCTCGCCTAGAGTTCCTATTCGAACTGATGACAACGGATTAAATCGTGGTATACGGTAAAGTTTTCTGCGTTTGCGAAGCACGTCGTTGCTGTTCCCATCTATCGGCCGGAGATTTAACTAATCAAGTTTGACCTTATATTTAAAATAATGTTGTCTTTACCATAATTTTAAGATAATTATAATCCAGTGCCGTGCGCGATATAATTAATATATTTAATTATATATAATACAATGAGTGGCATCTTGACTATCAATACTCCCATAAGTTATCTCACGAAAGGTGTTGTCAAATGTTAGTTTCACAATTTGACAACACGTTGAGTGCATTAACTTATGGGATTATCGATAGACACGATACCACGAGTTGTATTCAATAGATTATATCACGAATTAATGACATTTTAAAAATTTGACAGCAGAATAATTTACATTTACAGTACAAAAGCAATGACAAAGATGACAGGATACCTACTAGATTTTTAGCATTAAAAGTACCAAGTGTGATTATCAGTTATTAGTCAGTTTATGGTGAATATGATTATCGATTATTAATCAATTAACAATATAGAACATTATTACATTATGAGTGATATAATCACGGTAATTAAGTAACTTCGTTACAATTCTTTCTTTTATAGCCAAGTCTTTATATTTATTATTCAATATAAATTCTTTTCCTACTCAATTCTTATGTTATTATTTGTTAATTGAATTCACTAGTTTAATCTTTATTTCTAACATTCTTTTATGATATTTATTTCCTTTTCCTATTGTTTTTGACACTTTTCTGTTCATTTCTTTTATATCATTTTCTATCATTTCCTATTTATAGGAAACAAAAATGAAAGCTAATATTTTGAGATAAATGAAATATATTTAATTTATGTATGCTATTAAACGTTTACTGTTGTACCATTTATACACGCCTATGTAAATACAAAATTATTAGAATTTTAAGTTATGATACTTCTATCAAATGTTTAGACTTACTAATCTACTATTATCACTTATCAGACAAGTTTAAATGCCTTTTTATTTAATGAGCTATAAGTTTATTTATATGTCTAGGAATGATAATAAGCTGGTGTCATTTTCAACTGCAAATGTTTTTATTTATTATTTACACTTATATCCACATGAATATAAATATAAATAAAATACGATCTGTATTATTTTTTTTTCCAAGAGGCGGAACTAATAGGACCGGCACGTCATAAAAAAATATTTAATTGGTTGTATGTATACACAGCGCTGATGTAATTTTTGTTTAAAAGAAACTTTGTCATCTAACATGGAATCATTTCTTAGATAATAAGTTGATGATGTAATAACCGTAGTAGTGATGAAGAAATCTTTAAAAAAAATACATTACCGTATGGCGCGCCGTTTTGGTATTTAATAACATCGTTTAAAAATCAAGAAAAAAAAATAATCTTTCCTTCAAAAATTTTAATTCCGTAATTATTCTGTTAATGAATTAAAATTATGTATTTCATAATTTTAATACACGTATTTCTATTATGAAAAACATAATAGAAATTCAAGAATTAAAATTATGAAAAACATAATAGAAATTCAAGAATTAAAATTATGAAATACATAATAGAAATTCAATTACCATTATGTATTCAGGTTGCCTATACTGCTGGCGTGCATTTACCCGAAATAGGATAGTCAATCTTTTTCTGGCAACACTGTTTTAGTAGGAGAACGATGGATCTTTAGATGCATTTTAAGGACCCTCTATAACACTCGCGAACAACCACCTAAAAAAAATATATTCTTATGTAAATCGACCTGGTGGATCCGATTTTGGAGTTCACCAGACAATTTGGAATCGCCAAATTGTCCAAAATCGACAATTTCCAAAAAATCTCATATTTTAGGGATTTTTTTAAATTTTTTAATTATCATCCTATATCTCTCTTAGTTTAAGTCCGATTGAATTGAAATTTTTAGGAGAACCAATTTAGACCTTTGTTATCACGACTTTCATGACAGAAATGCAAAAAAAATTACGTGTTACAAGTAATTTGTTTTTAAAAAGTTGGTGACAAGAAATTTGGTAAAAATGCAGCAACAAATACTCGATCGAGAAAACTTTTTTGTTTTTAAAGATAAATGTATATAGTAAGCGACAAAGTTGTAGCCAAAGAATCAAAGAAACTTTTTTATTTCGGTGATTTTTTTGATAACTTACTTACTTTTCTAGAAAACGGTGCTGCAATATATAGTACCGCCGCGTCGCGGCCCATGATAAAAAGTTAGGTTATTTCGACGTATGGGAATCAAATAATGAGTAGTTGTGAATATCGCTTTATGTAACGTTTAGTTATATTTTAATAAATGGACGGGAATAGTTATCGTCTGTGTGGTTTATGATACTTATTATTATTGAAAATTGATGAGTTTCAGCTCTAATAATAATAATTATTGCTTTATAGATAATAAGTGCATATTAAAGTAACGATAAGTCTCTTTTCCAGACATTTTAAACTGAATTAATATTTAATTAGAACAAAGAACAAATTTGAAGAACTATGCGACTTCCAAGTTAAACCTAGAGTTTAACTTTTTTAAATACATATTTTGCCAACAAAATAATGAATAAACTGTACTTACAGAATATTACAGAAGAAGCACTATTTAAGCAGTTTCCATAAAGTCGGATGATAGAAATATTATACCGAAAAAATAGATTTATTTTTGTCAAAATGTCATGTCCATCATGCAATATGCAGAAGAAATTACACCCGAAAGGCTTATAAACAAAAAGCAGAAAGCACAGATGTGGCTAATACTGGTGACAAAAGAAGTAAGACCGTTGAAAGCCCAAAATGTTGTATAATTTGCAATAAAATTAGAGATACTAAATGGTCTTGAAAATTAAGCAAGTAACAACATTTAATATGCAAAATAAAATTTGGACGAAAGCCAAAGAAACAAATGAACTTTAATATTAAATGAATTTTTTCTAAATGTGCTGACAAGGGTGGAATATGCATTGCTTTATAACCAACTCTAAAAATTGCTATTTTTAATGAAGCACGTTTAGAGCTGACTTATTTTAAATCTTCAAGTATGAATGGGTACCAAGTATCGGAAACTCTATGGACAAGTTTTAGAGCATTTTTTAAACATTTATAAGAGCGCTAGTAAAATTCATCAACAAGATCCAAAACATTTGTACGGCCCGCCAAATTTTATGAGAAATATGGACGAATTATGAGGGTATATTCAAAATTGTAAAACTGACTTTAGGTGGGTAACATTAATTTCGATGTTTGTCTATGTTCTATAGATATATTAAATTTGAAACTTCTTGATCACGGAAGTGTATTCTTCATTATAATCGTTGGAATTTAATTTTAGAGATTTGTCTCCAATTAACAGAAGATGCATTTTTATTGCATGTGAAAAGGGCGTTTTTACAATGAACGATCTATAAGAGCGATAGTAAAATTCATCAACTAAGATCCAAAACCTACAGATTGCGGCTATTACATCGAAAGCAATGTTCTTGTACCAAAGATGACACTAAAAGAAGCAAAGCTAAGCTTTTTAGAAATTACAGTCAACTGCAAGTGCAATTTTTTACTTGTACAAATAAATGTAAATGCCTTAAAGCGAATGTGCCTTGCAACATTTGTTGTTCGTGCCAAGGGAAATGTGGAACTCAATAGTATTAGATAAGAACCTAATAAATATAAAGTATCATCATCCCTTTTTACAAATGTGTTAACTATCTCTTAGATATTGTTGCTTCTATACGAGTAGAAGTTAAAAAATGTGAAAATGAAATGAGTATGTCTAAATTGCCTATTTCAAAATTGAAATCTTTTTTATATATTTTTCTCCTTTTTGAAAATTAAAATTTAATGAATAGACTTCGAAATAAACTCACGAATCGTAAATAGGTTTTAATTAATACAATACAAATCCTGGCGTTCTCACCGGCCGCTACCGGCATAGTTTTTTCTATATTGCCACATTGTGACACCGTTACATTAAAAAGCAAGCTAGTTATCAAAAAATCACTGAAATAAAAAAGTTTCTTTGATTCTTTGGCTACAACTTTGTCGCTTACTATATACATCTATCTTTAAAAACAAAAAAGTTTTCTCGATCGAGTATTTGTTGCTGCATTTTTACCAAATTTCTTGTCACCAACTTTTTAAAAACAAATTACTTGTAACACGTAATTTTTTTTGCATTTCTGTCATGAAAGTCGTGATAACAAAGGTCTAAATTGGTTCTCCTAAAAATTTCAATTCAATCGGACTTAAACTAAGAGAGATATAGGATGATAATTAAAAAATTTAAAAAAATCCCTAAAATATGAGATTTTTTGGAAATTGTCGATTTTTGCCAATTTGGCGATTCCAAATTGTCTGGCGAACTCCAAAATCGGATCCGCCAGGTCGATTTACATAAGAATATATTTTTTTAAGTGGTTGTTCGCGAGTAAGTGAATCTTAGTAAATAAATAACAGTAAATACATGATATTTTTTCTAAACATCTAAGCTCTCGCGAAGTAGATATCGGTTAGCCATGTTGCCAGTTATACACCCAGTTTCGCACTTTCGGGTAAATGCACGCCAGCAGTATAGGCAACCTCAATACATAATGGGAATTGAATTTCTATTATGTTTTTCATAATTTTAATTGTTGAATTTCTATTATGTATTTCATAATTTTAAATCGGTAATTTCTATTATGTTTTTCATAATAGAAATACGTGTATTAAAATTATGAAATACATAATAGAAATTCAAGAATTAAAATTATGAAAACATAATAGAAATTCAATAATTAAAATTATGAAATACATAATTGAAATTCAATTTTCATTAAGTATTTCGTAATTTTAATTCTTGAATTTCTATTATGTTTTTCATAATTTTAATACATGAATTTCTATTATGTATTTCATAATTTTAATTATTGAATTTCTATTATGTATTTCATAATTTTAATACACGTATTTCTATTATGAAAAACATAATAGAAATTCAAGAATTAAAATTATGAAAAACATAATAGAAATTCAAGAATTAAAATTATGAAATACATAATAGAAATTCAATTACCATTATGTATTCAGGTTGCCTATACTGCTGGCGTGCATTTACCCGAAAGTGCGAAACTGGGTGTATAACTGGCAACACCGATATCTACTTCGCGAGAGCTTAGATGTTTAGAAAAAATATCATGTATTTACTGTTATATAGGTAGGTAATTACCTTTGTATAACCAGAACAAATATTCACAAATTCTTTGCTATCCTGTTGGAAGAGATTAACTTTTTGTTTTATAATTCTCTTAATTTCTAATTTGTCAACATGTATTTTTAGAAAAAATATTCATTTAATATTAAAGATCATTTGTATCCTTGGCTTTCGTCCAAATTTTATTTTGCATATTAAATGTTGTTAATTGCTTAATTTTCAAGACCATTTAGTATCTCTAATTTTATTGCAAATTATACAACATTTTGGGCTTTCAACGGTCTTACTTCTTTTGTCACCAGTATTAGCCACATCTGTGCTTTCTGCTTTTTGTTTATAAGCCTTTCGGGTGTAATTTCTTCTGCATATTGCATGATGGACATGACATTTTGACAAAAATAAATCTATTTTTTCGGTATAATATTTCTATCATCCGACTTTATGGAAACTGCTTAAATAGTGCTTCTTCTGTAATATTCTGTAAGTACAGTTTATTCATTATTTTGTTGGCAAAATATGTATTTAAAAAAGTTAAACTCTAGGTTTAACTTGGAAGTCGCATAGTTCTTCAAATTTGTTCTTTGTTCTAATTAAATATTAATTCAGTTTAAAATGTCTGGAAAAGAGACTTATCGTTACTTTAATATGCACTTATTATCTATAAAGCAATAATTATTATTATTAGAGCTGCAACTCATCAATTTTCAATAATAATAAGTATCATAAACCACACAGACGATAACTATTTCCGTCCATTTATTAAAATATAACTAAACGTTACATAAAGCGATATTCACAACTACTCATTATTTGATTCCCATACGTCGAAATAACCTAACTTTTTATCATGGGCCGCGACGCGGCGGTACTATATATTGCAGCACCGTTTTCTAGAAAAGTAAGTAAGTTATCAAAAAAATCACCGAAATAAAAAAGTTTCTTTGATTCTTTGGCTACAACTTTGTCGCTTACTATATACATTTATCTTTAAAAACAAAAAAGTTTTCTCGATCGAGTATTTGTTGCTGCATTTTTACCAAATTTCTTGTCACCAACTTTTTAAAAACAAATTACTTGTAACACGTAATTTTTTTTGCATTTCTGTCATGAAAGTCGTGATAACAAAGGTCTAAATTGGTTCTCCTAAAAATTTCAATTCAATCGGACTTAAACTAAGAGAGATATAGGATGATAATTAAAAAATTTAAAAAAATCCCTAAAATATGAGATTTTTTGGAAATTGTCGATTTTGGACAATTTGGCGATTCCAAATTGTCTGGTGAACTCCAAAATCGGATCCACCAGGTCGATTTACATAAGAATATATTTTTTTTAGGTGGTTGTTCGCGAGTGTTATAGAGGGTCCTTAAAATGCATCTAAAGATCCATCGTTCTCCTACTAAAACAGTGTTGCCAGAAAAAGATTGACTATCCTATTTCGGGTAAATGCACGCCAGCAGTATAGGCAACCTGAATACATAATGGTAATTGAATTTCTATTATGTATTTCATAATTTTAATTCTTGAATTTCTATTATGTTTTTCATAATTTTAATTCTTGAATTTCTATTATGTTTTTCATAATAGAAATACGTGTATTAAAATTATGAAATACATAATTTTAATTCATTAACAGAATAATTACGGAATTAAAATTTTTGAAGGAAAGATTATTTTTATTTCTTGATTTTTAAACGATGTTATTAAATACCAAAACGGCGCGCCATATTACCGTCCTTCTGTAGTAATAATAATAATTATAATAAAATGTCTTTACGTTTAAACCATGTACCTACCTACACAATATTTAAATCAGGAAAGCTAATGTTATTTTTTATTTTTATTAATTGTACAAAAAATGTAAGTATTTTCCTTGAAATGAGAACATTATTTTAAACTGTTTTTATATTATTTTCAATCTAAATTTATAGTACATATTCTTAGAACATTTTTAAAATTTTCCTGGTATCGCTGTTTATTGCTTAATTCGATTTATTATACAATATTCTATAAAAAAAACTATGTGTAAAGTTTCCACGTATCGTTATCATTTAGGCCGAATTTATTGAACAAACAATTTTTTATTTATATAAGAGCTAAAACTATATTAATAACACATTATCTACTATAACGTACCAAAAATGCTCTTCCGTATGGATAAAAACTGCTTTTGCGGTAATTAAAATAATACTATAATTTATTAAAATTATTAAATGCAAGTCTGTAGCCGTTTTTTTTTTTTTTTTTTTTTTTTTTTGCAGTGTCAGAGATGAGACATTTTTCAGGAGTGGGGTAATTGGGGTTTTGCTTAAGGATGTATTTTGTACCAGTAGTATATTGCATCTCAATCTGATTATTTTAGATAGTTAAAAAAAAACCTGTAGCTGTTGACCCAATGCTGTTACTATAATCCAAAAAGTCGCCCCGGTACACAGTGCCCGAGGTCTACATGGCCTTTTCCCTATTCATCTGCCAATTTTTAACTCAATCCGACCATTTTAAAGAAAGTTGAAAAACCCAGTGGGTGTAGTTGAAATGTCCAGTATGACTTCTAAAGAAAAATGCGATTATCTCATGAAGCATAAAAGTTGTCTCAAATCTGTTTTCAAATATCGATTCAGCGTTAAACTTCACGACAGGATGCTTTTTTGAAACGTGTAGTATCACTTCCGGTTCTGGTTTCTAAAACCTGTTTTGAAACCGTAAGTCATAAAATCTGAAAACCTATTTGGGAGCTATACTCTATTTCAATTCTTTTTGCAACTCAGTTGGCGGTGTTAGGGTGCTAAATTTCAGCCTGTATAACTGTCACCGCATGTAAAAATTTGAGGTTAAGTATTTTGACATGTTCACGCAGGCTGCGTTGCCACTATTACTGAAAGATAAGTCAAATTTTTTTTAGCTAAAATTATTCATTTGATATTAAATTAAACTAAACTAAAGAATCAAATTCAAGAACTTATTCAAAATGCTAGGTTAAAATTAAAACATCGTATTTAACACATATTATTATTTATTTTATTTAGAAAAATACAGCATTAGAAAACATCTAAGAGAATGACATTTTAATCTGAAACAAATGATCGTACCAACTTTGTTAAAAGCTCAGCATGCTAAACTTGATTAAACTAAATCACAGCCATCTGGGTGGCAAAAAGAATTGGAATAGTTTATTACCGGTTATCGTTTGTCTCTATCTCTTTTCGTTTCTGAGTTATAAATGCGGACAGACGGACGGACAGAGCCATATTATAAGACTTCTCCTTTAGAGATTAGAAGTCTAAAATCGAAGAGCCCAAATCTTTTACTAAACTGGATACCGTCCTTTTAAAGGAGCAAGCAGTAGTCACTTGAGTTGTATTACAAGAGGCGCCAATATTATGTTACCTTGCATGAAATGGTTTTTGTACTGGCGCTCCCTTAATATTACAGATCAGAATCTGCCGTTTTTATAAAGGGTGCCAGGCTCGTATAACGACCGTTGCCAATTGTGGATGAATTTCACCTCAGAATCAGGTTGCTTGAGCGTACAACCCTAAGAAAGTGGTAACTTCCATCTAAGGTTAAATATGACCACGAGATTAATTGCGGACAAGTGTAAGGGAAAGTATGCCCTTAATCGTTTTGCGCAATATTACGATCTAAATTAGATCTGCGGTCCTTTTAAACCATGTTTTGATCGGTTTTGATTTGCGCATGCTCTAATATAAACATCTTCGGTACTAGTTCCTAACATTTGCTGCTGGAACGTGGCTGTAGCGCACTTAGTAGTGGCTAGATTTCTTTAATGTCTAAGACCACAACAGAAAGAAGATATAATTGGGTATATTCACAGAAGACATACCCTTATTATTATTAAAATTTTATTATTTTGAGTTTGTTTTGAACTTCATAGAATTATTAAAGATATTTTATCACTACAAATTCCTCAGCACTGGGTTTTCCATTTCCCCCCGTTTCTTGGTTAAACAAATTACTTTGTTCAAACTGTGCCGCAACTAAAGTTGTCATCCCTCTGTTAATTCTAAAGTGTTCTATAAAATATTAAATTGGTAATTGTATTGTAGTACTGTATCGGCTATGAAATTTTCATTTTTAGGCCTTTGTCGGTCTAATAGAAGTTCCTCAAAGTTATCATCGGAATAATAATCAGCAAGACTACTTTCACTATCGCTGTTGAAAAATTCCAATCAAAAGTAGTATAACCTCCTACCACATGGCCTGTTAATCTCATGAAAAGGCAAGTACAAAGTAACAAACCGATGGCCATTTCGGTAAGTTTGGTGAAAAGTGAATCAAAACACAAAAATCTTAAGAAATTATTTATTCATTAAGAAAATTTACTGAAGAATGATTTCGCCTTTGGGCATAAAAGGTATAGGGAAAACCGGCCGACCGGAAATGTTTAATTATAAATTAACCAATTGTGTTGACAATAAATAAATTGTAAATAGCCTTTTTGGAGCTTAAAAAACTCCAACCAATGGATACCCACTACTGGGACATTTATGTACAAAAAGTTCTTAATAACTTTATATACCATAAATGTCATCAGATGTGCACTGTCTCTCTCTGCATTATTGGCAATTATTGCTCTTTTGTGGTATCAGAAATACCTCTTTTTATTATTATATTGTTTGTATGGGCAACCCTATTGAGTTACGGCCAGATCAGTACCAGCGATATAACCCATATTTCAGGCTGAATACTCGTTGAACCATAATGTAGAAATATATAATGCTATTGACACAGTGCGCCTCTGCGTAACATTGACAATATATTTTAGAAAATTTTATCAGCTGTTTCAGTGGATACGTATTTAACCTTTGGCTCAGGGACTATAAGAAGTTGGCGAATTAAAATGTGAAAATACTTATTCTTGTTTTATTTTGACGAAGGTAAAATAAATCCAACGAAGTGAAGAAATTGTCGTTTACGATGAGAGATGTAAAAATGGGTAGACGCAGAAATCTTTAGCGTCGGGACGTAGAGCGTAGCGTCGTGGAATGGCGTCGAATATTGTAGCTTCAATTGATGGTGTTCGTAGTTAATTTGTGAAAATATACTGCGCCTTGAAGAAGTAAAACTCAACTGATTGTCGATAAACTATAGGCGTCGGCGTCGCGACGCCAGATACAAGATTTTCGGTAACGATGTTGGTAGTTTGAAATTTGATTTTTGACTGGTCTTTTCTCTTGCTTTCAGCCACGTTTTTATGCCGAGTTTGAATAAACATTCCTTGTCATAATGTTCTGTGGTACCGTGTACTATTTGTTTTTCTGTAAATACAGACATCTAAAGTATCTTGGGAAACATGAAAACGAAGACGAAATGAGATATAATAAAAAATAATGTTTTGACAATCTACACTCAGACAGATCAAGTGGTTTGAGAAATTATTGAATATCTTAAAAAAAATCAAAACACATAATGGGTTTTGGTTATCTCTCTAAAGTTTCTTAAAATTAATTCAATAAGACGAAAGAAAATACCATTAAAATCTAGAAAATATAATAATATGATATACCGGGGGTTGGTTGGTTACAGTAGAATACAAATATTTAAAAGTGAGGTTAACCATAAAAAACCAAACTGTCAGACTGTTTCAATACGCAAGAGCTAAATAAATTGTAACAAAAGTTCTCATTTATTTTGAGAACACATAAAGCAACCTCTAAACATGTTCCAAACAATTTACGGTTGCGCAGGAACACAGAATTTTTCAAGGAATAAATGTAGGGACACACGTATCGGATGGATTTGTCCGATATCGGGTGTAAGGGGTTGTGTTGCATGGGTTTAAGTGGAACCATTCACACGTATCGGGTGAGAATACCCGGCGTCGGACCGACTCCTTTGTGTCGGGCGGCTGTCGGCTCTCCCACTACGACCATCCGATATCGGTTATCGGATGGATTCTGGTGGGAGATGGAAATGTACCGAAGCTGCCACACATGCCGAGTCGATAGTCATCCGGTGCTCTTTGAAGTGATAGATTATTGTTTATTTCATTGCTGTGCGTACACTATCTTCAAAGTTTATTTATTTAATTATATTAGCAATGGCCGAAGCTGTTGGATATTTATAAAAACTAATATAAACAAAATATAAATGTTTATTATACTTATGAAAGAAGAAAAAATATTGAGGGCTAGAATGTATGTTTATCTTAAGTGCACGAAAACGCTGAATCAGATTACTTGGTCCTATGACCTGATTGTTTGTTTTTTTAAAGTGCGTTGTGTTAAATTCAAATATAAGAATATAAAATGCAGTTAGTCGAATAGAAACCTTCCTTGTGCATTCGTCGTTTAAAAGAAATTTAATAAAAGTTAATTTAAAAGCCAAATCCACTGTTGTTATTTATCACAATAACCAATAGAAGCTAGTATTCAAATTAACAATGATACTAATAATTGCTGTAGAATCTCCACTCGTCGTTGGGACAAAAGATTAGAATAGATCACCTCGGCGCGATGGCCTCGGTGATCTATATTTGCCCTCGACAGTAATGATGCATTTCCCGACTCGGTATGTAATCTACTATTACCTTATTGTTACGGCAAGCATCTGCACAGGTTCAACACAATGTCTCATTACAGTGTCTTGGCGGCAAAAAACGTTCTTTAATTTGTTGTGTAACTCGTAAAAAGAAGGAATGGACATTCGAAAGTAGTTGAAGAATTTATCTTCATGTTCTTGTAGTTCGGTGAATAAAACATAAAACGCACCAGCAAGACGTCCACTTTAAATGATGACCCAATATACACGCCTATTTTTCTGCTGACTTCGGCGATGACTCCGCCGGTGCAGTAACCACATCATCATCACTTTTTTTTTCGATTCATTATAAATATACTTTATAATAAATCATTGTATAAAAATGTTACAATATAACTAAGAACGCACTTTGAATAATGCACTGCCTACTGAACTTGATGTGCTGTCTCAGCATCGCGGCATAGGCCCGATATCGGACAAATTTGTCCGATACGTGTGACTGGTGCGGTTCCGATATCGGGCCGGTATAGGAAAAATCCATCCGATACGTGTATCCCTACTCTACATTGTGTTGCTGGAACGTCAATTTTACACTGCGCTGGCTGGATCATTCAGTTTAGAACAAGGTACTGGAACGAACCTAATGTTAATCCAGGATGTGTTGATATTATTATCGGATAAGATGTCATAAGTTGACCTTGTTTACGCGTTAAGAAAAATGCTAACTGGAGTGGAATTACATCACTACCACCTCAATATTCCGAAAGTGTTTACAATAAAAATAACGAATGATGTAAAAATTGATCGAATGAAATTTTAAGATTCATTAAAAATGTAACTGGAAAAAACTTTATACACTAGAATAATTTGACCAAGGCGAGAAAATTATAGTCGAATCATCTGCAGTAGTAGATTACATACAGAGGCGGGAAATATAGATCATAGAAGCGCTTGCGCCAAGGTTATCTATTAACCGAAATTAACTTTCAATGATGAAGAACTGAGATGTGAAACACGTAATGTGAATTTATCATAGTTTCAAAAATCTTTGGTTACAACGAACATTAAATGGAACATAATCCCTAATAGCACACAACGTCCTTGGGACGTACAATTTATTTCCATTTACTGTCGGATATAGTATTAAAACAGTTCCTCGCCGACTTAATACAGACAATGTCAAAAAGATGTCCGGGACAGACACCTAAAGGGTGGTCCTCACTCGACATGATATGGACTAAAAGTAAAACTGGTGCTTCTTAGACGCCACTAATAGTATAGTATATCGCGATTTAAAACATCCTATTGAGTCTGCTCAACGAGCGTAAATGGTGGCTATTATTTACGTAGATGAAGTTACCGAGACGAGCGGGTGTTGAAATAAAAATTTCATAATTACAGTTGAACTGGTGTAAATAATATAACAAAAAATTTACTTTCTCTGGCGTCCACTGTACCAAAATATGACGTTCTGTGAATGTCCATAGTGAATCTAGTTATGGTCCCAGTGGATGTTCGCGGTGGACGTTCGATTTCAGTTCAAAGTTGTGACATTAGTGAGTCAGAAAAGGATTTCCTAAGGATGCCCATAATGTCCGAAGAAGACGCCCTATGGATATCTGTAGGACTACTGTGTGCCATTAGGGATATAATAAGTTAACTAAAAGGTTGAAGACTCCCGAATGTTGGATTTCATTTCAAATTAAGTTAGTATGACTCTTTCTGTGAAGCTTTTATTAATTCGCCAGTCCATAAAATTCCTTCTAATATTGCCCTTGGATTTTGTAGGCTGCAGTTTGAAACTTTCTTCATGATTAATAATTACCTAATAACATTTCTTTTAACTCAACTAAAACAGAAACGAAATTTTGATAGTTTATCGTAATTTCATAATCTCATAAAGTTAGTTAAGATAAGGTATCAACAAAGCGAGAATTATCCGACATGAAATGCACAATCTAACAAAAATTGTTAATTAACAATACTCACATTATGAAAAATTGGTGAAAAAAATTTTTCCAACGGGATATTGTTCCTGTTTCCCTCTTGCCTTTCAATGGTGTCTCCTATTTATAAACATTCAATTTCTATTGATTTATGACACCATTAAAGTGGTCTAGTCCAAAAGCCCTTGACACGTCATAATAATTCCTTATATTCATCTAAGTGGCTAAATAATACCATAATTTTTAAAAAAAAATTAAATTACTGTTTACTGCTATACAAATAATGTTTATTTTCTGATTTAAGGTAACGTTAACGTTGCAGGAGTCTAGTTTTTTTATTAAAAATTTTGTCGTTGAGAAACTTTTTGTAAAATTTCTTAAATATTAAAAGTTTTTGTGTTATTTTCAAAAAACGAAACTCCTTATTTTTCAATCAAAAGTAAAGAAAACTTTCTATCCCTGTAGACGAGGTTGTCAAAAAGGGAAACTGGACAGACGAATTATGCTGTCAGTAAATATATGTTTCCTTGTACTTAATCGAGAATAAAAATGAGCCTCGGAATCTGAGTGGTAAATTAAAATGAATAAAACTTATTTTATCATGTTTTATACATATTATTATCTATTGGATAAATTAAACGAGTAATTATTCAAGTACCAAACACTTTTACTAATTTGATAATTATAAACATACTTCTCTTATGTTTCTAAAAGACACGCTAACATTTTGGCCATGACTGTACTTTTCATGTCATAACTCATCTAAAAATAGTTTCATAACTTGCATACGCGGTTAGTGACAGTTGTTTTCGTATAAGGCGATAACTATTTGTTGAAAAATTAAATCAGTAACAAAAGGCATATTAATCTCAGCGTGACTTCTAAAAATTCACAGGATTAATGTCGGCCAATAAACTTTAAGCGTGACTAAATTATTGCAAGCCTCTCTCAAATATTAAAAATGATTATACATCTAAACACGCACCTCCTTCGCTTATTCAAATGGCCACTGGATTAGTAATTTTGACATATAAAGTAAGTTACAATTTAGACTAAACAATTTAAAAAACAAATAAAAAAATAGTGATGTTTAAAGTGAAGTGTAACTATAATATGTGCGCGTTACTATATACAATATGTGCCAGTATCAGTTACACCAGCGAAAATAATATATTTTTTTTCAAGTTGTGGAAGAAAATAAAATGAAAAAACAAATTTAACTTCTCAATGTAAACCGACATTTTACTTAACTTTACTTAGGATTGAAAAATAAGGAGTTTCGTTTTTTGCAAATAACACTAAAACTTTTAATATTTAAGAAATTTTACAAAAAGTTTCTCAACGAAAAAATTTTTAATAAAAAAACTAGACTCCTGCAACGTAAAGTTACCTTAAATCAAAAAATAAAAATTATTTGTATAGCAGTAAACAGTAATTTAATTTTTTTTAAAAATTATGGAATTATTTAGTCACTTAGATGAATGTAAGGAATTATTATGACGTGTCAAGCGCTTTTGGACCAGACCACTTTAATGGAGTCATAAATCAATAGAAATTGAATGTTTATAAATATGAGACACCATTGAGAAGCAAGAGGAAAGCAGGTAGAGACATTCAGATAGAATCAGCCTGACTGGACAAACTTGTCGAATATTATTGAAATAAAGTTTAAGTTAATGAATCGAGTATTTTTTAGTAAGCGACCCTTACAGGAACAATATCCCGTTGAAAAAATTTTTTTCATCAATTTTTCATAAAATGAGTATTGTTAATTAACAATTTTTGATAGGTTGTGCATTTCATGTCGGATAATTGTCGATAATTTTTAATTAATTTTATTTAAAATGATTTATAATAAGTACAGGTTCGTATTTAAAGAAAATTGTTGAGGGAGGCCCTTCAAAGACGAAACGTTGTTTTAAAAAATCAGATAGCCTATATTAGGCGGTATTTGACCGTCCATAAAAAAAAATAATTAAGGTGTTAATTAAATAAAACTAAAATCGTCGATTTCGGTTTTTCCCAAATTTTTCGGAAATCGGACCTGATATCTATTGCGGTTTACAAGATCTCTTTATACGCAAATTAAATCCGGTCCACCCTGTATATAGAAATTTGTTCGTCTATTTCGGTTTTTCCCACATAGCTAGGAAATCGGACCTGATATCTATTGCGGTTTACGAGATCTCTGTATATGCAAATTAACTCCGGTCCACCCTGTATATAGAAATTTGTTCGTCGATTTCGGTTTTTCCCAAATATTTCGGAAATCGGACCTGATATTAAATGGCGGTTTACGAGATCTCTGTAAACGCAAATTAAATCCGGTCCACCCTGTATATAGAAATTTGTTCGTCGATTTCGGTTTTTCCCAAATATTTCGGAAATCGGACCTGATATCTACTGCGATTTACGAGATCTCTGTATACGCAAATTAAATCCGGTCCACACTGTATATAGAAATTTGTTTTCGCGACTTTTAATTTTAAAAAACTCGAAAAAAATACGCCAAAAAAATTGCCGTTTTTCACTTGTTTTTTTATATTTAAAGTTGTGCCAACTTAATTATTATATTTAAAGATGTGCCAACTTAATTGAAAGGTAGCACAACTTTCAAATTACTACCATAATTTTGTGCGCTTTTTTTTCAAATAATGTGTGAAATCAGAAATGAATTTGTTGTTTTTATATTTTTTTGTTAAAAAATCGCGAATAGCGCACAAATATTATACAAAAATAAGAAATGGGTCTGGGCTATAATTGTTGTACCAACTTTAAGAGATAAAAGATTTGTAGTGATATGCCGATACCGATAGCAAATTTGCTGATAATCGATATCGGCAAAATTTATAAATAAACTATTTTATTAGTTTGTATGTAAAAATATTTTGTTTTATCAAACCAACGAAATTATTTCGAACATATTATTTTTATTCATTTTAAATTATTTACCAATTAGATGAAAAATCAAATAAGGCATTTGATAAAACGGGTAGTCATTCGGGCGACCGGGGATTCCAGGCCAGTATTCAACTTTTCACTTTACAACGTTGCCACTACTGACAATTTTTACTTATATCAACGTATATTGCTTGGTTATATATCTTTTAAAAATGTAGTGCCGATATCGATAATATATCGGTATGAGCAACTAAAATATCGGTATCGGAAAAAAATCCGTGTCAACCGATCACTAGATTTAAGTGTAAAATTATGCTTATATGCGGAAACAGTGTAACAAGGTGGTTCTTTTTGAAATCTGTGTTTTTTTTTAACTATTGGCAACTAAAGGAAAAACTTCATAATTTTCTCTTCATTTATATCATACTATGGGAAATTTAAATAACTAACACAGTTTTCTTCTGCTTTGGGTAAGCAATATATCTACCCCATCCTCGACGAACCGCCATTGGATCCATCGATTGCATCACAACTGGCTCTAATTTTAAATACCTTATATTTTGTATACATTTTTTTAAAAATTCCATATTTACTATAAAGATATCGCATTTTATAAATATTTCTGTTTTCGATAATTTTCCAAATACCGCTTGTATTGATATGCGATGACTCAAATAAACCTTACCTTAGCAAGGTTCGTCCAAAACCGACTCATCAAAAAACCAAAACAAATCACTATACACACACCACACACACGATAAAGTAGGTACCTGCTTTATTTATATAACGAACACCACGTGTGAGACCACGTGCAACATCTACCAGTCAACGTTCTCGACGCTTTTCCACTTTCGACTGTTTAGAGATCCACACCGGCGACTAGATCCATCGCACACATATCGTCGAAGGGGAAATTGAAATTGGAGGGACTCGAGTTCAATGCGTGACAACTGAGAATATGTAGTAAACTTTTACATGGGTTCCTTTGCTATGGAAAGAATGAGGTCATTATTATTGGGCAGAGGCGGGACCAAAATATAAAAATTACAAAGAATTTTGATCGTTAAACTAATAAACAGTATGAGTAACTAACTGTATTTAGGAAAATAATTATAATCAGTTTATATTTATGAAAGGTAACTAATTATTACTGTTTTTTTTAACATTTCAATTTTAAAGTATACATTTTATTATTTAGCATTATTCACCGATAAATGTAATATTCAATGCGAAGCGTTACTGTGACGTCAATCTGTCAATGTCAAAGTCTACAAATTAAAATAAAAAAGTTGTACCATTTAAATTCGTATTAGTACTTTCAGGCATTAAAGTCCAATGAAACAGAGTTCGACCGAACGAAGTACATGTCGTAAATGAATGGGATGTTCCAGTCCACAAAGTACCATTTTGTACCACTTACTATATTCTTTTTGTTATGGGTACCTATGGATTGTGAAAAATTAATTAGTTTGATCCAGTGTTGCCAATTCCCAAACTTGAAATTATACGGTAGCTGGGTACAAAAGCAACGCTTTTTATACGCCATTGTAGATTTAGCTTTGCAGCCACATCTGTTCAGTCAGAGAGATAGTCAAAAGTTCCAAACTGTATTTCAACAATAGGTGTATTTCTTTTGCACTTGGATCAGTTCAGTTCAGTTCTAGATCACCTGCTGAAATTGTTCAAAAGTGATCCGAAGCAGATGGCAGAAAATTATTTAACATTAATTAACGCCGTTACAATAACCTAAAAAATCAGTTGTGTCGTCCCAAAACTTTCCCGACGAGTATCCACGAATACTTTATCAGATATTTAATGTTAAAGTTTCAACTTTTGACATTTTTTAATGTTTGACAGGTGACAGTTGGAGAAATAATTTTGACTGTTCTGAATAGAGTTTTTCAAGGGATTTCAAACGACATATTGCATGTCCAATTCCGTGATATATTGCATCTGTCATTTTTTGATAGTGGTACTTTCGTTTTACAGATCTCGTACAAAAACTAATTGATTCTTCCGACAGATAGCGTAAACCCAGATACCAAACTTCAGCTCAATCGGATTAATACTTCTTCAGATATTTAATGCTGAAGTTTCAAATTTTGACATTTTTTTTATTTTGACAGGTGATAGTTGGAGAAATAATTTGAACTGTTCTGAATAGAGCTTTTCAAATGACATATAGCATGTCCAATTCCGTAACATAATGCATCTGTCATTTTTTGATAGTGGTACTTCCGTTTGACAGATGTCGTACAAAACTAATGGGTTCTTTCGACGGGTAACCCAAACCCCTATACCAAATTTCAGCTCAATCGGATTAAACGTGTGGCCTCTATCGTGGAAGAATACACACACACACACACACACACATAGACACACACAGACCGACAGACAGACTTCCATCTGGAAATGGTCTTAATAGTCTCAGGGGACCCGAAAATGGATATTTCTGTTTTTATCTCGAATTTTTTTTTAGCTCGTTCACAATACTTTCCCTTCCAAGAGGTGGGTCGGGAAAGTAAAAAAGTACAGGTGTTGGTGGCCATTTCTTGATATCTTTTTTTTGCAATCTCAATATCACAAATAGTCACTATTTTGTACCACAAAATGAAAGAAGAACGTTATTATTTGCCAAAGTTCTTAAAAATGCTGGTCATACATAAAATAAATAACCTTTGTTGCCAGTCGCAGATGGTAATTGACAGGAACCGAACGAAAATTATTAATTATGTCAGTTGCTTTGATTAGGCGCGTTTTATTTGTATTTCTGCGTGGTCAGTTTCGACCCGTTCAAAAGTGATCCAAGTGAACTGATCCAAGTGCATTGGTCAATGAGACTACCAGTCAGCCACTGTCTCTGTGCGTGGTTCAATAAAAGTAGAGCAGAGAAGACACACTGAAACAACTAAGTTGTCCAAAGAAACTCAGGAATGTTAAACTTATTTCTAAAATAAATGGAAATCCAAAACGATCCATAGTTTTTCTCAGAATATACGGAAAATATACGGATTTTCATAGAGTTGAAAAAAGATACGCTGGCAAGTCAAAATAATATACGATAATCGTATAATTATACGCAAATCGGCAACACTGCTAGAAAGCGCCATGTTGTCTAGTCCAAACCAATGAAGGTCAACATCTTGTCATTTTTGCCTTCAAGAATCTACAACATTGTTGCCAAATTCAAAATAATACCTGACCTTGTAAAATCCCATATTGTTCTTCTTACAAATAACCATCATCAATAATATTCTGTTGCCCATCAATGGGCCTCTTAACATATTTCTCTCAATCAAATTTCTACTGCAGCTCATCAATGACCGAGTGTATGTTCATGTGCACATGGTGTAGTCCGGTGTAGACTGAGAGTAACAGCAAAGAAAATCCAGTTTTTGAATGGTGCTAAATTGGAAAAATAATTTTTCCCCAATGCCTTTTTTACTTGCAGTTCCATGGGACACAATTTTTTTTTCCTGAATCGGGCGTGCACTGAGGCTCTAGGCCTATTGTGCCCCGCCAGTTTTCACAACAGTCCCGTACTCTTAACAAAGTCAAGAATAGTCCAGATGTTAGCTTTCGCTATCTCTTCGGGTTCAGGATACTGTACCCCAAAGTGCCATTCACTTTCCCTGTTCAGGTCCCGGCAATAGCATAATACATGAAGAGGAGTTTCGTCCTCTTCCTCACATTTCCTACATAGGGAATCTTCTGATACACCTATGAGGTTCAGGTGTCTTCTAAGCCCACAGTGTCCTGTCTGGACACCTAGTGCGGTTTTGAGTTACCGTCTTTTTAGGCATAGTAGCAGATTGTCTCTACTCTTGGATGGACCTTCGATAAGTGCTTTGGACTGTCTTGGTCCCGAAAGTTCCAACCAGTATTCCCTCTGGGATACAATTACTTACATAAATACTGTCCAGCTGAAGTAAATCTGTAGGTGCAGTTCAGGATTTTACACATTTTCCAATTATTGTGTCAATTGAATTTCCAAATAGTCATTTCAATTTCAAATAGAATCATTTGAACTAAAAACGTTGCAGATTTAATCCTTCTTGACGAATTTTTGAAGAAAACAAAAATTAAAAAAATATTTCTATCAATAAAATAAGTATTTAAGACATAAAATATTTGAAAATTTAAATTCAATAATGGATTAATATAACCTTGGTAAATGAAAACCGTACGCCAATTACGAGTTATAATGTTTGGTTGAAGTAAACAAAATTATTGATAGGAATGGATAACACGCATAATTCATTCGTTGGATAATAACAGTTTTATTAACCCAGGATAAATGTAATTATACTAAATTAAATATACAAGGAAGTATAAATAACAATATTTTTAAAAATGTTTAAAAATAATTTTTTTTGTAATTTCGTAATAAAATAATTATTACTCGAAAATAATTTGATCCCGAAAAGACAAAAACTGTTTTGTTACATTTATTCCATGTGTAGTTTACGAAACATGATTACTCAATTTTTTTCTAATTTTTAAAGTTTGTTTTTTATTTTATTTATTCTTTTTATTCTTTTTGGTGATATTTTTAAAAGAGTTTCCTCATGGCTCTCTAGCAATAATCAATTAGAGAAGAACCCATTACGTCATGATGCGCACTGGCAAAATGCGTAATTTTAGTGCCTCTCTCTCAAAATAATATAGAATCTACTTACTAGAGGCCGCCTCAAATGTCGTGATAGCTATTATTTTTATTCAGAAGAAATAAAACTTCAAGACATGTACCACAATATAATTAAAACAAAAGGGGTTTAGTGGGCAACTAGTTTCGGCTTATGAGCCATCCTCAGGCCATATTTTATAAAAACAATTATGCCTGAGGATGGCTCATAAGCCGAAACTAGTTGCCCACTAAACCCCTTTTGTTTTAATTATATTGTGGTACATGTCTCGGAGTTTTATTTCTTCTGAATAATTTGACCACATTTGAGATATGGATGACCTCTTGGAATTATTATTTTTATGTTTTTTTTTTATAATTGTATTGATATTTTTTTTTGTTGAATAGACAGTGATACATAATTTACTTTTTAGTACCAGATTTAATTTTATACTAAAACGGGACTTTTTGATAATATCGCCTCCCTTCTTGCGAAATATGACGTAATGGGTTCTTCTCTAAACGAGCCGACTCTATCATGTTTTCCTCTCTTTTTCTGTGATACTTTTTTTCATATTTTTTATGTTCTAATGAAATCGAACTCCTTGTTCACTCTAGTACAAGTTTATTCTAATGATTTGTCTTAATGACTGTGAAGATTGTAAACTTTTATGCTCATATTCCATCCAAGTTTTTCAACATATCTTGCACCCATTCGCAATATTTTCCATACTCATAATTTTCTGGAAATTTTTTTACGCCGTTAACGAAGTAAATACAGATTGTTTAAGGTTCATTCGTCTTTTTGAGACTAGATTTGATATTTATTTTAAAAGATCAAAGATTCTGATAAGGAGGAAGAGTACTGGTTTTAAAGATTTTGAGAAAAATCACTTTTTTTTCGCTTGGATCATCTTATTACTTTCAATTTTAACAAATTCTGGATCACAAAAAGATGGAACAAGGACAGGTGTTTTAGCGATAAGTGTGTCAATTTTTTCGGGTTATACCTTGTAAATTGCCCGCAAGTAAAAATAACAATATATCGAAACCGTACTGATTTTTCGCCTCCTTCCAAATCATAGTGACACCAAACTTCTTTTTCCATTCAGCCACTCCCTTAAGAGCGGATTATTGGATATTTTTATCCTAAAGAGTTCTAGTTCCCTTATCAAGCATTTTTTGATGAGGTGATTTACGTCAAATTATCATAATGGCAGATTTTACAGTTTTTACAATTTACTACAAGATAAAGAATAGAAGATTTGGAATATTAAATAGAATATTTATAATATTAAGTCCAAGAGCAGATTTAGGAAATCGATAGACTATAATGGAATCCAACCGAAGAAAGATCCAGAAATCACTAAGAAGAACCGCCGAAACGAATATGAGCGACAGAAGAAAGTCGAGACCGAAAAAACTTGTTCTAAGTTTAGAAACAGAATATATTTACAAGTTTTAAAATATTTCCGAGGACAAACTTTTAGATTTATCTTAAAATCGCCATGTCTAGAAATTCTGGCGATCCGAGGATGAAAATGCCAAAAGTTTTCGGGAATTTTTTTGGCAGGTAGAATCCACCGATTTTTGCCAGTGAAGACGTATTTAGACTTCTTATAATCTGGTATTTTTGCCTGATTCATAGACCGCGTACATTTTCTAGAAATGCTGGTTTTGCCTGAAAAATTCGGGATTTTGCAAAATTTTGACTGCTTCAACGTAAATTTTGCATTTTTAATGCGACCTAAATATTTTTCTAGGTTTTGGATCAAGCCAAAGGTATCCACGGTTTTAAAATTTCCAGAAGCGGCGTAATTTTTGAGATCGGATCAAAATGTTGACATAAGAAGTCTAGCTACCCTACACCTACAGACACGTGCTATAGCTTATTCGACTCATTTCGGCCTAGCACGAAGAATGAGCAATCACTCGATTCGTGAGGTGGTATTGGAGCTAGGCCTATATTAGAATTGGGGCCCAAAACCAGTCCAAATTCACCCAGTTGGGAGCAACTAGAAGATCTAAATAAATCAAAGCCTTTCTTTTATAATACCTATCTAATACCAATATATGGACCTACGGTATTGGGCTCTAAAGATATGCAAAGCCATCAATCAATATACCAGACATTCCTAGCACTACATAAAGACCAAATTTACACCATAATAAATAAAATATTATTTAAACAGGTGGATTAAAGACTCAGGAAACAATGTCCAGAAGATTCGAAAGGGTAGTCTTAGTATCCACCATTTACCTATTGCTTTAATATAAATTGAGCATTTACAATTTTTGCTGACGACATAACAATTCTGTGGGGATCTAAAAATGAACAATATCTAATAGAAATGGGCTACATTCACAGGTCGGAATTTTAACATAATGGCATATAAAACTCATTAAAAGAAGAGCATATTTACTAATAATTATTTCCGTTACTGCCAATAACAAGCGTATTTCAAAATAATGCCTTTTTACTTTTAAATTCCCGCCCTCCTCAATATCCAATCACGGAAAAGCGCGGCAGTGCCATGTTGCCAAGTCTAATCAATCAAGTTACGTTCATTTGACTTCTCTTTTCGTTTGGTAAACGTCTTTAGTCGTATTTGTGTGACGTTCTGTGTTAATTTTTTTTTTTATTTGCCTAAGTGTCAAAGTTATTTAAAATGAATGTAGAATTTTATAAAGCTGATTCTACTAATCTTCCACGAATTATGGAGATAATGCAATAAGTTATATGCAGTTAAAGCGAGAACATGATGTCTGCATTGTCAGAGCAAAAATAATACGAGAACATAAAGTTCACAAAAAGGAATATACTGTGGAGGTAATTATTAATGAAAATGTATCTTTTTGTGTCTTCGAATGTTCATCATCTGATGTGCTCTTTGTCATACTGATTACAACGGAGGAAGTACTAATTGGGGAACTAAAAGTTGAAGAAGATGAAGAAGCATAGTTTTATTGAAATAAAGTTTTGAAATATTAAGAGAAATAAATATAAGTAGTAAGATAAAAAATATGCAATATAGACGTACCGAATCAATAATTATAAGGCTCACAAATAAATTTTCAAAATATAAAAGTTCTTTCACAAAATTCGCTAATAAACCAGAACTCAGCTCTAACCAATTACCAGATTGAATTGGATATAAATAAGTTAGGTTACGCTAACTGTCATGTCTGTCAATGTTATTGTTAGTTATTGAACGATTTATGAATATTAGTATTCATAAATGTTGAAATAACATTAGACTGCGAGCATTATTTTTAAATTCTTAGATTTTCTTGAAGACATCGAAGGACCAAACTCTTTAGGTAGGAGATAAACCAGTATGAATGTTAAATAAAAACAGTATTTGAAATAGGAATGTAATTTTTATTCCATTTTTTCCAAGTACGAACATGAACAGACAAATCATAAAGCGGCACATTAATTTAAATTGTGAAACCGAAATCAAATATTATTTATCACTTCACTCACTGTAAAAAACTATTTACATTATTTCTTGTTCTGAAAACTCGGAAACTTTTTGGGTGCGGTTAATTACGCTTATGTATTTTGTTTTTGTTAACGGTATATTGCAAGTAGACAGAAAAAAAGTCTGAGAGAAAGACGGAATAATATTTTAAATCTATTTTTAGATTTTAAAATATTAAAATATACAATAATAGACATTAGTATAAACTGAAAGATTGATATTATTAATTTTAAAAGAAATATGAATTATTTAGTATTTTCTGGATAATATTCCAGTGAAATTTATCCAGTTATGTTGTAGAAAGATGTTAAAGATGTTCAAATATTTTCTAGTGGGATAGAAAAAGATAACAATATAATCTCGTGTTAAAAGAGTACCACCGGAATAAACTGATAATCGTACAACATAGCAGCAGATTAAACAATCCTAATGGTGTTACGTCACTTACCATTTTGACCACACTTTTTCAAATTTCAATATTTTTTTCTGCTTTATTTGGGACTTAAACAAAGTAATTTTTTCACAGTGTTTATTTTATCGTATATTATAGCCCTGAATTTTATCTCAGTTCATGACTGAAGCCCATTATTAATGCAGATTTAGCTGAGGTTAAAAACTGGTGTGATTCAAACTAAGATTTTATCTGTATAGTCTGTATATACTAGAGGTGGCTTAAAAAACACGAAATAGACGTTTTTCTTACCTCTTCCTATACCTTCTTCTGCTCTGATTCAAAAGTCAATAATTTATAATGGGAAGAAAATTTTTAACCACTTGCCTTTAAATATTCGACAAATAAGTACTGAGAACAATTTTAGAAGACAACTTCAGATTTTACTCTCTGTGAGGCCTTATTATTCGCTAATGGAATTTTTTGACGAGTTTTTAGAAAACTGATTATTAATATATATTGGTTTAACTGTTTGGTTTAATTTGTATTTTATATGATATTTGGTTTTATTAGACACAAATTGTGCCACACAAGTAATTTTATAGTTATTGTAACTGTTATTATTTTACTACTTTTTTTTCTTATACAGCTTTGTCAATAAGTTTTTCTTAAGATAATAAAGAATAATAATAATAAAGCACTCGAAATTCCCCTTACCCTAACAAAAAATATATATTAATAATAATATGAATATAAACATCAATAAGCGTTATTTTTTTCAATATTTTTTCGTTAAAATTTAAATAGCCACGCGATATGACATGGGAACCGTTGTCCTGCATAAAAAATGAACCGTGCACGCGAAAAGCATGAACTCTATTTTCCATTAGGGAAAATTAATCCATTAGGAACGAAAATTTAAACGCATTAAACATAAAATTATAGACTAATCGTGAAAATATTATGTTTTAAATTGTTTCGTAGATAGAATAACATATAATTATTTATTTCTGATTCATTAAAATGCAGTGGTCAAATCATTATTTGTGGCTCTTCTTTTGAACCATGTTTATATTTCTTGCATTTAAAAAATATTATAATTTACTCTCTTTATTAATCTACCCATAACTAAGCCACAAATTGGGTGTTTCGCCCATTTTGCCCATAATTCTGTATACAGCATTTTAATTTGTCTAATTTTAGTAAAGGAAAATAAATACCCTAAAATAAAAACAAAATTTGTACTTGACCTTTAATAGGCAGGTTCGACATTTTTGTTTTTTAACTGAAATCGAGAAATTTTGTTCTTTAAAAACGATCAAAAAAAATTTGAGCGCAAAATATTAATATTTACGTCGACTGTAAGCATTTTAAAATCAAGGATCGGCTAGAGGCTAGAAAACGGTACATGTGCGCGAGACTAGACCGTGTGACATCAGTAGCCATGAACGCTTCGCCCCTTGCCCGCTGCTGCGCTGTATTCACACACATTTTACAGAGTTACCGTTTTCAGTAAATTTCCTACTAAATTGGTAGATTTTTAAGAAAAATGAGGGTGCTTAGTAGAATTTTAGTAGAATTGATAATAGGCAGGTTCGACATTTTTTTTTAAACTGAAATCGATATATTTTTTTATTAAAAAACGATCAAAAAATAATTGAGCGCTAAATATTAATATTTACGTCCGCTGTAAAATTCAGTAGATTTTTAAGATTTGAATTTAAAACGTAAGTATGAGCTCTAGTAGCAGCGTGGAATAGTGGTGGTTAGTCATGCGATAGGTCCGGGTATCGAATTCCGCACACAGCATATCTTTTTTTTTGCTTTTTATCGTTATATTTTACTTTTCAACCTTATTAAATATTTTTCAATAAACCGTATTCTACCAACATTTCAATAATAAACTACCAAAATCGCGGGTGTCTCATCGCAGTAAAAATATTTTGTACGTACCTTTTACCTGTCCGGGGGATATGTATTTTTTTTATTAAAATAAGCCTTGACTACCTAAACTAGGATGCGTATAAAAAAAAATAAAAAAAATATTTAATAACGTTTGAAAGTAAAATATAACGATAAAAACCAAAAAAAAAGATATGCTGTGTGCGGGGATTCGATCCCGGACCTATCGCACCACTAACCAGCACTATTCCACGCTGCTACTAGAGCTCATACTTACGTTTGTTCAATCTTATTATTTAAGCCAATCACGTGTCACGTATGGATAATACAAATTATTTTTTCTGCGATGATACACAATTTTAAATATACCATAGATAGATAGCGATAAAATATAGTTTTAAATTCAAATCTAAAAAATCTACTGAATTTTATAGCGGACGTAAATATTAATATTTTGCGCTAAATTTTTTTTAATCGTTTTTTAATAAAAAAATATATTGATTTCAGTTAAAAGAAAAATGTCGAACCTGCCTATTATGAATTCTACTAAAATTCTACTAAGCACCCTCATTTTTCTTAAAAATCTACTAATTTAGTAGGAAATTTACTAAAAACGGCAACTCTGTAAAATGTGTGTATCGTGAATACAGCGCAGCAGCGGGCAAGGGGCGAAGCATTCATGGCTACCACACGGCCCAGTCTCGCTCACAGGTACGTTTTCCAGCCTCTCGCCGATCCTTGACTTTAAAATGCTTACAGCAGACGTAAATATTAATATTTTGCGCTCAAATTTGTTTGATCGTTTTTAAATAACAAAACCTCTCGATTTAAGTTAAAATAAAAAAAATAAGAAAAATGTCGAACCTGCCTATTAAAAAAAAATAATTAAGGAAAAATCTTCATGACTTAAATCAGGACAACTTGAATCCAACAAATATTGTTATCGTTTTTAGCTTATTAATAAACTACATAAAGCGTAATAAATTTACTATCATTAATTCTAAAGCCACACCTGCTTGTTCATTCGGTATAGGTCACGCTAGAATTGATGTTGAAATTACATCATATCCACAAGTTGTAGAGGTGCGGTAAAATTATTACCAGATTTGTTTCTATTTTTCGTTATTTTCTATATTATTTATTAAAAAAAATATTTTTTTTGAACATGTTTTTTCCTGTTGAACTTACCGGAGGATAGTTTTAACAGGAGTATAAAAAATATATTATTAAAATTAGAAGAAAAAAAATAAAAATAGTAGACAATAACTTTATGTAGGTTAGGGCCGTTTCAATAAATATTTACGGAAACGGATATTGGACATTGTGTACATAGGAACAATATTTGATTTTATTATTATTATTATACAAATATAGAGGTGATTTCTAAATAACGATTTTATGAAAAGTAATTGCTTATGTAATTTCCTTGTACATTCTACAAACCATAGTTAGCGTTACTTAATTTATGCGAAATTCATTCATACTTCCTAATACCTTAAATAACCTAATTTATGATATTTAAACTTTCCGTTTAGGAATTATATTATCTTAATTTAAACACGGATTATAAATTCTATTTTAAATAGTTAAGAACTAGATAATGACACAAAAATATTTCGGTAGATGATTTAGATAAAGCGGTGGTATTTATTATAGGAAATAAAAATTTTAAATTAGCATTTTTAACTGTTCATTAAAAGTTCAACTTTCGTTTTATGTTTGAAAAAAAAAAAAAATTAATATTGCTAAGTTAAGTAATAATTTATTTATTACGTTACTACTAAAAAATTATTTGGGTCACAGATAATAATTTCTGAATGTATTTTTATTGCCTAGTTTTAAGTAAAATTAAGGCAAAAATATTTTATTCTGTTATCGCTATCTATAGGATAGTTATTAAACTGCGTAATGCTATACAGGACTATTGAGTTTTTCAAAAATGTATGGGATTGCGTAATTAATTTCAGGTTGTTTTTACATGGCAACAAGATTTAGGGAAATTTTCGGAAATTTGGCAATGACGCTTTAAAATTCCCTAGATTAAAAATACTTTTCGAAATTTGGTAACATTAAGGAATTTAACATGCAAAAACAAAAGCGAATTAAAAAAATTGCCATTTTTAGAAAAATTTTGCTTTTTGAGTAAAATTTATCTATTTAGCTATTATACCAAAATTCTAGCAGTTGTCGAATTTTAGATTTTTTAAACAATTTTGGTGGTATTTTTTATTAATTCTATAAATATTTTTTGTTGACTTTTAGCAATTGTACAAAAATTTTTACACATATAGTAATTTTGGCGATGCTACAGTACTTTCTGCTGTTTTTTTACAAATTCCATAAGAATTTTTGATATTTGTTTATTTAATTATCAGCAAATTTTGCTATTTATCTTTAAGTTATATTTTATTGAAATTTAGCTATTGTAGCATTGTTGTTAATGTTGAGGTCTTTTTAATAATTTTTGTGATGGTTAGCATTTTTATTTTTGGAAAATTTTTACTAATTCTATAATAATTTTTGTTCATTTTTACCAATTGTATACAAGCTTTTGGGTATTTTAGTTATTCTATTTGTTTGAGTTATACCAATTCTATAACAATTTTTGATGATTATTAGCACTTTTTGACGTTTTTAACAATGTTGTCAATTTTATTAAAAGATTGGAGATTTTGAAAAATGCAGCTTTTGGTAATAAAAAAAATACAGCAATTTTTGAGCATTTCTATTAATTCTGCAGATTAGTAGCTTTTATTTTTAAACATTTTTTAATACTTGTTGGTGATTCTTAAACAATTCTACGGCATTTTTTCCAAATTTTCACTAATTCAAAATTATTTTTCGATTATTTAATTATTGTATCTTATTTTTAGTTATTTCGTAGCTAGTCTGAAGAAAATTTTAAGCATTAAATTTCCATAGAATTTTTGTAAAGTGCAAAATTGTGAAAAGTCGTTATAGAATCACTTAAAATACACCAAAATTGCTATAGGATCAGTAAAATGCTTAAAATTTGCTTTAGAGTCGCTACAAAACAACTAAAAATAGTATTATTGCATACAATAATAAAGTAATCAAAATATTACTATAGAATTTGTAAAAATTAGAGTAAATTAGAAAAATTGTTTAACAATAACCAAAAAGTGCTACAAAATAGTTTTGTATTGTAGGAATTTCCATTGAATTATTGTAAACTGGAAAATTGTGAAAAGTCGCTATAGAATCACTTAAATTATACATAAATTGCTATAGAATGAGCAAAATTCTTAAAATTTGCTTTAAACTTGCTACAAAACAGCTGAAAATAGTATTATTGGACACAATAAAATAAACAAAATATTGCTATGGAATTTGTAAAATGGTTTTGTATTGTCAAAATTATCATAGGATTATTGTAACTTGTAAAATTGTGAAAAGTTGCTACAGAATCACTTAAATTACACAAAAAATTGCAATAGTATCAGTAAAATGCTTAAAATTTGCTTTAGACTCGCTATAAAATAACTAAAAATGGTATTATTGGATACAATAAAAAATAATCAAAAAATTACAATAGAATTTGCAAAAATTAGGCAAAATTGGAAAAATTGTTTATGGCCAAAAAGTGCTACAATATGATTTTGTATTGCCAGAATTACCATAGAATAAGTGTAAAATGCAAAATTATCAAAATTTGCTAAAAAATTACATAAAAATTGCTATAGAACTTTACAAAAATTTTATAGAAATTTTGACAATACAAAACCCATTTGTAGCACTTTTTGGCCATTTTTAAACAATTTTTCCAATTTTTTCTAATTTTTACTAATTCTATAGTAATTTTTTTATTACTTTATTATTGTATCCAATAATATTATTTTTAGTTGTTTTGTAGCGAGTTTAAAGCAAATTTTAAGAATTTTACTCATTTTATAGCGATTTTTGTATAATTTAAGTGATTATAAAGCAACTTTTCACAATATTGCAATTTACAATAATTCTATGGGAATTTTGACGATACAAAATCATTTTGTAGCACTTTTTGGCCAATTTTAAACAATTTTTCCAATTTTTCCTAATTTTTACGAATTCTATAGTAATTTTTTGATTATTTGATTATTGTATCCAGTAATACTGTTTTTAGTTGTTTTCTGTCGACTGAAGCAAATTTTAAGCATTTTACTCATTCTATAGCAATTTTTGTGTAATTTAAGTGATTCTATAGTGACTTTTCACAATTTTGCAGTTTACAATCATTCTATGGAAATTTTGACGACACTTTTTGGCCATTTTTAGACAATTGCTATAGAATGGGTAAAATGCTTAAAATTTGCTTAGTCGACACAAAACAACTAAAAACAGTATTACTGGATACAATAATAAAATATTCAAAAAATTACTACAAAATTTGTAAAAATTATAAAAAATTAAAAAATTTGTTTAAAAATGGTTAAAAAGTGCTACAAAATGATTTTGTATCGCCAAAATTACCATGGAATAAGTGTAAAGTGCAAAATTATCAAAATTTGCTATAGAATCACTTAAAAATTATACAAAAATTGCTATAGACCTTTACAAAAATTCTATGGAAATTTTGACAATAGAAAACCCATTTGTAGCACTTTTTGGTCATTTTTGAAGAGTTTTTCCAATGTTTCCTAATTTTTGCAACTTCTATAGTAATTTTTTGACTATGTATCCAATAATAATAGTTTTAGTTGTTTTGTATCAAGTCTAAAGCAAATAGTAAGCATTTTACTCATTCTATAACAATTTTTTGTGTAATTTAAGTGATTTTATAACGACTTTTCACAATTTTGCACTTTACAATAATACATGGCAATTTTGACAATACAAAACCATTTTGTAGCACTTTTTGGTCATTTTTAAAAAAATTTTTCCAATTTTTCCTCATTTTTACAAATTGTATAACAATTTATTGATTATTTTACTATTGTATCCAATAATTCTGTTTTTTGTAGCACTTGTTGGTCATTTTTAAACAATTTTTCCCATTTTTCGTAATTTTTTAAATTCTATAGTAGTTTTTTTTTAATTTTATTATTGTATGCAATAATACAATTTTCAGTTATTTTGTAGCGGGTCTAAATCAAATTTTAAGCATTTTACTGATTCTATAGCAATTTTTTTGTAATTTAAGTGATTCTACCATTTTGTAGCACTTTTTGGTCATTTTTAAATAATTTTTCCTAATTTTTGCAAATTGTACAGTAATTTTTTGATTATTTTATTATTGGTCGGAAGTGTTGACACCATTTCGTAGAGGAGAAAAATTGAAGAATAACGAAAACTGTCCGCTGTGGGACTATGCCGAAACTGTTGGGTCTCTGTGGTTTCATTTTATTTATTGAACATTGGACCGCATTTTATTGTATATTTAGTTTAATGTACCTACATATATATTTATTTGTTTCCTTATTTTTTATTTCTCAGCGTTTAAGCACTTTTTTCTAATTTATATTATTCTACATGAAAGTATATTTATTAGACCGCATTTTTAATGACCTAATGCCAAATACATTAATTTTGTATTTATATTCAATAACTGATTGTTTATTTTGTTTTAGGTCTGTAATAAAAACATTCCGTATATATTATTTCAGTGCATGTGCTTGATACAATATAATAAAAAAAAATTAATGCATGGTATTTTCGCCTTGGATAAATTGCCGGCTAATTACGGAGAGCAAAGTGCAAACAATTCGAGAAAGTAATTATTTTTTAATAACAAATTAAGTATTAAACATACACACAATATTAAATGATTTATCAACCATATCGAAGTAGGCAATCTTTGCATTTGTCATTTATTTAGTGTTTGATTTTCTTATACACTTAAGTTCGTAGCATATAGGAACATTTTTTATTATTAATTTTACGAAAAAAAAATATTGTTTATAAAATGTCTTGCATGGTCTAAAACTTAAAATATAACCATCTGATAATAGATTTTTTGAACTGTCTACGAAGTGCATCAAAAAATATAAATTTTGCTCAAATATAAAGTACGCTTATAATGTTTTTCTGAGGCCTTGTTCACACTTTTATACAGTCACTTGTTAATCTCTGATATTTTCTAGTACATTCTTCACATTTCTAAAAAGTTTCTTAAAATTTTCAAAATTACTGGCACTTTTTTGACATCTCTGTCATATTCTGTCATTTTTTGACATCTGGCATATTTTTATAATTTTTTTGACATTTCTGACGCTTTGTTCACACTTTTATACAGTTACTTGTTACATCTCTGATATTTTCTACTACATTCTTCACATTTCTAGAAAGTTTCTTAAAATTTTTAAGATTACTGGCACTTTTCTGACATCTCTGGCATATTCTGTCATTTTTTGAAATCTCTGGCATATTTTTAACGTTTTTCTGACATTTCTGACGCTGTATACACACTTTTATACTGGTATTTGTTACAACTCTGATATTTTCTAGTATATACTGCACATTTCTAGAAAGTTTCTTAAAATTTTCAAGATAACTGGCACTTTTTTGACATCTCTGGCATATTCTGTCATTTTTTGACATCTGACATATTTTTATAATTCTTTTGACATTTCTGACGCTTTGTTCACACTTTTATATAGTTACTTGTTACATCTCTGATATTTTCTAGTACATTCTTCACATTTCTAGAAAGTTTCTTAAAATTATCAAGATTAATGGCACTTTTTTGACATCTCCGACACATTTTGTCATTTTTTGACATCTTTGGTATATTTTTATAATTTTTTTGACATTTCTGGCGCTTTGTTCACACTTTTATACAGCTACTTATCACATCTCTGATATTTTCTAGAATACTTTTTTATATTAAATTAATTTTATTATTTTTACTTAAAACCAATAAAGAGGATTAAAATAATTTGTAAAAACTAATTTTATATATGTAGAACAGTTCACGTTTGCTAAAAAAAAAAAATAGAAAAAATATTGTTTTGAGATAGGAGGCTGTGATTTTAGATTCGGGGGTAAATATTGGTTCTAAACAAGTTTTTTAAATTACATTTTTGTGTAAAATTAATAATAAAAAAGTTTCGCAATTTCTGCAAAATTAAGTGGTGGTGGTGATTTTTTCCGGGTTTTCCTATACCCATAGCCAAATGGCACCATCAATCCTCAGTAAGTTGTCCCGGAGTGCTTCGGCAAATAATAATAATAGCCGTCCCTTCACGCACAAGCCATTGGCTTTCTGGCGTTCATTCGTAAGGGATAAAATGTAGGGCGAGTATTATTATTATTAATATTATTATTATTAAGCGAACACCTTGTATAAAGATACATTTTTTTTTCGATAAAAAATAAAGTTAAAAAATATATCTATCATTTATTAATTTTTTTTTTAATATTTTAGAATTTTAATTGCCGAGTTTTTTTACGTATTGTCAGAATTGGATCGAATTTCCCTACCTGGAATAAAATGTGTCACAGGAAAATCCACTGACATTTTAATTTAAAAAGGTCAAATTATAAAAGCATTCCGAGAGCTAAATTAATACTTGGAAGTATTTTCTTTTTTTGTAATAGAATTCCATTAAAAAAATCTAAATTAGAACCTTATATTTAATAAAATCTAAAATTATACAGGACGGCTCACATAATTGTTGGTCTATATCTAGAAAATTGTAATAATACATAAAAATTGTTTATTTATTTTATATATGAGAACAATATAAAATTATTTTGAATTATAATGGGTGTCCAAAAAAAGAGATCTTCAATAAATAATTTTTTAAATTAAATACACTGTATATTTTTGCTTTTTTTAATTCCTAACAAGGTGATTTCAGAAAATTTTTGTACTCGTAAATACAGTGCAGAGTTAATTTTTGTGTCTTGTTGAGGTAAGAAAAAAAAAATTGTATTTTTGTTTTTCAATTTTTGGATTATTTGTTTTTAATTAATATTATAAATTTTTCAAAATTTTAAACAAATTATAGGAAAATTTAAAATAAAACAAAAGAATTAAAATCTATAGTTTGGTTAATAATTTCTAATTTAGAAAAAAATATGGAATAGTACTAAAATCTATAATTTTGTTAATACTAATTTAGAAAAAATTCTTAATTTCAACTGGGGATTTTTTTAAAATTTGGTTTTTCATATTTTACTCATTTTTTAGATACAGGGAGAGGGAAAAAATGGGAAAAAATAGAAAAACTACAGGCAAAATAGGACAAAAAAGCAAAAAAATAAAAAAAAATATGGAAAAAGTACTACAATCTATAATTTTGTTAATAATTTCTAATTTACAAAAAATTCTAAATTTCAACTGGGGTTTTTTTCAATATTTGGTTTTTTATATTCTACTCATTTTTTAGATACAGGGAGAGGGAAAAAATGGGAAAAAATAGAAAAACTACATGGCAAAATAGGACAAAAAAGCAAAAAAATAAAAAAATATGGAAAAAGTACTAAAATCTATAATTTTGTTAATAATTTCTAATTTAGAAAAAATTCTAAATTTAAACTGGGGATTTTTTCAAAACTTGGTTTTTTATATTCTACTCATTTTTTAGAAACAGGGAGAGGGAAAAAATGGGAAAAAATAGAAAAACTACATGGCAAAATAGGACAAAAAAGCAAAAAAATTAAAAAAATATGGAAAAAGTACTAAAATCTATAATTTTGTTAATAATTTCTAATTTACAAAAAATTCTAAATTTCAAATGGGGTTTTTTTCAAAATTTGGTTTTTTATATTTTACTCATTTTTTAGATACAGGGAGAGGGAAAAAATGGGAAAAAATAGAAAAACTACATGGCAAAATAGGACAAAAAAGCAAAAAAATTAAAAAAATATGGAAAAAGTACTAAAATCTATAATTTTGTTAAAATTTTTAATTTAGAAAAAATCTAAATTTCAAATGGGGATTTTTTCAAAATTTGGTTTTTTATATTTTACTCATTTTTTAGATACAGGGAGAGGGAAAAAAATGGGAAAAAATAGAAAAAGTACAGGGCAAAATAGGACAAAAAAATTAAAAAAATATGGAAAAAGTACTAAAATCTATAATTTTGTTAATAATTTCTAATTTAGAAAAAATTCTAAATTTCAACTGGGAATTTTTTCAAAATTTGGTTTTTTATATTTTACTCATTTTTTAGATACAGGGAGAGGGTCCCTGTATACAAAACAAAAAATACCATGCAGAATCTGGAAAATATAGAATATAGAAAAATATATTTTTTCCTATTCTACGGCTCGCTCATTTTTTAGGTACCAACATACCTATGCTTGCTGTATATAATTATTTTTAAATTTTAACAAATTTAAGAAAAACTAAAAATAAAAGTTTTAATTTCTAATTTTGAAAAAATTCTATATTTCAGTTTTTTTTAACAAAATTTAGGTTTTTCATAATCTAAAATTTGATTTTTTATAAATTTATAAGAATTTAAAAAAAAAATATTTTTTGGATTATCGAATTTAATAATTTTTATAATTATTGTTATAAGTAACTACCTACTGAGACATCTAAAAGGGTTTTTTGTGACTACAAAACAAGTGATAAAAAGAAACTATATATAATATACAGTTACATTAACATAAAGCATATAGATGGCGCCACATCTAAAAAGTGCTACTACCATCATTTTTGATCCAAAATTTAAATTATGTGTGAATTTGTTTATTTGTACATATTACTATAAAAAATAATTTTGATTGGATAATTAATAAGACTAAGTTGCTTTTATTATATTAGGTATGTAGTATACAAAGTATATTAAATTACATAACAGTATTAATCTTAAATCAGGAAAACGTGCAGCCCATTTAAACTTATCTTATAATTTCTCTCTATGTGTTAAAAAATAGGATTATAATGCCACTGTTATGTTTGTTAATGCTTTTATTCATTAATTTTGTACAAAATTTAATTTCGTTAATAATTATATATTTCCAGTATTTAGTTTTGTTCTCCCTATGACGAAATACTTTTATAATATTTAAAGTCCAAACCGATTAATCTTTCCGGTGTTTCTATAAAAATTAATATTTACTATTGTACTTACCCCCAGTATGGATAGCTACCATAAAATCTTCATCATTATCAGATAGCCAAACACCAGCATAACCATCTTCATCGATTATGACACTTTTTCCAGTACAAGTTCCATCCACTAAGTCTCCAGATATTACGTCACAATAAATGCCTAAAAAAATTAAACTGCTAACGATAAAAAAGAAATTTTGAATATATATAAGAATCATATATCATTGAAAATCGTTAAATATCTTCAAAAATCATTAAATATTTTCAATAATCATTAATTATCGTTGAAAATCTTTTGAAAATCAGTAAATGTCTTCAAGAATTATTAAATATCATTGAAAATCTTTTGAGATTCAGCACATATCTTTGAAAATCATTAAAGATCTTCAAGAACCATTAAATATCTTCAAGAACCATTAAATATCCTCAAAAATTATTAAATATTTTCAAGAATAATTAAATATCATTGAAAATCTTTTGAGATTCAGTAAATAGCTTCATGAATCATTAAATATCATTCAAAACTTTTTGAGATTCAGTAAATATCTTTGAAAATCATTAAATATCTTCAAGAATCGTTAAATACCCTTGAAATCTTTTATATTTATTAAATATCTTTAAGAATTATTAAATATCTTAAAGAATCATTAAAAATCTTCAAAAATCATTAAATATTTTCCATAATTATTAAATTTCATTGAAAATCTTTTAAGGTTCAGTAAATATCTTTGAAAATCATTAAATATTTTCAAGAGACATTAGATATCCTCAATAATCATTAAATATTTTCAAGAATCATTAAAAATCTTTTGGGATTCAGTAAATATCTTTGAAAATCATTAAAAATCTTCAAGAATCATTAAATATCCCCAAAAATCATGAAATATTTTCAATAATCATTAAATGTCTTGAAAATCTTTTGAGATTCAGTAAATATGTTTGAAAATCATTAAAAATCTTCAAGAATCATTAAGTATCCTCAAAAATCATTAAATATCTTCAAGAATTATTAAATGTCACTGAAAATCATTAGAGAGTCAGTCAGTATCTTTGAAAATCATTAAATATCTTCAAGAATTGTTAAACACCATTGAAAATTTTTTAGATTCAGGAAATGTCTTTAAGAATTATTAAATATCTTCAAGGATCATTAAAAATCTTCAAAAATCAATAAACATTTTCAATAATCATTAAATATCTTGAAAATCTTTTGAGATTCAGTAAATATTTTGAAAATCATTAAAAATCTTCAAGAATCATTAAGTATCCTCAAAAATCATTAAATATCTTCAAGAATTATTAAATGTCACTGAAAATCATTAGAGAGTCAGTCAGTATCTTTGAAAATCATTAAATATCTTCAAGAATTGTTAAACACCATTGAAAATTTTTTAGATTCAGGAAATGTCTTTAAGAATTATTAAATATCTTCAAGGATCATTAAAAATCTTCAAAAATCAATAAACATTTTCAATAATCATTAAATATCTTGAAAATCTTTTGAGATTCAGTAAATATTTTGAAAATCATTAAAAATCTTCAAGAATCATTAAATATCCCCAAAAATCATGAAATATTTTCAATAATCATTAAATATCTTGAAAATCTTTTGAGATTCAGTAAATATCTTTGAAAATCATTAAATATCCTCAAGAATAATTAAAATATTTTAATATTCAATTCATATCTTCAAGAATTATTAAATGTCATTAAAAATCTTTTGAGATTCAATAAATATCTTTGAAAATTTTGATTTTTTTTTTGTTTTTTGAGTTCTTCATTATGCTAATCAAGTCGCTGTTGCTAAATTATAAGATTATATATGTAGAAATATATATGTATAAGGGTCTCAAAAAAAATATTAAAAGTAATTTAAGTCTGGAAATTTTGTACTTACAAAAAAATCACAATGATACAAATCGGGAAATCTCGAAAACCGTATATAAAATCAAATTAAATATAATTGAAAATCTTTTTAGATTTAATAAATATCTTCAAGAATTACTAAATGTCATTGAAAATCTTTTAAGATTCAATAAATATCTTTGAAAATCATTAAATACCTTCAAGAATCGTTAAGTACCATTAAAAATCTTTCAGTTTCAGTAAATATCTTTAAGAATTATTAAATATCGTCAAGAATCATGAGAAAATCTTCAAAAATCATTAAATATTTTCAATAATCATTAAATATTAGACAAAATGTGGTAAAGTCACCAAATTTTGTCGAAAAATTACGAAAATGAATTAATTGATACATTTATGAACATTTTTACTTCCCTTTAGTACAATAACTAATTAAATTAAATTTTCTTTTATGAGTTTTTTTTTAATTATTTAATTTTATTATTATGATATAAGGGTTACTTAAAGCAGTGCCTTTTTTATATAATTATTTTATAGCGATAGAGAGAGGAAGAAAGATTTTTTTTGATATTTTTGTAATTTTTTCTCATTTTTCTAATTTTCGATTTTTCTTTTCTTTTTACAAAATAAAATAAATAATTTTAAATTGGCGTTCAACGTGGGGCATGAATAGCCTTGTAAATTCTCGTAATAAAGTAACAAATATTTGGATTTTTCGTCATAATTCACTAAATCTTGTTAGGAAAGTTAAAAACAAATAATTACCTGGTGGTAACGACGTTGAAATTAATTCCGTGATAGCTCCGCTAGTAGAAAAAGCTATAAAACCTTTATTACCTCTACTAAAAGCGATTTGATTGTCATTATTGTCCCACCATTTATTTAGATCTGTTCCAAGACAAATATTCCTAAATTTTACCATGTTTTTAATTTGATTCCATCTATGTTCACAAACCCAACCATTAGTACACAAACCACTAGTATCAAATTCTGTTAAAACAAATAAATTACTTTCAGCTATTTGAATATAATAAATCCTTACCTACGGCTTACCTGGAGAAATAATTCTTTCATAATCATCAGTTGGCGGACCTTGATCATAAGAATCAAATTTAAAACTAGACATTAATTTTGTTATATAAAGTGGATGAGCTAACATGAAAGCTATAGCAGCTTTATAGTACTTAGGATTTTTAAATGTAATGATACTTTTATCTGATAATCTTTGATTATCATGATTATCAACAAAAACAACTCCATCTTTATCTTCAACAAAACCCCAAGCAGGTCCAAAATTTTTAAGATGATTCAGGGTTGTAATGCCTTGAAAAGTCTTTCCTAAGTCTACGCCGTATTTGAATTCTAGAACGTCTGCGTAGTCGAGGTATTCTTTAATTGAGATTGCCTCACCACCTAAAAAAAATATAGCATATATTGTAAATTTATCAAAAATGTCTTACGCTCCTTTCACATTATACGATTTGGCTCGTCCGATTAAAAATCGAACGTTAAAATATTTGGAATCATAAGTTTATTTATCGTCCGTCTGTCTCAGTGGTACACATAACTAAATGAGCGATTTCACATTATACACAATGTGCATATATAGTACTTCCTATCGATTTATTTTATTGCTTTTTGATATTTTTGGTTGATTATTGATTAAATTGAAGGAATTGAAGTTATAATTTCGCTTATTGTAGCCAAATCTGTATTGTGGGACAAAACTTTAAATGATTATAAGGATATAATATAATGAAAAGACACCTTTCGTTCAGTAAGAAGTTCTAAAACTATAAAATCGTTGAGAGTACTTGGAAACTTCTTGAATAATCCTTGAAAAATCCCGGAAAAGTCATTTAAAAGTCCTTGGATAATTAATTAAAAAACCCAAAAAAATCCTTGAAAACCCATGGAAAATCCTTGAAAACTAAAAAATCCTTAAAAAATCATTTAAAAGTCCCTGGATAATCCTTGAAAAAGTCTTAAAAAGTTATTGAAAAGTCCTTGGAATACCTTCAAAAAATCTTTGAAAGTCCTTGAGGAGCCCTTGAAGTGTCTTGAAAAGCCCTTTAAAATCCATCAAAAAGTCCTTGAAAAGTTCTAGAAAAGTCTTTGAAAAGTTCTTGAAACGTTCTTAAACAATCCTTAAAAAACACACCTTAACAAGTCCTTGTAAAATCATTAAAAAATTATTTGAAAGCGCTTGAAGAGTCCTTGAAAAATCTTTGAAAATATCTTTAAAAAATCGTTGAAAAGTCCTTGGAGACTTCTTGAATAATCCTGGAAAAATCCTTAAAAACCCTTAAAAATCCTTGAAAACTAAAAAATCCATAAAAATCATTTAAAATTCCTTGGATAATCCTTGAAAAAGTCTTAAAAAATTATTGAAAAGTCCTTGGAATACCCTCAAAAAATCTTTGAAAGTCCTTGAGGAGCCCTTGAAGTGTCTTGAAAAGTCCTTTAAAATCCATCAAAAAGTCCTTGAAAAGTCCTGGAAAAATCTTTGAAAAGTTCTTGAAACGTTCTTAAACAGTCCTTGAAAAACAGACCTTAACAAGTCCTTGTAAAATCATTAAAAATTTCTTTGAAAGCGCTTGAAAAGTCCTTGAAAAATCTTTGAAAATATCTTTAAAAAATCATTGAAAAGTCCTTGGAGACTTCTTGAATAATCCTGGAAAAATCCTTAAAAACCCTTAAAAAATCCTTGAAAACTAAAAAATCCATAAAAAATCATTTAAAATTCCCTGGATAATCCTTGAGAAAGTCTTAAAAAATTATTGAAAAGTCCTTGGAATACCCTCAAAAAATCTTTGAAAGTCCTTGAGGAGCCCTTGATGTGTCTAAAATCCTTTAAAATCCATCAAAAAGTCCTTGAAAAGTCCTAGAAAAATCTTTGAAAAGTTCTTGAAACGTTCTTAAGCAGTCCTTGAAAAACAGACCTTAACAAGTCTTCAAAAAATTATTAAAAAATTCTTTGAAAGCCCTTCAAAAGTCCTTGAAAAATCTTTGAAAATATCATTAAAAAATCATTGAAAAGTCCTTGGAGACTTCTTGAATAATCCTGGAAAAATCCTTGAAAAGTCCTTGAAAACCCTTAAAAATCCTTGAAAACTAAAAAATCCTTAAAATTAGATATTTACAAAGACCGAATCGCGGCACGGAATGCTTGGAGGGAAGTTTATTTGGCACTGAAATCAGATTTTGATCATATTAGTGATACAAAGAAAAATGCATATGGAAAGTATTTATTAATAAATTAATATTTAAACAAGAAAAATCGTACGGCAAAAAATCGTACATTGTGAAACCTCAATGCACACGATATAAAATCGTACGTTTTTTAATCGAAGGAGCCAAATCATATAATGTGAAAGGAGTGTGAGACGGACGATAAATAAACGTACGATTCCAGTGACACTGGACGGCTGTCAACACGATTAAAAATCGTGCCGGGTTGAAATCGTGTAATGTGAATGGGGCCATTCTCTTCAGTCGACTGAAAATATTTTAACGTACGATTTTTAATCGGACGAGCCAAATCGTATAATGTGACATCGTGTAATGTGAATGGGGCCATGCTCTTCTTCAGTCGACTGAAAATATTTTAACGTACAATTTGTAAACGGACGAGCCAAATCGTATAATGTGAAAGGAGCGTTAGACTTACCTAAATCTGAAACTTCCTGGTAAAAATATGGCCTAGAGTTTTCAGGATAACCATGTTCTGTACTTAAATCATTAACACTGTTATAGATAAATTTAAGATCCGCTGGCCACATATGTTTTGCAGCATCAACTCTAAAACCAGCAACTCCTAAATTTACAAGTTTATCAATGTAGGATTTTAGTTTATTACGAACTTCAAATTTACTCTAAAATAAAAATACCAAATTAAATATTTTAATAATAAAAATCATTAATGAATTTTACTTGGTCCAAGTCTCGTAAACCAACTAGCTCACAGTTTCTGACATTATAAGCATCATTATAGTTATTAACGACACAAGTTTGGTGAAACTCATCAGCGCTATAAGGCACTGAAGGATAAAACTTGATACTAGGGTAACTAGAACTCCCTGCAGTACCAGTACCTTCTAGTGCAGCCATATCATTCATTATCAGGTCTGGGTAAATTCTAAAAATTGAATCTTATACTGTTATATATATTAAAGAAAAATATTACCTGACTCCTACAGCGTTACATCGTTTAATCATATCTGCTAGTTCTTCTTCAGTACCGGATCTGGTAGTTAGGTTATAACTGACCGGTTGGTATCTTTCCCACCATGGTCGGGTGCCATCGGCAAATTTGACTATTTGGTTTTCATTTGGTGGGGAGATCTGCAAATTAAATATATTGACAGTTTTAAATTGATTTTTGGTTTATGTTGATTGATTGATTTGGGTCTCAACATCGCAGTCTTAAGACTTATAGTATTTTGCCAATTACATCATTGTTATCAGGTAATAAGGTTTGTTATCTTCATCAGGCTTAGGTTTTCTCTGGGGAAGGTCTCCGGTGGGTTTTCTGCCCCCTGGTGATTGTACCTCGAGCGTATAAATTCTTGACACTCTAGTGTAATGTCAGAGATTGTTTACTCCTCCGCATTACAATATTCAGATTGGTTCGTCATGGTAGATGCCCATTTTGTGTAGGTGTTTCCTATGGTGACAATGTCCAGTTATTAGTCCCGTGACATGTCTCATTTGATTTTTGCTTAGCTGCAGAATATGGTCAGTGCTTTTGATGGGTTTTTGACCATGATTTTACTGTGTTTTTGACCCGGCATGAAATTCCAGCTTGACTGATGTTCTTTAGCAGCCCATCTAGTCAGCCAGAGTCGTACTGAGGATTACGGACTGTCAAATACCGTCTGGAGGCCCGTAAATTTGGTTGCTGAGGCTTTTCTTACTAGAACGTCTGTTTCCTCGTTGCCTGTTATTCCCTTGTGTCCAGGAACCCATTTAAGTGTTACCTTGTTTTGGTTAGCCAGAACAATTAGGGTTAGTAGACAGTTCCAAACCAATTTTGATCTGATTTTTTGCAGCTTGTACGGCTGCCTGACTGTTGGAGTAAATAAGGATTGTTTTCCCTCTATAGCCCCTATCAATGTTCTCCTTCAGACATAACTCTATGGCATATACCTCTGCTTGGAACACTAATGCTTCAATTCCCAGTAACGCACAGCTTTTGCATCTGGGTTAATCACCATATATTCCAGAACCTGTTCCACTGTCGGTTTTGGATCCATCAATATACCATACCAATGTTTCCTCTCGACAGTTGGATATGTCTTCACCTTCCCATGTTAACTGAATGTTGACTGGTTTGGTGAAGTTATTTTTTGGTATCATTTCATCACTTGATCACTTGTACTATGGTCACTTGGTTTATGTTACTCGACAGTAATCGTTTTACCGTTTATGGATATTTATGGTAATATGGCCTTAACATAGTATATAGCCTAATTTTGTAAGATCTAAGTTAAATATAATGTAAAAAGTATTAAATGTATATAAGTAGCGATTGGCTTTAGATAACTTTACCTGAACTCCTCCGAATCCTATAGGTCCTAAAAAAATTTCGCATTCTTTGGCAATGTCGTTCCATTTCCATTCAAATAAATGAACAATCGTGTTTCTACCAGGTAAAAAATGAGGATCCTTATGACACAAAGAAACATATACTAAGTCATATAGAAAAATAACTGCTAGTAAATTCATTTCTGAAATAAAAAAAATCCAAAATATTTTTTCTGTTTGACATATGCTAAGGATTGTTTTCAATGACGCATGTTAAGGTGTGTTTGTGTGAACAAATTGGTAATATCGAAAATTGTATTTTGCTTTATGCGTTACGTACCGTTTTACATAATTTGGTAATTCTTTTTAAATTGTTTTTTTTTTAACCGATTTGTTTCAAAATTTTAGCTTGTGGATGTTTAACGTCCCTAAGCATGATTTTTAACTAAATTAGAAAAATTACAGATAATTGAATCGTGATTAAATGGCGAATTATATAATATATATTAAAAATGTATTATACAATTATATTTTTGGGGTGAACCCAAACGATGTAGACTGAATTTAACGGTAAAAAAAGTAATTAATCAACTTCAAAATTAAACTTTGCTGTTTCTCATTATAGCGGCAAGGCATTTTGACAATGAAAAATTAAGGTCAAAAGTAATAAATAACATTTATGTCGACATTAGTTAAGAAATACGTTAACGACGTCATAATTCCGTTTAATCTATTTCATGCTTGAGAGATCAAGATGGACACTGTATGACGTAATGGCAGAGGATGGTTAAACAAACCAATATATTTTTGGTTAACGTACAGAATATCGGAATGTAAAAAATAGAATTTTATCAAAGCATGTGCGTTTTTATACATTTTAGGTTATGTCATGTGTTTAATTATGATAATTGTTTTAAATATATTTGAGTTAAGGAGACTCGCAAAATGTCCCGCTATTTTAGAAAATTTACCATATTTTTATTTTTATGTGAGCATGCGCAGTCTGCTCGAATTGAGGGTTAGCGTTAACGTTAGGGGTGAGATGCTAAAAACTCTTTATTTTCTCCATCAGTGCTCAAATTAGGTATTAAAAAATTATTATTGACCAACTCTTTTAAAAATAAATACCAAATCAGTTTATTCAGAGTGTTAAAAAGATACGAATCTGTAGTGGACCAGTTAAGAGCAATTGATTCGCGCTCTAACAACATCGAAATATTTAAATTTTATTCATTTGGTTTTGGTGATAGAGAACACAATACTGAATGAATTTCACTACTTTTTGTTTTGTAACGAAGGAAAAGGATTAATCTACAATTTCGTTGAAAAAACCAACCGTTGCGGCAGGAAATTATTAAAAATAATAAAACTTTAAACAATAATAAAAAACTTGTAGTCATACCACAATTATATAATGAAAATTTAACTACGGAGGCAACATGTATCTGGCATTCGATGGCCATCATCAGGCCTATAATACAAAATGATACATTACAGATACGTAAAAAGACAAAGTTTAGTAGTTACTTACATAAATTTTGTTAAGTGTGATGTAATAGTGGTTAAAGTCGTAGTGCATCCTACAATGCACTTTAAACAGAAAAATTAAAAGCTAACAAATTTCCCTTTAATTAAGCAACATGCGTCAATTAACTAAATGACAAGTGACAAGTATCAATTAATATGAGACCCAACTAATATAATCCAAAAGGCCAAATAGAAGAAGAGAAGAATAAAAAGAAAAAGGTATCAGACACAGCAAAATAAGATAATAATAATTAATAAAACTTTACCTTACAATTACTATATTAAAAATCCATTATTAAAAAAAAAATCGAGCAATCTGCAGATTCATCTTTTCGTAATATAATACAAAAAACAAATTAAATATTCATGAGCTTGTAATCACTAAAATGCTAGATATCGTTCTGTCCCTAAAATAATTATAAATAAGACAAATATTATCCCTGTATGGGTTATTTAGTATCAGTTTGGTGATTTCTGTTAACCCCTAAAGTATTTTCCAATTAAGCATCTTTGATAATGATACAATCCAACATAAGATTTTTTGAAAAATAATGAAAAAAAATCTGATGTGGCCAGCACATGACCTCTCGCCATTTTTGAATCAAAAATTTACAGGTTGACACAAAAAAGTATGAAAAAAATTTATTTTTTTGTAAATCTGGCAACAATGGCAAAAGTTTCGAAAATTTTAATGAGATGAAAATAAACTATATGGTATACAAAATATATGTGTAAAACTTTATTGCCGTTTTGTATAATAATGGCGTCATCACCCATAGCAACTGCCACTTCCGGTTGTGCGATTGGCACCAAAATCTAATCAGATCTAATCTAGGTTATCAGAATGCTGTATGCAAAATTTCAAATTTTTTTATTCAATAGTTTTTGAGTTATCGTTACTACAACATCCATCCAAACACACACACACACACACTAACACACACACACACAGACATCATCGCGAAAATATTAAAATCGTATTCTAGGGACCCTAAAACGTGTTTGTTCATTGAAAACTCACTACCCAATTTTTAGCATGATTCCTATACCTCTCTTATCTGAAGGGCGAGAGGTAAAAATGTCAGTGCTTTATGCGCAAACCGACGATATCTCCATTTTCATTATAAAATGTTACTAAGTTCATGAAATATTGGAAAAAATCAAATTTCATTTTGTACTTTCCAAAGGCCCCAACTTTTTTGTGTGGCAAATATTTAATCGAGTATTTGTGATATGTGGTTGAATTTATGACCTAAATTTTTGATACACCCTGTATTAATCAATAGTGCATGCTGGGTCTTATAGAAAAGTAACCTCTTTCTTTTTATCGCATCGACATTTTTCGGAAACCAAATCTTCCTATTTATTTAAAAAACCGAACATAAATATATAGTGATAACTTTGTTACTCATGAATTAAAGTAGTAAATAGTGATATCTGTGAACTCTAGACCAACATTATCATATTCGTTACCTAATCCATAATTTTTGGAAAAACAAACGCGTGATTCAAATCAATCTAAAAGCAACGAGTATATAATCAAAAACTATTTTCCACTGAAGTAATTTAAAACAAAAAAAAAACTAGGCAGGCATGTGGACAGAAGTGAAAACTTAAAACTATGGAATAACTGTGTTTTTTAATCTTTAAATTAATTGTAGGATTAAAAATTAAAATTTCATAATTTTTAAATTAAAATTATTAACATTAGTTTGGTTTTCACATCTATCTGCACAACAAGTATAAACATTTTTATATGGTTTAAAGTATAAAGTATAAATACAACTTAAACGAAACAATAATTAATATTCATTTGTATTCACATAAATTTTAATAAACTTAATTTCTATGTAGTCAATTTAAGTTTACTTGCATAGATATACGCAAAATTAATGATGCACAATACATCACCCTTATAGCTACAGATACGCTATTAGAGCATGTCAGTGAAACGAACTTACAAGATTTTACCTGTTCAAAAAGCGTCCAACGCGCACATCATACGGCGCATTGGCATGTCGGTGACGCATAACCATAAGATTTTCCCTTACCAAAAATCGCTCAACGCGCCTAAAGAAGTTTTCACTTCGATAAAATAAATAATGACAATAGTGTGATTATAATCGAATTATAATATTGAGAAATATTAGTATTGTAATTTTTAATTTTATTATTAAAATATAGAAATTAAACTCAAAATAATTCAAAACCAGAAATATACAAGGTATTTAACTTGAAAAATCAAAGTTACTGTAACTTTCTGGTAAAAGTGACAACGCTGCATTTTCAAAAATATTTTAGGCAGTCATCATGGAAAGTTACGATATTTATTATTTTCTTTATAATTTGTTTGATAATTACTAGATCTTTTCTCTTTGTCTCGTTTTTTTATATAAACTTTTCTATCAATTAGTAAAAATCCTGAAATGTATTTAAAATTTTTTTAAACGAAGTCGATTATTCGATTAACTTTAAAAAGCAATTTATAACACATGTATTCACAAGCAGGATAATCATCCTAAATTTAACTAAACGATCTTACCTACAACATATCTTAATTACACTTCCAAAAACTATATTCTATAACTTTCAATAATTTACTGATATGCGGATGTCTAACAATATTAAACGTTGAAATTCACCTTGACCCAAAAATTGTAATATTATTGAATAAAAACGTGTCGTTTTATTTTTAAATTTAGAAGATATAAATATAATTGAAAATCTACATAATTTTCAAAATAAATCGGTGATTTATTATTTTATTCTACATTAGAAAATAAAAATATTACAATTCATCATATTTGATCTTATTTTTATTTACAATTGAAAAATTCGTAAGACAAAACTTTTTTCATACTTCGTTCCAATTTATTTCACTCGTATGTCAATGATAGTCAATAGTGAAAAAATATGGTTCATGTACCCCAATCACCCTATATACACAAAACGTGTTGCGTTATCAATAATTGCAGAATCGACTAGACAGCGATGTTCCAGTCAATTTTAAGTAATATCCGTAATCTCAAATGTAATGTGGTAATAAAAATAAAGTACTATAATGAGTTAAAAAATGGTTAAGTAAGCAACTAGTTTCAGAGACGACACGCCATCTTCAGTCGGGAAGATGGTGTACTTTAGTCTGGATACCTTTGGACATGGAGAATAGATAATATAAGAGTTCGACATTCATCAGTGTATACAGGCCACCGTCTGTGGTGAAGACTTATCAAGTAGACTATACTTCTCATCTAATATATCCCTATCTTTCGTGCCATTATAAAGAGTATTGATTTCCGGCTTTTCCGTTTCCAGATCGGTTGCCTGACGATGGTGCATTGAAAATACAAGAAGGATAGCCTTACCCTTTTTTGGAATAGATAAAACTAGTGTCATGTCATTGGTAAAGCCGTACATAACTTCTCCTTCTTCTCTTTATTTTGTAAACACTTTTTGGACTTTCCCTTTCATTTTTACGCATAGTTCCAACGTAAGTCAGGCCTCTTTTGGTTAGTTCCTGAAGAAGACGTATTAAGGAAAGAGAAAAACCAATTATTCTCCATGATGTTCCAGTTAGAACCGACAGTCAGTTCAGTTAGTTACAGTACCGTTTTTGTTGGTTTGGGAAGTATTCTTCCATCAGTGTCCTTACCGGAATAGATGTATATATTTAGTAAATAGTTTTTGAAGCTATCAATGACATTATTTTAATTCCATATTTTCTTGGTTTGTTCGGAATATCTGTACGAAAACGTCATCGACCGCAAAATCCAAGTAGCATTTCGTCAAACCAGGCATACTCTCCGATTGAGTACCAATTACAACAGTTTTCCAGTTTTGCGTCAGTTTTTTTCTCTCCTCTCTGTCTGATACGTCATCAAAACGTAGGTTTATTAGTAGAATATAAACCCTTTTTAGTGACATCGTACCACGAAAATATCTCTTCCAGTGCTATAAGTTGCAAACATACTTAAAGAACTTCATTATTTGAATTAAAAGATGGCCGTGAACAAAAGGATGCCGAAGAACGCTTTGAACTTAATCAAATCAGTGTCTCTACAATCAGTATGAGTATTATCGGATACAGCCTCACTAATTTTTGCAATTTTTTTTCGGTTCGTACTAGAATTTCGTTTAAAATTCGGTCACTAAACAAAAGTTCTCATGGAGACTGGGATCTGCAAACCAGACCACGGTCTCTGCGTGACCAATTCTTCCTAGAAGATTGCTGATAATATTGTGTCGTCTTGTACGAATGTTTGTAGCAGGTGTTTGTTTCTGCCAAACTAAGCCGTTTTTGCCATGGTATTACTTTCGTAGGCGTTTTTGCAAGAGCTTCGTCATCTTCAGATGAATTTTGAGCCATCTGATTGGTTATGTGGCGATGATACTATACAGATGAATGGCGGCTTGAAGGACAAGGAATAGATCACATCTGGAGCTCTGCTTCTAATCATAAGATTGCTTGATTCTATCCAAAAGAGAGCGATTCGCCTTAATGGAGACCCTGAACTAACAAGGAATATTGACAGTTTGGAACATCGAAGAAAGGTGTGCGATCTGACACTTTTTTACAGATAACAATAGCTTTCATTACTTTACAAGGCTCAAGTTCACTGGAATACTGCTCTCACATCTGGAGCTCTGCTTCTAAGCATACCTTGCTCGATTCTATCCAAAAGAGAGCTATTCGCCTTATTAGAAACCTAAAACCGACAAGGAATGTTGAAAGTTTGGAACATCGAAAAAATGTGTGCAATCTGACATTTTTTTACAGATACTTTCATGGAAGGACATTGCACACTTGATTCCTCCTCGAATCGGGCCTGTAAAGGACACTCGTCGAGCTGATACGTCCTATCCAACCTTGTATTTAAAAACTCTTTTATCTGGAGAATGTCATTTCTCTGGAATGGCCTTTCTGAAACCTTAATTCCCAGGGAGTACAATCGCCAATTTTTATAATGATTTTACATGTTTCGGTGTACCTACAGCCAAATGGCGCCATCAGTAATCAGTAAGTCGCTCCAAAACACCACTGTATATATTTAAGTGTTAATATTTTAAAACATACACAAATAAATATATAGTTCAATATCACTTTCACACTCTGGTAAATTTTAAGTATGATAGAACACATAAATGAAATAAAGAAGCAAATAGCACATCCCTCGTATTCCTGCTATCAAAATTCCAACACAATATAAAAATCGATCCTGCCGCTTTCCTGAACTTGCGCATACAATATTTCCTACAGGAATTAAGGTATCGATTGCGCGCAAACGAATGAATAATCGTTTCATTTTTTTAATAGTCTATTCACTTATATATGCAATTATTATTAATACAATTATAGCAGAATTTTTAAACTAAATTATTTTTATTGTATATGAATAAAATGATTCTATTTTCTTTCGATTACTTATTCTATTCGACTTTTAATCGATTTTTGTACCAATTCGTTAGTGGAAATAATGTTCGTTCATCTTCTTATCTCGTCTCCTGGGTTTTAGATTTGTTATTATTATATTACCAGCTGTAATATTGATAATATATAAACAAAATAAAATATTTTTGAAATTGGTTTCGTTATCAGTATGAAAACAATTAGTTTCGAGTGGTTGATATCTAATAACCGATATTTTTGACTATGTAGGTAATTCAGTAACAAATGAGGTGTTGTGATATTGCCAAATGATTCAGGTAAGAAAGTTTTTTTTAATAATTTTTTGAAATGTGGGAATTTAAAATATAGCAAATGGCACATTAATAAATTAACCTGAAGGAGTATGATATATATTATTAATATTAAATAATAATAAATATACTAAATCAAAATATATTATACACCGGTAAGTAGTTTTCTGTTGTTTTTTGTCTTAAAATTCTTCTAGTAAATATATGTCGTTGGTTTCGTGGAAAAAAGTTCCCTGCTTTGGTACACTAAACTTTTTGGACGGGTGATCCCTTAATATTAAAGATAGGAAGCTGCGATTTTCACCAGATAATTGTGTATTTATTTATTTAGTAAAAATGATACGACTATCAACAAAAGTAGCACAGATCCGCACTTTTAATAAATATCATAAAAAAACTGCATATTTTTAGTTGCTATATTAGGCGACATCCCGCCCAAAATGAAATAATAATAAACCCAGCAAGCTACCATTATCCAAGCTACAGACAGACAGACAGACAGGTATTTATAGTTGACTTGGGTCATTGACTAATTGCTGCTTATTTGACTAATTTATGGTGATTTTTACTAATTTCTGCTGTTTTGACTAATTTCTGCTGATTTGACTAATTTCTGCTGATTTGACTTTCTGCTGATTTTACTGATTTCTGCTGAATTAACTAATTTCCGCTGATTTACTTAATTTTTACAAATTTCACAAAGTTCTGCTGTTTTTTTTTATTGATTTTTGTTGATTTATACTCAATTCTGCTGATTTGACATTCTGCTATTTTTTACTGATTTCTGCTAATTTAACTAATTTATGCTGATTTTTAGTAATTGCTGCAGATTTGACCAATTTCTGCTAATTTGACTTTCAGCTGATTTTTGCTGATTTTTACTCAATTATGCTGATTTGACCAATTTCTGCTGATTTGACCAATTTCTGCTGATTTGACTTTCTGCTGATTTTTAGTGATATCTGCTGAATTAACCAATTTCTGCTAATTTGCTTAATTTGTACTAATTTCTGCAAATTTGACTAATTTCTGCTGATTTGACATTCAGTTGTTTTTTATTGATTTTTGTTGATTTTTACTCAATTCTGCTGATTTGACTTTCTGCTAATTTTTACTGATTTCTGCTTATTTTACTAATTTCTGCCGATTTCTTCTATTCATTTCTGCTGATTTTTACTGATTTCTGCTGATTTGACTAATTTATGCTGATTTTTACTAATTTCTGCAGATTTGACTAATTTCAGCCGGTGTTTATTGATTTTTGCTATTTTTTGCGGATTTTTACTCAATTCTGCAATTTTTTTAGCTCATTCATAATACTTTCCCCTCTGGGAGGTAAATCAGGAAAATAAAGAAATAATGTTGAAGAAATAATTTTGACTGTTCTTAATAGCTTTTCAAGGGCTTTCAAATGAAATATTTTAAGTTAAATTTTGTGGCATATTGCTTCTGTCATTTTTTGCCAGTGGCACTTCCGTTTGACAAATATCGTATAAAAGCTAATGGGTTTTTCGGATGGATAAACGAAACCCATATACCAAATTTCAGCTTAATCGGATTAAGCGTGTGGCTTCTATCGTGGAAGAATACACACAGATAGACAGACTTCCATCTGGAAATGGTCATAATCGTCTCAGGGGACCTGAAAATGGATATTTCCGCTGTTATCTCGCACGTTCACAATACTTTCAATTCATTTTTCGCAGTTTAGTAATTTTCCTTTTTAAAATAACTAAAAAATAGCGACTCGTTTGTATTCGGTGCCTAGTTCAAACTCCCCTAGGTGCCTAAATCTCTTTTACAGACTTTTGGGCTAGCGCTTATTGCAGAATTTTAAGGACCTTCTTTTACCTTTTTTATCGCTATGAAGATAAAAGTGTTGCCGGACATGATTAGGCGAATTACCCTCTAAATGAAGCGAAACGCTCACATTGGCTCACATTTTGCTCATCACAATGAAAAAATCACATTTACCATAAGCTCGACCGTAATTTTTGATAAAAATCATCACAAACACAAAAGACATTTTTTCTACTACCGTGCGTAAAGTACTCACTTTACGCAGGCTAAGGAGTGCGTAAACTTTAACTTTTTTTACTAGTGCGTAAAGTAAAATAAAATTTTCAAAATAACTTTTTTACATATGCAACACATTTTTTGCAATATCCCTTTGTTTCTTATCTTGCCAAGGTTCTATGTGCCAGAAATCAACTGGTTAACTTTTTAAAGTTTTTTTTTAAATAGCTTGTTAACCTCTTGCATGCGAAGTCTATTTTTGTACATAAAAATTATGGTAGTAGAAAAAATATTGTATGCAACTAGTGTGTAAAGTGAATTTTTTCACTCATGTGATTGTCGCACTCGCCTTTGGCTCGTGCGTCAACATTCACATTCTTGAAAAAAGTATTACTTTACAGACTTGTTGCATAAATAACTATTTCCTCGACCTTAACCACGACAAACCAGGTCAGTAATGAGATAACCACTGAATATATATGTAGTACTCCAAACTATGACGCAATAATTGATCAACGTTTCAACCCACCAAGGTCGTTTAACCCTGCTTGACTCATGACCAATTAGGCTCCAGTTTGGCAGAGAATTCTTTTGACCTGTTGGTTGTTAAGATATGATAAATAGAAAAAGGAGAAATAACAATAACCCAAAATACAAATTTGACACATGTCAAACTTCACATGTCAACCAGAACTGTAAACTCTGACGTAAGAATATAGTTTATCAGGTTTGTGTAGTTAATGTCGTTAATGTTGCTCAACTGGCTATTTTTCTATGGTTATATGTGCTCATTGCACTATGTAAACAGAGATAACCATAGATCAAAATAGAATTTAGTAGGTTGAGAAAATACAAAAGATATTTAGAATTTGACCTTTAAAGAAATCAGATATTAACTTCCAGGAGTTGGTAGGGCTACAACCAATGACGGGGCATCTAATTCACTATATTGCTTTTGATGCATTGAACTTAAGGCAGCCTCCTTGTGTTTCTATTTCCTTTATGGTAAATAATATGGGATGTATAATTTATTGATTATGTTTAATTTGCTGTATATTTATTCCACAGAGGCATTACCAATCTTTGTTGACACCTAGACACTGTCTCCTCTTCAGAAATTTCAAATAAGATCTGGTGACCTCAAATGCTCACACAGTGGTCCATTGCCCACCGATTTACTCCACTACTTCTCTATTGCCCACCAATGTAACAATTGCTCAGTATTCCAAACTGCTCAGTACTCCAAACTGATGAATTTAATTTAAATCCGTACCGGCCTTGCCAAGTTATAATTAATTTATTTTTTTCGCCGTAATTGCATCGAGATGAGTAAGGCAAAGTTCATTAATTTGTTTCGATTTAAAATATATTTTTTTCAATACCAGGTTTCCAAATTTATCAATCAAGTGTGTTCGCGACATCTTCAGTGATAAAATGGTTCAAATTATACTTTTGAATTTTGTTATATTCATACGAAATGTGTTTCAAATGGAATATTCGAGAGGTAATTAAAAGTCCCACCACGATCATTAATTTTTTTTTCTCACAGGATTGCCAAGTTATACAAATGACAAATATTGAAACTAATGAAGAAACAAATAACGCTAAATAAATCTTTTTAGAAGAGTAATTTTTCATTATTTTAGGGAAAATGTCGTCTCTGGAACATAAGTATAGCAGCTCTAATCTTCCTATCAATCTACAATGTGATGTTGACGGTAAAATTGATGTATACGCAGGATTGTTTAAAAAAACAGAGTCCTGTTCAAAAAGTTCCAGAAATAATCTACCAAAGGTGCAAAAAACAATCAGAACAGACCCAAGATGATGAGTTTACGAATTTAAATCTGCAGTTAGGACGCTGGGATAATCAACATAAATTCATCTTGTTTGATAATTTTTTAGTAGGGGAAAAGTAAGTATTTTAAGTGGATTAGGAAATAACCTTTTATGTATATTTATTTTTAGATATCCCATACTGAACAATTTATTTAAAACATGTATAGCAACTCAAAGTTCCATAGAAAAACTCCCTTCATTAATAGAAGTTGCCAATCAGTGGAGTGGTCCAATTTCTTTGGCAACTTTCGCAGCTAGCGAAGAAGAACTAAACGCATTGCTTTTATATATTTTATATCTTAAAAAATGTAACTCAAATATCAACGATAAAGTGAATTTTCATTTGGCACTAGCACACGAAAGAGCACCTAAAAAATATGATATAGATACACTAAAGTTAGATGAATTTAAATGTGATAGTCCTAAAGAAGTATTACAGGTTTTAAGTAAGAATTTACAGGTGAATATACAATTAAAATGTTAGTTAAAAAATTTAAAATTATCATTTCAGAAAGGTACTAATAAATGGAGAGCTAAATTATCCTACCCCCAAAACCACTTACGCAATCTAGCTAGAAAAAACTGCCAAGCTAGCTACGTATTCTTAACAGACGTCGACATAGTCCCTAGCAAAGGTATGGCTGAAAATTTGGATGTCTTTTTGAACGAAGTTACTTGTAAAAGTAAAAAATGCGCTTACGTAGTGCCAACTTACGAAATCGACGATAGGGTAATGTTTCCTCACAACAAAACTGACTTGATTCGATTAGCAAATAAAGGATTAGCCAGACCGTTTCACCAAAAAGTATTTGTTTTTAATCAGTTTGCAACAAATTTTACCAGGTTAGTATTTTTTAGAAAATGTAGTATGTTTTGGTAATCTAGTACAAAAATGTGTGTTATATATACAGTGTGTTATTATCAAGGTCCTAAATGTGAAGTTACACTGGGCCAAGAACTAAATGGAGGAAACACTAAGTAAACTATTCTGAGCTTTAGTAGTTTTCAGTTATGCTTCAAAAAGCTGGAGACTTTCAAGAGTGGTCTTTTTCCCAAACTGGGGAAAGCTATCTTCATGCTTAATATCATTTCTCCTAAAAAATTATTAGATACGGAATCACCCAAATACATCAATACCAGTTTGCATACCAATCAGGAGAGTCCTGTTATTCAGACCCAAAACACTGAACAATTGTTTTAAAGTAAAAAAATAGTCCTAGAAGAATTCCTAGACATAGAAGTAGCCTTCGACTCTTTATGGGGAAAGGTATCTTCATGTTTAATATCATTTCTCCTAAAAAATCTGAAAAAATTATTAAATAGGTACAATGTGTTACGGAATCACCAAAATAGACCAATGATAGTTTGCATACCAATCAGGAAAGTCCTGTGATGCAGACCTAAAACTTTGAACAATCATTGTGAGGCAAATAAATAGTCCTAGAAGCATTCCTAGACATAGAAGTAGACTTTGACTCTTTATGGGGAAAGTTATCTTCATTAAAGTAACCTTTGACTCTTTATGGGGAAAGCTATCTTCATGTTTAATATCATTTCCCCTAACAAATCTGAAAAAATTATCAGATAGTCACGATGTGTTACAGAATCACCTAAATACATCAATACTAGTTTGCATACCAATCAGGAAAGTCCTATGATGCAGACCCAAAACACTGAACAATCATTATAAAGTACAGAAATAGCCCTAGAAGCATTCCTAGACATAGAAGTAGCCTTCAACTCTTTATGAGGAAAGCTATCATTTCTCCTAAAAAAAACTGAAGAAATTATTAGGTAGACACGATGTGTTACGGAATCACCCAAATACATCAATACCAGTTTGCATACCAATCAGGAATGTCCTGTGAAGCAGACCCAAAACACTGAACAATCAATGTAAAGTACAGAAATAGCCATAGAAGCATTCCTAGACATAGAAGTAGCCTTCAACTCTTTATGAGGAAAGCTATCTTCATGTTTAATATCATTTCCCCTAACAAATCTGAAAAAATTATCAGATAGTCACGATGTGTTACAGAATCACCTAAATACATCAATACTAGTTTGCATACCAATCAGGAAAGTCCTATGATGCAGACCCAAAACACTGAACAATCATTGTAAAGTACAGAAATAGCCCTAGAAGTCCTAGACATAGAAGTAGCCTTCAACTCTTTATGAGGAAAGCTATCTTCACGCTTAATACCATTTCTCCTAAAAAAACTGAAGAAATTATTAGGTAGACACGATGTGTTACGGAATCACCCAAATACATCAATACCAGTTTGCATACCAATCAGGAATGTCCTGTGAAGCAGACTCAAAACACTTAACAATCGTTGTAAAGTATAGAAATAGCCCTAGATATAGTAGTAGCCCTTGCCTCGCCATATTACAATTCAATACTAAAATATATTAAAAGCGTGGCGTTGCACACTTTATATTCAGTATCAGTTATCTCTAACGCAACGAGCAAAGGATAACCGTAGGAAGGAGTGTTATCTCCATTCACGTGAACCTTGATCGTGAGATAAAATGTATACTGGTAAGTTTGAAAAGTAACAATCGTTGAAAGATGGCGTATAAAAGAGATATTATCCACAAACCCGGCAAAAACATTTGTTATTGCCTTTACAAAAAAGAGGATACTTCGAGGAATAACTATTAAAAAAATGATAAATAAATTAAATATCTTAGAATCACCCTTGATGACAAGCTTTTGCAGGCATATAGAAAAAACCGCAGAAAATGCTACAAGAGCGCTATGGGGCTATACACTGATAGTATGAAACACGTAGGGACTCACACTAAGTGTCCTGCACTGGGTTTATAGAAGGATTATTGGACATTCTGCTGTCGCTCATTAATTATATAGTGGCATAAGGCGAAATGTGGACTTTCTTAAAAAAAATTGGACACAGTAAAAATATTAACCTGTTTAATAATAACAGCAAGATGGACCGGGTGGCCACGGGTCAATGTACGCCCCCAAAATTTTGGTTGATTTTGAATTTAACAATGAAGTTTTTGGCACACATAAATTAGATAATGGGCTACTTTTATACTCACAGGAATGAAAATATCACTTCCGGTTGAACCGGAAGTGACATCAACTTTTTTTCTCAATTGAATAACTATACTTTTTTGATGGTTTCTCATTAAGCATAACATTCTAAATGCAACAGTTTTTTCAGATTTAAAAAATCCCAAAAAATAAGTGAGATACGAACAATTTTGGAATTTATTCAAAATGGCCGCGTCAGATGAATGCGATGTAAGAAAATTACTAAGTAGGCTACGGAAATTATTAATAAGGTTGTAGACTTGTCTGTTGAGAAAAAAATAGTTGTTTGAATTACTGATAGGTACCAGTATTTTTAGGTTTTTTTAAAAAAACGGAATTTAATGTTAATTTTCATTTCCAGAGGGGTCGTATAGAATTTTTTTAAATGGAACTTAGTTTTTTATTAATCAGAAATACTGGTTCATAAACTAGGTATAATTTTTTCGCCATTAATAATTTCTTAACGATAATCCTTAGTAATAATAAAGTATTTTTAAAAGGTAAGCGCCAACAAATCATTTTAATAAGGTACCTATCTATATTTAAATCAAAAATTGCAGATAGCCATGAAAATGACGAGACAACAATTGAATTATTTTTAACTTATTCACTAATTTTTTGATGCAAGTGTATTAAATTTGTTATAAACAAGAAAATATTAGAAATAGATATAAAATGGCTGAAAAAGTTGATTATTTATAGAGAGAGTCAACGTAATGCAACTAGAACAAAAACTCTGTATGGAGTAAGATATCCAGAAAGAAGACAATCTCCGAGAAACTATTTCGCTCGACTGGAGCATCAATTTAGAAGAGAACCGGGTATAGAAATTGAAGAAAAATTTATTGTGGATGAAGAAACGGAAGTGAATGTATTAGCTTTAGTGTATGTTGGGTCCATTTCGGTAAGACAAATTGAACATGAATTACCAGTTTCCAAAGAATCAGCCAGGAAAATTTAAAAAAAAACACGACTATCGTTCTTATAAATATCAATTGCAACAATTTTTGTATGACAATGATTGGACAACTGAAAATTCTCACATTATGAGATAGGAGCGGTTTCAGGAGCGGTTTGGCTTCAATGTTTGGTTAGGTCCAATAATTTTTGACGGAACTCTAACTGGATCAAGGTATCTAGACTTTCTCCAAAATATAATAGTTCCACATATTAATTAAATTACCAATATCAATATTGACGAGATTTACTTCAAACAAGACGGGGTTGGACCACACAATGCTTATCATTAGGGATTACTTAAATTAATTGTTTCCAGATCGTTGGATTGGGACCCATGGTCCAGATAGATGGCCTGTAAGGTCACCCGACTTAACCCCACTCGATTTTTTTATTTGGGCGCATTTAAGAAATAAAGTCTACATGACTGCTCCAACCACAAGGCAAGATCTGGAAGAAAGAGTTTGACACCCCTCAAAATTTATAGAATGTTAGACGTGCAACAATAAGTCGCGCTGCTCTGTGTATTAATCAAAACGGTGAACAGTTTGAACAATTTTTATAATAGTTTATTATAATACCTAATAGGTAGGTTTTAAATAATAATAATAATAATACTCGCACTACATTTCACCCCCTTACGAGTGAATCCCAAAAAGCCAATGGCTTGTACGGGGAAGGGGCGACTATTATTATTATTTGCCGTGGCGCTCAGGGGCGACTTACTGAGGATTGATGGCGCCATTTGGCTATAAGTGTAGGAAAACCCGGAAAACCTCACCACCATCATCGGCACAGTGTCACAGGGGATTGAAAATCTAGGCTCCGCATTAGACATTAATTAAATTAATATTCAAAGCGGTTTACCTATTCGAGCCAAGTATCTAACACTGAAATTTTTAAATTATAATTTCAATGCCAGATACGAGGCATGAACCCACGTTGGCTCTAGCATATAGACAGTCATAAATGAATATGACCGATAGCCAACGATCTGTGCCACTGAGGCCGATAGTTTTGTTATTTATTCATGGTTGTAACGTTTCATTAAAATTAGTTTTGTTTAATTTGTGTTTACTTTTATTATTACGAATGATTATTATAATTAAGAAATGATTTATGGCGAAAAAATTATACCTAGTTTATAAATCATTATTTCTGATTAATAAAAAAAGTTCCATTTAAAAAAATTCGATTCGACCCCTACGGAAATGAAAATGAAAATTAAATTCCGTTTTTTGAAAAAAACCTAAAAATACTATTTTCTTCTCTACAGACAAGTCTACAACCTTATTAATAAGTTCCATAGCCTACTAAGTTACTTAGTAATTTTCTTACATCGCATTCATCTGACGCGGCCATTTTGAATAAATTCCAAAATTGTTCGTATCTCACTTATTTTTTGGGATTTTTTAAATCTGAAAAAACTGTTGCATTTATAATTTTATGCTTAACGAGAAACCATCAAAAAAATATAGTCATTCCATTGAGAAAAAAAAGTTGACGTCACTTCCGGTTCAACCGCAAGTGATATTTTCATTCCTCATTTTTAAATTCAAAAACAACCAAAATTTTGAGGGCGTACATTGACCCATGGCCACCCGGTATAGAACTCCGCTCACTGTAGCAACGAAGATACTGCTAGTCCTTACTTGTTTTTACTGAGGAAAAAAAGGCACAAATGGATTGTATGGAATGGAAACTTTCTAAAAAAGGACACCATATCATGATATTAAAAAATTGAAACAAAATCAGTGCTTAATAATGACGTCGGTTAAAATATGGGTCAAAGGCAGGGATGATACGACCATACAAAACGAATTAGTCTGGTATATAGACTGTTTAGGGATGCAAAATATCACTGGGACTTGAATTTATCATGCTAAATTGATTAAACTTCAAGGCTTAAGTAACTGCTTGTATTCAAACTATGAAAGGTAGTTTTCTAAGGACTGAAAGGATCGGCAGTCCTCATAAATCATTGCCAACGGTATAAATATAGTCCAAACTAATATTGGACTTCAAACAATCTCTCAAGACCCTGGTAAATCATTATTGAATGGGTTCTTAGGCATGAATAAGTATTGGGAAACGAGATAACAGACCTTTTAGCCAGGAAGAGCCTAACTGGACCTCAACCTACATATGGTACCTCGTATTAACATATTAAAGGGTGAATAGGGTGAATATAGAATACCATAAATTGGTTGGTTAGAACTCAGGCAATCCAAGATATTTATAGATGATATATCTCTTAGTAGACAAAACAACTGCTAAACTTTAATAAGAAAAAGCAGAGGACCGTAATAAGACCAATTAAGGGACACTGCGGTCTTAGAAGACATCTAAATCACTGATGAAATGATATGTAGAAAGTATGAAGAGATAATGGGAACGGAACTAGCTCTTTGCGATATAATATGCAGAATCCAAATAAATCGCGAAAGAGCATATTCTTGAATATATAACAAGTATTAACCTCATAGGGTAGAAACTGACAGTAGTACAATAACCTTCGAGATTCAGTACAAGTCGGCTCTAAGTCATATCCTTACTCAAATAGATCCCACTGGTTTAAAGGTACTGCGAACTAAAAATTCCTGTTTAGCCAGTAATAATATTGTTTATATTTAAGATTAAGCATAGTTTTTATCTTCCCAAGAAATCTTGACATTTAGAATCATGCTTTTAATTATATGAACAGTTTCAAAAGTGGTTGGATAATTTAGAATATTTACCTTTACTAGTAGAATAATTTAAATGAGTTTTCTTATTTTCTGGTAATTTGCATAGAAAACAGCTTGTTTTCTTAAAGTAGAAACGGTTCATGCACGAATCTAAAATTAGTCAAAGCTAAAGCAAGAGTTGCACATTTAATTAAAATAACAATTCTCAGATAAATGTCTGCTTTAATAGGATCTCGTTTGGCAAATGTAAATTGGGTGTCTCTTAAGTTGTTGAATATGGAGTATTATTTTGGTATACGTACAAGTAGGAAGTGGAAATTGAAAAGCTGTTCAGCGAAACAGTTATTATCGTTCCGCTTTATTTTTCCATTAATTTTTTACCTTTTTCACTTTTTTCATTTTATTATCCTTTTTGGCAATTTTTTCCATTTTTTCCTATTTTTTATTTATTGTTCCATGCTTTTTTCTTACTCTGGTATTCTCACTTTTTTTCTGTTACTTAAGTTATTTTCTAGGCTTCGTTTTTCATTTTTCTCTCCATTGCTTTTTCCTCCTTCTCCCTGTTTTCTTCTTTTAACCACTAACTTTTTTTTGCCTTAATTTTTACCTCTCTACCGTGAGCTGTTACTCTATTCTCTAAATAGGTATAACCTGAGCTAACTTAATTTTTCCTGTTACCACCTCATTCCACCTTTTTCCTTCCTCTTTTGTTCCCATTTTTGCCCACTGCAGATTTTCGATTATTAATATATAATTTAGACACTTTCAGAAGAATAGGAATAATAAGAAAAATATAGAAAAAAATTAAAAAAAATTGAAAAAATCAAAAACAACAAAAAAAATAAAAAAAAAAAACAGAAAAAATCAAAACATAACAAAGAAAATAAAATAAAAGGAAAAACCGAAAAAAATCAGAGTAATAAGAAAAAATAAGGAAAAAGTAGAAAACAAAATAAAGAATTAGAAAAAAAATAAAACAATAAAAAAAATTATTAAAGATTAGGAAAAATCTAAAAACAGAACCAGAAAAAACAAAACACAAAAAAACAAGAAATCAGAAAAACGAGAAACAAATTGAAGAGTCGAAAAAATTCGAAAAAAAAATCAGAAAAAATCGGAAAAAATATAAAAAAAAAACAGAAAACATTGAAACAAATTGATAGAAAAATCATTTTATATTGAAAAGAATGAAAAATAAAATTGTAAAATACGGAAAAAAAGGAAAAAACCAAAAAAATTGTTAAAAAGTGCAAAAAGACGCAAAAAACAAAAAACAACCAAAATCCGGAATCAATTGTAAATATTTTTTTATTTATTTGCTTTTTCTCACTCTTGTATTCTCACTTTTTTTCTGCTCTACTTTAACCTATTTTCTAGACCATTTTTGGTTTTTTTCTCTCCATTATTTCTCATTCTTTACACCCGTTTTTCTCTTTTAACCAATAACTTTTCTTGCCTTAATATTTACCCCTTCTTTTATCCCCCACTCTACATACCCTGAGCTGTTACTCTATTCTGAGTAGTTACTCTAAATAGGTACTACTTTGTTTTTCCACCTTTTTCCCTCTTTTCCCCTTTTGTTACCAATTTTGCCCACTGCGGATTTTGGATTTTTAGGTCAAAGCATGCATTTGGAAAACACATTTTCATTATTTTTTAAAATTTTATTTTGAACAATTTTTAATTTTAGGTGGCAGAATACTATAGACCAAACTACCGATGTTCATATAAGTCATCCAGTAACTAATTTTGAATTCCTTTATGAACCTTTTTATATAGCTCCAGATACGGTACCACCACATGATGAAAGGTTCATTGGCTATGGATATACTCGAAATACCCAGGTAAATATTTATCTTTAAATAAAAAATAAAATATCAAATTAATTTTTTTTGTAGGTTTATGAAATGTTTGTTGCCGGTTACGAATTTTTAGTTTTATCACCGATTTTTACCTGTCATTGGGGTCTTCAAGCCAAACGTTCGAGGCCACCTTGGCGAGAACACCAAAATAACATAAATAGAAGATACTTTGAAACATTCAAAAAAGAAGTTTTCGCCAGATATAATAAGGATCCTCTTCATCTGATGAAACCGAAAAAAAATTAATTTTTTTGGGACCACAACGAGAGAGTTTATTTATTTTTAACGTATAAAAAATATGTTCAATCGTATTATTATTAGGGACAAATATATTTGGCCTTAATAGAATTGAACAATTTGTTGTATATAATTTAAATATTTTTAGGTACATTTTGACTTTTTTCGGCACATTTTGTCAGTAAAAAAAATCTGAAATTTATGTGTTAACCTCTCAAACTATAATATGCAATAATGTGTAATAAATACCTTTTTTTATAAAAATTCTTGAATTGTATATTTTTTTCCTTTAATATTATTTCCGTCCGTATGATTAAAATCATGAAAAAAAAAATTGTAAAAAAATATTTTTCTCGATGTTTTAAGCCACCACAACACGATTCAATGAATAAAAGTTTCATGTCTGTCGGTCTGGATGTATGTGGAGGCGATAACTCAAGAACCAATCGTCAGATTTTAAAAATTCTTTAGCAAATCGTCTTCTCGTGTCTAGGAGAGGAATTTTTGTGGTCTGTACATTCATTATTTCTGGTACTCCCATTCTTGGAATATTAAAAAAAGTAAAACTATTTTGTGCAGTTTCATTACGACCTGGTTTGGAAAAATATATAAATTTAGTGGTGCGTATGGTTCTTGTGTTTAATATTTGAGTGAATTTCTTGGGCCAAAGTACTAAAAATATCATGAGTTTTTAACCCGTGTAATATTTTTATTAAATAAAAACAAATATATACAATATTCGGTATAATGTATAGATAATAACCATCAAAAAAATATATTATTTGACAAACCTCATTATTATTATGAAAATATTGGAAAACGTTTATTTCTAAATAATAAGTGCTACATTAGTAAAATTATTAAATTCCAATCATACAAATTAGATTAAATGGAGAAACTTTTATGGAATTTTACAAGTGAACTGGTTTTTTTTTAAATTCTATCTAATCTAGATTTAAAAAAAATTAATAAAGTTTTAAACGGCAAAAAGTAAACCAAAGTTTATATTTATTCTTGGTACCATTTTTTTTAAATACGCACCTGGACTGTTTATAAAATCGGTGCACACGAATTGCAAAAATACTATTACTTTAATCCTATTGCTTAATTCTGAACTTCAAAAAGTAATTAAAGGTAAATTTTAATCCTATACTCGAACTGCATAAAGTCGTTATATCGTTATTTTCTAAGAATATATTATTTATTTATTTTTGTTATGGGAATTTTTAATTTTCATATCGTTTAACCCCTGTAACATAAAAACTATCAACGTTATTCAAACTTGTTGAATGTCGATAGAAAGAGAAAGCAATATTCTATATATACGAAATTTAACAAAATTTTAGATAAAAAATTGTGGCTGTGAACATAACTCCATGGATTTTTTAATTGTCCCTCCTTTGGTCTCTCCCTTTTTTCAAGGTCACAATTCTTGTTAAAAAATTTTGAAAAAATTCTTATTTATATTATTTTTTATTTCCCTTTCAATGGTATAAATTTCATTTTAATATATTATTTATTTATTTTTGTTATGAGATTTGAAATGCATTTTTATCTTTAAATTTTTAGTTTTCATATCGTTTAACCCCTGTAACATAAAACTATCGACGTTAGTAAAATTTGCCGCCTGTTGATAGAAAGAGAAACCCATATTCTATATTTAGGAATTTTTTTCAAAATTTTAGATAAAAAATTGTGGTTGCGAGAATAAGGAGAGACCACAACTATAACGATTTTTTAATTACCCCTCTTTTAGTTTCTCCCTTTTCTTAAGGTTACAATTTTTGCTGAAAAATTTTGAAAAAATTCTCACTTATAGTATTTTTTATTCCCTTTCCAGTGGTATTACATTAATTTTAATATATTATTTATTTATTTTTGTTATGGGACATAAAATGCATTTTTGTCATTAAATTTTTAGTTTTCATATCGTTTATCCCATGTAATATAAGACTATCAACGTTATTAAAACTTGCTGATTGTTGATAGAAAGAGAAAACAATATTGTATATTTACGAAATCTTTCAAAATTTTAGATCAAAAATTGTTTCCGTGAAAATAGGGCGAGACCATAACTCCAAAATATTTTTAATTTTCCCTAATTTGGTTTCTCCCTTTTGTCAAGGTTACAATTTTTGCTTAAAAATTTTGAAAAAATTCTGACTTATAGTATTTTTTATTCCCTTTCCAGTGGTATTAAATTAATTTTAATATATTATTTATTTATTATTGTTATGGGATATAAAATGCATTTTTGTCCTTAAATTTTTAGTTTTCATATCGTTTATCCCCTGTAACATTAAAACTATCAACGTTATTAAAACTTGCCGACTGTTGAGAGAAAGAAAAAACCATATTCTATATTTAAGAATTTTTTCAAAAATTTTAGATAAATAATTGTGGTTGTGAGAAAAGGGAGAGACCACAACTATAACGATTTTTTAGTTTCCCCTGTTTTGGTTTCTCCCTTTTCTCAAGGTTACAATTTTTGCTGAAAAATTTTGAAAAAATTGTGACTTATAATATTTTTTATTCCCTTTCCAGTGGTATTAAACTCATTTTAATATATTATTTATTTATTTTTGTTATGGGATATAAAATGAATTGTTGTCCTTAAATTTTTAGTTTTCATATCGTTTAACGCTTGTAACATAATAAACTATCGACGTTATTAAAATGTGCTGACTGATGGTAGAAAGAGAAAGCAATATTCTATATTTATGAATTTTTTCAAAATTTTAGATAAAAAATTGTGGCCGTGAAAATAGAGCGAGACCATAACTCCCAAGGATTTTTTAAATTTCCCTTCTTTGGTCTCTCCCTTTTCTCAAGGTCACAGTTCATGCCAAAAAATTTTGAAAAAATTCTTATTTATATCATTTTTTGTTTCCCTTTCAATGGTATAAATTTCATTTTAATTTATTATTTATTTATTTTTGTTATGAGATATAAAATGTATTTTTATCTTTAAATTTTAGATTTCATATCGTTTAACCCCTGTAACATAAAAACTGTCAACGTTATTAAAACTTGCCGACTATTGATAGAAAGAGAAAACCATATTCTATGTTTAGGAATTTTTTCAAAAATTTTAGATAAATAATTGTGGTTGTGAGAAAAGGGAGAGACCACAACTATAACGATTTTTTAGTTTCCCCTCTTTTGGTTTCTCCCTTTTCTCAAGGTCACAATTTTTGAAAAAAATTTTTATTTACAGTATTTTTTATTCCCTTTTTAGTGGTATTAATTTCAATTTAATATTTTATTTATTTACTTTTGTTACGGGATAAGAAATGCATTTTTGTCTATAAATTTGTAGTTATCATATTGTTTAACCTCTGTAACATATGTGAATTAAAATGTAAAAAACAAAATTTAAATATCAAACTTTTTTTTCGAATAAAATTAAAATGATTTAAAAAAATTAACTTTAATATAAAAATGCGTGGGGTGCTTTCTATAATCTTTACAAATGGTTATCGATGAAAAATTCAAAACAATTGATATTGAGCACCCTACGCTTTTTTATAAAAAAGTATTTTTTTATCAGGTGCTATTTTATTCAAAGAAAATATAATAAAAAATATGGAAAAACTACTATTGGAGCAATTAATCATACATAAATAATAATAATAAAGTTTCATGATTAAATAATTAATATTAAATATCTAATAACTATAAATTAGATTAGATTTTTTTTTATGAAATAGTAAAAAAGTTACCTTAAATTTTAGTTAGGCACACACTATCGTAATCAAATATTACTTTTTTTTGTAACTAATTTTAGTGTTTTAGTCATACTTATACCAGGAAAATTATTTTACTTAATGTATGTGTATAATTTAAAAAATAAATAAAAAAATTGCGATAACTTGATATATGCACAAACAAAATATCAAGGTTTGATTATTAAAGTTAGTAGGAAATTTATACTGATTGAATAAAATCAATAACAGAAAATTCTTATCAATAAAAAATAGTCGGATAATAATAATAATGATTTAATTAATGTTATTTTTAGGTGTAAATATGGGTTATAGTTGGAGGGAGGATAGGAAGGGGAGGGTTAATCTGATTATCTTAAAAATACACTACAAAAATCTTTATTTTTCTTATTCGTCATTATTTGAAATTAAGTAGAAAATTGTGTGGTCGGGGAACCCCCGTTAGGAATGAAGTTCCTTGCGTTATTTTTTACTTTTTAAAATTTGAAAAAGAGAAAAATAGGAAAAACCACTACAAGAAATCGAAATAAATGAAAAGAAATCGAAAAAAATTGAAAGAAGTCAGAAGAATAGAAATAATAAGAAAAAAAAACTGAAAAAAATTGAATAAATCAAAAAACAACAAAAAAAAAATCAAAAACAAGAGAAAAAATCAAAAAACAACATAAAAAAATCAAAAAACAACAGAAAAAAAATCAAAAAACCGCAGAAAAAAATAAAAAAAAAAAAAAAAAAATCAAAAAACAAGAAAAAATCAAAAAAAAAAAAAGAAAAAAGCGGGAAACAAAATAAAGAATTAGAAAAATAACAGAATAAGAAAAAAATTTTTAAAGATTAGAAAAAAATATAAAAAAAAAATCGGAAAAAACCAGAAAAAAACAAAACATCAGAAAATAAAAACAAAAAATCAGAAAAACGAGAAAAAAGGGAGAAAAAATTTGAAGAATTGAAAAAATTTGAAAAAACAAATCAGAAAAAATCGAAAAAATAAAAAAAAAAAATAGAAAACATTGGAAAAAATTGAAATAAAAATTAGAAAATATTGGACAGAATAACAAATAAAATGGTAAAATACGCAAAAATCGAAAAAAATTTATTAAAAAAAATACTGAAAATCACAAAGAAAAAGACGCAAAAAAAGAATAACCAAAATAGGGAAACAATTGTAACCATAATTTTTTTTTTAAATTGAAAAATTCAAATAAAAATCGCAACAAAATTAAAAAAAATGGCAAGCAAATTGCAAATAATTTCAAAAAGTCAAAGGAATAAGGAAAAAACACGACAATGGGAAAAATGAAGAATTGGAAAATGAGAAGAAAACGAGAAAAAGATTAAAAACAATTTTTTTCTCTCTAAAAAAGAATTATAATGTTAAAAAAATCTAAATGGAAAAAAACCGAAAAAAATCAAAAAAGAAAATCGTAAGAAATCAGAAGAATAAGAATGAAATAACCTGAAATTATTTGAAAAAATTAAAAAACAAAAAAAAAAAAATCAAATAGAAAAAATAGAAGAAAAAAAACGAAAAACCGAAAACAACCTAAAAATGTAAGAAATCGAAAAATATCGCAAAAAATTCCAAAAAACAAAGAAGAACCAGAAAAATTAGAAACTATAAAAAAAATTAAAAAATTAAAAAGTTCGAAAGAATTGATAAAAATCGCAAAAAATCGCAACAAAAATTAAAAAAAAAAATTACAAAACATTAGAGGAATAAGAAAAAATTACAAAACAAAAGAAAGATATTGAAAAAAACAGAACAAACAAAAAATGAGGAAAAATTAAAAATATCAAAAAAATAAAAAAAAAACAACAGAAAAAAAAATCAGAAAAATGAGAAAATGGCGACAAAAATATCAAAAAAATTAGCAAAAAAATCGGAATAAATAAAAAAAAATCGGTTGTGTCGCCCCAAAACTTTCCCGACGAGTATCCACAAATACTTGTTCAGATTTTTAATGTTAAAGTTTCAACTTTCACCATTTTTTTATTTTTGACAGATGACAGGTGTAGAAATAATTTTGATTATTCTGTATACAGTTTTTCAAGGGTTTTCAAATGACATATTGCATGTCCAATTCCGTGACATATTTCATCTGTCATTTTTTGATAGTGATACTTCCGTTTGACAGATATCGTACAAAAACTAATTTGTTCTTCTGACGGGTAACCCAAACCCGTATACCAAATTTCAGCTCAATGGGATTAAATGTGTGGCCTCTATCATGGAAGAATACACACACATACAAACACTCACACACATACACAGACAGACAGACAGACTTCCATCTGGAAATGGTCTGAATCGTCTCAGGGCACCCGAAAATGGATATTTCCGTTTTTATCTCGAAATTTTTTTTTAGCTCGTTCACAATACTTTCCTTTCTAGGAGGTGGGTCGGGAAGTAAAACCAGAAAATATTGGAACAAATTGAAAGAAAAATCAGAAAAAATTGGAAAAAATGACAAATAGAATTGGAAAATCAGGAAAAAGAGGATTGAATCCAAAAAAATGTTAAAAATAACGAAAAAAATTAACTAAAAATCGCATAAAAACGCAATAACTCGAAAAATATCGCAAAAAGATGTAAAAAACAAAGAACAACGACAATCCGGAAACAATTGAAACCATAAATTAAAAAAAAAATTAAAAAATTCAAAAAAATTAATAAAAATTGCAACTAAATAAAAAAAAAAAATAGCAAGCAAATTACAAATAATCGCAAAAAATGAGAGAAGTAAGAAAAATTGAGAAAAAATTAAAAAACAACAGAAATGGAAAAAAAACGTGAAAATGGGAAAGTGAAACCAATAAAACTAGAAAAGAACTAACTTTTTTTTAATCAAGGCAGATTTTTCGTTCTTGAAAGTATTCTTAGTTAAATGTATTATCCAACAAAACAGAAGTTTTACTAAAAATTGGCTTACAAGGTATATTCTCCAATCCTGGACACCAGGGAATCTGATACTAGGTTTATGAATAATGATACATTATTGTTCATAAAGGAAACGATTTTACAGAGAAATAAAATATAAATAAAAAATTTATAAACTCGTTTAAAAATAAATAATTAAATAAAATCGGAACCAACAAAAATTATTTTTTAAATTAATAATCTTTTTACCTAATTTAAGGCTATTAAGGTCAAAAAGTTTTGTTAATTGATTTTCCACATATGAATAATATGTAATTAGATAATCATTTGTTATATATATACAAGGAAAAATTTCTTATAACTGTTTAATTGTATAACCATGACATTAATAATAATAATTGTAGTGTTGAATATATTTAGTGTTTGTGGTAAGTATAATTTTTATTATAAAATATTTTCTCAGAATAAATTTATTTTTTAAAGCAAAATCCATAGAATTAAATATAAAAAATAAATAGTGAATATCCTACAAAAACCAATTACAGTTCTACTTTTTTTATTCGATATAATTCAGTCTATTTCATTAATAAACTATATAATTAAATAAATAATTATTATACAATGTGATCCATTTTAATAGGAACCACCATCTAAATTTTCTATTTACACACTAATTTCAATATTTTTTTTAAATTGATATAAAAACCGTAAAGTTCTACTAAACCACAAAGTTTCATGACTGAAAATCCATTTTCAGTACTAATTTTTTTATTGTTTCTTTTGACTAAAAAAATGTAAGAATAACTGTATATAATTTTTGTTTGAAAATTATAATTAAAATTACGAGCTACCTTTTTATTACACCTTGTAAATAAAAAAAAAATAATTGCATTAATAATAGTTTTACAGTATTAAATAAAACAAATTGAATTTAAATTTTACTTCCATTAGTAATTTATTTAATTTTGGTAATTTAGAATGAAATTTCAATATGCTATATTTATTTGAGAAAAAGTAAGATATAATTTTTAGGTGAAGATATTCCAGATTCCAACCACGAAGGTAAAATCGTTGGAGGAATAAATACCGACATATCAATATTCCCCTACCAACTTTCCCTCCAATATTTTGGTCTCCACGCTTGCGGAGCATCATTGATATCCCCCAAATGGGTTCTAACTGCTGCTCATTGCATAGAAGGAACATATACGCCATTACTCACAGTCAGAGCTGGAGCTACATCTAAAGATTCTGGAGGAATAATTATCAAGGTTAAAAATAAATATACCCATCCTTTATTTAATAGTTCCACTATAGATTACGATATAGGATTATTGGAGCTAAAGGAATCTATTGATCCAGATTATGCAGAACCTATTGCTTTACCTCCAGAAGGTGTTACAGTCAAAGAAGGAGATATAGGGATTGTAACTGGTTGGGGTTCAACTTATGAAGACGGTCAAATGATGTCTGAACTTAGATTCACTGAAATACCTGTTTTAAATTTATTTCAGTGTAAGAGGATATTGGGAAAATATATAACTAATAGGATGTTTTGTGCTGGATATTTACGAGGTGGAAAAGATAGTTGTCAAGGGGATTCAGGGGGACCATTTATAGTTGATGGAATGCAGATGGGGGTTGTTTCTTGGGGTTATGGATGTGGAAAACCACAAAGACCTGGAGTGTATGCTAGTGTTTCTGTAGTTAGGAAATATATTAAGTCGATTACTGGTATATAGAGGGTGTGGTACTGGTAGAGTCAGAAACCACTTTCACCAAGGTTAAAATTATAAATAAACTTGTTAAGGGTAATATTGATATTTCATAAAGATATATTTATAATTATTGTCCAATATTCTATATTGTAAATAATTTGTAACAAAAATATGAATTTTTTAAAAATTGATCATTCAAAATTAAATTTGGTAGTTTTATCCAGTTTTTTGCATAATATATTATTAGATATAAGTTAGTTTAAATATTTATTTAATTATATTTAAATTATCCAGGTTATTGCATAAAAAAGGCACTAAAGTTGCATATAAGAACTTGAGTTTTGTTGGTATATTTAAAATAAAAACTTGAAGGACCAGATAATTTTTAGGTACCTGTTAAAATTGTTTTAAAATGATAATACAATTAATTTTAATTCTAAAGAGTTTTTAGATGATTGTTTATTAATAATAAAACTATTTTGATATTAAATATATTAAAGATTTTTTTTCTTATAATCCATTTTTCAATCGCACAATACTACTTATAATTTCTTCGCAATTTCGGACGTTAAATTAATTAAAGGTTATAAGAAGCATTCTAGACCAATAAGTATTGAATTGAAATTTTCCAATCAATTACTTCTATGGTTTGTTCGACATCGTGGCAAGTGTTGGATATAATTAATCTTCCGGCTTTCACTAACAAGAAGTCTGGAGTTGTTGGTTAATAGTATTATGAAAATATTGGAAAGTAAAGTGAAAAATTAGTTCCGTAGTTTCAGATTAAAATTTTAGATAAATTAGGAAAGGTCAAATCAAAATAAATTATGTCATAAAAGTTCGCCATCTTAAATTTTGTTAAATATTTAGTGGCATACTCAAAAATATTAATTTAAAGTATTTCAAAATTTTTTCTCCGCCTCCGAAAAATATGAACGAGGTGTCATTTGATTCAGTATTACGTGTAGATGATTTCTGAATAAATTCAAGAGCCTCCTGCAAAAGTTGGAAAAGTTATAAACAATTAACTGAAAAAAATGGAGTTTGGTTTTTACAAATATCTCAAAAACTATTGGACATTTTTCAAATTTGAAAAAAGATTCAAAAAGAGGAGGACACTAACCAAAAAAGACTATACCTCCTGGACCAATATTCATAATCTTCTCAGAGTGTTGAAAATACGGCCGAAAACGGGGACTCCCGCATGCGTAAGCGCTGCCCACTTTGTACCTTTAATGAATAAATAATTTTTAAAGTTAATAAATATGAAAATTAAAAATTGAAAAAATTTAGGCATCTACTGGATAGATTTATGCATAATAATCAGCGGTCAAAAAAATTTTATCGCAATTTTTCTATTAATTATGCATTAGTTTATTAACACATTTTTCCTACTTGAACATGAATATTGTAAGTGCGATAATTGTTAATAACAAATTTGATTTTTTTCTCTTTTTTGGGCCAATTTTTGAAAGGTTTCAGAAGAGATTCCAGTTGGAAAATATAAAAAAAATGTTATTTTTCACTTTGTTATTAACAATTTATTTACATTAAAAATTAAAAAGCTTGATTAATCCTTTAACTGCGGGCAAAATTTTGGAGCGCTAAGTGCTCTAAAAACAAAAATGTTGAAAAATATAAATAAAACATCAATAATCTTAATTGTAATAATTTTCAAAAATTTAAAAACAATGCTGAGTTTTAAGAAATTCAAAAATTTCGAAAATATATCAAAAAGTTCGAAAATTAAAAAAAAAATAAATAAAAATGTCTAGAAATTCAAAAATTCCGATAATTTCAAAAATTTCAAATAGTCAAAATATTCAAAAATTTCTAAAATATATCAAAAATTTCAAAAAATTTGAAATTGTGCAATTTTTTTTTGAAAATTTCAAAAAGTAAAAATTTAAAAATGTTCAAAAAATTCTAAAATATATCGAAATTTTCAAAAAACAAAATTATTCCATTAAATAAAAATATTTCAAAAATATCAAAATTTACAAAAACCATTAAACTTATTTGGAAATTACAAAAATTTCAAAAATTATAAAATTCGTAAAAATTTATTAAATAAATCAAAAATTTCAAAAAATTTGAAATTATGAAATTTTTTTTCGAAAATTTCAAAAATTTCAAATAGCTAGTTAAAATGTCAAAATATTCAAAGAATTCTAAATTATATCAAAAATGTCAAAAAATTTGAAATTATGGAATATTTTTTGGAAAATTTCAACAAGTAAAAATTTAAAAATGTTCAAAAAATTCTAAAATATATCGAAATTTTCGAAAAACAAAATTATTCGATTAATTAATAATATTTCAAAAATGTCAAAAGTTCCAAAAACCATTAAACTTATTTGAAAATTTCAAAAATTTCAAAACAAAAATTTCGAAAATTGTAAAATTAGTATAAATATATAAAATTTATAAATTTCAAAAATTTCAAACAGTAAAAATGTCAAAATATTTCTAAAATACATCAAATATTTAAAAAAATTTTAAATTATGGACCTTTTTCGAAAATTTCAAAAAGTAAAAATTTCGAAAATTCTAAAATATATTGAAAATTTCAAAAAATAAAATATTCAATTAATTAAAAATATTTAAAAAATGTCAAAAGTTTTAAAAACCAATAAAAATTATTTGAAAAGTTCAAAAATTTCGAAAATTGTAAAATTCGTAAAAATTTATAATATTTGTGAAAAATTTGTGAAAAATTGGTAAAAAATTTAAAAAAAAATTAAAATTTATAAAAATTTGAAAAAATATTCAGGGAAATAACAAAATATACAAAATTGTTCTTTTGCGATGAGTTTGTACGCATCATTCATATACGACAGCCGCAGCTAAAGGGTTAATCATTGAAAATTTGTTTTTTCATATTTCTATTGATTCGTGTTTTTATGATCAGAAGTCAAACGAAAGGATTTTAAAATTTTTTTATTTCTTATTGTTTACAAAAATTGTTATAAACAAATGCCTTGTTTATAAGATAATTTAAAATTTCTTTTTTGGAAACATAATTTTTGATGCAAATTGTGATTTTTTAAAAAAAAATCGTTAATTAAAAAATTGCTTTATTACTTAAAAACGCATTTGTTAATTAACAATTTTTTTTCTATCACTTGTAATTATTATTAAGGAACAATTTTTTTATCATAATTTATCTTGTTCTTTGATAACTAAAAAAATATTTATTTTTATTTACATTTTCATTATTTATTTAATAAACAATTAAATTTTTTCTATATATTTTTTTCTTTTTCTACATGAAACAAAAACAACCATGTGTTATTTTTTGAAAAAAATTATTTATATGGTAGAAAAAAATTGTTAGTTAACAAATACGTTTTTAAGTAATAAAATTTTTTTTTAAGGAATGCTGATTTTTACTCATTTATACTGATTTGACTAAATTTCTGTTTATTTGACTTATTTATGCTGATTTTTACTAATTTCTGCTGATTTGACTAATTTCTGCTGATTTGACTAATTTATGCTGGTTTTTACTACTTTCTGCTGATTTGACCAGTTTCTGCTGATTTGAGTAATTTCTGCTCAGTTGACTATTTTATGCTGATTTTTACAAATTTCTACTGATTTGACTAATTTCTGCTGATTTGACTTTCTGCTGATTTTACTGATCTCTGCTGAATTAACCAATTTCTGCTAATTTGCTTAATTTTTACTAATTTCTGCAAATTTGACTAATTTTTGCAAATTTGACTAATTTCTGTTGATTAGACTTTCTGCTGATTTGACTTTATGCTAATTTTTACTGATTTCTGCTTATTTTACCAATTTCTGCTGATTTCTATTCGTTTCTGCTGATTTTTACTGATTTCTGCTGATTTGACTATAATTTATGCTGATTTTTACTAATTCCTGCACAAATTTCAGCTGGTTTTTATTGATTTTTGCTGTTTTTCTGCGGATTTTTACTCAATTCTGCAATTTTTTTAGCTCGTTCATAATACTTTTCCCTCTGGGAGGTGGATTGGGAAAATAAAAAAAATTTAGAAAGATCCGTCGCTGCAAAAGTTTAACAAAATCGGTTGTGTCGCCCAAAAACTTTCCCGACGAGTATCCAGAGACGAATACTTTTTCACATATTTAATGTTAAAAGTTTCAAATTTTGATATTTTTTTATTTTTGACAGGTGATAGTTGAAGAAATAATTTTGACTGTTCTGAATAGAGTTTTTCAAGGGCTTTCAAATGACATATTGCAAGTTAAATACCGTGACATATTACTTCTGTCGTTTTTTGCCAGTGACACTTCCGTTTGACAGATGTAGTATAAAAACTAATGGGTTCTTCCGATGGATAAACGAACCCCATATACCAAATTTCAGCTTAATCGGGTTAAGCGTGTGGATTCTATCGTAGAAGAATACACAGCAACAGACAGACAGACAGACATACTTCCATCTGGAAATGGTCTTAATCATTTCAAGGGACATAAAAATGGATATTTCCATTTTTATCTCTAAATTTTTTTTAGCACGTTCATTATACTTTTCCTTCTCGGAGGTGGGTCGGGAAAGTAAAAATTATGAGGATTCAAACATGTTTTTAAATAGTCCTAAGAGGTTAAAAAACAGGTAAATAAAAATACTTAAGTAGTAAAAAACTGTATTTTTTATTAATTCCAAATCAAATAAATTTAATCATCACTGTATAATGTATATACATAATGAGCCAAGTTTTCAATATCTTAAATCCACTTATACGTTTACTTATCTTATCTGGACATTAATAATAATAAATAACAATACCGAATTTGCTTGAGTTAGTTACTGTTAACTATAGCATCAATATATGCTTTGAAATATGGTAGATTGGTAAACGCTCCAGGTTGTCTGGGCGCAGCACAAACAGTCCCCCAAGATGTCAGTCCAATTTGGATACCAGAAACTACTAAAGGACCCCCAGAATCTCCCTAAAATGTATAAATATAAAATATAAAACTCTTTATAAAAAATGTTTTTCAATACGTTGATGTTCATATACAGGGTGATTCATTGGGAAATGCGCATACTATAAGGGTAGATGAGGCACACCAAGGTGATTCCAAATAACCTATATTTAATGGACCTGTCTTTCTTTATAACCTAGATACAGAGTGATTTAATAATTTTGTCCCTTTTTTTAAGTTAAGAACCACCCTATATATTTTTCTAATATTTGGTACGTACGGTTTTTGTCCAATATGATGTCGATTAACATAATAATTTAAAATCTTATTCCAGGCCCTTCCTTAAAAATATTAATAAATAGGTTTTGACTCAAAACAACACCCTGTATATCAACGTTTTAAAATTGTATTGACATATTTGGAAAGAGTAGAAAAAGTTAAGTCACACTGAATGTGTTTGGTGTTTCCTCATCCAATTTTGTTACTTATTAAGTCAAATCTTGATCATTCGATAAAAAAGATGGCACAAATTTAAAAAAAAAATAAATGTTCTTTCCTAAATGATAATTTTCCAGCTTTAATCAATAAAATCATCAACTCTTTCATATTCTCTTAATTTCTGAATCTTAACCTTAATGTAACACTTTAGGACAGGTCCGTATTTGGTACAAAATATTATTATTAATTACAAACTTTCAAACGCCCTGTATAGTTCAGCTTTTCTCGGAATAGACTTTTCTTATTTTATTATTTTTATTAAATGCAGCGTAATGAGCAAATGTTATTATCAGAGTTTTACATACAGAGGGCGTTTGAAAGTTAGTCATTGATAATATTTTCCCAATGAATCATCAACAAACAAAAATATTAGGATTTATTTATTGTGTAGAAATTTAATGATGTTCTTTGATTGGTTGGTCAGTACAAAAACAACGGACAATTTTTCAGTAAATATCCTGCCTAAGTATTCCACCATAGAACAAATTGCAACATTTCAATACAGCTAAAACCGTGCTAAAGACCATAATGAGCCTTCTCGATGACTGAACTTACTTATGGTAGTCAACATTATTTTTATTCAATTTAATAAATTTTTGTTTTTTTAATGTTTTCAAAAAAATACGTTTGATGTTTTATGTGAATTTTACGGTCACAGTCTAAACGCATATTATTTGCCTTATTAGCCATTAGCTCCATGAGAAACCGCACAGTACATACTGTTGTTATATAATAATGCTCATGTTGGACTACTGACCTCAACATTGATATGACCTTAATATGACCTTGATATGACCTTGATATGACCTTGATATGACCTTGATATGCTCTTGACATGACCTTGGCATTAACCTTGACCTTGTGCTAGGAAAATACGAGGAACCGAAGTATGAGGTAGTATTAATAGTAGTCTTACTGTTAAAGTCATTTGTTACCTAAAATATTTTAATTTGGTATACATGGTGGAGAAAATTTCATTGCAATGTATTGTAATCTCGAAAACCGTAAGAGATACTAAGTCGGTTATAAATGGAATTTTTATATCCCAAGATATCAGAAATGCTTTTCATAATAATTAAGAAAACCAAAATTGCTCATTTTTTATGTTTTGCTCCAGTGCTTTTATTTTGAACAGACAATGTACAGGACCGTTCTTAAAAGCCTTTATACCAAATAGTTAATAATTCATTCAAATAATTAAGAATGAATTCAGGAGATGAAATACTATAAAAAAAATCACATAAAAATTGCAGGTCCGTATTTGAAAACAAAATCGGAGTGGCCACATTCAAAATCTAATATTATATCAGACTTGTTCTCAAATAAAAAAGTTAAATACAGTTTTGTTCATTATTGATTTTTATGAATTATTATGGAAGCCGTTCCTGATATCTTTGAATTCAAAGCACCAGTCGATTAGCTTCAAAATTGACAAACTTTTGTTCCATTTAACCGATTTCGCAGCTCCTACGGTTTCAACTATAACAAAACATTGCAATGAAATTTTCGCCACCCTGTATATGTAACAATTTAAACACTGAAAAAATAGACCTCGTACAAAAAATATATAACTCGAGTTATAAGGCAATTACTTACTGGTGGAATTACGTTACTCTGTTTGTTACAACTCTTATTATGTAATATTAAAAAAAAATATTAAAATGAGTCTCATACTATTTTTAGATACGATAAAAAAAATAAATATAAAAAACTTTAACTACTTTAATACAAATATTTATTCTAAAACTAATTTAAAAGTGCAATTAGAAAATTTTAAAGAGCAAAACTACCTGGATGTTCCTGTAATTAGAACTCTTATAAATCAAGATAATGAGCTTTTGGCCGAAGGTCTTTCCGTGACAGAAATAATTTCGTTTTTGATTTACATCCAGAATTGTTTACCAAAGTTAAATACATTCAGTTTTAACTGCTACTTCCTTTTAACGATCTATTTTCCTAAATGAATAGTGTGTCTTAGTCTGAACGGTAGATAATTATATTTTTTGCTACTAAATATGTTTAAAATTGATGTAAAACAATGGTAAATAACTAACGGGACAACTAATGGGACACGGTGTCACTAGAAAATATTCCATCTGTGTAATAAACTCCAGTTCTAATTGGAACCGCTAGGGTATGAAACCTCAAACAATTGACAAATCATAATTACACTTGCATTAACGAACAACTAAGACCAAAAAAAACCATATTTTCCTGTCCGATTAATTTACTTATTTTTCCAATAATCGGCTCCTTTTTCCTTTTACAATCCATCATTTGTACCATCACGATCATTTTTCTTTTTTTTACCTTACTCCACCTTCTTGATTTCTGTTTTGATATGTAACAAAGTTACTTGTTTCCGTAATAATTAAAATAAATAAATTAAATCGCGCACGGCACTGGAGTAGAATTAACTTAAAATTATGAGAGAAGCTTCGAATAAAAGGCTAGTCGTACCAGTTGAACCTCCGCCCGACAGATGGAGACACTCTCGTCATATCGAGTAGGGCAATTCAAACCATTGTCGGCAGATGCAGTGGCAGCCCGAAGTCAGACTTGCTGTGGCCGTCCCAATTGGAGCAGCAATGCAGTCCGTCGACCTTTAGAGATAGGTCAAGCTCAAGGAAGAGAAGAGCGAAGCCAATTCCTATTGTACCGGTGTATGGAACCGTCAATACGACCACGCCAGCCTAGGAGACGTGCCAGGACTCACAGCACACCCCCTAGCAGTTTAACTCTCATATACTATTTGAATAGAAGTTATAGTGTTGGGCCCAGTCGCTTGAGGGCGCATCTGTAGCGTGACGTTGCAGTGTCGCCCAATCGGAGAAGAGAATAAGAATACGTGAACTGTCTTGTGTAGCGTCTTGAAAAAAGGGAAGCCATTTTATTTTTATCCGATAGCGGTTAACGTTGTTGTGTTTTTTTGGGTTTTTCCTCTTTTTACCGGCATTTTATCTTTTATTATAATGATAGTCTGTTCTTGTATTTTAGTTTAGTTAATATAGTTGTTTATAGTGGTTTAATTTAGTTTTATGGTTTATTTGGAACATTTGTGCAGTAATAGTTTGTTGTATTTGTACTTATAATACTTATAATAATAAAAACCTTTTATAAAAAGTTAGTCATTCATATACGGCAAGATATAAAGAATATTCTACCAATAAAATAAAAGATATATTTAAAAATACATGATTTTGTTAGGAAGAAATAAACTAGTGTATAAATTTCCTAAGGCCACTAGTATAATAAAATTTCAAAAATTTATAACTATTTATGCATCACAAACATTTATATTGATTTTATTTTGTCCATGTACAGCCACTCTTGGTTTTTATGGAATGTTTTTCTATTTTTCTTAACCTGTAACCTTTATATGTATTCAAATTCAAACTTGTATCTAACGTTTGTGGGTTTCACCTTATAATTATTTAAATTTCCCGCTCCTGTGGTTAATTTAAATTTCCCGCCCTTTTGGTTAGTTTAAATTTCCCGCTTTTTTACATAGTTTAAATTTCCCGCTATGTACACTAGCGCTCGCAGCGACTGGACCCAGTACCAATATAATAGATCTGACAATTCGTACAAGAGTTAAGTTGCTAGGGGGTGTGCTGTGCCAGTACTGTCCGAAATCACCGACAGAGCGTTACACACCTTTTTTCTTCTTCGCCGGAATTTCGGTAAAAATAAAAGTTTTATTTCTTGAATCTTATTTTTATTTCATTCCAGCAGCTAATATACTCAGGTTAATCAACCCAGTAAGGCAAGTAAATACCGCGCTTCTAGCCGCCAATGATTTTGGTCACACTATAAACTGAAGGTGGCGCCCGAGGCAATCCGAAACCTCGAATAAGGCGCCAAAGTGACCCGGTAACGACCGAAGTGCGTTACAGATAATTTTCTCCCCATTTGTACCTCTTACTTTTATCAATGTTGCCGATTGGCGGATAATTATTCGATTTCCGGATAATTTAAGACTGTGGCGGATAATTTTCTCACCCATCCGAAAATAGGATAAAAAACGGATAATTTCAAATCTGACGTGATACCGTAAAATTAACATCAACAGTTTCAGTTGAAAATGGTAAATATGGGATTTTACAAGGCAAGGTATTATTTTGAATTTGGCAATAATGTTGTAGATTCTTGTAGGCAAAAATGACAAGAATTGGACATTCATTGGTTTAGATTAGACAACATGGCGCTTTCTAGTTCTAAGTATTAGACTGAGATTCCTCGTTGTTAACTACTATGGGAAACTAGCCGGGGTTAATCATTAATAAAAATTTGCATTTATTTCTCGAAAAAAAATTATTTTTAGCTCCTTCTGATTCCTCGGATATGTGTATTTTACCTTATTTTAATAAAAAAAACTTTATTAAAGGAGGATCATTTCATCTATTGGCAACACTGACTTTTATATCATCGTTCGGTTCTATTTGTTTATTTCATTTATAACCTTCCAACACATATCATTTGACATTTGACCCGATCTCTAACATCTCTTAATTTTTTAGTCTATAGTACCATTTTACAACTTATAAATCCTATTGATTGTTATTTAACGGCTATTTAATTATTTGACTGTACTTTAGGTCATAATTCTAGATGATTAATGTAGTAATGCAGTAAGTTTAACCCAACCCCTCTCTCCTAACCACCAAATCCTTTCCATTTCGTGTCAAACTGTCAAATTTCACTCCTCCATTTTGCGGTGATCTTTCAGCCTTGCTTATTGCGGCTTAAGTCGAATTTATAGTTATCACACCAGATCATTTCAGATTTAGTGTCTTTTCACATGGTTGCCCTTAGTCTACGAGTCTCAAGATGAACTTTTTCCAACTTTCCTGATGTTCTGAAGAGGCCATGTGCCCCTTTTAGATGTCATAAGGATCTTGTTTTTAGTAAGATTCTTCAAATGTCAAATTTCCTTACGATTCTCTTGTTGGAATTATCCAACCCTATTGTGTGGGTTCTCCATACTGGAAATTTAAAATTTTAGCACTTAAAGTTCCGCATTTGTTCTTATTCTCCATTTCTTTACTTCACTTCAGCTCCTTTTTTATTTTACAACCCATCATTTGTCCCATTACGATGATTTTCCTTTTCTTTACCTTACTCCACTCTCCTGCTTCTGTTTTGATAATTTTCTCTCCATTATTACGTGTTACTTTTATATCTGTGTTAGGTTCTGTTTGTTTATTTCATTCATAACCTTCCAACACAGAGCATTTGACATGTCAAGTGTCATTTGTCATGTCACTTGTCATTTGTCATGTCATTGCCTGTTAATTCTTCTTCTATTTTGCTATTCCTCAATGCCTGTACCTACACCCGATCTCTAACACCTCTTAATTTTTTATTTTATGTACTATTTTACAACTTGCAAACCCTATTGATTGTTATTTAATGGCTATTGTACTTATTTCACTGTACTTTAGGTCATAGTTCTAATTGATTAATGTAGTAATGTTGTAATGTTAACCTAACCCTTCTCTTCTAACCCCAAGTCCTTTCCATTTCGTCAAATGTCACTCCTCCATTTTGCGGTGATGTTTGAACCTTTTTTATTGCGGATTAAGTCGAATTTGTACTTATCACACCAAATCTTCACATGTTGCCCCGACTTTATGAGTCCCAAGGTGGACTTTTTCTGACTGTTGGCTCCTTCCTGATGTTCTAAAGAGGCCGTGTGCCCCCTTTAGATGTCATAAGGATCCTGTTTTTAGTAACATCCTTCAAATTTCAAGATTCCTTACGATTCTCCTGTTGGAATTATTTAACCCCATTGTGTGGGTTCTCCATACTGGAGATTTCAAATTTTCTGTTAAAATCAATTAATTCCTTTTAATATTACTTTACCTAGTTATTTTTTCATGTTCCACAATTATCTATTCCCACCACTTTTTATTCCCCATAGGACATTTCTTCCCTAGTCCTTACAAAACCCTCCGTTTGTTTGTTTTTATTGTTAACTCACTTCATTGAATTGTACATCTTTTAGGCCTTAAGATGGCTTGTAAGACGAAACTAGTTGCCGTTCCCTAATTTTTGTTAATTATATTCATGTGGTACATGACGAGTTTTATTTCCTATTGAACACTGGAACACAATTGAGATATGGATAACGATAAAACGTGAGAATTTGATTTCTATGTATCAGGTTGTATAACAGACAGCTGTTTGGTCCCTTAAGGTCTCATCATCACCAATGTGCCCAGATGCATAGAAATGAAATCTCAGCTAGAAACACAACAGTGCAATATTGAATAAAAAGCATGTAAAACAATGGGACAATTATTACTTGGGGAAAAGATTTCACCTCTGTAATATGCCCGTTCTAACTGGAATACTACAAATAATTAACTTTTACTTACCGTACAAGTATCTTTTCCTCCTTCATCATAACCAGCACAAATCATTCTATCAGTAACAAACCCTGTGGGATAATATTCAGCACAACTCTGAGTAGTCAATAACGGCAAGGTAACAACTTGCAACTGATAAGACTCAGGACTATGTTCTCCAAGCTGACCCCAACCAGTAGCTATAGCTTCAAGTCCATCAGTAATCTGCGTTCCAGCCGATGCTATCTGTATTGCTCTCGCACCAACTCCTAGAGTTAGAGGTGATCTTAATTTAAGGATACTTATGTCGTAATCGAAAGTATTTGGATCGTAGTTGGGATGGATGAAGACTATGGATACCCTGTATACTTGACCACCCTCATTTCTGTAGGATGAGTTGACTCTGATTGAAAAATCAGATGTATATTCACTAAAAGAAGAAATATTTTTAAAATAGGATTTTCTGAAGGAAATCTAAATATAGTCTACACCATTACTTCCGCAACTATAGGGAATTCAGCGTGTTAGAAAGAGAGAGCGCTGTGACGTCACGTCGATGCAGAGATGCGTTACGTTGATAACGAACTTACCGGCCCGAGAGTAATATTAAATATTCATGAGTTGCCAAAAGGGTATTAGTTAATATCTCCGTTGATATTGGTCCGATGTAAATGCCGAAATATTTGTAACATGAAATAATTACGTAAAGAAAAAACATGAGCAGAACGAAAGCCAAAAGGTCAATATCTCCGTTATAATTGGTACAATTTAAAGGCGGAAAATGGTGCTATATTTAAAATGAAACGTGAAATAATTACGTAAAGAAAAATCCTGTGCAGAAGAAACGCCACCTGAATATCAGCGCCGACTTAGACCAGACGGAGCAAAAGTACCTGTAGGCCAGAGTTGACGGAACTGAAGTACCTGAAGACCAGCGCCGATTTAGACCAGATGGAGATGATATACCTGAAGACTAGAGCTGACGAAGCTCAAGTACCCGAAAACCAAAGCTGACCGAGCTGAGGTAGCTGAATAGCAGCGCCGACTTAGACCAGACGGAGCAGAATTACCTGTAAACAGGAGCTGAACTACCTGAAGATCAGAGCTGATGGAGCTGGAGTACCTGAAGTCCAGCGCCGACTTGGACCAGACGGAGCAAAAGTACCTGAAGACAAGAGCTGACTCATAGCACTCTCTCTTTCCGACACGCTGAATTTCCTATCTTATACCACTCTCTTTAACACGTTGAATTCCCTATAGTGATAGTCGAAGTGATCTAGACTATCTACTCTTAGTTTTGCTAGATCTACTTGTGTAGTTTTTTTTCAATCTATTGGAATGTAACTTAGAATAACAACGTAAAGAAAAATGTTGTGTAGTGGCGGCGCCAAAGGGGCACTAAGAAATATCTCCGTTACTATTGGTCCAATTTTTATCGGAAAAACGGTTCTGTATACGCAGTATGTTGTAGAATATATACCTAGCGATAAACATGCGCAGTAGCTACGGAAAAAGAGCCTTCGACTTAGACCAGACGGAGCTGAAGTACCTGAAGACTACAGCTGACGGAGCTGAAGTACCCTCAGACCAAATCTGACGGAGCAGAAGTTACTGAATACCAGCGCCGACTTAAAACAGACAGAGCAAAAGTACCTGTAGGCCAGAGCTGATGGAGCTGAAGTACCTAAAGACCAGAGCTGACGGAGCTGAAGAACCTGAACACCAGCGCCGATTTAGACCAGACGGAGCAAAAGTACCTGAAGACCAGAGCTCTCGAAGCTCAAGTATCTGAAGATCAGCGCCGACTTAGACCAGACGGAGCTGAAGTACCTGAAGACTAGAGCGCTGACTAAGCTGAAGTATCCGAAGACGAAAGCTGACGGAGCTGAAGTACCTCAATACCAGCGCCGACTTAGACCAGACGGAGGAGAAGTACCTGCAAACCAGAGCTGATGAAGCTGAACTATCTGAAGACCAGAGCTAACGGAGCTGAAGTACCTGAAGATCAGCGCCGACTTAGACCAGACGGAGCAGATGTACCTGAAGACCAGAGCTCACGAAGCTCAAGTATCTGAAGACCAGCGCCGACTTAGACCAGACGAAGCTGAAGTACCCGAAGACGAAAGCTGACGGACCTGAAGTACCTGAATACCAGCGCCGACTTAGACCAGACGGAGCAGAAGTACCTGTAAACCAGAGCTGATGGAGCTGAACTATTTGAAGACCAGAGCTGACGGAACTGAAGTATCCGCAGACCAAAGCTGACGGAGCTGATGTACCTGAATACCAGCGCCGACCTAGATCAGACATAGCAGAAGTACCTGTAGACCAGAGCAGATGAAGCTGAACTATCTGAAGACCAGAGCTGACGGAGCTGAAGTAAGTACCTGAAGACCAGCACCGACTTAGACCAGACGGAGCAGAAGTACCTGAAGACCAGAGCTGATAGAGCTACTTAAAGACCAGATCTGACGGAGCTAAAGTACCTGAAGACCAGAGCCGACTCCTAGCACTCTCTCTTTCCGACACGCTGAATTTCCTATACCTTTCTCTCTAACACGTTGAATTCCCTATAGTGATGGTCGGATTGGCCTAGACTATCTACTCTTAGTTTTGCTAGATCTATTTCAGTTATTTTTTTTTCACTCTTTTGAGTTTTTTGCTGTCAAAACTGCCTGTATTACCATAGTAAAAGAATCTAAGTAAAATTGTAATATAGACTAAATATATATTTTGTTTTTTCTTTCCCTTGTGAATTAATCATTGACCAAGAATGTGATTTCTAATTTAAAATGAAGAAGGTATTGGATGAAAGTCACACAATATACTATATTAAAGTTTATTATGCAGGGTTGCCAGATCCTGTAAAATTCAACAAAAATATATTATATTATATATAATACAGCGCTAAAGGCTTTAAAGACCCATGGATTCAAAATTTCCAACCATCTAACAGCAGTTTCTTTCAAATTATAGGTTCCCACTTTCTTAAGTCCTTTTCACATGGCTCTATCCATTTTTTATGAAACCATTCTCTTCTTTTTTTCTCCTTCATTCATCTCTGATCTGGCATTATCCTCACATGTCCGAACCGAATGTCTACTTCAGCATTTAGCACTTTGAGTTCCGCATTTGTTCTTCTTCTCCATTTCTTCACTTCTACTCTAACTCTTCCAAAAATTTATTATATCAAATTAATTAATTTTTCTATTTTTCTGTAATGCAATTATATTATTTACTTTTTTATATTGTATGTGTATGACTGTATAATTTACTGTGTATAATATCGATGCTATGAAATTATGTTATCGTATATCATACGAATTTATTTAATTTATCCTAGTACTACTTTATTATTTCATAATTTCTGGATGAGTTGTCGATGCGGTGAATTGTTGGCGCGGTGAATTGCAGTCGGTGAATTGCAGTCGGTGAATCGTCGGGATACCGTTGTTTATATATTGAATTTATTACATATGTACAGAAATGAAAGTTTTCAATCCGGTTCGCTTTGATAATTTTTTTCCCTATTTCTCTAGTGAAATATAAAAATTCAATACTTGTATTTCAATATTCAATATTTATGATTTAATTAAAAAGTTTCATGTTCAATGTTATGCAGTTTAGTAATAAAATCCCAACATCCAAGTGCAGATTTAATTTTCAATTGAGACCCCATTTTAAAATTTTACAGAAAGCTACTTTAGTTAATGTATATATAAAAGGGTGTATCTGCATAGCATTAAAATTTAATTATTTTATTAAAATTTTACTAAATGTTTTTTAGTATTTCATGAATATTATCAATATGTTACTTATTCTGTATTACGTACCCATATGTGCAATGAGCAGCTGTTAATATGTAATTTTCATTTATGATTGATCCTCCGCATACGTGTTGATTGGCAATTTGTAGTGAAATTTGGTACGGATAGTCAGTAATCGTGGCATTTTGACCACCTACAATTCTGAGATGATTTTGAGGAAGAACATTTGCAGAAGTTATACCTAAAACATTGTTTTTCAAAACAAAAGCTAATTATTCAATTATTACAGTACAGATACAAAAAAATGTTTCAGAATACGAATAAATAATAAATATACTGATAAGTAAATGGGAAATACTTACATGTTGCAACAAATAAAACAAATAAAAACTCGATTAAATTTTTAGATGTCATCGCTGTATCAGATATAATCCGTAGACTATCACAATAGAAAATGAAAGATAATTAATAACGGTATAATTTATATAATACTGATAAAAATTAGTTTATAGATAATTATCACTAAGCTGTTCTAATTAAACAGAAATATCATTGAAAACAATTATTTTTCACAATATTTCTATCAAGAACTGCAAGTAGGTCTGGATATGGAAAAAATTAATATTTGAAAAATTCTTGAAAACTTCTTAAATAGTTATTAAAAAATCGTTGAAAAGTTCTTACAGAGCCATAAAAAATTTCTTGAGTAATCATTGAAAAATCGTTAAAAATTTCCTGAATAATCACTGAAAAATACTTAAAAAATCATCTGAAAATCCTTTGAAGATCCTTAAAAAATCATTGATAAAACAATTAAAAATTTCCTAAAAATCGTTGAAAAATTCTTAAAAAGTCTTAAAAATTCTTGAAATTTCCTAAAAATCGTTGAAAAATTCTTAAAAAGTCTTAAAAATTCTTGAAAATTCCTAAAAATACTTTAAATTTCTCCAAAAATCCTTGAAATTTCTCCAAAAATCCTTGAAATTTCTTGAATAATTATTGAAAAATCCTAAAAATCCTCTAAATTTGTTGAAAAGTCCATGAAAATTTCACGAAAAATCCTGGAAAATTTCTTGAATAATCATTGAAAAATACTTAAAAAATTATTGAAAATTCTTGAAAATTGCCAAAAATAGTCTAAACTTGTTGAAAAGTCGGTAAAAATTTCATCAAAAATCCTGGAAAATTTCTTGAATAATTGTTAAAAAATCGTTTAAAAACTCTTGAAAATGTTTTTGAATTATCATTGAAAAATCCTTAAAAAATCAATTGAAAAATACTAAACTAAATCCTAAAAATACTTGAAAAGTTCTTAAAAGTCATCCTAGAATTCTTAATAATTTCTAAAAATACTTGAAACCAAGTTGAAAAGTCCGTGAAAATTTCTCCAAAAATTCTTGAAAATCTCTTGAATAATCATTAAAAAATCCTTAAAAAATCATGAAAAAATACTAAAACAAATCTTTTGAAAAATACTAAACAAAATCCTAAAAATCCTTGAAAAGTTCTTAAAAGGTTCTCGATAATTCTTAAAATATTTGAAACTTAGTTGAATAGTCCGTGAATTTTTTTTCAAAACCCCTTGAAAAATCGTTGAAAAATCCTTGAAAACTTCCTGAATAATCATTGAAAAATTCTTGAAAAATCCTTAAAGAATCATTGAAAATTCATGAACATTCCTAAAAATACAATAAGCTTGTTAAAAAGTCGGTGAAAATTTCACCAAAAATCCTGGAAAATTTCTTGAATAATCATTGAAGAGTCGTTGAAAATTTCTGGAATAATCCTTAAAAAACCTTAAAAAATCTCTAAATGATCATTGAAAAAACAATAAAGAAATATCTAAAAAATCTTTGAAAAGTTCTTAAAAAGTCTTGGAAAATTCTTGAAAATTCCTAAAAATACTCTAAACTTATTCAAAAGTCCGTGAAAATTTCACCAGCAATCCTGGAAAATTTCTTGAATAATCATTGAAAAAACCTTAAAAATCCTTAAAAATCATTAAAAAAAGAATTTCTAAAAATCCTTGAAACGCTCTTAAAAAGTCTTGGAAAATTCTTAAAAATTATTAAAAATACTCCAAACTTGTTGAAAAGTCCGTCAAAATTTCACCAAAAATCCTGGAAAACTTATTGAATAATCATTCAAAATCCTTGGATAGTCCGTGAATTTTTTTTCAAAAACACTTAAAAATTTCTTGAATAATCCTTGAAAATTTCTTAAAAACTTCCTAAATAATCATTGAATAATCCTTGACAAATCCTTAAAAAATCATTTAAATTTCCTAAAAATACTCTAAACTTGTTGAAAAGTGTATGAAAATTTCTCCAAAAATCCTTGTAAATTTCTAGAATAATCATTGAACAATCTTTAAAAAAATCATTGAAAAAATACTAAAAAAACAATCTTTAAAAATCCTTAAAAAGTTCTGGAAAATTCTTGGAGATTCCTAAAAATAGTTGAAACTTAGTAGCAAATTCACCAAAAAATTCATAAAATGAAGAAGTTTTTGCCTCAACAATACTTGCAATTTTTAACTTCATACATTTCAGAAAGATATTTCATAATTAAGCTAGAAGGTGCCTCTTCTGATTTAAAACACATAAAAGCAGGAGTTCCACAAGGTAGCATATTAGGTCCAATACTTTTCTATATAACAGTGACATACCTAATCTAGAACAGAATACGATTGCAACTTCGGCAGATGATACCTGAACGAATTATGAATATTAGTATTCATAACTGTTTAAAGAATACTAGGCGGCGAAAGTGTTTAAATAATTCCAGAATTTCGAAGGACCAAACTTCTTGGATAGAAGTTAAACCAATATGAATGTTAAAATAAAAATCATTGCAGTTGGAAACAATCACAAAGAGGCTGGTGAAAAGCTACAAACCTCGATAGAAATAATTAACAATTGGACTAAAACTTGGCGTATTAGGTTAAATAAAAACAAATCTGTACATGTAGATTTTACTAACAAATATAAATGTCATCTCCTTATTAGAATCAAAGATGTTCAGATAACGCACGCAAACTCAGCATGAACTTAGACACAAGACTATGCTGGAAAGTCCATGTGAAAAAAAGAGAAGAGCTTGACTTAAGATACAAAAAATGTATTGGTTACTTGGAGAAGAAATTCCAAGCTGTCTATCTACAATAAATTGTTCTGGTATAAGCAAGTTTTATAACCGGTTTGGACCTACGGCATCCAACTATGGGATTGAGCAACATTTTAACGATCGCATAATAAAGTGCTAAGAAACATCGTCAGTACACCTTGGTGATTGTGACTTTCATCCGGTCCTATAAGTAGACACAGTTAATTAGACCATCTCCAAATTCGCCACAAGTCATGATTTCTCTAACATATGAACATCGAGTCAATCCAGCTCCTCGATAATGCCAATTTGACAAGAAGGCTGAACAGGATCAAGTTGTTTAAGTTGCTGTATTGATAGTGATAAGCAGAGCACAGACTGTAGTTACACGTTAATTTTATTAGTGTAGTTAAGTTATGAAAACCTAAAGCAGACTAGTAAGTATCATTTTACGTTAGAAAAAAAAAATCTTAAACAGTTGTAAAATATTTATTTTTCAATTTATTTACAACAAAATAAACAATTCGTAATATTAATAATTCGTGACTGATTTTATCCAAGTCCGATATTTAGCTACACTTGTGTATACACCTGGATAATTTGGTCTTGCACATCCATAACCCCATGACACAACACCAATTTGTTTTCCATTAGCACGTAGCGGGCCACCTGAATCTCCCTAAAAATATAAAATCATTTTTATAGTAATCATTAAGATTAATATTAATTGCACGTGCTTAGTAATATGTGACTTAAAACTGAAATTATTATCATTTTGTGTGAATGGTTAAGAATAAAAATTCTCGTTACTTCTGGATTCCTCAAGAAAAGTGAAACTGAATAAAATCTATATCATCCATTATTTCAGGTTTTGGCCATTAATTATTATTTTTTTAAAGCTGCGGTTAAGGAAAGACAAGCTCCAGTTGACGCAAAGGAGACGCCAGTTGAAGGGGCAAAGACGTGTCTTTCATCTGTAGAAAATGGGATTATTTTAATTACAAAATAATTTTTTGAACAAATTTTAAATAGCAAACCAATGTGACGCTAAACTGATTTTAGATTTAGTATACTAAATATAATGCGGTTCGATAAGTTTTGATTTTATTTATTTATGTGATCTTATCAGAGGAAATCAAAAAGATACCCTTTACAAACCAGCATGCTCGGCAGCTCTTTGTCTGGTGAGCATTAGGTCGTTGGTAAGGAGTGAATTTACAAAGTTACTCTTTTTTAAAGGGTTGCCAGGCGCCACTTAATTTTAACAACAAAAATCAAGAAAAATCATATGAACTGTATCTTATGATGTTGTACAATTTAGTATAAAAATTATTACTATAGACAAAATTAAATATTTGAATTTAGAATGATTTATCCTGAAAGTAAAAAAAATAAACAAAGCAAATTTCAAAAAATCAATTTATTCCTGGTTGGTTTTTTTCTTTCGGAAAATTAAAAAGAATTCACTGTTTTTTTACAAAAAATCAGGAACATAAAAGATGCCACATAATGATTATTTGGTGGTCTAAGAAAATCACAATATTTTGTTTCGAGTGATTTTTTGAGTCGCAGTAAAAGAATTTATACAAAATAATATTGTACATCAAGATGTCACTTAAAAATTAAAACCCGTCTCACAATGAGAACTTACCCCAAAGTTTATATTAACAAAATAATGTTAAATTACCTGACAAAATTAGGTATACTTAAATAATATGATAAACGAAATTAAACCAGGATGACCTTTAAATATGATATTTGTAAAGCTTAAAAAAACTAACCCAAAATAGGTGTCAAAAGTTGGTTAAAAAAATTATTCATAACTCAAAAAAGTAGTTCATATACTACTGTCAACATTACACCAAATATGTATAAAATAAATAAATTTAACGTTTAAATTTTGAAAGATAGTCCGAAAAAAAATAAACAGAAAAAAAATATGTAGGATTTCTACATCTACCTTGTACTAAATATTCTTTCGGTGAATTGGGATATGGTTCCCTTACACAAAATCGCCAGGAGTTCCAATTCGATGGTGAAAAATACAGTCGGGCGGTGCAAAGCCAAAATACACCATAGCAGTACTTCTACTTCCCACTTACAAAAAGGGTTTTGTAACCACCTGCACCACACAGCAAAAAAAAAAAACGAAAATCTCGTAGTTCAAGTAGAAATATCCTTCATCACTGAAATCTTAAAGGTCAAGTAGAAATATTCTTCAACAACCGAAGAATCTCGAAGATCAATTAGAAATGTTCTTCACGAACGAAAAATAGCATAAAAGTTACCCAAAAAATAAGCGTGCCTTAGGAGGGCATGTCAAATCTATAAAGAAGAGACAATCTTATGAGAATTTACATTAAAATAAAAAAACAAAATAGCTTAACCTTAATTATAAAGAAGCCCTTGATAAGACATTAAAACAGCATACACTAACACGTGTAAAATACAAAATTTCGTTTACAAGTCACGAAGGACCGTTGCTTTCTTTGGTCAACAAAGGAAAGACCTAATCTCGTCTTAAAACAAAATGGAGGCCTCATTAACTACATCCGCAAGGTGGCGTATCGACACATTAATAAACAACTAAATAGCTAAATATCTAGGCAGCCAGATCAACCCCTACGTGTTCTATGGGTTTCCTATAGTCAAGTACTATAAACGACTATTCAGACCATGTCTAGCGTAACCGAAGCAGTTTACTACTTAAAAAGTGTTTTGAGTTATGATATACCTTGAAATAAAAAAAAAACTTTTTAATTAGGGTCATGAGGTAATTCGTTTATCATGTTACGAAATACTTACAAAAGAAAAATAATTACAAATGGCTTTTTATACTTAAATTATGAGAGAGATGTAAAAACATAAAACCTTATACTACATGATGTCCCTGTTTGATGCAAAAATCGTAGACAAAAATAATGTCGAGTTATAGAGAGAAAAATAGATATTTCAATGTTCATATGACATAAGCAGGCGCATGCGCACAATATATATAGCACACTGCTACAATTAGGATCTCCTAAAATCATGGGTGAAAACTATTGGAAATTCTGCAAAAAGGTAAAAAGTTTAATATAAAAGTTGTAGAGAATTTTATGCTCTACAACTTTGCATTAGAACATTTTGCACTAAAGACTAATGTTTGTCATCAAAATTAAAAAAAAGAGGTAAAAAACCTAAATGTGTATATTTCTCGCCCTCTAGCGTCGAAACTATGGGAATTTTAAAAAAATGTTAAAAATAAAAGTTAAAGGAAATTTGGTTTTATACAACGTTGTAAGTATAAGAAAATATTGCACTAAAGAGCATTGTTTGTCCTCAAAATTTGAGAAACTACGGAAAACTCTCGTAAACATTTTTTGCGCGCCCTCTAATGGCGGAAATATTGGAAATTACGGAAAAAGTGTAAGATAAAAATTGTAGGAAATTTTATCCTCTAAAAATTTGTACTATAATATTTCGCACTAAAGTGTATTGTTTGTACATAAAATTTAAAAAAGGCAAAAAATCTTTCATCTGTATTCAATCTATGTCGGTCTTGTGAACCTTCTACTGTACCAATTTAAACCAAACACTAATGGTCGCATTCGGGGCACACAAGAACCCTTCGTACCAAATTTCAGCTTGATTGGTCAAACGGTTCGGCAGTTATCGTGGAAGATTACACAGAGACACAAATGGGTTCTTCCGATAGATAACCCAAACCCATATACCAAATTTTAACTCAATCGGATTAAACGTGTGGGTTCTATCGTGGAAGCATGCACACAGACAGACCATACTCTGGAAATAGTTTCAATCTTCTCGGGGGACCTCAAGATAGATATTTCCATTGAAATCTCAAATTTTATTTTTTGCTCGTTCACTATACTTTCCCTTTGATAGGTCCGGTAAATTTAAAATAAGAAAACGCATTTCGATGGATAATTTCGTTTTCTACAAAAAAAAGTATTCTTAAAAATCTCGAATTTTGATTTATTTAAAAAAAACTGAAAAAGGGGCCATTTTGGCAAAGTTTGTTTAATTTTGTAATAATTGTATTTATTTAAATAATTTTTTTTTAAAGACGACACTAAATAATTGATATACAGTGCGACTCAAAAAGTCTGCACCATATGGGAAAATTTTTTATTATACATTTGACAGAAAAGTTGGTGCATTGAGTAAAATTGCAATTTCAAGTGTGTGTCAAATTTCTAATTGGTATACAGGGGCGGGCAAAAAATAGGAATTTTGACCAAGAGTAAAGTACCATTATTTTTGACAATATCAAAAAAATTTATTTAGGAAAGTTGTTACGAATTAAAAATTACACTCGGGTTTAAAATCACAGCTTCCTACGCAAAAAATCCATTTTTTTATGTTTTTAGCCTAGCTCAAAATAATATCATTTCGGATGCACTTTAGGGGCCTTCCTTCAATCACTATTATACATTTTGGTTCATCTTTAGTTTCACACCATTCTCGGCCTTTTTTCAAATTTTTTATGATTTTTTGTTTTTTCTTGGTGCAAATTTGAAATTTCACCCTGTAGACAGGTACATAAAAACTACCATTATGATTTAATTGAAGAAAATGGGTAAAAAAATGATACCCAAACGTTTTTAGTACCAAAATGTAGATTATTAATTAAACAAAATGAAGCATTGAAAATTAAAATAAAAAAAATAAAATTACAAAATAATGGTTATTAATCTTAAAGGTGTAAAATCAAACCTAAACTAAACACGATTAAGCTTTTTAAAATTGAAATAAAAACAATGAATAAAATAAGGGTACTTTATTCTTGGTCAAAATTCCTATTTTCTGCCCGCCCCTGTATACCATTTAGAAATTTGAAAGTTTGACGCTTGAAATAACAGTTTTACGTAATGCACCAACTTTTATCAAGAATAAAATTTTCTGTCAAATGAATAATAAAAATTTTTCCCATATGGTGCAGACTTTTTGAGTCACACTGTATAATATATACATTTAAATTTACTAACACTTATGGAATAAAAATGATGCATTTCCATTAATTTAATTAAAATTTGTAATTCGTATATTGCGTAAAAGTAAAACACTTTAATTTTAATAAAAATTAATTCTGCCATGTAAATATTTCCATACAGTATTTTTAAACATAATTTTTTACTTAAAAACAATAAAATCTTACACAAGAAGATAAATTCCACCTCCACCGACGAGACGAAGCGATGGAATTTCAAAAAAAAAATAGTCGTCTATGAAATATTTTAACAAGTCTGAACAATTACGAATTAGTATTAGTTAAAGCAGTGAATAAGTGTATACAAAATTCATATAAAATTGTGTTTAGTGATTTTAAAATTTGTAAATTATAAATGGTATGTTAGAAATGTATACGAATTTCTTTATATTAATATTTTTTATGGGATTAAAATACCATAACCGTATATAGAAAAACCAATTTAAAATTTTTTTATAATCTTTTCTTTTGGTATTACCTTCTATATTTTATTATACAAGATGCTAATTATTTCTGGGTTCAATTAAAAAAAATTTTTCTATAGTCCTTTTAGTGGAAAACTGAAATTCCTATCTCAAGTTTTAAATATTTACGATTATTTAGTAACACGTTTTCTTTTTTTTCAGTTAAAATAAAGTGAAGTGGGAGAAAAAAACTGAAGATACGAGATTCGTCATAAAGGTTAGAATTATGTAATTTTTTTGGTAGTTTTTAAATATTGAAATAGATAAAATATCGGATAAAAATTTGATGAATTTGAACACGAATTTTTCTGATCTATATTTCTGAAAATATTTCTCTTGACTCATATTTTTTGGCACATTAAATAATTTTTTATTTTTTCGCCATTTTCTATCGTCTGAAAAAAAAATATTTTTCAATTAATGACCTAATTTCCCTCGAGTATATTTATAAAAAAGTAAGTTTTTTTTTTGTAATTTTCCTTCAGATTAAAAAAGATTTTTTCATCAATTTTAAATTTTCCAAAAAATAAACAAATAAATAATTTCTTATTTTTTTGTTTTGATCATATTATTTGAAAAAAAAATGATTTTTCAAATAATTAACTAATTTCCCTCGGACAGATTTAAAAAAAAATAGTTATTTCTTATTTTTTTGAACCAGTAAAAAATTTTTTTGTAATTTTAAATTTAAAACAAATTTTTTTCACTCAATTTTTGGCAAAATGACCAAAGTCTTATTTTTTCGCGATTGTCTTTTGTTTTGAATACATTGTTTAAAAAAATTTGAATTTCCAAATAACGAACTAATTTCAATTATTATTGGTCAATTAATGACCTAATTTCCCACGAGTATATTTATAAAAAAGTAAGTTTTTTTTTTTGTAATTTTCCTCCAGATTAAAAAAGGTTTTTTCATCAATTTTAAATTTTCCAAAAATAAACATAAATAATTTCTTATTTTTTTTGTTTTGATCACATTGTTTGAAAAAAAAATTGATTTTTTAAATAATTAACTAATTTCCCTCGGACAGATTTAAAAAAAAATAGTAATTTCTTTTTTTTTGTACCAGTAAAATTTTTTTTAGTAATTTTAAATTAAAAAAAAATAATCAAATTTTTTTCATTCAATTTTTGGCAAAATGACTAAAGTCTTATTTTTTTCGCGATTGTCTTTTGTTTTGAATACATTGTTTAAAAAAAAATTGAATTTCCAAATAACGAACTAATTTCCCCTGCCCATATTTTCAAAATTTTGATTAATTATTTTCGTTTTAATTTTCTTTTAGTTATAACAAGTTTTTTTAGTAATTTTCCATTTTTCAAAAAACAAGCAAATGTCATTTGACTCATATTTTTATTGACTATGTTTTATTTTTTTTTAATTTTCATCTGATTTTAACAAGATTTTTTCAGTAATTTTAGATTTTAGAAAAATTAAAAAAGTTTTGGTAAAATAAATAATTTATTTTTTTGCGATTTTCTTTTGGTTTGATCACATTATTAAAAACAAATTGATTTTCCAAATAATAAATTAATTTTCCTCGACTATAAAAAAATTTCTAATTCATTTGTAATTTTCTTTGCTTTTGACTACATATACTCGTATTTCCGGAAAATTAAATAATTTCTTATTTTTGTCACGATTTCCATTTGTTTGAAAAGTTTTGATTTTCCAAATAATTTGATAATTTCCCTTGAGTATATTTTAAAAAAATTGAGAAATTTCTTATTTTTTTGTAAATTTCCTCTAGTTTTTCGGGGATTTGAGATTGACCAAAAAATAAACTAGTTTCACTTGACTCATATTTAATTATGGAAAAATAAGGAAAATTGGCGAAAATATGGGAAATTAGAAAAAAAAAAGAAAAAATAAGAAAAAATTGGAACAAATTGGATAAATATAAAAAAATAGGAAAAGAATTGGAAAAAAATAGAAAAACATGGAAAATTAGGGAAATTTCTGGAATATAATTAAAAAAAATTAAAAACGTGGAAAAACAGAAGAAATTAAAAAAAAAGAAATAATGCGGAAATTTGGAAACAAAAGGGAATAATATGAAAAATTATAAAAAAATAGGAGAAAGTGGGAAAAAATAAGAAAAAAGAAGAAAAAACCGGAATGAAATAGGAAAAAATAAAGAAAAATAGGAAAAAAATAGCAAAAATAGAAAAAATTGGAAAAAACAATAAAATGAAAAATTAGAAGAAAATAGGAAGAAGTAGAAAAAAGAAATAGTTAAATGTAGGTAAAACGTGGGAAAATAGGAGAAAAACGGAAAATACAGAAACATATGGATGAATAGGGATAGAAAAAAAATAGGAAAAAATATGGGAAAATAGGAGAAAAAATGAAAATATAAGAAAGAATTGGAACAAATTGGAAAAAATATAAAAAAATAGGAAAAGAATAGGAAAAAAATAGAAAAACATGGAAAATTAGGGAAATTTCGGGAAAATAATTAAAAAAAATTAAAAATGTGGAAAAACAGAAGAAATTAGAAAAAATAAAGAAAAATATGGAAAAAATGCGGAAAATCCGAAACAATAGGCAATAATATGAAAAATTATAAAAAAATAGGAAAAAGTAGGAAAAAATAAGAAAAAAGAAGAAAAAATCGGAATGAAATGGGGAAAAAAAAAATAGGAAAAGAATAGCAAAAATAGGAAAAAAATAGGAAAAAATATTAGAAAAACTGAAAATAAAGAAACATATGGTTGAATGGGAATAGAAAAAAATATGGGAAAATAGGAGAAAAATTAAAATATAAGAAAAATAGGAAAAAATTGGGGAAAATGGGAAAAATGAAAAAATAGGAGAAAACAGGGAAAATAGAAAACAATTGGAAAAAAAAAATTGGACAAAATGGGAAAAAAATTAGAAAAAAGGAAAAAATATGAAAAAATAGAAAAAAACAGGAAAAAACAGGAAAAAAATAGGAAAAAAATAGAAAAAAATAGGGAAAAAAATAGGAAAAGACAGAAAAAATAGAAATAAATTTGAAAAATTAGAAAACAACAAGAAAAACATAAAGAAATAAAAAAGTGGGAGACGGGAAAATAGGAAAAATAAAGAAAAATATGGAAAATGGGGAAAATAGAAAAAAATAGGGAAAAATATGTAAAATGAGGAGAAAATATGAAAAAGATGAAAAAACCGGAAAATAGGAAAAATACGAATAAATAGGAGAAAACTAGAAAAATAGAAAAAAATAGCAAAATATATTAATTTTCCAATAATATATTAAAACTGTAATGTTTGGCCTGTTGGCTCTGCCAGTGTCTTTAACATAGTTAAAAAAAAACTGTACTGTAATGTAATGAAAAATGCAACCTTTTGTTGAGGGGCGTCCAATGGCTACATCGGTAGCACTAACTAGACTATGCGCAGTTTTACTGTGGTTGGTTTGGTTTGATATTAATGTAATATTAACGTAAATTTAATTTATTAATCCTTTAACTATCGGTAGTAAAAATCTGAAACTGTTGAAAAAAATCTATTGCCCCATTCACTTATTTTACATTTATGCCATAGATAAGATGTTTATTAATTTTGAGCATATTTTTTCCCAATTTTTCTTTCAGTTTTTAATTGAAACACATTTAAAATTGCTAAAACGAAAAAAATAATGGTAATTATTTTTCCAAGATAACGCCACTGGTACTAAATTTTCCTGTATAGACCAGGGCTGAAGCCTTTGAAAATGGTAAAACGTAAAAAAAATAATAGTAGGATGAAACCCATTGGAATAGGAATAGAATATAACAAAAATTAATGAAAAAATAATTTACGGGCGATTTGAAGTCGGGAAATGGAAGGGGGTGTTTTTAAGGGGAGAAAACTGTTTATCTCGATTTCCGGCAAAAGTACAAGTCCAATGGAAAAACGTTAAATGGAAAAGTTGTAGGCAATAAAAAGTTCAACAAGTTTTGTATCTGCATTTTTTTCACATAACCTCAAAATTTATGTGAAAAATTCAAATAACCAAGTTTTTTAAGTTTATCTTTTACAAAAAAATTTTTATCTTCACTAAATTTGGTGAAAACTTATCTTTTATGTAATATTCTTGATTTAAAATATATATTTTTTCACTTTATTTTGACTTGATATCGAAAAAGCACCCTTATTTTCGATCGAAAATTCTCGAGTCAAAATATCTGCTTTTTTAAAAAACTCGGTGGGCTTTTTGTTCGTTGAAATCTCTACTTTTTGATGGTGTAAAAAATATATAGTAAATGTTATCAAAAAATGCAAAGAAACAAAAAAAATGTATTTTAATCATGTACAATTTTGAGCTATTTATTAAAATTTATACTTTAATTACTCGAAAAACATAAGATTACGTGTTACATTGATAAACAAAAAAATTACAAATTAATATTTTGAAAAGTTGTAGGGAATGTTAAGCTCTACAACTTTGCACTGAAACATTTTGCAATAAAGTGCATAATTTGTCTTCAAAATTAAAAAAAAAATGTGAAAAACCTAAATGTGTATTTTTTGCCCTCTAGCGGCGAAACTATGAGGAATTCGAAAAAAAGTTTACTACAAAAGTTAAAGAAAATTTAATGCTTTGCAACTTTGGATCAGAATATTTTGCAATGAAATGCATTGTTTGCCTTCAAAATCAAGGAAAACCTACATGCACATTTTTGCGCGCCCTCTAGTGGCGCAACTATGGAAATTCTGGAAAAAGTTTGAAACAAAAGTTGTAGGCAATTTTATGCTCTAAAAGTTTGTACTACAACATTTTGCACTAAAGTGTAGTTCTATTGTACCAATTTAAACCAAACACTAATGGTCGCATTCGGGGCACACAAGAACCCTTCGTACCAAATTTCAGCTTGATTGGTCAAATGGTTCGGCAGTTATCGTGGAAGATTACATACAGACACACAGACACACATACACATAGACATACCAGACTCTTCTTCGGGGGTCTCAACATGGATATTATATTATACTTACTTGTATAAAGATTAATCTGAATTTTTCGAGCTTGTCCTCCGATATGATCTTGACCCACCCTTCTCCACCCCATAGGACTACAACAGTCAGGTAATTTTGCGAAGAAAACAGAATTATTAGGAGCGCTCAGAAAGCAACCGATCGATGAGTTTTGCTTTAAAGGCGTACCGATGGACATGATAAACATGAAACTACATGAAACTACAAAATAATCATATCGGAGGACAAGCGAAAGAAAAACAATGATTATATTTACTTCTATGTAAATTTTTTTACGTTTTTGAATGTTATGAGTTCGGTTTTGGTTTAAAGCCATACCGATGGACATGATAAGCATAAAACTACATGAAACTACAAAATAATCATATCGGAGGACAAGCGAAAGGAAAATAATAATTATTTTTACTTCTCTGTAAATTTTTACTTTCCTGGGCCCATCAAAGGGAAAGTAAGGTGAACGAGCTAAAAAAAATCGAGATATCGATGGAATTATCCATTTTGAGGTCCCCCAAATAGATTGAAACCATTTCCAGCGTATGGTGTGTCTGTGTGTCTGTGTGTAATCTTCCACGATAACTGCCGAACCGTTTGACCAATAATGCTGAAATTTGGTATAAAGGGTCGGTATGTGCCTCGAATGCAACCATTAAATTTTGGTTTAAATTGGTACAGTAGAAGGTCTTTAAGCCCGACATTGATTAAATACACATGTAACAATTTTTTACTTTTTTTAAATTTTAAGGACAAACAATACACTTTTGTGCAAAATGTTGTAGTACAATGTTTTAGAGCATAAAATTCCCTATAACTTTTGTTTCAAACTTTTTTCGGAATTTCCAATAGTTGTGCCACTAGAGGGCGCGTAAAAAATGTGCATGTAGGTTTTATCTAGTTTTTCTTGATTTTGAGGACAAACAATACACTTTAGTGCAAAATGTTGTAATACAATATTTTATAGAAAAAAATTCCGAACAACTTTTGTCTTAAGCTTTTTCCAGAATTACCAATAGTTGCGCCACTAGAGGGCGCATAAAAATGTGCATGTATGTTTTCTCTAGTTTTTCTTGATTTTGAGGACAAATAATACACTTTAGTACAAAATGTTTCAGTACAAAGTTGTTAAGCATAAAATTCCCTACAACTATTGTATGAAAATTTTTCCCGAATTCTCAATAGTTTTCACACATGATTTTAGGAGATCATAATTGTATCAGTGATATACAACGTGCGCATGCGCAGCATATATCATTAACAACATTAAAATATCAATTCGGTAGACGTATTGACTATCGGCTCGCTATTTTTAACGTGTTCCATATATTAATGTAATGCTTAGTATTTTGTAATTAAAATAATCCTATTCTCTACGGTCGAGCCGGGAAAGTTCTGGGGTGACACAGCCGATTTTTTAGTATTGGAAACAAGTCGCAGTTACCTTTTCACAATATAATGGATGATGCTTTTTTACATTAATGTGTACTTGTAGAATTTGTATGAATCCATAGTGCATCAGTAATTTGGAACCAGAATAGATAATTTAAAAACACAATGAGTCTTTTAAATTAAAATCAGTCCATTCCAAAGATAATTATTTTAAATACCTGACAAGCATCTTTATTTCCTATTCCTAGGTACCCAGCGCAAACCATTCCTGCAGTAATATCTTCATCTGGATAGAGGTTTTTACAGCGAGCGTTGGTAATAGTTGGTATTTCTACTATCTTTAGATTAGTTGATACAAAACCATTTTCCTACAAAATAATGTTGATCTTTTAAAATAATACTTTTCATATAAAGTCAGTGAAATGTGCTATTTTAATTACTAGTCAATTATTGAATACAGAAAAATAGCATCAATAGAAGGCTGTCTGCACATGGTTTGGTACTGTAATTGCAAACTAGTTTTACGTAGTCCCACATAAGATAAACTAATACAGAAGCCAAGGTTCCTGTCGGCCCTTTTGATGTAGTGATGATCAAAATTGTAGCAGCAAAACTAATATATTTTGTGATAATACCCGACAGCGTTGTCAGGTTTACTTAATACTGCTATCAACTAATACACCTTTTCAGAGGAAGACATCTTGTAGATGCATAGCTTGTTGTACCATCTATCGGTTTACATAGCAAGTAATAGAAGCAAACTGTATTTCAAAGAAAACTGTTATTTTTGGTCAGTCTAAGTTTACGGCATGGACATACACGTCTTCTTTTTTTTAATCACCTAATTACTTTGTCGAGTGGGCGAGGACACATTTCTTCTTTTTTTGTTATTTATTCCGCTGTGAAACCCCCCTTTATTTTGTAAAAAACTAACTACATTTTTCATTTTTGTAAAATTTAGTTATTTATTTTTATTTTACATTTATATTGATTGACTATGGAAGAAAGGTAAGTCGTTAACGAAGAAAAATAAAATTGGTAAAATACAATAAGCTAATTTTTCTTTTTATCATTTTATCAATATCTGTTAACCTCTTGGAAATAGATGTAACAAAACAAAACTATACAATTTTTTTACAAAATAAAGGTGGGTTTCACTGGGGATTTAATGACAAAAAACGAAGAAATTTGTCCTCGCCCACTCGACGAGGCACTTAGATGATATTTAAAAAGAAGAAGAAGTATATGCCGAACTTAGGCAGACCAAAAATAACAGTTTTCTTTGAAATACAGTTTGCTTCTATTACCTGCTATGTAAACCGATAGATGGCACAACAAGCAATGCAACCGCAAGATGTATTACTCTGAAAAGTTGTATTGGCTCAAGGTCAACTTGCTTTCGTGTTTTATGACCAGAGTAGTAGATGGCTCTGTCAGTATGATTAATTAAATTTAGGTTGGCTGCAATGATAAAGTTAGAAAGAATTTTTAGTTTTCAAAAAAAAAATCCCTTATATAAAACGGTTTTGTCCTTCTGTTAGCTACTCAAGAACGGTGAGAAATAGAGACAAACGGAGACAAAAATAATATTAATCTTTCACCCATTTTTACTTTCCCGCTATTTATACCATATATAAAGTATCTATATAGAAATTTATTTTCGTAATATTTTCTAAATATTTGCTGTTTTTCACGTTTTTTCTTTTGCTACCTTGTTTGCTTTTTGCCATTTTTTCTTATATTATTTTTGATTTTTGTCTATAGACCTTTTTAGAGGAAGCCATATTGAAGTTGCATCGCGTGTTGTGCCATCTATCGATTTACGTAGCAGGTAATAGAAGCAAACTGTATCTCAAAATGAAACTGTAAATTACAGTTTTGCGAGTTTTTTTGGCCTGTCAAAGTTTACGGCATCGGCATACACGTCTTGTGTCTTTTTTTTAAAGATCACTCAGTAGCCTCGTCGAGTGGACCAAGACCTTATATTTTTGCCATATTATTAAGCAAATCAATATAAAGGTACTAAATATTACAAAAATGAAAAATTTAATTAGTTTTTAAACATTAAAGGTGATTTTCAGTGGATTTAATGTCAAAAACAAAAGAAGAAATGTGTCCTTAAAAAAAGACGTGTGTGCCCATGACCTAAACCATTGTATATAGACTTCCTAGTAGGATACCCTACGTGTAATTATTGTTGGAGCCACTTGCGAGCGACATCTATCATAAATTTTGTTAACTTGCCACTATTTTAACCTGTACAGATACGCTATCTGGGAGGAGAAAATTCTAACTAATGAGTATGGCAAATATAAAGTACCAGAAACGTATTTAGGGGTCGATTTTTACATTTATATTAATAAAAAATAATAAACAGCCCAAGTAAAATTAATAATTTACTTTTGTAGGAAATTTTATGTTCTATAATTTTTACTTATTCTAATTTTTCATAAAAATGCATATTTTTGGCTAAAAATTTAAAATGAATGGAATTTTTTTCAATTTTTTAATTTTAGTATTTACCATTAAAAAATTTAAAACATTTTTTTAAATAACTTTAAAATCAATAAATAATTAATATTTCATTCAATTTTATTCAAAATGAGAAACATGCCTTTTTTAGGTTTTCTGGATCAAGATGAATTAATAAAATTAGTTAAAAAAAAATCAATTTTTTCATTAAAAATTCGTGGCTTTTTACATTTTTGGTTATAACATCTACAAATATTATTTTAAAATTATGAAATAATTCACACATATAGTACCTTTTGCTCCCTTTCGGGTACTGTATTTACTTTTTTATTTGTTGTATACTTTTTGATAAAACGAAATTATAAAAATATAAAAATAAAATTTAAATTTTTATGGAACAATTTTTTTAATAATTCCACAGTTTTTGAAACAAAAATTTTAAAAAAAAAATACAATTTTAAAGTTTTTTATTACAAATTTCATTGTATTATTTTTAATTTTTAATATTAAAATTTTGCTAAGTTAATACTTTTATGTTCTACAACTTTGGAATCTTATTATTTTTCATTAAAATGCATAATTTTGGCTTAAAATCTAACAAAATGCCCTAAAGTATGTATATATTTCTTTCACGCCCTCTAGCGGCAAAACTATGCGGAATTCGAAAAAACAGTTACGGATAAAATGTGTAGAAAATTTTATGTTCTACAACTTTGAAAATCTGTAATTTTTCATTAAAATGGATAATTTTGGAAATTTACAAAGTTTGAAAACAATAACTTTTTGATAGATTGATAGATAAAGTTTATTCATGTGAAATCGGAAAGTAAAAATTAAAAGCATAACATATAAAATTAAAGTCTATATACAATGCCTAAACTTAGACAGGCCAAAAATATTTAGCGAAACTGTAATTTACAAAAACACAGAAATATATTCTGTAACAACGAGCGAATTCGTAAAAGCATTTATAGTGCAAGATCGTCAAGTGGTTTAATAAATACATCATAGAATTTCATAAGTCTATCCCTATCGTCACAAATAAAATTAAAAGTTCTTATTGGAAATCGATAAAAAAAATAATATCATTATATTTTCCTGTTAATCTAATATTAATTTCTTATCCTCTTGTTCATGGTTTTATGTCTGGAAGATCTACGATCACTAATTTATTTTGCAAAATACAAATTATATCTGAGGCACTTGATTGGAGAAGTCAAATAGACTGATTTTTCCAAGGCTTTCGATAAAATTAATCATAAACTGCTGCTTGGAAAATTAAAAGGCATGGGAATTCACGTATCATTGTTAGTATTTTTAAAATCTTATCTCTCCCCTAAAACAATAATTGTAGATTTTGAAACTTTTACTTTATTATCTAGTCGTAGCTCTAAATTTCATTTGTGATAATTCTGGTTTAGAAAAATTCGAATACCAAATTAATTCAACCAAATATAACAAAATTTTGAATTTTTGGACATACACGTACACGTACAGCCAGAAAACAAAATAACTCAATTCTGCGACTACCTCGTCAAAAATTATATAGATGATAACTCGACATTTCCACCACATATTTGTGCAGAACATTCAGATATTTTTTGTATAATTCAAGAGTTTACCAGAAATAGTTTTAGTAATTATGAAATACCTTTTTCGAGTAGGGATGCAATTCGGATGGTACCTTTTCTTGTTCAGGTAAAAATTAAATTTTTGGTATGGAACTCGGATGTAGCCATAAATTTAAACAACTTACCATTGTATAACCCCATCCACTAACATAAGAGATCGTTCCAGATGCAGTTGTGTCTGTACTAGCTGCTAAAGTGATAGGTAAAATAGAATTGGAGAATTTCAATGGAGAACATAACTAAAATAATAAATATCCTATTAATTTTTCTATTCTATCTTAAAAATCACAATTTTAATATAAAATACCTTTAAAATTGCTATATCGTTCTTCATAGTTTTAGAACTATAATTGTTATGAACTGTTATGGAACATACTGTAATTATAATACCGCCTTTAACTACACTAGTACTACCAGCTCTTATTGATAAACTCGTAGGTGAACCATAAACACTAAAAATAACAAGAAAAATAATTTTTTAGATTTTAATATCTGCATTACACTTACCTGAGTACACAATGAGCAGCAGTTAAAACAAATGAATTATGAAATATGGAACCTCCACAAATGTGATTATTGTATCTTCTCAATGAAATCTGATATGGTGCTTCTGTAATATCAATATCTACTCCTCCCACTATGCGTTTGTCCACTAGTGGCACAGTTGCTAAAAAAAAACGAAAGGCAGGAAAACAAATCTGGTAAATGAAAAAAAATACTACATGACTAATATAGAACCTGATAAATAATAAGGTCCGGTCCTGACCGATTACAGTTTAATCATGATTTTGGTCGCCGGAACTTTTCAAATAATTCTCAAGTTCAAGATCTATTTTAAACAGCGTAAGTTACTTTTAAATATTTTCTTTAATTTATTGGGGGTAATAAAACAAGACCTCTTTTATAAGGAAAAAGTTCCTAAAAAAATATACTGAAAAAAGGTTTCGAAAACAAGCCTTGAAAAGAGGTCTTTATAAGGGAGATTTAGAAAAATAGTTCTCAAAAAACAAAAAAAAAATACCTAAATTAGATCTTAAAAAGTGTTGAAAGCTCTCGAAAAGAGATCTAGAAAAGTGGTACCTCAAAACAAGTCTTGATAAAGGGTCTTGAGAAGAGATATTGACAAAATGTCTCGGAACAAGGTTTTGAAAAAAATATCTCCAAAAGACATCTCGAACTGAAATATTGATATCCTTGAAAAGTAGACTTGAAAATAGTTCCCGAAATAAAACGTCGAAAAGTAGGTTCTAGAAGTCTTAAGAAATATCTAAACAAGTCTTGAAAAAAAGTCTCGAAATGAAATATCGACAGTCTTCAGAATTGGCATTGGAAAATCCCGAAATGAATTAAAAAAAATACCTTGAAAAGAGTTTCCGAAATAAAACGCCGAAAACTCTTAAGAAATCTCGAAACAAGTCTTGAAAAGAGGTCTCGAAACAAAATATAGACAATGACGCAGTAATATAAAAATCAAGATATGTTGGTATGATTTAATTTACATTATTTTTTATTGAAATATTAGTATGATCTAGTATCTTACTATGGATAGACTTCCAAAAAATTACTGAGACTTCTAAAAGTATGTATAAACTTCCAAAACATTACTGAGTCTTTTAAAAGTATGTAAGGACTTCCAAAAAATTACTGAGACTTCTAAAAAGTATGTATGGACTTCCAAAAAACTATTGAGGCATCTAAAAGTATATATGAATTTCCAAAAAATTACTGAGACTTTTAAAAAGTATGTATGAGCTTCCGAAAAATTACTGAGACTTCGAAAAAGTATGTATAGACTTCCAAAAAATTACTGAAACTTCCAAAAAGTATGTATGGACTTCCAAAAAATTACTGACACTTCTAAAAGTATCTTTGAACTTCCAAAAAATTACTGAGACTTCTAAAAAGTATGTACGGCCTTCCAAAAAATTACTGAGACTTCTAAAAAGTATGTATGACCTTCCAAAAAATTACTGAGACTTCTAAAAAGTATGTACGGACTTCCAAACTATTACTGAGACTTCTAAAAGTATGTTTAAACTTACAAAAAATTACTGAGACTTCTAATAGTATGTATGAACTTTCAAAAAATTACTGATACTTCTAAAAAGTATATATGGACTTCCAAAAAATTACTAAGACTTCTAAAAAGTTTGTGTGGACTTCCAAAAAATTACTGAGACTTCTAAAAAGTATGTATATATTTCCAAAAAATTACTGAGACTTCTAAAAGTATGTATGAACTTCAAAAATTACTGAGACTTCTAAAAAGTATGTATGGACTTCAAAAAAATTACTGAGACTTCTAAAAGTATGTATGGACTTCCAAAAAATTACTGGGACTTTTAAAAAGTATGTATGGACTTCCAAAAAACTATTGAGGCATCTAAAAGTATATATGAATTTCCAAAAAATTACTGAGACTTTTAAAAAGTATGTATGAGCTTCCGAAAAATTACTGAGACTTCGAAAAAGTATGTATAGACTTCCAAAAAATTACTAAAACTTCCAAAAAGTATGTATGGACTTCCAAAAAATTACTGACACTTCTAAAAGTATCTTTGAACTTCCAAAAAATTACTGAGACTTCTAAAAAGTATGTACGGCCTTCCAAAAAATTACTGAGACTTCTAAAAAGTATGTATGACCTTCCAAAAAATTACTGAGACTTCTAAAAAGTATGTACGGACTTCCAAACTATTACTGAGACTTCTAAAAGTATGTTTAAACTTACAAAAAATTACTGAGACTTCTAATAGTATGTATGAACTTTCAAAAAATTACTGATACTTCTAAAAAGTATATATGGACTTCCAAAAAATTACTAAGACTTCTAAAAAGTTTGTGTGGACTTCCAAAAAATTACTGAGACTTCTAAAAAGTATGTATATATTTCCAAAAAATTACTGAGACTTCTAAAAGTATGTATGAACTTCAAAAATTACTGAGACTTCTAAAAAGTATGTATGGACTTCAAAAAAATTACTGAGACTTCTAAAAGTATGTATGGACTTCCAAAAAATTACTGGGACTTTTAAAAAGTATGTATGGACATCCAAAAAATTACTGAGACTTCTAAAAAGTCGCCATGGACTTCCAAACAATTACTAAGACTTCTAAAAGTATGTTTGAACTTACAAAAAATTACTGAGACTTCTAATAGTATGTATGAACTTTCAAAAAATTACTGAGACTTTTAAAAAGTATGTATGGACTTCCAAAAAATTACTGAGACTTCTAATAGTATGTATGAACTTTCAAAAAATTACTGAGACTTCTAAAAAGTATGTATGGACTTCCAAAAAATTACTGGGACTTTTAAAAAGTATGTATGAACTTCCAAAATATTACTGAGACTTCTTAAAGGATGCATGAACTTCCAAATTATTACTGAGACTTGTACAAAGTATGTATGGACTTCCAAAAATTACTGAGACTTCTAAAAAGTCGGTATAGACTTCCAAAAAATTACTGAGACTTCTAAAAGTATGTTTGAACTTACAAAAATTACTGAGACATCTAATAGTATGTATGAACTTTCAAAAAATTACTGAGACTTCTGAAAACTATGTATGGACTTCCAAATTAATCCAATAATATTATAATTTGTTAAAAAACTTATCTCTTTCCTTTTAAAAACTGGCCAAACTTTAATAATTTTTATTTTTCAGCTACAACAGCCGATTCAAATTATAAATTTCAAATTGTAATTTTTTTTATTTAACAATACTGGAAAGTTTAAAAAATAGATCCCAAAAAATATGTCAAATTAAATTATTAAAAAATTACTGAGACTTCTAAAAGTATGTATGAACTTCAAAAATTACTGAGACTTCTAAAAAGTATGTATGGACTTCAAAAAAATTACTGAGACTTCTAAAAGTATGTATGGACTTTCAAAAAATTACTGGGACTTTTAAAAAGTATGTATGGACATCCAAAAAATTACTGAGACTTCTAAAAAGTCGCCATGGACTTCCAAACAATTACTAAGACTTCTAAAAGTATGTTTGAACTTACAAAAAATTACTGAGACTTCTAATAGTATGTATGAACTTTCAAAAAATTACTGAGACTTCTAAAAAGTATGTATGGACTTCCAAAAAATTACTGGGACTTTTAAAAAGTATGTATGAACTTCCAAAATATTACTGAGACTTCTTAAAGGATGCATGAACTTCCAAATAATTACTGAGACTTCTACAAAGTATGTATGGACTTCCAAAAATTACTGAGACTTCTAAAAAGTCGGTATAGACTTCCAAAAAATTACTGAGACTTCTAAAAAGTATGTATGGCCTTCCAAAAAATTACTGAGACTTCTAAAAAGTATGTATGGACTTCCAAACAATTACTGAGACTTCTAAAAGTATGTTTGAACTTACAAAAATTACTGAGACTTCTAATAGTATGTATGAACTTTCAAAAAATTACTGAGACTTCTGAAAAGTATGTATGGACTTCCAAATTAATCCAATAATATTGTAATTTGTTAAAAAACTTATCTCTTTCCTTTTAAAAACTGGCCAAACTTTAATAATTTTTATTTTTCAGCTACAACAGACGATTCAAATTATAAATTTCAAATTGTAATTTTTTTTATTTAACAATACTGGAAAGTTTAAAAAATAGATCCCGAAAAATATGTCAAATTAAATTATTTAAAAATAATTTATAACACCAACTTATTGATAATAATAAACAAGATTATTGTTATTATTTTTGTATATTAAAAAAGTTGTTTACTTAATTTTTTTAATTATTTTTTAATTTTCCTTACAATTTGTGTAATTTTTGTTTATTACTGTTGGATATACTCCATTGAATACTATAAAAAATAATTTATTTATTCCTGTTATTATAGAGTATTTTTAAATCGTATCTAATATCGGAAATTTCCAAGAATAATAAAACAATATTTTACAGTGTTGCCATGTACTAAAATATTTAAGATTTTTCGAAAAAAATACAATTCGACTTAAATTGATAATTTAAGTCCAACTTAAATTTCTCAATGTAAAATTTGGTATGGAAAAAATTCTAACTTTTAGTGTATTTTATTTTGTTTTTAATGTTATTAAGTTCCCATTGTAATTTTACGGATAATTATTTTTTTCTAGAATTAGAAACTATATTTGAATTATAATTTAAAGTTTACATATTGTTTAACCCCTGTAATAAAAAAACTGTCGATGTTATTAAAAAGTGCTAACTGCAGAAAAAAAGAGAAAAAAATATTCTGGATTTAAAAATATTTTCATAATTTTAGATAAAAAATTGTGACTGTGAGAATAGGAAGGGTCCACAACTGTAAGGATTTTTTAATTTTCCTCATTTTGGTCTCTCCCGTTTCTCAAGCTCACATTTCTTTTTTAAAAATTTTGAAAAAATTCCCACTTTTAGTATATTTTATTTTATATTTAATGGTATTAAGTTCCTATCTTGATTTTTCGGATAATAAGTTTTTTTTTCCCAGCATTAGAAAGAATATTTGAATTATAATTTATAGATCACATATTGTTTAACCCCTGTAATAAAAAAACAGTCGATGTTATTAAAAAGTGATAACTCTAGATAAAAAGAGAAACAAATATTCTGTATTTACAAATATTTTTAAAATTTTAGATAAAAAATTGTGATTGTGAGAATAGGAAGAGACCATAACTGTAAGGATTGTTTAGTTTTCTTCATTTCGGTCTCTCCCATTTCTCAAGCTCACATTTTTTGTTTAAAAATTTTGAAACAATTCCCACTTTTAGTACATTTCATTTATTATTTAATGGTATTAAGTTGTTATCTTAATTTTACGTATAATTAGTTTTTTTCTGGCATTAAAAACGATATATGAATTATAATTTACAGTTTACATATTGTTTAACCCTTGTAACAATAAAACAGTCGACGTTATTAAAAAGTGATAACTGTCGATAAAAAGAGAAACAAATATTCTGTATTGACAAATATTTTCAAAATTTTAAATAAAAAATTGTGAGAATAGGAAGAGACCACAAGTGTAAGGATTTTTTAGTTTTCCTCATTTTGGTCTCGCCCTTTTCTCAAGTTAACATTTCTTGTTTAAAAATTTTGAAAAAATTGCCACTTATCGTATATTTCTTTCTCTTTTCAACGGTATTAAGTTGATTTTAATATATTTTTTAATTTTCTTATTATGAAATATAAAATGAACGTTTAAATATTTCTTTGAGTCATATATGGAGAATTAAAAAAATTCAGAAAATAAAATAAAACTTACAACGAAAAATTACAGAGAAAATAAAAAAGTGTGATAAAAACTAAAATAAAAAGAAAAACAAAAGCCATTTACCAATAAAAAAACTCTTACCATCTGTGAAGAATATTGAAGCTAACAAAAAATAAAAAAAGAACGATATCATGTTGCAAACTGATTTGAATCTGATGCTGTGTACTAATTATCTCCGCTATAACATTGTGAACGATTTATAATTTTCATGATTGCTCTTCTTATCAAAAGCAAATAAGTCAGATTTACAATTAACAGTGAAGTTAGGATTAAAATTTTTTGAATTGTGACTCAGGAAAATAAACAATATATATATATTAAAAATAATTTTAAGTCTATGACTACTTACTATCGACTTGTTTACTACTTTTTTATCTTAATTTTTTAAATGTTAAAATAATGATAAAAAAAGTGTTATTTTAGTTTAGTGTAGCTATTTTTTTCACATTCCGTATATTAGGAATAAACTCTAAAACTTGGTTTAAATTTGTTATTTGACTATAGTAAAAACTAAAATTCAAATTAACGAATATATTATAACGAATAATTTAAATAAATATCCATTCCACAAATTACGTTAATAAAATATTATCAAATACTTATGGGATGGTCAAGTTTTGTTTTTCCTTGAATATGTCGTCATTTTCAGATAATATTATCGAATACAACCCTGTATATTATGATCTATATGTTAATTCTTCTGGTATTACTGAAAGCACTTTACATATAATTAGACAATAAATAATAATTTTCTTTCAATATTGGAACATTTAAAATAATTAACAAAATCTTTCCTACTTCAACAATTTTCTTTCCTAATGATTATTTTTTAATTGTTATCTGTTATCTTAAATTGTATATAATTCTTGGATTTAGTTTAATTTTATATTTTGTTAGTAATATAATTGTTAAATTTGTTTCTAATAGCCCTTTTAGACCTGGCGAAATTCGGAAAATCCAAAAAAATTGAAGAGAAATCGAAAAAAATCAAAGAAAATCGACAAAAATCAGAAGAATAAAAAAAAATTGGAAAAGATAGAAAAAACTTCAAAGAAAAGACTTGAAAATTGAGAAAGAAATTGGAAAAAACCAAAGAAATTGAAAAGAAGTCGAAAAAAATCGAAGAAAATTGTCAAAAATTAGAAAAATAAGAAAAAATTGAGAAAATTTAGAAAAAAAAACTCAAAGAATTTAAAAAATCAAAAAACAACAAAAAAAAGTCGAAAACCAACAGAAAAAATTGAAAAACAAGAAAAATGAGAAATAAATTCGAAAAGAATTGAAGAGAAATCGAAAAAAATCAAAGGAAATCGACAAAAATCAGAAAAATAAGAAAAAAATGGGAAAAAGATAGAAAAGAATTTGAAAAAATCAAAAAAAAAACAACAAAATAATCAAAAACAAGCAGAAAAAATTAAAAAACAAAAGAAAAATATCAGAAAATTTAGAAAGAAATTAGGAGGGAATCGACAAAAAGCAGAAGAATAAAAAAAATGGGAAAAACCTGAAAGAATTTGAAAAAACCAAACAAATCAAAAAGCAGCAAAAAAAATCAAGAAACAAAAGAAAAATATCAGAAAATCATGAAAGAAATTCGGAAAACCCGAAATTGAAACCAAATAGAAAAAATCGAAGGAAATCGACAAAAATCAGAAGAATAAAAAAAATTGGAAAAGATAGAAAAAACTTCAATGAATTTGACAAAAAACAAAAAAAATCAAAATTCAGCACAAAAAAATCAGAAAACAAAGAAAAAAGTTGAAAATTGAGAAGGAAATTAGGAAAAACCGAAGAAATTGAAAACAAGTCGAAAAAAATCGAAGAAAATTGTCAAAAATTAGAAAAATAAGAAAAAATTGAGAAGATTTAGAAAAAAAACTCAAAGAATTTAAAAAATCATAAAACAACAATCAAAAGTCGAAAACCAACAGAAAAAATCCAAAAAATAGAAAAATGAGAAATAAATTCGAAAAAACCAAAAAAAATTGAAGAGAAATCGAAAAAAATCAAAGGAAATCGACAAAAATCAAAGAATAAGAACAAAAAAAAGTCAAAAAGCTACAGAAAAAATCAAAGACCAAGAAAAATGAGAAATAAATTCGAAAAAACCAAAAAAATTGAAGAGAAATCGAAAAAAATCAAGGGAAATCGATAAAAATTAAAAGAATAAGAAAAACAAGTGAAAAACAGCAATTAGAGTTTTCAAAAATTTAAAGTTACGATGGCTATCTGATACTGGAACTGATCCATTGGAACAGGTTCGGTAACTTGGACTAATGGAACTGATCCCAAACGATGTTTGAAATAGATGCGAGTTCTAATCCAGAACCGAACCGAGAACTAAAAAAAATATTTTGTGAGACTGCGGTGCGGTGTAGACGGGACTGAGGTGAATCCCAGGTCGCACTTCAGTTCGCCAGCGCCAATTACTTAAGAAATCGAATATCGGGTTATATAATCGAGTTCGAGTATCGCTCAACCTCGACAACAGCGAACTGGACTAGGAACTGGAACTGATCCTTTGGACTAGGTATTACGCTGAACCGGACTAGTTTGGAACTGATCCATGAAAAATGTTGGGCCATCCCTACTTCTGCTACCAGTGAGGATGGGAATGTTGCAAAAGAGGATCACTCAATTTTGCTACTATATGCTTTATAAATAAAAGATATCCTGTCTTCTTCTTTAATTATCCTTAAATTATCCTTAAATCCCTTATTTGTTTTTACCTTCTTTGCTATGTCTGCTCGTTGGAGAGTAGTGGTAAGAGGTGTATCCTTCCAAACCCCTTTCCTTTGATTCTTGTTATTACAAACACCAAACCGGACTGTCATATCCTATAACTCGTATATACAGATTATGTCTACTAAGTAAGTGGTACCTTATACACGCCTTAGACTAACGTCAGCCAGTGTACTGATTTTAGGCAAGGCATTTTTTTGTGGCAAAGTAGGTTCTGGTTCTACTATAGGTTGTCCTCATACTTGCTAGTCCATCTACGACCAAAGTAGGTTATGGTTCTACTATAGGTTGTCCTGATACTTGCTAGCTAATCTGCAACCAATGTAGGTTCTAGTTCTACTATGAATTATCCTGATACTTGCTAGCCCATCTGCGACCAAAGTAGGTTCTGGTTCTACTATAGGTTGTCTTGATACTTGCTAGTTCATCTGCGACCAAAGCAGGTTCTGGTTCTACTGTAGGTTGACCTGATACTTGCTAGCCCATCTGCAACCAATGTAGGTTCTAGTTCTACTATGAATTATCCTGATATTTGCTAGTCCATCTGCGACCAATGTATGTTCTGGTTGTACTATAGGTTGACCTGATACTTGCTACCACATCTGCGATCAATGTAGGTTCTGGTTCTACTATATGTTGTCCTGATCCTGGCTAGCCCATCTGCGACCTAATTACCTAATTTTCCATCGTATTCTCTTACCTATACAAGTTCCACCATATTGTCTTTAGATTTAAGTACTAATATTTGGTAGCAATTATGATAATTTACTACATATTGCGTAGTTCTACTATCGCTGTCCTTGAACTTATGTTTGAGATTAGACTATAAGTAATTTACGATACATCAGCATGAAAGACTGTTAATAAGGTATCTAATGAAATGGTTTCTTGAGAGAAAATACTTGTATCTGTTCCTTAACATGTTGTTGATATATTCAATTCTAAATTAGGATTTTTTTTTGCAGAATCGATTCGGACTTCAAAATGATCAGCAATTTAGAATAGATATGATTTGGTAAGTACTAATTTTTATTCGAACTCAATGACTTATATAGATTACTTATTTCCTAAAATAATTTTAATTTCTAATATTGATTAATAATAACACAATAAAAAAGATCTCTATGGAGAGTTTAAATTTTATTATCGTTACATTTACAATAATTGTGTCTGTGTATCAAACTAACTAATTCTGTTTGAGTTTTATTTATATGATAATACAAGGTTTATTATTTATTTTAAATAATTTTTATTTCATGGAACTATTTATCCAATTGATAAAGTTAGCAACGTTAGTATATATTCCTGGATACATGGATTTAACACATCCGTTACCCCATGAGACGATCCCAACTAGTTTTCCTTGGGCGACTAGAGGCCCTCCAGAATCACCCTAAAATTAATATTGTTTGATCCTTAAAAAGATTATTAAGAAAAGTTTACCTGACAGGGATCCTTTTTTCCTATACCAACAACGCCAGCGCAGATCATATTTAAAGAGATAGTATGATGTTGATATAATTTTTTACATAGCTCTCTGTCAACTACGGGAACTTTAATTTCTTTTAATAATATGCTAAAATTTATACTGTTATCCTGAAAAAAATTATGTTAAATGTAAAATTTTTACTAATAGCACAGAAACGTTTAAAAACATCTTAAAAACGTACACGACCGGGCGTTTTAAAAACGTTAGGTAAAGTACCCGAGAACGTTTATAAAACGTTTTTCTATAGTGTAAATGTCACAACTTCTAACGTCATATAAACGTCGAAAAAAGACGTTTAAAAACATTTCAAAACGGACTAAATAAATGGTTCGAAAAAAGACGTTTTTTGGACATTTCCATTAAAGTACCCAAGAACGTTCATAAGACGTTTTTCTATAGTCCAACTTAAAGAAACGTTTAAAAATGTAACTTTCTGACTTTTTCTCAAAACATGCTTTTGAGCACCTAAACAAAATATTTTCTGAACGTTTATACTGGTGGTTTTAAAAACGACTGAAATAAAACGTTTAAAAACGTCCCTTTTATGATTCTTAGTCAAAACATACTTTTGCAGACCTAACAACGCCTTTTGAACGTTTTTTAAGAGTGGTTATAAAAACAACTTACAAAAACGTTTAAAAAACGTAACTTTCTGCCATTTTCTCTAAACCTGCTGTTGAGAACCTAAACAAAACGTTTTTTGAACGTTTTTACTGGTTGTTTTAAAAACGACTGAAATAAACCGTTTAAAAGAAGTCTCTTTTATGATTCTTTCTTAAAACATACTTTTGCAGACCTAAAAACAACGCCTTTTGAACGTTTTTTTACAGTGGTTATAAAAACAACTTACAAAAACGTTTCAAAAACGTAACTTTCTGAATTTTTCTCAAAACATACTTTTGAGGACCCAAACAAAACATTTTTTGAACGTTTTACTGGTTTTCTTAAAAACGACTGCAATAAAACGTTTAGAAAACGTTTCTCTTATGATTCTTTCTCAAAACATATTTTTGCAGATATAAAAACAACGCCTTTTGAACGTTTTTTAAGAGTGGTTATAAAAACAACTTACAAAAACTTTTAAAAAACGTAACTTTCTGCCTTTTTCTCTAAACCTGCTGTTGAGAATCTAAACAAAACGTTTTTTGAACGTTTTTACTGGTGGTTTTAAAAACGACTGAAATAAACCGTTTAAAGAAGTCTCTTTTGTGATTCTCTCTCAAAACATACTTTTGCAGACCTAAAACCAACGCCCTTTGAACGTTTTTTTACAGTGGTTATAAAAACAACTTACAAAAACGTTTAAAAAACGTAACTTTCTGACTTTTTCTCAAAACATACTTTTGAGGACCCAAACAAAACATTTTTTGAACGTTTTACTGGTTTTTTTAAAAACGACTGCAATAAAACGTTTAGAAAACGTGTCTCTTATGATTCTTTCTCAAAACATATTTTGCAGATATAAAAACAACGCCTTTTGAACGTTTTTTTACAGTGGTTATAAAAACAACTTTCAAAAATGTTTAAAAAACGTAACTTTCTGACTTTTTCTCAAAACGTTTTTTGAACGTTTTTACCGGTTATTTTAAAAACGACTCAAATAAAACGTTTTAAAAGCATGCCTATTGTGACTTTATGAAAAAACTTTTGACATGGACGTTAAAAAACCATTTAAGTACCAGATGTTTTTTATCATAGGTTTAAAAAACGTCTGAGTGGTGTAAAACGTTTTTTTTTAATTTAAGATTTCGGACTTTTTGTGGACATATTTTGAACGTTTTTTATGTTCCTTTTAAAAACGTTCTTGCACAAACGTTTTATTTTGGTCTTCGGACGTTCAGACGTTAAATGGTCCAAAAAAAAACGTCAATCGAACCTTTTGTGCTATTAATATTACTAAACTGTGTATTTGGTATATTCACTCAGCATTTAGTCACCCTGCAACTCGTCACCCAACAATTTTTCATCCATACAGTATAACTATTAATATGTGATATTTTTTTGCTTTGTTCTTTGTTTTTTACTACTTGTGTTTATTTCAAAAATGAGTTATGTATAGTGTCGGTTTACATTGAGAAGTTAAATTTGTTTTTTTGTTCATTTTTGTTTTCTTACCCTTAGAATTAGTTAAGTAAAGTGTCGGTTTGCACCAGGGAGTCTATTTTTTTGACGATGACGTATTGCGGGGTGACAAATTATTGGGTGACAAGATGAGTGATGAAGAACATATTTTGTAAAAATAAAATAAAAATCAGATTCAAAATAATAATTGACAGTTAATTAATTTTTAAAAAAATAATTGATGATTGGAAGCAAAATAAATTAGTATTTTCTTACTTACATTTCTATAGCCCCACCCAGATACTGTACATTGTGTCTTAGACTTCGGTGCATTTCTGGTTAAATTAACTGGAGCAACAACTTCTGTAAACACTATTGGTTGACACACCTAAAAGTTGTAATTTAGTATTAAAATAAGTCAGAAGCGCCTGCGCGTTAGCAGTCATGTGACGACTTCTAAACACGCATTATCTTATGAACCATAAAAGACATCTCAAATCTGTTTTTAAATATCGATTGAGCGTTAAATTTCACATATATTTCACTAATGGAGCAGATGTCTGAATTTTTTCTGATTTTTTAGCCCCCCGACCACAAGAATGGCCGTCATTTCAATATTTGTAATGCGTTTTTCAGCACATTAATTTTTAGCGAAACATAATTGAAAAACGTAAACTTTTGGCATTTTTTGTTACCTTTCAGATGGTGAATTTTGAAAATTTTTTCAGTTGGGTCTAAAGGTCGGAAAACGTCAAATATGCGATTTTGGCCATTTTTGCCCGATTTTCGACCCATTCCTGATCCTCTTCGGGCGTTTCTCGGGATTTCAAGTCATTATCGAGTTCCCAGGACACTCAAAAACAATTTCGATCCCTCAGGAAAGATTCTCCTCGGAAACAGACACTGGGAACCAGTTTAACGCCCTCAAAAACCTCTGATTTGCCATTTCTTACTCTGGAAGTTTTTCCAGTACGATTTATTTGGCACAAATCTACATTGGGACTTCATTTCTAGCCCTTCGAGATATTCAGTAGAGAAACTGAACCCAGTGCCCTCACAAACCTCCGACTAGGCCTGGTTGCCGTCTGTTAAACAAGTTACTTTCCGACAACGACCTTTCAACATCTATATTCAACCCTTTACCAACATCTTATATGCCACCAGGCTTTGATTCAACCCATGTCCCTATACTCCCTAAATAAATAATAGACCATGATTTTTTATAGGAATTTAACTAACTATATTCTCTGTAGTAATATCACAAGAGAGTGAGAATAAATTGAAAATAATTCGACAGATTTTAGAAAACTTGTTGTCATGTGGTTGTCATTCAATAAAAACAATTATAAGGTGTATTTCTTTTGCACTTGGGTCAGTTCACTTGGATCACTTTTGAATGGGTCAAAACTGACCACGCAAAAGTACAAATAAAACGCTCCTATCGAATCAACTGACGTTGTCGTTCGGTTCCTGTCAATTATCATCTGCGACTAGTACCAAAAAAAGATCATAAAGAAATGGCCACCGACACCTATAATTTTCTTGGAGAAAATGTATTCCTAAAATTGAACATTAAACATTACACCGTATATATGGAAGTCTTTTCTTACAAAATATTTACTAAAATCATATTATCTTCCTCACTAGACGAAGTGTCGCCTTCCATTTTATTAAAATCTAGATTTTTAATTTGCTCTTGATAAGTCCACTTTTTTTAGGTTATCAAATAATTTTAAAAACCCCGCCATCTGTTTCGGATCACTTTTGAACCATTTCAGCGGGTGGTGCAGCATCGGTAAGGGGGAGGTGACCCAGGTCATTTTTGATTCAGTTCAGTTGCAAATAAAACAGTGAAGCAAGTGACCTAGAACTAAACTGAACTGATCCAAGTGCAAAAGAAATACAGCTATTCTCGCTGAAATAATGTAAGTAGATTATTCCCACTATAATAATGTTTTGATTGGCTAGAACGTACATGAATTACTGAAATTGAAAATTTCTATTGGTTTCGAGAAGCGTCAAAAAATAATCACAGAAACATTGTTTAATAGATTATTCACAATTGTCTCTTATGTACTTTAATCGGTCTGTTACAGAATTTTATAATGATCTTAAAAAATCTTATTCGTCGTTGATGCACGTGACTATATTATCGGTCTAAAACGTTTTTGTCAAAATCTCGGCTGGTCTCAAAATTCTGTCTTCATATCGTCCATTGGAAAGATAATAAATAATTGCAGCCACATGAGCACAGCATCCTACTGTCCGTTTCCCATTCGCACAATCACAACAGTACCTCAATATAGCTCCAGATCCAATCGCATTCGGTATATATTCTACGTATCAGTTATAGTTTTTCTTATTTCTATGCCTTGAAGGTACCGAAACTCTGATAATTTTCTCGTTTTCTCTGTAAAATCCTACTGATAGGTTATCATGCTCATCCAAAATCTCAGCAAGGTAGGATATTGTTTGTTTTAGCTGATAGGTACCAGTAAAAAATATTATCAAATCACGCCTTGTCAATTCAGGAAAGTCCAAGTCATCGGAGGATGTCATATTTTTGAATTGTCGTTTACGCCGGTTCCAACGATTCTCTTCTACAGTTTTGCTCAGCTGGTTTTCAGAAGTTTTTCTGGCAGTCATTGTATTTACAATGTCATCACTCATTTGAACATTAGAGTCAAGCCTTTTGCCAAATTCGTTGTTAAGGAAGCATGCTATTCTACAGTATGTTCCAGTTTTGGGTAACATTTTATTGTCTAGCTTATTATCTAACAAATGATACTTTTCTTTTATGATGCCGTGCACGGCCTCTACCACCCATCTTAACTTCGTGACAAATCGAGAGTCGTTTGATTAGTCAGTGGTAAATTGAGGTCACTTGACCTTCAGCGCTGATATTAGTACAGTGACCTGCATTTCCTCTTCCAAGTAAGATACGACGTCCCAGAAACCTCTATCCAAAATTAAAATGTTGCCCTTCTAAAGAAAGTTCTTCATGGGATGTGGGGACTGCAAGATCGACTTCAGAATATCTGCATCATTTTTATTAGCTAAGTAAGGCATATCCACAATCCATCCATCAGTCGTGCAAATGGTAAAAGGTTTCCACAGCGGCACTTTTTTTTGTCCAGAAAAAGATTTCCTTTGATAAGCGCTGTTTGAACTTTTCTCATGGCGGATGTATGTTCCGTCACAAATAAGGATCAGTTTATCTGAACCGTGTAATTTCCTTGCCATTCCCGAAGTATGAAGGGCTTCTCGAGAATTATTATCGAAACCAAAATACTTCGGGAGAATATCTCTCTCGAAAGACTACATGACAGAGGAGAATCTTTCCTGAGGGGCCGAAATTGTTTTTGAGTGTCCTGGGGACTCGATAATGACTTGATATCCCCAGAAACGCCCTAAGAGGATCAGGAATGGGTCGAAAATTGGGCAAAATGGCCAAAATCGCATATTTGATGTTTTTTCGACCTTTAGACTCACCTGAAAAAATTTTCAAAATACACCATCTGAAAGCTAACAAAAAATGCCAAAAGTTTACGTTTTTCAATTATGTGTCGCTAAAAATGAATGTGCTGAAAAACGCATTACAAATATTGAAATGGCGGCCATTTTTGTGGTCGGGGGGCCAAAAAATCTGAGACATCTAGGCGAGTATTATTATTATTATTATTATTATTATTATTATTATCTGCTCCATTAAAAGACCTTTCGAATGCCATAAACCGCATTTCAAAATATTATTTCTAGCCCGAGTTATCGCAAAAATACTGAAAAACAGTTTTTTCGCCCTAGCGGACGGAGGGGATACTCTCAGGGGCTCAAAATTTAGGGAGCTTGGTCTTTTTGGATACCGAATCGAATGCCCTATGTTTGGTTAAAATCTCAGACAGGCGAATTTGCACCATCGTATTGGGCTATGCCATTTAGCTCTACGATGATTCTATGTCAGTCAGTCAGTCAAAGAGTCAGGACTTTACCTCTTATATTATAAATTTGTTGCAAATTATAATTAAACTTTAAAACAAACCTTTAGTAGTGCAATGTCGTTAATAAAATTTGTCTGATTGTATTCTTCATGAACTTTAAATTGACATACAAGATGCATTTCACCTCCTTTGTAAATAAGAGCGGTACCAGTTTGAATAGTTAAATACTTCGATTTCCTGAAAATAAAAAAAAATTATTTCATATTTCTATAAAAAAATATTTGCTCTACTTACGCATATTATTAAAAAAAAATATGTCAACAATAAAAAATATTCACGGTATAGGAATCGCGAAATTCAAGATAAATTTTATAGAACGTTGAAAAATATAAAAATAATTGATCCTTTATAGAAATACCTAAATATACCTAAATTCCTTTTTTCATAAGTTTCAAGATTTTCATGGATTATATACTATTAATATTTAAATCCATGATCTCAAATGTGGTCCATAAATATCAAACTCTAGTACCACAAAATTGTTTAATGTTTAAAGTTGGAAGGAAATTGGGCAACTAGTTTCGGCATACAAATGCCATCATCAGGATTATTATAAAAATGTTTCAATGAATTAAGAGAAAGAGGGCATAAATGAGACTTCTAAAATTTACAATATGTTAAAAATTTTAATCCCTTGTACTTAAGTAGGTACTCGAACTGCAAAAATGAATTTCAATACTGAAAAAATCTAATACACGAACTGCAAAAAGATATTAGTAGGGTCACGTTGTATTGTTGCCTCTTTCTACCAACAGTCAGCACGTTTTAATAACGTCGATAGTTACAGGTATTAAACGAAATGAAAACTATAAATTTATACACAAAAATGCATTTTTTATCCCATAACAAAAGTAAATAAGGAACATATTAAATTGAAATTAACACCACTGAAAAGAGAATAAAAAATACCATAAATGAGAATTTTTTCGAAATTTTTCAGCAAAAATTGTGACCTTTGAGAAAAGGGAGAAACCAAAAGAGGGGAAATTAAAAAATCGTTATAGTTGTGGTTTCTCATTATTATCACAACCACAATTTTTTTATCTACAATTTTGAAAAAATTCCCAAATATAGAATATAGTTTTCTCTTTCTATGAACAGTCGACAAGTTTTAATAACGTTGATACTTTTTATGTTACAGGGGTTAAACGATATGAAAACTAAAAATTTAGACAAAAATGGATTTTATATACCATAACAAAAATAAATAAATAATTTATTAAAATGGAATTAATACCACTGAAAAGACAATAAAAAATACTATAAATAAGAATTTTTTCAAAAATTTTCAGCAAAAATTGTAACCTTGAGAAAAGGGAGAAACCAAAAGAGGGGAAATTAAAAAATCGTTATAGTTGTGGTCTTTCCCTATTCTCACAACCACAATTTTTTATCTAAAATTTTGAAAAAATTCCTAAATATAGAATATGGTTTTCTCTTTCTATTAACAGTTGACAAGTATTAATAACGTTGATAGTTTTTATGTCACAGGGGTTAAACGATTTGACAACTTAAAATTTAAAAAAAAAATAAATTTTATATCCCATAACAAAAATAAATAAATAATATATTAAAATGAAATTTATACCATTGAAAGGGGAATAAAAAATAATATAAATAAGAATTTTTTCAAAATTTTTTAGCAAGAATTATGACCTTGAGAAAAGGGAGAGACCAAAGGAGTGAAAATTAAAAGATCCTTGGAGTTATTATTTTCACGGCCACAATTTTTAATAACGCTAATAGTTTTTATGTTACAGGGGTTACACTATATGAAAACTAAAAATTTAAAGACAAAAATGCATTTTAAATCCGATAACAAAAATAAATAAATAATACAAACTATCAATATAACGACTTTGTGCAATTCTAGTATAGGATTAAAATTTACCTTTAATTACTTTTTGCAATTCGAGTCCGGCATTAGCAATAGGATTAAAGTATTAGTATTTTGCAATTCGTGTGCACCGAGGTGTGGTACTAAAAAGGGGAAACATTAAATGAAATTAAACAGAAAGTAAAAAGAAAACAAAGTGAATTCTGATCTTAGTGATCAGATGGTGAAAACACTGGCCATACGTTGGGATCAGGCAGAAAATTTGTAGGATAGAGTGGACGTACTCCCCTCTGGATACATTATATTAGGGCGACCCTATGAGTAGCCACAAATCAAAATAAAAATTAATATTTATACAGCACATTAAGAAAGCCAACTTATGAATTATCATTATGGCGTAACTCCGCATAATGGTATACGTCATATATCAAAATTGACAGATGACATATGACATTTGACAGAACATGTAAAGTAATGCAATAATAAAGCCTGAAGGGCGACTTAGTACAAAATTATTTGTAAATGTTGAAGGCTTAGTAAAATAAAAAAGTTGCTGAGTACAAGTCTAAGTAGATAAATTAAGACAGCACGGGCCCACTTATTGATCTCAACAAGGCATGTGTCTGTGTTAACTCTTTATCTCAGAAGCAAAGACTAAAAGGCCTTAAGGTCAAACTTCATTAATATTGGTCCAAATTGAACGCTAAAAAAGGCGGTATATTTGAAATGTGACGCAGAATACATGCACAAACAAAAATCATATCCAGAACACAAGTAGGGCATTTGGGTCCAACTTTGTTACTAATGGTCAGATTTTGGTAGGACAAACTTTACTGTATTATAAATGTGATGTAGAATATACACGTAAAGAAACAACATTCAAAATAAGAATGACTTCTTTATTAATGGTCTGATTTAGGTGGGAGAAACGGTATTGTATTTAGGACATCTCATAGCATACATATATCAACGAAAATTATATGCAATATAAATGACAAAAGGACATTAGCGTCTAACTTCGTTATTAACAGTCTGATTTAATTTTAATTGGAACACCTTATAGATTAAATACGTAAAGAAAAATTTGAAGCAGTTTCTGAGTGTCATATTTTTGAAATTTGAACGTTCGGAAATACTTTTAATTTAGTAAATAAACCAATTTTAAATCTTTAAATATTTTACTGTGAATAATTATTTTATAGTATACCAAATTAATTCTTTTTTATTATGAAATCATTTTTAACGTTAAAAATTACGCAATAAATATTTGTCAAGAATATTACCACGTTTTTTTATCTTATTGATAACAACACGTGCATATAGACCCATTATCATCATATTTTACCTTATTTTATTTATTGCGGTTTCCTGCTTAACTTAGACGTATTGTTCATTCTTTAAATATCACCTTAAGGCTCTTTAGTCTTTACTTCTGCGCATGATTTTTGTTTAGGTATTTATTCTACGTCACATTTATAATACGAATCCGTTTGTCCTGTTTAAATCTGCCTACTAATAACGGAGATAGAGAATCAATACAGTCAAATGCCTTGTTGAGATCAATAAGTGGGCCCGTGCTGTCTTTGTTTATAAAGGACAGGCCGGAAAAGAAGAAATGGGTTAGGGACGAGTTAGTAAACAATTATTTAAGATAAGTAACAAAACTAGAAAAAGAATTAGGTTGAAGGAGCGGAAAAGGAAGTTAGTAGAACAAGAGATCAATTAAAAGAAGAAGGACCGCCAAGGGGAAGAAAATTCATTAATTTTTTGAAATGATCAAGTAAAAACAAGTGGTTGTCTTTATGTCTGATTTGTTCATTCAGACAATACTGGATCTGATGATGGAATTTGTATGCCGAAACTAGTTGCTAGTTGTAGTACTAGACTTTGATTTTTTTTTTCTTTACTATACATCAAGATAGATTAATTTCCTGATCAGTTCAATCTAAATATTTTATATTTATTGTTTTTTTTTCAAGTATGGAACAATCAAGGTTAACAAATTGTAACAAAAAATAAGAATCTTACGTTCTTATGCAATGAGCAGCAGTTAGCAAAAATGATTTATTGATAACTACTGCACCGCAAATATGTTTTCCGTGTTCCCGGAGAGACGCTTGATACGGAAAATCTTTAATATTAGCTCTAGTTCCTTCCACTAGACCATCCACAGTATTTCCTAAAAGAAAAAAACAAAACTTATTTATAATATAAAAAATATTAAAAAAATTTAAAAAACAATAAATTTTTATGGTTTTATAATAACATAAAATGTTTCTTACCTTTGGTCGTACATGTTAATGTGATAATAATAAAAAAACTGAACAACGATAACATATTGAAGAAAATAATGTGTTTCAAGTAATATTTCTTTAATTAAATAGTAGTAATCGTATAATTTATATTATATAAAATGTATAAATTGCATGTCCACCCATATCAGTCATGGCCACTTACAATGTGTAACTCATTTTTTTAAATATTTATCTTTTGCGATATATTACATTAATAAAATACTTGTTTTACAGTATTTAATTATATTTTTGCACCGCGGGACTAAAACATGCATTTTGTTCCGACTTTTTAAGAACTAAAGTGCCACTTTTACTCCCTTGATAATAAAATAGTTAACAATCTCTAAATAGGGACTACGTACCACTTTTACTCCCTTGGTACCAAAACATTTAATAATCTCTATACGTCAATATGGCCCAATGGCAGATCACTTGCTTTGTAAGCATACACCCGATAGGTCAATTTTATTATTTAAAATTTTTTATTTTTTAACTTTTTATTAAAAAAAAATATGAAAAAAAAAGTAAAAAACAATAAAAAATGGTATTCTTATGGTTTTAAATAGCATAAAATGTTTCTCACCTATGGCCGGACATGTTAATATTATAAAAATAAAAAAAACGAATAGCGGCAACATATTGAACAAAATATTTAAATGTGTTTCATGCAATATTTCTTTAATTAAACATTAGTGATCATATAGTTTATATTATATAAATTGTTTATAAATTGCATGACCACTCATATCAGTCATGGCGACCTACAGTGTGTAACTTATTTTTTGTAAGTACAATAAATTATTAAAAAACTTATAAAATATTAGATTTACAGTATTCAATTATCTATTTTAGGAACAAAAGTGTCACTTTTCCTCCCTTGACAATACAATAATTAATAATCTCTAGAGGGACCAAAGTGCCATTTCTGCTCTCTCTTCAGAATAAAATATTTAATATTATTTATATACGGACTAAAGTGCTACTTTTACTCCCTTGGTACTAAAATATTTAATAATCTGTTTATGTCCTGTGGCGTAACGTAAGACGATATTTAAGTGCGTTTTAATACCTCAACTGATTGTTTCCCTTTTCACTATCGGGATTAAAAGTGGCATTTCAGTCCCTTGGTACATAATATACTTGTGTTTTTTATTTATATTATTTTCCACATCAAAGAGGTTATTACAATAAAAATTATATTTTTCTAAAAAGTAATTAACTGTTAAAAAATATTTATTAAATAAAAATATTAACAATTAGACTTAAAGAGTAATTCTAGAGCTAACCTTAAAGTAATTAAAAAAATAATGGTGGTGAACATAATAATTTTCCAATAATTTTGTGTAGTGATTTTTTTTTTAACAAAAGAATCTTTTTTTTATTAATATTTACCTAAATGAACACGCAGCAGATCAAAAAATAAATTCTGACAGAGATGTAGTTTTTCTTCGATATTCTGATCAACGAGTAAGTGGTCAACATTTGCCATAATTTATGGCCAATTTGTCTAATTCTAAATGTGAAAATTCCAAAAAAAAAACACCCCATAATAGGCAGGTCCGACATTTTTCTTATTTTTTTTTATTTTGACTTCAATCGAGAAATTTTGTTATTTAAAAACGATCAAAAATAATAATAATAATAATATTTACGTCAGCTGTAAGCATTTAAAAATCAAGAATCAGCGAGAGGCTGGAAAACGTACCTGTGCGCGAGACTAGACCATGTGACGTCAGTAGCCATGAACGCTTCGCCACTTGCCCGCTGCTGCGCTGTATTCGAGATACTTGTGTGTGTGTGAATACAGCGCAGCAACGGGCCAGGGGCGAAGCTTTCATGACTACTGACGTCACACGGTCTAGTCTCGCGCACAGTTACGTTTTCCAGCCCCTTGCCGATCTTTGATTTTAAAATGCTTACGGCGGACGTAAATAATAATATTTTGCGCTCAAATTTTTTTTATCGTTTTTAAATAACAAAATCTCGATTTTAGTAAAAAAAAAATGTCAAACCTGCCTATTTTACCCAAATCAAAATGACATCCAATAATTTTTGTTATAAAAAAATAAAAATATAAAATTTTTCTTGTACATATAACTTTGTTTTTAGTAGAAAATTAACTTCCCAAAATACAAAATTTTTCTTTAACATGTTCCTTTGTTTTTGTGACTTTTGATTACAAGTAGAAAATTAGCTTACCATAAAATAATGTTTTCGTATAAATTAACTCGATGACAAAAGACTCGGCTGGATCATTAGCCCTTTAAATTTAGGAAGATCCTATAATTCCTATAGAGAAAACAACAAGTCGATTTCCTGCTCTTTCTTGTTTATCCTGCTGGGCTAAATTAAAAAAATTAATAAAAATAAAGTAGACTTGCCATATCAAGTGTTTTACCTGCTCCATCTTGTCATATTCTTAATGAATTAAGGTAAATATTAATAAAAAAAAATCTGCATGTTCTTTCTGCAGCTTTTCTGTAGTACTTGATCACCTATATTACTTATATAACTAAAATTGACATTATACTTCCTGGATTTTTAAATTCTGCTTCTCCTTATCCATGGATAGTTCTATAATATTATGTATCTTTTCTTCTCCTAGTTATAGTTCCTGCTATCCTATTCTTTTATTTTTTGTGAAATTCTACTGTGTCATTCTTTTAGATAGAAAACGGTATTTTCGATGGATCTGTTGCCAAAAATTTCAAAAATGTAAAGTTTGTTCAGTGAGCCCTGACCAATACGTCATAAAATAACCTAATTTCCAGCAATTAGGGTATGTCGAATATAATTTCAGTCATTTATATTGACAAACGTTATTATGTTTTCATAGCAATGAATTTTTGGGTGAACCAAAAAGAGAAACAATTTTTTATCTATACGTACATAAACAGAAACTTATTTATATATTCTAATTTATATGCAATAAAATTAAATCAATAAACCATTTTTTTCTTCTATTTATGATTTTACAAAAACTGCACTCAAGGGCAAAAGAGTCTTTCCGGCATCTTTTTTCCGTTGGAAGTAATCAAATAATTTCAATATAAACTGTTGTTTCTTATAATAGGGAGTTATGGAAAGTTTCAACTTTCTTGAATAAAGTTCCTCTTATTTTGACATATACGCAAGCGCATTTATTTCAAGTTTTACGGTCGTCTATTAATAAAATACAGGCTTCCTCTACTTTATTTAAATTAAAGTAACGGGTTTTCTTATTTTGACAGTTTTTCTATTAATCTGTCATTTGTTGACATATCGTATTACATTTCTAATATCTTTTCTTTACCTGTAGCATCTGTACATTATTTGTTGTTTTTTTGTTAAACATTATTTACTTGAGGATGATGTAGTTTTGTTAAGGGAAGTTGCTATCAGAAATCCACTTTTTTTTTAAAATGCGTAAATGTCAAATGTGTATTATAAATTCCAAGAAATCTTTTTATTTCTTATTTTCTGATTTTCAATCTAAGCTGATTTACTAAGACATATATGATCATACCGCGAAGACAACGAAGTCCCAAACTAAGAAGAGGATTTTATAACCCCGGAACAATCCCCAAAGAAGAGAAAGGAACCGTCAGAAGAATACGCGAAGGAAATAAAATTCCAGAAGAATCAAACCTACTTCAATGGTCTACCAGACGTTAAAGAAGAAGCTCGTAGAAGGTGTACAATTTTTTTTGAGAAAATTGTAACCTATACTTACAAGGATGAATGGATGCAAACTGTAAAATAGAAAATGAATGCGCTGATTGAAAATAAAATTTGGTAATTGGTCACATTACCCCCCCGGAAAATGTACAATTGATAATAACTCTAAGAAGTATAAGGCGAGACTGACGATTAAGGGATGTGCTTAACAAGAAGAATTTGAATATAAAGGAACATGTGCTAATGTCCAAGGATAATAGCTTTAAGGAATCTTCTATCGATTGCCATCGAGAAAAACCTCTTGATCTATCACATGGATGTCAAAAAAGCATTTCTGCATAGTGAAATTGGAGAAAGTGAATTGGTGAAATTGTTCGCAAACTACTTGCTGAAACAAGCACTACGAGCCTGGAAGAAGACTATCGATATTTTGTTGAAGGAATTAATAAAGTTCTCTTCATTATATTCATATTCTTGCTTGTACGTTGCTTTAAGTTGGAAAGGTGTCGCGTTGTTCTATAACCTATAGCAATATAAGAAGGTCCTGCGTCTACGTCACCAATATCTATTGAAATTCTCTATGACATCAATCAAAATCTGTTAAAAAAAAAACATATTCAACTTTAATCAGTTTCATATGAGAAACGTTGTAAGTTTGCATAGTTGAACTCTTTAATACTATAGTAAAGGAGCAGCAACTATTTCTCCATATTCCTCATGTTAAACCCCATTAGAAAATGATAAGGTTAGTTCTGACAAAATTTCGTTAATTCAAGGTCACGCAATACGGCATATGACCCATTCTATTTGTAATCGCTTTACACTACGTGATACTGCGTCATCAGCACAAGGTCAGCTATATGACTTTTACTTTTTTTAAATCGTAAAATTGTAATCTTTTTTAGTCCAAATATAATATGTATTTCCCATAAGAGAAGTAGCAAAATAACATATCAAAAATGATCATGTATGACGTAGTTTTGACGCTTGAATGTCAGTTAGCTAAACTTATGTTGAAAGCGCAGTATCACGTGACGTAAAGGGATTAGAAAGTGAAAAGGTCTTATGGGGAGGTGGGTGCTGCTCCTTTACGCATTACTCTTTCACTCACTAAACATTATAGGAATTTTTTTACTGGAGGAAAGAAGTTATGGATTTTCAAAAAATGGGGAGTTCAACTTGAAATATTAGTCCATCTTTTTTTGCATTATTTGATAAAAAGAAGTTCTTTTTATGAAATAATCGTTTTTCCTGTTTTTTCTTTAATTTAACATGAAAAAATAGATATTTAAAAATGACTGCATCTATGCAACTTGTAGTGAACCTACGTCACTTATGTGCAATAGCTGCAGCATAATATTAACGTTGGTCAGTTTCTCTAAATAAAATTGGCTCTTTCAAATATAGATGACGTTTGCTTATAAAGTGTCGTTTGGTCAATATGTTTTTAATTGCGTTTACTTTTACCTTTGTTTACGTATCTTTACAAATACAAATAAACACGGAAAATTATCAACATCAACCAGCTCTACAGAGTACAAACTACAACAGTGACAGTGAACTGTGCAGTAAGCAGACGCGGACGCGACCTTTCACTTAATCTGGAATGCTTGTGCCCAGCACTTATGTACCAAACAGCAAATTATTACTTGATCTCGTTAAAATAGTCGCTTTTTTTATCTAACAGAGAAATCTAATATCTATTTATCTCTCTCGATTTTGAATGCGAATTCACAGTGGATACGTCCAAGTTTTCATCTTTATCCAATTATCATATAATGGTTTTCTCCATCTTTGTCTGTATAAGTGAGATTTAACAGCTGTTATTCATTCGTATTCTCTTCTTTACACATTTGCAGTTAATGGCTTGACGGTAACCTCATTGCACATAAGTGACGTCACGATCGTAATGGCGGCATATTCAAATAATTGTAAATTTAAATTTTTAAATTAATTTGTTCAAAAATCTAGCTCAAATTACGGTAGATAATTAAACTCAATAGGTTTTATTTGATCAATTCTAACTGTTAATAAAGAAAAAGCGTGAGGTTATATTTTTGTTGAACTCCCCATTTGGTGTGCTACTAAGTGACACATAGATATTTCTAATTTCTTTAAAGTAGTGATTCAAGCAGATATAACAGAAATCCTGACTATCCAGATCAATTGTTTAGTTGTTCTAGTGCAGGTAGGAGTTGATTTTTTATTATTTTTTGGGTTTTGCCACTAGCACGATTCATCCAACAATCTTAACTCGATGGATTAATTACTATTTATTGAACCGAGCATGAGTTATTCAAATTCCTAATATATTGTCTTGATAACAAAAATGGTGATTTTTATTTTTTGACACTGAATAAAACTTGAAACTTCTAAAATTGATTGCTATTTATATTTAAAAACTTCAAAAACATGCTTTAATTTCAACTTGAACTGTTATTCTCATCTATAATAATTTCTGATGACATTTTTGCGATGTAATTAAAATATTACTTTTTTTCGATTCAACCCCACACGAAAAATGAGAGCTCTTAATTGCTTCAATTTTACCTTATAGTGTTAAGACTCTAGATTTATATAAATCAAACAAAAATATTAGTGTCAATGGACCTTTTCATTTACGAAAAATAAATTCTAAAACTTACATAAGATTATTGAATTTTACATGAAACGCCCATTTCACTTAGATTTCCACAATACATTTTTCATTTCGAAAAAATATCGCGTTTTAAAATGTTCCCATGACGTCTCGTTCATCGGAAACAGCCCCGTCCATTATTTACGTTCCGAAACACGCATTACTGCTCTTCCCAAAAATAAAGCTCACTGCTTAATATACACATTTGATATATAATTGAACTCTGTCATTTGATCGACTCATTCAAAAAAACGTACATTTTATCTCCTGTTTTCTACATTTTAAACATTCAAAGTTTTTGAACATGCCTTCCTTTTGATGAAGAGCAATCATTGGCAATGCTCAAAACCTAAAGGCACTTTCTTAAATAAAATTATAACATTCCTTAATCAAAATTAAGACGTAATATACTAAAAAAAGCATTTATTGTAAAATAATTTCGAGGAATCGCATGACAAGTACTGAACTTTGGTTTTTCATGTATTTTGGGTTGAATTTCTTTATATCGGGTAATTGCGAATCGCACTGAACAGTAATTTCCATATCTGATATTTGCTAGAAAACGAGATGAAGAGAGAAAAACGATTGATACTATTCTACTCCGTGATACAAATGAGTCCATTAAAAATTAAATGACAAATCTTATACGTCACAATTCAGACATAATGGCAAATTGAGGTTATATGGTGCGCATCTTATACAACGATGCCAAATGTAATTTTAGTGGACGTGACGTCACGAACCCTCTTTTTTCCTGATTATGGAAAAATTTGCTATCAGAAAATTCCCAAAAAATTCCCAAGTGATATTAGCACTTATACCTTCTAATTAAAGTGTTCTCAAATAGTTCATAAAAAGGTCGATCTCTCCTATTTACGCTTGACCCATCGGTAAACTCTAGTTAAGTAAATCGTAGGATGTAGTGTATGAATTACTATTAACTTCCTTTACAATATAGTGTGACCTCCCACCCCCTGGCCTGTTTATCTCATGAAAAAGGCGAGTACAAAATATACCTGATCGTCTAGTACTGTTAAGTTAAGACCCTGGTTGTGTTTAATAATCGTAGTAATAATAATAGCATTATTATTAATAATTGTAATAACCCCAGAAAAGTTTGGTGAAAAGTGAACATAAATCAAAAGACAAAAATCTCAAGAAAATATTTATTCATTAAGAAAATTTACTGAAGAATGATGGCGCCTTTTGGCATAAAAGGTATAGGGAAAACCGAACAACCAGAAGACCTAACCACCATCGTAATGAATGTATTAATTATAAATTAACCAATTGTGTTGACAATAAATAAATACCCACCCCGTGACATTTACAAACTAATATGTACAAAAAGTTCTTAATAATTTTAAGTAAATACCGTAAATGTAATCAGATTATGTGCACTGTCTCTCTCTGCATTATTGGCAATACTGCTCTTTTATCTGAGATATCATCTTTTATTATTATTGTTTGGATATCAGTGATATCATTTTTTGTATGGACAATCCTACTAGATTGCGACCGGATCATTATGTTCAGACTGAATACTCGTTGGACCATAATTTAGAAAAAGATTGATACAGTACGCCCCTGGGTAACACTGACAATATATTTAAGAAAAATATATGATAAAAGTTGTTATTTAGGATGGTAAAATTAACTGATAAATGACATCCTCCCATGCGAATCCACGAAAGATGGAAATCTTATAAGCTGGTTATACGTATTTAACCTATGGCTCAGGGACTATAAAATATACAAATACTTATTTTGATTTATTTTTACGAAGGCAAAATAAATCTAAATGTAGAGAAGAAATTCTCGTTTACGATGAAAGATGTAAAAATGGGTAGACGCCGAAATATTTGGCGTCGGGACGAAGAGCGTAGCGAAGCTAAATGGACGTCGAATATTGTAACATCTGCTAATAGCGTTCATAGTTTAACTTGTGGGAATGGACTGGGTTTTGAAGAAATAAAACCCAACTGTTTGTTCTAATTATCGGCGTCGTCATCTCGGCGCTGAATACAGGAACTTCGGTGACGGTGTTGGTAGTTTGAAATTTGATTTTTGACTGATCCTTCTCTGAGCTGCCAACCACCCTTTGAGCCGAGTTGTGACGTAAACATTTTACGTCACAATCTTATGCTTATTTACTTTTCGTTTCTGTGAACGTTTTCTATCCCTTAATATTTAAACGTAAAAAGAAGTATTTTCTAATATTTTAACATTCTAACTTTTATAATTTAATATTTTTCCAAATGGTTCAAGTGTGTATTATCGTTTTGTAGAAACATGGACTAACAGATAAATGTCTTTTGGGAAAAGCAACCTGACTTTGTTTTGGTTATTTAACAAACTTAATAAGACGAGACAAAATACCCTTAGAAATTGCTAAAAAAAAATAAAAATAATATACCGGGGGTTGGTTTTGCCGTGTAAGTACAGCTAGACCCTTTATTGGGAAATTTCATAATTTTAAGTTTAAATACAATAAAAATCAAAATAGAATTGTCTACTAAATTAATGAAAAATAATGACGTGTGAAAAACAGCAATATTTTTCCGTAATTTTTCGAGTTTTAGAAAATTTAAAATGACCTTGAGGTCATAGATCAAAAATACCGTTTGAATCTTGTCACAGACAGACATATGGACGGACGGACAGATAGAGCCGTTGTATAAGTTTTTTTCCAAAAACTCTAAAACGTAGATACCAAAATCCAAAAAAAATATTTATTTATCGAAAATAGATTGTATTTATATTGTCATCATTATTTATGTCGACAATTAGTTGCTAGATTAAATTTCTCCTACAAAATGATAAATTATTAATTCATATATTTATTTTAAATTATAAAAAAAATTCATTTTTATAGTATATTGTTTTAATTAATACAAAACAATGAACTGATTAACAAACATGTAGGCTGTAATGGCCAGTAAAATTTTAATTAAATAGCTAACTGAGTTACTAAATATTAATAAACTAAAAAATTTAATTAAATATATAACAATATTTATATATTTTTTTACAGAGTGAACTTTACGTGAAACCTTATGTGAAAATTAATCATATCAACCATAAAAATATGACCCAAAGTAATGTTTATCGTCCATTGGGATGCAAAAGTCATAAAAACATGATTTTGTACTTTTTCACTATATCTATTAGATCTGTGCGATACAAAATTTTAACGGTTTCAATAAAGTCCATACAAATAACAAAAAAAAAGCGAACTGTAGGTAGGTATATGAGCTTTGTCGTTACTTGGATTGAAAATTTTTGTCCGCAAAATTAAACTCCTTCCAGTGATTTTATGACAATGCGACGACACTTCGGTCGTTGCGGGTCACTTTGGCGCCTTAGTCCAGGTTTCGGATTGCCTCGGGCGCCACCTTCCGTTTAGAGTGTGAAGGCCACTGCACGGGCAGCGTCAGTGGAGAAAGAAATACTCCATTGGTCGTTATGGTATCGACCAAAATCACTGGTGGCCAGAAGGGCGGGCTTTACTTGCCCTACTTGGTTGCGTAACCTGGGTATTAGCTGCTAGGATGTTAAAACAAATAATAATAAATAAGACTTTTATTTATTACCCAAAATCCGGCGGAGAAAAGGTGTGTAACGGACGATTGGCTTGGCGGCGTGGTGTAGTCGGACTGACGGCTCTGGACTCCGGATATAACTGAAGTTGGCTTCAACTTGACCTGTCTCTAAAGGTCGACGGACTGCACTGCTGTTCCAATTGGGACGGCCACAGCAAGTCTGTTCGGGCTGTCTCTGCAGCTGCCGACAACGGTTTGAATTGCCCTACTCGATACGAACTTAAGCGTCTAAGAAACAGAGACGAGAGTGTCTCCATCTGCCTGGCGACGATTCAACTGGTACGACTGGTCTTTTATTCACAATTTTAATTTAATTTTACTCCAGTGCCGTGCGCGATTTAATTTATATATTTTAAATAATACGGAAAAAAGTAACTTTGTTACAACAATGAAAATTTTACTACTGACCACATAAACCGGGTTGTGCTAAGCCGAAATTTTAAAATTTGACTTAGTTTAACCGCTAAAAATAAAAATTATTATTAATATAGGTACGTAAGTTATATTAAATTATTGATTACATTTTCTCGTTGGTTCGATGATTATGCGGTTTAAGACACGGATTTGAAATCAAAGGGTTGTCACATGCAGAAAACGCTTTATCAGCCCTTACCTATTATGGTTAACTGTGACAAAAATCTTTTCTGTAGGTAATAAAATTATAAGTCACCATTAATAATGTAATATATTAAGGCAACAATAAATGTAATGTTAGTATTAATTAAGCCTACATTATTGCTTCGATTTTATGAAATCAACCCTAAAGATTAGATTTCTATTACAACAAAATGGATTGTTCAGAGGTAATATTTTATTAATCTAAAATCAATTTAGGTCGTGATAACAAGGTATTAATCTCCTAAAACACGAATCGAAAAGTAAAGAAAGACAAGGGCGAATTACAACCGATTTATCAACGGATAATCATCGAATAGACACTAGACACCAGCATGTTGTTTTATCCATGATCTGAAACGTCCGACATGGGTATAAACTCCAGGATAATCGGCTTCTCCACAACCGTGTCCCCAGGATACAATGCCAATTAATGTGCCATTTAGTTCGAGTGCTCCTCCGGAATCGGCCTGCAACAGTTTAAACGGATTTAATTAGAGGGACGAGAGCAGCCATTGAAAATTAGTGGTCTTTATTAAACTTCAAAATCGTGTTGATATTGTTAACAAGTACTTCATTTTGATTTATGTTTTATTTAGATCTTTAGTTCATTATGGTTGTGTTGTCTATAACGATTATGTACGTATTTTTTTAAATGTATGATATCGTTATCAAATATGGGAAATTAATATCCGTCACTATCTAAAATTTATTTAATTATTAACTGATTTTTTTTAAAGAATGTTCAATGATATTTTGGTCAATGGAGAAGTTTCATGGGAGTGATAATATAATCAATCCATTGTTACATTTAACTAAAATATAGACAAATACTAATAAATAGGTAAAAAAATTTTTGAAATCAATTAATAAATAACGGATAAATATAATATTAAAGTTGTGCCTTTTTTTCGCGGATTGTGATGCTTATGACGTCATGTATCCGTATAGCCAAAGCGCCGTTACTACAAACCAAACTCTTATTCTATGCTATGACATGATTGACGCATATCTGACTTTAATTTAATATAATTTCCGTCATCGTAATTTGTTAACTGTCACACAACAAAATATAGTCCAAGAGCCAGGTACTTTTTTCTGCAATTTTCTACAGAAGATATTTTATTGTTGGAACGTGTTCCACTTGAAATGACTCGTGAACCGTGCATTGTACAAAAAAAAAATAGTAGAACCTACTTTTTCTGATCTGTCTTTTTTACTAAAATATGCGAGGAATAACGAGTATAAAGAAGTCGCTTTGCTTACAATCACGTCTCGTACACTAATTAGGAGAAATGACGTCAAGCTACTGAATCGGACGGAATGTCATGCGCAACTTTAAAAAGTTATAACTTTGTTAGTTTTTAAAATACCTTAATTTTACTTTCACATTTTTGTTCGGTTTTGCCAAAATTTTCAGTTTAATTCGTAAAAAAATGGTAAACTTTTCCATTATGGACCAATTTTAAAAATATTTCCTTTACCAAGTTAGGATCTGATCATGAAATCTCAGGGAAATCGAGAGAAATCCTTAAAAATTATTGAAGTTGGTTTAATTTTTTTTAAAGTCTGATAGCAACTTTTAATAAATTCTATCAATTTTTAACAAGTTTTTCTTAATTTTTCTCAATTGTTTTTTGGCAATTTTTTAACGTTTCTATAAATTTTTAACAAATTTTAAAAGTTTATTTGTTCTTTTTTACAAAATTTTGACGTTTTTAACAATATTTTTTATCAATTTATTTTCTTTATGTAATTGTTAATATTTAACAATTTTAATATTTTTCGTGATATTTTTAATAGTTTTAACAATTTTTAGAGAATTTTGACGCTTTTCTTAAATTATTTTGAAGCAATTTTTGTTCGTTTCTAGCAATTTTTAATAATTTTAAGTTTTTCTTATTTCTTTAACAAATTTTGACGATTCTAACAATTTGTTTTAGCAATTTTTGAAGGTATTTAATTAATTTTTTTGTAATTGTTAAGATGTAACAATTTTAATGTTTTCCGCGATGTTTTTGATGCTTTTAACAATTTTTAGGGAATTTTGACGCTTTTCTTTATTTTATTAGCAATGTTTGATCGTTTCGATCAATTCTTAACAAACAATTTTTTTAATTATTTTTTTACCAAATTTTAACGTTTTTAACAATTTTCTCTCATTTTTTTTACAAAATTTTCAATTTCGAGTAATTTTTAGCAAAGTTTTCAATTTTAATGTTTTTCTGAGATATAATTAACATTTTTATCGAATTTTGACGATTATCATTATTTTTTTTTAGCAAATTTTAACGTTTTTATCAATTGTTAACTATTTTTTATGGTTGTCTTTATTTTGATAATTTCTAACAGTTTTTTTTAGCATTTTTGAAGGATTTTCATGTCTTTTGTAATTGATTAGAATTAACAATTTTAATGTTTGTCCTAATGTTTTTTTATAGTTTTAACAAGTTTTAGACTATTTTGAAGCGTCCCATTATTTTGCTAGTAATTTTTGACCCTTTCTATCGATTTTAAAGTTTTACTATATTTTTTTTAACAAATTTTGACGTATCTAACAATTTGTTTAAGCTATTTTCGAAGGTGTTTAATTAATTTTTTTGTAATTGTTAACATTTAAGAATTTTAATGATTTCCGCGATGTTTTTGATGCTTTTAACAATTTTTAGGGAAATTTGAAGCTTTTCTTTATTTTATTAGCAATTATTCATCATTTATATAAATTTTTAATAATTTTTTTTTCTAATTTTTTTTTTACTAAATTTTGACGTTTATATAACAGCAAGCAATTTTTGAAGATATTTAATGAATTTTTTTGTAATTATTAACATTTAACAATTTTCATATTTTCCGCGATGTTTTTGATAGTGTTTAGAGAATTTTGACGCTTTCCTTTATTTTGTCACTATTTTTTAATCATTTCTATCAAGTTTTAAAGTTTTTATTATTTATTTTCATAAACTTTGACGTTTCGGACAATTTTTTTTTGCCACTTTAAAGGTTTTTATTTTTTTTACACCACGGGGTGTGAATCTAGACTTTAGTCCCGCATTTGCGTATATACCACAAGACTAAGGTGGCTTATACTTTTAATCTCTTGTGATTATTTCTCTGGTTACTCTCTGGAAACAATCTTCACCCTTGGGATTAAAAGATCCACTTTAGTCCCTTGGTACATAATATACCTATTTTTGATCGTGTCTATCAATTTTTAACGAGTTTTTCTTCTTTTTTTTTATAAAATTTGCACATTATCTAGCAACTTTTTAAAAATTTTGAAGGATTTTTTTTTATATAATTGTTGATATTTACCAATTTTTATTGCGATATTTTTGATGGTTTTAAAAATTTTTAGCGAATTTTGACGCTTGTCTTAACTTTATTCGCAATTTTTGATCATTTCGATTTTTAACAAATTTTTATTTTTAAAGTATTTTAATTATTTGTTTTACCAAATTTTTTCGTTTATAAAAATTTTTCCGAGCAAGTTTTTCTTAATTTTTTTTATAATATTTTCAGTTTCTAGCAATTTTTAACAATTTTTTAAAGTTTTCATTTGTTTATAAAATTTTTACGGTTTATAATAATTTTTTAGCACTTTTGAAGATTTTTTTTTTCTTATTGTTGGTATTGTTTTTCTAAGATATTTTTAATAATTTTAACTATTTTGACTATGTTTTTAAGGTTCTCTTTATTTTGATCATTTCTAACAGTTTTTTAGCAATTTTCATTTTTTTTGTGATTGATAACTTTTAATAATTTTATTGTTTTTCTAGATATTTTTGATAGTTTTAGCGAATTATGAACGTCTCTATCAATTTTTAACAATTGTTTAAATTTTTCTTATTTTTTTGCTTACCAAATTTTGGCGTCTATAACACTTTTTTTTTAGCAAGTTGGAAGATATGTTACTAAATTGTTTGTAATTGTTACCATTTAACAATTTTAATATTTTCCGCGATATTTTTGACAGTTTTAACAATTTGTAGAGAAATTTGAAGCTTTTCTTAATTATCTTTTAGGAATTTTTGTTGGTTTCTATCAATTTTTAACAATTTGAAATTTTTCTAAGTTTTTTTTAACAAATTTTGACGTTTCTAACAATTTGTTTTGGCAATTTTGAAGGTATTGAATCAATTTGTTTGTAATTGTTATCATTTAACAATTGTAATATTTTCCGCGATATTTTTGATAGTTTTAGCAATTTATAGAGAATTTTGACGCTTTTCTTTATTTTATTAGCAATTTTTGATTGTTTCTATCATTTCTGAACAATTTTTTCTTTTTTTAATATTTTTTCGTGATTTTTTTGATAATTTTAACAATTTTAACGAATTTTGGCGCTTTTTTCACTTTATCAGTCTATTAGTATTTAACAAATTTTTTAATTATTTTTTATCAAATTTTGACGTTACTAACAATTTTTTTGACCAATTTTTTCTAATTTTTTTTTACAAAATTTTCAGTTTCTAGCAATTTTTAACAAAGATTTAAAGTTTTCAATTTGTTTTATATAATTTTTCCAGTTTCTAATATTTTTTTTAGGAATTTTGAAGGTTTTTCATTTTTTTGTTAATGTTGGTATTTAACAATTTTAATGTTTTTCTGAGAAATTTTTAACATTTTTATCAAATTTTGGCCATTTTCATAATTTTTTTAGCAAGTTTTAACGTTTTTATCAATTGTTAACTATTTTTTACGGTTGTCTTCATTTTAGTAATTTTGAAGGATTTTCATTTTTTTGCGACTGATAAGATTTAACAATTTTAATGTTTTTCCTCAATGTTTTTGATAGTTTTAACAAGTTTGAGTGAATTTTGAAGTGTTTCTTCATTTCATTAACAATTTTTGACCGTTTCTATCAATTTTAAAGTCTTTCTTTTTACCAAATTTTGACGTTTCTAACATTTTTTTTAACAGCTTTGAAGGCATTTTATTTATTGATTTTGTAGTTGTTAACATTTAACAATTTTAATGTTTTTCCTCAATATTTTTGACAGTTTTAACAAGTTTTAGCGAATTTTGACGCTTTTCTTTATTTTTTTAGTAATTTTTCATCGTTTCTATCAATTTTTAACCAATTTTTAACCGATTTTTAACCAATTTGTAATCAATTTTTAACAATTTTTAACAATTTTTAACAATTTTTAACCAATTTTTAAAGTTACTCTTAATTTTTTTATGAAATTTTGATGATTTTTCATTATTATTGGTATTTAACAATTTTAATGTTTTTCTTAGATATTTTTTACCTTTTTAATTATTTTTACAAAATTACAAAGTTACAAAATTTTAATGTTTTTCCCGATATTTTTAATATCTTTAACATTATTTTTATTGATTTTTAAAGGTGTTTTTCTCCATTTGCCAAAAAAATTGTAATTACAATACATTATAAAAATTTTTTTATTAAAAATTAATTAATTTTTTTCCTATGATAATTTGTTTGTAACCATCTTACCTGGCAAGTATCCCTTCCACCTTTTGAGTACCCAGCACAAAACATTCTATCAGTCACTTCATTTTCTGTTGATAATTTATTTCTGCAAGCAATCCAATTTACAGTAAAAATTTCTATTTCCAATAAAATGTTTGACATTTCTGTACCATCTTCCTAAAAAAAATATATATAAAAATTGACCTAAACTATAATATTGAAATCAGCCCAACACTATTCAAAACATTCTCCATCAATAAGTGGATTATAAGAAATATATGAATCAAGATTCAAATTATTTTATTACTATTTATAAATTTATTAATAATCGACTTCTTCATCATCAGTTATTTTACACGTAACCTCAAAATTAAAATATAACTAATGACATATGTTAAGGATTGTTTTCAATGACGCATGTTAAGGTGTGTTTGTATGAATAAATTGGTAATGCCAAAAATTGTATTTTCCTTTATGCATTGCGTATCTTTTTAAAGTATTTTTTTTTAACTTAAAACGTCCGTTTTTTTTTAAATGATTTCTTTCAAATTTCTAGTTTGTGGATGTTTAACGTCCCAGAGTGTGATTAAATGGCGAATTATGTAATATATATTAAAAATGTATTATACGATTATATTTTTGGGGTGAACCCAAATGTTATAGACTGCATTTAACGGTAAAAGCGGTATTCCAGCATCTCTTGAAAAGTAATTAATCAAATTCAAAATTAAGTTTTGCTCTTTCTCATTGTACCGGGAAGGCGTTTTGACAATGAAAAATTAATTGAACTGTCAAAATTTATAAATAACATTCTCGTTAAAGGATGATTAAACAAACTCTACTTTAAACTTAAACTTACTTCTGTGATTCCCCATCCCGATGTTACAACAGGAGTTTCATCAGGCAATGTAGCATCCATTTCAGGAAGAGATATTGGCTGGATTTTTTCACTAAAGGTTAGGTTTTCAGACAACTAAAACAATGAAAAATTCTTGATCTAATAATTACTACGGTCCTTTTCAGCGTTTTTGACCTTGACGTCATACATTCATACGAAATAAATAGACAGTAGTGTAATATCAGTGGCGGGGTTGCTCAGTACTGTTGCGAGTTGAACCCGATTATAACTTATATGTATTATCAGTCTTTTTTTTGTTTACATTATGCTATTGGCCAGGCATTAAAAATTCTGTTATCGTAGTAATAACACTAATTTTTAATGCATCTACAACTTGATACTAAAGGTTGTTTGTTCTCTTTTTCCTTGGCGAGGTAATCTAACAAAATTAATACAAACTGCTGATTTTCTACAATGGGGGAGTTCCCTCAATGTTCCCAACCTAGAAAAAGGTCTACCAACGGGGAAGGATTATTTTTGGTCAAAATCTACTTCATTATTTTCGCAATGATAAAATATGTGTACAAAATTCTATTGAGCTTTCCAGAATATATCGTTAGCGAAATATAATAAAATCTTACTTCTGATTGGTTGAAATTTGGTTGTCAAATGTCATTCCTCATAGAGTACGTATAACAGAGCGACATGTTTCATTTTCAGATTATAGAATAGGCCGAGACTACACACACGATAACCTGTGGGTAATTTCAAAAATTCCTCACACGTTAAAATATTAAACTGGGCTATCTGAAAATATTTATTTTATTAAAAAAACTCTTTACTATCTAAATCTAGCCATAATTTAAAAAAAAATATTAAAAGAATTCTTACTATCTAAATCTAACCTGTGTTTAAAAAAAATAAAAGGGCCATGTGGGATTCGATCTCCTGACCCACTGCACCACTAGCGCGCACTATGTCCACTCGGCCACCAGAGCTCATGCATATATGTGTTCAAACTTATTATTTAAGCGAATCACTTTTCACGTGTGGGTAATTTCTAAAACTATCCACAGGTTAACGTGTGCATAGAATATTCAAACTACTCGCCAAATTCAGTTTAGTTCCACCAATTCTCCAAGGCTGTAGATCAGTAGCTGAAAATGAAACATGTCGCTCTGTTATGCTTACTCTATCACGAATGACATTTGACACCGAAATTTCAACCAATCAGAAGTAAGATTTTATTAAAATCATTATATTTCGCTAACGATATATTCTGGAAAGCTCAATAGAATTTTGTATTGTATTATCATTGTGAAAATAATGAAGTAGATTTTCACCAAAAATAATCCTTTCCATTGGTAGACCTTTTTCTAGGTTGGCAACATTGAGGGAACTCCCCCATTGCTTTCAAGTAGGTACATCTAACTTTTGATAAGATACAAGTAAATGAGTTAGACCAATACGGGCTCACGATTAATTCATCACCCGATAGATGGCGCTACTACCCTACAGACAAGGTCGATGTCAAAGTCAAGGTCAAGATCAAGCTCGTAATACAGATATTTGTACGTCTTTATTCTACACCACATTTACCGCCTTTAAATCAGTCAATTAATAACGAAGTTAACTTTCAACGCCCCTTTTGCATTTGGTTCTGCGCCGTAGCTATATGTATTTCTGATTGGCCATGACCTTGACCTTAACCATAACCTTGAAATTGACCTAGGAATTGACCTTGACTTCGACCTTGTCTTCGACATCGACCTTGTCTGTAGGTTAGTAGCGCCATCTATCGGGTGATGTATTAAGCGTGAGCCCGTATTGGTCCAGCTCATCTACTGACACATTAATGACAGATGATGAAAAATTCAAAGAATCTACGACACTGATAATCGTATACGAATCAAGAAAAAACATACCTACCGGGAGTCGTACAAAGAAATATACTTACTTATTAATAAAAAAACTTTTGTAAATACAAGTCTCATATATGAATGTCACTGAGGGAGATTATATATTGAAAAAACTTCTTATATTGTTTCAGTGACGGCACAAAAACGCTGAAAAGAACTATAGACCATTTCAATTTTATGACAAATTACTTTTTTTTCACATATAGAATTTTAGTGGTAAAAAATTAGTAATTTTATAACTGGATGAAACTAGGGCTTCACACGAGAACGATATTTTTCTCGTCTTGTCCCGTCTCGTAAAACCGAGACTAGTCCTTTTTGAAAATTATTTAGGCGACACCGAGACCACTTACGGCGAGACCCGAGAGTCACCTTTCTGGTCTCGTTCATATTTCTTCAGAATTTTTTTCTGAATTTTCGAGAAAAATAAACTAGCAAGTGGTATAAACATTTAATTTTTTTATAATAAAAAAAGGTCTGCATAGGTTACGATAAATTTACGAAATATTTTATTTTATAATTTTGGACTTCAGTTATAGCAAAAATGCCGTGGCGTTTCGAATTATTTAGGACAATGTTTATAATTATAATTTATGATTTAGTAACGTCCAAATAAAAGAAATCAATAGAATTAATAATTACCTTGTTTTGTACTATCTTAGAAGTTCTAGCAATAACGAGATTTGAACAGACGAGATCGAGACTGAAACGAGATTCTTTTCTCAAGAAATGAGACTGAGACGAGATTTTTAAAATTCTCGCCTTATCTCGTCTCGTGTGAAGCCCTAGATGAAAGCCACCAGATCGGGGTTTACTTATAATATGATTAAATGTTTTGTAACATAAATTATCCTCCTGATAAACAAGTATTAACTTGTAGGTTCAATATATTCAATAAAAAAGCAAAAAAATCAAATAATACCTTTAACAGTGCTATATCGTAATCGTAATTAAAAGCATCTGGGTTGTAATTTTCATGCACTAAAATACTTTCTACTCTTATTGAAGTACCTTCTTCAGTTAAATCTGCAGTACCAGATGTAATTGTAAGTGCACTAGATGAACTAGAATATAAAGGAAATAAAATTAAAAAAAACTTAATAATTTCAAGACGTGGTAATTACTCGTCAAAACAATGTGCAGCTGTAATAATCATATCTTCGCTTATTATAGATCCACCACAGAAATGCACGCTCAAAAATTGAATAGAAACCATCCAAGGGTGTTTCTCAATTGTTGTTACATCACCTCCAATAATTCTAAGTTTATTTCCTAAAATAATTAAAAATGGATAGAAAATACGAATCCAAAAAGAAAACGTAATTTTCGAGACCTTTATGTGAACAAATTTTGCTACCCTATCACTCTAACACTTTTAATTCTCTATACTGTAACCTCCCACCCCCTGGTATATTTATCTCATGAAAAAGGCGAGTACAAAGTAACAAACCGATGGTAAGAAACTGCCGTACTCCAATTTATCACAAAATATACCTGATCCTCTAGTATTGGTAAGTTAGGGCCCACGTTGCGTTAAATAATCGTAGTAATAATAATAAATAGCATTAATATTAATAATTGTAATAACTTCAGAAATGCTTTTAAATTTTGGTGACAAGTGAACATAAATCAAAACACAAAAATCTCAAGAAAATATGTATTCATTAAGAAAATTTAGTTGAGAATGATGGCGCCATTTGGCATAAAAGGAATAGGGAAAACCGGACAACTGGAAAACCGGACAACTGGAAAACCTAACCACTATCGTAATGAATGTATTAATTATAAATTAACCAATTGTGTCGATAATAAATAAATTGTACATAATAATTTTAATACTGCGTTATTGGCAATATTGTTCTTTTAATGGATATCTGAGATATCATCTTTTATTAATGTTGTTTGGATATCAGTGATATCATTTTTTGTATGGACAATCCTACTAGATTACGACCGGATCAATACCAGCGATGCTGATATCATATTTTGTATGGACAGGCCTACTAGATTACGACCGGATCAATACTAGCGATGCACCACTTATGTTAACAAGGACATTGTTTTCATATGGGTACCATCACATGTGGGAATAAAAGGCAATGAACAAGCCGATAAGGCTGCAAGTGACGCAATATTGGATCTAAACTTGATACCAACCATAAAACCTCTTGACGTAGATCTCAAACAATTTTTCAAACAAAAATTAATAAACATATGTAATACCAACTTGAAAGAAAAACAATCGAAATTAAAAGAAATAAAGCCTTCGTTTGGACCATGGAACAACCACACACCTAACCGTTTTTCCCAGGTATTAATTACAAGACTTCGACTCGGACATACCAGATTAAACCATGAGCACGTGATGACAGGAGAGTTGAATGTAATAATAACACTTTCGTAAGACTTTCGCACAAAATTCCTCATAATTTAGTAGATATATTTCATACTTGTACTGAACAAATTGTAAAATTTTTATATGATAATAATTCCACCGCTATTAGTTGATTAGTTGATGTGGGTAAAAAAAGTAAAAAAAATATATATATATATATATATATATATGATATACCGGGGGTTGGTTGGTCATAATACATATACTCGAAGGGATGTAGATTATATACTACTAACTTATATTTTTTTAGTATTGGAAACAATATTATATAAGTAAGGAAACTGATAATAAAAGGGTATTATTTACTTACCTGGAATTGCATCATTTCCTTTCAAACAATATATAAAAAATAAAAACACAATCCACCTAATACAAAACATTCTTAATTATATATCATCTATTTTTGCAACAATGGATTAACATAGAGATAATATTTATTAAGATATAACTTGTGATGTAGAAAATGATTTACTGTATTAATAATTTTAATTCATGATTGCTATAAATCTATCTGTGATTATTTAGTTGATAAATATTTTTAAAGATAATAAATTTCCTTGATGTTTTATAAAAAATATATTTATAAATAAAAAATGGGTTGTTGCCAATTATTTACAAAAATATATACAGAAATTTCTTATTTAATTTTCTATAAGTCATAGTTATAAAATGCTTGGCTTCGCCTCGGTAGGCACTTTTATGGCACATGCTAAAATTTATATTTTACATAAAGAATAATTTAGATATCAGCAACATATTCAACATGATTGTGATTACATTTTCGAATAATTTATTTACAATAACATAATAACAAATTCATGAAAATCATGTTTATTATTTATAATTTTAATTGATATTTGCCAAGTGTATAAATACCAAAAATACCAATTATGTTACAAAATTACTGCATAATTTTAAAGCAACATTAACTTTGTAATTGGTTTTTGAATAGGGAATTATTAATTGTTTACAATGGTTTATATCCAGCCAGATACGTAAATCAAAATTCAAATCTGTACTTGAAATTTCATTACGGACAGCAAAATCATTATTTATTTGACAGTTGGAAAATATTGCTGCTAGACGAAATATTTCAATTCAGAGCATGTTATAACAATCTATAGTTTCAATAAGTTGTTAAATATACAGGGTGTTTCATTGGGAAAGTGACATACGTTAACTGCAGATAGGGGACAACTAGGCGATCTCAAAAACACCAAACTTAATGGGTCTAACTACTTTAATAACCAAGATACAGGGTGTTTTATCTATTTTGCCAATTTCTTGCATGGTTCATAACTTTCTAACCACAGTGTATATTTCATGATATTTGGCAGGTATATTTTGTTTCAAGCGCTTAATCGATCAATAAATTTACAATAAAAGAAATCCAGGGCCGGATTAAAAAAAATATTATAAAATATTCGGACTCAAAAACAACACCCTGTATATCAGACTTTTCTAAAATAGATTCTGTATTTGCAAAGAGCAGGAAAAAATGAATTTAAAAATGCATTTTCGGCAAAATGTTTTTTCTTGTAAAATTTTGAGTTTGAATTCTGAAATAGTGTGAATTGTGAGAGCCCAAAATTGAAACTTTAATAAAGACTAGTTAACCTAAATTAGTAAAATTTTAATAGTTAAATTGTCAGTAGATAGAACGTTCTTTAACTTTAACGGTTCTGTAACTAATGACAATGACGTTTAGATTGTGACAATTGTACAAGAAATCAACTTGTAAAGTTTTATTCTAAACGTCATTGCCTTTACTTATTGAGTCTTTAAAGTTAAAGGACGTTCTATCTACTGACAATAAGTATTTTTCATTATTTAATAAATAATTGACAGAAAACATTCATCTTTAATTAACGAATAAATAATAATGAATTCGCCAAAAATAAATAACGTTAATTAATAAAGAATTACAAACATTTTAAAAAACGCCTAAAAAAATTTACACATATGATGTTTTTAGTACTTCCGCCCGAAAAATTCACTTTAACAATAAACACAAGAATTATACGCAACACGAAATTTATGGACAACGATTTTTCACGATTTTTGACGATTTTTTTATGGTTTTTTACGATTTTTTACGATTTTTTACTATTTTTTACGATTTTTTACGTTTTTTTACGTTTTTTACGATTTTTTCCCATTTTTTCCCAATTTTTTAGGATCGTTTACGATTTTTTGCGATTTTTTACGGTTTTTTCGACATTTTAAGATTTTTTTATGATTTATTATGGTTTTTTACGAGTTTTTGTGATTTTTTGCAGATGTATACGGTTTTTTAACATTTTTTGGATATTTAACCATATTTGACGGTTTTTATACGTTTTTTATCGAAATTTGACGGTTTTTTACGATTTTTTACGGTTTTTTACAATTTTTTACGATTTTTTACATTTTCTTCCGATTTTTTACGATTTTTTTTGATTTTTTACGGTGTTTTACGATTTTTTACGGATTCTTTCCCTTTTTTGCGATTTTTTAGGATTCTTTACGATTTCTTTTGATATTTTGCAATTTTTTACGGTTATTTCGACATTTTACGGTTTTTTAAGATTGTTTACGGTTTTTTACGTTTTTTTACCATTTTTTACGAGTTTTTACGATTTTTTACCATTTTTTACGGATGTATACGATTTTTTAACATTTTTTTATGATTTTTTCGATATTTAACAATATTTTGCTATTTATTTACGATTTTTAAGATTTTTTAAGATTATTTAAGGTTTTTGAAGATTTTTTAAGATTTTTACGGTTTTTTACCTTTTTTATGGATGTTTACGGTTTTTTGCGGTTTTTTACCATTTTTTACGGTTTCTCACGATTTTTTACGATATGTTTCGATATTTTTAGAAATGGCGGAGATAATAGTTGTTTTTGTTATTTCAACCCCCTCCAGTTTCACCCCCATAAGTCGGATATAAAAAAGTTGTATTTGCAAAATATTAACTCATAATGGCTTTACTTTGTTGTCATTAATTTTATTTTTTTATAATTTTTGTTGTTCTTCGTTAATTAAAGTTATTTATTTTTTGTAAATTTATTATTATTTATTCGTTAACTAAAGATGAATGTTTTTTATGGATTATTTATGGCAAATAATAAAAAAATACTAAAATTTTATAAATTTAGGTTATTTAGTCACCATTAACGAAATCACATTAAAAAAAAATTGTTTCAATTTTGGCCTCACACAATTCACATCATTTCAGAATTCAAACTCAAAATTTTACAAGAAAAAACATTTTGCCAAAAATGCAAAATATATCACTAAATTAACTTTTTCGTGCTCTTTGCCAAATACAGAAACTATTTTAGAAAAATTTGATATACAGGGTGTTGTTTTTGGGTCGGAATATTTTATATTTTTTTTAATCCGGACCTGGATTTCTTTTATTGTAAAATTATTGATCGATTGGGCACTTTAAACAAAATATACCAAATATCATGAAAATACACAGTGTGGTTAGAAAGTTATGAACCATGCAAGAAATTGACAAAATAGATAAAACACCCTGTATATTGGTTATTGAAGTAGTGAGACCATGTAAATATGGGGTTTTTGAGATCGCCTAGGTATCCTCTATCTGCAGTTAACGTATGTCACTTTCCCAATGAAACACCCTGTATAAAAAAAGCAAATATAAAAAAAAATAGTTAAATTTGTTAGTACATAATAATAGAGTTATAAAAATCAAAATTTTTGAATATCGTTGACTTGACTTTTATGACTAATTTATTTTTATGGACATTTTTTGACTTGGAAAAAGAAAATAACAAGTTCCGCCAATGAGTTTAATGACCGTCGGCAGATTACATTTGTATTTCTGAATATTTGGAATACAAGCGATACCTTCCGAATTTATAGTTTCGCATTCCAATAAAAATAAATTTTGGGCCTAAGCTCTCGTACGGAAATTAGTTTCGGCATCACCTGTGGTAAACATTGAGGCTTGCAAAGCAACCCGCCTTCCTTCCGGTCCACGGAATATTTAGTGGTGCAGCCGAACGGGAGTAGTCAATGTATGGGTCCGGAGCCGCAAATGTGCTTAACACAGAGATGGATTCTCCTATTTAGACTCGATATATATTTTGTTTAATATTTTTTTAATTTATTTGATAGATTTTCGTTATCAATTCATATAAATTAGGATTCAAAGCATTGCGAGAAAACTAGTCTAATTTCAAAAGTCGAACTATCAATGACCATCAAACTTACAAGTCCTACTCGTAAAATCAGTTAATGGTGATGTTTCTATTTATATTTTCCCTATATTTGTTATGTAGAGTTTATTGAGCTTAGATCGATTTGGTAAAACACCGCTAAGTGACTGTAGGCCGAGCGAGGCAAACGTGAATTCTGTAAGAGGAGATCGCGAGACAGAAGTAATTCGACGTGAGCACAGAGAATTTCTATATCTAATAAAAATACCTTGCACCTACCTTTTTCTGACGAATAATCTTCAACTCGTATAGTCATAAGGAAGGAGGTCGTACCCACTATTTTTCACACATTTTTAGGTTACGGGAGTATAATTATTTTCATTGATTAAAACACGAGATGGATACTAATTACTTTTATTGGCGAGAGATGTCTATGACCATAAGTTGGTCCAAATTACTAAAGAAACAATTATGAAAGATTTAGTTTACAAATTATTTAAAAAAATGAACTTAATTAATTGTTAAAGAGCAACAGCTACCCAGTTCCCTATTAAGCGAACTCTCTTTAATAGCTTGGCGCGTTCGACCCCGTACGCTTCCCGGTACCACCCTTAATTTAACTGGAATCTAGCAAATCAGAAATGAGAACATTTTACTAAGCGTACTAAGAAGGGCGTATCTCTTTTTATTACTAATTTGACTTCCATTAACACTTTCGCTGCGCACCTTCGGGGGACGTTCTTAGTCAGGTGCTCAATGTGATTTTTTCGAATTTTTTGAAAATTACATATAATATAATTAGTAAATGTGAATTGTAATTAATTGAGGTGTTTGTAAGAGTTGTTTTGAAAAAAAGCGCGGATCCGCGTCGTGAGCACTCTGGTGGTAGTTTCCACTCCGAAATCCGAATGCGCAAGACGCGGATTCGCGCTTTTTATTTGTCTTCGTTTTAGATGTAAAAAAGCACAGTGTAGTAAAACATTATTTAAGTTATAAAAACAAACATTAAATTATTTCAAAATAAAAAAAAAATCAAACAATATTTTATTCAAATAAAGATAAAACAAACATATTAAATTCTTTTAAATAAAAAAAAGCAAGGCAAAAATAGTAAATATTATTGATGGAATAACTTGAAACATTCACCCAAACACAGTCCAGGTTTCTTTACACACGCTGCGCACTGATAAATAGTATCTTTTCTTAGGTTGCTCATTGCACACCATTTACATTTTTTTCTTTTAGTTTCCCCCTTCAGTGATTTGGCAGTTATTTTAGTTCGAATATGTTCATCGTTTTCCATTCTGCGTAAGATAGATTTTCAGAAGATTTCTAATTACTGCCAAGCGAAAATCATATAATGGCATTTTTTTCCTGAAAATCTATTGAACATATAGAATATATAGCATAACCTGCACAAGATGTATACCAATTGTCTTGTACCATTTCATGGTTTTCCGTTCACAAGGATAGTATGCCAATAACTGATCCTTACGGTCAATGCCACTCATGTGTTCATTATATTTTAAAATAGATAGCGCTTTTGTTTGTATTGCACCTCTTCTGTTTTCCTTTTCAGTCATGGTATGTGGAAATTCTGTAGATAGATATGGAACTTCCCTCTTGTCATGCCACTTTCCAACTAAAATACCGTTTCTATATTTTGCGACATTCTCACCTTTCCGTAAAGTTGCCGTTTTTATTTCTGAGGGAATAACCCGACGTTATTTATTTATCGTTCCAGTACAGTATGTATTATTACTTAACAGTTCCTCTGCATAAAAGTTGTCAATAAAGACGGAGTGGCCACATCCAAGGTGATTCCTCATCAAGCTAACCACAATTTTTTTCGAATGATCCTTACCACCTAAAGGATCTAGGGCACCAGTATAAATATGTATATCTAATACCATACCATCTGATTCTGTAAGGACATACAATTGTGCCTCTTGTTCTTGATGAATTGTTTGAAAATTAGTCGCCACAATACCATTTTTCCGACCTGATATACATTCTGCATTTTTTCGTTAAGAAAATTAAGCAGCCGCCGAACTTTGTAAATTCTGTCCCTAGCCGCTGGGGAATTTTCATTAAAATGCAAACAGCGAAGTATCAGTAAGAATCGATCCCTACTCATGTTATCGTGAAACACCTCAAATTAAACAAAAAATCTGTTTTCCAATAATCTTGAAGGCGATTTGTTCTCCAGGTTCCCGTATGCTGCAGCAAACCAATAAATATTTTCATCTCTTCAACTGTAACTGGTTTCCATCTTGACATTCTAAATAGTTCTGCAGTCCCATTTCAAGAAAATTTCATCCTCGCTATCCGAATGTGTAATAAAATATTCTAATTCTTCTTCTGTTAATCTCTTTTTATTTCTAATACTCGTTTTTTGTCGTTTAGAATGTGAACAACCTGCCTGATTATCATCCATGTTCAACAAACTTCAAAATTCAAACCAAAACTTCAAACCGAAAACCAACCTCAAATTGACACTTGGCAGTGGTCTATCCTAGTGCTCTCTTAATTATAAACGTCGACGTCAAGTGCTCAACAAATACTAACGCTTTTAAATCATTCGTGCTTAAAGCTCGGATGCGCGTCGTGTGCACCCGGGTTAGAACCGACCGGGCACGGATCCGCGCTTTGCGCAGCGAAAGTGTTAAGTGCTGCCCTCTGGTCAAATTTGAAAGAGTTTACTTGAATTTAATTATGTGATATATCAGCGACTAGCTATGTAATTAGAATCCGTGCCATATAATATTAAGTCTGATCTCTCGAGACAGATAAAGGTCGGGTTACAATCCGGAACTTTGGACTTTATACGCCAAAAACAATCATCCAAAGCCATGTCCTGTCTTCCAATTTCTTATCTAATAACATAATTTGACTGAACTAAATACGTTGTTTTATATTTTTATATTTTTGAACGATAAATATAATTTCGTGTCAGAAAGTTTTATGTACTACATGTGTGAGCCCGTTGGCTTTTCCCTTTTGCAGGTCCTTCTGAGAAGGACAGCCTTTGTCCTATTGATTTATATATCCTGGTAAATATTTCTAAAGTGAATGTCTAAAATGTATTGAATTCTAACGTCTATTTTTCTTGACAATTTATTACTTCCTTTATGTCGAATATAATTTACTAAGACATTCCTGAATAAGTTAGTATTACAATAGTGGCGATTTGCATTGAGAAGTCAAACTTGTTTTTTTTATTATGTTACCACTAATAACAGCAGTTTAGTATTTAGTCAAACTTGTCTTGTTTTAATTTATCAGTCAAATAAGGTATTGTTAATAATGACCATTAAAAAAGAAATTGCCTAAAATAATCTGAATAATCTTTGAATCTCTCTGAAACCCACCCTGTCCATAATCAGGATAATACTGACCATGCGCATTTAAAATTGTCTTGCACATTAGGTATCATTTTCGTTCCAGTGAATTGACATTCCATAGTCAGTATACCGCGTGTAAATGGGTTATGGACCACCCCTATAACTTATAATTTTGGTCGATTATAAAATAGTTATTTTTGGATTTTTTTACAAATCCAATATGGCCGACATCTGGTTCGACCGGAAATGCCATGAAAATTGGAAATTCAAATGAAACACCCAGTATATTTATACATATTTGGATTGTATAACTTCAAAAATGAATACGTCGACTGTCAAATGTCACTTGAGACATTTTCATTTATTTCTGAATTTTTTTTATGCATCTTAGGTGGTCATGATTTGGTCTAAATTACTTATAATTAAACTAGAATTACCTAAAAAGTCTCAATTTTATCAATTATTTATTTTTGTTTCTTTTATTAGATGGACCACCCGGTATTAAAAATTGTTCATTCAATTACCATTAAAATGATGTACATAACTATTCTTTTTTTTCTCAAATAAAGGCGGAGTTATTTTTTTTTTTAATTTCGATACAAAATTCTCCTGAAGACATCCCTGTTAAAAAAATTAAGGGATATTTACAAAACATCAAAAATAAAAATGGCCTATCAAGTAACATTTGAAAGTCGATTTGTACGTGTTTGAAGTCAAAGAATTCAAATATGTAAAAATATACCGAGTGTTCCACTTGAATTTTTAATTTTCATGTAATTTTCGGTCAAACCGGATGTCGGCCATATTGTATTTTTATTTAAAAAAATCCAAAAATAGCTTTGGTATAATTCTATTAACCTCTTTAAAACTTATAGGAGTGGACCATGACCCATTTACACCCTGTATATATAGTATGATTTCTATGAGCGCGCGCTATTGAAATTACTATAATATGATTCTTCAGTGCGGCCTACTTGGCTGTACTCGTATTATAACTTGTCATATACAGCTGTGAATCGTTGTTTTTACTTTCTTGCTACAAAAGTAATGAACTTCATTATATTTTACATGTGGCATTTGGCGGTTAGGGACTAAAGGTGCTAATTACTATAATATGATTCTTCGGTGCGGCCTACTTGGATCGTGCAGTAGCGTGTCTTATACAGCTGTAAACCGTTCTTTTGACTTTCTCGCTATAAAATTAATGAATTCTATTATAGTTTACGTGTGACACAGGCGCTTAGGTACTAAAGGGCCAAATTATACCAATATTGTTGATGAATATTTCCAAGACAATTTTTTATCACAATAATGTTATTTTTATTATAATTATTGTAATTTTAAACTGTTTCTAGTGTTTGCAATTCATTAAAAATTTTGACTATTTTTTACAAATTCTTAGTATTATTATTATGGCTGGTAATTTTAATTGTTTTTATTTTGTTTCGTACTTGTTTTAAAAAGTAGATATTTATTGTAATTTTTTTAATTCTTCTCCCATGATTGACCTGTCCAATACATTCTTGTATGTCTAAATGGATTAATAAGGATTATTATTATTATTGTAAAAAATAGAAATAAATTGGAAAAAACCGTAAATCGGAAAAAAAATTAAAAAACACCGGAAGAATTATATCAATATCGGTAAAAATCGAAGAAAATGGGAAAAATCGTAATAAATTAGCAGCATTTGAAAAAAATACGAAATCCTCAAAAAAAAAATTTGATAAAATCAAAAACAAAGCGGAAAAATTGTAAAAAAATCGAAAAAGAATAGAAAAAATTTGCAAGTGCAGTCATGAAAAATTTTTTTTTTTTTGAAAATTTGAGAAAAAAATACAGGTTGTTATAATATTAGATATAAATATCAATGTTTGGACCTAAATATCTCGAAAAAGGTTAGATTTATCTAAGAATAGAATCTACTTAAAAATGCATTTTCTACAAGATGTTCTACATTGAAAGATTTTCTTATAGAAAAAAAGTTTTTGATCGCAGCGTCATCTGTATTTTGACATATGTAAAATAAATTTATATCCAAAACTGAAGCTATCTCAATGCTCTGCAAACTGGATTTTACAGAATTAAAATATCTCTATTAATTTCCAAAATATCCAGTTTGTTAGTTTTTATTGGTACACCCTGTATAACAATTTGGACAATAATCCAATTAAGTTGCGTGTACACAGAGAAAAAAGATTATTTGAATTAACTAAATTTAATTTGAACCAAATAAATATGTAGGTCGAACAAAGCGTGTTATTTGTTTTAGCAGAACTGTTTATTTAAATATCCAAATAAATGATTTTGTCGAATGAAAGAAATGTGTTCTTCAATAACAGAAAAATATTTTGTTGAATTAAAAAAATGTTTTGTTGGGTGTGAAAAATGTTTTCTTGATTGAAAAAAATGTTTTCTTGATTGAAAAAAATGTGTAGTTAAATGAAAAAAATGTTTTCTTGAATGAAATAAATTGCCACTCCTTTCAGTTTACCTCTTAAATATTAACAATGCTTATTATTATTATTTTCACATCATTTGTTCGAAACATTAAACTTAATTAATGCTCGGAAGATCCGATGTCTTACGATGGTCTCAAATTTATGGTTAAGTTCCGCCCATTTGACCAATTGTACACAATGATTACAGTCATGTGACATGTACCGTTTAAATTGTGTTCATTTAAATAACAATATATTTAGTTTAAACATCTTCGCTCCAAATAATCCTATTGGTTTACATAAACAACGCAATTTATTTCATGCAAATAATATTTGGTAAATACAACAAAATCACAGTCAACCAATATGATATTCTTTATTCAAATAACCCAGTTCTCTCTGTGTAACAATATTTTATAGTTTTCGCTTAGACTTATTTACTGCAAGCCACTGGCGTTATATTATTTTTATTAAAATTAATTGACTTTGTATTTTGGTTTTTTTGTTACGCCGCTAATAAATCTCCACCTTATCGTAAAAATAGGACTCATTTTTACCTCTCGCCCTTCAGATAAGAGAGGTATAGGAATCATGCTAAAAATTGGGTAGTGAGTTTTCAATGGATAAACACGTTTTGGGGTCCCTAGAATACGATTTTAATATTTTCGCGATGATGTCTGTGTGTGTGTGTTAGTGTGTGTGTGTGTGTGTTAGTGTGTGTGTGTGTGTGTGTTAGTGTGTGTGTGTGTTAGTGTGTGTGTTTGGATGGATGTTGTAGTAACGATAACTCAAAAACTACTGAATAAAAAAATTTGAAATTTTGCATACACGATTCTTATACCCTAGATTAGATCTGATTAGATTTTGGTGTCAATCGGACAACCGGAAGAGGCACTTGCTATGGGTGATGACGCCATTATTATACAAAACGGCAATAAAGTTTTACACATATATTTTGTATACCCTATAGTTTATTATCATCCCATTAAAATTTTAGAAACTTTTGCCATTGTTGCCAGATTTACAAAAAAGTAAATTTTTTTCATACTTTTTTGTGCCACCGTGTAAATTTTTGATTCAAACATGGCGAGAGGTCATGTGGTGGCCACATCAGATTTTTTTATTATTTTTCATTGTTCTACGTTCAACTAAATGCTAATTTGGTTCTTTTTGTTACACCGCTAATAAATCTCCACTTTAATTTTTCGTCAGCGGTCTTTCGATAAAAATCACTCCAAGTACCAAAAATTGACCTATCGTAAAATTAGAACAATTTTTTTTAATTATTTTTCATTGTTCTGCGTTCAACTAAATGCTGATTTGGTTTTTTTTTATTACAGCGCTAATAAATCTCCACCTTAATTTTTCGTCAGCGGTCTTTCGATAAAAATCACTCCCAAGTACCAAATATTGACCTATCTTAAAATTAGGACTCATATATGGAATCTACCTATTGTAATCGATTCAATAACGGGACCCAGATCCGGGAATAGGGGCAATACGCCATTTATATACGAAGAATAAAAAAAAATTATCGGTATATACCTATATACAGTGTGTCCATTTAGTGCGGCATTCCTCTCTTACAGCGTTGTTTGAAATCTGATGCAAAAATTACTTCGGAAATAAATATGGTACCAATTAAGCTACATTTTAAAATTATATTGGCTTCTGCAGGTTGTTTAAAGGAAAGGTGCCACAAAGATTGTTTTTTTAAAAATGGAATGGTGGGGATATTTTTACACTTTTTAAATCAACCCGTAGGTCTACATTAGTTAATTTTGATTTAATATCCCATACACAGTTGCCAAGTTATTACGAAATTTGTCAATTTTTCGAATTTTACACAACTTCTTATAAACCGCCATACAAAAGACATCTGTTAAGTAATTTAGTCACAAATTTGTATATGATATTTCGTAAGAACCAGAAAGCCCTTGGTAAAAGTATATTTAATTTCAGTGTTACAGGGCATTCAAAAATTAATGCCAAATTTTCCGATTTTAGAAGTAAATTTATTCACTTTTCTTAAATACGATACCCTGTATATTATAACATATTTGAAAAGCCCATTAAATTCTCTTTTTAAAAATATCCATACATGATACTCCAACTCTTACAGTTTAAAATTTTTTTTTTTAAAGATATACTAGTATGAGATTAAGTACAGGACAAAGAAATGAATCTTAAAGAAAATGATATAAGTAATTAAGAAACGAAGAATAAAAAAGAAGAATCAAGTAAGAAGGTATAAGGTAGAGACTGTGGATGAGGAAGAAAAAACTCATCTCTTAATAATAACCCTATTATCAGGGCCCTAACATCTTTGGAAATTAAAAGTAGAGAAAAGAGAAACTATTGGAAAAACAGATCAAGACCATTATTAGTTCAACTACTTCATCCCTTACAATCTCTCTCATCCAATATGTACATCGGTCACTTATTTCCTTGTCATGAGTTTGAATTAGATTATCAACTCGCCCCTATTACAGTCCTTAACCTTCACGCCCTTAAAAACGAGCCACTTGGCATAATTCAACATCAAAACATTATCAATAGATTTCCATTTCATATAAGGTTTTACACTGATGGATCAGTTGATACGTTGGGAGAAGCTGGTTTTGGAGTAACAAGTCCTGAACTTGCCTATTCATATGCCTGTAAGTTACCCCCACTTACCCAGATAGATACTGCAGAAATTATTGCTATCAATCACGCTCTCCAAACAATATTAAGAGAAACCATTCCCCATTCAATCATCTTTTCTGACTCCAAAGCAGCCCTACAAAAAATAAGCAAAGAGACAGAACATTGTTCATTCATGACTAAAAGAGGTATTCTAGAGGCTAAACTAAATAACATACATATCACTTTAGCGTGGATCCCTGGCCATGAAGGCATCAAAGTCAATCAAAAAGCCGATCAACTTGCCAATGTTGGTCGTACTCTCAAGGTGCCAGCTGATGTAAAATTAAATTATTCCAACTACCTACCTAAGATAAAGAATCAAATTTGGCATAAATGGTCCATAGAATGGAAATCATGTAGGCGAAACAATAAATCGTTCCATTGCAAGGTGGCTCCAAACCTGCCTAAATCTCCATGGTTTAAAAAATTCCCGTACATGAATAGGAGACATATTACAACACTGATTAGGACGAGAACAGGACATTGTCTAACTCCCTTTCATCTCTATCGAATAGGAGTGAGAGACAATCCATACTGTGAATGCGGACAAATTGGATCCTTAAACCACATTATATTAGAATGTCCTATCAATCAGATACAAAATTTTGACATCTACAGTGAACTGTCCAGAACTAATTTACAAACCCCATTTGACATATGCTACCTACTACAGGACTCACAATAAAGGTAAAATTTCTTGACAAATTTAAAATACAACTATAAACCTAACATTTCCCCTTTTTTTTTCTTTATAGTCCTGGGTGCTTCTGCTCTCTCTGTCGGCAGCATTTCTAACTGTGTCAGCTTGGTGGCTGCCCCCAAGCGAGAAATGTCTAACCTTATATGTTCTAACAACCTCAACCCTCACACGAAAAAGTCAACCGTTCCGACTAGTTTAAAAAAAAATAAAAATTACCCGTTTACCGAGGAATGCTCAATTGCTGAGAGCAAGACCAGAGTATTCCCATAGTTTAAACTGGGTTAATTGATCTATAGATCATAGCCCAATAAAAGAGAGAAGAAGAAGAAGAAGAAGAAGAAAAAGTAGGGTTAGTAAAATATAAACAATATATAACCAGGAAAGAAGGAAGTTAAGGGAAACTAGGAAAACTAGGGAAATTAGAAAGTGATAAGGGAATTTGAGATTTGGTTAAGGCTGGTTCTGAGACGTTTTGAATAAATTTATAAAAATAAATTAGTTTATCTTAAGCTTTATACTTAACATTGATTTAAACACACTTGAACTTACCGATATTTTAGTATTTTTTTATTGGAATAATAATTCTTAATTTCCGATGTCAACAAAATCTGACTAATTAATAAAATCCAATTAACGTATTATTCGATACGACTTGATATTTACATTAAAGTTGGTACCAAAAAAATTTGCTATAATGCAATCATAATTTGATACATGCAAGCAATAAACTTTTCTTTTACCTTCACTTTTCATATCATATTAAAAAATACACCACCCTTTTCTATTTTTAATTTACTTAATTACATTTATTTTATCTTACTAACCGGGCCAGTCCAATCCTGTTTAAAATTCTTACAGGTAATTTAACCATGATTTAGTTGAGCCTACATACACGTAGTAATTTATTTTATAATGGAGGGCATAAGCATAAAGTCTGTTTGGGTTAAATAAAACGAGATTTCGCTGTTAATCTACCCTATGTACTAATAAATAAAAAAAGTATAGAGAATGGCGCATTTTCCACGGTCTCGTATACAAGAAAAATAAACCATGATCGTAAATGGATGACTAGATTTTGTATACATTAAACGACTACTTTAAAAATATAAATGATTAATACTGAACATTAGTACACCGGGTTAGTCATTAATTGTGATTTTAGAATAATTTAGAGTAATTAAACGACTGATTAAAACCTTCTATAAGTAAGAAGATAATAATTCACTATTATAATTGTTATACTATCGAATTAAAAAAAAACTATAAGCCAACAAGCTATTCTAATTTCAGCTGCCCCTCGGTGTTTTTTTTTATTTTGTTTTTATTCGTATTATTTTCTATTATTTAATATTTTACCTGTTTTTTCTATTTTTTCCTATTTTTCCCTATTTTTTGCCAAATTTTTTACCTTATTATTCTCGGCTTTACCATATTTTATGCTGCTTTTTTCCCTATTTTTTATGTTTCTCTAATTTCCCTATTTTTCCCATTTCCTCCAATTTTTTCTGTTTTCATTGTTTTCTGTTTTCCCTTCCCCCTTGTCCGTATTTGTCCCTACTATTTTTTTCTATTTTTACTATTTTTCCTAATTTTCTAACTATTGACTATTTTCTCATATTGTCTCTAGTTTTCCCTATTTTTCCCAATTTTCCCTATTTTTTCCTATTTTATCCTATTTTTCCTATTTTTTCCTATTTTTCCTATTTTTCCTATTTTTCCCAATTTTTCACTTTTCATAATATTTAATACCATTTTTTTTTATTTTTCCTTATTTTTTTTTGTATTTGGAGCTTTTTTTAAATATTTTCTATATATTCCTATTTGGACCTTTTTTTTTCACATTTATTCGTATTATTTTCTATTTTTTACCTGTTTTTTTCCGATTTTTCCCTATTTTCTTTATTTTTTCATATTTTTGACCATTTCTTCTTATTTTTTCCAAATTTTTTACCTCATTTTTCTCTGCTTTTCCATATTTTATGCTGCTTTTCTCCCCATTTTTTTATGTTTTTCTCTAATTTCGCTATTTTTCCCATTTCCCCCATTTTTTCCTATTTTCATTATTTTTTTCTGTTTTTCCCTACTTGTCCGTATTTGTCCCTACTATTTTTTCTATTTTTCCTTGTTTTCTCCTAACTTTCAATATTTTCCCATAAATTTCCCAATTTTTCTGTATTTATCCTATTTTTCGCAAAATTGACTATTTTCCCATATTTTCTTTAGTTTTCGCTATTGTTTCCCCATTTTCCCTATTTTCTCCCAGTTTTCGCTATTATTCCTTATTTTTTCGAATTCTTCATATTCTCCTGTTTTTCATTATTGTTTCCTATTTTTCCATATTTATCCCTCTTATTTTCTATCATTTCATTGTTCCATTTTTTCTTATTTTCTCTAATATTGCTCTATTTTTTACTGTTTTCCCATGTTTCCATATTTATTTTCTAATTTCCCTATTTATCCATATTTTTTTCCTATTTTTTATTACTTTCCAGATTTTCCCCAATTTTCACTTTTTTACTCAAATTTCAATATTTTGCTCAATTTTGCCCAATTTTTCCCTATTTGCTCCCTAATTTTCACTATTTTTTTGCAAATTTTTCTATTTTTCACAAATATTTTTCTTTTACTTTTGTCCTGTTTTCTCATTATTCTGATGTTTTTATTTTTTTTTCTGTTTTTCTCTGTTTTTTTCGATTTTTTTTAATCTCTTCTCATTTTTTTCTCATTGTTCTGTTTTTTATTTCTTTTTCTAATTTTTTATAAATTTTATAATTATTTTAAAGAACATTACTTTGTCCGGTTTTTCTCATTTTTCTGATTTTTTGCTTTTTTTTCTGTTTTTTTCCGATTTTTTCAATGTTTCCTCTTTTTGTGATTGTTTTGTCTTTTTCTCTATTTATTTTTTTTTCAATCACTTTTTTCTATTTCTTTTTTGTTATCTAATTTTTTCTCATTTTTTCGTATTAATTTGATTTTTTCCGATTTTTTTACGATTGTTTTGACATTTTTTTGTGATTTTTTTTATTTCTTTCTTTTGTTCACAATTGTTCCGGTTTTTGGTTGTTCTTTACGATTTTTTCCATCTTTTTCCGTTTTTTTTTTGCGATTTTTTTGATTTTTTTTTGAATTTTTTCCATATTTTCAATTTTATTCTTCATTTGTATCCAAAATTTTCCAATAATTTTTGTTTCTTTTTCGATTATTTCCGATTTTTCCTTATTTTTTCGAAACTTCTAATTTTTTCTCGTTTTCACTAAATTTTTTTTTTTTTTTCATGTTTTATTCTGATTTCTTCAATATTTTCCAATTTTTTTGATTTTTTCTCATTGTTCTATTTTTTTTCTATTTCTTTCTTTTATTTTCTAATTTTTTCCAATACTTCAATATGTTTTTGATTTTTCGGTTTTTCCTATTTTTTCTTCTCATTTTTCTGACGTTTTTCTGTTGTTTTTGAATTTTTTCTATTGTTTTTTTAATTTTTTTCAAATTCCTTCAGATTCTTTTTAACTTTTTCTTGTTTTTCTGATTTTTGTCGATTTATTTCGATTTCTTTCGATCTCGTTCTATTTTTTTCGATCTCTTTCGATTTTGTCGGTTTCTTTTGTTTTTTGTCGACTTCGTTGGATTTTTTTTTTATTATTTTATATTTCTAGTGGTTTTTTCGATCTCTTTAGACTTTTGTTGATCTTTTTCAATTTTTGTCGACTCTTTTTGTTTTTTTTTTTATTTCTTTTGATTTTTTTTATATTTTTTTTTTCGATTTCTTTTGATTCCTGTCCATTACATTCGATTTCATTTGGTTTTTATCTTTTTGTGTCGTTTTTTTAAAATTTCTTTCGATTTTTGTCGATTTTTTTTGTTTTAAGTTATCAGATACTTAAAAGACATTAATTTGAGTTCCAAAATCTAATTATATACCAACTGTCAGCTAATGTAATTATAAGTATATAATGTATTGTACCTGTGTCAATAGCCTTTGAGACACATTAATTTCAATTAAAAAAAAGAAGAAGAAAAAACAAAAAAAATAGACTAAAACACTAATATTAAATGTATTCCTTTCATTTATTGATGTAATTTTGAGACTGTAAATCATAATTAATTTAATTCTTATTTTTGTATACTTCTGCATACATAAGATAAACAAATTTGTTTTTGTAGTTAAAAAGACTAAGTATTTTCTGCTTATTTAAGTTATATCATTTTCAAACTCTAGTTTATTTAGCAATTGTCTGAAAACTTGTTATATTTAAAGTGTTTATTCTATAGATTGTCTAAAAATTTTTCGACCTTTTTTCGTGTATCTTCCACTCGCATTTCGTGTTCGACTTTTGGATCGCTACTTCTACTTTTCGGTTTTTCTGTACCTACTTTTTTTGCCAATGGAGTTTTTTGTTTTTTGTGCAACGGAAATTTTGTGTTGTATGACTCCAATGCTTGCTCTTCTTGATAAAGCAAAAATTCCATTCGTTGTTTGCTGTCTGTTTTTAGATAATCTTTTCTTTCAGTAAGTTGTAACCTAAAAAAAAAAATTGTATTAGCATTAAGTAAATTATTCGGGATGTAGTCTAATATAAAATTCTGTTGAAACTTACATATTAATTTTTGGAGTAGGTAAAGCCTTTTTCTTGTTTTCTAAACAAGCGGGACAAGTAGTATCTTTCAGTTTAAATTTTTCGTCTAAATCTTGATGCTCGTTTTGTATATCTTCAGAAAAACTCACTCCGTGTACATGCTGATGGTCTTGGTGTTTATGTGTATGAGAATAGTCCAAAATTGACGGATCGGCATTTTGAACCAAAATTACCGAACTATTCACCATAAAGTTTATAGTGTCATCCACGTTTTTAAAAATTTCTTTCATTTCATAAGACGAAGTGGCAGCCACGTTGGACTCTACTATTTCTATTCTACTTCGTAATGTTTCCGCCTCTAAGATATTTAAACAAAAAGTTAATTTAAAAAAGCATAAGGTAGACTTTTATTGCTGCAGAAAAAAGTGATTCTTCGTTTCGCAGTTTGAATTGGATCTTGTGCGAGATTTAAATTTACCGAAAGATGGATCAGATTTTTTAGCTTCATTTTTGAAGAAAAAAAATACTTTTAGAACCCAAAACACGAGTATGTATATCTAAATAGAGAACCACAATTTCGAAAATACTTCATGAAAGACAAAAATTTATCCCAATTTCTATAACCCACTCTACTGCCATGCAAGAAAAATATGAAAATACTGTAGTGCTTCTGCAAAAAATAAACTGCAATACTCATCAATGGTAGATTTGTATAAGTCTAAAATTAATAACAATTTTGCTTTGAACAGTCTGAATTCACAAAACATTCTTACTATTTGTGCTTGTGACAGAAGAGATCGTGCAAATGCTATTAAAAAAATCGGCTGTGTCACCCCAGAACTTTCCCGGCTCGACCTCAGAGAATATGTTATTTATTATTATTATTTTAATTACAAAATACTAAACATTACATTAATTTATTGAACACATTAAAAATACCGAGCCGAATTGATATTTCAATGTTGATAATGGCATAAGCTGCGCATGCGCACGTTGTAAATCACACTGCTACAATTAGGATTTCCTAAAATCATGTGTGAACACTATTGGGAATTCGGGAAAATTTTTCATTCAATATTTGTAGGGAATTTTATGCTTTATAACTTTTGCACTGAAACATTTTGGACTAAAGAGCATAATTTAAAATAAATGGAAAATCCTAAATGCGTATTTTTCTCGCCATCTAGCGGTGAAACTATGAGGTTTTCGATAAAAAGTTAAACATAAAAGTTAAAGAAGATTTGATGCTTTACAACTTTGCACCAGAAAATTTTGCACTAAAATGCATTGTTTGTTCTCAAAATCAAGAAAAACTACAGAAAACCTATATGCAAATTTTTTACGCGCCCTCTAGTGGCGCAACTATTGGAAATTCCAGAAAAAGTTTCAGAAAAAAGTTGTAGGGAACTTTATGTTCTAAAACTTCGTACTATAAAATTTTACATTAAAGTGTATTATTTGTCCTCAAGTCTCTAGTGGCGTAAATATTAGAAATTCTGGAAAAGACTTAAGACAATAGTTGTAGACAATTTTATGTTCTAAAACTTCATACTACAACAGTTTGCACTAAAGTGTATTGTTTGTCCTCAAAATCAAGAAAAACTAGAGAAAACCTACATCCACATTTTTTACGCGCCCTCTAGTAGCGCAACTATTGGAAATTCTGGAAAAAATGTGAAACAAAAGTTATAGGGAATTTTATGCTCTAAAACTTTGTACTACAACATTTTGCGCTAAAGTGTATTGTTTGTCCTTAAAATTTAAAAAAAGTAAAAAATTGTTACATGTGTATTTAATCAATGTCGGTCTTGAGGACCTTCTACTGTACCAATTTAAACCAAAATCTAATGGTCGCATTCTAGGCACACACCGACCCTCCATACCAAATTTCAGCTTGATTGGTCAAACGGTTCGGCAGTTATCGTGGAAGATTACACACAGACACACAGACAGACCATACGCTGGAAATGGTTTCAATCGTCTTAGGGGACTTCAAAATGGATAATTCCATCGAAATCTCAATTTTTTTTTGCTCGTTCACCTTATAGATTGTCCAACTACTAAAACGACCGCTACCTTAAAAATTAGAGAAGTGGGGAACGATGCCCGAGGATCTCCGAAATCGGTTGCGCATGAGCAAACGCAAAGTACATGGCAAACTGGCCGATACCAGTGTCGTGCTTAAAGTTGTTATTGATATAGACTAAGTAGGTTATTTCTTATTATCAAAATGGTAAGTATTCTGACCAAACACAACAAATAATATCCAAAGTTATTAAGTTTATGAAAAATCAGGCAAAAAATGACATCCGAATTTCTTTACAACGTCACAGGATAAGAGTATTAGCAGCAACAGGATTTAAAAAGAACACTTTTTGAAAAAAAAAAATTAAGAGACAGAAGAAATTAAAATAGGTAATCGTTCCTCATTTTCTCCTCCTAGGATAACTGGAGGATGAACAATTTAAAAACATTTGCTAAAATGAGCAAAAAACCTTAAATTATAATTATCCTCTATTTAAAATAACTCCTATATTTAAACGTATTCATCAATTTAAATCAACTTCTTTGTTTAATGTTGGATATATTCATTTTAACGCTTATATACACCTTTAAATAATCAGATATTTTAAATTTGCCGCCAAAACAAACAATACAGGAAGCAGTTCAAAGTTGACGACGCCACTGTTCACTGTTCGGCGATAATCGACTGTAGGAAACCGGAAGGGAGAAATTTTAGTGGGGACTCTCTAGGTGTCGGTTTAGTAGTTGGACAATCTCTACTTTCCCTTTGATGGGTCAGGGAAAGTAAAATGGCGAACAAGATCAATGTTTGCACTTGGTAAATGTAACATCATACATCAATACTTAACTAGTAAATACATCAAAAATTCTGATTCCTCCTTTCCACAATGTTTTCAATACTTCGTAAATAAGATCCATAAGCTAACTGAGGCTAAATTGAAAGAGGGAGTATTTGATGGATCACAAATCAGAACTGTGTTCAGACCTTTGCAAGTATAATGAATGGATCAGAAAATACAAATTGGCTGTATGTGTGAAGTTAGCCCTCCATTTTTCGAATATTAATATTTTGAAAGTTGTTCCAAATTGTTCTGGGTTTGTACCAAATTGTTCCAGAAAATTATTCCTTAAACTTAAATACAGAGGCCGGAAAACTCAAAAGACTATTTTTAGAGCTAGTCCCCCATTATTTTTATTTCGATTTTTTTTTCTGTTGCACCACATTGTTCTAGTTGTTCTGAACATTGTTCCAAATTTTCATGTCTTAAAAAAAATTATTTCAAGCCCAAAATCAAAAAAACCATTTGGGTCCAGCCCCCATTATTTTTTTTGAAGTTTTTTTGTTGTACTGTATTTTTCTAGTTGTTCTGAACGTTGTTATAAATTTTCATGTCTTAAAAAAAAATTATTTCAAGCCCAAAATCAAAAAAAAAACCATATGGGTCCAGCCCCCATTATTTTTTTTTGAAGTTTTTTTTGTTGTACTGCATTGTTCTAGTTGTTCTGAACGTTGTTATAAATTTTCATGTCTTAAAAAAATTATTTCAAGCCCAAAATTAAAAAAAAACCATTTGGGTCCAGCCCCCATTATTTTTTTTTGAAGTTTTTTTTGTTGTACTGCATTGTTCTAGTTGTTCTGAACGTTGTTATAAATTTTCATGTCTTAAAAAAAATTATTTCAAGCCCAAAATCAAAAAAAAAAACCATTTGGGTCCAGCCCCCCACTATTTTTGTACTACATTGTTCTAGTTATTCTTAACATTGTTCCAAATTTTCATGTCTTAAAAAAATTATTTCAAGTTCAAAATCAATTAAAACCATTTATTGCTAGCCATCCATTATTTTTTGTACTAGATTGTTCTAGTTATTCTTAACATTGTTCCAAATTTTCATGTCAAAAAAACTATTTCAAGCTCAAAACCATTTTTAGCTAGCTCCCCATTATTTTTTTTTCGATTTTTTTTTGTTGTACTAGATTGTTCTAATTGGTCTTGACGAAACACATTGTCCAACTTGTTTTCGACCAGTAGCTGCAATAACTCGATTGCAATACTGATTCCAGATTCATCGGTATTAATAATCCTACCCGGGGCGAATTTATATTTCGCTTGAACATCCGCATAGTTTTTAAAGAACAACTCAACATTTTTCTTGTTAAACCCTGATAATCTTCCGATGCTTACATTTTCGGGTCTTCTGTACGATAATTTCGAATGGCGTGTAATAAAGAAATGGATCCAATCGATGCCAGCCATCTGGTATTCATCCTATGAAGGTGGATATCAGAGATGATTGATTTAAGTAATCTTCCATTTTCTGTTCTTCACTCATTGTAAAGACTTGTCTAGAACCATATTTCGATTTTTCTGTTGAATTATTCTGTGGTAGATCTTCCTCATTCCCCGAGTCAGACAAGTGTGCTTCTCGTATTCTCTTAACATGAAAATGTAACGTAATCTTGAGATTTCGAACATTGAAGCAGCATCCCGAAGGCTTCTATTATGTTGCACTACTTCTTGTATTGCATTTCGAAGATTCTCCTTAGAAATATTTGTGCGATCAGTTGTTCTTTTGTACAACCGGGGTAGAATTAGACCGAATTGGGGCAAAATTAGACCGAAACGGGGCAGAATTAGACAGTAATTACAGCATAAAAGTTGAAAGTATAAAAGTTTTAACATCAATATTATTTAGTTTATTTAAGTATTCTACCGAAATTAATCTGCGGAATTCAAATATCAAAAAGTTGTATTAACTAGGGGTAGATTTATACAAAGGGGGCACAATTGGACGCATCCAAAACTGCCCCATACCCTCTGTCCAAATGTGCCCCATATGTACAACTTTGAATAAACCTACGAAATTTACAACAGCAACAATTCGTAGAAGATATGTGGTAAAAGTCTACACAAAAATAAAGGAAATTCAATGCTTTACAACATTGATTCTGACAATTTTTCTGTGAAACTATCGTGGGAGGAACTAGAAGCAAAATGAGTGAGGTAAAAATGCAAAGAAACAATTTTATAGAAAATTTAATTAACTTTCATTTTTATTTGAAACATTTTTTTCTTCGCTGCATTGTTTTCAAGATATTAGTGAAGAAACGAAAAAGGGAACTCTTCCAACCCCGCCCCTCTCCTAGCTCACCATCGTGTTTTTACCAAATAACTTTCGTTAAAACTAAAAATATTATTACCTATAATGATATTTAGAATATAAAATTGGATATTGCATGTTTTGATCATAGGAGCATCAAATTGCTCATCCAATCGAAGAAAATTAATTATAAAAGAAAAAACTTGTACCGACTGTTATAAATTCTTTTGACGTATAATAAATTTTTACCAACCAGATGAATTTTTTCTAATTCTAGACGAACTATTACTGAATCTTCTCGATTCGCTAGTGGAAGGTAGTGCATGAGCTTCATCATAATCGTATTGGATTTTTTTTGTTTTTGAGGCTTGAACGATATTTTTTTGGACAAAATTTGGAGTAGAAGAACGAAGAGACGATCTTCTTTCACATTTTTCTATATTACCTTCAGCATCTTTTAAATTTTCAGTTGTTAATCTACAAAATTGTTAGAGGAAATCCAGATTGTCGTAAATCATAAAACAAGTTACTAACTTGGTATCTTTTGACATGTAATTAGTTTAAAATAAATTCCATTTCGAAATTTTGAGGGTTATTGGTCTTAAAATATCCCGTATTTGGCTTCATGAACTGTCAAAATGAAGTTTTCGTAACCAAGCCAAGTTCGGTTTGAAGAATTGGTAGCGTTAGGAGTAGAATGTGAGTTTTTGGAGTAACCTAACCAAGCCGAACTCACCTATGGTAAAAAAACATCTAGCTACTGGCTGCAATAAAAACATCTCTTTATTTCATTTGCAACATTTATTCTAAAAAATTAAACCAATCACAATTTTTAATATTAATTATATTAATCAATGATAGGGAACAACTTTCATTTTTTCAAAATAATTCAACAACCCTTGCAATCTTCTCTTAACTTTCTTTTGATCATCTAGGGAACATCCCAGTAATGCCGATTCAAAGTTCTTATCAGTCACTCCGTTCACGAAACTCGACGAACAAGCGTTCATAAAACTAATACATTTCGTCTGCGCAGAATCGGGATCGGTCTTCATAACCATCACCAAACCATCAATGAAATGGTTCACTTGATATAATGCATCTTCTTGCATTTTATCCCTTTGCGTAAGAACTTTAACTTCAACCGTAAGACATCTGTTAATAATTCTTTCGGCGTATCTGTTAACATCATCTCTGTCATTCTGGTCTAAATTGTAGAGAAGCTCCGCGTTAATGACCGAATCTAGAGCTCCTAGAACAGCATCTTTGTCTTCTTCTAATTGGCTAGCATTTTTTCTTAACTGTTCCACGTGTCCTTCTAGGATATCTAAGAACTCTTGTAATCTCTCTTTTGGTGGTTTAGTATTTTTAGGATCTTCTTCGTCTATTTGAGGAAGAGTTTGTAGCATTACAGAAGTTGGAACTGTGGAAGAACTTGTAGAAGAACTGTCTGCATTCATTTTTGATACTTTGACGTTAATTATCTGATGTCATTAATTTCTACCAGTTATGATGGTTTATTACTAGATGATGCAGGAATCTGTAAATAAAGATAAAAATACATTAAATTATAGCATAAAGAAATAAAAATAAAAGAAATTATTACATAATGCAAAAATAATTTTTTAACCAATCGAATGCACTTATTGGAGCTAAGTAGTGACGAACACGACTGGTACTTGGATGGAAGATAATTCTGGGCACTACATTATTAGTAAGTACGAGGTATAGTGAGAATATGCCGTCTTTCGTAGACGTAAAGGTAGCGGTAGCGGTTCATGTCTTAAAAATCCCTACATCTGGTCAAAATAATGAACGTTTAACTACATTTATTAGGTCACAATACTTTTCACAAAATATCACAAGAGTTTAAAAAAATTCCAGGTATAATTTACGTTCGTTTGGTATTCGGAGAAAATTTCACAAACTTTAAATTAATTTTACTGGTTGCGAAGTTGGTCAAGGTGTTGTTGAAAATTTCAATTTAATTATCACCTTGTCTAGAAAAAATTTCCAGAAATTTTTCTGATTACCATGTTAACGAGTCATAATAAAGGCATCTTATGGGTTTTAAAACAGAGGTGTGAAATTTTCCTATAGATATATTTTATGTATGTTATTAAGCACCGGAAAATTACAAATCGGTAATTATACCTAATTAACATTTTGTTAAACTAAATTAGTCGTGCAATACGAAAAAAAAAATGTTATGGTTGAAATAATTATATAGAGTGGTAAAATACTAACAATTTTATTTCCACAGAATGGATCAGAATTTTAGAATCAGTATTGATAAATAATAATAATAATAAAGGAGTGATAAATAAGCATTAGTTAAGAATAGAAAATAAAAGTCCGTTAAAGAAAACTTATTAAAAATTAAAAAAATAGAGAATATTTTTTAAAATTTTAAGTAAAAATTAATTATTTTTAAAATACTTTATAAAAAATACTTTTCAAATATTAAAGGGGTTTATTTCCGGAATTTTATTTGACGGCATTTTGTTAAAAAAATCGAGAGGTTATAAACCTCTGAAAGAAAACTTCACAAGGCTCAACCAACTTATGACCCTAAAGTATCTACATACCAAGTTTGAAGTAAATCGGTCCAGTGGAACGGCCACGAGAGCTTTTACAGTAAGACACACTAACACACTAACAGGATGATCTCAATAAGTTACTAAGCTCTGAAGAGCTGTGAAGTTAGATAATAAGTAAAGGTTATTAAATAGCTATTTATGCAACCAGTTACGAAATGCCTAATTTTGTGTAACGCGTGAGACACAAGTTATACAAAATTGCATTTCGAAACGTATTGCAGAAAAGATTTTTTCTAATTTTGAAGTAATAAAAAAAATATATATAATTGATAAAAATTGTGAAAATAATTAATCTAGTCTGCTGTCACTTCATGTCAGTTGTCAGTATGACATTTTGTAAATAAGCCTGAAATATTTGGTGAAACATCTAATGCAATGTACGCCGCCTCCAAATTAACAGCAAGTACCAGCAATAAAACAAGTATGTCGTCGGGAATTAATTTAAATAATTGCAATAATAGTGTTATCAATATTTATAATAATTAATTAATTTATATTCTTATCTTGTGTTATAACATTTAAATAAATAGAATTCTTTTTGTTACTAATTTTATCAGTTTTAAAAAATGTCACTTTATATGTTAAAATTAGAAAAAGTAATTTAATTTTACTAATATGAATAGAGCTTAAGTCCAGTTGAAGTAGTAAATTCCTTTTTTTGACAGGAGGAACGGTTTGTCAAGTGGGTTGGTGTTATCAAAACTTTATTTTTTAAATAGTAGGTAAAATTTTCAAGACTGATTTTGTTGAAGAATTGTAAAAGAAAAATAAGAATACTGGGGTGAAGGGAATTTGAAATTTTTTTATTATGTAAGATGTGTATGGATTTTGAAATGAAGGAATAAACTAGTAAAAGGAATAATCTCTGCGCGATTTTTCAAGACTATCTGTCAACGGAAGAAAGACCGATTCGAAAAATCGGAACACAAAGAAGTATGAAAAAAATTGACTTTTTTTGTAAATCTGCCAACAATGGCTAAATTTTGGAAAATTTTAATGATACGAAAATAAACTATAGTGTATACAAAATATATGTGTAAAATTTTTGTTTATTGTTTGGTAATGACGTCACCACTCATAGCAACTGCCACTTCCGGTTGTCCGACAATACAAATCATTACAAATGGCGCTCAACGTGAGGCTTTCTAAAAATTAGGGCTCCAGTAACCATTACAAATGGCGTCCAACTACTAGGCTTAGTAAAGTTTAAGGTACCACATTATCATATACAGAGTGTCCAGGAACTCTTCTGCCAAACGGAAACTGCAGTTACTAGAGGTAATTTTAAGTCCATTTAGCTCAAATTACCTTAATCCGCGCGAAAATGCTTCCTAAGGGAGCTACAGCCTTTTGAAGACGTCCTTATATGAGTTTTCTTAAAATTATTCAAAAATTCCGTTACTTAAAAAATTCAAACTTGGTATAATCAATAAATAGTTACAAACCCGTCGGTCGCTATTAAATATTTTTTTTTAGATTCATCATAAGCGTGTCAGTCGGGGAGGACCAACAGGTATTTTTATTAAAAAAAAATTATATTTAAGTTTTTTATGTATCCGACACCGAATTTGAAAAATTCAAGATATCATGAACCGTTTTCGAGAAAAATAAATTTAAACTTTTTGTGTTTCTTACATAAAATCATGTTGGATTATAAAATTGTTCCTGTAATATCAAGTTGGCTTTGAAAAATCAACAAATTGTACAGATACTGGTAACAATAGTCGTAAGTATTAAGTTGCTTACATTGTTTTGGAAATTTTAAATTATTTTTATTTCGTGAGGGTATATAAAACAACAATCAACATTAAAAAAAAACAAAATTAAAGATAATTACCAACAGAAATAAGAGAATTAATTTTACAAAAGATGCTCTAGATGACGACCATTTGTCGCAATACACAAAAAGTTTAAATTTATTTTTCTCGAAAACGGTTCATGATATCGATTTGAAAGAAGAGAACATTTTTTATGAAAATTATCTTGAATTTTTCAAATTCGGTGTCGGATACATAAAAAACTTAACATAATTTTTTTTTAATAAAAATACCTGTTGGTCCCCCCCGACTGACACGCTTGTGATGGATCTAAAAAAAATTATTTAATAGCGACCGACGGGTTTGTAACTGTTTATTGATTATACCAAATATGAATTTTTTAAGTAACGGAATTTTTGAATAATTTTAAGAAAACTCATATAAGGGCGTCTTCTTCAAAGGGCTGTAGCTCCCTTTCGGAATAAGGTAATTTGAGCTAAATCGACTTAAAATTACCTCTAGTAACTGCAGTTTCCGTTTGGTAGAAAAGTTCCTGGACACCCTGTATAATACAACCAGTGGCATCGAGATAATCGATAATCCCGTAAGTTATTTCACGAAACGTGTTGTCAAATATTAATTTCACGAGTCCGTAGGACGAGTGAAATTATAATTTAACAACACGTTGAGTGCATTAACTTATGGGATTATCGATAGACACGATACCACTAGTTGTATTCAATAGATTATTTCCCTCGTAACAAATAAAATCAATGACAGACCTCCAAATAGCACCACGTGACTTGTATTGATAAGTGATTATATTGCTACAGGTCGTTTAATCGCGATTAAACGACGTCTAGCTTTGATTAAACGTTGCCTAGCTTTGACAAATATTCATGTTAATAAACAATAAAGATAAAATGTAAATATTACATTCCCAATTTGGGAAATAATCAACATATACCCTTGATCTGTAAATTTAACCGGATAAGCTGCGGCTAGTCAATTTTTTTCAAAATTTTGCTTTGAAGCAAATGTTTTCAAAAAAAGCTAGCCGCAGTTTATCCGGTTAAATTTGCAGTTCTCGGGATTATAACCTGCGATTATATCACGAATTAATGACATTTTAAAAATTTTACAGCTCAATAATTTAAATTTACAGTAGAAAAGCAATGACAAAGATGACAGCATACCTAATAGATTTTTAGCATTAAAAGTAGCAAGTGTGATTATCAGTTATTAGTCAGTAAATGGTGAAGGTTATCGATTATTAATCAAGTAACAATATAGGACATTATTACATTATGAGTGATATAATCAGTAGTAATACCCCTAGGGCCTTGATAATACCGAGATAATTTTGTCATAGAGAATGCTGAAAGCGTGTTGCTTGATAATATTATCTTTAAGCAACACACTTGAAGGATTCTCTATGACAAAATTTTGAGGATTTATCAAGGCCCGAGGGGTATTCGATAAGATAATTTTTTACTTTGTAGATTTCAAAAAATTGGTTGTCAATCTGACGTTTAATATTTACTCATTTTTATTTAACAAAACTAAAAACTACAGGTATTAAAAGTACAAAACTCGAGAAATATTTTTCATATATTTTTTTTTGATTTGGTTGTATTTTTTGGTATATTACTTGATATAATATCATTAATTGCATCGTCAGATGCATTACCAAATCTTAGCGATATTTTTAAACTAGTTGTCAGTTTGACGTTTAATTAATTTTTAATCAAAAACTTGACTTGTTGAAAACACCAAACTGAAAACACCACTTGTAGGGTGTTATCGCTGTAATCCATAGCTGATTGGATGAAATTTGACACATGACTCTAAATTAAGTAATTTGATTGGTTACTATAGTTAGTTAAAAATTATCATTACAATATATTTTAATTAATCCTATCCTATCGCATGTCACTATTAACGCAAATCCTAAAATAATATATTTTTTCTCCGATTGACATTAAACGTCAGTTTTAGTGATATTTATCGTTCATAGAAGTAACACTTTTACTGCCTAAATAATAGTGTAATATTTAAAGAGAGCAAATCAGTATTTGAATTTATAGTGGCCTTATACTCTGTCCAATATTTCATTTTTATTAAAATCATAGACTTCAGGTCGACCAGTAATTTTGTGTTAAAATATATATTGTGGCTAATCTGTTTGAATGTGTCTACTCGACCATTACCAAGTTTTAAAAGTAATGAATTATTTTAATATAATATGCATAACAAATATAATTACAGGGAATATAATTTAGCATATTCTAATCTATTACTAAATAAAAATTATTCTGAAAAAGGCAGGAAAACTGTTGAAAATTTAGAATATCTACAGTGTGACCCATTTTGTTTGGAAGCACCCCTGTAAAATCCGCGTTTTTCAACCGATTTTGATTTAATTTTTTTTTTTTAGATTCAGTATCAAAAACAGTATTTTGGCTCAAATTTTCATAGCTTAATTTCTATTTTCAAGACACTCTATGTTCATTTTTCTTTGCTAAAAACGACGAAAGTATATTAGGCATTTTTTTTTCTCAAATATGACTGCAGCACTGGATTCAGAATCATTACAAATGTAAACTTCCAAAATTTTATAAAAAAACTTTTTTTTAGCGACAAACATGAATTTGGAAAAAGTTGTATTTTGATTAATTTTTTACGTAGAATGTAGACAAATTTAAAAAATGGAAACACGGTAAACAAAAACTAGGACACGAAACATATTGCACAGTAAAAATTCGAAGCCGATAACTTAACCCGTTCTGGAGTTATAGCATCTGAAAGTAAAATTGTGCTTAATAATTTCATTTATTAACAAAATGCAATCGGTTAAGTTATCGGCTTCGAATTTTTACTGTACAATATATTACGAGTCCTAGTTTTTGTTTACCATGTTGCCATTTTTTAAATTTGTCCACATTCTACGTAAAAAATTAATTAAAACACAACTTTTTCTAGATTCATGTTATAATAACTTTGTCGTTAATAAAAATTTTTTTACAAAATTTTGTTAGTTTACATTTGTAATGATTCTGAATCCAGTGTTGTAGTCATATTTGAGAAAAAATGCCTAATATACGTTCGTCTCTTTTGGCAAAGAAAAATTAACATTGAGGGCCTTGAAAATAGAAATTAAGCTATGAAAATTTGTGCCAAAATACTGTTTTTGATACTGAATCTAACAAAAAAAATTAAATCAAAATCGGTTGAAAAGTGCGAATTTTACAGGGGTGCTTCCAAACAAAATGGGTCACACTGTATACTAACTTAAAACAATTTCAATAGGCACTACCATTTTTGACGGATTATTGACAGAATTTGTGCAGATTTAGTGAGTTTTTTTTCGCCCAAGCTGGGGATTGTCAAAAAATTTAAAAAAAAATATAGGATAGACTATACTGAACACTTTTGTTATTTTTTTATACTTATTACCACTCTATTAAAAAAAATCTTAAATATCATTCAAATTGTGGATTCAACATAAAAATTAAAATAGTTTCAACGTTAATGTATCTTAAAGTCCATTAAATATTTCTTTTTGACAATCCTCAGCTGAGTTGGCGAAAAAAAACTGACTAAATCTACACAAAGGACCCCGCACGGTTCTTATGGAAAGAGTTCCAGTCGAATTGGTTGAAAATTTAGTATAAAGTAGTTGATGCCCTGAACAAATTTCTCCATGAGCCCAACGAGACCTAATGAACTGTTTTTGAGATACAGGGTGTTAAACATAAGGAGGCAGTGTTGTTCTTTATCTTTAGAAATCAAATAGTATCGTGATTAGTTTGTTACAACAAGTTAAAGGTAATAATTATAATATTAATAATATCGATTTCGATAATGAGACTCTGTCTACAGGGTGGTTCTTTTTCTACTAGCCATTATTAAGATTTTTATGTAATCCTTTGAACAAACTCAGTCAAACGCAAAAGACCGTAGAATTGCAGAATAAGTAAATATCATTTGATTTTAATATTTTATAATAGGTTTTTGACATGAGCTTTTCAGGACGAATCTAAAAATATACAAAAATATAGGGTGTTACAGTTAAAAAACATAACTTTTGTATGGCACTTTTATTTGGAGCCCCTGTAGATTTCAAAATATTTTTAAAATGTAGTCCTTATTGACTTACATAACACCACCTAAATAAAAATGAAGGAATATATGCCATTTCGCCATAAAAATCCGTGGCGTCGGTCGTGAATCAACCTGTATATATTCGTAAAAAAATTAAAATAAATACAACTAAAGAAGACAATTTTAAATGACCCTGTATAATAGTAACCTGAAATCATTCAAAATTAAAATCAAATGATTTTATACTTATTCTGCAAGTCTACGATCTTTTGCGTTTGACTGAGTTTGTTCAGAGAATTACATAAAAATCTTTCTAGTAGAAAAAGAATCACCCTGTAGACTGAGTCTCATTACAACTGGTATCGATAATATTAATATTATAATTATTATCTTTAACTTGTAACAAACTAGTCACTACACTATTTATTTTCTAAAGGTAAAGAACATCACTGTCTCCGCATGTTTAACACCCTGTATCTCAAAAACTGTCCATTAGATCTCATTGGGCCCATGGAGACATTTCATCAGGGCATCATAAACTACGATATATTAAATTTTCAGCCAATTTGCCTGGTACTCTATATCTATAAGAAAAGTGCGGGGTCCTTTTGTCAATAATCCGTCAAAAATGGTAGTGTCTATTGATACTATTTTAAGTTAGAACAAACAATATATATATATTCCAAATTTTCAACAAATTTCCTGCCGTTTTTCAGAATAATAAAAATTTAGTAATAGATTAAAATATGCTAAATTATATTCCCTGTAATTATATTTGTTATGCATATTATGTTCAAATAATTCATTATTTTTTAAACTTGGTAATGGCCGAGTAGACACTTCCGAACAGATTAGCCACAATATAAATTTTAACATAAAATTACTAGTCTGTCATTTTAATAAAAAGGAAATATTGGACCAGAGTATAATGCAGCTTTTAAATAACCCACCCTTATTTTTTAAATATCGATTATAAATCAATTACGAAACGAAGTAAAATTTTTCATAATTATTATGCAGTGAACCTCAATAACAACCTGGTTTTTAAGGTCATCCAAGATAATTGGTCTGTTAATAATTAAAACATAAAACAACTCTAATTAGCTCAAATATAAAATTGCAAACTCTAAATAATCATACCATAATTACAAAAAATACCGTATATATGTATCTATTTTAATAATAACAATCTAGAATATCTAATTAAATTGTTTTATTTACCTTGAAACTCCGATATTCCGGTTCCTCCTTTGTAGTCACTGTAAATTTTTAGGTTAGGTATATTCGCTTCTCACTGTTTGTTGTTATTTAACGATTAATTTATGAAGTAAACAAGTACATTTCTAGAATGTAAATGTTCCATGTAGATTTAAACTTATTGATTATTTTGTTTACCGCAATGTTATCAAGCCAAAAACAATGGCTTCACACACACAGTGCAAGATAAAACTGTTACTGCATTTGGTGTAGAGATGTTACCGTTGCGATAATAACGTTCCTTAATAACACATTGTGTTTTGTAGAAATATTGTTTATTTTAGTTTTTTTTTATTACTTATCGTTAATATCAAAAAAATAAAACCGTAAACAATAATTTTTTATGATTTTTTGTTATACGCATTTTCCGTTAAGCTTGATGCAGATATCGCCACCCTTGTAGTGGCAGGTATAACCATTGGTTTAATCCGTTCAAAATATTTATATATTAAATTCCACTCGTTTTAACAAGTTTGTTAATTTATTTGTATGGTACTTTAGTCGACAGCGTAATAAAATAATATAGTATAATGATCTGCCTTTTAATCATATATGGCGCCCCATGTTGGGCGCCGTATATGCCTTTGACACTCTATTTCAAATTTTGGGATGGTTACCAATCTAAATTAAAAAAATCATAAAATTTTACAATAATTCTAAATACATATATTTCTTTAATTTTTGTTAATTTCTTCTTATCTGACTTTGTTAAACTTATTTAAAATTAATCTTACCTTTCCTATTTTTTGTCAAAGTTTAACGTAAATTTCGAAATTTATTAAATGGAAAGTGTTATTGAATGTAAAAATTCTGAATATGTATGCAGTTGTATATTAATGAAGAAATAAACAAACATTTACAATTTATAAATTTTATTTAAAATAAAAATAAAATAACTTACCATAGGGAAGCTGGAAAAGAAATTGGTTATGAAGAAACATAGTTTGGAAGTTAATTCGGTTATAAAAAATTATGTGAAGAAGAGGAATAATGATAAGAACATAAAAAAATCGGCTGTGTCACCCCAGGACTTTCCCGGCTCGACCGTAGAGAATATGTTATTTATTATTATTATTTTAATTACAAAATACTAAGCATTAAATTGATTTATGGAACACATTAAAAATAGCGAGCTGATGGTGAATTAATATTTCAATGTTGGTAATGACATAAGCTGCGCATGCGCACGTTATGTATCATACTGCTACAACTAGGATCTCCTAAAATCATGTGTGAAAACCATTGGGAATTCGGGAAAAAATTTCATACAATAGTTGTAGGGAATTTTAAATGTGTATTTTTCTCGCCATCTAGCGGCGAAACTATGAGGAATTCGATAAAAGTTAAACATAAAAGTTAAAGAAAATTTGATGCTTTACAACTTTGCACAAGAAAATTTTGCACTAAATATATTGTTTGTCCTCAAAATCAAGAAAAACTAGAGAAAACATACATGCACATTTTTTACACGCCCTCTAGTGGCGCAACTATTGGAGATTTTAGAAAAAGTTTGAGACAAAAGTTATAGAGAATTTTATGCTCTAAAACTTTGTTCTACAAAATTTTGCACTAAAGTATATTGTTTGTCCTCAAAATCAAGAAAAACTAGAGAGAACCTAAATGCACATTTTTACGCGCCCTCCAGTGGCGAAAGTATTGGAAATTTAGGAAAAGGCTTAAGACAAAAATTATAGGTAATTTTATGTTCTAAAATTTTGTACTACAACATTTTGCACTAAAATGTATTGTTTGTCCTTGAAATTTAAATAAAGCAAAAAATTGTTACATGTATATTTAACTAATGTCGGTCTTGAGGACCCTCCACTGTACCAATTTAAACCAAAAACTAATGGTCGCATTCTAGGCACACACCGACCGTCCATACCAAATTTCAGCTTGATTGGTCAAACGGTTCGGCAGTTATCGTGGAAGATTACACACAGACACACAGACAGACCATATGCTGGAAATGGTCTCAATCTTCTTGGGGGACCTCAAAATGGATATTTCCATCGATATCTCAAATTTTTTTTTTTGCTCGTTCACCTTACTTTCCCTTTGATGTGACCGGGAAAGTAAAAATTGAGAAAATTAGGAGAGGATTAATTCTAAAGAGGAAATTAATATAAATAAAAAAAAATATTAAGGATTTAGAATTTTTGTAAAATGTTATGATTTTTTTTAAATCTAGATCAGAACCCATCCCAAAACTTAAGATAGAGTGTCAAAATTTTCATAATGATAATAAGGCAGATCATTATAGTAGATGGTATTAAAATGAAGTTTTCAACCGGTAAATGTGGATATTTTTTATACAAAAAATTAAAAAAAAGAAAAAAAATGGTTATGAGTCACATATCTGACGTAAAAGAAATATTTTTTCGGGCCTCCTTACTGGCCACAGTCGCAGAGTCACTTCATATAATGGGCCGTACAACGGAAAACTTTCCTGCAGATAATGCGGAAAAGGGACAGAAGCGGCCAAACATCAAATCGGTGGTGAACCTGTACATACTAGTGCAGTTATGGAGTGGGTGCTGTAGAACAAAAATCGGAACGCACAAAAAGCCCAAGAGACTAAAATGCCGTTGGAAAAAAACAACCCGCATCCGGAAAAGGATCCTGATCAAGAAAAAAAATTGGCTGTGTCACCCCAGAACTTTCCCGGCTCGGCTATAGATTGGATTATTTCAATTACAAAATACTAAGCATTATACTTATTTATAAAACATATTGTAAAAAGCAATTATTATTTTTATATGTCAAGCGCTTTCGGGCATTTTCTTCCTTTTTCTCTCTTCCAAAATTTTACTTAATTTTTCTTCCGATCTTTATAAATTAACCTCACTTTCATTTTACGCATCATGGTACAACCTTCGAAAAATTTTCAATTTTAATATTTTCAAGAATTAATTTTCTAATTATCCTCAAGATAACTTTGTGACCATGGCTCGATTTATGGATTAACAGTTATCCAAATTGTTCGTGTATTGCTTATAAGACCTTTCATTAACGTTTTATTTCGCACTTCTTAAGTCTGACTTTTTATTCGCATTTTTACTAAATTTTTATATTGTTAATTTTAGTTGTCCCGGAGACGGACAATTACTGGTCGAAAGCGCTTGACATTTAAAAATAAAAAAAAATAAAAAAATTTTTTTTTAAACTACCCATTTTAAAGTACGAATCTTCTTTAAAAAATAATATATTTGCATCATAGGATCTTTTTAAGCACAGCAAAAAGTACTCTTGACATTTTTCGGGAAAACCCAGAAGAAATTTTCCGATTATTCCGATTTTCAACAGGCTTCGTAACAGTACTTCAAGGTATCTTTTAACAAAATTTGAAGTAGTTTGCTCAAAAATTACGATCTCCAGCGTATTTCCTGTGAAAATAGAAAACCCGGATAACCCCGTCTATTCGTTTTCCAATTCCGCTCATTTTCTATTAAAATGTAGTACTCGTGGGTCTTAAAAAATGTTAAAAGTTTCACGTCGATACATTAAAGCGCTCAAAAGTTATGGCATTTTTAAGATTTCCGGACGACAACCAGACAGACAGACAGACAGACAGATAGCCAGAAAGACAGACAGACAGACATACAGACCACATAAAAAAATTAAGTTATTTAGAATTCGATGGGGATCATTTCCCCCGAAGATACTATAGTGACCGTTTTCGCTATGTTACGGAAATAGCGACTTTATATGGGTCATCGCTAACAAAGTGAAATATGGCAGTGAATCCATTGTTTTTTCACTTTTCTTGAAAAAGTTGAAAAATATAGAAGTGGTAACGATTATTTTCAATTGAGGTGGTAATTAGATGGTGATTTTGGCATTTTTTGTCGCCGAAAAAAATAGGGATCAACTTAACTTTCGTCATAACTCGCTTAGCTTTGATGCTGCAGAACTTTTATACAAAACAAAAATAAAGATGTTTTCCAGCAATTTAAAAAAGGTTCTATGAGTTTTCCTGAAATATACATTTGTTTTTTGGTTATTTCACGTTGAAACTTTCAATTTTGGCGTTTTACGAATAAGAATTACCCTTCAACACTTCGTTTGTTAAGGGTCTACAGATACCATAAATACAACATTTTTTTTGTTTTTTTTATGAGCTACATGTTTAATCCGAATATTTTTTCGGTAAATTATCTACTTTTTGATTTATTAGCGAAAAACCGTCTGGATGGGACTCATATTTAAGAAATTATTATTGTTAGTGGCGATACAAGAAATTGATTTATTAAACCTCTATTTTGTTACTCTAATATAACTATTACTCGAAATAATCATTGGGTTCTTTTCCAAAAAAATTTACCATCGAATCCATTTGGCGTTTAGTGATCTTCTTATCTCGAGACATGATTGATTGATTATTATTGTTGTGCGTTCTTATGGTAGTAGAAAACACCAGCCCCCCTTTGTTTGTAACTCTACTCTATTTTCTCAAAACAATCGTACATTATATGATAAACAAGTCCAAAACAGTGTTGTCAGATCAAAAAAAAACACTGTTTTGATAATAAACTGTTGCCCCAGAATTGAAAACCAATATCTTGCTATAAACAACCGAACAGAATACAGAATTATATAGTAATATTGTTAAATTTTATAACTATAATAATATGGTTCATTCAGCAATGTTTTAACAAGATGCAAACAGAATCGACCAGAATATCATAAGGTCATTTAAAAATAAAGAGAAAGTTAAAATAAAAAAAATGAATAAGATTTAAGAACACAAAAATTATTAAATCTTGCACTAGAGTATTTTGCTTTAAACTGCGACAGGTTAAAATATAAATTTTCTAAGAATCCTACCCCGAGGAGTTCTGATTTATTCTAGGCGGTAAATTTATAATCTTTTGGTCCTGATTGAGATTTCTATTTTCAAATCGTTCTTAAATTTTATCGGTCTTACTTTTGGACGATTTTCCACAGATAGACAACAGTTTAACTACCATGATCGGTCCTCGTCTTTATAATTACCTGCTCGTTTGTAAAAAGAAATGTTATTTTAATTAATTCCAGAATTCCACTATGGACAACCTAGTAGCTCTCCAAACATATATTAGTGAAGCCTTTCTTGAAAAACAAGATGTCGTAGCCGCCTTTTTCGATATTGAAAGCGCATTTGACATCGTACCGCACAACTTAATCTTTAACTGCCTTAACACATACCAAATCTCAGGCAATATGTTTCTCTTCATTCAAAACTTCTTGTCCAACAGATCTTTCAATATATTAGCAAATGGCAAAATGTCTTCTACATTTTCCCAGAAATCAGGAGTCCCACAAGACTCGGTGCTTAGCACTACTCTTTTCATACTAGCACTAAATAACATTTGCTCTTCTATACAACTTCCAGTGAAAATTGTCCTATATGCCGACGACTTGGTCATTTTCTGCCGCGGTAAAAGCATTGTGTGTCTATTTCAAGACTAATCCAAGAAGCAGTGGACCAACTTTGCCAATGGGCCTCCGACAATGGCTTCCATTTCTCCACCTCTAAATCTAAGGTAATGAAATTTAGCCGCAGAACGTCTAGTACAACAGAGCCAACAATAATTTTAGACGGAGTACGTCTACCTGTTGTAGAACGCTACAGAATACTAGGAATCACCCTTGACAAAACACTTAATTGGAAACAGCACATTAAAAACGTTAAAGATAATTGTATGACCAGACTCAATATTCTAAAAACACTTTCCAGCCATCAATGGGGTGCTGAAGAGGATATACTATTAAGAACATACAGGGCGCTCATCCGATCGAGGCTGGATTATGGAAGTTTCTTATACCTTTCTGCCGCGAAATCCAACCTCCGCATGCTCAACACCGTACAAAACTCTGCATTACGAATCTGCCTAGGTGCTTTCCGATCCAGTCCAAGTGAAAGTCTGTGCGTTGAAGCCAACGAACTCCCCCTTCCACAAAGGCGACAACATCTTTTTTTGTCATACGCTGCCAGAGTATCGGCTAACCTACAGAACCCAATACACAAACTAATGACCTCAATAACAACCGGCCATGCTACCACCAGAACCCAACCCCTACCACAAGCTCTCGTCCCACTATTACGCAACGTAGATCTTACCTTAACAACTCCCAATCCAATATCACCAATACCCCCTTGGAGGAAATCCCTGCCCAATATCAACATTTCCCTCACCCGATTCCCCAAAAACCAAACCACACCATCATTTCTCAAACAAGCCTTCCTGCAGATTATAAACCATAGTAACTTCGACAAAATTCTGTACACTGATGCCTCTAAAAGCGAGGCCGGAGTTGGGGCAGCCGTCACAGACAGTTGCAACACAATAGCCTCACGTTGCTTATCACCTTCAGCCAGTGTCTACACCGGTGAGCTTCTCGCTATCCTGCTAGCCTCAAACTCTTTATAGGCAGACTATAAAAATGTTGCAATTTGTACTGATTCTTTGTCATCCATTCAGTCTATCAACAGTACCTACACACGACATCCCGTTGTCCAAGCCATACATGAGTCAATTAGCCGCCTTGCTTCTCTAGGGGTAAGCACAACTATAATTTGGGTACCATCACACGTAGGCATCCCAGGCAATGAAAGAGCTGACACTGCCGCAAAACAGTCTTCAACAACCGACCATAACCCCGGACTCCAAAGTACAGGGTGACCTCAAGAACTACCTTCAACACACAGTTCTAGAATCCTGGCAGGAGGTCTGGAACAGATCTTCTGCCAAGCTCCACGAAATAAAACTCTCTGTCAATAATACCGCAACGATTCATCCAACGAACCGAAGAGATCCAATTATTATTAGAAGACTAAGAATAGGACACACTCGCCTGACGCATCAACATCTTATGACAAAGGAGAATCCACCAATATGTCAATTCTGCAACGATCCACTAACTGTCAAACACATTCTAACTGAATATGCAACTTACGCAGCCCAACGTCAGCATCACAAGTTAGAAGGAGACATCACGAAGATCCTATGTTCAAGTGACCAGTCCTTCAAACTACTGAGTTACCTTAAAGATATACACTTGTACGACAAAATATAATGATCTAGTAATAATGTAATCTATCATATACTGTAGTATACCTTTGTAGTTGAGACACTTCTCTAAAAAAAAAAAAAAAAAGAAGATATATTTCTAGTAATTATAATTATTGAAATTATATATAAAAATAAATTAATACTTTTATAATATAAAAATTCTACTTTTTCTAAAGCGCTAAAATGATGTATATTTTTTAACAAAATTTTTGAAAGTAAAAATATTCAGTTAATAAAATTCATTTACTCCCATCTCTACATTCTTTACTTCGATTGCTATTTCTTCGCGTCATGCGTAATACGTTCATCGAATTATCCATCTCTTTCTAGTACAATAAATCCTCAATTTATTTCATATTGTTGTAGGACCATTATAAACAGGAGCGGTGGGTAAGAAATAACACCTGTCTATAATTTTTGACAATAATTTTTAGTCTGAAAAGGGACTAGTATTTTTTTATTGCTGAGCGCTATATAAAATTTCAAATTCCAGGGCCGGTTTCATAAATATTTAAAAAAAAATGTGAATTGATTTTTACAAATTAAATAATGGATTGTGACCTACATACTATTTTTTCCTATTTAAGTGTATTATTAGTTTATTTTTGAAAGTTTTATAAGTAACTTTTAACTTTTTATTTATTTAGTATTAATACCGTTGGGGCGAAAAAAAATTCTTAAGCTCGATTTTTATCACTTTTCTCGTTGTTTCCGAGCACCCAAATATGAGAAAATAAAATTATCTGGACTTCTGGATGTCTATTGTCTGTCTATCTGGATGTAAACTCTTGAACTAAAGTTCGGATCGAGTTTTGTTTCACTTTACTATGCATTTGAGCAGGGTCGGGCTGGCCATACAAAATAAAATATTTTGCACAGGAAAACTTTTTTCCAGTTTAATTTTTTAGAACTTTTTCCGCCTCACATAATATTAACTTAAAAGAAAAATCAAAAAAATGTTATAATTTTGCCCTAAATATAGACAGTGTGTCCAATTAAATCGGAATCATATAGGAAACTTTTTTATTGTTAGTTTTATGAAAAAAAGTCATTTTTTATAAAAATTTCTGCATGGTCTGGAACCTAAAATGCAACCATCAGATAATACATTTTTTTACCCGTATACGAGGGACGTCAAAAAATATAAATTTTGCTCAAGAGTAAAGTGCCCTTATTTAAAACAAAAATCGAAAAACTAAAGACAAATGGAATAACATCGAAAATCTAGTAAAAAATTTTAAAAACATCAGAAAAATCGAAAAAATGTTATAATATTGCCCTTAATATATACAGTGTGTCCAATTAAGTCAGAACCATATGGGAAACTCTTTTATTGTTAGTTTTATGAAAAAAATTAATTCTTTATTTAAGTTCTGCATGGTCTAGAACCTAAAATGCAACCATCAAATAATACATTTTTTTACCCGTATACGAGGGTCATCAAAAAATATAAATTCTGTTCAAGAGTAAAGTACCCTTATTTAAAACAAAAATCGAAAAACTAAAGAAAAATGGAATAACATCGAAAATCTAGTAAAAAATTTTAAAAACATCAGAAAAATCGAAAAAATGTTATAATATTGCCCTAAATATATACAGTCTGTCCAATTAAGTCGGAACCATATGGAAAACATTTTTATTGTAAGTTTTATGAAAAAAAGTAATTCTTTATAAAAAGTTCTGCATTGTCTAGAACCTAAAATGCAACCATCAAGTAATACATTTTTTATACGTATACGAGGGGCGTCAAAAAATATAAATTTTGCTCAAGAGTAAAGTACCCATATTTAAAACAAAAATCAAAAAACTAAAGAAAAATGGAATAACATTGAAAATCTAGTAAAAATTTTTAAAAACATCAGAAAAATCGAAGAAATGTTATAATATTGCCCTAAATATATACAGTCTGTCCAATTAAGTCAGAACCATATGGGAAACTTTTGTATTGTAAGTTTTATGAAAAAAATTAATTCTTTATTTAAGTTCTGCATGGTCTAGAACCTAAAATGCAACCATCAAATAATACATTTTTTTACCCGTATACGAGGGTCATCAAAAAATATAAATTCTGTTCAAGAGTAAAGTACCCTTATTTAAAACAAAAATCAAAAAACTAAAGAAAAATGGAATAACATTGAAAATCTAGTAAAAATTTTTAAAAACATCAGAAAAATCGAAGAAATGTTATAATATTGCCCTAAATATATACAGTCTGTCCAATTAAGTCAGAACCATATGGGAAACTTTTGTATTGTAAGTTTTATGAAAAAAAGTAATTCTTTATAAAAATTTCTGCATGGTCTGGAACCCAACATGCCACCATCAGATAATAATTTTTTTCACTCTAATACGAGGGGCGTCAAAAAATATAAATTTTGCTCAAGAGTAAAGTACCCTTATTTAAAATAAAAATCGAAAAACTAAAGAAAATGGAATAATATCGAAAAATCTAGTAAACATTTCAGAAACATAAATAAAAGCGAAAAAGTGTTATAATATTGCCCTAAATGTATACAGCGTGTCCAATTAAGTATGGGAAACTTTTTATTGACAAAAATTAATTCTTTATAAAAAGTTCTGCATGGTCTAGAACCGAAAATGCAATTATCAGATTTTACATTTTTTTACCCGTATACGAGGGGCGACAAAAAATATAAATTTTGATCAAGAGTAAAGAACCCTTATTTTAAAAAATATAGACAAATGTTATTTAGAAAACTTGTTTAGAAAAAATATCTACAAACAAATATGAAATCACAGCCACCTACAAACATGAAATCACTGCCTATCTCAAAACAATATTTTTTTCAAATTTTTTTCTTAAAATAAAGTTCAAAGTGGACTGTTTCATAAAAAATCACTTTCCACAATTTTTTAAGCCCAGTTCACGGTTTTTGCTCTAAAAAAAATTGAAAAAAATATTTGTTTTGAGATAGGAGGCTGTAATTTCATATTGATACGTACATATTGTTTCTAAACAAATTTTCCAAATTACATTTTTCAATATTTTTTAAAATAAGGGTACTTTACTCTTGAGCAAAATTTATACTTTTTGACGCCTCTCGTATACGGGTAAAAAAATGTATTATCTCATGGTTGCATTTTAGGTTGTGGACCATTCAGAAATTTTTATAAAGAATTACTTTTTTTCATAAAAATAAAAATAAAAAAGTTTCCCATATGGTTCCAACTTAATTGGACAGGATCGCACAATTGATTTCGGTACCCGATGGGCCGAAGTCCCGAAACGGTGCACCACCATTTAAGCGTCCCAAAAATTTACTGTTCAAATGTCCTTTCCTTTATTTTTATTTTACATACTATCATCATTCTTCGTTTCCCTCTTCTATTTTATTTTTTCCTTGTGTTTTAATTTCATAGATTTTCTTAGCAAGTCTTTCTCTCTTTATTCCATGAACTTGATGACCATTATCGTATTTGTTATTCTATCTCTTTTTATGCTCAGTTGCTTAATTCCAGTTTCTTCCTTGTGTTCTTCAAGTTGTTAATTTTTCTTGAAATATTTGTCTCTTTCTATTCATTGAATTTAGCAATTATTCAAATACTTTAGTTTTTTGTTTTTCATGTGCATTTGATAACTTGGTTCCATTTATTTTTCTTATTAGAAAATACTCTATAATAGATTTTTCTTTACCATTTGGTTCCTCATTCATTTATTTAGAACCAGATTGTTTTTTATATATAAATTTATAATTCTTTCATTTGTTAATAGTTTTTATCTCCTCTCCTTCTTTTTCTACACTCTTCTAACTACTCTTCTTCAATTTCTAATACCAACTCGTCCCATTATCAATTAGTTTTTTTCACCCTCATCTATTTCGTTTTGAATTTGGTCAAAAAAATGGTCTTTGTCCTCTTTTCTTGCGTTTATGATTCTTTTTTCTTTCACTTCTGACCAATACATTCAGTGACCTCTATGAATTCGTTTTATTCTTTTTCGTTTCTCCTTTGTTTCTGTGATTCCCTTAATAACTCTAGTTTCTTTTCCACATTTTTTCTAACAAATTTTGCTTTGTTCCTGGAATAATTTTTACATTTCATATACCCAAAGTAAATTTCTTTTACTGTTTATTCTTATTGTTACTATTGTTATTTTTTTCTATTACTTGTATTTTTCCTTAGGTTTGTTTGTTTTTTTTCCGATTTCCTTGCTCATATCTAGTTTTATTTCCTATCCTGTGTCTTTGAAAATCTTTATTAGTTTTTGCCTCCCATTTTTGTTTTGCCTCCCATTTTTGTAAGTTTCTTCATGATTTTCTGAAAACTGTGGATTTCTCTTGATAACTTTCACTATTTGCTTCCATATTTTGCATTTCTTCGTTCCTCGACGTCTCCTTTCCTTTGGAATCTTTATAGTCTATTCGAGAAGTGTTTTCTGCGATTAAAATTGTTAGAAGGGTAGGAAAAATATGAGCGATGACTCATTCGATGCGGATTGCAATTCTGAGAAATGTATCATGTCGATTTCTTCCTGCAAATTAAAATTATTATTAACAATAAACGAAAAACAAGCCATTTTAGTTTTTAATGATAACTTAAAAACTATACAAGATAGCAGGAATTGCAAACTAGATCCTTAAAGAGGAGGACATTTCCAAAAAAAACTTCTGACTCTCGAATCTCTAGCTCCTATAGTGACTACCGCATCTAAAATAATTTTTTTAAAGCACTAAATATCAATTTAAAAATTTGAAAAAATTATGGTGTCATTTCAACACTTGATGAAAAAAATTCCCGTTGGAAAAAAAATTTAATTGCATTTTTCAAAAATCTAGCCTATTGGTAATTAACTATTTTCTTTCATACCTCTGTCTTCATTAAAAGCTGGATAATTGTTTAAATAATCACCCTAAAAATTTTTTCGCCTCTTTGAGTATTTTCTATGAGTGTATTCAATAATATGACGCTATAAAATGATTTAAAATTTGTTCATATTGTTTATAACAAGTTTTCTAAGTTAACAAAAAATGAAAAATCGTAAAATTGTTGTTAAATTTTTTTTTCTCGTATACTTTGGTATAGCTGCTTTTATATTAGAAATAAGTATTAAATTATTGTGGGTAAGATTTTTTAACGCTATTTGTTTACTTAAATCTTCTATCTAAATTTTGTCCCATTTTGACTTGTTTCTTATTGCTATCTATCTGTCTTTAATTTACTGTTTGTCTTCTTACTAAGCTTCCAATGTTATATTTTTTTAATTTTTTTATTATTATTAATAATCTCACCTTATATGTTAAATTATATGTTTGTTTAAATATAAACTCCAAAAATATATTAAATTAATTTCTTTTAACTAATTCTTTTTAAAAAATTACTTTTCAAAAGAAATCTGACAATTATTTTCTTATTGATCTTTCGCATTCAATTTTTTTTAATCTAATTTCTGCCTACTTTTAACATTTTTCTAAATTTCTAAAAAGTGACTTTTCCGAATCAAATGCTTTAAGCCCTCTCCATATTATTTTATAACACCAACTATAACTATTACCAATTCTCATAACATTACAATATATTTAACCCTTTAAGCTGGTTCTAGTTATTTTGTATCACAAATTTAGTGCTTTCCACTATCAATTTTACCAGTATCGGTCTATTTTCCCATTCATATATTTTCCAATCCATATATTTTCTTCAATGTTTTCTACTTCATCAATTTTGATTCCAACTTTTTGAATTAATACATTTGTTACTTCTTCATAACTCTTTTCATTATAAAATTTTTATTCTGTACATCCCTTTCGAGCTTTTCAATCCTCTCTGCCTTGGAATAATTTCGTTATCTTTCTAACGCATCTATACATCCAATTGAAGTGGCTGCGCGCGCGTGATGTCACGAGCCGCACCGCTTGTTATCGTTCTAACGTATCAGCCGCTGCGATTTGATAAGCGTGACGTCTTAGTGCTCTCTTGCTTTTGCACATTGAACTTCTGCATCCTCTCTCTCTAATACCTGCAATTATCAGTAGAAAAGCAATGACTATTCCCGTCATATCAAAGTACAGGACCATGTTATATAAAAGGTTTATTATAATTTATAATATCATTTTGAAAAAAAATATTGTACCATAAATACTGGAAGAAAATTATTTTTGTCATAATAAATATTTTTGTTTGGCACACAGTCATTATTTTTATAAATTTTTATCCTAAAAATCGTTAAAAAAAAATAATATGACGAGAATTCAATTTGTAATTTTTTTATTTTTGCTTTCTAACAGTAAGGACTCGGTTTTCAGCTTTATTTTCTTTGATGAAACAATTCCGACAACACGGTTCAGACAATTTTTGACATCTGTCGCAATATTCCTTAATAATATTTTTGCGATATCAATGTTTACCTTTTTATGTTATCTAACAGAATTTTTATATATCAAGTGCGTATTGTAAATATTCGAAAGCTAAAAGAATTAATAATAATAATAATAGTAAAAAAACTTTTTTACATCAACTTTCATAAAATATTTTTTTATTAAAGAAATAGTTTTCACAACTGCTTTTATTACAATTCTAACTTGCAGTGGTTCATTTCAAATTTCCTGCCATAAGAAAATCTTAAATTACAGCTTTAACTCTTTTCCATGGCATTAAAAACTTTCCATCAGCTCTTTTACGATCATTTCTGCAAACACCAATTAAATGAGAAGAAACAGAAGAAATAAAAAATTCATAAAACGTCTCTATAAGAATAGTTATTTTTCTTGTAATAATGGTAAAAAAAATATAAATTTATTAATTTTATAAAGAAAACAATATGAAGAAAATATATAAAACGTGGTATTTTATATGCACTGACTTCACAACCATTTTAAAATTTTAAAATTCTGTTTAAAATAAATTCTGGGGACTTAAGCTATACCGCAACACCATTAAAATGTCATTTTCGTTAATCGAGTAATTTCAGGAAGGTCTATTCAATATTTGGAATCGATTTTACCTAAATACCCCTTTTCTTAGCTGAAGTGTTGTTGACATGTAAATGGGGTACCCACTTTATGGAAATATCAAATTTTGTCTTAATTGGCCACTCCAGTTTATAGACTTTTGTGCTTTAATCGTGTAAGAGAAAGTGAAAGTGAACAGGATAAACCGGTTTAAAATCAATTGAATTCAAGTAAACTTAAAAAATGTAAAATTTGCCAGGAACCATAAACATTTATCACAAATGTTTCCGAATAAAGGTTTTTTTAAAATATTTTTATTTTATCCAAACTAAACCAATTTTCCGAAATTTTCGGGTTAATTGAACAATAATTTCATAACACGCAGTTAAAAATGTGTTTTGGAATTTTTAACGGTTTTTCCAATTTTTCAAGAAAATTATGCATTTTCAAGAAAAATTGACACTGCTAAAATCCGGGAAAGAACCTAACTGCATCAAAAAGTTCTGGTAAGTCTCCCTGCTATCCTGAAATGCTTAACGCTAGATCGCATTGGAAATAGACTGGAGAAGAGATTCATCCATCTGCAAGCGGGTATAGACCCGGGAAATCATACTGCGGACAAATCTTGGACCTCATTTAGCATATTGAGGAAGGTTTAATAGATCTTACAGCGGCATACGATACGAATCATAGAAAGCTGATGAAGATAATATACGAGCTCACGATGGACTACCAAATCATATCGCTGATAGGCACTTGTCTCCACAAGAGAAGGTTATATGTAATTTAAAAAACAGACTACAAGAAGGAAGCGTCCTGTCGCCATTTATCTACAACATCTACACGAACGGTCAGCCAATGACAGACTCCACCTGAAATTTTATCTGTGTTGATGACATAGCAATGGCCGACCAAGGTAGAACAGAAACTGAAGTAGGCTTTGGATGAACCCTCTACCTATTATAAGGCCAACCATCTGGTGTGCGCTTTCCACCTCAAAAATAGGAAAGCGAGAAGAGACCTGGACATTATATCTAGAAACGACCGTCTTTAATACTGCCACGCACCAACATATCTAGGGGTAGTGTTTGATTGCACCCTAACCTACAAACAAGGAAATTGGAGAGCAAATCTTGGGGTGCAGACCCTTGAACTTTCAGAACCTAGGCCATTGCCATTGTTTTTCTTCAGCGGAGTACGTTGCACCAGTATGGAAATGATCTGCATGTACGAAGCAGGTGGACGTTGCAATTAACGAAATAGGGATTGTTACTGGGTGGCTGAAATCGACTCCAACAGAGAAATTATATCCCCTAATCGGCATGGTTCCACCACATATATATAGGGACGTACCGGTAGACCTGAAAATAAGGAAGCAGGAGACAAACCCCGAGCACCTCCTGTACGGACAAAAATCTATAACGCGACGGCTCAAGTCTAGGAAAAGCTTCATGAAAAGAACACCAGAATAGGAACAGAATCACTAAGTGGAGAAGGCAATTAAATAACCAAGCCAAAGACGAACTACTCCTAGGAATAGATCAACATAATGCGGTATGGAGAACCCTGAATCGGATGAGAGTAGGAGTACCAACATGCAGAAGTGGAGCCTACTGTCGGAGAGAGCAATTATTCTGTGTGATTGTGCTAATCTACCCTCAGTTAGGCAACCCTTGCACAATAAAAGATATTATCCTGAAGAACGATAAGACCATACCAATCAGAAAGTATTGGAAATTTTTAATTTAACCGGTAATAGAAAGTAAAGTAAGTAAGTAACTTTTAAATTATTATTTGCGCCGTATACATATGGGATATGGGATATATGGGATCACCATTATCGCCAGTAATAGCAAATATATTTATGAAGGAACTAGAGACAAAAGTCATTGCCACCACGACATTCAAACCTAAATTATGTCTACGGTACGTTGACGATACTTTCAACGTTTGGATCCATGGAGAAATTGATGAAACTCCTTGACCACCTTAACTGGATTCATAATAAAATACAATTCACTATGGAAACGTAGAAAAATACTCAACTGCTTTTTCTAGACGTTCTAGTGACCAAGAAACAGAATGGCAAAATTGGATACAGTGTGTACAGAAAACGAACGCATACAGATCGTTACCTAAATGTCCAGTCCCATCACTATCTAGCACAGCTACAATCGGAGGTAAAGACACAAGTAACAATGTCAGAACGACTAACAGATGAAGAAAACAAAAAAAAGGAAGTATATAGGAATTCAGACAACACTACAACAAGAAGACGCTGAGACCACGTTGTGAAAACGAATCGGGTAATGAAAAAGAAGTGCTTATCCACCATATGTCAAGGGAACAACAGACAAAATAGGCAAAGTTTTTAAAAAACATAACATATAGACATCATTCAGCACAAATAGAAAGATAGGCCAAACACTTCCCAATGCCAAAACAAGAATACCATTGAAAACCCAAGGTGTCTAGGAAATACCCTGCAAGAACTGCGACGACAACTACATAGGACAAACGAACAGAACAGAAAAATTAGTGCTAGACTTAAGGAACATCGAAACGCAGTCAGGAAACAAGAAAGCACATTTTCACTAATAGAACACGTTAGGAAAACGTCACACGAAATTAATTTCGACAATACTAAGGTTATAGCTAGTTTGAAACATAAAACCAAATGAATAATCAGAGAATCACTGTCCAACCAATCTTAATACAAGAGATGGCACACAGATACTCCCCGCCACTTGGAAACCCGCTTCACCGCCACCCAAAGTGAAAGCACCAACCATAACTCCGCCATCAATACCGGCAAATGGAACTATGCGGAAAACCAAACCGGTATATAAGAGTCTCCGCAGAACAAGTCAGTTCAGTATGAATAACCAGAAGCAGAGCAATAAACCAACAACGAAAGACCTGAAGATGGAACATGTGATTATGTCGAAACGTCGCCAGTTTAATGGTTTCTCTGAGAACCAACCATTGGTAATCGTTTTTGGAAGAAAATAATTTGTAAATATTAATAGCACAGCTATAATGCTTTAGTGTTTGCCCTTTTATATATTTTTACATTTTTTCGAACTTCTTCTTTATTTTCTTCCAATCTGATGAGATCATCCGTGATATTTCATTTTTATTTCTATTTTATTTGTTTTCCTTTATCACCTTGTCCTACTTGTCCTTTTTTCCCCATCTATTCAATTTTGCAAATCGATATTTCATCCCTTTGCAACTTGGTCAGTCACCTAGTTATTATTATACTGAATCCTAAAACTTGGGTAAACTTGAGAATCTTCTGAACTCGGTTTGGTCCAGTCAGGACATTTTATGCATTGATTATACCTAAAATGCGTCTTCACCAGTGTCCTGCAGTTTCTTCTGCCATATCACACATTCTGAAGTTGTTTTATAACATGTAATGATTTCCAATAGTTAGTTTTAGTAGAGCATTTACTGTTTTATTTTCTGACCAATCAAGGAATATAAAATTCCACATACTGGTTCGGGTCCCATAGGTACCGTCTGTTCTCTTTTTTACGATGTTGTCAGCTCTTTCATTGCCTTCTACCCCACTATATCCTGCTACCCAAATAATAGTCATTGCCAAGGCTCTAAGTGATTGTAGGTAATCCGTACAAGTTTGGAATTATATTGGTGTGATTTTACTGCCTTTATCGCTGCTTGACTATCAGAGGCAATACAGATGGATTTACCTGTTTATATTATCTGCTACGCAAACTTAAATGTCTTTAATTTCAGCTTGAAATACTGTTGCATCTTATCCAAGGTTTAGACTGATGTCTTTCCTTGGTCTCACTCCATATATCTCTTCGCCGCTACTACATATTGCCATTTAAGTAATATTGCACAATTTTTATTATTTTAGTTGTTAAATAAAATGAAACTAAAGATCATGTACCACAATAAATTTAATGAAATTGTAACGGTAACTAGCTACTTAGCCATCACCAGGTCTGAAAATATTACAGTGTTCGACAACTAAAAATAAAATTTAAAAAAACAAACTGATTTACCATATAAGTAAAGAATTAAGTTGTTATATTAACAAAATACAAAAATGCATAACGTTGATGCACATCAATAATGGGTAGTGGAGTATTTGAAGGAAAAATAGGGGAGGGATAATTTAAGGGTATATGAAATAGTAGTAATAAAAATGGTTCAAACGAGAATGATTAAAAAAATGATTAAAAAGGTGTGCAAAGCACATTTCAACTAAGTTGAAATAAAATAGTGGAGTCTGAGCCGGGTCTCATTTTCGGCAGGTGTTATTGCAGCGCCCACTCCAAAACAGTGTTTTTATTATTAGTTGTCGAACACTGTAATATTTTTAGGCCTGATGATCGCTAAGTAACCGAAACTAGTTACAATTTTATTAAATTCATTGTGGTACATGACATTTGAGTTTCATTTGATTTATTGAACTACATTTGGAATATGGATAACCTGTTACATTTTAATTGTTTTATTTGTTATTCTTATTGTTTATTTTTTTACTTATTTTTCTGGCCTCTTTTCTAATCTCATATTAACTATTTCCAAAATTTCATCTTTATTTCAACTTATTCCTTATTTCCCATTTTCTTTCTAGATTTTACCTTTCGTTTTATATTTAGAACAATTGTATCCCGTTTATACAATTCTCCACTCATTTTGTATGATCAGTTTTCCATGGTCTTGAACTAATTTTTCTGATTTTACAAATTCTTCAAAACAGTCATTAAACTACTCAGTTTATTGTTTTCCATAAATTGTCTTTTCCTTCTTCCTCCTTTCATGTCTTCTTTCATCGATCCTTCCAAAACATCTAGTAACAAATATGCTAGTCTCAGTACATGTCCAATCCAATTACTTCTGCTATCTCCTATTGTTTTTACTAGATTACATTCCTTCTTGTCTACCATTTTGAACTTAAGTACTCTTCTCCAAATCCACATTTCAAAATCCGATTTCCTCCTTCAACGTTTGTCCAAATTGTCATCCTGTCTCCAATAACTGGTACACCTATTGTTACTTTTCCATTTTATTTTTTTTTCTTAACAATTATCGAGGTATTACGTATTTCCGGTTTTTGTGTTACAATGTTTCATCCGATATAAGTACAAGTATCAAACTTTTTATCTTATACACTATCCAAAGTATTTTTCATTTTTTCATAACATCAAGTACCTATAACAACCGTAATAACACCGAAAAAAACTTCATAACGCGTTTAGGTCCCAGTAATTTCGCGAATAAATTAAAAAACTTATTGTTAATGGGCTATAAAAGTTTTAGACGCTTCATCATTCTCCACTTTTTCCAGTTCATTACAATGTCGGCAGATAATTTGTAAAGAATAATATTTAACTTTTAAAGAAACTTCTTTAATAATTGCCATTTTGTAACTCTAGAGGCTGATAGTGCCATGGGCGGCACATATTTAACATTTTTTGAAAAGGCAAAATCCATCAAATTTTTTTAATTTTTTTTCTTTAATAATTTAGATGTTGCAAATGGTGCTTATTGTAAGAGATAAACAATACATGAGTTGTTAGATAGAGAATGTCGTTTTGGGTTATATTGACAAGTTGTCATTTTGGCGTTTTTGGTTATTTTGACAAGTTGTCATTTTTGGTTTTTTGGTTATATTAACATGTTGTCATTTTGGGTTTTTTGGTTATATTGACAAGTTGTCATTTTGGGTTATTTGGTTATGTTGACAAGTTGTCATTTTGGGTATTTTGGTTATATTAACAAGTTGTCATTTTAGGTTTTTTGGTTATAGTAACATGTTGTCATTTTGGGTTTTTGGTTTAATTGACATGTTGTTATTTTGGGTTTTTCAGGTCATGATAAACTGTCAATTCAATTCATTTCGACATTTAAATTTAGATTGATAATAATTGACGCTTTGTGTTTTCAATGATTATAATCTGGTCTCAGTTACCATTGGAGACAGTTGGTATTCTTTTTAAGAAAAAAGTAAGAAGACCTGATGGAAGATTTTTGGAAAATGATAAAAAACAAAAGAAGAAAAAACCAAAACATAATAACAACATTATACAGTATGTCTCAGTAAGTTGGAATCATATGGGAAACTTTTTTATTATGAATTTTACACAAGAGTAAAGTACCTTTACATTCGAAAAATGTTATTTAAAAAAGTTGATCACAAATATGCAATTATATCCATTTATATTGAAAAAATAGATTTTGTGATTATTTAATACGATTTATATTTTGAATTGAAAATTTATCTCTTGTAACTATAAAAGTCATGATAACCTTCTCATTTCTTAATGTTTTCTAACAATTTTTCAATATAATTTGCATTGCTATTATACCTAGAAATATATTTAAAAAATGAATACATTATTTCAATGATTAAATGCACGAATAATAAGGAAAAAGTAACAATAGAGAAGAAACTGATAAAACTAACATAGAAATAAATAAAATAACATTATATACAAATATATCCCTTTAAGAAAATAAAAATCTTTAAAAAATTTACCGGCTGCGCTCTTGTTTTTAAGCTCATAACTTGGTTGGCGTAAATTACTTAGGTAGATGTTATACTAGGTCTTATTTCCCCAAAGAGCTATTAACTGAACTCGTTTTTGGAACTTGATTGTCGAAAGGAATGTAGTAATAAAAAATTAATGATCTTATTTGAAAGCGATTGCTTTTGGGAGTTTTAACATCGAATTTTTCTTTCCAATTTAGAAGGTTCCTTTAAAGATTTTCTTTAATTTTTGTTTGGAGAAACAGCAATTAATTCGTTGAGATTGAATATTAAAATAGAAATAGCGATTATATGTAAATTGAAAACATATGTTACAAATAAAAAGTCCTTTAGGCTAAATAATAAGCTGTCAAAGTAAAAGCACATTTTTTAAAACATGTTCAAGAAGAATCTGGTAAAAATTAGGTGGTATATAATTATTGTAATATATTGTTATTATTTATATTTAAAAATATGGTGAACTTGGTAATAATTAGGAAAATAATTAAAACTAGCAACAATAATTTATAAGATTAAATAAATAATAAAAATAATGATATGTTATAGGATAATAAAAAATATGCAGAGAGTTGGAAAAATTGTTATTTAAAACCATCATGAAATGCTATACAGTATACAGTAAGACATTTATCGTATTTTTCTGAAAAACTGTAGAAGACGGCAACACTGTACAAGAAACTGACAACCTCAATCTATTTATCTATCTCCCCAGTCTAATGGTAACCTTGAAGGTAGTTACGTTCTATGTCTGTGAGTGTAAAACTAGTGAAAAAATGTTAAGAAACAAAAAGAAGTTCCAAAAATGGTCTACTATATGCATGCGGGGCTGCAGCATTCAATAAACACAATATAAATAATTTTTTTGACAAATCAAATACATATTACTATAGAAATGAAGACTTTAATTACAGAAGAAAAATTTTAAACCTAGATTATACAACAAATATCACAAAATAAAACATCATAGCTGAAAGAGGCTTCAAACAAGTCAGTAAGATAACTTGTTAAAACTTATATGATTGTAAGTGCATTATGCTAAAGACGGGTTAGATGAACTTAGATTTATTTATTGAGTTAATGAAATTTTTTATTAAATGTAGCGGGTCCTCACCAGCAAATCCTTCCTTATTAATATTGCATTGAAATGATAAAAGAAAACGGTGTACAGCTTTGTTATGTTTTTTTTTCTGTGCCACCCTGTATTTTCATTATTTCTCTGCTCAGTGTATTTTAATTTCAGACTCGTTTGATATCCGTACCTAATTTCCTCGCTTGATAATTTTCTCGCGTCGTATCGCTTCTCAAGATTTCCCTCTTTTCTAGGTATTACTATAAAATGTCTTTCAAACAATTAACCCTTTATTCCATCTGTGTCGCTTATTGAAAATTTCTTTTCTCCCCTCGAACTATAGGGTAAGTTTTAATTGTATTATATTATATTTTCACTTATGTCCCCTGTTATCATTATTAATTATTTCGACGCTTTAACATTTATTTACTGTTATTGTTAATTCTTTTTTATGCCAAAAACCCTAAGTCACATTTCCAAAAAAAAAGTCTATGAAGAATTTAAATTTTTCTTATAAAATAAATATAACTTTTCATTTGAGTTTAATTTCCTCAAACCCACAAAAATAAAGACATTGCAGTTGATAGTTGAGTGCTCCTTAATGCTGGACAGTTATTTAGTATTTATGAAGTTGCGGCATATGTTGGAAAAGCACACGATGAAGTAATAACACCGGCAACAATAAGAAAGGCCTTTAAAAAAATTGGATCGAAACATTTTTACTGAAGATGACTTCATAAGTAGTAAAGTAACCCGAAAACATTTAATTGATGACCTCAACAACAAGAAAAACAAAATAGGTCATTGGACACATAGACTATCCAGTAATGATCAGTTAATCCAAACTACAATTGTTGAAATTAATAAAATCCAAACCTGATTCGATACGGTTTTGATCAGGTCTTGATCCGTTTGTTGAAGTGAAAATTATTGACTAAATTAAAAAGTAGACACGAGTGTTTGTGGAAAAACAAATGTAATATTATCGTTAATTGAACTCATAAATAGATTAAAATTTTAAAATTAACCATAATATATTAAACTTAAAAACTTATTTTAATCCATGAAAAAAATTGGAAAACATTGGTATTTGTTTAGTCTCAATTCCAAAGTTTAATTAGTGGTCCGTGTAGATATGAAAAAACGAACGTAATATTATCGTTAATTGAAAACCCAAATGGATTAAGATCTAAAAATTAAATACCATATATTAAGACAGCTAGTTTAACCCATTGAAAAAATTGGAAAACATTGGTATTTGTTTGGTCTCAATTCCAAAGTTTAATTGGCGATCCTTGTAAATGTGGAAAAACGTTAATTAAAAACTCAAATGGATTGCGATTTGAAAATAAAATAAAATATATCAAGTAAAGAAAGCTACTTTAATACATTAAAAAAATATAGAAAACACTGGTATTTGTTTGGCTTCAATGCCAAACAAAAATTAATTTGCGGTCCTGGTGTATGTGAAAAAACAAATGTAATATTATCGTTAATTGTACAGCTAAATCAATTAACATATAGATTAAAATATATCCAGCTTAGAAAGCTACTTTAACCGATGAAAAAATTGGAAAACATTGGTATTTGTTTGGTCTCAATGCCAAATAAATTTTAATTTGCGGTCCTGGTGTATGTGAAAAAACAAATGTAATATTATCGTTAATTGAACAGCTTAATCGATTAACATGTGAATTAAAATATATCCAGCTAAAAAAGCTCCTTTAACCCATGAACAAAATTGGAAACCATTGTTATTTGTTTGGTCTCAATGCCAAAAAAAGATTAATTTACTATCCTGACGTATGTGAAAAAACCAGTGTAATATTATCGTTAATTGAACAGCTAAATGAATTAACATATGGATCAAAATATATTCAGCTTAGAAAGCTACTTTTAACCCATGAAAAAGTTGGTATTTGTTTGGTCTCAATTCCAAAGTTTAATTTGGGGCCTTGGGTATGCGGAAAAATAAATGTACTGCAATTGATCAAATACATGAAATTTAAATAATTATTGGAATAAATGAATTTCAGAAAAATGTTAAAATTCTTGAAATTTTTGATGATGTTCTAAAATCAAGTCAAAATATTCAGATATCAACTCAACAAAAAAATGTGTCTCCCAAAATCCAATCCACGTCAAGAACGTTCAAACAATAATCAGTGGATCATGTTCAGGAAAACAACCAAAATTTATTTCTCCTGATATATGTATGATAGCCAATGACACCTCAGGAAAAAAAAACCAAGATATTTCGAACGAAATTAAACTTTATTTTATAAAATTTATCTAGTAAAAATATAACAGTCAGAAGGTACACCTAGACACATCTAGGTACACCTATATGCAATAGTGATTGCATATTTAAGTACCTACTTACTATTTTGTGCAAATAGTAGACTATGAAATTAATGAAACGTCATTATTTCATTTTTAGTTTATGAAAAGTGTATTTTTTATGTTTTTTTTTTAATTATTTGTGATCGTAGAAAAAATCTTGTGTGCAATTCGAGCAGAAAGTGCTTTGCCGCTTTCGGCAGATTGCCCGCGCTCCGCTACGCGTCGCGCAGGCAACTCTCTGCCTCAAGCGGCAAAGTATCACTTTCCGCTCTTAATACACAAATAGCTATTTTATTTTAACATTCATATTGGTTTAACTTCTACTCAAGAAGTTTGGTCCTTCGAAATCCTGGAATTTATTTTAACACGTTCGCAGCCTAGTATACTTTCAACAGTTATGAATACTAATATTTATAATTCGTTCAAATTTTAAATTATCGAATTAAGCTAAGGATAATACAGAACCTAACTCAAAAATCAGTAAATTTTAGAATACAAGTATAATACCTGAAGTTTGAAGTTGTCTTGAACCTATTGCTTATAAATATGTTTTTATAATTTAAATAAAAATATCAATTCCATAATCTGTGTCTTTTTATCCCGATCGCTTTCATAGAAAGTCTGATCCATAATATTCAAACTTGACCAGTAATCAAAAAATATAACCCCACTATTACAGTCTGGTACATGAATGGATAGGATTTTTACATTTCTGAATACAAATATAAAATCTCGATTGTACCTACGTTGAAATTTAAATTCGATTAAGGAACCGATAAGCAACATCTGCTACTCAAGACCAAATCTGAAATTTACATGTATCCAATAATGTTGGATCACATGTCACTAGCACTCTCTCTCTGTTGCTGGGTCTGGTACAGCTGGCGTCGCGGCGCTTTTAAGAAAGCTTTTTTTTTATTTGAAAGTCAAAGTTTTTTCTTTGAATAATTTTTATTTCAATTTTTTAGCCATTATTCAATATTTGAATCTACTAAAAGCAACTTATTGAAACAAAACTTTAACTTGTTTCATATTCCCGTGGTAATTTAAAATTAAATTGTGCAACTTTTATTTAACTAATGTACCATAATATCCGTTTTCATAAATAACCACTACATACAAAAACAACAAAATAGTTAATGCCTTTTAAGCAAAACAAATTAGAAAACGTAAAATTGAATTAATTTTAATTAACAACCAACTTCTGAACTTCGTACATTAATAAAATTGCTCAGACCGGATTATGCCCCACAAGACAGTTTGTTTTAGTGAAAATATTAATGAAATATACCAATCGTTTTATTTTGTGTCCGAAATAAAAGATTAATGTGTTTCGTTTGGAAAATGGATCGACCTTTGTCTGAAATCGCCTAAGGATTAGAAAACTTGACAATGAGAAAGTAAAGATTGAAAGGAAAGTTATTTCTACCTTATTTTAAGCAAAACTTTTCTAATTTATTTATGACATTTTTGTCGAAATTGATCTTAACATCTGTCTTAAATTTGTGAAATACTGAATCTAAAAAATAAAAAAATTAATATAAACTTTAATACACAATAATTTTTTCTACCATAAATAAATGTCACATTAGTAGATATTGTAGGCCGATCCAAGTACAGGTATAGAAAATTCAATATTTTAGAGCCTTTTTCACAATCACTATATTAATAAATCAGGACTTATAGTCTATACGAAGTCGATTCCAACGGTATAAAATCTAAATACCTACCAGCGGCTTCTTTGTAAAGCATGGGCGGCGTGATATAATTTATTTAAAATTAATTTTATTTTTCATATACCTTAAAAGATATTTTTTTTATTAGTAATTTAGAGTAATGCCAAAGAGAATTTAATAGAAAGTTAAGATTCATTATTTGAATTTTCAGAGCTTGAATCTGAATTTGGGGTTATAATAATGGGGTCAATGGAAGGTAAAATACAATATTTATTCTCTTTTATTCAACATTGACCGTTTCATTATCAGAAACAAAGAGAAAACAATTTAGAAAAATATTACACTAATGTAAGCAAGCTACTCGCTAAAATTTTAGACCCTTTTTGGACAATTTAAGCCATTTTAGATTATTTTGAACAGTTCTCTGATCAATAGACAGTTTTACTAATATTTTAGACCGGTTTTGGACAATCTGAGACTATTTGGACAATTTTAGACCATTTTAGATTATATTGAACAATTTTTTGATCAATTTATGTAACTGTAGATCGTTTTATTATTATTTTAATCCATTTTTAGACAATTATAGACCATTTTGGATAATCTTAGATTATTTTGAAAAATTCTCTGATCAATTTAGGCAACTTTAGATCATTTTTTGTAATTTTACTCTACTTTGGACAATTTTAGACAATTTTAGATTATTTTGATCAATTTAGATAACTTTAGACCATTTTCCTATCATTTTAGACAATTGATGGACAATTTTAGACCATTTCCACAATTTTAGATTATTTTCAATAATTCTTTGATCAATTTAAGTAATTTTAGACCATTTCATTATTCTTTTAATCCATTTTTAGACAATTCTAGACCATTTTGGATAATCTTAGATTATTTTAAAAAATTCTCCGATCAATTTAGTCAACTTTATATCATTTTTTGTAATTTTACTCTACTTTGGACAATTTTAGACCATTTTGGATTATTTTGATCAATTTAGGTAACTTTAGACCATTTTCCTATCATTTTAGACCATTGTTGGACAATTTTAGACCATTTCCATAATTTTAGACTATTTTAGATTATTTTCAATAATTCGTTGATCAATTTAAGTAATTTTAGACCATTTCATTATTCTTTTAATCCATTTTTAGACAATTCTAGACCATTTTGGATAATCTTAGATTATTTTAAAAAATTCTCCGATCAATTTAGTCAACTTTATATCATTTTTTGTAATTTTACTCTACTTTGGACAATTTTAGACCATTTTGGATTATTTTGATCAATTTAGGTAACTTTAGACCATTTTCCTATCATTTTAGACCATTGTTGGACAATTTTAGACCATTTCCATAATTTTAGACTATTTTAGATTATTTTCAATAATTCGTTGATCAATTTAAGTAATTTTGGACCATTTCATTATTCTTTTAATCCATTTTTAGACAATTATAGACCATTTTGGATAATCTTAGATTATTTTGAAAAATTCTCTGATCAATTTAGTCAACTTTAGATCATTTTTTGTAATTTTACTCTACTTCGGACAATTTTAGATCATTTTAGATTATTTTGATGAATTTAGGTAACTTTAGACCGTTTTCCTATCATTATAGACCATTGTTAGACAATTTTAGACCATTTAGGAAAATTTTAGACTATTTCCACAATTTTAGACTATTTTAGATTATTTTCAATAATTCGTTGATCAATTTAAGTAATTTTGGACCATTTCATTATTCTTTTAATCCATTTTTAGACAATTATAGACTATTTTGGATAAGCTTAGATTATTTTGAAAAATTTTCGGATCAATATAGGCAAATTTAGATCATTTTTTGTCATTTTAAACTATTTTGGACAATTTTAGACCATTTTAGATTATTTTGATCAATTTAGGTAACTTTAGACCGTTTTCCTATCATTTTAAACCATTGTTGGACAATTTTAGACCATTGTTGGACAATTTTAGACCATTATTGGACAATTTTAGACCATTTAGGACAATTTTAGACTATTTCCACAATTTTAGACTATTTTAGATTATTTTCAATAATTCTTTGATCAATTTAAGTACGTTTAGACCATTTCATTATTCTTTTAATCTATTTTTAGATAATTATGGACCATTTTAGATAGTCCTAGATTATTTTGAAAAATTCTCTGATCAATTTAGGCAAGTTTAGATCATTTTTGGGTAACTTCAAACCATTTTGGACAATTTTAGACCATTTTAGATTATTTTGAACAATTCTTTGTTCAATTTAGGTAACTTTAGACTGTTTTACTACCATTTTAGACCATTGTTGGACAATTTTAGACCTTTGTTGGATGATTTTAGACCATTTAGTACAATTTTGGACTATTTTCCACAATTTTAGACTATTTTATATTATTTTCAATAAGTCTTTGATCAATTTAAGTAATTTTAGATCGTTTTATTATCGTTTTAGAACGTTTTTGGACAACTTTAGACCATTTAAGATTATTTTGAACTATTCTTTGATCAATTTAAATAACTTTAGGCCGTTTTATTATTCTTTTAAACAATTTTTAGATTTTGGACAATTTTAGACCATTACAGGTTATTATTAACAATTCTCTGATCAATTTAAGTAACTTCAGACCGATTTATTATTAATTTAGACAATTTTGAGAAAATTTTGGGCAATTTTTGACTATTTTAGATTATTTAGAACAATTCTCAGATCAATTTAGGTAATTTTTATTACTATATTAGACAATTTTTAGACCATTTTGGACAATTTTAGACCATTATAGATTATTTTGAATAATTCTCTGATCAATCTAATTAACTTCAGACCGTTTTACACAATTTTTAAAAGATTTTGGACAATTTTAGATTATTTTGAACAATTCTTTGATCTATTTTATATAACTTTAATCCGTTTTATTATTAATTTAGACAGTTTTTGATTTTGGACAATTTTAAAACATTTTAGGTTATTTTGAACAATTCTCAGATCAATTTACGTAACTTTAGATCGTTTTTTATTATTTTAGACAATTTTTATAAGATTTTTGACAATTCTAGAGCATTCTAGATTATTTTGAAAAATTCTTTAATCAAATTAAGTGATTTTAGAACGTTTTATTACTAAATTTTAAACAATTTCAGATTATTTTGAACAATACAATTGATCAAAATTCCTCCCTATGACAATTCTTCCACATGACAATTCATCTCCATGATAATTTTTCGACATGAAAATTCCTCTCTATGACAATTCTTCCCCATAACAATTTTTTCCTATGACAATTCTTCCTCTTGACAATTCTTCATCATGACAATTCTTTCCTAGGATAATTCATATCCATTATAATTCTTCCACATGAAAATTCCTCCCTATGACAGTTCTTCCCATTACAATTTTTTCCTATGACATTTTTTTTCCATGACAATTCTTTCCCCATGACAATTCTTCCCCATGACAATTATTTCCCATGACAATTTTTTCCCAAGATAATTCATCTTCATGATAATTCTTCCACATGAAAATTCGTCCTTATGACAATTCTTCCCCATAACAATTTTTCCCTATGACAATTCTTCCCCATGACAATTCCTGCCCTAAGATAATTCTTCATCATGACAATTCTTTCCCAAGATAATTCATATCCATGATTATTCTTCCACATGAAAATTCCTTCGTATGACAGTTCTTCCACATGACAATTGTTCCCCATAACAATTTTTCCCTATAACAATTCTTCCCCATGACAATTCCTGCCCTAAGATAATTCTTCATCGTGACAATTCTTTCCCAAGATAATTCATATCCCTGATTATTCTTCCACATGAAAATTCCTCCGTATGACAGTTCTTCCACATAACAATTCTTCCCCATAACAATTCTTCCCCATAACAATCTTTTCCTATGACAATTCTTACCCATGACAATTCTTTCCTAATATAATTCATCTCCACGATAATTCTTTCCCAAGATAATTCATCTCCATTATAATTCTTCCAGATGAAAATTTGTCCCTATGACCTTTCCAATGATAATTTTTCCCTATGACAATTTTTCCCCATGACAATTCTTACCCTTCTTTCTTTCATTAGAGTTTTAGACAATTTGTGGAAGATTTGGACCATTTTAGATTAGTTTGAACAATTCTCACATCCATTTTAGGTCAATTTAGACCGTTTTGTTAATATTTTAGACCATTTTGGATAATTTTGGACAATTTTAAGATTATTTTGAGCACTGACAATTCAAACGCAGGAGTTTACAGTGGACCCGACATTTTTTACCTTTATACAGCGGGCCAACTTTGAGTGAGTGATAAGTAATTTAAACGAGATCTAATCATGAATATTATATGTAAAATTGTATACGGTAATATTTAGTAAATTTACAAGACCTGGTACATGAGTCTTTTATTTAGCTGACTTCGTATAGACTTTACGAATGCATATAATCGGTAGGCTCATTCGGCTCACGACATGAAAGAAAAATTACAAAAACTTAAATCCGAATCCAGGTAAAAATAAAATTTATAAACAATAAAAAATAAATCATGACCATAAGCATTTAAATAGTTTCTCTGCTTTTTTCTAGTCCCATGTATTTTGTAGATGTTATAATGGAATTGTAGGTAGGCAAATAAAACTATAATAGATCTTTTCCATTTTTCAAGATGGTTTAAAATACGGGTTTCATGATATAGTTCCTAATTTTTATATAATAAAATTTCACCGCCGGTATTGGTAGATAATTTTTTGGTTTATGTAAAAGCGCCTTTAAGGCCTTGGCGCCATCGTGTGATGCCCGCCCTTATGGATAACGCATCCCTAATTAGAGCGAGAGGATGCAGTGATTCCATGTGTTAGAGAGAAAGAGTTGCTTAATTGACAACGTAGTAGATACCAGAGGATACAGACAGGGCAGAATGGTCTGACAAACGTGAAGACTGGTTCTTATTGAGAATTCTATCGTTAATATTTTTTTTTATGGACCATTATGTCACAATATGGAGCTACATATTGTATATATTATATATTAATCCTAAAGAATAATTTCTACTTCAATATGATACCATATTAAATTATATCCCATTTATTATCTTTAGTACAACATAATTTCTGAACACACATATTGAATATTGATATGAAGGAAAACCATAATCTTCAAATTTATTTAATATTAATTAATTTCGACTAAAATAAGACCAACCCGGGCACATATTTATGATGTAACTCAATCTTTGATGTGTGTTCTACACGATAAACAGAAAATTGAACTGCCGATGTTGTGGTTAATCATCAAGGATGAAATTTTAATTGCCTATTACTTATCCCCTTTGAACGTTGATTTTTAATAATACAATCAAGCTGGTAATTATACCTGGAATCCAAGAGAAGCCAATCAAAGTTTTTGTTAAATATACAAAATCCCATTTAAAATAATTATTACCTGATAGAATATTTATAAAATACATCATAAGTCAAAATTTTAATTAATAAAATATTACTATTTGTTATTAATTTAAGGTCTTTTTTATATTTGTGTGTTTGAGGATACAAAGTAGCTCAGTTACGATTTAAAACCTGTTTTTCTTGTAATTTATCGTTTTTTGTTTGTATGCCTTGAGTATACACGTCTTATATATAAATAACTGTACTACAATTTTTCTATGTTGGTTTCTGTAATCCTTAAGGTGTAATTATACTGTTAGCACATAGATGGCGGATGGGAGCAAGGCTGATTCAATCTAGTTCTGACTTTCTGAAATATATCTCAGTTGTTTGTGAAGTTCTTAACTGTTAACAGGTGCGTACATAGAAATTGTTATTTATGGTTTCAATCCATTCAATCACTGAATATTTTTGATAGTAATGTATAATATAAAGACAGATGATGTAGATGCCTGAAGTATTTTATATAAATACAGTAAACGTCAGTTTCTAGGTATACTTAAAAGGTAGGGTTAACTTTTTTCTTTTCTTTCAGCAGTGTAGTGAAAATAAATTAATAAAAACAAGTATAGGATAATACATTGTTTATCGGTTAGTACAATAGTATCTAGAAGGGTGATTTGCACTGACGACTCTGTGATTGATCTTAATTTTGAACCTAAGTACATCTCAGATTTTGAAGAACCCTCGTCATATACTGAAATGCAAATGCATTGACAGAAACTGTCTTGAAACCGTAAGTTTTAACTGATGTACATGCACTACAATGGACTGTTAGACACAACCTAACCTAACTTAATCATTAGAGTGACATGTGTCGCTATGTATTACAGCCTATTACAGATTATTTCCATACTTTTACACATTGTTGTATAAAGTCGAGTAAAGATTCACCAATCAATAGGTTATGGGCTCCGGGATTTTTACTCCATGCAATTAATTAGTAAATATTAAAGTGAAATCATTAGATTAAGATGCCATTAACAGACAGCCAATTAAACACAGCAAGCCCTGTTTATATGGGTCCTGCAGGTGTTCCAGGAATAGAAAAGCTAGAAGGACATAAGAATTATGACAACTGGTTTATGGAAATGTGTGCTCGGAAGTGAAAATGACCCTGATCAAGATCAGAGAGCACTTGCCAAAATAAGTTTACCAGTGTGTGTTAGTCATATTCCAAAGCAATTTAAAAGCAAATTTGATTCAAAATCTAAACTAATGATTATGGTGGGAAATTGTGATTACACGAAAGGATACAGATAAGCAGATCTTGTAAACCCAGGTAAAATTGTAAAGGCTAGAGATTTTGTTTATCTAGAAAATGTTTCATGTGTTGAAACAATTTCCGATGAATCTGTTGATGCTGAATTTACAACCACTAATGTTGAACGTAATAGTTGTGATGATTATCCCTTAATGTATGAAAGTACTAGTGAGAAACTAGATATGTTGGATGAAGACAGAGCAGAAATGTCTACAAGTTGATCCTCTCTTAGACAAGAAGAATAATTGCATAAAATCTCTTATGGTAGAAGGATTATCTGAATGAACCTAATGATGCATGTTTACAGCTAGTAACATCTGAACACATAAAGAAACCAATGTCATTAGATGAAGCACTTCATTTTCCTGAAAAGAACAATTAGATTGATGCTACGAAAGCTGAATATAATTCTTTCATTGAAAATGAAGTATGGACCTTAGTTGATCGTCCAAAAACATAAATGTAGTAGCTAGAAAATTTATTTTTAAGTTGAAAAGGGTCAGTAAAAATAATATCCGTTATAAAGCAAGGTTAGTTGTGAAGGGTTTTTCACAATCCAACCGGTATTCTTTATGCCCCATGGCACCTACCACCCCACTTCTATACGGCTTACCCAAAATACATAAAACACAGATTCCCATTGGACTGGTTGTTAGATTTGTTAATTCTCCTAGTTCTAGACTGGTTGCTTTTCTTAATAAAACTCTTAAAGATGTCAATAAATTTGAAAATCAATTCTTAGTAAATAATTCCTCCGAATTAGCCAATCGCCTTCCCCAAATTAATATTCCACCTAACTCCCTCATTAGATGTTTTTAACCTTTTTCCAAGTATCCCTTCCACCGAATGTATTCTCCTAGTGACAATTCTTCCTCGTAACAATAATGTTAATCCTGTCATTTCAAATGATCTTTTTTCTTTATTGGCCTTAGTGTTAGATCAATTTTTTTTTTCAATTTGTTAATAAGTTTTACAAACAAACTTCAGGTTTGGCAATGGGTTCCAACCTTTCGCCTCTCCTAGCTGAAACTTTTATGAATAACCTGGAACTCAATTATCTTGATCATCTCTCTTTTTTATGCACGTTATGTTGATGACTGTTTTGTTCTTTTTCAAGGTTCATCAAACGAACCACCTCATGTCACATAAACTAGCTTCCTTTAACAGTTTTCTCCATAGAGCTTTTTCTATTTCACTCTTACAACCCGCTTTCACATCTGAACTTGATATCATTAAACAATTAGCAGTCAATAACAACTATCCCTTAGATCATCCTCAGGATCAATGCACTTTATTGGTAATATATCATACAAAATTTTACAAGTTTTGAATAAACATAACATTAACATTGCTTTTAAAACTAACAACAATATTCAATCGTTCCTAGTGAACACAACAGACACGATTCCTTTCCTCCACCGCCCAGGACCCCTATTCTGTAACTCGGGAGAGTGCTCGTGCACGACTACTCATCGATAGGAGTACTCTCTCACTTACCGTTCACATAAACATAACCACACTCTGTATCACTGAAGACAATGTGCGCAAGTCCATTCTCTTAAAATCCAGCAATTCTCTTGGTTTTACCTAGTAGAGTACTCGTATAGGAGTACGTGCATTCTCTTACCATGCGCAGTAAAGCTAAATTGTGAGAGAGAATTCCTACACGACCACTCACACAAGTTAGTGAATAGGGGCCCAGGAGTTTACAAACTGTGTTGTGCTGATTGTCCTGCTCTTTACATCTGTCAATCAGGTAGAGGACTTGAAACTAGAATCAAATAACACATTAGTTATATTGAAAAATACAGAAATTCAGACATTACCAATACTCCTTTATCCTTTGCTAACCATATACTAACCTCAAATCATTCGGTTTTTATTACTAACTCCTCAGTCCTTCATCAATGTAGAAATGCTTGAAATTCACTCTTTCCTCAACAACGACGACTGTTATTGTGTTAACGAACAACTTAGACTTAAAGAAAAACACATTTTTCTGTCAGACATTTTTGAAAACATCGTTTAACCCTTGGCATATTTAACGTTTCCTTCCCATCTTTTCTCCCACGTTTCAAGTTTTCCCTCGATTACTAAAAGATTTAATATCATTCTGATTTATCTCTGATTCAATTTCCTTCCTTTTGTTGTTAATTTCCTAACCTAAAAATTTCATCTTTTTTACCTTCATCTATAGGCCTTTTACAACTTTGATACTGTTTATTTCAGTTCTCAATTTCTTCTTCCCTTACGTCTCCCTTTTATTAATTCATTATCCGGACTTGAACACCTTATCCCTGTATTTAGTCTCGCATATTTAATTTTTTAATTTTTGGGATTATTAGATATAAATTCATTTTGGTATCACTTTGTTTATAATTTGGCTTCACCACCAAACATTTTAAATGTAAAAATTTTTCCTTGTCAATGTCAATTGTCACTTGTCATTCCTCCATCTTATTCTTGTACTGCGATGCGAGTGATAATACGTAAACGGTTGTCTCTTTTTTTCCACTGATTGTGGATTTTGAACGGATCGTCCTTAATTTAATCTTCGTTATGTTTACTACTTATTATCATGGCCCTACCGTGGGACCATTGTTTAATATTTGTTAAATTAAAATTAACTTCTTTGCTTCATTACTTGCATTGGTAAGTTGGATCAGTTTTTGTTAACTTTTTGGTTACTATTGAATGTAAATCTTTTAGGTCTGATGATGGCTTTTTAGCCGAAACAAGTAGCCTACTTCCAACCCATTTAATATTTTTTAATACACGTTGTGGTACTGACTTAGCGTTTTATTTTTGATTAAAAATTATAAATATTTGTTAATTTGTCCATTTCTGTTGACTTTAACATCAAAAGAGTAAAAATAAAAGAAATAAAAATCCTTGTTGAAAAAAATATTTAACATATTCCACTTTATAGTGAAGTTTATTACGATATTTTCAAAAATAAAACGCAATTACCATCATTCAAAAACTTCCAATAAATGTGGCGACGTTTCTAATATTCCAAGTCCATGTCCGCTGGAAGAATATTAATCTAAATTTTCCGGGTCGCTGCTGTAATGACGTTGAGGACAGAAGCTAGTTTATATAATTGAAATTAATGGTTTAAAACTATGTCATTGCTAAAAATAAGTAATGCGTCGTGTCCCAGAAAGCGATAAAACTTGTGAAAAAGGAACTTATATTATTACCAGTGAATTAGGTTTTGAACTTTGTTTAACAAAAAACAATAGATTGTATAATGTAATTCATAAAAAAAAACGTTATTTACTATATCTGGCCTTATGTAAGGAATTATGACCACGTGCAAGGGTTTTGAACCAGACCACTTGAATGGGTCGTAAATCAATGTTGAGAGTGTTTGGCTTCGGAGATGCCACTAAGAGGAAAATATAAATATAGATAATCATATATAGAACCAGTGTCTGTTCAAATAAAGTTTACGTTAATGAATCGAGTATTTTAGTAAGTGACCCTTACTAATATTTACTAGAAATTTTAGATGAGGCATAAATAGGTCAACGATGTTTAGTATTTTATGTGGCGCTACTGCCAGTCGATATCCGAGGCCATATTGGTTCTTGATTAATACCACCTGGCATCATTTACACTAAAACAAATTAAATAGAGTCTGAGATCACTTCCACGGCCTCATCCTTTGCAATCACGTACCGGCGGTAAGTTAAACAAAACTTAATTACTGCAACAGCGAGCAGAAGAGTAGGAAAACGTGAGGGGCACAGCAACAGTGCTTTTCCTACTTCCAAAATAACATTAAATTAACCTCTTCTTTTTTAGAATGTGTGCATTAAAATTGTAGTAGCTACAAAGTAAAAAGGTTCTCTTCTGGTCAGTATTTTTAGTGGGAAAAGGAAAAGAATAAAAAATATATCCGGCCTTATACTGAAAGGGTGTAATTTAGTTTATGGGTTTTAAAGTGAAATCTTGCTAATGTTTTAAATAAAAAATTAGAAAGAAAATTGAAACGACAATGTATTAAAATTTGGAAAAGTCAGCCTTAAATATATAGAAAACGTAATAAAAGTTTTGATTCTTAATATTTTCTTTATTATTAATAAAGGAAAAACAAAAATAATGCATATAATGTGAAAAAAACTAAAATAGGTATGGGGCTTTCTATTAACAACCGTTCAACATAAAAATTTAAGAAAAAAGTGGAAATATAAAGAAAACAGTATAAAAGTTGGAGAAAAAAGTCTGGAAAAGTGGGAAAAAAAAGGAAAAGATAGAAGGAGAAAAAAAATTTGAAGCTAGTAAAAACATAGGGAAAATAGAGTGGGAAAAATGGTAAAAAAGAGTGAAAAAGAAAAATTTTGAAACATGAATAGTTAAAAATGTAGGGGAAAAAAGTGAGGTAAAACAAGTAGAAAAAAGTTTAAAACGTAAAGAAAACGCTAAAAAAATAGGGAAAAAACAGCTGAGAATAAAAAAAATTGAAAAAGAAAATGTTTGAAAAAGAAAATGTTCGAAAAAGTGGAGAAAAAATGGTAAAAAAGTAGAAAAAAATGTTGAAAAACAAAAAAATTAAAAAAATACCTTAACTAGGTGAATTAAAGAGCGGAAGAAAATGGTAAAAAAAGTGGAAAGAAAAAGTTGAAAAATAAAAAGTTCAAAACAGAAATTAGTAAAAAATTAGGGGAGAAAAATAGAAAAAAAGTTTGGACTTTAAAGAAAACAGTAAAAAGTAGAAAAAAAACAGAGGAGAATAAAAAAAATGTAAAAGAAAATTTTTGAAAAAAGTGGAGAAAAAATAGGAACAAAAAGTAGAAAAAAATGTTAAAAAACAAAAAAATTGAAAAATAGATTAAATAAAAACTAGATGTAAAAAAAAGCCGAGGGAAATAGTAAAAAAAGTGGAAAGAAAAAGTTGAAAAACGAAAAGTTTAAAACCAGATAATAGTAAAAAAAGTAGGGGAGAAAAGTGAAACAAAACTTTGAAATATAAAGAAAATAGTAAAAAGGAAGAGAAAATAAAATAGCGGGAAAAAATGGGGAAAAAATGAAAAAAAAATTTTAAACAAATTAGTGAAAAAGCAGGAAAAAAGAGTAAAGGAAAAAAGTAGAAAACAGTAAAAAAGTAGGGAAAAAAAACGGAAAAAAGTGGAGTAAAAAAAAGTAGAAAAAATAAACAATAAATTTGAAAAATATATTAATTAAAAACTAGGTGAAAAAAAAGAGCGGGGGAAATGGTAAAAAAAAGTGAAAGAAAAAGTTGAAAAACAAAAAGATTAAAACCAGAAATTAGTAAAAAAGTAGAGGAGAAAAGAGTAGGGGAGAAAAGTGGAATAAAAACTTTGAAATATAAAGAAAATAGTACAAAGGTTGAGAAAATAAAAGAGCGGGAAAAAATGAAAACATAAGTGAAAAAAAAATTTAAACAAAGAAATTAGTGAAAAAGTAGGAAAAAAGCGTAAAGGATAAAAGTAGAACACATTGAAAAAGTAGGAAAAAAACAGCGGAAAAAAAGTGAAAAAGAAAGAGTATGAAAAAAGTGGAGAAAAAACATCAAAAAAATATTAAAAAACAAATAATTTGAAAAATAGATTAATTAAAAACTAGGTGAAAAAAATAGAGAGGGAAAATGATAAAAAAGTGCAAACAAATTAGAAAATAGTAAAAAGGTAGGTGAGGAAAAATGGGAAAAAAGTGAAAAAAAATTTTAAACAAAGAAACTAGTGAAAAAGTAGGAAAAAAAGAGTAAAGGAAAAAAGTATAAAACAGTAAAAAAGTATTGAAAAAACAGTGGGAAAAAGTTTAAAACAGAAGTTATTAAAAAATTAGGAAGAAAAGTGAAAAAAAACATTGAAATATAAAGAAAATGGTAAAAAGGTCGAGAAAATAAAAGAGCGGGAAAAAATGTAGAAAACAGTAAAAAAGTAAGGAAAAAACAGCGAAAAAAAGTGAAAAAGAACAAGTATGAAAAAAGTGGAGAAAAAACAGTAAAAAAAGTAGAAAAAAAATGTTAAAAAAAAAGAATTTGAAAAATATATTAATTAAAAAGTAGGTGAAAAAAAGAGCGGGGGAAAATGATAAAAAAATGCAAACAAAAAGTTTAATACAGAAATTGGTAAAAAAGTAGGTGAGGAAAAATGGGACAAAAGTGAAAAAAAAATTAAACAAAGAAACTAGTGAAGAAGTAGGAAAAAAAGAGTAAAGGAAAAAAGCAGACAACAGTAGGGAAAACAACAGAAGAAAAAAAGTGAAAAAGAAAAAGTGGAGAAAAAACACTAAAAAAAAAGTAGAAAAAAAATTAAAAATAGATACTAGGTGAAAAAAAGAGCGTGGGAAATGGTAAAACAGTGGAAAGAAAAAGTTGAAAAACAAAAAGTTTAAAACCAGATATTAGTAAAAGAGTAGGAGAGAAAAGTGGAAAAAACTTTGAAATTTAAAGAAAATTGTAAAAGGGTAAAGAAAATAAAAAAGCGGGGAAAAGTGGGAAAAAAAGAAAAAAAAAATTAGAACAAAGAAATTAGTAAAAAAGTAGGAAAAAACGTGTAATATGACAAAAATAATAAAGTAGGGAAAAAACTGCTAAAAAAGTGGAAAAGAGGAAGTTTGAAAAAAGTGAAGAAAAACTATTAAAAAAAGTAAAAAAAAAATGTTAAAAAACAAAAAAATTATACAGGGTGTTGTTTCAGGGTCACAATTGCTTTCCATTTTTTTGTTAATCCGGACCTGGATTTTTCTTGTGATAAGTAATTGACTCATTTGATTTCTTAAAAAATAACATGTGTACCAAATATTAAAAAAATGTATGGGGTGATTCGACAGTTATGGCCCCAGCAAGAAATTAGCAAAATCTCGGTTACAAAGGCCACCAGAGCCAATAAATGTGGTATTTCTAGAACCGCCTTGGTGACCTCTATTCGGGTTTTAAGTATTTCCGTTTCCCAATGAAACACCCTGTATAATAAATTAATTAAAAACTAGATGAAAAAAAGAGCGAGGAAAATGGTAAAAACAGTGGAAAGAAAAAGTTGAAAAACAAGCAGTTTAAAACAGAAATAGGTAAAAAAGTAGGGGAGAAAAGTGTAAGGGAGAAAAGTGGAAAAAAGTTTGAAATATAAAGAAAAGAGTAAAAAGGTGGGAAAAAACAGCTGAAAATAAAAAAATGTGAAAAAGAAAATGTTTGAAAAAGTGGAGAAACAATTAAAAAAAAGGAAGAAAATGACAAAAACCAAAAAATTTTAAAAAAGATTAATTATAAAACTAGGTGAAAAAAAAGCGCTGGAAAATGGTAAACAAAAGTGGAAAGAAAAAGGTGAAAAATAAAAAGTTTAAAACAGAAAAGAAGGGAAAAAAAGAGGAAAAAAGTTTGAAATATAAGAAAACAGTAAAAAACTAGGGAAAAACAGAGGAGGATAAAAAAAGTGAAAAAGAAAATGTTTGAAAAAAGTGCAGAAAAAATGGTAAACAAAAAATAGAAAAACAATGTTTAAAAACAAAAAATTTCAAAAATAGATTAATTAACAACTAGATGAAAAAAAGAGCGGGTCAAAATGGTAAAAAAAAGTGGAAAAAAAAAGTTTAAAACAGAAATTAGTAAAAAAAAGTGGAAAAAAAAAGTTTAAAACAGAAATTAGTAAAAAAGCAGGGGAGAAAAAATAGCGGAGAAAAGAATAAAAAAATCTTTAAAATAAAAAGAAAACAGTAAAAAGGTAGAGAAAATAAAAGAGCGGGAAAATATGGAAAAAAAATTTAAACAAAGGAATTAGTAAAAAAGTAGGAAAAAAGAGTAAAGGAAAAAAGTAGAAAACAGTAAAAAAGTAGGGAAAAACAGCGGAGAAAAAAAATTGGAAAATGTAGGGAAATAATAATATGGGTTAGAAACTCTGTTTTTTATGAAGTATTTAGGACTTAGGCCAAATTTTGCAATAAAATATTAATCAGTGACAAATTAATTGCCAAGAATCAATTTTAAATCTTGAAAAAAAAGGACTATTAATAACTGAATACTTTATATATCATCTTAATTTTGCGGGCTCCGTTTTAATATTTGTAGATTATTTTTAAATATTTGTGTTTATAAATATCTTATTTATCTATGTAAATATCCTATAAAAATTTTTGTTTAAATCGTCATAGTCGTTTATTAAGAGAAATTACCGTAAACCCGTTTTCATTTACCTCACCAAACAAACTCACCTATACAAATACCAAGAAAGTGGTTTACTTCAAAATCCATCATATTATTAACAACGTATGATTTGTATTTAATAACTCCTTTAATGTTTACTTTTATTCTCTGTCGGGAAATATTTATTTGGCTTTGCTTTCTGTTCTACACTTGGCATGTTTGCGATTCATGCTTAACGTTTTCCTACTAAGGATAAATGTTTATCTAAGTTATCTACAATCTGCATCCAGGTGAAATTGTTCTTAAAGGAAAAGCCAGACGTAACTTAGATGTTAGTTTTCCACTTCTCATCGATATTTATATCAAACATTTATTTATTATTCTAGTAGTGTTATAATAAGACATTTTATTTTAATTAACTTTAAATTTTGTGTAGGTATTATACCAATTTATAATCAACTAGTTGAATACCCGGTGCTTTGCTACGGAGTCTCTTTAATACCTGGACTACCTAGTTTTGCTTGATTTTTCATATTTTTTTCTATTTTTCATTATTTTTTTCTGATTTCCCAAAACCGGCATATATACACCGAGAGAAGAGTTATTTTTGGACAAATAAACTGATTTATTTGGACCCCATTTGTTTAATAATAACATTGTTTATTAATTTTTAATAAGCCGCAATAACATGGAACTATTCAACAAGTTTAATATTAAGAAATCATTTATTTGGGTGTGATTCTTTTAATATAAATAAATTAGTTATACCCAAATTATATTCTTTATAAATTTATTTCTCCACAACTATATCAATTTAAGAAGCAAAAAATATAATTTCATACAATAATCTAGTTTGCTTAAACAAAATCTTTATTACACAGAATAAATGGTAATTTTTCAGTAAAATTTCCAATGTTTAAGAACTACAAATATTTATTTATAATAATTACATTCAATTTTTTGACAAATATACATTTTTTATGTAGATTATTACATTTATTTACCTTAATTTGAATCTAATTACAAAAAAATAATATTTATGATACCGACATATATTTAATTATATGAGAAATACATTTCTGTTACCTTAAAACATATTTTTGAGCGCCTAAACAAAATTCCTTTTTTAGTTCTTCCTGTTTCTTTTCTACTCTATATCCTGTCTACTTTGTCTTCAGCCCTCCAACAAATCCTTCTTCTAACCAGCTTCGTCTATTTATCTCTTAAATCTTTATCCGATGGACTGCAAACTAGTTTTCTGATTATATTCTTCTATATTCTTTCCAAATTCCTCATTATTACGGCATATTCTCGAAAATTCCTCTTTATAATTGTTAATTTATATTAAATTTCTTCTTTAGATTAATTAAAGTATAACTGTTTTTAATTTTTTTTTGTTCTATTTCTTCTCAAAAACTATTTCATATACAATTTTTAAATTGTAATTTACTAATGACAATTCAAAATTCTTTGACAACCTCCTATATTTTTTACTATTCTTTTTAAACCTTTTGTTTTTTATCTCACTCATACGACATCTATCTCGCTTTATCGTATTAAGTTGAAAGAAATGCAAAAAAAGGTACGTCCACTATAAATTTTCGTAAGGCAATAACATCATGAGAGATCTACACGTAGATATTAAATAACTACAATTGACACAATACAGCCATTTCATTGGCTGCCGTTTGCTATACGTCATGGCCTCATAGTCAAATTGAAATATTGAACACGCTATTTAGCTATTTTTGATAAACGTCAAAGTGTACGCCTGACAGTTTTAATCAGAACAGTACTTCCATTAGTTCTATTTCCATTTCTTATTGTAGATTTCATCCGGTAAGTTATCCTTGTTGTCTTACAATAACTAATTTTAGGAATTTATTTACTAATGTTATATTATTTATGATAATAAATATCAATTAAAAATACATTTTGTTTTATTTTGTAATGTTTTGATATCACAATTCTTATTAATAACAAAGCCTTTTCCTATTTGGCTGAATACGATCCTGACAACTGTCAAAATTTTGTAGAGTCGCCATCAATTGCCATGTAGTAATCAAAGACATGCCGAAAACATGATATGATGTCATATTTGGTGACGTGCAACTGAAAGGCTGTGCAATCAACTTTACTAAGATTTTTTTTTGAATTTGTACCACAATTGTATCAATATTATACAAGAACTCATTATAAAATTAAAAAAAATCATCCGACACAAAACACACTTAACAAATCTTAAACACATCCATGCGCACCTTAAATTTCATATCATAACCTTTTTTCCACTGTCGTGCTTACATTTGACAATCATTTCCAACTTTTCAATCTCCGTCAATCACAATACATATAAAACGGAACTAAAACTACACATATAAAAAAAAACCATATCAATATATATTTTTATTACAAATGATTAATTATTAACAAAAAGAAAGATTTCTTTCTTGTAAACTAATATATTATTTAGTTAAAAATGATACTTTTTATAATTTAATGTTAAAAGATATTTCTTTGTCATGAACAAATATAATTTTTACTTTGAATTATTTTTTTTACGAAGAAATTTAATTTTAGCGTAAAATACTAATATTTATCACTAATAAATATAGTTTGACGTCACACCTATATTCATTTAGTTTTATAACAAAACAATATTACTTTCAGGTAAAACTGAAAGTACGTTAATGAAAATAAATATATTTTAAGACAGATTATATTTTTTTAATGTTAATCAATGTTTTTTTATATGTAAATAATATTTCTTTACAAACTTGAAATAAAGCATTTCTTAAACACAAATTGAATATTTGTGCGGCAATATACAAAATCGTATTTTTTTGACATAATAATATTTTAATTGTCACAAATAAATCCTTCTCTCGGTGCTCTATTTTTTTACTATTTTCCCACATAATTGCCTATTTTTCTGATATTTACTATTTTTCACTATTTTTTCCTATTATTCTCAAATTTCTTCATTTTTCCTCTATGCTCTGTATTTTTTTTATCTTTTTTGTCCCATTATTCTTTTTTCTTTCAATTTCTTCCAGTCTTCCATTTTTTTTATTCTATTTGTACCTATTTATCCCTGTTTTCCCCATTTTTATCTATTAGTCACTTTATTCCCATATGTTTCGGTATTTATTTTCTAATTTTCCCATTTTCCCTATTATTTTCCTATTTTTCGTATTATCCATAATTTCCAATTTCCTCTTTTTCACTAGTTGTCGCTATTTTCCCATATTTTCCAACTTTTCCATATTTTACCCGATTTTCCGTATTTTGTTCTATTTTGTCACTATTTTTCTCAAAATTGTAACGCTCTTTAAGTCGTTAAACGATCGGTTTGGCGCTTTAGTCCTGGTAACGGGTTGCCTCGGGCGCCACCTTCCGTTTTGAGTGTGAAGACCACTTGCTCCGGATAGCTTAAGTGAAGAAATAATATTCCAGGGGTCGCTATGGTACCGACAAAAGGTTTGCAGACAGAGGGGCGGGCTTTACTTGCCCCGCTGGGTTGAAGTTCCGCTGGAATGTTAATGCTCAGAACCAGTTAGTAACACAAATAAAATTAAAATTCACCAAGTAGCAGTTAATGGGCTTTATTTAGTACCAAAGCATACAACGAAAATAAAAAAAATCCGACGGGGACGGAGAAAAAGTGTGTAACGTGTTCCAAAGCAAAACCAAAAATGCGCGAGTAAGCTCAGAATCAATAATCGGTGATACGGATTACAATCGTGCAAGACGGTGAAACAATGCGTGCAGATGATAAGCGAGAAAATGTACAAAGTGGGACTATGAAACAAAGTTCTATTTTCCGGTTTATAAATGCATATAACAGTAAACTATAGTGCGTCGACGGATGGCTAGCCCTGTGAAGTAAGTACTCAGCCCAGGCCGCTTTCCGTCGATCATCCAGATTAAAAATATAAAAAGAAATGAACGGCGACAGATGGCTGGCCCTGTTATCCCGATTAGAAAATGTAAATAAAATAATTATATACGGTCGTCTCTCCGGCAGGAACAACGCTGAAAAATAATTAAAAATTAGTACGCCGACAGATAGCTGGCCCTGTGAAGGAAATACTCAGGCCAGGCCGCTTTCTGTCTGTTATCCCGGTTAACAATAAATATACGGCTCTCCGGCAGGAACAACGCTGAAAAATAATTTAAAAATTAGTACGCCGACAGATGGCTGACCCTGTGAAGTGAATACTCAGCTCAGGCCGCATTCTGTCGGTTATCCCGATTAGAAAATGAAAATAAAATAAATATACGGCTCTCTCCGGCAGGAACAACGCTGAAAATAAATTAAAAATTAGTACGCCGACAGATGGCTGACCCTGTGAAGTAAATACTCAGCCCAGGCCGCTTTCTGTCTGTCCTTCAAGTGAGAACCAAGCTTCCAAATTTCCCACTCCTTGCTTTTACCTTTGGTTCTGGAAGGAGGCGGACATGCGTATTGCCGAAATCGCGGACTTAGTAGTTTCACGGATATATTTTAATTAAAACAACTTAGAATAGCTCACCCAGTATATCGTATGTCACGGCAGCTCCTCACAACGGTCGACTTGATCTGGCGGTGACTGTGGACTGACTGCCTTACTGAATTGATGAGGGAAAGACTCTTTGGCTTTATTAGCGGTATAGTATTAAGGGTGAAAGAGGGTTAATGAGTCGGAATAATTTAAACTAATGTAAAGGTTATATTAAAAGAATATTTTTGCAAAAAGAATGGAGATTGTACGACAATTATTAACGAATACTTTTCTAGTTCTTAAAATTGACCGGAGTTAAGTAACTTCGTTACAAAATTCTCCCTATTTGTTTGTAGTTTTCCCTATTTTTTCTATTTATTTCCACGTTTTCCCCTATTTTTCACTATTTTTACTATTTGTCCTATTTTTTTCCAATTTTTCCTATATCTAATTTTCCTTGGTTTTTATTAGTTTTCCTATTTTCTTTATTTGTTTTTATTTTTCCTAATCTAACCTAACCTATTTGTCCTTCTTTGTACTTGGTTTTCTCTATTTTTTTCATATCATCAGCTATTTTTTACTATTTTCTCGATTTTTCCTCTTTTCCATTAGTTTCCAATTTTCTTTATTTTATCTTGTTTTTCAGTATTTATCCTTATGTGTACTTATTTTTCCCCATTTTATCCTATTTTCCTTATTTTTTCTCATATTTCCATATTTTCACAACTGTTTTTCTATTTTTAACTATTTTTTCCATTATTCCCTTCTATTCTCTAATTTAACTATTGTTCCATATTTTTTTCCTATTTTTTCTTATTTACCTAAATTTTCCATAATTTTTTAACTATTTTTCCAAAATTTTGCTTTTTTTCTAATTTTTTACGGTTTTCTTCATATTTTCCCAAATTTCCCTATTAGCTGTGTTTTTTACTGTTTTCTTTTTTTTCACTATTCCCAAATTTCCGTATTTTTCCGTTTTTTTTTATTTTTCAAAAATTTCCTTATTTTCTCTATTTTTTCGTACTTTCACCTTTTTTGTCAGAATTTCTCTACTTTTCACTATTTTGTCCCATTTGTTCTTATTTTCAATATTTTTCCTGTTTTCGATGTTTTTCCCTATTTTCACTGTTTTTTTCCATATGATAATAATAATAATAATAATAATAATAATAATACTCGCCCTACATTTCACCCTCTTACGAGTGAACCCCAGAAGCCAATCGCTTATGCGGGGAAGGGACAACTATTATTATTATTTGCCGTGGCGCTCCGGAGCGACTTACTGAGAATTGATGGCGCCATTTGGCTATAGGTGTAAGAAAACCGGGAAAACTTCACTATCATCATAGGCACAGTGACACCGAGGAAATGGAAATCTAGGTTCCGCATTAGACATTAATTAAATTAATATTCAATGCAGTTTTACCCATTTGAGCCAAGTATCTAACACTGAAATTTTTAAATTAAAATTTCATTGCCAGATATTGGGCACGAACCCCGAAATTTTCCCGTATTTTTCACTCTTGTCGATATTTCTCCAATTTTTCCCGTATCTTTCTATTTTTTCCTGCTTTCTATTAGTTTTTCTGTTTTCTTTATTTTTTCCCCAGGGGGGAGAGCTACTCCCCTCTAAAAGAATCATGCTGTATATTTTTGGTTGACGCACTTACTCGAACGGGTCAATATTTGTTTAACCCCAATTTTGAACCCCTTAAAGTGCGAATTTTCAAAATTCCTTTTTTAATGTTCCCCTAAACTACCAAAGGAAACTACCCTGAAAATGTCACGTCTCTATCAAATTTGGTTTAGGCCGTGCGTTGATTGTCAGTCAGCATACGACAATTTTATATATATTGATACAGGATAATGGTTATGTTTTACTGTCAACACTTTCTGAGTAAAAAAAAAAAATTTAAACGATTTTTTTTTTTTTTTTTGTTCTATTACAACTGTCGTCCTGGGTTGTGTCCGGCGGTAATCTTTTAGTCGTTTAAAGACACTTCACGCTAGGTTCAATGCGTGAAGTAGTGCAGGACTCTCCCCTGATCAATCTGCAAGTAGAGTCAGGGGCATACCTGCTAAACCCTACCCTGATTTGGTTGTTTCCTTGTACCCTACTGTAGGAGAAGTTTCTCCATTTCAGGGCTACAGTGCGGGTGTTGGTGATCTCGAGAAGATATTTTTCTCAGCCGAGCATTATTATTATCCCGAAATGCGAAGCCTCGAGGGATAATAAGTTGCGATATTTGATAAAGAATTATAATACCTCTCTATTTTATTTTATTAGGTCGAAAATTCACTTAAAATTACAGAAATTCAAAAAAAAAGTGCTTGTTTGCTGTCTATTTTTTTATAATAATTCAAAAAAAAATCTTTTAATAAACGCAATGACAGTTGCGTATAATTAATTGACGTCACGCTTTGTCTGCATTTGTTTTTATTATCTACTGCTAGTCAATAATAAAAATTATTTACCAGTAGGTGAGAAATTTAACTTATCGACTCGATCAGAGCATAAATAATGCCATCTTCTAATACTACTAGTGGAAAAATAATATTAATATTATTTGGATTTTGCAATATTCTGGAATAAACGAAAAATAAAACATTTATTTATCGAAAAGTTGTTAACTTGCGGACATAGAATTCCTTATATATTGTGAAAAACATTTACACCTTGCCCAGGCCGCAGTGGAATCACTCCCGGGAGATTCAAGAAAACGAAAAGAAACTTTGGTCTTCAACATTTTTGATGTTATTTAGTTTACGCTTTCTGTTTTATTAATTTTGACGTAGTTCGAATTTTTTTGCACGTATCAATTTAACGTAAAAAAAAATGTGAAAATGTTGGCCCATCGAATACGAAAACTCTAATAAATTCACACCATCTTGAACTTTAGTTTTAATTTCGGCTGGCAAGTTTTTAACAAAATTTGTTTGGGTGGTAGGACAACACAAGGCGGAAGGTCTCGAAAATCCGTTAATTAAGTCACTTCCTTGCCGGAATTACTAAAAAGGAGGACAATTTTTGTCCTCTTTAATAAGGCGGCGACACTTTCAAAGTTTCCTTTAATGAAATCATGCAAAATTTGGCCTATTTCCATATCATGGAGTTTGCTAAATAAAAAAAGGGCTGCGTTTTAATTTAAATATTTTAATGGTAATTTTTCATTTCGTTTTAATTGATATTTAATATTCTGGAACATATATTGGTTAATAGTATATTACCCAAGAAGAGTTTTGTACACCACTGGAAAAAATTATCTTACAAATTGAGCTGGGGACTACTCATTTTCTACTACCATATTTATTACCAATAAAAATAAAGAATTTATGAAGCCAACATTTTTACCAGATGATGACATACCTTTGCTTCATCCTGTCCAGTTCAAGTTTAGGAATAAAGGCAACTATCGCTTTTCTCCAAAAACTACTATGGTTGTTCTCCAAAGATATTGTTGTTATCCATTCTTTAGATATGTATCCCAGTACAAGACTGGAGCTTAATAACCTGCTTATTAGATGTGCTACTAGGTATATGCCTTCCTGTAGCAAAATAGGATAAATGCCATCTGGCACTGGCGATTTATACGGTTGGAATGACATGATTGCCCATGTTACGTTTTTTTTTTCTATGCCACCCTGTATTTTCATTATTCTTCTGCTCAGTATATCTTAATTTCAGACTCGTCGATATCCCTTTTTAATTTCCGCTCAAGATCTTCCTCTTCTCTTGGTATGCCTATAAAATGTCTTTCCCATATTACCAATTATCTCTCTTTGCCTCTTCAGTCAGAATAATTAACTTTATATCGCTTGTGTGGCTTATTGAAGTTTTCTTTTCTTCCCATCATTATATAGGGTAAGTTTTTATTATATTATATTATAAATTCACTTATGTCCCCTGTTATCATTTTTAATTATTTCGACGATTTAACTTTTATTTACTGTTGTTTTTAATTATTTTTTATGCCGGTATATTTTTTATGCCGGTATATTTTTTGTTATATTTACTTAAAAGTTCATATTTTATATTTTATAATGATATAAATGCTCTTTCCGTCTCAATTACAAAAAGAGAATCTATTTTTTTAATTTGTTATTACAGATTGTCTTTAAATTTAATTTACTTTGATTATTTTAAATTAATCATGTATTTCATTTCATCATTGTTTGATAATCTTTTTTTTTAAACAGAGGCCACGAATTCTGGTAATTTATAAGATTCTTATCTTATATTTACTTAATGTGAACTTTTAGGGTTTTGGACAGATCTTTTTTTTACGTCTATTAACTTAGCAAGACAACTTCGGAAAATTACAACGGTATATTATTAGTAATTTGCCGCTTTTTTGCCGTTAATTAGTTGTGGAAAAATAAATTTTGCCGCTCTGTTTTTTTATTAAAAATTAAACGTCTTGCTAACTTGATATTAAGTTAGCAAGACAACTGCGTAAAAATTGGCGATATCAAAAAACTAAAAACGGGAGAATTTGCCGCTTTTTTGCCGTTAATTAGTTGTGGAAAAATAAATTTTGCCGCTCTTTTTTTTATTAAAAATTAAACATCTCACTAACTTGATATCAAATTAACCAGACAACTGTATAAATAATGACAATCTCAAATAACTAAAAAGAAATACAATTCAAATTCAAAAGTCTAGTACCACAAATATTTAATAAAAGTTGGAATTGGCTACTAGTTTCGGCATACTTATGCGATCATCAGGCCTATAATACAAATGTTTAATATAAGTAACAAAAGAGGGATAACAATATAGTTGAGACTTATCAAAGAACATTTGTATTATAGGCCTGATGATGGCATCAGACTTTTAATTTTATTTCTTCATCGGTAGACCACATTTGAGATTATGGATAACCTATTGGATTTAAAAAACTAAAAGCTGGAGAATTTGCCGCTAAATAATTGTGGAAACCAAACATTTGTCACCTGTTTTTTATTTCCAGGTTTTTTATTAAGCAACTTAAAAATTTACAAAAAAAAAACATTTTACTTAAATGAGTAATTGTTTTTAATCGGAATATATGTTTGAATTTTTATACAACTCTTGTCTCAGCGAAAAGTTTATCTCCAATTTTTATACATTTTTATATCAATTTGTGCTATTATACGTCAGAGGCATATGAACATTCAAATTTTGATTAAAAATTTTTTGACGCTCCCACAATTTTTTATGAGTTTAAAATGGTTTAAACTGGAAAATCGTTAAGAATACAATTCAGAAATAAATATTGTTTTAACTATAATTTTTCAAATCGAAAGGAGACAATTTTAATAATCTTAAGAATTTTTTGGAACTTGATACATTAGAAATTTCATAGTAAGCTTGAAATGAAATGTCGATTCAAAAGACTCATGGATAGAAACGAAATTGGAAGATAAAAATTAAAAAATCCAGCAATTTTTTTTCACAACTAATTAGCGACAAGAAAGCGGCAAATACTCCTGCTTTCAATTTTTTGATATCGTCATTATTTATGCAGTTGTCTTGCTAACTTGATATCAAGTTAGCAATATATTTAATTTTTAATAAAAAAGAGAACGGCAAGATTTATTTTTCCACAACTAATTAATGCAAAAAACGGCAAATTCTCCAGTTTTTAGTTTTTTGATATCGTGATTATTTACGCTGTTGTCTTGCTAACTTGATAAACTTGATATCAAGTTAGCAAGATCTATAATTTTTAATAAAAAAAAGAGCGGCAAAATCTATTTTCCCACAACTAATTAACGGCAAAAAAGCGGCAAATTACTAATAAGATACAATTGTAATTTTCCGAAGTTGCCTTGCCAAGTTGATAGACGTCATTTTTTTTCTGGAACGAGCAAGTTTTTTTTTCTCTTTTGGGACCCAACGTTTTTATTTGGAACAAGTTTCTCCTTGGAACGTGAAATCTTGCGCACCCTGTACAGTTCTAGAATGGTATCTTTCCCATTATGCATATAGGTCCCTGACTTAGTCGTAATACTTCCAATCATTAGTTGAGGTTTTTTAGGGACTATTTTGTCCACTTATCCACTTCCCTTACAGTAACTACTCCACTATTCTCTTTTAGTGCTTTATTGTACTCAGTAAGATAGTTTCCTCCACTTCCTGAACGCTCCTTCAATGTCGAGGAAAACTGTATGCTGTATAAATTTTCATATCTTTTCCACAAGGTTATTTAGAGCCTAATCTATAGATTTGCTGATCTTATAGGTATATTGTCTGGAGTTGAGGGGAATTTCCTTGCAATTCCCATCCCTAATATACCTATCTAAAGGTAAGTGAAATGTTAATTACTGTTGACCATAATCATATAAATAGGTTCGTTCCAACCTCAAATCACAAACCAATTTCCAACAATTTACAAATTGTTTTTAACGCGCATGTCTGTCAAATAATACGATTAATGATCATTCTGATCAATGATTGGAACAACAAACAATTGATAACTTACAGTCTGTATATTGTACGTGCGCAATCTGTAATCAGCTGATAGAGCTGGCCGGAGGCGAGATTGTGATTAAAATCATTGTTTTAAATTTGTATTTATATGTTAAAAAATAAAAAAGAAGCAATCCTAAATCATCGTTATTGCTACTTCCCATGGACGATATGTCACTCACCTCACTATTCTCATTTTATGATTAAAAATGAGAGTTAAACTAGCTTTTTTTTAAATATTCAAAAACAAACATAATTCGCATTCAATAGTTTTAGGTTATATGTCATATAATTATTATCAGTAATACAAAAAACATAAAATAGACAGCAATACGCATGCGTCAGATAAATGACTGGAACAAAATCATCAAACCGTTCTGATAGTTTTAAAACCGTTTTGAATCATGGATGGAACAAAAAACTGATCGTTTACTAATCGTTAGTTAGTGTGGTTGGAACCCGCGTTTAAGTTATTGCGCAAAATGATTAGTGTAAGAAACTGTTTCTGATGATGGTTCGAACGAATCTAATATTTTAAACCTTCTAATTTAACATTCTATCATTCAATATATTAATGTCAAGTAATTACATTTATTTTTAGATCTAAACTTTTGGAAATAGAAATCACCTTTGAAAAAACTTCATAACTTTTCTTTTTATAAGATTAATCCCTTAAACATTTCGTTATTTATCTGGATAAAACGAAAGTCCAAAAGACGAATCCATCAATTATAGGTGTTAAATCCCAAATGACACGCTACTGATTAATTGCTTATATTTTCCGAAGAACTAGTATAGCTCCCCGGTGTTTAATCTTCTAAGTTTATATTGTTTTGTTTACTTCAAAATTGCTACTTCATATTTTTAGTTTCCGTGACGATTGCTATATAATGGATTGGATTTTGTTGAATTTTTCCCCAGAGATCAGTCAAGTCATTTATCACGTTTAAAAAGTTTTGACAATTGCGAGTATTACAAGACTCAATTTATAGTTTTAATCAACTTCTAATTTACTTTGTAACATAATTAAAATTATTAATTATTATTAATGCTGTTAATTGCCAAATAATTTATTTTTTATATATAAATATACTGTAATGTATAGATTATATGCAATATTATTTAAAAAAATATTAATGGATTATATAAATTTTTACAAAATAAAATGTAGCAGAATATTATTTAGTACAAATTCGTAACAAAATTTGATAAAAATGTAAAAAAAAGCGAAAGAGATAGTGAAATAAAAAGTAAAAATAAGGAACAAATAAATATTTGTGCATTAAACCAAATATAAAATTGTCATATCTAACTAAATAATAAGATTCTAAATTAACTAGGTAAAAAAGCAAATCGAGGTCAGGTCATAAACTCTACGTACGATAATTAATCTACAGGATGTAAAAAAATTCCTTGTTTTAGATCAAGTAGTGACAATATGTCGTAATTTGAAAAACATATCAGGTTCAATTGTCATTTGGACACGTTTAGCAATTAAGCAAAAATTTGGTCGAACGTGCAAAGGTCACTGTGGAAAAGTTGTATAGCGGTCCGGGGTACGAGGCCATATTTATTGGCAGAAATTAGCCAATGGAAAAAAAGAACACTCGGTCATGTTGTGTGACACAACGCGAAAATCAATCAATAATAAGCTGGAAAAAATGGTACCGCCAATAACTGATACCAAATTCGTGGCACGTTTTCATCGTACTGAAAGACGGCAAGAAAAATTCAGTCTTAAACTCGCGCAGTCGGAAAAAGAAGAAAAGAAACGTCGATTCATAAAGCGCGTTAGTTCATAAAAATTTAGTGAGCGTAAATTGCGCATGTGTAAATATAAAAATAGATCAGAAGTGAATTATAAAATTAAATTGTTGTACGCTTTTAAAGCGATATTAAACTTAATGTTTCAGTTATTAATTGCAGCAATATTAATTATAAAATCTTGCAGCAATATTAATTATAAAATCGGTCATTAAAATAAAGATATTCGAAAAAATTAATAAAATGAATTTAAAAAAGGAATCACATAAATGAACGGATACACACACCCCATATCTCGAGGTACAGAATTTTCCCGCGACTTCTCATTTTTCTTAGGAGATCAAGGGCAAATTTGAAGAAAATCCCTCAAGCCTTTTTTAAGATCGTGTAGACAAAAAAAGAATAAAACTGTATTAATATTTGGGAATTTTGTCATAAATAAATTTTTTTCGTGTTTGAAATATATTTTTTTATTTTCAGGAATTTGATTGGTAAATAATACTTTATTGTTAAATCAGGGATAAAATTACATTTTTTGTTTGTTTTTTTTTTCAATTTTTTGAAGCGAGAAATCAGTTTAATAAAAGAGAAACCACTTGGTTCTTTTCTATATTTTCCATAGTTTTTCCAAATAAAGCCAAATGTAAATTCCCAAAATCAATTTACAAAATAGGTAAATATTGACTCGTACAATATTGGAAATAAGTCGTAAATAAGATCGTGTAGATAAAAAAAAATAAAACTTTATTAATAAATGGGATTTTGTCATAAATAAATTTTTTTCGTGTTTTAAATATTTTTTTTAATTTTCACGAATTTGATTGGTAATTAACAATTTATTGTTTAATAAGTAATATAATTACATTTTTTTCATTTTTTTTCAATTTTTTGAAGCGAGAGATTAGTTTAATAAAAATGAAACTACTTAGTTCTTTTCTGTATTTTCCATAGTTTTTCCAAATAAAGCCAATATGTTAATCCCCAAAATCAATTTACAAAATAAGTAAATATTGACTCATACAATACTGGAAATGATATAATAAAATATGGATTACGGCCAACATATCACTTTCCCGTTATTTATTTACCGATCGACTGATATTATAAATAGGTTTAATAAACTCTATACTTCATTATCTAATATGATTAAAATCGGCCAGTTAAAAATAGAAAAATCCTTAAACTATACACTACATTTTCTCATATAATAAATTAAATTACATGTTCTTTACCAAGACTAAGATTATCATTGCATATGCATACATTTACGGTTTCTGCTTAAACTGAGATGATAAATTAGAGCCTTGTTCTAATTAATTATTATCTACACTAAAACAGATGAGCCAAGTATCAGGTGATTTATATTTTAATGAATTGTACACAGAAGCCGACATTTAATTTAAATTCTGATATGTTTTTAGCCACAGACGGTCTATGAAGAATATAATATAATTCATACTTGAGAGCCAAAATTAGAATTGAGGAAGGGAATGATTAATTTTAAATGGAAGTAAATGCCAAGATGTGGTATCAGTCTCGGTTGCACAGTTTTCTGTAAAGAATAATCGAAAACGATTTTATAACTTTTTTTTAAAGTTTATACAATATCATTACTAAATTGGAAGGAGTAATAAGACTCCTTAATAATAAAAACTAGTAAAGAGTATACAAAGTAGAAATCATTAGAAACCTTTAAGTTGTGTACAAAACGTCTTGTTAGATATTAATTAAAAAATGTATGATGGAATATGTTCTAGAGTATCTAATTTAATGACCAAATAAACGGCTTTGATTACTAATTCAGTAAGTGCAAACGGTTAATTCAGTAAGTGCAAATGGTCTAGTGTAAATAGTGTCCTGTACTATTTCATCAGTTTCTATTTCCTTAGTATATAGGTGCAATAAATCAAAATATTATGATGATTTTTCATAAAAAAATTATAAGACTTGGTAACATCATCACTAGATTTTCTCTGGGGAAGTCTCCTATGAGTTTTCTACCCCCAGTTAGTTTTATTCATACTGTTTGAGTGCTTGATTATTTCTGACCCTCATTACATAATCTACAAAAGGGATCATTTGGATAGCAATATTTTCGGGAATAAATCATAGCTGCAGCGGCAATTCTTCCCTCCCCCCTCCTTGAGTATTTTACTCTTGAACTGTTTTCTTATGTACGCTTTAAATAAACAAGTGCTTACTGACGTTTTTCTACTCTGACACTAAGTTACCATGTAGGTAACACGTTTTATGAATATTGTAACTAGGCCGGCCCTGTAGAGACACCGCGTACACCGCACTCTGGAATTACAGATAATCTTCGAGCAATCATGACGTCACCCTTCCAGATGTCTCGAGAGTGGTCGTTATAAGTATATATACTTGGAAGGGTAATACAAATTAATATTGTTAGTTGTTGTGTTTATAAATATCAGTTGTGTTTTTACTATAAATACATTAGTTGTAGTTATACTGAGTGTTCACCGAACCCAAATACAAAAATAATATAATATGAATGTTTCTGAATTTATGTGAATTAATAGAAAATCATTAAAATTTATAATAAACATTGAGAATTATTGAAAAATCATAAGAAATCATTCTAAATCATTGGAATAGTTGAGAATTCATGTAAATTAATATAGATCCATGCGAATTAATGGAAATTCATAGAAACTTTCGTGAATTGATGGTAGTTCATGCGAATTTTGATAAATCATGGGAAATAATAAAAATAAATTATAATTCAGGAAAAATCATCGAAATTTATAGAAACTCATAATTAGAAATAATGAGAATTCATGGCTAATTGTAGGAATTCATTCTACATTATAGAAATAGTTAAAATTTCATTGGAATTCATAAAAATTCATTGGAATTCATCGAAATTAATGGGATTTATAGAAATTGACGTAAATTCGTGGGAATTTATCAAAATATATGGGAATTTGCTGGAAGTAATGAAGAATTGTGGGAAATTATGAGAATAATTACCAGTTCATTAAAATAATTAAGCATTAATGATAATTAATGGGTATTCAAAAAAATTAATGAAAAATCATGCGAATTTGTGGGAAATCATTGAAATTTATAGGAATGCCTGTAATTCCTATAAATTTTCATAATTCATGGAAAACCATAGGAATTCATTAAAAAATAATGATAATAGTGGGAAATATAAAGGAATTCATAGGAATTTATGGAAAAAAATGAAAATTCATAGAAATTTCGTGAATTCATGAAAATTGCAGGGAGTTATGGGAACTGATTAAAATTTATACCAAAAAATAGGAATTTATGGGAGATCATGAAAAGACATTTAAATTCACAGGATGTGATGGAAATTAATGGGAATTCGTGGAAAAATGAAAATTTTTTGAACTTTATGGGAAATCATTGATATTTATAGCAATTATTGGCAGTTCATGGAAAACCATAGGAATTCATTGAAAATTATAGTAATAGTGCGAAATATAAAGGAATTCATGGGAGTTTATGGATAAAAATGAAATTTCGTGAATTCATGAAAATTGCAGGGAGTTATAATAGGAAATGAATTAAATCTACAGTAAATAATAGGAATTTATGGGAGTTCATAAAAAACATGTAAATTCACAGGATGTAATGGGAATTCGTCGAAAATAAGGAAATTTTTTTGAACTTTATGGGAAATTATTGAAATTTATAGGAATTACTGGCCGTTCATGGAAAACCTTAGGAATTATTGAAAATCATGGTAATAGTGGGAAATTATAGCGGAAATTTTGGAAATTTAAGAAAAAAAATGAAAATTAGAAATTTCGTAAATTCAAGAAAATTGCAAATTATTTAAATCTATAGTAAATAATAGGAATTTATGGGATTTTATGAAAAGACATGTAAATTCACAGGTTGTTATGGAAATTAATGGGAATTCGTGGAAAATAATGAAAAATTATTGAACTTTATGGGAGGTCATTGAAATTTATAGGAATTACTGGAAGATCATGGAAAACCATAGGAATGCTTTATGGCAATAGTGGAAAATATAAATCAAATTATGGGAATTTATGGAAAAAAAAAATGAAAATTCATGGAAATTTCGTGAATTCATGAAAATTGCAAATGATTTTATTCTATAGAAAAAAGTAGAAATTTATGGGAGTTTATGAAAAGACATGTAAATTCACAGGATGTTATGGAAATTAATGGGAATTCTGGAAATATAATGAAGAATTTTTGAGCTTTATTTGAAATCATTGAAATTTATAGGAATTATTGTCAGTTCATGGAAAACCATAGGAATTCACTGAAAATCATCGTAATAGTGGGAAATATAAAGGAATTCATAGGAATTTATGACAAAAAAAATAAAAATTCATAGAAATTTCGTAAATTCATGAAAATTGCAAATGATTTAAATCTATAGTAAATAATAGGAATTTATGGGATTTTATGAAAAGACATCTAAATTCACAGGTTGTTATGGAAATTAATGGGAATTCGTGGAAAATAATGAAAAATTATTGAACTTTATGGGAGAATATTGAAATTTATAGGAATTACTGGCAGATCATGGAAAACCAAAGGAATGCTTTAAAAACCATGGTAATAGTGGAAAATATAAATCAAATTATGGGAATTTGTGGAAAAAAATGAAAATTCATAGAAATTTCGTGAATTCATGAAAATTGCAAATGATTTTAATCTATAGAAAAAAGTAGGAATGTATGGGAGTTTCTGAAAATACATGGAAATTCACAGGTTGTTATGGAAATTAATGGAAATTCGTGGAAAATAATGAAAAATTTTCGAAGTTTATGGGAAATCATTAAAATTTAAAGGAATTACTGGCAGTTCATGGAGAACCATAGAATTCTTTAAAAATCATGGTAATAGTGGAAAACCTAAAAGAATTCATAGGAATTTATGGAAAAAAATGATAATTAATAGAAATTTTGTGAATTCATGAAAATTGCAAATGATTTAAATCTATGGGACTTCATAAAAAGACATTTAAATTCACAGGATGTTATGGAAATTAATGGGAATTCATGGAAAATAATGAAACATTTTTGAACTTCATGGGAAATCATTGAAATTTATGCAAAATGATAAAAGTTCATAGATAAATAATTTATATTTTTCTGAGACTAAAAGTAAGACGAAATACCATTAGATGAATACCATAGAAAATATTTGATCAATAAAATATATCGCAAAAATATTGCATTATAAATCGCTCAGGTTAAATCGCGGCATATGTGGATATTGGCATAGGGGAAATTATGCCGTTTTCATTAAATTTAGTTTCAACGCGTTATCCCTTGCCGGAAATATGTTCGGAGTAAGGGTTGATGGGGATTTCGTTAAAAGATACAGTTGAAAATTAACCTTTTTTTACCCCGTTTTAGAGTACCAGATGATAAATTTTATCTTTCGGAATTAAAGAACTAAACTTAACAATAACCTTCCAGATTTTACGAAAAATAAAATCTTAGTGGTGAAATATATTTAGCAATCAATTAGAACCAGTAGAAAATTATTTCCGCAATAGCCATTATAACATAAACAGAATCGGAAAAGCTTCCACTTAACTTCAAAAGAGAACGTTCATATGTTCGTAAAGCGAATTGTTATTGAATAATTCCGCAGTGAGTGAAAACTTTTCACCTCAAATTATCTCCAGCAACCACTAATGACCTAGGGGTATATTACGAAAAGGAAAATAGCTGCCGACTTTTTCAAGTCTCTCGCCCCAGGAAACGCTCTCTGAATATCAAACAGATTACTTAGAGTGCCTCACCTGCCGCAATGCATCAAAAGGGCGTTCGGGTTGTTGTTTTTTCATATATATTTTCCTTGCTAGGGTTATCATTAATTACCGCGGTAATCAAAGCGCTGGCAACGAAGCAACGATGAGTTGAATAGAGCTACACCGAAAACGGAATTTGTTTACCTCTTTGTGTCCCGGCTTAATATAAGTGTATTGAAAGATAACGTTTAATTCAGAATGAATGAAAGTATAATGTAAGAGTAATAAAATAACGTACTCTTTTAAAACAACCTTCTGACATATATGGGCAAATGAATGGATAAAATGTTAAATATCTATTAATCAAAAACTCCATATTTTTAAATACTGTTATTGAAGCTTTAAATTAAATTTTGAATGTCAAATTTAAAATTTTTTGAGATACGTACTATCAGTAAAGAGTAGTTGGAGCTATGTGAGTACAGGACCGGCAATAAGCTGTCAGTGTTTAAAATGGCGGGAAATTCAAATAGGGCGACATAATTAAGACCGCCATCTGTCAATCTTTGACATAAGCCTCGTCCCCATCTGTCAATCTTTGACATAATCTAAGAAATTCTTCTCTCCACGTGGTGTAACTCGTGACCAACTTCAGAGTTTATTAACAGCCCCAAATGACGTAATTCCCCACCTTTCAATCTTGCACGTATTGTAATGTCTCCTCTTTGCTAAGGTCCTATTCTAAGTGTTATACTTCTTAATAAATTTTACATCTGGAAAATTTCTGTGTGCCGAACGCAACGTTAATCTTTTGCATAATTGATTGTATTTTATTATATTTGCTAGATAATGTACTTTTTAAATTAAATAAAAATGTTTATTTACTTACGATCAGTTTTTTATTGAAACGGGGTTGCTTCAATACCACCAATACCTCTTAAATGAACTTCGGCTATAGAAGTACATTAATTGAAAACACTGGCAACTTTCCATTATTAACTTTATTTAAAGACGTCATCTGCCATTCTGAACGTTGACACTCAAATCCCTCGTTAAAACATACGACTATATGTTTTACTCCAATAGGGACGTTTGTGTAAAGCATATTGTTTAACACTGCTGTCAGAATTATGAAAGTCATTTTCAGTGCGGCCATTTTGTAGGTTAAATTCGTCTTAATGGATATTGAGCTAGCGATAATTGACGATTTTCAAATACTTTATCCTATGTAGAACTTAAACTTAGTAAATTTAATTGTTCAATCACTTTACTTTTATCTTCATACAACGAAGTTTCTCACCTTTCTCCAATTTACATGCGTATTCTATCGATGACATCATGCAACTAAGCAGTATCAGCATTTTAAATTCTTTTAATAATCGTCAATCATTTTTTTTTCGCTTATGTTTTTCACTCTCACACTTCATCACTTGTGGTTTCCGCACATTATCGCAAACATATTTTTCATTCCCACCCTTCTTTGTGGTTTATTTTCACAGCTATCAATTATAATATTTTAAAAACAAAATGTTCATACCATGTTGACATTACAACACGGCTAGATTGGGAGGTGGGGAATTACGTCATTTGGTGGCTGTCAACGAACTCTGAAGTTGGTCATGAGTTACACCACGTGGAGAGAAGAATTTTTCAGGTTATGTCAAAGATTGACAGATGAGGAGGGGCCTTAATCATAGGTGGGGAGGCTCTGAAGTTGGCCACGAGTTACGCCACGTAGAGAGAAGAATTTTGATTGACAGATGGGGGCCTTAATCATAGGTGGGGCGCTTTAAATGAACCCTGCGCAGCGCCTATAATGCGGAGAACCTTGTCGCGCAGCCCTATTTGATTTTCCCGCCATTTTATAGTCACTTCCGATCCTATACTCACATAGTTCTAACTACTTCAAAGGATATCCAAGAAGATAAGTGCTCATCACAATACAATAATTGTACATATTAAATAATGGAAACCATCACACCTTGTAACACTCTTTCAATCGTCAAGCCGTATTTTTGCGCCTTATTCCAGGTTTCGGATTGCCTCGGGCGCCACCTTCCATTTATAGTGTAAAGGGCCCCTTACACGGGCAGCTTCAGTGGAGCAAAAAATACTCCAGGGGACGCTATGGTATCGACCAAATCACTGGCGGCCTAGGAGGTCGGGCTTTACTTGCCCCACTGTATTGAGTACCTGGTAAGATATCTACAAATCCAGATTCGATTTTGTTTAGAACTTTATAGTTGTTGAGTTCAATAGAACTTATCAGAATTCTGTAAGGTGGCGCTGTTTAAAATTGTCCGAGCCCTCGCTGAAGAGGCGCCTACCTGCAGGTTCGCACTCTGCTATTGCCATATCGTTCACTTGAGTCAAACGTGATTCGCTTAAAATATTTATTACATTAAAAAAAAGTCTTGACTATTCAAATCTAGCCTGTGTTTAAAAAAAATTTAAAGGTTATGTGGAATCCGATCCCCGGACCCACTACACCATTAACGTATACTAAGTCACGCTGCTAATAGAGGTCATGCTTAAATATGTTCAAACTTATTATGTAAGCGAATCACGTTTCACTCAAGTGGACGATATGGCAACAGAATTTATCACAGATCACTTAAAACAGATGAGATAACAAATAAATTATTTTCTGCCATTATCGATGCGTATTTTCTATAATCGGTGTTTTTTGAAATTGCAAAATTTCTCTTTTTATTTCTGAAATATATGTTTTGTTTGGAACACAGTCTAACATGTGACGACAACAATTTCAGTTAACCTCAAAGCACAGAATATAAATATACCCTCTGTCATCTGTAATTACAGTTTACTATGGATGAATGCGCCATCTGAAATTTTTAATCTGAAACTCTAGTTATTTCTCATAATTAGTCAAAATCAAGTAGGTAAAAATCTCCCAGCTTGTCCCAAACTTTTACAGGATTTTTAGACATCTTAGACCATTTATCCGAAATGGTTCAACCTCTCGGACACATAGTGAAAATAGTGAAAAATGGGGGAAAACATGTAAGTAAATGAAGAAAAATAGGGAAAAATAATGAAAATATTGGAAAAAATAATAACAAAATACAGCAAAAAAGGGAAAGTAAGAAAAAATTAGGAAAAGTATGGGAAAAATAGTAAGAAACAGGGAAAAAGAAGAAATAGGAAATTGGGAAAATAAGAGGAATAAATTTTAGAAAAATAGGGAAATTAGATAATAAATAGGGAAAAATATGGGAAAAAAGTGAAAAATAGAGAAAATGGATAAAATAAGAAAAATAGAAAAAATATGGAAAAATAGAGAAATTAAAGAATAAATATGGAAAAATATAGAACAAAAGTGAAAAATAGAGAAAAATCAGGAAAATAGGTAAAAATAGGATGAAATAACGGAAAACAGGAAAAATAGAAAGAAAAAGGAAAAATGGGGGGAAAAAGAAATAGAGAAAATCGGGGAAAATAGGAAAATTTGCGAATAGTAGGAAAAATATAAAAAATAGGGAAATATTTGGAAAAATAAGAAAAAATCTGACAAAGATAGATAAAATAGAGAAATTAGAGATAAATACAGATAAATCAGAAAAATAGGTAAATAGTATAAAAATGGGAAAAAGATAGATAATAATGACAAATACGGACAAATAGCGAAAAACAGGAAAAAATCATGAAAAAAAAGAAAAATAAGAGGAAATAAATAAAGCTCGGTAAAGCACGGATATTCAGCCAGTTTGTATACAGGGTGTTTTTTTAAAAAGTTTCCACCCCCGGTTTAGGCTTACCCAATAATTTTTGGCAAAATTTGTGATAACAAACATCACTCTAACGTCAACCCCCTTCACCCCTCGCCCCTCAACTTTAAAATTTAAATAGGGAACATACCATGTGTGGCACATCAAGGAAAAGGTAATTCAATGCAGAATTCAAATCACTAAGTTTAATTTTTACTACCCCCCTGAACAGAAATACAGGGTGTTTATTCCTACCCTCACTTTACTCTCGCACAATAATTTTTGAGTAAAATAGTGAGACACGTCGACTTTTGATGTAAAGGAAACGAAATTTTTGACAAAATTTGTCGCTCTACCTTAACCCCCTTCATCCCCACACCGTAACATGAAAATTTGAATGGGCGATACACCATGTGTGGCATATCAGAGGAAAGGTAATTCATTGCAGCATTCAAATCATACCCATTGTCCACTGCTAGGACAAAAAAACATTACATAATTTGTATCAATAATGTTATCAGTTTATTGTTAGGTATTTAAAAGAAGGTAAAAATAAAAAAAAAATACAGCAATTGCTCAAAATGTTGTACATCGTGTGCTAAACAAAAGTCAAATTGATCACTCGGTACAAGGTATTTAAGTTTAATTTCATATTTCCATTGCTTATAATAGAACTCATTAAAAAAGCCCCCAGTTGGGGTTTGGGGACTGATTTGAGTTTTAAACCAAAGGAATAAAATAAAAAAAAAATTTAGATGATTGATAATTTTTCATTCAATAAAATTGTATATATTATACAGATTAAGTTCCAATTAGTCTACTTTTATAGTTTTCGAAGAAATAAACTCTTATAAGATAGTTTTGTCCGTCCGTCCGTCTGTCCGTCCGTCTGTCCGTCCGTCTGTCCGTCCGTCTGTCCGTCCGTCCGTCTGTCCGTCCGTCTGTCCGTCCGTCTGTCCGTCCGTCTGTCCGTCCGTCTGTCCGTCCGTCTGTCCGTCCGTCTGTCCGTCCGTCTGTCCGTCCGTCTGTCCGTCCGTCTGTCCGTCCGTCTGTCCGTCCGTCTGTCCGTCCGTCTGTCCGTCCGTCTGTCCGTCCGTCTGTCCGTCCGTCTGTCCGTCCGTCTGTCCGTCCGTCTGTCCGTCAGTCTGTCCGTCCGTCTGTCCGTCCGTCTGTCCGTCCGTCTGTCCGCCCGTCTGTCCGTCCGTCTGTCCGTCCGTCTGTCCGTCCGTCTGTCCGTCCGTCTGTCCGTCCGTCTGTCCGTCCGTCTGTCCGTCCGTCTGTCTGTCCGTCCGTCTGTCCGTCCGTCTGCCCGTCCGTCTGTCCGTCCGTCTGTTAGCCTGATTCAACTCGGGAATTATTATTAGCTTATTATTTATTATTTGAGGTAGTAAAACTCAAAATCCTGTACCACAAAATTTTAATATCTCTTTGATAGAATTGGGGGAAGAGGCTTCAAATTAAAAAAGGGGCGGCGACTAGTTTCGGCATTATGCCATTATCAGGCCAAACTAAAAATACAATCAAAATTAATATATCATTAAAACATTTTACGAAATTGTGGGCACAAGTAGGAAAATAAAATAAAATAAATGGGGGTAACAAAGGAAAGGTGGGGATTATTGGGGTAAAGTAAGAGGAACTAACTTTACCCCAATAATTCCTTTTCCCTAGTACCACCTTTCCTTTGTTACCCCCATTTATTTTATTTTATTTTCCTACTTGTGTGCACAATTTCGTAAAATGTTTTAATGATATATTAATTTTGATTTTATTTAGTTTGGCCTGATGATGAAATAATGCCGAAACTAGTCGCCGCCCCTTTTGTAATTTGAAGCCTCTTCCCCCCAATTCTATCAAAGAGATATTAAAATTTTGTGGTACAGGATTTTGAGTTTAACTACCTCAAAATTAGGCCACATTTGAGATTATAGATAACATTCCGGATTTATTTATTGATATACCTAAATTTGGTAATTTTCAATTAATAAAAATGTCACTTTGTATAATTTTTTTAAGGTTAATAATAACTAAAACAATATAAAGTTTCTCTAAAATATTTAAGTAAATGTTTTATTTATAAAATTTAAATAAATAAAACAACGTTTTAAGATTTCCACAAAAATAATAACATAAGTTATTAATTTAATAGTGACTAGTTTCGTTACATAGTAACTTCATCAGACTAATATTATTTACATTTTTTTTTTTTTTTTTTTTTTTTTTTTTTTTTTTTTTTTTTTTTTTTTTTTTTTTTATTACAACTATTATCCTGAGTTGTGGAGGCGGGAATCTTTTAAAGACACGCTGGTTCAATGCGTGAGGTAGTGTTGGACTCTCCCCTGATCGCTCTGCAAGCAGAGTCAGGGGCATACCAACTAAACCCTCCTCGGTTATATATCCTTTTGTTTGGTGGAGTTTTCTGGAACCCTGCTGTAGGAGATCTAGTCTCCTTTTCAGGGGTAGAAGTGGGTGGTTTTGTCCTGAAAATAAAAAGGTGTTAGAAAAAAAAACTTAGATTGGAAAGGAATGGATGTTGGAGTAGGGTGGAGCGATCTTGGTGTCAGTGGTGTGGGCGAGCTCATCGGATGCTCAGAGGGGCTTCCGCTTCCTCCAATAGACCTAGGAGCTCGTCCGGGAGGTCTATGTCTTCTGTTGCTTCGCTAAGGATTCTGATGTTGGGTTGGATGAATTTGATCTTGGGTTTCCTGGGGAATGGTCTTCGGTTCCTTTCAGCTGTCCAGCGAATCCTTAGAGTTTCTTTGGAGTGGGTGTTTGAGTCGTCCAATCTTCTCCCGACGTACCCGCTTCGGAGTTTTTTAAGCCTGGAAATGATAGTTGGGATATTAGTGCGTTGGTATATTTGGTTGGAGGGGAAGCGGAATGGGAGGTAGGATGAACGTCTGAGGATCCTCCTCTCAGTTGCCGTGATGGCGTGCAGGAGACGAGGAGGTAGGGAGACGAAATTTAGAGCTCTGTAGTCTAGGACAGGGCGGATGAAGGTTTTGTAGGTGTGTAGCAATGTCATTGGGTTACACCTGCCGAGACGACCCCCAAGGGCCCCAAGGAGAGAGGTTCGCCTTCTGATTCTATCGAGAACCTTTTGGACTTCATTCTCCCAATTGAGTGTACGCGTGAAGCATACTCCCAAGTAGGTGACTGAGTCCGAAGGGACGAGTCTCTCCCCCCAAAGCCTAAGGTTGAGGTCTCTAGGATCTTGGTTAGCTTTTCGGGTGAGATGTGGATGTTTGAAGAGGATGAGTTGGGTTTTTTTGTGGATTCAGGGTAACCCTCCAGTTGCTACACCAGTGGGCAAGTCGATTGAGGAGTTGTTGAGTTTTGGTATTCAGAGCTCTGGTTGAAGGTGCGGAGGCTGAGACTTGAGTGTCATCAGCATAAAGTTGGACATCTTGGCATGGGGAAGGGGGATATTATTTACAAGAAAATCAAGAAATTTATACTAAAACAACTAAGAATAAAATTACCTCTCTAAAATTATGAGGGCTTAACCAAAAGCTATTAACAAACGTTCAAGCAATTTAAAACTAAAGAGAATTTAAAATAATTTAACAAATACATTAAAAGAATATTTGTCGAAAGGATTAAGGTATTAAAAGAGATTTAAAAGGGGCGAATTGTTAAGGTCAAGTTGGTCATTAAATAATAAATCCATATGTTTGAGTTTATTGATTTCTAATGTTTCTAAGTAATTTAACCGAATGCCTTTACTTTGCGTATGTAAAATTTCAAAATTATCATTAAAAATATGATTTTCATTAATTAAATGATTGGAATAATTTGAATCAAATTTATTATGTTGGAAAGATCTTTTATGTTCATTAAGCCTTTTGACAAATGTTCTCCCTGTTTGACCTATATACCTTTTTGGACAAGACCCACAAGTTAGTGAATAAACACCCGATGGAAAATTTTTATTTATTTTATCTTTATTATTTTTAATTGCCATGCCTAAAGTATTGATCGTTTTATATGCAACATTCATGTCTAAATTTCTTAAGAAAGAGGATAAATTTTGATTTGGCAAACCTAAATACGTAAAAGATTTAAAATTAGATTTATTCGGTTTAAGTGATGGTTAAATTAAATGAATAGCTTGTTTTTGTAACTTCTTATTTAAAATATTATCAATAATAGAGGGGTTGTAACCGTTATTCAGCGAGATCTGTTTAATTAAATTTAATTCTTTATTGAAATCCTCGTCACACATAGGTATATTAATTAATCTATGTACCATACTATTATAAGCAGCTAATTTATGTTGATAAGGGTGATTAGAAGAGTTATGTATCGTAATATCCGTGTGCGAGGGTTTGTGAAAAATGGAAAATTCGTGTCTGTTATTAAATTTTTTAATGGTTAAATCCAAAA